>OY723408.1:60210418-61637668 GCA_963210345.1 Inga oerstediana
TATTTTAAAAGGTTAAAAGTACTAAAAATTATTTTAGGATACTGCATGTTACTTAAAAAATATTTTAAAATATTAAATATATCTAAAAAAATACTTCAAAATACTAGATATCATTAAAAAAAATCAACCCCTCATTTACCCCCCAAACCACACTAAAACGGTGTAGTTTGGGAGAAAAAGACAGGCAGCGGACCGCAGCCAGATTCGTCAGCTGTGCTCTTCACAGCTGCCCTCTACTGTTCCTTAATTTTGGGGTTCTTTCCAAATGTTTTTTTTGTGGTTCTTTTAATTATTAGATTCTATATAAAATGAGTAATATTTTGATATTTTATGAGTAAAAAATGATTTTTTTTTAATTTTTTTGCGATTTTTCATGATAATTGTATATGTATGCTTATTGTTCATGATAATTCTATTAAGAATGAGAGCCACTTTTTTTAAAGCTTCAAATCTCCGCCGCAAAAAAAAATGATAACAATTTAATGGATGATACTATCTTCTGAAACTGGGTTAGGTCATTTTCAAAGGAGAGTACTTTTCTTTTTATGGATCGTTGGATCCTTTTCAAAGGAGAGTTCTTTTCTTTTTATGGATCGTTGGATTAAGATCTCAACGATCCAGATTTAATATATTATAAAAATTTTATTATTATAATAAAAATATTATAATAAAGGATCCTCCTTTTCTTAAAAGTAAAGGACCAAAGCCGAATCCTTAAATATGATTGCCTTTAATAGGTGGTTGTTTGGGAACCCAAAAAAAAAAAAAACTCTTTAAGCATTTTTTAATAAGTCAAGACAAAATTCCTCTTACATACTTACTTGATAAATTGTAAAAACACTTCTAAGATGGTAAAACAAACGGGCACAAAAATAGAAAGATATAACTATTTAATGGAGTTAAGGTGTAAAAATACATATGAGATTTTTTCAAAAATGCACCCAACATCAAATATATTTTTAGAGACAAAAGTAATTATCAACTTCTAAAATAGGTACAAAAATACAAAGTAAACATTAGTTGACCATTTGTTTAAATTTTTTAAAGATTAAGGTGAAAATTAATTTTCCTTACCCAGTCAGCAAATTATTATTCAAAGTCTGAGAAGTGCTTATATACTTTAAGAATGTCACATCATCTGAACTTTACCAAATAAAAACATAATAGCTAATATCATTTTAATCCTAATTGGATGATAACTCATCTTAAAAAATTCAAATTTTATCTTGTTTTTAAGAAAAAAATCTTAATTGAAAAAAACTAAAACAAAATGATTATCAATATTTTTCTTAGAAACAAGATAAAATTTAAACTTTTTTTAGATGAGTCATCAACCAACTAAGACTAAAGTGATCAAAATTGTTATATTTTCATTAAACAGAATTCAGATAACGTTGTACTTTTAGATTATGTATGTATTTATCTCCAAGTTATTTTTTAATCATCCACGTCATCCTATATCACCATTTTCAGTCAAAAAATTCAAACAATCAATCCACTAATGGTTAATGTGTATTTTTATACCTATTTTAGAAATTCATAATTATTTTTATTCATAAAAAAAACATTTGTATTTGGCGTGTAACATCATAATTTTTATTTTAGGATTTAATTATAACTAAAAAAATTAATTATGATACATAGATTTATCATATAATTATTAAAAAAGGAAATAATAATGATAATGGTATTATTGTTGTTTTATATATAAAGAAAAAGAAAAACACACATAAAGAAAAGAAAAAAAAACGGTAGGGAAATTCAAATTATATATATATAATATAAAAAGGGAGAATGACGGAAAAGAAGCTTAAAAATTGGGAAATGAAATATAGGGTTTTTTTATCAAAAATTAATTAAAAATATTAAAACATAATAAGGAATTTTTAACTTTTTTTCTTACGAAATGATTGATTTATCATTACTCAATTTTCAGGTTCCTTTTTCGTCATTTTCCCATATAAAAAGGCTAAGGACCCACGGTCCCATCCATGCAGATATATTGATTTATTATCCTGGGGACTTGTCATTTCAATTGTAAGAGAGAGAGAGGGAGCATCAATGTTCCTGCTTCTTCAGCACAAGTACAATAGCGATGGCGATATTTATTCTTATGGCAAAGTTTGAAGATGATAATGTATTCAAAATTACTTTTAATTATAAAATTTCTTTCATTAAAATTGTTTTAAAAAATTTCTTTTTATTATAGTAATTTTATGCTGGTTAGGAAATATTTTGAGCTTAAAATTTTAAGTAAGTTTTGAGTTTTATCAATATATGATTATAAGAATATAGATAATAATTAATAATTAATTTTAATAGGTTTACATATATTATTTAATTAATATAATATTTTATAATGAATTTTCTATACAACCCATCTATAAATAATTCTATATTGGATAATTTTAACAGGAGTATATTATATATGTTATTGACAAGTTACAATGAAATTATATTATTTTAAAAAAGAAAAGGGTTAATATAACTTTTGATCCCTTAAGTTTGATCCAATTTTGGTTTTGGTTCCTTAAGTTTGAAATCGATGGTTTTGGTCTCTGAAGTTTCACTCGATTTTGGTTTTGGTCCCTTAAGTTTGAAATCCGTGGTTTTGGTCCCTGAAGTTTCACCCGATTTTGTTTTTGGTCCCTCAAGTTTGAAAAGGACTTGGTTTTTTTTCCGGATCGGGTCGGGTTTCAAAAACGGGTCGCCAAAGTCCTTTTCAAACTTGAGGGACCAAAAACAAAATCGGGTGAAACTTGAGGGACCAAAACCACCAATTTCAAACTTGAGGGACCAAAACCAAAATCGGGTAAAACTTCAGGGACCAAAACCATCGATTTCAAACTTGAGGGACCAAAACCAAAATTGGATCAAACTTTAGGGACCAAAAGTTATATTAACCCAAAAGAAAAATATGCCAATAACCTTATGACCTAGCTTGTAAGTGAGAGTTTGCAGTACTGTTCCAGCTTATAACTTCATCATGATACTAGTGTATGTCTGCTCCTTTAAATATATAAGATAAGGAAACAAATTAATGACAAACTAACAATATGGAGTTTTAATTTAAACAGTAAAAATTATGAAGGATATCAACCCACTTAAAATTTAGGAGGGAGTATGTATAATTTAGCTAAAAAAATCACGTAGGGAGAATTTAAACGTGAATCAGGTTGGATTTCTTTTATTTTCTTCTTGTAATCTCATATTTATCATTGGATTAAAAAAAATAAATGGTTAAGACTTAATATTTTATGAAATTATTACTATAAATATAAATAAATAAATCTTAAATTCTAATCTGTACCGTTCATAAATGTAGTACAAATTTTAGTCATAAAATATAATAATAATTTTACAAAATATTAAATATAACTCATTCATTTAAATATCTCTGGGTGGAAATGTGAGTATGAGAAAGAAATGATAGAGAGAAAAAGGATCCTATCCTCTTAGCCTGTGTTTTATCATTAGACATAACAATAAGCCCACAAATATGTGTGATTCTCTTCGCCTTTTCTGCATTTTCTACTCTTACCTTTACCCTCTGTCTCCTCTCTCAGTCTGTCCTCAACTCTTGGCATCAGTTTATTCATCCTTTTCCTTCCCTCTCAAGTCTCAACAACCATTAATATAATACTCGTAGTATATACATATGCTTATTGTGTACATGATAATTTTATTAAAAATTAGAGGACGTTTTATTGAGCTTTGAAGAGCTCATAAACCCAAGAGCTTAACTTGTAAATTGCATATGAAGACTAGCAAATAATAATGATATTTAAGTTATTAAATACTAATTAAAGTACTATTAATATATATTTTAATTTGGAAAAAAATTATTAATCTTTTTAAAAAATATTATTAATACAAAAATCGTATTTTTTTTTTTTAAATTAGTCTCCGGCAATGCTGCTAGCTAGTGATGTGATCCGATAATTGGTTGTTTGTTAGTTCCTTCATTATTTTCTTGGCTCTACCTTTCCTTTCTTCCCGAGCATACATGACATTCTCCGATACTTATCCCTTACATAAATAACTGGATCCAACAAAGGGGAAAACACAAAAAAGATTGAGAAAAACTAAAAGAAGACAGCGACTTCACTTTAGAGTTTAGACCGGTGCGGTGGGAGTACGGAAAGAGTGCTATTCCAGTATTTGATACTCTCTCTCTCTCTCTTGTTATTTATAAATAACTTTCTTCTTCATTACGTAAAACAAATTGATAGTTAAAAGTAATAAGTATATCAAAAATGTCATATTTCTTTTCATATATGCCTCTATTTATTAAAATAGTATAAGAGAGAATAGATAAAAAGAATGAGAGATAATGAGTATAAGATATAGGAGAGAATGAGCATTTAATAAGGGTAAAATAAGAAAAAGAAATTTATATTTTTAGATAAAAAATGAAAGTTGTTTATAAAAGAGATAAGCCTTATGAGAGAGAAAGTTACTTATAAATAGAACCGAAGGGAGTATAAACCATCATTTATAAGGTTTCTATATTTTTATATAGAGTTGAGGCAAAATTTTGCCGGAAAATTTTCAAATGGGCTAACTTTTCGGGGAATTTTTTTGTTAAGAAGCGTAAAAAAAAGAGTAATTTTATCTTCATTATTGTCCTAATTAATTTTAATTATTAGTTAATCAAATATGCTAAATTGACAGTCTATGTGTCCTCCTTGTTATTTTTATTAAAATGCAAATTTGCTCCAAAAATTCATGTGTCATCTACTTTATTTTCTTTGAAAACTAGATTTAAAACTTTTAGGGTAAATTTGCATCTTAAAAAAATGATGTGAACAATACATGGATTGGCAGCTCAGCATTTTTGGTCAACTAATGATCAAAACTAACAAAAATAACGGCAAAGGCAAAATTTCTTCCGTTTTAGCAATTTCAAGCTAAAATTAGCCCTTAACCCTTTTATATACGAGTCACCTTGTAAAGAGGCAATAGTATTAAATTCTCTTTTTTCCACAAATGTGATTAAATGATTATTAATTGTATTTTCGAGACAGATTATATAAAGAAGAAATTTAAAGCAATTAATATACATTAATTTTGATTAAAGGGTAATTTTGAAAATTAAAATAGTCATAATTGTTACCATTTTAATTATGTTAACTACTTTAACTATTTTTTTTTAATTATTGTAAATAATTAGTAAAAGTAACTTATAATAGTGACCAAAGTAGTATACTAGTATCATCTAAGTAAAGTTTTAGAGGAAACAATAATATTGTAAATAAAATGCTTTAGTATGTGTTTGTGATAGTTTATTTTTGGTTTATAAATATTTTTAAATCATGATTTATAATATCTGAGTAAGTATGTGAAAAAAGGTTTATCTCAATTTACGTGATAAATATTTATTTTTAAAAAATAAGCTAAACCATGACAATAATGTAACCTCCCATTTGATGATTGAGAATATGAGATTGATAATTAAATATGATGGTTGTTGTGAAAAAGTGTAGCCTCTGCGGGAGGCATTTGTGGATGAAGGAGTGGGAGAGAGAAGAAAATGGGAGAATAAGTTAAAAAAGCAAAAGCAGACATGACACCCGGGCCACCATGCTGGCCCATGGCATCATCATTTTGCATTCGAAACTTGTGCCACTTTGTCTCCTAACGGTGCTTTTCAGTTTTCACCTCAACCATGTATTCTTTTTTTTTTTTTAATTATTTAAATTTTATCATGATTTTTTTTTTTGGCCAGTTATCATGAATTGTTAGATGCAGGTTTTGAGCAAAAAAACAAAGAATTGTTAGATGCAAAGGTGATGAAGCTATTGATTTTTGAGTAAAATACTTAGATCTCTCTTTAAAATTGTTACGAATAATTTAAAAGTTTTTTTCTTTTTCCTTAATTTTCTTTTTTCCTTTTTTAAATATAATTTTTCAATATTTTTATCATATTCAAGCATAAGTTTAATAAATTTATTTAATGCAAATATAAAAAAATTGATTGAAAATTTAATTAATTATTTTAATAAATAAATACAAAATGAATATGCTTATAAAATGTTGTAGAACACATTTTCAAAAATTATATATTATAAATTTAAATAATTTACATAATCTCTCAAAATTTATCCTTTTATACTTTATGGTAAAATAAAATATATTTGAAATATATTTTTATCCATTTAAATGAAATATAAATAAATAAGTTTTAATAAATGTGATAAAAATAAAAAAAAATTATAAATTTTATAATATAATCAAAATTAATACATTTTATAACATCATCTATTATAAATTTTTTTTTTAAATTTTTTGATAATTATAAATGTGTAAATAAATCTTTTGTTAAATGGAAGTATTTTAGTGAAAATCTAATGTTGGAGTAAACTTAACGGTCAACTAACAGTTGGATAAATAAAAATGAAATTTCAAAAATACAAGGAAGATTTGTGTAAGATATATTTTAATTTTAAAGGAGGTTTACATAGATTCTAAAACTAGAGGGAAGGTTTATGTAATTTAAATAAAATAGATGTGTAGTTAATGTAATTTTCCATTGAAATTTTTTAGAACGTTGCAATATTATCGTATGGAGAAGGGCCCACCAAATGTTGGTTATTTTTAGCTACATGTTTGAGTTGCTTCTGTACAAACTGATCTCTTCTTCCGCTGAAACTCTTCTTCTTCCTGATGTCTTACTCTTTTACCAAATTCGATTATTGTGTGCTTCAATTTCTAACTGGCCCTAATCTCAATGATTTTCAATTTGTTTTATGAGTGCTCTATTTGGTCTCAATAACTAATGAGCTAGTTGAGATGTTTATTTTTAGCCTTAAATATAAAATTTCAATGTATTTTACTTCCAAATCTTTAATTTTAGTAAACCATATCTTCTTGTTGATATATATTAAAGGGGATTTCTATTAGTGGGGTAGGGAAACCAACACACTACTATTTGTTTAAAAAAAATTAACTTCACTACCTTTTTTTTTTTGAAATATCTATAAATTTGTTATCAGTCTCCTACATTCAGAATCACAGAGGAAGTACAATATTTCTTGTTGGCCATGAAAAAACAGGAGGAAACTTTATTCAACACAGAATTGGAGATAGGAAGCAAGGAACTTTATACACACACATGTGTCACATGTTTAATAAGCGGCAACCAACTAACGAGCAAGTCCTACTATATATAATTAAGCCTTATTAGCTAACTTGAAAGGGTTCTTCTTACGCCACCATTCAATCACTAATGATGGATTATGCAACCTTTTAATCGCTGATGGAATGGAAAGGCATAAAAAGAGAGCCACAACAGATAAGAGAACAGGGTAAAGGCCTCCAAAGATGTCTATATCCAATTTTGACGTCTCTATGTCACTTTCATCGTCTCCAAATTCCAAATCTTCAATGGAGTTTGGTAAGGAGCTCCCTGCCATCAGCACACGATATCGCTCCGCATCTTGAGTCACGTTTAAGATTGCATTCGAGAAGTGCAAGCCCAGGCTAGATTTCTTTGGGAATGCCTGAAGATACAATAGATACCAAATGATCCAAGTCAGTTAAGTTTGCCTAATTAGGATAAAATTTAAATTAAGTTGCTTCTATCCATTAGGTCATACTCTCAAATCACTTGTTATTTTGTTATTGTTATTTGTTAAAATGTGTATGCGCACTTATAAATACACCTATGAACTCGATCTAAATGATTTAAGCAACTTGAACTATGGTTTGTCCGCCTCACAGTCAGAACACTGAGTAAGAGTAAGATGGAGTAGGAGACTTACAAAGGCAAATCCACCAGTTTTGTAGATTGGTCCTGTCATCATGAAGCCATAATTATATTTGGAGAGTAAGAGCGTGAGATATGGAGTTTCATCAAAAATAGCATCCACTCCTCCATATTTGGTTCCCTTTGACAATGTTTCATTGTACTCTTCAGGACTTCCTAAAGCCTTTAACTGAGATGGGTGGAATCCTATTTGGTGAATTAGAAACCCTTTCACCCAAGACCCAGTTCGATATCCCACCGATAGATTCCTTCTTATAATCTCGGTTTCGTCCTTAAATGTAGGCTCTTTCTGCCTCCCTTGTGTTAAAATTGAAGTTAAATTGGCTGTGTAAACTTCCACTACTAAGATGAATAGGAATGACGTCAGTATCACCATCCATCCTGCAGCACTGCTTGCAAATTTCTCCATAACATCTGTAATATTATCAAGTGTGTGATACGTTTGTACAAGGCACAAAATGAAACATAATAACATATAATCAAGTATATATGCTACATATGGTCTTAGAGAACTGACCCATCTTGTAAACAAGGAAGGGGTTGATGAGAAATTGGTCGATTTTGTTTGTTCCGTTGGTTTTGGTTTTGTATTTTTCTAATATAAGTATGATAATAGTTGCAGCCACAAAAATCACACCAAGAGTTAACCACAGTAACCCTTCGAAAGGTTTGAAGAGGATCCCTGGAGCAGAGGCATTCTTCATCCTAACCACCATTGCTACACTTGAATCTAAATATGGCAACGTGAAATCAACACAATTTGTGCGACTTGCCACAATTGTGATGTCCCCAATTATAGCATCAAGATCCTGCAATATTTCCATATGCACATAAATTTGAATGAAAGTTACAAACAATATATATGTATATATCATATATGGCTTTCTATCCCCGAGCTCAGTACAACCAAGAGGATTGAGGCCAGGTGAAACCGAGCTCTATTCTCAAGCTCCTCTCCTCTCTCATCTTGAGTTACATTGTTATCTTTATGCTAATATCAGGTATAAGGGTTGCGGAAATCTCCCAAGGACAGTGTCAAGAACACGACTTGAGCTATACGTTTATTGTTTTTCTGCAAGTGCTGCCGCTAACAATTTGTATGGTGTAAGGTGCTCGTGCCGACACATACATATATCATACCAAGCTTTCCGTGAGAAACTGAAAGATAAATTGATGCAAATTAAAACAAGTGAAAAAGAAAAGAATGAAAACTTGCCTCCTCTTTCATTTGAGTGCAGAGCATGTCATCATATGTGGTGTTATCCCTTCTACTTTTGTTCGGCAAGAAAACAAAATTATAATTATTTAATGGAAATGGCAAAACATCAAGAGCTCTTAAGAACACATTATAAGCAAAGCCATCAACCCGAAGTTTACTGGAATTATATACATTCACAAATTCAGGAAAAGAATTTGTTCTTGGGACTCCAATCCTCAACTTTGGTGGTTTATCCAATGAGTCACCCGGCCACAGTGCATCGTTTAGTTGGTATTCACGACCACCAGATGCCTCACCACCACCACCTCCTTCACTATAATTTCGAACAAGTCCAGTTTTAGGGCTCCAAGATCCAATGATCCTTTCTCTTTTAGATATCACATTGTATACTTCATACTCCGATTGGTCTAGTTGTCCTTGACTTAGATTAAATTTTAACCCTGACAAGCCTGTGAAAGCAGTATACTTAATTTTATCGCGAAGTGTTAGGCCATTGTCTGTGCTGTTTGGCTTCTCTAAAGCCATAGCCAATGCTTCGATTGTGTGATAAGCCCACCATCCATAGATAGTTAGGCTACTATTGAACCTATACTTGAAAATCATCTCTGAATTCCTACGAGAAGGTGTTTTGTTCGAAGCCATTGGCCTCACTCCCAATGCACCTTGCATGTATCCTTTCAAAGGTGTCCCAAACGACGCTTGAGGATCTGTCAAAGAAGACAGCTCTTAGGTAAGTATCCAAGCATATCCTTTATCCATCATGCCTTCATATTTTGCAGACATAATAAATCTTATCCCTAAATCCATGCTCATATGGACAAGAAAAACATGTGTTCGCATGGAGATTAAGTTGGGTAGAATGTCTGAAATCATATCCGTACTTGTTGCATCAGAATCAATGGCAGTTACATTAACCATTCGTATGCCCATCTCTTTCAACACATTGGTGAGGCATGGAACAAGGTGACTGCCATATTCTGTCTCTTCATAAATTGGGACAATTGATTGCCACCCAAGAGAGCTAATAGTGGCAGCTATAGCTTGGAACTGATAGCAATCCAGGCCTTGACCGGTGTAGATGGAAGATGGCGATGGAGGAGGCAAAAGAGATGGGCCAGTCAAGGGAAACCAAATAACAGGTTTTTTGAATAATTCATCGCCAAGTTTCACTATATACCTTGCTTGCTCTGAGTTTTGGGGCCCCAATATGGCATGCACTGTTTTATTGTTTAGTAGATCAAAAGCTGTTTGTCTCCAAGTTCTATCACCTTGACTCTCCATGTTAACATAAAATAAAGCCTATTTCATAACAAAATAGGTCTACTCTACGTTAACTTGGAGTGGCAGGGAGACAGGATTGGAGACCGAAAGGAAAAAAAAAAAAACCATCTTAGTAAATACTAATATGGGAATTACTATTATTTAACTAATATTTGTAGATTAAGATCCCTAAAAAAAAGGTTTATTAAGGAAATAAAATAAATGGGTTAATTTAAACAAATGTGAGATGATCTCCCGCTAAAATACCATTTTGTAACAGTAGATTATATATTAGATTACAAGTTGGGTAAATTAGTTTGGCAAAAACTGATAGATATAAGAGGTAAAATGGATACATTTTATATGGGAAAATGGCACTAAGTTTATAATTAAGAAAAATAATGTCAGAAAAATCTCATAACTTATTAATGATAGCTTTTTTATTTATTAATGGTTGCTCTTTTACTTATCATGGACAAGCTATATGACTTTTCTGACATTACTTTTCTTAATTGGGACCATAGTATCATTTTCCTATTTTATATTTAGGATCAACTAGATCTTACACGGGAGGGAGTAAAATGATACCCCATTTAGACTACCTAAAACCTTGACAGGGAATGACATCTTTGGGCCATTACATAAATTTAAATTTAATTTAGGACCAAAAAAATAAAAAATTTTAGCAAAGAGATATTGTTGTTTTAATCATCATAAGATTACATAACTACCCTTTTTTCTTTCACACGCGTTTCATCTTAAATTTTGAAAAATCTATTTCAAATTAAATTATTATATATAAACAGTTGAAAATTATTAATGACGAGTGTCAAATTTGCAACTGATATTTTCAATTCTTGAATGAAGGACTAGAGAGACTTATTGCTTATGATTTTAGAGAGAGAAATGAAATTTGTGGGGAGGGAGATCGGAATAGTGGTGTTACCTTCTGCTGCCGCCTTGGCGAAGTTGTTCCGAGAAACATTCCGGACTTGAAGGACAATCTTGGTGGTTGTATCCTTATGAGCGAAATAGTAATCTTCGACGGCAAGGGTGAGGCTGTTGTTAAGCATGTAACCAAGAGTCGAATTCAGATCAAGAATGACTCCTACTGGTATTTCTCTTTTATTCTGCTCATTGGCCGCCATGGATAGTCTTGATGTGAGGTTAAGCCATAATAATAGTAAGAGAAGAAGACTCACACCTGAGAGAGAAGAAGCTTTGGAGCTTTTCTGCAACTCTGCCATTGTTCTCATACTATCACTCTCACTCTCTCCCCCTCTCTCTTCACTCTTCCTCTTTCTATATTATGCCCCAATCTCTCTCCAGTATTATTATACCCTTTTTCACTATTCTTTTGTCATTATATCTTTTTCTTTTCGGATTAATTTTTAACTTCCACTTTCGCATTCCCACATTTGTGTTTATTCAAATTTGCAGCTTGATAATGAATATTCTCATTTTTATCATAAAGCTTTATAGTTTCAAAGTTCAAGAAATAAAATCATGAGTTTCAAACTTTAAGAATCAAAACTAAAATTAATGTAAATTATAAGGATCCAAATTGGTATTAACCCTTTTTATCAAAATATTGTTATAATTTATCTAGGGAAATTCCTGCAAAATATTCTGAAAATATCAAAAATCCCAAACTGGGTCTCAAATCAATCCATTGTACCAAAATGAAATTTTTAAATTTTGTGTTTTTGCAATATTGCTCCTTTGTCAATCCCTTGTTTTGCGTCGGTAAAGTTGGCTACTATCTTAAGGAAGTGTTATTTTTTGTTAATCAAGTGTAGAAAATAGCGAATGAAGTGTAGTAAATAGTTTGATAAAAAAAAAGTGTAGTAAATAGTTGATTAAGTGTAAAACTGATATTTATGACACATTTGCTATTTACTATACACTTGATTAGTAAATAACAACACATTTCAACAAATTTTACAATGGGATGTTTCAAGATATTTAAGGAAATTTCACACTTGAAATCAAGCTATTAAAACTCGGACCGGGCATTGAACCGGTTGGGGTACTGAGTTAAGGGTCAGTGGGTTAAACCGGAGCTAAACCGGTGAGAAATTGAAAATTTTAGACTTATAGTATGAAATTCTAAAGGAAAAATTAAAAAAAAAATTTTTTAAAAAAAAAGTGAACCCGGACCGGACCAGGAACCGGATCGGTTTCCCGGCCGGTGCGCCGGTTCCCGGGCCGGACCGGCCGGTCCGGTCCGGGTTCACTAACATGGCTTGAAATGTCTTATATAACTAATAAAAAATAGTAAGCAATTGTTTTCCAACTGTAAGATTCACTGAAATATTCAGTCATTTGTATACAGCTAGTCGTGGGCGGCAACGCTCAAGTGGGCACTAGCTAGGGGTTTTGAGGGGTTTTTTTTTAAAAAAAAAAAGAAGAAGAAGAAGAAGAAGAAGCGAGGGCGGCTGTTGTCATCTAACTTCTAACAAACTATCATCTCAATAAAACTTTAAGGGTAATACAATTTTTTATCTCTCAGGCTTGTTCTCAATTTGGTCTTAGACCCTTAAGTTTTAAAAAATGGGTTTTGGCCTCTCACGAGACAAAATGATCAAAGTTTTTATTAAATTATAGGGATCAATATCTTAAAAGAAATAAAACTTAAGAGATAAATTAAAATGAGGGTAAACTTGAGGACGAAGATTATATTAACGATATTTTAAAAAGAAAAAGTGAAGCCCGTATGTTGTATTTGAAGAAATAAAATTGGAACATAAAAAGGGGTTAATGTGCTATTTTAATAATAAAGATTTTCGCCAAGAGCATCTAACGTAATTAAGTTTTGAAGGGTGCAGAAATATATAAAATCTTTTAGAAAATGTGCAATTTTAACAATATTGTTAAATTGACCCAAACGTATGTTAAAAAGTTAGAGAGAGAATAAGTGAGTTCCACATAAAAAAAGAGATGGATATTTGGTCTAATATACAAAAATTCCTAAAATTACTCCATTTTTAAAAAATTGTATCTATTTTTACCATTGAACAAAAAATCAGACCAGATCAGCCGGTTCGACCGGTTGAACCGGGAACGGTCAATGGTTCGGTTCGATATGACCATCAACCCGTGAAACCGGTTGGACCGGTTTTCATTTTTTTTATTTTTAATTATTATTTTGTGCTATTTTTTAGGGAAAAATAAAAAATTGAAGACCAAAATAAAGAGAAAAGTAGGTAAAGAAAGAACAAATTTAAAAAAATGAAGAAAATAATTAAAAAAATTATTTAAAAGGATATAATAATTATAGGAAAGAAGATATCATTATATAAGTATTATAACTAATACTAATAGTTTTTAAGCATTTTTTTTCTAAAAATCTTTATTTTTATCTATAAAAGTTTAAAAATATATTAATATATATATATATATATATATTGCCACTAATAAATTATAATATTTTAATATGACCAGTTCAATTACCGATTAGACCTCGATTGACCTATTAACCCTTGAACCTGTACCGTGACTGATTCATTGCCCGGTCCGATTTTTTCATTCCTTGATTTTTACACCCTCCATAATTTAATTGTGTCAGAAGCTTGTGACAAAAAAAAGAACATTATTGCTTAAAATACACCTAAGCCCTACAAAATGCACTTAAGTGGAATTTGTGGAGTACTCCATGATTGATTAGAAAAATGAACACAATGACATGGCTGGAGTGACGTGTGAGAGAAACGCAACACATGAATCATGTGGTCACATTAACAAAGTGGTATAGCTTTGATCAATGTATGCATGACACGTGTCTTTTATCCCATGCTTTTAAATTTTGGAATAAATCCCATGTTTTTAATTCATTATTTTTGACTTGAAATGCTTTTAATTAATTAAGAGTAAGTAGAAAAAAGTATATTTTAATTTGATGTCCCAAAAAAAGTGTAATATTGAAAGGTAGGTAGACTTGTCATTTGCCAAAAAAAAAGGAGGGTGTATTATTTATACTTTAAAAAATAATTTAAATGAAATAAATCAATATTTTTAAGTTTTTTGTTTTTGGGTAAAACACGAGGGCCCAAGCCCAATTATTTTTAATTTTTTTAGTAAACATATATACAAGTGATCTCTTCATTAGTTTTTTACCTTTAGAATTTATATGAACTTAGATTTATTATAAATGTTCGTAAAAATCATAATCATATAAAAGAGTCAAAAGACACTAAATTACCCATTATACTCATATATACATAGTTATACTCATGTACATATAATGATCCAGTCATTTTTCAAGTGACTTATAATATCAAGGGAGAATTGTGAAAAAAGATCTCACCGATAAATTAATTGTCAAATGAGACCTGGAAAGATCATCTGCACATGGAGAGAAGATATTGTGCACATGGGGGAAGATTTTCTGCGCACATGAAAAGACGTTTTGCACACATATAGGGAAGAATATTGCACATAGGGAAGATCGTCTGCACACAGGGGCAGATATTTTGATCACCTAGAAGATCGTTTGCACACCGAGGTCCCATTTGGCAATTAAGTTTCCACTAAGGTATTTTTTTCACAATTCTCCCTAATATTAATGACAAAGATAATCAATTTCTTTCAAAAAGTATTTCTATGGTCCTATACTTCTATTTATAAGATAGAGAGAAAGTTAACTTTTATTGATAATTTTGTAGGTTTATTTTCATGTGGTATAGTGTAGACTAAGTAAAATTAAAGTTAAAAAACTGTTGAATTTTAAAGCAGCTGAACTAATGAATTTTAAAGATGTTTTTTATTCCAGTAAAATAGGTTGAGAATCACTTATAAATAAATATGACAGGAGTACTTTATAATTAATATATCTCATCTATTACGTTTAAAGCACAAAAGGGCGCAAGCGTATACGTTGTCAATTTTGACTGACAAAAAAGCTGAATGAATTAAATTTTGGGGGTTTTTTAATATTTGAAATTTTTTTATAAAAATACTTAATTATTATTTTTTTTTTTTACAAACATTCGCTGATTCGCACCATCTTTGGAAAACCGGAAAAGTTTGCTTTGGGGGTCCACGCATTCCCATCTTCTGTTCGCTGCCTTTGGTAGGTTGGAAAAGTTTGCTTTGGGGTCCATGCATTCCCATCTTTTGTTTGGATTAGTTTTTGAGAATAGTTTTTATGATTTATGAGATAAGTGTGTTAAAGGAATATTATCTCGGGTTGCGCAAACATAGGTTTGAAATCTAGATTTGTAAGAAACCCAAACACCCACTAAACAAATAGATAATACGAGGTAGTGAGATATTATAAAGCTCTTTTCAAAGTATCTTTAAGTGTTATATATATATATATATATATATATAAAAGATACTTAAACACCATTTGAACTTTAAAATTTTAAATTAGTGATTTTCTAAAAACTTGAGTTGTCAATTGCTATATTTTTTTTTGTCAATTTCATTACTTTTATTGTCAACAAAATTAATTTAGAATTTTAAAATTCAAGTGATATTAAAGTGTCTTTTTTCCTATATATATACCATTAGCTTGTTTTTCTTTTATATATTCTTTAGAATTTTATTAATACTAAAACATTTATTTTCAATATGGAAGCACCACCGAAAAAAAAAAAAAAAAAAAGTCACAGTGAAGGACTAATTGTTTGGTTCATTGAGTCATATGGAATGGAATAGAATGATTGTTGCATAATTTTGTTTGGTATCATTGCAGAAAAGTGATGCATATATATATATATATATACACATAAACACATGTATAATGTTTGGTTGGATTACAAAAAAAACATCATAATAGATAAGAATAATAAATCAAGAGGAAAAATTACCAATCTCCAAATTATACTCCTTTTACATAGATACACACACACATATATAAAGTGGCTTTGCTTTTATTCCGCTAAAATCAGATTGTTTATTTAATTGCATTAATTCTTCTTTCATCACCTTTTATACATGAAATTTATAATTAAATGAAAGTATGGTGAAATTTTTATTCCCCCAAACAAATAAAATAGCAGATATGGAGCTAAAATAGGATGGTAATACTGATTTAAAAGCTAAGAAAATTTAGATTGCAAAAGAAAAAATCTAAGAAAATGATTTGATTTATTAGTTCCTTAGCTCAATAAAATAATTAAGATATATCCTATGATTTGATTTATTAGTTCCTAAGCTCTATAAATAAAGTTAGGGTTCTCAATTGTATTCGGCCTTTAAATAATTAAATAAGCAAATTATTGAATTTCTCCATCTGAATATTCTCCCCTCCCTCTATTGTTTGGTTTTCTCCTCCCTTTCCCTCTTCCCCTTTCTCTCTTCTCTCTCTTCCTCCCCTTCTCTGTTTCTCTCCTCTCTCTCCTCTCCCATACTGATTTTACATGTGTTAGCTAGCTACTCAATGTAAGTCTTCCGCTAATAGACACTCAAACATGAATCCCATTTCTTTTGCAGCCATTCAGCTTTAAGGATTGAAAGGGTGAAGAAGAGATCTAAAACAGGTTATCCTATCGGGAAGAGTCCTCCAAAATCATCTTTTGTTAAAATTGAAGAATTGTAAAATTTAAAAATATGCTAACAAGAATAAAGTTGTTTTTTATTTCAGTAAAATATGATGAAAATGACTTATAAATAATAGGGTAAAGGGACCCTCAACACCCAAATTATTTATCGAAATGCAATTAACGCCCCAAAGTATTTATGGATGCAATTTTACCCTGATGTATTAAAAATGATGCAATCTCACTCCTCATCTAACCGTGCATTAACATCGTTTTCTTTTCTTACATGCCCTGGCCATTGCTAGTTTGGCTTGTTCTGGGCCCAGCCACATCTTTCATCCTTCACTTCACAACTTCTTTTGAATTTTAAGAGCCTTTACAACTTGACATCTTCCACAATAAAGAAAGAGAAATTTATGAGCTCTTTAACTTTTAACAATTGATCACAATTATATGCATTTAACTCATAAATTATCAAAAGTTTGAGTTTGCTTTTGTCACATCACATTTTCTTCTATAAATTCTTTATATGCACAATTTGAACTCAAAAATAAGTAAAAAGAGTAGAACATATGTTGGAATATTATTAATTTCAAAGAGTTAATAGTCTCTTCCTACAATCTCTACAGGATCAGCCTCAAGCTTATTTACATCGACTTCCTTCGGAAATTTATTGTTGTTCATCATGCCATATCGGCTTTTGCTAAGATCAGAGCATGAACAGGTTTGAGTTGTCTCACTACGTGCTTGTTTGGGATAGTTTATTTTTAGGCAATAAATGCTTATAAATCGTGATTTACGGTATACGAGGTAAGTATGTGAGAGGAATTTTATCTTGACTTACGTAATAAGTGCTTATTGATCCCCAATAAGCAATACCAAACACACACGTACTTGTTTTTCATTGTATATGCCTGGGATTTCTCTCTTGACCACCATGTATAGGGATCAAGTTTCTATTGTTGCCCAGATTATTGTGTTGCATAGTGTGATCTGGTACAATGTGCTCTTTTTCTTTTTTTGGTTTGAGCTGGATGCTGAACGCCTTTTAATTTGTTTTTTAACTTATTCATTCGGTTTCTTTCTTTGTCTATTTAGGTGGATGCTCTTTGTTTTTGTTTACATGGTGATGCTGTCTTTAAAGCACGAGATAAAGAGTTGAGAAACATCGGTGAGAAGATGAGGGTGGGGCATACAAGAAAAGAAAACGATGTTAATGCATTGTTAGATATAGGGTGAGATTGATCCGTTTTTAATATATTAGGAATAAAAAATTTTCCCATAAATATTTTTTAATGCTGATTGTACTTCAATAAATAGTTCGGGGTGTTGGGTGCCTCTTTACTCTAAATAAAAATGAGTTTGGTGCTTTATAAATATATCTCATCAACTATGTTTAAAGCACAAAAGGAATCATAACAGCGGAGGAAGGTTGTTTTCTCTCTCTTGAAAAGTGTGCACAACTTCATTATTGGTATGGGTGAACAACTCCAACAGAAACTTCCGCCGGATCGGCCTTCTGATCTTCTTGTATGTGGCAGTAAAAAGAAAAAAAAGAATGATAATCTTTCTTCAATGGTACCGGACACAGAGATGGTTGATGAAGGAATATCTGCAAATGAATCAGACACTCAAGACTGTATGGAGCATGATATCATAGATGCGAATACATCAGATGCTAGCGGGAAGAAACAGATCTCCTATAAGGCCTCCCTACTTGGCTTCAATGGTATAGACAATGGAGGTGATTGTGCGGAGGATGAAGCTCTGTTATCGGATGTCCTTAACAGAGAATGGGCTTTACCAGAAATCACAGAGGAGGTCAAAACTCTTATGCAGCATCATCCTGTTTTTCCTGTTACAGCAGAAGAGTATAGTGATTGGTGCAAGCCATGGAATGCTGCCCTGATTATCACGGTGCTAGGTCAGAAGTACAATGTATATACTCTTAAGACCCATCTATCCCGACTGTGGAAGACTCAGGAATTTGATTTAATCGACCTGCCTAATAATTATTTTCTAGTCAGATTTTTGCAGAAGGAAGGATGGGCACAGCTTTATCACAAGAGTTCTTTATGATGGACCATGGGTGGTCCAACAACACTCTGTCCTTGTTCAGCGATGGTCCCTCCATTTTGATCCGTTCAATAATCCTTTGGGCAGGGTAGCAATTTGGGTTAGGATTCCTAATATTCCTATGCAATGTTACAATGAGACATTCATCACCAGACTGGGCAACAGAATAGGAAAAACAATGAGGATTGATCTGCTTAATCCTTCAACGTCGACATCAGACACGTCAAGAGTGGAAAGGGGCAAATATGCTCGAATTTGTGTAGAAGTTGATTTAAGGAAGAAATTGGTACCGAGAGTGATCGCGGAACATCAAGCATTCCAGGTTGAATATGAAGGGATTAACCTCATCTACTTCGCATATGGCCGGTATGGATATTAGAAAGAAAGCTGCCAATGGACGTATGCTGATCCACACACGGCTGGAGAGAAGCCACAGGAACGGTCCATACCTCAACCCCCATCTACTTCGATGACGAAGACAAACCCAGCTTCCGATGAAGAGTTCGGCCTGTGGATGATCGCCGGCCATTCCAACAAAGCTCGAGTTTCAAAAAGAAATGGTTCTCGAGAAGCCAAGTCGGATCAGAATAGAGGATATCGGGCAGCAAAAAATACTGAGAAAGGAGGCGCTAGCTCGCTGTTTGAAGCACTGATGGGGTTGGATGAAGAAGAGGGGTTCCTTGGGGATGGAACGGCTATCATGACGCAACACCAGGGTTCAGATCGAGTAGGAGAATTGCAGGTAGTAGGTGACCTGGAAGGAGTGGGTGTCTCGGGTAAAAGGAATAAGAAGGAAATTGATTTGACTAGAGGGGGGTTATCTCCATCGAGGGAGACGGTGGAGATCAAGACACACAATGGAAAAGAAAGTGGGAAAGCTGGGCTTTGGATTGAGAAACATCAACAAAAAAATAGAATGGTAGGTGATGGTCAACCCGTGAGTAAGGGTCATGGTGGGCTGAAGTTACAAGGGCCCAAAACTGGTAAGGCCGCTGCTGATCAGGCCGAGCGCATGGGCAATGTTGGACAAAAAACACAAGGGTCCAAGAGTGGTATATTGGGTCGAAGAGAACATGTGGTAGTGGGAGGGAATATTTCCTAATTGAATTCAAATCAAATTCATCTCAGAAGGGAAGAGGAACCTCAAAAATAAATGGCATGTTTCTTCTCGAGGGACCTGGGAATACTTCAAAAAAGAAACATGATGCTTATATAAAGGAAAAATGTGAACAAAGTATGCAGGACACAAGGTCAAATTCTTGTCAATTACAAGAGTCTTCACAGTTTGAGGACGATGTTGGGGATGATTTTATGAATGCAGATTCTAAAGATCATACAATGCAACTGGTGGAAGGGGAGCGACACGCAGGTGCTATTGAGCATCTAGATCAGTGAGGTTTCTCTTCTCTTATTTAGTTAGATCATCATGATTATTACTTCTTGGAATTGTAGAGGTGCTAGAAGCTGATCCCTTCCTAGCACCATTAAAGATATAGTGCGTAACTACAAGGTTGATGTCCTTTGTCTCCTTGAAACCAGAATCAGTGGCTCTCGTGCTGATAGAGTTTCTCATAAATTAGGTTTTAGTAACTGGATTAGATTAGAAGCCTCGGGTTTTACAGGAGGAATTTGGGTTTTTTGGGAAGAAAGTAACACTCAGGTTGAATACATGTTTTCTAGTACCCAATTTATTCATTGCAAATTACTGGATAGGAGATCTCAAAATTCTTGTTTTGCCACTTTCGTTTATGGTGAGCCTGTTGCAACTAGGAGAGAAAGTCTATGGAGGGGATTAAAGGACATCGCATCCTCCATGCATGAAGCATGTCTGGTTATTGGTGATTTTAACGCTTTCTTGAACCCATATGACAAAATTGGAGGATCTCACATGTCCCTTAGAGCAATGAAACAGTTTGCTGACTATATCAAGGATTCTAACCTGTTAGAAATTCCTATTGTGGGAGAGCGCTTTACATGGGAAAAACAGGGTATGAAAGAATGTCTGGATTGGGCATTTGGAAATTTAGAATGGGAACTTAATTTTTCAAGAAGCAAGGTTTTTCACCAGCTTCGATATAAATCTGATCATAAAGTTCTTATTGTTGCTGAAGGAGTAGGAAGGCCTAACCAACGATCAAGGCCGTTTTTCAAATATCAACCAGCATGGGCTTTAGAAGACAGTTTTAAGGATGTGGTCCATAGAGCGTGGAACAACCTTGATTGGTGCAGTAGGGTTGTACAATTTGAGCAAGAAGCTACAGAGTGGAACCGTTCAGTTTTAGGAAGCATTCCCAAGAAAAAGCAACAAACTTTAAGAAGATTAGAAGGAATTGACAGAGCTAGGAAGAATAATCTTGAAAATGGATTATATAAACTTGAACAGAGGCTTTGGCAGGAATATAGTAAACTGAGCGCATAGGAAGAGCTTCTATGGTTTCAGAAAGCTAGATGCAACTGGTTGGAGTGGGGTGATAAAAACACTAGATTCTTTCATGCATCCACTTTGATAAAGAGGAAAAAACAGCAGGTAGAGGCTTTACAAGATGAAAATGGAGTTTGGATCAGGGATCAAGAAAAATTAAAACAAATGACTAGCCAATTTTTTCAGGAATTATACACTAAAGATAACCAAGTTATGGACTCCTCAAACTGGATAGCTGAATTTCCACCACTGCAACAACAAGACTATGAGCTCATTCACAAAGAGGTGGATGATATTGAAATCAAGAATGCAGCCTTCATGATGGGTTCCTTTAAAGCACCAGGTCCTGACGGCCTTCAAGCACATTTCTTTCAGACCCAATGGGACTACATTGGTGGCAAGGTGTGTAATATGGTTCGTGGAATATGGCAGGACCCTGAGCAAGTTAAGGTCATTAACCATACCAACATTGTTCTGATACCTAAGGTGGAGAATCCCCAAACGATGCAAGATTTTCGTCCTATATCCCTATGTAATGTCATTCTCAAGATTGTAACAAAGATCATTTCCACTAGACTAAAGGAAGCTATGTCTTACCTGATTCAACCTCAGCAGTGCAGCTTTATAGCGGGCAGGCAAAGCAGCGATAATATCATTATTGCTCAGGAGGCCATCCATACTATGTGGAATAGGAAGAGGAAGAAGGGGTATGTGGCAATTAAAGTTGATATGGAAAAAGCCTATGATCGACTTGATTGGGAATTCTTAAGAACCACTCTTATTAGTTTAGGTCTATCTGATAGGATCATTCATATCATTATGGCCTGTACCTCTTTGGTGTCTATGAAATTTTTATGGAATGGCACAGAATCAAACTCTTTCTGTCCAACTAGGGGGCTAAGATAAGGTGATCCGCTTAGTCCATACTTATTTGTCTTGTGTATGGAACGACTGAGCCAAATGATTACCAGAGCAGTTGTAAATGGGAATTGGAAGGGTCTGAAATTTAACAGCCGTTCACCAACAATCTCTCATTTATTCTTTGCAGATGATCTCTTGCTGTTTGGAGAAGCTTCATCTGAACAGATAGAGACGATGAAAGAGATAATGAGGGTTTTCTGTGAAGTCTCTGGACATAGGATTAATCTTACAAAATCCAAGGTTTTTTGCTCCAAGAGCGTTCATATTAATAGAGCCTTAGGTTTGGCTCATAGTTTAGGGATAGGTCTTACAGGGGATCTAGGGAAATATCTGGGAGTCCCACTTTTGCACAGGAGAGCTACTAACTTTCATTTCTTTCCTATCATTCAAAAGGTTAGGAAGAGATTAGCAAACTGGAAGGGTAGGTTTCTCACAATGGCAGGCCGAACGGTTTTAATCAAAGCGGTTTTGGCCGCTCTTCCTAGTTACCAGATACAAACAACTCTCCTACCTAAAGGAGTTTTAAAGGACTTGGAAAAAATCAGTCAATCTTTCCTTTGGAATCAAGGTCAAGAGGGAAGAAAGATGCATCTTATTGCATGGAACCAAGTTACTCAGACTAAAGATATGGGTGGGTTAGGTATTAAGGACCTTCAAACTCAAAATAAGACCTACATTATGAAACTTTGTTAGGGTTTATTAACTAAGCCTGAAGCCTTATGGGTGCAGTGTTTAAAAGGAAAATATGGATGTGGTGATGGTTTATATCCCATGGTTTTCAAGAAATCAAACCAGTCCATCATTTGGAAGAGCATTACCAATGTATGGGAACAATTTTATAAAGGAGTGGGTAGATCTCTAAAGGATGGCACGACTAGTCATGTTTGGTGGGATTTATGGACTCCAATTAATGAGCCACTCATATTTTATGTTGATCGAAACATTCATCTCCTGGATCCTGGTGCTAAAGTGAGAGATTTTGTCTTGGATAATGGGAGATGGAATATGGCTAAGTGGAGTGAGTTTCTTCCATGCTGGGTAATCAACATCATTGATAAGGTGCATCCTCCTCATGGGAGTGAAGCTGATTCTTTTTCCTGGAGATATTCTTCTGATAACTGTTTCAGTGTTCAGGCAGCATATAAATTCTTGTATACACAAAAATTTCAAAAGTCGCCGGATCTTTGGAAGAAAGTCTGGAGATTACCGATACCAGAAAAAGTAAAATTTTTTCTCTGGCAAGCTATTCATGAGAGACTTCCTACTAACCTCCTCCGGGCTCAGAGAGGATTAGATCACAGTGCGGAATGTCCTTTTGAGTGTCAAAGAGAGGAAACAGTATTACACATTCTGAGAGATTGTGAGATTGCCAGAACTGTGTGGATATCTTTTGTTAAACCAGCTCATCGTTTTAGATTTTTCTGTACTAACTTGCAGGTTTGGCTCAAGGAGAATATGTCACTTAACATGGGATGTGACAGATTTCGGAGATGGCCGTGGACAAAAATTTTCAGTCTCACATGCTGGCTATTGTGGAAGAACAGATGCTAAGGAGTAATGGAAGGAGTTTGAGCACAACCCCAGGAGGTCGTTCACCAAACCACCTTTCATCTACTGGAGTCTGGTTTCTTAGGGAAGCTTAAGCATCAATTCCTGCAATTTGGAAGGGATGAAGATAGCTTATGGGAACTACCGCCAGAGGGATATGTAAGACTTGACTCTGATGGTTTGGTCAACGCGTATCGAGCAGCGGCATGTGGCGGGGTAGTTCGTGATGATCATGGCCAATGGGTCCTTGGATTTCAAAGACAACTTGGGTACCAATCCCCCATATCTGCAGAATTATCGGGGCTTTTGACAGGTCTTCAGTTGTGCAAACAACATCAATTCCACAAGGTGAGGGCCTACACAGATTCTATGGAGGTACTCAACCTGATCTTGAGAGATGGCGGACATAATCACCCACTAAGATATGCAATCAATGCAGTGAGAGAACTAATATTCTCAGATTGGCAGATTGAGCTGTACTATGCACCACGAGAAACAATTCAATGTGCCGACTTTCTAGCCAGAGAAGCTCAGCATATATTGGGCGGACTAGTGATTCTTCCAATTCTACACCCGGGTTGTAGACAATTTTTGAGGGAGGACCTTACTCTTAGAAGGTCCTCAACCTTCTCTAATGTAATGTAGTTTCCATGTAATGGCCTTATATATAAAAAAAAAAAAAAACCACAAAAGGACGCATTGATTCCCTGAATACTGCAAACAAGGAAGCACGAGGAGTAGGGTATACTTTGTCCCTTTAATTTGCATTTGGTGAGGAAGTTGTGCCGGGGAGAATTCACGTGGAGGCCCTTGTCAATTTTAACTGACGAAAAAGCTGGATCTGTCAAATTTTGGGGTCTCATCTGAATTAAGATAGGCTTTTATTATTTAGAAAATTTTTATAAAAATATTTATAATATTATTATCTCTTAACAAACATTTGCACCATCTCTGGAAAACCGGAAAAGTTTGCTTTTGGGGTCCATGCATTCCCATCTTCTGTTCCTTGTCTCTTTAGTCAGTAATAAAGGTAGTGTGTTATTTAAAAAAAAAAAGAAAGATAATGCAAGCTGGTCTATTGGCCCCCGGTCCTGGTTATTCCCAGTCCTATGGCTTAGACATTTTGGTTCCACTGTTACCGAGACTGGGGATTGCCAGAACCGAAACTCTCTATGAATACCCCTAAAACAAGGAAATTGATTATAAAGATCTTTTCAACGTATCTTTAAGTTTAATTTATATATATCAAAAACTTCTGTTGGCCAAGAGAATGTTATAAAAACTTTTAAATTTACCATTAGAGTTTTAATGTTTTATATCTCCTTTAGGATTTTGTTAGTATTAAACAATTTTCATTTAATGTGGAAACACCACCGAAAACAAAAAGAATGACATTGAACGACCATGAATTTATAAAATGTTAGAAAAGAGTAATGGCTGGTTTGGTTCACTGAATCATATGGAATGGAATTGAATGATTTTTGCATAACTTTGTTTAGTATACCATTAAGAAAAGATGATTCATTCATAGACATAAAAATACAGTAATTGGTTTGACTACAAAGAAGGTGGTAATGGATAAAAATGTTTGGTTGGATTACACACATACATATATAATGGCTTTGCTTTTTGTTTATTTATTTCATTAATTCTTTTTATTTCATTAGCTTTTATTTAGATGATATTTAGAATTAAATTAAAGTATAATAAAATTTGTATTAAATAGACTTTTCACTCCCCTAAACAAATAAAGTAATAGATGTGAAGCTAAAATAGGATGGTCATGCTGATTTTAAAAGCTAAGAAAATTTACATGGCAAAGACAAAGCTAAGAAAGTTCAACATTATTCTACATCTTTTAAAAATCATTATAAATTTAGATGGTTAATTATGTCTTTTTTCAGATTCTCACTTGTTGTAATCCCCATTCTTTACCTTTAGAAGTGTAATCCTATTATCTCATATGTATATGATGTAACCCTAATATATCTGGTTATTTCCTTTATTACCTAAATGTGCCAACTGTGACAGATAATATTTGGAAAAGAATATCTGACTTCTCATTAGTATGTAAGTGTATATATACAAGATGTGTAGGTAGTGGGCGTAGTTACATAACAACAATGCTAACTAATTAAGTTACATAACAATTCATCAACAAATAGTTGTGTTAGGACTACAACTAATTATGTGATATCTATACTTGACACCCCCTGCAAGTTGGAGCATGTATATTCTTCATGCCAAGCTTGGAAATTAGCTCATGAAACTTAGTAGGATGTAGAGGTTTAGTGAAAATATCAACCAACTGGTTAGAAGAACGGATAGGCATGAGATGAATGATTTCAGCCTGGAGTTTCTCACGAACAAGATGACAATCCAATTCAATGTGCTTAGTTCTTTCATGAAAAATAGGATTCGCAGCAATTTGAATTGCAAATTGATTATCACAGGTCAAAAATGCTGGATCAATGTGACTTGTGTTAAAATCTGTGAGTAGAAAAAGGATCCATTGAACTTCACATGTAGTAGAGGAAAGAGCTCAGTATTATGCTTCTGAAGAGGATTTGGAAACACTAGCTTGCTTCTTAGCTCACATGTTTTATGCAACAGTTACTTCCACTGGTTATTAAGAACGCACTGGCTCCCAATGTGTTTATCATTTTGATGGAGCTGTGTTCCTTCTTTCAAAAGTTGTGTTTAAGAGTTTTGATTGTTAAGGAGCTCGATCAAATGTAGTATAAAATCATTCTTACGCTGCAAAATCCCTATTTTTATTGTATATTGTTATATTTTAATTGGGGATTTTATCATAATTATTGAGCCTAAAATGTCTTTCTTGAGATAAATTGAGATTAAGAATAAATAGATTAAATTAGGACTAAAAAGTGTAAAATTGGCAAAATAATCACAATTACTCTTAATTATATGTGCTTGAAAAATTGGATTAAGATTTAATTGTTTTTAATTATATGTGCTTGAAAAATTGGATTAAGATTGAAAATGACATTTTGGGATGTGAATTTCAGAAATATCATTTTGGTCCCACGAATTTTGAAAATGTCAGTTTGGTCCACTTCTGAACACAGCGTTTTTGACACAGCACCTTAGGTCTGATTCAGATAGCAGCTGGACACACGGGAGATATTCAGAACAGAGCGCAGCTGAGAGCAGGGGAGGACGAAGCTCAGAACTACACTCGCTGGAATCATTTCCATCCTACCACCGTCACCTTCACAGCAACCAACTCCTTCCTCCGTTTATCCAACCCGTGGCTTTCTCTAATCTGTTTTGTGTGGCAATTTCAGCCCTGACTTCATTGATTCATTGCTAATTGCTTAATTGATTCAGTATTTTACATGGCTGGAATTGTGAAATTGTTTGGTGAAATTGTGATGACAAATTACAGTGGCTAGAAGCTTCTAACTCTTGAGATTGGCGAAGATGGCATGAGTTTTCAAGCTTTAAAGGGGAGTTTTGTGTTTTAATCCATTTGTTTAGCTTTGTAATTATGATTTTCAATTTTGGAGATTGTATTTATATTGTTAGACCTTTGTTACTTGGTTAAGTACTTAGTTTGGATTAATTTGTGATTTGGATTAGTTGATGTTAAACTTTGTGCTCATCATGTGGTTACATATATGTTTAAGTGTAATTCTATTAATTCTCTATTGTCTTATATGGTATTGTTTAGATATTGAGTTGATTTTGGAGTTGCATTAAACCAATTGCATTAATTAATTTAAATTACACACTAAGAGTGCTTAATAGCATCTCTAGAGTAGGGGTTCCTCTCTTTTGATGCTAGACTCATCGGTTGATGGGGTTTGGTATTTTAGAAAACTTGGTGATTTCATAAATTACACACAAAGTGGTTTTAAATAGTATTTTAAGAAGTGATTATTTTTAGGTCTAGGAATAATTATCGATTAATGCACTAGACTCAACGGTGTATGAGGTTTGGTATTTTGAGGGACTTTGGTTGCAATTACTAGTGTTTTGTATTGAGTTTCGGTAAGAGGGGTTAAACCTTGCCCAGTGTGAAAGTGTTTAATCAATCTAACTCAAGCTAGCTCAAAAGGTCTTTTAGACATTTTTGACTAAGCTAGTAAATTGAACTCCCATTATCATTAGATGAACTATTATTGCCCTTGCAAGCCATTTTCAAGAGATTCACTTCATCCATTTCATGTCACCTATCATTTTATATCCAAAAATATTGTAGTGTAGGCATTTACATTTTCTTACAACCTATTTGATATTTAAAAGCTAAAAATCATTTTCAACTTGTTTTATGTCAATCTTCACACTTAGTTTCTAGGTAATTAATAAAAGGCTCTTCGAAAGACGATCTGAGATTGCACCGTATATTGCAATCCTTGGTTAAATTTTGAAGAGGTTACCAAGGCACAAAGCCGACAACGCTTAATAGGTTTTGTCATTTGGAAATGATTTTTCCTCCGTCTTTTTTCACTGTGATGATTCACCTGACAGTCCAACTTGTTCATGAAACAAAGCTCACTGCCCCAATTCAATATTGATAGATGTATCCTATTGAGAGGCGCTCATTTTACATGTACATTAGCATTACTTTATAAATTTGCTATTTGCCCATTTAAGCATATAGTATCATTCTTCCTTCTTGACTTTATAGGTTTCTTGGGAAATTGAAATCCTATGTAAGGAATAAGGTATGGCTAGAAGGTTCTATAGCTGAAGGTTATATAGGAGATGAGGTTTTGTATTTTTGTTCAATGTACTTTGATGACATTGTGACGGCTTTCATTTGACCACTTTGCATAGACGATTGTCCTAAACCTGAGTCATCATTAAGAGAGTTGTTAATCCCTCGTGTTGGTAAACCAGTTGGAGGAAGTGAGAACTTCAAACCAACGGCAACTAAGAAGTTGCAAGTACATAGACATGACTTGATTAAGTGCACTAAAGTTGAACCATTCCTTCAGTAAGAATTGTATACTCATGTTTTTCTATATCTTTCTTAACATTTTGTACTTACATTTTATGATCGCCTTCCTATGATTAATTGCAGCGAATTCAGAAGTTATATGAAGCGTCAACTCAGGATCCATACACAAACATCATTTGAAGTCGACAAAAAGGTCCATAGAGAATTCCCAAGTTGGTTTGCACGTAAAATACTAAATGACAACAACCCACACTCACTAGATTTCAGAGCTCTTGCAATCGGCCCTCTTAACCATGCAAAATTGGTTTACAGCATACAATGTCAATGGTTTTAAATTTTGCACAGTTTCATGAGATCAAAGATTGCAAACTCAAAATTCGGGTGTTTATGGCACCTTTGGGACAAGGGGTTATGCGAGCAACAGTGACGACAACATGTAGTTTAAAGGCGTCATTTACTATGGAAAGCTTCTTAATGTTATCGAACTAAATTACCAAGGCCGTTTCACCATGATGCTGTTTAAGTTTTTATAGGAAAATACAACAACTTCTTAGGGACTCACAACTGACAATTTAGGTGTCACATCAGTCAATTTCTCCTGACCAATTCACACCAATCAATCTGAAGATGATGAGCCATATATTCTTGCCTTAGAGGCATACCAGATTTATTATGTTGAGATTGAGAGGCACAGGGATTGGAACATGGTGGTTTATTTAAAGCCTTGAGACCTTTATTACAACATGAGTGATGGTAATAACATCGCCTATGAGAGCGAGTCATTCTAGCCCGCCAATTTCGAAAACTTCTTCCCTGAAGGAGATAACAATTTACCTATAGTTCGGTGTATTTTTTTAAGTTCACATCATTTAAATTTAATTTTTGTACAAAATAATACCATACTAACATTTTCTTCACACAATTTTTGAAGGGATGGCGCCGAAAAATGATTAAACAAATTATGTTTATATTCTTGTAAACCTTAATGTATATTTTTTAAAAAACAATATTTGTAGCGGTTTTATAATCGCTACAAAATCAACTAAAACCGCTATAAAGAACGTCACAATAACCGCTACAAAACATGTCACATTAACTGCTATAAGTGCTATGCAAATCCTTATAAATGCCCCTACCACATCTCATTTCAAACACCCATTCATTTCTTTCAACCCTTCCTCTCTTTTGTTTTCTCTTATTTGGAATTTTTTTTAAGGGCTAAGGAGCTGAGCAAAGTGACAAATATAGTAAAAAAAATTTTAATACTTTCATTTCAACATGTTTTTCCCTCACATAATACTTATTCTCATTATTTTTTCTTTTTTTGCAGAAATTGGAGGAAATTTCCTCACCATTTTCAATATTCCATCCATAATGATAACTACATAATAAATAACATAACAATTTCTTATTACCTATACATCCTCGATAATATTACCTCTATAAAGTTTATACTTATACAATTTAATCTAATCATTCTTTTTAAATAATAACTTCTATCAGCTAAATTACTTAAATAATAAACTATTCAATCCAATATTATAAAAATGGAGATAGATAATTGTATTTTTTTTTTAAATTTCACAAAATTTTGTAGATGTTTTAAGAACTACAACTGCTACAAATTTAAAAACAAATGGGATTAAATTTTTGACTCTACTTTTAAAATTTTATATGATATTAGTAGCGGTTTAGAAACCGCTACAAAGTTTTGGCACTATTTTTTAAAAGTTACTATTTCAATTTTAACCGCTACAAAAATGGAGCCAAATTTTCATTTTTTATTTCCTACCACATCAAATTGTGGCATCAACAACATTTATAGCGGTTATAAAACCACTACAATTTTGATAGATAATATGTTATCAATATGAGAATCTTGTAGCGTTTGGAATTTTACCCTAAAGTCTTTCAGAGGCAATTTTATTCTGACAATTATCCTAATTAATTTTGACCGTTAGTTAACAAAATATGTTGAGCTGACAGTTCACATATCAGCCACATCATTTTTGTTAAGGTGAAAATTTGCCCCAGAAGTTTAAAATTATCTTTGAATGAAATGGGGAAAAAATGAAGTAGATACATACATGAACTTCCAGGGCAAATTTGCACCTCAACAAAAATTACATGAATGACATGTGAACTGCCAGTTCAACATATTTAGTCAACTAACGTTCAAAATTAATTGAGATAATAGCAAAGACAAAATTGTTCTTTTTTTGACATTTTCAGAACAAAATTGCTCCTTGATGATAACTTTTGGGGTAAAATTGCCCCTTAATCTAATATATATAATTATACCATGTCTAGACATTTTTAGGCAATTGTACGTGATTCATGTTTGCAATTAAATAGCAACAGTCTATAATTTCTTCTACATACTTACTCTATAAATTATATCATACGGATTATATAATAACCTTAGAAGATAAAAAATGCCTTGTTGTTAATGTAAGGATGTTATTAGTAGGTGATAACTTATATGTCAGTATATCCGAAAGCATTTTTTGAATATATACAGAGGCATATGTTGTCATTTACTTAATTAGAAATTTATTAAATTTGCCAATCTAATTTAAGATTTCATTAGTTTGAGCGACTTTATATGCGATCTTCCCTTCCCTGTATTTTTTATTTGAAAAAAGCCAGATATTTTACCAGCCTCAAATTATGTACTGTACAATATTATTGTCATCTAACTTCTAACAAACTATATTTATTTAGCAATACTTTAAAAATGAAAAAGTGAAGTCAATGAAAAAGTGAAGTCCCGTTGGTCGTATATGAAGAAAGAAAATCGGGACGTGCTTACCCTTGGGTGGGTAAAAATATGTTTTTGCGAGTGCTCAATGATTGATCAAATAATAATAATAATAATAATTAATTTCAACCAATTTTTAATTAGGTATCTATAGTGTTTTTAATATTTATTAGGTGATTCTTATACTTTTACTAGTTTTTTATTAAATCCTTGTAGTTCTTTTTCTTTTTATCAGGTCCATATAGTTTCACATGATTTTTAATTAGATCCTAGAACCTTTTTTATTATTTATTCAATAAATTCTAATAATATCTTCTATAAATATAAAATATAGAATTATTAAATATTGTCCTATAAATAATAAGCTATCATAATATTTTTATTTTAAAATTCTTTTTTATGAATTATTTTAATATTCTTCATAATTTTTTTAATTAAACACATATCCATATTAGCTATTTTTAGTTATAATTTTATTGTTTTTGTATTTATAAAATTTTAATTATAATTATAAATTTTATAATAATATAATACAATTATAAGTAATTAATTAATTATATTAATTACTTTTAAAATTATATAATTATTAATTTAAATTTATTATTAGCAAATTATATTTTATTCATTTATTTAATTTTCACTTAAATTAACCCTAAAAAAACTTACAAGGACCTGATTAAAAACCTGGTGTAACAATAAGGACTTCATAAAAAGAAAAAAAATCTACAAGGACCTAATTAAAAACTGATGAAAGTATAAGGACATAATAAAAATAAAAAAAATTTATAGAGAATAAAATAAAAATTAGTTGAAATTATATGGAACTGCAGATTAATTAACCCTAAAAAAAAGGGGAACACCATTACATTGGATGGAGACATGGAGTGATGTAGAAGAGAGACGCAACACATTCATCATGTGGTTGCAAAGTGATGATGTTTAAAAAATTTCATGAGCTGTTAAATTGAATATGATTGCTCCATTTTAAAACCTTTGCCCTCTGTGAAAATTAGGAAAAAATAATATTAAGAGAAAACTCTCAAAAATAATAAATTTCTTTACTATTTTTAAAAGTTTTCATTTATAATATTCTCCCCCTATTTCCCCCCAACTTTTCACTCCATCTAAACATAAGGTTAGGGTTAAAATTGTACCGAATAACTTTATGACAGTCGATACACTTGAAAAAACAAATACTTGAAGGTGATGGGTTCAACTTAACCCAAAAAAATTTGCTAAAAGATGAGTTTTGAGTATCAACTCAGATTATTGTGAATATATGTCAAGTTTATGATGGAGACTTTCATATTTTAAAAAATCTGCATCAACTGAAAATTTTTTTAAACATGATTATTACTATTAAATTAAATTTGAGACCTAAGGTAGAGATTGCTAAAATTTTATGAGGGTAAAGTGAGGAGCAAAGAGTCAGGGTACCGAGCGCAGTTAGCAAGGGAGAAGGTTTTATTGTTTATTTTATTTTTATGAAAATATAGTAGTCAATTAGTCAATATAATAATAATAATACTCCCTCCGGTCCTAATTATAGGACAATATTTAGGAGTTGATTTTGATCCTAATTATAAGACAAAGTTTTAATTTTTGTCAATTTCTTCCCAAAATACCCCAATTGATACTTCAAGGCAAGTGATCAACATCAATAGAACATAATTTCTTGTATGTATTAAATAAGGACATTTTAGGAAAATAAATAAGATTAACTAATTTAACTACTATTCTTAATTTCTCCAAAGTTAGGTAAATATGTCTTATAATTAGGACCGGAGGGAGTAATAATTTTAGTTATAGTCATTTATCTTTAATATTGACTCGTAAATTCTTATGTGAAATTTCCCAGAATGCAAACAAACAAGCACGAAGATAGTAGGGTATACTCTGTCCCTTTGGTGAGGGAAGTTGTGACTGGGCAGCATGCACGTCCTTCTCTCCAATTTTGACGACAAAAAACTCAATAGTCAGTCAATTGTGGGGCCTCATCATGGTCATGATTAAGAAAGGCTTTTATATTTTAAAAAGAATTTGCAAAAATACTTGTAATTTCATCAAAAACAGCATCAACAATACCTTCGTTTTTGTATCAAACTCTCCATTTGATAATACTGCTTCACTGTACTGTTCACGATATAAAGGCTTTAACTGATTTTAAAAGGCCGCCTATCCTTGTTCTTTTATTTCCATTATTAATTTATACATACATTTATATAATGTATACATATATTATTTGTTCAATACATTAGCAATTCTTCAATTTTAAATATATCAATGAGATCGAAAGTCACTGATTTCTCGCCCTAATGCAAAATATATATGGGTTAAGGGGGTAATTTTACCTGAAAGTTTTTCAAAGTTAATTTTATCCTAACAGTTATTCTCGTTAATATTGATCATTAGTTAACCAAATAGACTGAGATGACAGTCCATATGTCAGTCACGTTATTTTTTATAAAATGAAAATTTTTCTCCAAAGTTTAAAATTAACTTTGAAAAAAATGAAGTAGATACACATAGACTTCTGGAATAAATTTGCATCTTAACAAAAATGATATGGATGACATGTAGATTGTTAACTCATCATATTTGGTTAACTAATGATCAAAATTAATTGGGGTAACTGTCAAGACAAAAATTACTCTCTTTTTTACACTTCTGGAGCAAAATTGCCTTTTGATAACAACTTTTAAGACAAAATGACCCCTTAACCTAATATATATGTTCATACCATGTCTATAATTTCTTTTAGATACTTACTCTATGGGTGTGTTTGGTTTGAGGGGAGGGGAAGGGAGGGTAAATTACCTTTTTTGGTTGAAGGTATTTAAATTTTGGGCGGGAACCTAAAATTGAAAAGGAATGAGAGGATAAATTTTGAACGGGAATCCAAAATTTAAAAAAAATAAGAAGGTAAATTTTGGATTTCTCTCATCTAAAATTGTAATTTACCCCATTTCCCCTCTAACCAAACACACCCTATAAGTTTTATCATAAAAATTATATAATAACCTTAGAAGATAAAAAATTCCTTGTTAATATAAGGATGTTATTAGTGGATGATAACTTATATGTCAGTATATCCGAAAGCATTTTTTGAACATATGCAGAGGCATATGTTGTTATTAACTTAATTAGGAATTTATTGAATTTATCAACCTAATTCAAGATTTCATTAGTTTGAGTGACTTTATATCTGATTTTCCCTTTTCTTATCAACCTCTCCCTGTATTTTTCATTTGAAAAAATCCATATATTTTACCAGCTTCAAATTATGTACTAATATCATTGTCATCTAACTTCTAACAAAATTTCTGGCAAAAAAAAAAAAAAAAAAACTTCTAACAAAATTTGGCCAACAAAAAAAATTCTAACAAAAAAAAACTTTAAAAAATTTCGTGGCTCCATTTTAACACATTTATCTTATATTTGGAGGAAGAAAAAATTATGAAGAAATAATATTAAGGAAAAACTGTCAAAATTTTTTGGAAATTTGTATTCTTAGTATTTCCTCTCCTTATTTTGCCCCAACTTTTCACTCCATTTAAACCTATGATTAGAGTTGAAATTGTACGGAATAATTTTATGATAGTAGATACACCTGAAAAAAAAACATGAGGGTGATGGTGTAACTTAACCCAAAAAATAATTTTTGCCGAAAGATGGGTTGTGAGTATCAACTCAGATTATTGTCAACACAAGTCAAATTTATAATGGAGACTTTCATATTTTAAAAATATCTGCATCAACTAAAAAAGCTTTTTAAAACACGATTATTATTAAATTAAATTTGAGACCTAAGGCAGAGATTGTTAAGATTTTATGAGGTAAAGTGAAGCGCAATGAGTCGGAGTACCGAGCGCGGTTAGCAAGGGAGAAGGTTTTTCTGTTTATTTTATTTTTTAAAAAATATAGTAGCCAATAACTCAATATCGTAACAATAATTTTATTTATAGTCATCTATCATTAATATTAACTCGTAAATTCTAATGTAAAATTTCCCAGAATGCAAGCAAACAAACAAGCGCGAGGATAGTGAGGTATACTTTGTCCCTTTGGTAATGGAAGTTGTGACTTGGCAGCATTCACGTGGAGGCCCTCTCTCCAATTTTGACGACAAAAAGCTGAATAGTCAGTCCATTTTGGGGTCTCATCATGTTCATGATTAGAATAATGATTTAGGAAAATTGTGAATAGATTATGAGGAGAATAGATTCTGGAGAAAAAGTGGAGAATAGCTTCTGAAGAATAGATTTTGAGCAAAATAGCTTCTGAAGAATAGATTATGAGTAGAATAATGATTTAGGAAAATTGTGAAAAAATCCCTCATTGCCAACTTATTTGCCAAATGGGACCTTCGTGTGTAGATTAACTAATTTTTCTAATATAATTAAATTAGATAAATAGATCTTATAAAATAAAAGGGAGTATTAAAATTTTAAAATTCTTAAAAAATAAAGGGACAATTACAATGAAGTCCCACACAAGAGAAAAAATGAAAAAATGGTCCCTGAAGTTGTTAATGACAAGTCGAGGAGCGTCCATTAACAAGTCGAGGAGCTTACACTGACAACTTCTGAGACCATTTCTTCATTTTTTAATCTTGTACGGGAGTTCATTGTAATTGCCCCAAAAATAAAGGATTAAAGAAAAATCGGTGAAATTCAAAAAAAAAAAAAGAGAGAGAGTGTGTGGTGTGGGGCCCACATTAATCAAAAGGACCAATTAGAGTGAGATGGTGGGGTCCACATATGGAAAAAAGAAAAAAAATTAGATTTTCTCAAAATCAAATTAGTGTGGTGTGGGGCTCAAAGGGTGTGTTTGGTTTAGCTTATTGGACAAAAATAAGCCCATTTTTTGGGCAATAAGTTCAAATAAAAACATGTTGCGTTTTTACAGTGTTTGGTTCAGCTTATTTTAATTATATCACCAGTAGAATAAACTACTTATTAAATAAGCTCCTCACTACAGCTTTTCTATTAAGTCACTTATTACATAAGTCGAGATAAAACTCATCTCATATATTTACCTCGTATACCGTAAATCACGATTTATAAGTACTTATTGTCCAAAAGTTCATTCAAACATAAATCACATTAGAAAAACTGACTTTTCTATTAAGTCATTTTTAATAAGTCAGAATCATAATAAGTCATTTTTCCTACCACTATCCCAAACATACACTAAGAAAGGCTTTTGTATATTCGACAAAAAAAAAAAAGAAAGCTTTTATATTTGGGAGAATTGTCCAAAAACACTTTGGAGGTAAATTAATTGTTGATTATTATCAAGAGTGTAAGTGACCTTTTGTGTGTGCAAGCGATCTTCCGTTTTGTGTAAATCATCTTCTGTATATGTAAAAATCTTCCATATAAATGTGCAAACAATCTTTCGTTGTGTGTAAAATATCTTCCGTTATGTGTAACAGATCTTCCATGATAGCAATCAGCAATTAATTTACCTCCAACGTGTTTTTAAGCAATTCTCCCTTTATATTTTAAAAGGAATTTACAAAAATACTTGTAATTTCATCAAAAATAGCATCAACAATACCCTCTTTTTTGCTTCCGACTCTCCATTCGATAATATTGCTTCATTGTACTGTTATAAAAGGCTTTAACTGATATTCGTTCAAAACAATTTGGTAAATCAGAAGCTTTTTCACCCAGGATCACTTTGATATCCTACTAACCGAGTGTTCTTCCAGGGCTTGTTTGATCTCAGGGGAGGGGAGGGAAAGTGGGCGGAGGGAAATTTTTTTGAGTTGAATTTAAAAAAATTAAAGAAGTGGGGTTAAAAATTTTTAATTAATTTTTCTTACTCTTTTATCTTATATATTCTCTTTATTAAAATTTTATTACCCCACTTCTTCAATCTTTTAAAATTCAACTCATAAAAATTTTTCCTCCCCTCCCTTCCCCTCCAAATCCCTCACACCAAACAGACCCTTAATCTCTTGCAAGTAAGGATGGAAATAGGCATGGCCCCTAATAGGGGCCTACGGCCTAACCTAACCTATTTAGTAAATAAGTCAGGCTTATTTTCATAAGACCTAGCAAAGCCTGACCTATTTAACTTTTTTTAATTTCTACTATCATATAAGTATATATAATATCATCTAAATAATTTTATAAATTATTTATAAATTCATCAACTTAACCTTAATTCTAAGATCACATCTCATCGTCATTACGCTCAACCATTGTTTTCGCATCAATAATTTACCTTACCTCTCGTCTCTTCGATCGCTCGAGATGGCGACGCTAACTCACTCACTCATCCCTGATTTGGTCGTCCACTAAAATATAATAATTGCTATGAGTTTATTTTATTGCCAAATGAAATATTATAATCTTAATAAGAGGAGTTTGTGCAATTTATGTGGGAAGAGTAAAAGAGGTAAATTCTAGTTTTACATATTGCTTGTTATGCTTGATCGATTTTAAAAAATATATCTTATTAGTCAACATACGATTAGTTTTTCTTATTCTTATTTGCTCGAACAATTGTTGTCTTTTCTTTTTCTTAGTAAGCCCTAATATTACGACGAGAATGAATGTTAAGTTTTTAAGACATAATGTATGATTGTAAATAAACATAAAAAATTATATATGAATTTGGTTGTATAGACTTTAAAAGCTATTTAAAGGCATACATTTTAAGTAGGCCTTTAAATAAGTTTCAAGCCTTATCAGGCCTTTTGAAGGTTTAGGCTCAAGTCTAAAAAAAGCCTATATACAGACTCAGGCTTTGAATCTCTATTACAGGTCCGGACCTATTTAGATAAAATTTAGCCTAACTTAGCCTATTTTTACCTTTACTTGCAAGTCCTTCCATGGAGAAGGCTTAGCCATTGTCCTCTCCGTTAAAATTGATGTTAAATTTGCTGTGTAAACTTGCACTGTTGTATCCAACACAAACATAACCACTATCACCAGCCATTTTGTATTGGAATGAATAATTAAGTCCCAAATCAAATTATTGAAAGATGAGTTAAAGCTATATAATGTTAAAGATAATTCCTATCAAATTAGATTAAACTATTTTGTTAGAAATATCAACCAAATATATATAAAATTAGTTATTAATTAATTCAAAATTTCAACATGCTATCACGGTAGTGACTCTGCCGTGGTTGCTATTTATCACGGACAGTGACACTCCAGTGTCTAGACTCTTACCCGTCACTTTTGGGATTGCGGACAAAGTGTTTGAATTTGCTATCCGTCTTTTTTCTTTCCAATATAATTAAAATTACAGTTGCAGCCACAAAAATCACACCAAGAATTAACCAAAAGAAATCAACCTAAAGGTTTGAGGAGGATCCACCCATTTTTTGAGTCGGACCTCACCCTCACCACCATTGACACGCTTGAATTTAAATATGGCACAGTGAAATCAACACATTTTATGCGATTCGCTACAATTGTGATGTCTCCGGTTATAACATATCAACATTCTACAATATTTTCAATGAATCTATATCAATATCATGCCTGACTTTCCTATGAAAACTGAGAAACGGGAAATCTGGTAAAAGTAAAACAATTGAAAGCAACAGAATGAATGAATACTTGCCTTGTTTTTGATATCGAGGAGAAGATGACTGGATTGCACTAATAAAGAGTCAATCACATTCCCTCGAATAAAACATTAAATTCTAGTCTTGTCTTTTTGTGGGTTAACAGATGAAATTGTTGCTCCAGAAATTCCAGTGTGAAATAAAAAAATAACAAGAAGCTACTGAAGAGAAGAGAGAAATGAGAGAAGTTGAAGAGCTATTCATCACAAAATAACAGATAGGATAGGCAGGGATTTTTACCCAGTTACAATCAAAAGGTCTTAAACTTGTAGCTTTTCATCACCTTATTCTTATCACTTGGACTATTAACAGCAAGCCACACATACACAACATACTAATTTTACATATGTTTAATTAGCTTTTAACGATCATAACTCCGCGGAGGGACTTAAAAAAGAAACAAATTTGTTATGTGACCAAACCGCTATAGATGAAACTTTTTCCAGCAGGAAAGCGATAGGTGGAACTTTTTTCAGCAGCTCATTGACAGATGGAATTTTGAGAATTGAAATGGTGAAGAAGAGAGCTAAAACAGAGTATACTATTGGGAAAAGGCCTCCAAAGTCATTGTTGGTCAAGCTTCGCATCTCAACATCACTTCTGTATTCGGATATGTTAACAGTGATGGGTAAACCTATGTTATTCTTCATGTCACAAAACACAGTCACATTTTGAGTCACATTTAATATTGCAGCTGAAAATTTTGAGAGCAACGTAGAATTCCTTGGGAATGCCTGAAAATACGTACAACATCGTACATCATCATAGTTAAGTTTTTATAGACCATAAGGAATATGATGTTTATATTGGGGAGAGAGAAGAACAATACTCACAAAGGCAAATCCACCAGCTTTATAGATTGGTCCTGTCATCTTGCAAGAATAACATTTGGAGAGCAAGAGCATGAGATAAGGAGTTTCATCAAAAACAGCATCAACAGTCTCATTTGATAATGCTCTTTCGTACTCTGTATGATTTTCTAAAGGCTTTAACTGATCAGGCTTCAATCCTACTCGGTCAATAAGAAGCTCTCTCACCCAGGAATTGTTTTGATATCCCACTGGCTTAATGTTCCTTTTAATCTCTCGCAAGACCTTCGATGAAGATGGTTTTGTTGTTATTCTCTCTGACAAATTTGCTGTTAAATTTGCTGTGTAAACTTGTATTGCTATGCTCAACACAAACGTGATCACTATCACCACCCATTTAGACTTGCCACTTCTCAAAGACTCAACATCTGCAAATCATCAAAACATCTACCAGTTACTATTCACATAAACTAAGTAAACTCTTATCCCGTCCCAAGTCCTCTCTTCACCATATAACTCGATACCAAGAGCTCTTGCAGGAAAATATGTTAATTACTTCATAAATTTTACAAAATCATTCATAAATAGGAACATAAAAAGCTCTGAAAGTGACACACACACACACACACTTACACTGACAGGCCTGAGAAATTAGTTTTCAGAATTAATTTTCGAATTGATGTTCTATTTGCAACGTCATAATCGGTCAAGCCAGCTTTCTCAACCGCTTCGGCCAATGCTGTGATAGTGTCATAAGCCCAGAGTCCATATAGAGACAGAGTTTTACCGTACTTGGACAATAATCTTGTCGATAATGAAGTGCGATTATTCTTGTTGGAATCATTCAATGGTGGCTTCACACCCAAAGCACAATCCATGTAGCCTTTGGCTGTTACATTTAAAGCTTCAGGATCTAGAACAGAAGAAAGGCCTTGTGTAAGTATCCAAGCGTATCCTTTACTCATCATCCCTGCATTTTGTGCAGGTTTCACGAGTCTTGACCAAAGCTCCACAGTCATATGGGCAACAAACACCTGTGTTCGCGACTTGTTTATATTGTTGAGCTCGTCGGTGATGTTAGCATCCGTGAAATTTTGACTGATGGCACTTATGTAAGGCACTCGAGTGTCCATGTCTTGCAAGGCATAAGAGAGACATGGAATTAGGTCATAGCCGAATTCAGGGTCTTCATAAATGGGGATCACAGACTGCCAATTATAATGTTTGATAATGGCAGCTACAGCTTCGAACTGAGAGCAATGGCTTCTGGTGGAGTCGGAGTGGATGAAGAATCGGGTACGAGGTGGCATAAGAGAAGGACCAGATGGAGAAAACCAAATCACAGGTACCTTAGCAACGTCACCGTATTCTACAACAAACCTTGCTTGCTCTGAGTTTTGAGGTCCCAGGATTGCACTCACATTTTGCTTGTATATTTGATACCGGGCTGCTCAATTACAAGATTACCGAGTTTAAAAAATAAAATTAAAATGGTATGCGTTTCTTTTAAATTTTAAAACTTGTAAAAAGATTAAGGGAAAATCACACCAAGGTTTCAATTAAGAAAAATAATATCAGAAGTCTTGTAACTTGTCAATGATAGTTCTATCACTTGTTATTGACAAGTTATGAGATTTTTCTAATATTAATTTTTTTTGTTGGGACCTTGATGTAATTTTCCCAAAAATTAACATATATATGGGTTTTTTGAAATTTTAACCAATACACAAATAATCCTTTGACCTATAATTTGAAAAAGAATCCCTCTAAATTTTTAAGTTTACATAAAGGAACAACTTGTCATTGGGCTAAGATGTAAAAATATTTATGAGTTTTTATCAAAAGTGGGTCTAGCATCATATGCTTTTTGGAAGTGCAAAAATATCCATGAACATTAAAGATGAGAGCAAAAATGACTTGAACATGAAATATAACCTAGCACGGTTATATATGCATGTGCAAAAATAGTAGGGAGAATTACAATGAGATCCTAAGGAAGGAAAAAAAAAATGAAGAAATGGTCCCTGTAGATTGCAAAATGAAAAAATAGTCCCATTAACAACTCCATGAGCCTGTATTGACAACTCGTTAACAACTCCAGGAGCCTGTATTAACAACTCCATGGGACCATTTTTTCATTTTGCAATCTATTGGGACCATTTTTTCATTTCTCTTTTTCCTTGGGACCTTAATGTAATTCTCCCAAAATAGTATGGGTCTCATAAAAAAAAGTAACAATGTTATGTTATATATAACGGTCCTAGCATTTTTTATCTTATTTTAAATTTTCATGGGTGTTTTTGCAATTTCAAATAGTATATGGTGCTGAACGCATTTTAAATAAAAGCATATAGGTATTTTTACAACTTAATCCTTAATTATCCTGTAATTTTAATAGAGTATATTATATATGTTGTTGACAAATAACGGATTTAATTTTTTTAACATAAATAACCTCCTTAAATTTTGAGTTATGGATCCATAATCTCTCTAAGTTTTAAATCATATACAAACAAACTTATAGTGAAATTATATTATTTAAAAGAAGCAAAATATGTAAGTGGGAGGTCCAGTGATTGATCCCACTTATAGTTTGATCCTTTAAATTAAAAATGAGAAACAAACAACAAACTGGTAGTATGGGTTTATCTGCTTTAGAGGCTGTCCGGCATGAGTTATTTTGAGGGGAACAGAGGAAAAAAAAAATTGAGTTAAATAGAAATAAAGTTAAAAAATTTTAACTAATTTTGATTTTTTTTTTACCTTATATCTTTTCTTTATTAAAATTTCATAACCTGTTCATTTCCTTTAAATTTTTCCTTTAAATTGAACTCATAAAATTTTTTTCTGCTCTCTACATGCCAAACATACCTTTAAGCATTGTTTTGTTGGGGTTTCTTCAATGGAAATGAGGGATAAAGGAGGGTAGGAAAGAAAATAAGTGCATCTAATCGGAAGAAGAAGAACGGAGGAAGGCAAAAATGTTTGCCTTCTAATACTCCCCTCCCCTCCTCTCTCCAACCCACTAAGAGTGGGGATTTTTTTGGAGGGGTGAGAAATAATTTGACATATCCTGTCTAGATTGCCCATACTATTTTTTTAATATTCTAACACTACCCATCGCACTTCCCCTGGTTCACCTCAATCTCGTCTCTGCTGTCGCCTCTCCTTCTTTGCACCCTTGACGGGTAAGGACAAAGCAGAGAAGACAGTAGTTTTTTATTATTTATTTTATAACTTTATAATTTTTAAATATCTAATATTTATGAAATATTGTTTTATATTAATATATTTATCTAATAATTATAACAAGATATTATTGGTATCGCATTTCTTATTTGTTTATAAACATATTTCTCATTTTCTAACGCATGGAGATTGGAGAGTCATTTTACATGGTTCGGGTCTTTTCTCCGTTTCTCCAAATCAATTTTTTAATTTTTATCATATTTTATAAAACAAAATATTTTAAAAAAATTATAACAAAATTAATAAGATAACATGTAACAGGTTTTTAAATTAAAAAAAATTAGAAAATAATAAATTTATTACAAATATTATAAAATAAGAAGGAAGAAATTAAAATAAATTGATAATAATATAAAGATATATTTATCAATTTATAATTAACTTCCTACCCTACCTTATTGAACTAAATAAGAAAGGAAACCAAACCTACCATCCCCTCTTTCAACCAAATAAAGCCAAAACATCCCCTACCCAACCTCCCTTGAGCACTCTTTGATAATTTTTTTTTTAATTTTTTAAGGGGGAGGGAGAGGAGGGAATGGGTGGTAATGATAATTGTGTGCTTGTTTGGTTTAAAAATTGGGATTTTTGGAGGAGTGAGAAATAATTGATCATAACCAAAATTTCCGGGTCATTTTTCTAGTATTTCACTTATACTTATCGCAAATTCAGCCGCTGTCTGTCTTATCTTAGATTGGTCGCCTCTCCTCCTCCGTCGTTGCTGCCACCACGTGCGCCTCCCGCTGCCGCCGTCGGCACCTACTCCTCAAGCTGCCGTGGAAGCATCTCAGCCCATGAAGCAGTGGTCAATCTGAACTCAGATCTGTAATTATAATGGTAACGACAGAAGGAGGAGGACTGGAGTTTGCGACTGGGAACCAATTAAGTAGATGACGAGGAGATTTGGTTGGGGCTAAGAAGAATAACAAAGCTCAAACTTCTAACAATTCAACAAACTTTCAAAAGAAAAAAAACTAAACATCATCATGAACGTTACATATATATAGGAGTAGTAGTGAAGTCGTACCTGCAGAAGCTGCACCGAGATCGTTTTCAGATTTATTGAAAAGAAGTTGGAGCCTGGTTGTATATGAATCATGCGTGTCATAGAAATCTTGAAGTGCGATGTTGAGAGTGGTGTTGACAAGTGATGAATACGAATCCAGAATCACTCCTACTTGTATGGATACAGTTGCAGACTGAGTTAGGGTAATTAGGTATAATAATAAGCTCACAAATATGAGAGATTCTCTTCGCCTTTGCTGCATTCCTGCCATTTTCTGCTGTCACCTTTACTTTTCTCCCTCCTCGCTCGCTCTCTCCTCAACTCTTGCTATCACTGCATACCCTCTTTTCCTTCTCTCTTTTAACGGATTTGGGGTGTCAGCTGTGGATCTGGCTGCAGTCCACTGCCATGCGGTGCGCTGCCCGTCCTTTTCTCCCAAACGACACCGTTTTGGTGTGGTTTGGAGGGTAAATAAGGGGTTGATTTTTTTTTTAAATGATATCTAGTATTTTCTTGGATGTATCTATTATCTTAAAATATTTTTTAAGTAATATGTAGTATTCTAAAATAATTGTTAATACCTTTAACCTCTTAAAATATTTTTTCGGTCGTACTCAATGTGTTAGCAGACTAATTATAATTTAACCCTTAATATATTTTTTCAGCTCTAAAAATCACTTTAAAATATTAGATGCTATTGAAAAACTATTTTAGAGTGGGTGAAACTCAATAAATCAGTATTATAAGTTTTGGATGCTCTTTGCTACTAAGAAAAATACATTAATAGTAAAATTGTAGTCAATCTCCTCAAACACTAGGTTCAACTGAAAAAATATTTTAAAGAATTAAAATCACCAAAAAATATTTTAAAGGGTTAAAAACAAAAAAAAAATATTTTAAAGTAATTTTTGGAGTTGAAAAAATACATTAAGGGTTAAATTACAATCAGTCTACTAACACACTGGGTACAACTGAAAAAATATTTTAAGAGGTTAAAAGTACTAAAAATTATTTTAAAATACTGCATGTTACTTAAAAAATATTTTAAAATACTAAATATATCTAAAAAAATACTTCAAAATACTAGATATCATTAAAAAAAATCAACCCCTCATTTACCCCCAAAACCACACTAAAACGGTGTAGTTTGGGAAAAAAAGACAGGCAGCGGACCGCAGCCAGATTCATCAGCTGTGCTCTTCACAGCTGCCCTCTACTGTTCCTTAAATTTGGGGTTCTTTCCAAATGTTTTTTTTTTGTGGTTCTTTTAATTATTAGATTCTATATAAAATGAGTAATATTTTGATATTTTATGAGTAAAAAACGAATTTTTTTTTAAATTTTTTTGCGATTTTTCATGATAATTGTATATGTATGCTTATTGTTCATGATAATTCTATTAAGAATGAGAGCCACTTTTTTTAAAGCTTCAAATCTCCGCCGCAAAAAAAAAAATGATAACAATTTAATGGATGATACTGTCTTCTGAAACTGGGTTAGGTCATTTTCAAAGGAGAGTACTTTTCTTTTTATGGATCGTTGGATCCTTTTTAAAGGAGAGTCCTTTTCTTTTTATGGATCGTTGGATTAAGATCTCAACGATCCAGATTTAATATATTATAAAAATTTTATTATTATAATAAAAATATTATAATAAAGGACCCTCCTTTTCTTAAAAGTAAAGGACCAAAGCCGGATCCTTAAATATGATTGCCTTTAATAGGTGGTTGTTTGGGAACCCAAAAAAAAAAAAAAATACTCTTTAAGCATTTTTTAATAAGTCAAGATAAAATTCCTCTTACATACTTACTTGATAAATTGTAAAAACACTTCTAAGATGGTAAAACAAACGGGCACAAAAATAGAAAGATATAACTATTTAATGGAGTTAAGGTGTAAAAATACACATGAGATTTTTTCAAAAATGCACCCAACATCAAATATTTTTTTAGAGACAAAAGTAATTATGAACTTCTAAAATAGGTACAAAAATACAAAGTAAACATTAGTTGACCATTTGTTTAAATTTTTTAAAGATTAAGGTGAAAATTAATTTTCCTTACCCAGTCAGCAAATTATTATTTAAAGTCTGAGAAGTACTTATATACTTTAAGAATGTCAGATCATCTGAACTTTGCCAAATGAAAACATAATAGCTAATATCATTTTAATCCTAATTGGATGATAACTCATCTTAAAAAATTCAAATTTTATCTTGTTTTTAAGAAAAAAATCTTAATTGAAAAAAACTAAAACAAAATTATTATCAATATTTTTCTTAGAAACAAGATAAAATTTAAACTTTTTTTAGATGAGTCATCAACCAACTAAGACTAAACTGATCAAAATTGTTATATTTTTATTAAACAGAATTCAGAAAACGTGGTACTTTTAGATTATGTATGTATTTATCTCCAAGTTATTTTTTAATCATCCACGTCATCCTATATCACCATTTTTAGTCAAAAAATTCAAACAATCAATCCACTCCACTATTGGTTAATGTGTATTTTTATACCTATTTTAGAAATTCATAATTATTTTTATTCATAAAAAACAACATTTGTATTTGGCGTGTAACATCATAATTTTTATTTTAGGATTTAATTATAACTAAAAAAATTAATTATGATACATAGATTTATCATATAATTATTAAAAAAGGAAATAATAATGATAATGGTATTATTGTTGTTTTATATATAAAGAAAAAGAAAAACACACATAAAGAAAAGAAAAAAAACGGTAGGGAAATTCAAATTATATATATATAATATAAAAAGGGAGAATGACGGAAAAGAAATTTGAAAATTGGGAAATGAAATATAGGGTTTTTTTATCAAAAATTAATTAAAAATGTTAAAACATAATAAAAAATTCCTAACTTTTTTTTCTTACTAAATGATTGGTTTATCATTACCCAATTTTCAGATTTCTTTTCCGTCATTTTCCGGTATAAAAAGGCTAAGGACCCACGGTCCCATCCATGCAAACGGTCCCATCCATGCAAACACATTGATTTATTACCCTGGGGGACTTGTCATTTCAATTGTAAGAGAGAGAGAGAGGGGGAGCATCACTGTTCCTGCTTCTTCAGCACAAGTACAATAGCGGTGGCGATATTTATTCTTATGGCAAAGTTTGAAGATGATAATGTATTCAAAATTACTTTTAATTATAAAATTTCTTTCATTAAAATTGTTTTAAAAAATTTCTTTTTATTATAGTAATTTTATGCTGGTTAGGAAATATTTTGAGCTTAGAATTTTAAACAAGTTTTGAGTTTTATCAATATATGATTATAGGAATATAGATAATAATTAATAATTAATTTTAATAGGTTTACTTATATTATTTAATTAATAAAATATTTTATAATGAATTTTCTATACAACCCATCTATAAATAATTCTATTGGATAATTTTAACAGGAGTATATTATATATGTTATTGACAAGTTACAATGAAATTATATTATTTTAAAAAAGAAAAATATGCCAATAACCTTATGACCTAGCTTGTAAGTGAGAGTTTGCAGGACTGTTCCAGCTTATAACTTCATCATGATACTAGTGTCTGCTCCTTTAAATATATAAGAGAAGGAAACAAATTAATGACAAACTAACAATATGGAGTTTTAATTTAAACAGTAAAAATTATGAAGGATATCAACCCACTTAAAATTTAGGAGGGAGTATGTATAATTTAGCTAAAAAAATCACGTAGGGAGAATTTAAACGTGAATCAGGTTGGATTTCTTTTATTTTCTTCTTGTAATCTCATATTTATCATTGGATTAAAAAAAATAAATGGTTGAGACTTAATTTTTTATGAAATTATTACTATAAATATAAATAAATAAATCTTAAATTCTAATCTGTACCATTCATAACTGTAGTACAAAAAAATTAATAAATTTTAGTTCATAAAATATAATAATAATTTTACAAAATATTAAATATAACTCATTCATTTAAATATCTCTGGGTGGAAATGTGAGTATGAGAAAGAAATGATAAAGAGAAAAAGGATCCTATCCTCTTAGCCTGTGTTTTATCATTAGACATAACAATAAGCCCACAAATATTTGAGATAGATTCTCTTCGCCTTTTCTGCATTTTCTACTCTTTACCTTTACCCTCTGTCTCCTCTCTCAGTCTGTCCTCAACTCTTGGTATCACTTTATACATCCTTTTCCTTCCCTCTCAACAACCATTAATATAATACTCGTAGTATATACATATGCTTATTGTGTACATGATAATTTTATTAAAAATTAGAGGACGTTTTATTGAGCTTTGAAGAGCTCATAAACCCAAGAGCTTAACTTGTAAATTGCATATGAAGACTAGCAAATAATAATGATATTTAAGTTATTAAATACTAATTAAAGTACTATTAATATATATTTTAATTTGGACAAAAATTATTAATCTTTTTAAAAAATATTATTAATACAAAAATCGTATTTTTTTTTAAATTAGTCTCCGGCAATGCTGCTAGCTAGTGATGTGATCCGATAATTGGTTGTTTGTTAGTTCCTTCATTATTTTCTTTGCTCCACCTTTCCTTTCTTCCCGAGCATACATGACATTCTCCGATACTTATCCCTTACATAAATAACTGGATCCAACAAAGGGGAAAACACAAAAGATTGAGAAAAACTAAAAGAAGACAGCGACTTCACTTTAGAGTTTAGACCGGTGCGGTGGGAGTACGGAAAGAGTGCTATTCCAGTATTTGATACTCTCTCTTGTTATTTATAAACAACTTTCTTCTTGATTACGTAAAACAAATTGATAGTTAAAAGTAATAAGTATATAAAAAATGTCATATTTCTTTTCATATATGCCTCTATTTATTAAAATAGTATAAGAGAGAGAATAGATAAAAAGAATGAGAGATAATGAGTATAAGATATAGGAGAGAATGAGCATTTAATAAGGGTAAAATAAGAAAAAGAAATTTATATTTTTAGATAAAAAATGAAAGTTGTTTATAAAAGAGATAAGCCTTATGAGAGAGAAAGTTACTTATAAATAGAACAAAAGGGAGTATAAACCATCATTTACAAGGTTTCTATATTTTTATATAGAGTTGAGGCAAAATTTTGCCGGAAAGTTTTCAAATGGGCTAACTTTTCGGGGGAATTTTTTTGTTAAGAAGTGTAAAAAAAAGAGTAATTTTATCTTCATTATTGTCCTAGTTAATTTTAATTATTAGTTGATCAAATATGCTAAATTGACAGTCTATGTGTCCTCCTTGTTATTTTTATTAAAATGCAAATTTGCTCCAAAAATTCATGTGTCATCTACTTTATTTTCTTTGAAAACTAGATTTAAAACTTTTAGGGTAAATTTGCATCTTAAAAAAATGATGTGAACAATACATGGATTGGCAGCTCAGCATTTTTTGTCAACTAATGATCAAAACTAACAAAAATAACGGCAAAGGCAAAATTTCTTCCGTTTTAACAATTTCAAGCTAAAATTAGCCCTTAACCCTTTTATATACGAGTCACCTTGTAAAGAGGCAATAGTATTAAATTCTCTTTTTTCCACAAATGTGATTAAATGATTATTAATTGTATTTTCGAGACAGATTATATAAAGAAGAAATTTAAAGCAATTAATATACATTAATTTTGATTAAAGGGTAATTTTGAAAATTAAAATAGTCATAATTGTTACCATTTTAATTATGTTAACTACTTTAACTACTTTTTTAATTATTGTAAATAATTAGTAAAAGTAACTTATAATAGTGACCAAAGTAGTATACTAGTATCATCTAAGTAAAGTTTTAGAGGAAACAATAATATTGTAAATAAAATGCTATAGTGTGTGTTTGTGATAGTTTATTTTTGGTTTATAAATATTTTTAAATCGTGATTTATAATATCTGAGTAAGTATGTAAAAAAAATTTTATTTCAATTTACGTGGTAAATACTTATTTTTAAAAAATAAGCTAAATCAAATATCACAATAATGTAACCTCCCATTTGATGATTGAGAATATGAGATTGATAATTAAATATGATGGTTGTTGTGAAAAAGTGTAGCCTCTGCGGGAGGCATTTGTGGATGAAGGAGTGGGAGAGAGAAGAAAATGGGAGAATAAGTTAAAAAAGCAAAAGCAGACATGACACCCGGGCCACCTGCTGGCCCATGGCATCGTCATTTTGCATTCGAAACTTGTGTCATGAAATAATTTATTTTTAGACAATAAGTGCTTATAAATTGTGATTCACGGTATACGAGGTAAGTATGTGAGAAGAGTTTTATCTCGGCTTGTGTAATAAGGACTTATTATCCAAAAATAAGTGTTTCCAAATATAGCCTTGGTCTCCTAACGGTGCTTTTCAGTTTTCACCTCAACAATGTATTCTTTTTTTTTTTTTAATTATTTAAATTTTATCATGATTTTTTTTTTTTGGCCAGTTATCATGAATTGTTAGATGCAGGTTTTGAGCAAAAAAACAAAGAATTGTTAGATGCAAAGGTAATGAAGCTATTGATTTTTGAGTAAAATACTTAGATCTCTCTTTAAAATTGTTATGAATAATTTAAAAGTTTTTTTCTTTTTCCTTAATTTTCTTTTTTCCTTTTTCAAATATAATTTTTCAATATTTTTATCATATTCAAGCATAAGTTTAATAAATTTATTTAATGCAAATATAAAAAAATTGATTGAAAATTTAATTAATTATTTTAATAAATAAATACAAAATGAATATGCTTATAAAATGTTGTAGAACATATTTTCAAAAATTATATATTATAAATTTAAATAATTTACATAATCTCTCAAAATTTATCCTTTTATACTTTATGGTAAAATAAAATATATTTGAAATATATTTTTATCCATTTAAATGAAATATAAATAAATAATTTTTAATAAATGTGATAAAAATAAAAAAAATTATAAATTTTATAATATAATCAAAATTAATACATTTTATAACATCATCTATTATAAATTTTTTTTTAATTTTTTGATAATTATAAATGTGTAAATAAATCTTTTGTTAAATGGAAGTATTTTAGTGAAAATCTAATGTTGGAGTAAACTTAACGGTCAACTAACAGTTGGATAAATAAAAATGAAATTTCAAAAAAACAAGGAAGATTTATGTAAGATATATTTTAATTTTAAAGGAGGTTTACATAGATTCTAAAACTAGAGGGAAGGTTTATGTAATTTAAATAAAATAGATGTATAGTTAATGTAATTTTCCATTGAAATTTTTTAGAACGTTGCAATATTATCGTATGGAGAAGGGCCCACCAAATGTTGGTTATTTTTAGCTACATGTTTGAGTTGCTTCTGTACAAACTGATCTCTTCTTCCGCTGAAACTCTTCTTCTTCCTGATGTCTTACTCTTTTACCAAATTCGATTATTGTGTGCTTCAATTTCTAACTGGCCCTAATCTCAATGATTTTCAATTTGTTTTATGAGTGCTCTATTTGGTCTCAATAACTAATGAGCTAGTTGAGATGTTTATTTTTAGCCTTAAATATAAAATTTCAATGTATTTTACTTCCAAATCTTTAATTTTAGTAAACCATATCTTCTTGTTGATATATATTAAAGGGGATTTCTATTAGTGGGGTAGGGAAACCAACACACTACTATTTGTTTAAAAAAAATTAACTTCACTACCTTTTTTTTTTTTTTGAAATATCTATAAATTAGTTATCAGTCTCCTACATTCAGAATCAGAGAGGAAGTACAATATTTCTTGTTGGCCATGAAAAAACAGGAGGAAACTTTATTCAACACAGAATTGGAGATAGGAAGCAAGGAACTTTATACACACACATGTGTCACATGTTTAATAAGCGGCAACCAACTAACGAGCAAGTCCTACTATATATAATTAAGCCTTATTAGCTAACTTGAAAGGATTCTTCTTACGCCACCATTCAATCACTAATGATGGATTATGCAACCTTTTAATCGCTGATGGAATGGAAAGGCATAAAAAGAGAGCCACAACAGATAAGAGAACAGGGTAAAGGCCTCCAAAGATGTCTATATCCAATTTTGACGTCTCTATGTCACTTTCATCGTCTCGAAATTCCAAATCTTCAATGGAGTTTGGTAAGGAGCTCCCTGCCATCAGCACACGATATCGCTCCGCATCTTGAGTCACCTTTAAGATTGCATTCGAGAAGTGCAAGCCTAGGCCAGATTTCTTTGGGAATGCCTGAAGATACAATAGATACCAAATGATCCAAGTCAGTTAAGTTTGCCTAATTAGGATAAAATTTAAATTAAGTTGCTTCTATCCATTAGGTCATACTCTCAAATCACTTGTTATTTTGTTATTGTTATTTGTTAAAATGTGTATGCGCACTTATAAATACACCTATGAACTCGATCTAAATGATTTAAGCAACTTGAACTATCGTTTGTCCGCCTCACAGTCAGAACACTGAGTAAGAGTAAGATGGAGTAGGAGACTTACAAAGGCAAATCCACCAGTTTTGTAGATTGGTCCTGTCATCATGAAGCCAGAATTATATTTGGAGAGTAAGAGCGTGAGATATGGAGTTTCATCAAAAATAGCATCCACTCCTCCATATTTGGTTCCCTTTGACAATGTTTCATTGTACTCTTCACGACTTCCTAAAGCCTTTAACTGAGATGGGTGGAATCCTATTTTGTGAATTAGAAGCCCTTCCACCCAAGACCCATTTTGATATCCCACCGATAGATTCCTTGTTATAATCTCGGTTTCGTCCTTAAATGTAGGCTCTTGCTGCCTCCCTTGTGTTAAAATTGAAGTTAAATTGGCTGTGTAAACTTCCACTACTAAGATGAATAGAAATGACGTCAGTATCACCATCCATCCTGCAGCACTGCTTGCAAATTTCTCCATAACATCTGTAATATTATCAAGTGTGTGATACGTTTGTACAAGGCACAAATTGAAACATAATAACATATAATCAAGTATATATGCTACATATGGTCTTAGAGAACTCACCCATCTTGTAAACAAGGAAGGGGTTGATGAGAAATTGGTCGATTTTGTTTGTTCCGTTGGTTTTGGTTTTGTATTTTTCTAATATAAGTATGATAATAGTTGCAGCCACAAAAATCACACCAAGAGTTAACCACAGTAACCCTTCGAAAGGTTTGAAGAGGATCCCTGGAGCAGAGGCATTCTTCATCCTAACCACCATTGCTACACTTGAATCTAAATATGGCAACGTGAAATCAACACAATTTGTGCGACTTGCCACAATTGTGATGTCCCCAATTATAGCATCAAGATCCTGCAATATTTCCATATGCACATAAATTTGAATGAAAGTTACAAACAATATATATGTATATATCATATATGGCTTTCTATCCCCGAGCTCAGTACAACCAAGAGGATTGAGGCCAGGTGAAACCGAGCTCTATTCTCAAGCTCCTCTCCTCTCTCATCTTGAGTTACATTGTTATCTTTATGCTAATATCAGGTATAAGGGTTGCGGAAATCTCCCAAGGACAGTGTCAAGAACACGACTTGAGCTATACGTTTATTGTTTTTCTGCAAGTGCTGCCGCTAATAATTTGTATGGTGTAAGGTGCTCGTGCCGACACATACATATATCATACCAAGCTTTCCGTGAGAAACTGAAAGATAAATTGATGCAAAGTAAAACAAGTGAAAAAGAAAAGAATGAAAACTTGCCTCCTCTTTCATTTGAGTGCAGAGCATGTCATCATATGTGGTGTTATCCCTTCTACTTTTGTTCGGCAAGAAAACAAACTTATAATTATTTAATGGAAATGGCAAAACATCAAGAGCTCTTAAGAACACATTATAAGCAAAGCCATCAACCTGAAGTTTACTGGAATTATATACATTCACAAATTCAGGAAAAGAATTTGTTCTTGGGACTCCAATCCTCAACTCTGGTGGTTTATACAATGACTCACCAGGCCACAGTGAATCCTTTAGTTGGTATTCACGACGACCAGATGCCTCACCACCACCACCTCCTTCACTATAATCTCGAACAAGTCCAGTTTTAGGGCTCCAAGATCCAATGATCCTTTCTCTTTTAGATATCACATTGTATACTTCATACTCCGATTGGTCTAGTTGTCCTTGACTTAGATTAAATTTTAACCCTGACAAGCCTGTGAAAGCAGTATACTTAATTTTATCGCGAAGTGTTAGGCCATTGTCTGTGCTGTTTGGCTTCTCTAAAGCCATAGCCAATGCTTCGATTGTGTGATAAGCCCACCATCCATAGATAGTTAGGCTACTATTGAACCTTTCACTGAAATTTTTCTCTGAATTCTTACGAAATTTTGTTTTGTTCGAATCCATTGGCCTCACTCCCAATGCACCTAGCATGTATCCTTTCAGAGGTTTTCCAGGCGAAGCTTGAGGATTTGTCAAAGAAGAGAGCTCTTGGGTAAGTATCCAAGCATATCCTTCATCCATCATGCATTGATCTTCCGCATACCTAATAAATCTTGTTCCCAAATCCATGCTCATATGGACAAGAAATACATGTGTTCTCATGTTGTTTAATGTGTCAAGAGTGGTGTTAATTCCAAGATCTGTTGAATTTGAATTGATAGCTGTTACGTTAGCCATTTGTATGCCCATCTGTTTCAACACATTGGTGAGGCATGGAACAAGGTGACTGCCATATTCTGTCTCTTCATAAATTGGGACAATTGATTGCCACCCAAGAGAGCTAATAGTGGCAGCTATAGCTTGGAACTGATAGCAATCAAGGCCTTGACCGGTGTAGATGGAAGATGGCGATGGAGGAGGCAAAAGAGATGGGCCAGTCAAGGGAAACCAAATAACAGGTTTTTTGAATAATTCATCGCCAAGTTTCACTATATACCTTGCTTGCTCTGAGTTTTGGGGCCCCAATATGGCATGCACTGTTTTATTGTTTAGTAGATCAAAAGCTGTTTGTCTCCAAGTTCTATCACCTTGACTCTCCATGTTAACATAAAATAAAGCCTATTTCATAACAAAATAGGTCTACTCTACGTTAACTTGGAGTGGCAGGGAGACAGGATTGGAGATCGAAAGGAAAAAAAAAAAAACCATCTTAGTAAATACTAATATGGGAATTACTATTATTTAACTAATATTTATTAAGGAAATAAAATAAATGGGTTAATTTAAACAAATGTGAGATGATCTCCCGCTAAAATACCATTTTGTAACATTAAACTATAAGTTGAGTAAATTAGTTTGGCAAAAATTGATAGAAGTAAGAGGTAAAATGGATGAATTTCATATTTAGGAACAAATCTAACCCTTCAACTAGAACTTATATCAAGGACATAAAGGAAGAAAATGATACCCCAATTTAGACTTCTTAAAACTTTAACGAGGAAATGACAACTTTGGGCCGTTACGTCAGTTTAATTTTAATTTAGGACCAAACAAAATTAAAAATTTTAGTAAAGAGATTTTATTTTTTTAATCATCATAAAATTACATAACTACCCTTTTTCTTTAACACACGTTTCATCTTAACATGAAGGACTAGAGAGACTTATTTTTTATGATTTTAGAGAAAGAAATGAAATTTGAGGGGAGGGAGATCGGAATAGTGGTGTTACCATCTGCTGCCGCCTTGGGGAAGTCGTTCTGAGAAACATCCCGGACTTGAAGGAAAATCTTGGTGGTTGTATCCTTATGAGCGGAGTAGTAATCTTCGACGGCAAGGGTGAGGCTGTTGTTAAGCATGTAACCAAGAGTTGAATTCAGATCAAGAATGACTCCTACTGGTATTTCTCTTTTATTCTGCTCATTGGCCGCCATGGATGGTCTTGATGTGAGGTTAAGCCATAATAATAGTAAGAGAAGAAGACTCACACCTGAGAGAGAAGAAGCTTTGGAGCTTTTCTGCAACTCTGCCATTGTTCTCATACTATCACTCTCACTCTCTCCCCCTCTCTCTTCACTCTTCCTCTTTCTATATTATGCCCCAATCTCTCTCCAGTATTATTATACCCTTTTTCACTATTCTTTTGTCATTATATCTTTTTCTTTTCGGATTAATTTTTAACTTCCACTCTCGCATTTCCACATTTGTGTTTATTCAAATTTGCAGCTTGATAATGAATATTCTCATTTTTATCATAAAGCTTTATAGTTTCAAAGTTCAAGAAATAAAATCATGAGTTTCAAACTTTAAGAATCAAAACTAAAATTAATGTAAATTATAAGGATCCAAATTGGTATTAACCCTTTTTATCAAAATATTGTTATAATTTATCTAGGGAAATTCCTGCAAAATATTCTGAAAATATCAAAAATCCCAAACTGGGTCTCAAATCAATCCATTGTACCAAAATGAAATTTTTAAATTTTGTGTTTTTGCAATATTGCTCCTTTGTCAATCCCTTGTTTTGCGTCGGTAAAGTTGGCTACTATCTTAAGGAAGTGTTATTATTTGTTAATCAAGTGTAGAAAATAGCGAATGAAGTGTAGTAAATAGTTTGATAAAAAAAAAGTGTAGTAAATAGTTGATTAAGTGTAAAACTGATATTTATGACACATTTGCTATTTACTATACACTTGATTAGTAAATAACAACACATTTCAACAAATTTTACAATGGGATGTTTCAAGATATTTAAGGAAATTTCACACTTGAAATGTCTTAAATAACTAATAAAAAATAGTAAACAATTGTTTTACCCTAAAAAAATATAGTAAATAGTCAAGGAAGTGTTGTAAATATCAAGGTATTAAAACTCGGACCGGTCATTGAACCGGTCGGGGTACTGGGTTAAGGGTCAGTGGGTCAAACTGGGACCAAACCGGAGCTAAACCGGAACCAAACCGGTGAAAAATTGAAAATTTTAGACTTATAGTATGAAATTCTAAAGGAAATTTTTTTTTTTATTAAAAACACCAACCCGGACCGGGAACCGGACCGGTTTACCGGCCGGTTCGCCGGTTACCGGGCCGGACCGGCCGATCCGGTCCGGGTTTCACAACCTGGGTAAATATCATGAATCCAACTGTAAGATTCACTGAAATATTCAGTCATTTGTATACAGCTAATGACTAGTCGTGGGCGCCAACGCTCTAGTGGGCCCTAGCTAGGGGTTTTGAGGGGTTTTTTTAAAAAAAAAAATAGAAGAAGAAGAAGCGAGCGCGGCCGTTGTCATCTAACTTCTAACAAACTATATCATCTCAGTAAAACTTTAAGGGTAATACAATTTTTTATCTCTCAGGCTTGTTCTCAATTTAGTCTTACACCCTTAAGTTTTAAAAAATGGGTTTTGGTCTCTCACGAGACAAAATGATCAAAGTTTTTATTAAATTATAGGGATCAATATCTTAAAAGAAATAAAACTTAAGGGATAAATTAAAATGAGGGTAAACTTGAAGACGAAGATTATATTAACACTATTTTAAAAAGAAAAAGTGAAGCCCGTATGTTGTATTTGAAGAAATAAAATTGGAACATAAAAAGGGGTTAATGTGCTATTTTAATAATAAAGATTTTTGCCAAGAGCATCTAACGTAATTAAGTTTTGAAGGGTGCAGAAATATATAAAATCTTTTAGAAAATGTGCAATTTTAACAATATTGTTAAATTGACCCAAACGTATGTTAAAAAGTTAGAGAGAGAATAAGTGAGTTCCACATAAAAAAAGAGATGGATATTTGGTCTAATATACAAAAATTCCTAAAATTACTCCATTTTTAAAAAATTGTATCTATTTTTACCGTTGAATAAAAAACCAGACCAGATCGGCCGGTTCGACCGGTTGAACCAGGAACGGTCAATAGTCCGGTCCGATATGGCCATCAACCCGTGAAACCGGTTGGACCGGTTTTCATTTTTTTTTAATTATTATTTTGTGCTATTTTTTAGGGAAAAATAAAAAATTGAAGACCAAAATAAAGAGAAAAGTAGGTAAAGAAAGAACAAATTTAAAAAAAATGAAGAAAATAATTAAAAAAATTATTTAAAAGGATATAATAATTATAAGAAAGAAGATATCATTATATAAGTATTATAACTAATACTAATAGATTTTAAGCATTTTTTTTCTAAAAATCTTTATTTTTATCTATAAAAGTTTAAAAATATATTAATATATATATATATATATTGCCACTAATAAATTATAATATTTTAATATGACCAGTTCAATTACCGATTAGACCCCGATTGACCCATTAACCCTTGAACCTGTACCGTGACAGATTCATTGCCCGGTCTGATTTTTTCGTTCCTTGATTTTTACACCCTCCATAATTTAATTGTGTCATAAGCTTGTGACAAAAAAGAACATTATTGCTTAAATTACACCTAAGCCCTACAAAATGCACTTAAGTGGAATTTGTGGAGTACTCCATGATTGATTACAAAAATGAACACAATGACATGGCTGGAGTGACGTGTGAGAGAAACGCAACACATGAATCATGTGGTCACATTAACAAAGTGGTATAGCTTTGATCAATGTATGCATGACACGTGTCTTTTATCCCATGCTTTTAAATTTTGGAATAAATCCCATGTTTTTAATTCATTATTTTTGACTTGAAATGCTTTTAATTAATTAAGAGTAAGTAGAAAAAAGTATATTTTAATTTGATGTCCCAAAAAAAGTGTAATATTGAAAGGTAGGTAGACTTGTCATTTGCCAAAAAAAAGGAGGGTGTATTATTTATACTTTAAAAAATAATTTAAGTGAAATAAATCAATATTTTTAAGTTTTTTGTTTTTGGGTAAAACACGAGGGCCCAAGCCCAATTATTTTTAATTTTGTTAGTAAACATATATACAAGTGATCTCTTCATTAGTTTTTTACCTTTAGAATTTATATGAACTTAGATTTATTATAAATGTTCGTAAAAATCATAATCATATAAAAGAGTCAAAAGACACTAAATTACCCATTATACTCATATATACATAGTTATACTCATGTACATATAATGATCCAGTCATTTTTCAAGTGACTTATAATATCAAGGGAGAATTGTGAAAAAAGATCTCACCGATAAATTAATTGTCAAATGGGACCTGGAAAGGTCATCTGCACATGGAGAGAAGATATTGTGCACATGGGGGAAGATTTTCTGCACACATGAAAAGACGTTTTGCACACGCATAGGGAAGAATATTGCACATAGGGAAGATCGTCTGCACACAAGGGAAGATATTTTGATCACCTGGAAGATCGTTTGCACACCGAGGTCCCATTTGGCAATTAAGTTTCCACTAAGGTATTTTTTTCACAATTCTCCCTAATATTAATGACAAAGATAATCAATTTCTTTCAAAAAGTATTTCTATGGTCCTATACTTCTATTTATAAGATAGAGAGAAAGTTAACTTTTATTGATAATTTTGTAGGTTTATTTTCATGTGGTATAGTGTAGACTAAGTAAAATTAAAGTTAAAAAACTGTTGAATTTTAAAGCAGCTGAACTAATGAATTTTAAAGATGTTTTTTATTCCAGTAAAATAGGTTGAGAATCACTTATAAATAAATATGACAGGAGTACTTTATAATTAATATAGCTCATCTATTATGTTTAAAGCACAAAAGGGCGCAAGCGTATACGTTGTCAATTTTGACTGACAAAAAAGCTGAATGAATTAAATTTTGGGGGTTTTTTTATATTTGAAATTTTTTTATAAAAATACTTAATTATTATATTATTACTCTATCTCTTAACAAACATTCGCTGATTCGCACCATCTTTGGAAAACCGGAAAAGTTTGCTTTGGGGGTCCATGCATTCCCATCTTCTGTTCGCTGCCTTTAGTAGTAAAGGTAGTGCGGTATTAAACAAATAGATAATGCGAGGTAGTGAAATATTATAAAGCTCTTTTCAAGGTATGAATCCTTCCAACTTGGTTTAAACGCTGTTGATAGATCCTCGATTAGGATCGGTGAAAATTTTTTTTTTAAATTCTTCCGCTGTGCTTACCGATCCTACAGAGGTTTAGTGAAAACATCAACCAACTGATCAGAAGAACGGATAGGCATGAGATGAATGATTTCAGCCTAGAGTTTCTCACGAACAATATGCAATCCAACTCAATGTGCTTAGTTCTTTCATGAAAAATAGGATTCGTAGCAATCTGAATTGCAAATTGATTATCACAGTACAAAAATGCTGGATCAATGTGACTTGCTTTAAAATCTGTGAGTAGAAAAAGGATCCATTGAACTTCACATGTAGTAGAGGAAAGAGCTCAGTATTATGCTTCTGAAGAGGATTTGAAAACAGTAGCTTGCTTCTTAGCTCACATGTTTTTATGCAATAGTTACTTCCGCTGGTTATAAAGAATGTATGGGCACCCGATGTGTCCATCAGTTTGGTGGAGCTGTGTTCCTTCTTTCAAAAGTTGTGTTTGAAGGTTTTGATTGTTAAGGAGCTCAATCAGCTGTAGTCTAAAATCATTCTTACGCTGACAAATCTCTATTTTTATTGTATATTTTTATACTTTAATTGGGGATTTTATCATAATTATTGAGCCTAAAATGCCTTTCTTGAGATAAATTGAGATTAAGAGTAAATAGATTAAATTAGGACTAAAAAGGGTAAAATTGGAAAAATAATCACAATTACTCTTAATCATTGATTCTTGGGTGGATTTGACATTGGTTTAATTGTTTTTAATTATAAGTGCTTGAAAAATTGGATTAAGATTGAAAATGACAGTTTGGGATGTGAATTTCCAACATATCATTTTGGTCCAACGAATTTGGAAAATGTCAGTTTGGTCCAAATCTGAACACATCGTTTTTGACAGAGCACCTTAGGTCTGATTCAGATAGCAGCTGGACACACGGGAGATATTCAGAACAGAGCGCAGCTGAGAGCAGGGGAGGACGAAGCTCAGAACTACACTCGCCGGAATCATGTCCATCCTACCACCGTCACCTTCACAGCAACCAACTCCTTCCTCCGTTTATCCAATCCGTGGCTTTCTCTAATCTGTTTTGTGTGGCAATTTCAGCCCTGAATTCATTGATTCATTGCTAATTGCTTAATTTATTCAGTATTTTACATGGTTGGAATTGTGAAATTGTTTGGTGAAATTGTGATGACAAATTACAGTGTCTAGAAGCTTCTAACTCTTGAGATTAGTGAAGATGGCATGAGTTTTCAAGCTTCAAAGGGGATTTTTGTGTTTTAATCCATTTGTTTAGCTTTGTAAATATGATTTTCTGTTTTAGAGATTGTATTTTTATTGTTAGACCTTTGTTACTTGGTTAAATACTTAGTTTGGATATTTGTGATTTGGATCAGTTGATGTTAAACTTTGTGCTCATCAATATATGTGGTTACATATATGTTTAAGTGTAATTCCATTAATTCTCTATTGTCTTACATGGTATTATTTAGATATTGAGTTGATTTTGGAGTTGCATTAAACCCATTGCATTAATTAATTTAAATCACACACTAAGAGTGCTTAATAGCATTTCTAGAGTAGGGGTTCCTCTCTTTTAGTGCTAGACTCATCAGTTGATGGGGTTTAGTATTTTAGAAAACTTAGTGATTTCATAAATTACACACAACGTTGTTTTAAATAGTGTTTTAAAAAGTGATTATTTTTTGGGTCTAGGAATAATCATCGATTAATGCACTAGACTCAATGGTGTTTGAGGTTTGGTATTTTGAGTGACTTTGGTTGCAATTACTAGTGTTTTGTATTGAGTTTCGGTTAGAGGGGTTAAACCTTGCTTGGTGTGAAAGTGTTTAATCAATCTAACTCAAACTAGCTCAAAGGGTCTTTTGGGCATTTTTGACTAAGCTAGTAAATTGAACTTTCATTATCATTAGATGAACTATGACTGGCCTTACAAGTCATTTTCAAGAGATTTACTTCATCCATTTTATTTCACCTATCATTTTATATCCAAAAATACCAAAAATATTGTAGTGTAGGTATTTATATTTTCTTGCAACCTATTTGATATTTAAAAAGCTAAAAATCAATTTTAACTTGTTTTATGTCAATCATCACACTTAGTTTCTAGGTAATTAATAAAAAGCTCTTCGAGATACGATCCGGGATTGCACCCTATATTGCAATCCTTGGTTAAATTTTGAAGAAGTTACTAAGGCACAAAGCCGACAATGCCTAATAGCTTTTGTCATTTGGAGATGATCTTTCCTCCGTCTTTTTTCACTGTGATGATTCACCTGACAGTCCAACTTGTTCATGAAACAAAGCTCACTGGCTCAATTCAATATCAATAGATGTATCCTATTGAGAGACACTCATTTTACATATATGTTAGCATTACTTTATAAATTTGCTATTTGCCCATTTAAGCATATAGTATCATTCTTCCTTCTTGACTTTATAGGTTTCTTGGGAAATTGAAATCCTACGTAAGGAATAAGGTATGGTCAGAAGGTTCTATAGCTGAACGTTATATAAAGGAAGAGGTTTTGTATTTTTGTTCAAGGTACTTTGATGACATTGTGACGGCTTTCATTTGACCACTTTGTGTAAACGATTGTCCTGAACCTAAGCCATCATCAAGAGAGTTGTTAATCCCTCGTGTTGGTAAACCAGTTGGAGGAAGTGAGAACTTCAAACTAACGGCAACTGATGAAGTTGCAAATATATAGACATGACTTGATTAATTGTACTAAAGTTGAACCCTTCCTTTAGTAAGAATTGTACACTCATGTTTTTCTATATCTTTCTTAACATTTTGTACTTACATTTTATGATCGTCTTCCCATGATTAATTGCAGCGAATTCAGAAGTCATGTAAAGCGTCAACACAAGATTCATACACAAACATCCTTTGAAGTCGACAAAAAGGTCCACAGAGAATTCCCAAGTTGGTTTGCACGTAGAATACTAAATGACCACAACCCACACTCCTCAGATTTTAGAGCTCTCGCAATCAGCCCTCTTAACCACGCAAAATTGGTTTACAGCATACAATGTCAATGGTTTTAAGTTTTGCACAATTTCACGAGACCAAGGATTGCAAACTCAAAATTCGAGTGTTTATGGCACCTTTGGGACAAGGGGTTATGTGAGCAGCAGTGATGGCAACATGCAGTTTAGAGGCGTCTTTTACTATGGAAAGCTTCTTGATGTCATCGAACTAAATTACCAAGGTTGTTTCACCGTGATGCTGTTCAAGTGTATATAGGTAAATACGGCAACTTCTTGGGGACTCACAACTGACGATTTAGGCATCACATCAGTCAATTTCTCCTGACCAATTCACACCGGTCAATCTGAAGATGATAAGTCATATATTCTTGCCATAGAGACATACTAGATTTATTATGTCGAGGATGAGAGGCACATGGATTGGAACATAGTGGTTTATTTAAAGCCTTGAGACCTTTACGACATGGGTGACGGTGATAATATCGCCTACGAGAACGAGCCATTCTAGCCTGCCAATTTTGAAAACTTCTTTCCTAAAGGGGATAACAATTTACCTATAGTTCGGTGCGTTTTTTTAAGTTCACATAATTTAAATTTAATTTTTGAACAAAATAATACCACACTAACATTTTCTTCACACAATTTTTGAAGGGATGGCGACAAAAAATGATTAAACAAATTATGTTTTTATTCTTGTAAACCTTAATGTATATTTTTTTTAAAACAATTCAAAATAATATTTGTAGCAGTTTTATAATCGCTACAAAATCAACTAAAACCGTTATAAAGAATGTTACAATAACCGCTACAAAAATCAACCGCTACAAAACATGTCACATTAACCGCTCCAAGTGCTATGCAGTTCCTTATAAATGCCCCTACCACACCTCATTTCAAACATTCATCCATTTCTTTCAACCCTTCCTCTCTATTGTTTTCTCTTATTTGGAATTTTTTTTAAGGGCTAAGGAGCTGAACAAAGTGATCAAATATAGTAAAAAAATTTTTAATACTTTCATTTCAACATGTTTTTCCCTCATATAATACTTATTCTCATTATTTTTTCTTTTTTGCAGAAATTGGAGGAAATTTCTTCACTGATTTCAATATTCCTTCCATAATGATAACCACATAGCAGATAACATAACAATTTCTTATTACCTACACGTCCTCAATAATATTACCTGTATAAAGTTTATACATATACAATTTAATCTAATCATTCTTTTTAAATAATAACTTCTATCAGTTAAACTACTTAAATAATAAACTATTCAATCCAATATTATAAAAATGGAGACAGATAATTGTATTTATTTTTTTTTAATTTCACAAAATTTTGTAGATGTTTTAAGAACCACAACTGCTACAAATTTAAAAAGAAATGGGATTAAATTTTTGGCGCTACTTTTAAAATTTTATATGATATCAGTAGCGGTTTAAAAACCGCTACAAAGTTTGGGCGCTATTTTTTAAAAATTACTATTTCAATTTTAACCGCTACACAAATAGAGCCAAATTTTTATTTTTCATTTCCTGCCACATGAAATTGTGGCGTCAACAATATTTGTAGCAGTTATAAAACCACTACAATTTTGATAGATAATATGTTATCAATATGAGAATCTTGTAACGTTTGGAATAAACCGCTACAAAAATAGTAGTGGTTAAGTTACTTGAGTAGTGGTTATTTAGAATCACTACAAATCCATTTACAACAGTAGATTTTGTAGCGGTTTTGTCAACCGCTACTAATGTCGTTTGTAGTGGTTAATACACCTTTTTAACCGCTACTAAACTGCATTTTTTTTTGTAGTGTTAGGTAATTGTGATTTATATCTGAAAAAAAATTAAATAGCAAAATCATATACCTTTTTTAGATAATTATACTATTTTATCATGTGAATTATATATAACTTTTAAAGATAAAAAATCTATGGTTGCCACATATGTGTGATGATCTTATTAATGAGTGATTTATAAGTAATTTTATGAGGGCTCCGAGTCTTAAAGCATATGATGATTTGATGATCCCTCAAAACCCAACTTATTATGCAAACTTTTTTTAACCAAAAAATTGTGATGGTTTACCTAGAGAAATTCCTAAAAAATACCTTGAAATATCAAAATCCCAAACAGGATTTCCTATTTCAGTAATATCAAACCAGTCCATTGTACTAAAGTGAAATTTTGAAATATTTGTGTCTTTACAATATATTATTGCTCATTCACAGCATTAAAAAAAAAAAAAAAAAAGCCATATGAGCACCCCTCGCCCGTGGCTAGTCACTGGAGATCCCATGATCCCTTTTTGGTCGCCGACAAAGTTGGATGCTATCTTAAGAAAGTGTTGTCATTTGCTAATCACATGTAGTAAATATATATAGTCAACGAAGTGTAAAATGGATATTTACTACACTATATTCGTTATTTACTACACTTGATTAGGAAATGACAACACATTTAATTTCAACAAATTTTACAATTGGATGTTTCAATATATTTAAGCAAATTTCACACTTAATGTAGTAAGAAGCTAATCAAATGTAGTAAATAACTAATAAAGTGTTATAGATATCTTGAAATATCCAACTCTAAAATTTACTTAAATGTGTTGTGATTTTTTTTTTTTTGGGTAAAAAAATGTGTTGTGATTTATGAGTAGCTAATGACTGGTTATTAGAATCAAAGCTCCAACGGCCACAAATGAAGGGGTGCTAAGGGGCTTTTTAAAAATAAAATAAAATTGAGGAGTTGTAATATCTTTTTCCAGCATTTCAAAATTTCACACATGTCCATGTAGAGTGATTTGGTATTTTATAACTGTGGCACCCTAATTTGTCATTTTCTATTTTTAGGTTACTTTTCTGTTATTTTCTCATTTTTCCACCTATCATGTATTTTTGGTAAAGCCAGATATTTTACCAGCCTCAAATTATGGGCTTGTGCTGCACTGTCGTCGTCGGACCTCGCACAAACTATATTATTTAAGTAAAATTTTAAATGGAGAATTACTGTAATTTTCTAACAAAGAGATTTAATTAGGGAAAATCCCTCAAAAAGAACTTTTAAATTAACAAAAAACGCAAAGGTGTTTTGAAATTCCATATCCCAGATCAGTGCGAGTGTCTGAACTGGAATATTATAATTCGAGACAAAATGACGTGCGTGACCCTGGAAGTTTTGAATTTGAAAAGCGTTGAGGGAGGCGTGATAATGGCGCTAAAACGCATTCAGGACCATTTATCTTCTCTGTCGTCATCGGTGCCGTTGGTCGACCCTGGATCCGTGGCCTTGGATTGCTATAGTCCACAACATTTAATATTTTGTGTTTCTCTGAACTAAATCCTGTTGTCAAAAAATGAGAAGTACCAAAAGTTAAACAATATCAATAACTCCGATGCCATGAGTTGAGATAAACTAGAAAGAAAACATAGTGAAATCTTGAGCACTCGTCATCTTCTTCTCGGTTGCCAACAACTCCGATGTCATCACCCCCAACAACTCGCCATCTTCTTCTTTTATAGGATCCTGTGTATATGAGCTAAAAAACAGGGATAAACAGAGAAGAGATTGTTAAGAACACTCAAGTGATCATAAGAAGTAATGAATAAGTTTGAAAAATCACTCGAATTGTCTGAGTCTTGACCCAATCACTTCCTCGGAAAATTTAGTAATGATCACAGCTACCGACCATCACCGCCAACGACTCGTCATCTTCTTCACAGTTATCATCGACATCTGCTTCATCATTGACATGATTCCCAACTCGACATTAGGCTTTACCAACACATCGTTACATTTTCACAACATCCTATTAGACTTTAACAACTCAAGTTTGACATTTACAACTCGAGTTCATATCATCACTGGAGGGTAACCGGCGAGTGATTAGCTTATAGGATGCAGAACTCGAGTTATGAATTGATAACTCGAGTTCACCAACACATTCTTACATTTTCACGACATCCCGTTAGACTTTCACAACTCGAGTTTGCAATTTCACAACTCGAGTTCATATCGTCACTGGAGGGTAACCGGCGAGTGATTAGCTCATAGGATGCAGAACTCGAGTTATGAATTGATAACTCGAGTTCACCAACACATTCTTACATTTTCATAACATCCCGTTAGACTTTCACAACTCGAGTTTGCATTTTCACAACTCGAGTTCATGTCGTCACTGGAGGATAACCGGCGAGTGATTAGCTTATAGGATGCAGAACTCGAGTTATGAATTGATAACTCGAGTTCACCAACACATTCTTACATTTTCACAACATCCCGTTAGACTTTCACAACTCAAGTTTGCATTTTCACAACTCGAGTTCATATCGTCACTGGAGGGTAACCGGCGAGTGATTAGCTTATAGGATGCAGAACTCAAGTTATGAATTGATAACTCGAGTTCACCAACACATTCTTACATTTTCACGACATCCCGTTAGACTTTCACAACTCGAGTTTGCATTTTCACAACTCGAGTTCATATCGTCACTGGAGGGTAACCGGCGAGTGATTAGCTTATAGGATGCAGAACTCGAGTTATGAATTGATAACTCGAGTTCACCAACACATTCTTACATTTTCACGACATCCCGTTAGACTTTCACAACTCAAGTTTGCATTTTCACAACTCGAGTTCATATCGTCACTGGAGGGTAACCGGCGAGTAATTAGCTTATACGATGCAGAACTCGAGTTATGAATTGATAACTCGAGTTCACCAACACATTCTTACATTTTCAAGACATCCCGTTAGACTTTCACAACTCGAGTTTGCTTTTTCACAACTTGAGTTCATATCGTCACTGGAGGGTAACCGGCGAGTGATTAGCTTATAGGATGCAGAACTCGAGTTATGAATTGATAACTCGAGGTCACCAACACATTCTTACATTTTCACAACATCTTATTAGACTTTCACAACTCAAGTTTGCCATTTTCACAACATTGCAGGGTGATCATCCCACTTCTGGAGATTAGACCATATTCAATAATTCAATTTTCTTCGTAAAACAATTACTGAACAGAAAATTTACCAACCTTCTCATGTGAATATGTATGCATAATTTTAACTACCACAATCAGCAAAATCTGAATTATAACGTTTACCATTTTGGTAACCAAAGATTATCCAAGGTGAAGGAGCAACAACATCATATGTCATAGGATCCAAATTTGTAGAAGAAAAAAGAGTATAGTCTAAAGAATTTGAGTGGCTTTTCCTGCTAGAATTTGATTTTCATCCACATACATGCATGTGACTGGATCAACATTTTTGTATAGGAGAAAAGTGCGGCGCTAGTGAAAGTGAAATTGTCAGAGACTTTTTCTAATAATGCAAGAAAAGGCCCGTTTCTTCACTCTTCGCTGCGTTGGAGATAAGTCCAAAGACAAGGCTGCTGAACTTTGGAATACCACTTTTGCAAGAATTAAATGAAGCCAGCATAAGTTGCAACAGAATTCATTTATTAAAGGACAAAAATAGTAATCTGAAGGAAAATTAGGGTTAGCAAGCAGCCCAAAAAAAGATGATACAAATCACAGAGAGAATTGTACGAGTACAAGATGCATATATATAGCTGGATAACAAGTAAATAGAGTCAAAGTAGTTGGTTGAGGAAATTGAGTTCTTGTTGATGTCAAATTAGGGTGTGGGGGGTTTATGATGGTGATGAAAGTGGTGGGTTGCTTAGGTTACGTGGGAAAGTGAGAGAAAAGGTATATAATGGTTTTCATATAAAGACAGTTTGAAGGAAGAAATTGATGTTTACCTGTGCAAGTAACTAAAATGTTTTGCATTCACTGTTCGAAAGCTATCTTAAACCTTCTGCTTCGGCTTCCCTCACACAAGCCCTTGGAGATGGACACTTATCATTTTAACGTACGGTCTAATATTCATCATGTGTGAAAACAAACTTTGTACTAGGTGTAATAAATAGTCAACTGAACCCATCTACAAGTTGATTAATCACCTTCTAATAAATTGTTGTAATATAATAAAGATTTATACTATGGTGAATGGCCTTGTGTTCATACAATCGCTCATATAAGTGTGTGTAGAATTCATGTAACTGAGTTTCTAATTATGGTTTGGTTGTCTGCGAAGGGTGCTAGCCAAGAGCTTTAAATGTTTTCCTGATGGGACAAACGAACAGGTTATAATTTATGGGACCGAACCGATTACTTGACCAAAATATATATGATTAGTTTCAGTTCTCTTACGATATATAGTGGCAGAAAATTACTTGCAATGGTGGAATTAATTCACTAGAATCATACAGTACTTAGTAATTAACCTTATTATATATTTTAGGCAATGAAAGTTGTTTCATTTTTACTATATTTAACTTAGAAGTTCAATGCGTTCCTCGTCCGTCAGAGTTGAACTTCAAGTTTCTGTTGCAGACCTAAAGTTATTTTCGAATTAGAGAGATCACCTCAACTTGATTACTTTCTTTGATCTTAATTGAAATTCAGTCAAAATCCTTGCACCGTTAATTTAGAAGGGTCATCATATTTTTTGACATCTCCTATTTCGGTGGACATCCAAGAGAACTTTTGGTGCCTTTAAGAAATTAAGGTTTTAAACAGAAAAAACCAATTTAAGATTGAACGCAATGTTTGAGGCTTTACAGTATTCACATATCCAAAGGAATAATTTTGCTGGGTTAATATAGGTCTTCAAAATGAATTTGGAGATCTTCTTTGAATCGCGAGACTTTAATTTCAAAACCCACTCAAATTCTAGCAGGAAAAGCCACTCAAATTCTTTAGACTAGACTCTTTTTTCTTCTACAAATTTGGATCCTATGACATCTGATGTTGTTGCTCCTTCACCTTGGATAATCTTTGGTTGCCAAAATGGTAAACGTTATAATTCAGATTTTGCTGATTGTGGTAGTTAAAATTATGCATACATATTCACATGGGAAGGTTGGTAAATTTTCTGTTCAGTAATTGTTTTACGAAGAAAATTGAATTATTGAATATGGTCTAATCTCTAGAAGTGGGATGATCACCCTGCAATGTTGTGAAAATGGCAAACTCGAGTTGTGAAATTCTAATAAGATGTTGTGAAAATGTAAAAATGTGTTGGTGAACTTGAGTTATCAATTCATAACTGGAGTTCTGCATCCTATAAGCTAATCACTCGCCGGTTACCCTCCAGTGACGATATGAACTCGAGTTGTGAAAATGCAAACTCGAGTTGTGAAAGTCTAACGGGATGTCGTGAAAATGTAAGAATGTGTTGATGAACTCGAGTTATCAATTCATAACTCGAGTTCTGCATCCTATGAGTTAATCACTCGCCGGTTACCCTCCAGTGACGATATGAACTCGAGTTGTGAAAATGCAAACTCGAGTTGTGAAAGTCTAACGGGATGTCGTGAAAATGTAAGAATGTGTTGGTGAACTCGAGTTATCAATTCATAACTCGAGTTCTACATCCTATAAGCTAATCACTCGCCGGTTACCCTCCAGTGATGATATGAACTCGAGTTGTTAAAGTCTAATAGGATGTTGTGAAAATGTAACGATGTGTTGGTAAAGCCTAATGTCGAGTTGGGAATCATGTCAATGATGAAGCAGATGTCGATGATAACTGTGAAGAAGATGACGAGTCGTTGGCGGTGATGGTCGGTAGCTGCGATCATTACTAAATTTTCCGAGGAAGTGATTGGGTCAAGACTCAGACAATTCGAGTGATTTTTCAAACTTATTCATTACTTCTTATGATCACTTGAGTGTTCTTAACAATCTCTTCTCTGTTTATCCCTGTTTTTTAGCTCATATACACAGGATCCTATAAAAGAAGAAGATGGTGAGTTGTTGGGGGTGATGACATCGGAGTTGTTGGCAACCGAGAAGAAGATGACGAGTGCTCAAGATTTCACTATGTTTTCTTTCTAGTTTATCTCAACTCATGGCATCGGAGTTATTGATATTGTTTAACTTTTGGTACTTCTCATTTTTTGACAACAGGATTTAGTTCAGAGAAACACAAAATATTAAATGTTGTGGACTATAGCAATCCAAGGCCACGGATCCAGGGTCGACCAACGGCACCGATGACAACAGAGAAGATGAATGGTCCTGAATGCGTTTTAGCACCATTATCACGCCTCCCTCAACGCTTTTCAATTTCAAAACTTCCAGGGTCACGCACGTCATTTTGTCTCGAATTATAATATTCCAGTTCAGACACTCGCACTGATCTGGGATATGGAATTTCAGAACACCTTTGCATCTTTTGTTAATTTAAAAGTTCTTTTTGAGGGATTTTCCCATTTAATTACTACAAAATCTAAGTTAATATTAATTATAAAGCATGTATTAACAAGTTTCAGAATAAGACTCAATTATTATTCAGAATTTTTACTAGTTAAATCCCTTTCTAAAGTTCCTAAAAATTTCTCATGTTTTAAGAAAGAAAAAGTGAAGCCCGGTAGGCCGTATGACCGTATCTTATAAAATAATAATAATCTTCAACGGCAGGGGCGAGGCTATATTGTTAGCCATGAAACCAAGTATTGAATTCATATCAAGAATGACTCCTACTGCGATTTCTCTTTTATTCTGCTCATTGGCCACCATGGATGGTCTTGCAATGAAGTTAAGAGGAGAAGAGTACTCACACTTGAGAGATAAGAAGAAGCTTTGAACTTTGAAGCTTTTCTGCAACTCTGCCATTGATCTCTCTCTCTTCAATCTTCCTGATCTCTCTATATATGCCCCAACCTCGAATAATTTTTTTTTAATGAAGCCAGCCTCCAATAATATTATTATCCCCCTTTTCACTATTCTCTTGTCCTTATATCATTTTCGTTTGGGATTAATTTTTAACTTCTAATTTCGCACTCATGCATTGTTTATATATATTCCTATATGTTATAAAAGTATGTGTGATAAGAGAGTAAGAGAAAATTTCAAGACAGAAGATTGATGGAATTTTTAGAGAGAACCTCTCATTCACTTCATTTGAAACAATTGATTACAAGCCTTTATATAGAATCAGGAATCTAACCCTGGTTCTATGACTATGGTTACTTTATACAAACTATAGTTACTTTACATCTTCTATATGTCCTTATCTTCTTTTACTTTTGCTTTGTGTCCTTTTCTCATTTTTCTTTATATCAAGTCTTCTTTTCTTTGAGTCAATAGACATCCACATAATTGATATTCATAACATTCTCCCTTGGATGTCTATTATGAATGTGCCTCGTTAAAAACTTTAACTAGGAAAAACCTAGTGGGATAAAAACCTAGCTAAAGAAAAGAGTATATCATTTATTGATACACCATCGAGTGCTACCTTATTAAAAACCTTTCTATGAAAATTTAGTGGGGCAAAACCTAGATAAGGGAAAAAGAGTACAACGTGTATCGACTCCCCCTCTTAACAACATCAGTTGAGATCTTTGAGTCTCCGAAGAACAATGTTGATTAACTCTATCGTGTGAGTTTATCAAAATACTAAGACACTAAAAATGCAATATAGTAGTGCAACCTAGACCGATTCTCTTGAGGAGCTAGAAATCCTTAAATCTAAACTATATGAGTGCTTTTACAAATTAAGAGAATGAGCTCATCTTGCTGAATCGTTGGTGGACATATATCCTATTTCCTACTATTTATTGATTTTTCAGAGTTAAGAAACAAAAATGACAGTGAAAAGAGAATTCTAATGTGGAAGAAATCAGGTTTCAAATGGTCTTCCCTAAGAACTTCACCTAGCCTTCATTGCCTATCAATTAATTTGAGCTATTCCAAAGGCAAATATTAGATCATGCTTCAGCGATGAATAAATTGCAGGATACTTAGAACTCTTAGATGAACACTGAACAGTATTCGTTGCAAATCATTCAGCTCAGCTATAATACTCAATTCCAATGAATCAAAGATTACAACTAAATTTACTCTGAATCAAGAGCATTAAACACCTAAGTATACCACAATCTATTCATCCTGATTCAACAATCATGAAGAAGTATGAGAATAAGAAGTATTAAATTCAGATTCACAGGTCCAAACAGATACAAGTTTAGTTTGAATCTAACAAAAGTAAATGGAATAAATCCCTTCAAGTTCAGTAGCTCTGGCTTCAGTTCACTTCTTAAGGAAGTGAGAAATTTCAGCTACTCATTGTGTTGCAGAAAGCAATGAGTGAAAAATCGGACCGGACCGGCCAGTCTGACCAAAAAACTGGTGAATCGGTCTCCAGGCCGGTCTGGTCCACTGCTGGAGAGGGGGGAAGAGTCGAACCAGTGAGAAGCCGGTCAAATCGGTGCGAATCGGTTTGACTCGGCCAAACCAGTGGGCGGAGCGGTTTGGCTTAGTTGGAATTTTTTTAAAAAAATCCTCAAAACGCCGTCGTTTTGGGGTATTTTGGAGTAGACAAAGCTCCCTCGCCCCGAACCGACATGAAAACCAGACCCAACCCGACATTATTTTTTGCCTTAATCGAATTGGGGTTCGATCCAGGCGAATGAGATTATGAAATTCTCAGAAATCACAAATCAGAATCCTCTATTGATTCCTCCATTCTCGATCTGAGACTCTGAATCAGAACCAAATCTCTTCATCCGTTCTCCGTGATTGGTCACCGAAGCTCAGAAATGAAGTCAACGGCAAGCTTTTGCGATGTCAATCGGCGAATGTGAGTATGTGAGTGGCTGATGGCGACCTGCGACTGTGAGAGGCAAGCTGCGACTGTGATAGCTGAAATTCCAAAACTGATCTAAACTCTTATCTGACCAAGATTGTAAGGGCGAGCTGCGACTGGTTTAGGTAAATTTTTTTTTGAGTTTTGAATTTTGATTCATCTTTTGTTGCTTGTTGGCTTGTTGTGCTGTCGTCACTATTCTGCATCAGATGAGTTGCAGTTTTTCATTCATTGGTAGTAACTGAGCTTCTGTAACTGTTATTATGACTAGTGAGCTTGTTATAGACAATAGTAGCGATTATTTCCCATATGAAGAGCCATATCGTGGGGCTATCAAATAAAACTAAGCTAAATGCGTTATAGGGCAACTAACCTAGGTTAATCTCTACGTGGAGCCCATATTTAGTTCCTAAATAATCTAGTGTAAATAGCAAATTAACTAATGAGTATAGGATGTGAGTTTCATCTATCTAATTAAACTAAAGAGCTACTTGTTTATGAATTTTTTTCAATGTATAAAGTTAGTGAGTGGGTGTAAATGCAAGAGATGAATGTCCTAGGTGATTGAATCCACTAACCATCCTTGTCCAATTTTAATTTTTAAGTTATTCTCTTAACTAAGCACAAGGACTAGCAAGAACCCTTACTAATCAATACTCCTAACTTCTCAATTATATCTAAACTTAGACTCAATTATCAATTAGGAGTATCTTAAGTACTTAGCTCATGCTAGATTCATAAGAGATCCTCTCTACCACCAATTAATTCCTAGAAACCTAGCAAAAAATTTATTTCAAGAGAATAGAGGAAAGCAATTAAATAACAAAAGAGTGCTATAGTCCAATTACAATCCATGAGTACAAATCTAGCACAAGTATCATCATCCAGATTACATCAACTGATTAAATCCTCAGCCATATACACAAATCATAAACTCTAGCAACCTAGAATCATAATCTGCATATACATAAAGTGAAAGATGAAATTAAGATACAAAGAACTCCCCTAGTTGCTCAAGGACTCAGGTTAGCTTTATCATCACCATCGGATAAAAGATTCTAACTGCTCATGATTTGAAAATCAGCTCCTCTGGACTGTTATGTTCATTACAGATCCAAAAAATAGAGAAAATAGGGAATTAATTGATGGAAAATGGAAGGAGAAGGAGAGGCGGTGAGCGTGGAAGAGTGGATCAAAGAATGGAATGGAGAAAATGAGAGTTAACCCCAGAAAAATCAGCACCCGCGTGAGATGAAGCACTCTGAAAATGTGAACTCCTCCCTCTGTTTTTTTGTCCGATCTGATTTATGGTGAGTATAAAATATAAGGCCTTATTTGGAGATGGGCAAAAATTTGAGGGATCTTAAGGCCAAGAAACTCAAGCCACCAAACAATGCCTAATTCCTTTCTCAAGCATATTAAAATTAGAAAATTAGGAGATAAAATCTACACATGTGCTCTCCTTTAATTCCATCTTTGTCCTCCATTAAGCTCTAATGTACCATGTCATCACCTACATTAATGAGATACACAAAGGTAATATCATATGTTCACAATTAATTAATAATGAGAATAACAAATATTATTTAAAATATATCAATTTAGCCAATTTAATTCCCAAATCACCTTTGCACTCAAATCTCACATTACTACCTAATTATGCCCAAAATAGTTAATTAAATCCCACAAAAGTCTAAGGTTAATTACTGAAAGATATGTAAATATTTAGCTCTATCACCATATCAATCCAAACGTTTTGTTGAAATTTAGCAATTTTATTTATTTTTAGCTTTTGAAGATGAATCTTGCTGGTTTGACTTACGGGATAGGCCCTTATTGCCATAAGAATATCGAGCACTGAAGATGAAAAACCTTTGTTGCCCCCACCTTGACATGTGTAACTGCAAAGAAACCAAATGGGCTAGAAATTGGGACACTACTATCAAATTAATTTCAAAAAAATCCTATTAGAAAGGACTCTACTTTATTACTAAGTTATAGTTGGTCATTCCTGCGACTAGTATTTGTATATATTCATTCATAGGTGAATGTGATTTCTCTATTCTTACTTCCTTAATTTTTGTATATATTCATTCATAAGTGAATGTGATTTCTCTATTCTTACTTCCTTAATTTCTGGTACTAATATGAAATGACAATAATGGTTTAATTTGGCAATTTGAGTTAGTAGATTAATTTTTGGTACTAATACTTAATTTAATGCCAATATAGTGATATACAACTTGTAACTACTTTTAAGTTTTGAAATATATAGAAGTGACAGTTTAGGATGTATTATTATGAATTTGGCAATTTGAGTTAGTAGATTAATTTTTGTTTATATACTTCTTAATATGTATTGTAATATGTATTGATGCTGTCTGGGCCTCCCATTTCAACCTGAGTTTGTTTCTTTGTTGTTGCAAGGATGGATATATCTAGTTCAGGAAATGAAAATGTCACTCCTACTTCTAATACTGAACCTGATACTCCTAATACTGAACCTCATACTTCCAATTCCAACACTAATCCTACTTTTACTCCCAATATCACAATTCGTTATAAAACTGATATAGCATGGGCATATGTTGCCTACAAAAAAGAGGGGACACAAAATGTATACACATGTCTCTTTTGTGCTAATAGCTATAGAGGAGGAGGTATACACAGGATGAAGCAACATCTTGCGGATGTGTCTGGTCCAATTGCTTCTTGTAAAAAGGTTACTTCTGATGTACGTTATAGGATTGTAGAGTCTTTGAAAGAAAGTTCAAAGAAAAAGTCAGTTGAAGATATAAGAGAAGAGGAAGTTGAAGAAGAGGAGGTTGATAGTGTATCTAAGAAGAGGAAACCTCCTGGGACAATGGATAAATATTTTGCTCCTAAGACAACTCCTGGAGCTCAACCAACCATCAAGAGTGACTTAGCATCAAAAGAAGCACAACACAATGTAAAGATGCTTATTGCTAAATGGGCTATAGTCAACTGCATTCCATTTAAAGCATTGGAGTGCCCTTTATTTCAAAGAGCTATGGATGGAATGTGCTCTATAGGGTTTGGGTTTAAAGCCCCTAGTGCTTATGATTTTAAAACCAACTTGTTAAGAGATTGGAAAAAGGAATGCCAGTTACTCATTGATGGTCATAGAGCTAAATGGAAGAATAACGGATGCACACTTATGACGGATGGATGGACTGATGTGAGATAACAGACTTTGGTAAACTTCTTAGTTTATTCTACGCACGGAATGGTGTTTGTTAAGCCTATTGACGCATCAGATTTAGTGAAAGATGCTAAAACTTTGTTTACATTGTTTTCTAAAGTGATTGAGTGGGTTGGTTCCAAGAATATAGTTCATGTGATGACTGGCAATGCTGCCAACTATGTGGCATGTGGAAGGTTAATCAAGGAGAAATATAGAAATATTTATTAGTCTTCTTGTACTGCTCATTGTTTAAATCTTGTATTAAAAGACATTGCAAGCATACCTTATGTGTCAAACATTGCAGCAAAGGCATCAAAGATAACAGTATTTGCTTACAATCACATGATATTCTTGTCTTGGTTGAGGAAGATGACAGGTTGGAAAGAAATTGTTCGTCTTGGTGCTACAAGGTTTGCCACTACCTTTATTACATTGCACAGCATATACATGCACAGGCATGACTTACAAGCCCTTGTTGTCAATAAACACTTTGTGGACCATAAGCTATCTAGGACTGATCTAGGAAAAATTTTTAGTGCGATCATATTAGATAGTCAGTTTTGGAATGAGTACTACCAAATTGTGAAGATTGTAACTCCTCTGATAAAATTGTTGAGAATTGTTGACTCAGATGATAAGCCCTCACTTCCATATGTTTATGAAGGCATGCAAAGGGCAAAAAGTGGAATTAAGGAGATGTTCAAGAGGAATAAAGATCACTACAAGCCCTACACAGGTATCATTCAACCGAGATGGGATAAAAATTTGAAGACCAATCTCCATGAAGCTGCCTATTTATTGAACCCAACATTTGTATATGGTCCAAACTTTGTTCACAAGGGAGGGTTAATGCAAGCTTTGATTGACGTGGTGGAGGCTAATTCATATGAAAATGTTGATTGCTACAAGGTAATGAAGCAAGTGACATTATATCTTGATGGCAGCGGATCTTTTAGCAGAGAGAAATGTAAAAAGGGAGCTGAAAAGCTAGATCCTTGTAAGTAACTAAGTATTCATCTTTATTGTTTAATATTTAATTAACAACATATTAATTGATTGCAACTAATATTATGTACATGTTTTATTTTGTAGATGAATGGTGGATGTACTATGGCTTTTCAGTTCCAGAATTGCAACGTGTTGTAACATGTATTCTTAGGCAAACGTCCGCTTCTTCTGGTTGCGAGAGAAACTGGAGCTTATTTGATCACATCTATACAAAAAGGAGAAATAGATTGCAGCATCAAAGGCTGAATGATTTGATTTACACTAACTATAACGTGTGATTAAAGCAAAGGTAACTTTAGATATTATGAAAAATGCTTTTAATTAATATGGATTAAGTTTTAAATTTTAACTGAAATCATTTGTCAATTAAAAATTGAAGGAGTGCATTGAATAAAAAGAAGACAAGTTATGATCCCATTGACTATGAGTCTATTGATGAGGTGGATTTTTGGTTGACTGAAGAAGATCCCATTCCAGAATTTAATGATGAAGACGCAGAAAATCTTTAAAGTGTTCTTAATAATGAATGCGTTGCACTTTCATCAACTCTAGATAGGATTAATGAAGGTTTATATAATTATATGTCCTATTAATATCCTGTTACTAATTTATTATCCATCCATATAATTATTTGTTATACATAACCATTGATATTAATTATTGTTGATATTGTTATGTTTTGACTATATTTTGATGTTAGTTATGGGTTTGCTTTGAAGAACTAACTAGGTATTTTAACTATTTTGATGTTAGTGATGACTTATGAGTTATGAATGTTGATTATTTTGTTATTGTCAATGGTGAATGGTTTGAGGTGTACATCGATTTCTTTATCTTTCACCGTACAGACATTAGTTCCAAAATGTACTCAACGCAATTCATACTGCATGTGCTTGAGAGTTAAACTGCAACACGGGATGTGGGTGAAAGATCCCTAATTCACCACAGTGTGAGTCCCAGGAAGGAAGAATCCTTCCACGATGCCCTTAAGACTTAGGCGACATCATGAAAGCTTGGTTTGGTGACAGCTACTTTAGCTGAAGCTCCATGATCACACTCGATTCGGTCAGACGAGTGAAAACTTGGAAAGCGACCAAGTCAAGATGGACTGATGATTAGTCAAAGAGAAGATTTACTCCTAGATACATAAGATGTGCTAGTATCTGTGGTCGACCCCTTACTAGCTCTGTGTGTAGCTAGTAAGTGCGGATACTATGTGTGTGGAAGGCAATCTGAGTTAATCAACATATTAACTCAAGAGGGATTAGATATGCCATGAGTAATATGTATGGGAGAATCTGGGGCATATGAGGCAATGAATATATGGCTTACGGTTATATATAAAGGGTGTCCTTGGATGCTGATCCGATATAAAAGATTTCTAGTATCACAAGCACCAAATCTTAAAGACGTTTTTGCCCACGCAGTCACGGCAGACGCCAAGTATGAAACAAGAAAGAGTAACACACGCACGATGGGAGGCCCATCAAGTGCGAGTGGGAGATGTTGGACTTTGGGTCCAAGTCCGCCCTTGATGGGCCAGACTATTTGATTAGGAAATAAGTAGCCTAATCAAATAAGAATAAAACCAGCATAAAATGCATATTTGGGAATATTTCAGCAATAATTATGGATTTGTTAAAAGAGGAACAAATAACCATAATTAGGGAATTAATTGAGGGACAATTAATTGCTGTCTTAGAGGGCAAGAAGGAGTGCACACGTTTCCTAATTAGTAGCCTCCATAAACCACTATAAATAGGGTGTACCTCCTCAATTGCAATTCACCCCGCCATTGAGTTTTCTGACAATTCCCTTCTCTCCTACCATCTTTCTGGTTCTGATGATCTGCTGTGCAAATCACAATTAGGCTCTAGTAGTCTAATAATTGTGTGGTCACAAGTATGGAGTATTGGAGCTTTGACCCGGATCCGAACATGGATTCGTCCAGGTACGCCTAATCTCCTTTTAGTTATATTTATCTTACAATTATTGTCATCTAACTTATAACAAACTATTTGGCCAAAAAAAAAAAAAACCTCCTAACAAACTATCCTTATTCAGTAATACTTTAAAAATGAAAAAGTGAAGTCCCGTTGGTCGTATATGAAGAAAGAAAATCGGGACGTGCTTACCCTTGGGTGGGGAAAAATATGTTTTTGCGAGTGCTCAATGATTGATCAAAAAATAATAATAATTAATTTCAACCAATTTTTAATTAGGTATCTATAGTGTTTTTTCTTTTTATCAGGTGGTTCTTATACTTTCACTTGTTTTTTATTAGATCCTTGTAGTTCTTTTTCTTTTTATCAGGTCCTTATAGTTTCACATGATTTTTAATTAGATCCTTGTACTTTTTTAAGTATTTATTTAATAAATTCTAATAATATCTTCTATAAATATAAAATATAATATTATTAAATATTATTCTATAAATAATAAACTATCATAATATTTATATTTTAACATTATTTTTTAAGAATTGTTTTAATATTCTTCATAATTTTTTAATTAAAAATATATCCATATTAGTTATTTTTAGTTATAATTTTATTCGTTTTTGTATTTATAAAATTTGAATTATAATTTTAAATTTTATAATAATACAATAGAATTATAATTAATTAATTAATAATGAATAATTAATTATATTAATTATTTTTAAAATTATATAATTATTAATTTAAATTTATTATTAGAAAATTAGATTTTAGTATTATTCATTTATTTAATTCTCACTTAAATTAACCCCAAAAAAACTTACAAGGACCTGATTAAAAATCTAGTGTAACAATACGAACTTCATAAAAGAAAAGAAACCTACAAGGACCTGAATAGAAACTGATAAAAGTATACTGACACAATAAAAACAAAAAAAAAATTATAGGGAATAAAATAAAAATTAGTTAAAATTATATAGACATGCAGATTAATTATCCCTAGAAAAAAAAGGGGAACTCGATTGCATTGGACGGAGTGATGTGGAAGAGAGATGCAACACATTCATCATGTGGTTGCAAAGTGATGTTTAAAAAATTTCGAGAGCTGTTAAATTGAATATGATTGCTCCATTTTAAAACCTTTACCTCTGTTGGAATGGAAAAAAAATTAGGAAAAAATAATATTAAATGAAAACTCTAAAAATTAGTAAATTTTTGGTAAAATCTCATTTAAATATTATATGAACTTGCAAAACCTATAAAAATTTGTTAACACTTAAAAATGACAGAAATGTGACAGGTATCAAATTGGGATTTTAAAGTCTTGCTGCTATTACCATTTTGCCCCACAATTTTTTTTAAAAAAAAGGAAAGGTGCCCTTTGCCGGAACATCACCACCGGCTGGCTTGGACCCTCCGGCGCGGGGGCCTTTTTGGCCATGGGGGGAGTTGTTTTTTTCCTGAAAAATGGTTTAAGGGGGCAAGGGGTTGGATTCAACCCACCCACCCCATACGTTAATGGCCACCAAGCTCTTTTGATATATATATATATATAATAAAAATGAAGGTATAATGGCTTTAACAAAATCAGTAATAGAAATGACTAAAGGAGTAATATATATATATATATATATATATATATGTATATGTATAATAAAAATGAAGGCATAATGGCTTAATAAAATCAGTAATGAAAATGACAAAATACATAATAGTATTGACTAAACGAGTAATGGAATTAACAAAATGCGTAATGCGCAATAGTATTAATGTGTGTGTGTGTGTGTATTACTCGTTTAGTCAATACCATTACGCATTTTGTTATTTCCATTACTGATTTTGTTAAAGTCATTATGCCTTTATTTATATTATACATACATACATACATGCATACATACATACATACATACATACATATATATATATATATATATATATGAATGTCTATATATATTACTCGTTTAGTCATTTCTATTACTTATTTTGTTATTTCCATTACTAATTTTGTTAAAGCAGTTATGCCTTGATTTATATTATACATACATATATTAATGTCTATATATATATTACTCATTTAATTATTCCCATTACTCATTTTGTTATTTCCATTATTGAATTTTTCAAAGCTATTACTGATTTTGTTAAAGTCATTAAGCCTTTATTTATATTATGTGTGTGTGTGTGTTACTCGTTTAGTCAATACCATTACAGATTTTGTTATTTCCATTACTGATTTTATTAAAGGCATTACGGCTTCATTTATATTATACACATGTATATTACTCATTTAGTCAATACCATTACGGATTTTATTATTTCCATTACTGATTTTGTTAAAGGCATTATGGGTTCATTTAAATTAGACACACACACACACACACACACATATATATATGTATATGTGTGTGTGTGTGTGTATATACACATATATGTGTGTGTGAGTGTTACTCGTTTATGCAATACCATTACGCATTTTATCATTTCTATTACTGATTTTGTTAAAGTCATTATACCTTTATATATATATATATATATTAAGGGCCTGTTTGGTTTAAAGGGAGGGGATGGGATGGGAGGAGGGAGAATCACCTTGTTTGGTTTGGTTGGAGGGGGAGGAAGGGAAAGGTTTTTTAATGATCCTTTGTTTGGTTTAAGAGGGGAGGGGAGGGAAGATAATATTTAATTTACCATTTTATCCTTAAACATTAGTTTATATATTTTTCCTTATATAAATTATTTAAATTAGTTTACACCTCAATATGAATTATATAATTTATAAAAAAAAAATGAAGATATAAAATAGAAATAGTTTTCAATTTCCCTCAACTTAATTTCTTATTATATGAATATTCCAGAATTATCATATTAAATTAAATGAAAAATTCCTTCTATTGAAAAACAATGCAGAGGAGTTGCAAAAAAAAAAAAAAATAGATTTCATGCGCTCACACTTGTATTATGGATTTATGGATAACTCTAGTAAAAAAAAACAAAGATTTATGGATAACATTTTATAGTCGAATTCACCTGCGAAAATATCATCACCAAAATTATATTTTAATCGCCATTCATTCCGCTGGAGATATTTATACTCATGATTTGGTTGAACTACAAGGTTGGAAAAAAACACACACAAGCGTGAAACACTGGAGATGATAAAAGAAGTTATATTTTTATTGAAGACTCATAGGATATAATTAGAAATATGAAAAGATTATGGGGGTAAAATAGTCTCAAATTTTTGGCTCCCTCCAAAACCCCCCAATTTGGAGGGAGCCAATTTGAGGGAGTGGGAGGGATTTGGAGCCCCTTTTTTGGGGCCCCTCCCCTCTTACTTTTCATACCAAACAAGGGGAGGGGCTCATTTTTCATCCCCTCCCCTCCCCTCCCCTCCAACCAAACAGACCCTAAAGGTTAAGGTGCTTAAATTACCATGAACTATTTTCAAAAGTGCTAAAATAATCATGAACTATTTTTTAGAGCAAAAGTAACCATGAACTATGTAAAATGGAGCAAAACTGTTAGCACTGTTAACGGTCAACACAAACTTCAACATCATAATTAACAGTTAATGTTTCTTATTTTAGGGGTTTTAATGGTTTTGCTCCATTTTACATAGTTCATGGTTACTTTTGAATCAAAAAATAGTTCATAGTTATTTTAGCACTTTTGAAAATAGTTCATGGTTATTTAGGCACATTAACCCATATATTAACGTATATATTACCCATTTAGTTAATACCATACGGATTTCGTTATTTCCATTACTAACTTTGTCAAAATTATTACGTCTTTATTTATATTATATATATAGTAATGCATATATATATTAAAAGGGCTTTAGTGCCCAATGGCCACCATGCCCCTTTGGTAAAGGGGTGACATCAACCCCTCCCACCCCTTGCCATCTTGAACCAATTTTTTTTAGGCTTTAGTGCCCAATGGCCACCATGCCCCTTTGGTAAAGGGGTGACATCAACCCCTCCCACCCCTTGCCATCTTAAACCAATTTTTTTAAAAAAAAAAAATTGCATCCCCTCCCCTCTCCCCAAAAAAGCCCTCATCGGTCAGAGCTCCTGTCATTGCCAGCTAGAGTTTGGCCGGCCATCGGCCTGCAGGCTGGCGGGAGGGCAGCGGCTGGCCAGCCGTGGTACTGCGGTAGGGGCACCATTCTTTTTTTTAAAAAAAAAAAAGTTGAGGGGCAAAATGGTAAAAGCGTCAACGCTTTAAAATCCTAATTTGATACCTGTCACCTTTATGTCATTTTCAAGTGTTAACATATTTTTGTGGGTTTTGCAAGTTCATATGGTATTAAAATGGGATCTTCCTAATTTCTTTACTAGTTTTGAAAGTTTTCATTTCTAATATTCTCGCCCCTATTTTCCCGCAACTTTTCACTCCATCTAAACACAAGGTTAGGGTTAAAATTGTATCAAATAACTTTATGACAGTACATACACTTGAAAAAACAAATACTTGAAGGTGATGGGTTCAACTTAACCCAAAAAAATTTGCTAAAAGATGAGTTTTGAGTATCAACTCAGATTATTGTGAATATATGTCAAGTTTATAATGGAGACTTTCATATTTTAAAAAATCTGCATCAACTGACAAAATAGTTTAAAACATGATTATTATTAAATTAAGTTTGAGACCTAAGGTAGAGATTGCTAAAATTTTATGAGGGTAAAGTGAAGAGCAAAGAGTCAGGGTACCGAGCGCGGTAAGCAAGGAAGAAGGTTTTTTTGTTTATTTTATTTTTTAAAAAATATAGTAGTCAATAACTCAATATAATAACAATAATTTTATTTATAGTCATCTATCATTAATATTGACTCGTAAATTCTAATGTAAAATTTCCCAGAATGCAAACAAACAAGCGCGAGGATCGTAGGGTATACCTTGTCCCTTTGGTGAGGGAAGTTGTGACTTGGCAGCATGCACGTCCTTCTCTCCAATTTTGACGACAAAAAACTCAATAGTCAGTCAATTGTGGGGTCTCATCATGGTCATGATTAAGAAAGGCTTTTATATTTTTAAAAAGAATTTGCAAAAATACTTGTAATTTCATCAGAAATAACATCAACAATACCTTCGTTTTTGTATCAAACTCTCCATTTGATAATACTGCTTCACTGTACTGTTCACGATATAAAGGCTTTAACTGATTTTAAAAGGCCGCCTATCCTTGTTCTTTTATTTCCATTATTAATTTATACATACATTTATATAATGTATACATATATTATTTGTTCAATACATTAGCAATTCTTCAATTTTAAATATATCAATGAGATCGAAAGTCACTGATTTCTCGCACCAATGGAAAATATATATGGGTTCAGGGGGAAATTTTGCCCCGAAAGTCTTTCAAAGACAATTTTATCCTAACCATTATTCTCGTTAATATTGATCATTAGTTAACCAAATATACTGAGATGACAATCCATATGTCAGTCATGTTATTTTTATTAAGGTGAAAATTTTTCTCGAAAGTTTAAAATTAACTTTGAAAAAAATGAAATAGATACACATGAACTTCCGGGACAAATTTGCATCTCAACAAAAATGATATGTATGACGTGTAGATTGTTAACTCATCATATTTGATTAACTAATAATCAAAATTAATTGAGGTAATTGTCAAGACAAAATTACTCTATTTTTTACACTTCTGGAGCAAAATTGCCTTTTGATAACAACTTTTAAGACAAAATTACCCCTTAGCCTAATGTATATGTTCATACCATGTCCATAATTTCTTTTAGATACTTACTCTATGGGTGTGTTTGGTTTGAGGGGAGAGGGAGGGGGTAAATTACCTTTTTGGGTTGAAGGTATTTAAGTTTTGGGCGAGAACCCAAAATTTAAAAGGAATGAGAAGATAAATTTTGGACGGAAATCTAAAATTTAAAAAAATGAGAAGGTAAGTTTTGGATTTCTCCCATCTAAAATTATAATTTACCCCCTTTCCCCTCGAACCAAACACACCCTATAAGTTTTATCATAAAAATTATATAATAACCTTAGAAGATAAAAGATGCCTTGTTAATGTAAGGATGTTATTAGTGGGTGATAACTTACATGTCAGTATATCCGAAAGCATTTTTTGAACATACGTAGGGGCGTATGTTGTTATTGACTTAATTAAGAATTTATTCAATTTATCAATCTAATTCAAGATTTTATTAGTTTGAGTGACTTTATATCTGATTTTCCCTTTTCTTATCAACCTCTCCATGTATTTTTCATTTTAAAAAAGCCACATATTTTACCAGCCTCAAATTATGTACAGTACAATATCATTGTCATCTAACTTCTAAAAAACTATCTTTATTTAAGTAATACTTTAAAAAAAGAAAAAGTGAAGTCCCGTTTGTCGTATATGAAGAAAGAAGATCAGGACGTGACGCGCTAATCCTTGGGTGGGAGAAAATATTAAATACCTGAAGTGGAATTTTAAACAAACGGGAACACGATTACATTGGATTGAGTAATGTGGGAGAGAGACACAACACATTCATCATGTGCTCGCAAAGTGATGTTTAAAAAATTTCGTGGCTCCATTTTAACACATTTATCTTATATTTGGAGGAAGAAAAAATTATGAAGAAATAATATTAAGGAAAAACTGTCAAAAATAATAATTTTTTTTTACTATTTTTGGAAATTTGTATTCTTTGTATTTCCTCTCCTTATTTTGCCCCAACTTTTCACTCCATCTAAACATATGATTAGAGTTGAAATTGTACGGAATAATTTTCTGATAGTAGATACACTTGAAAAAAAAATGAGGGTGATGGTGTAACTTAACCCAAAAAATAATTTTTGCCGAAAGATGGGTTGTGAGTATCAACTCAGATTATTGTCAACACAAGTCAAATTTATAATGGAGACTTTCATATTTTAAAAATATCTGCATCAACTAACAAAGCTTTTTAAAACATGATTATTATTAAATTAAATTTGAGACCTAAGGCAGAGATTGTTAAGATTTTATGAGGGTAAAGTGAAACGCAATGAGTCATAGTACCGAGCGCAGTTAGCAAGGGAGAAGGTTTTTTTGTTTATTTTATTTTTTTGAAAATATAGTAGTCAATTACTCAATATAATAATACTAATAATAATTTTATTAATAGTCATCAATCATTAATATTGACTCGTAAATTATGATGTAAAATTTCCCAGAACGCAAGCAAACAAACAAGCGCGAGGATAGTGAGGTATACTTTGTCTGTTTGGTAAAGGAAGTTGTGACTTGGCAGCATTCACGTGGAGGCCCTCTCTCCAATTTTGACGACAAAAAGCTGAATAGTCAGTCAATTTTGGGGTCTCATCATGTTCAAGGGTGTGTTTGGTTTAGCTTATTGGATAGAAATAAGTCCATTTTTTGGGTAATAAGTCCAAATAAAAACATGTTACGTTTTTACAGTGTTTGGTTCAGCTTATTTTAATTATATCACAAGTAGAATAAACTATTTATTAAATAAGCTCCTCACTACAGCTTTTCTATTAAATCACTTATTACATAAGTCGAGATAAAACTCATCTCATATATTTACCTCGTATACCGTAAATCACGATTTATAAGCATTTATTGTCCAAAAATAAATCGTTCATCCAAACATAAATCACATTACAAAAACTGACTTTTCTATTAAGTCATTTTTAAAAAGTCAGAATCATAATAAGTCATTTTTTCTACCGCTATCCCAAACATACACTAAGAAAGGCTTTTGTATATTCGACAAAATAAAAAAGAAAGCTTTTATATTTGGGAGAATTGTCCAAAAAACACTTTGGAGGTAAATTAATTATTGATTATTATCAAGAGTGTAAGCGACCTTTTGTGTGTGCAAGCGATCTTCCGTTTTGTGCAAGTCATCTTCTGTATGTGTAAAAATATTTCATATAAATGTGTAAATAATCTTTTGTTGTGTGTAAAATATCTTCCGTTATGTATAACAGATCTTCCATGATAACAATCAGCAATTAATTTACCTCCAATGTGTTTTTAAGCAATTCGCCCTTTATATTTTAAAAGGAATTTACAAAAATACTTGTAATTTCATAAAAAATAGCATCAACAATACCCTCTTTTTTGCTTCCGACTCTCCATTCGATAATATTGCTTCATTGTACTGTTATAAAGGCTTTAACTGATATTCGTTCAAAACCATTTGGTAAATCAGAAGCTTTTTCACCCAGGATCACTTTGATATCTTACTAACCGAGTGTTCTTTCAGGGCTTGTTTGATCCGAGGGGAGGGGAGGGAAAGTGGGCGGAGGGAAATTTTTTTGAGTTGAATTTAAAAAAAATTAAAGAAGTGGGGTTAAAAATTTTTAATTAATTTTTCTTACTCTTTTATCTTATATATTCTCTTTATTAAAATTTTATTACCCCACTTCTTCAATCTTTCAAAATTCAACTCATACAAATTTTTCCTCCCCTCCCTTCCCCTCCAAATCCCTCACACCAAACAGACCCTTAATCTCTTGCAAGTAAGGATGGAAATAGGCATGGCCCCTAACAGGGGCCTATGGCCTAGCCTAACCTATTTAGTAAATAAGTCAGGCTTATTTTCATAAGGCCTAGCAAAGCCTGACCTATTTAACTTTTTTTAATTTCTACTATCATATAAGTATATATAATATCATCTAAATAATTTTATAAATTATTTATAAATTCATCAACTTAACCTTAATTCTAAGTTCACATCTCATCGTCATTACGCTCAACCATTGTTTTCGTATCAATAATTTACCTTACCTCTCGTCTCTTCGATCGCTCGAGATGGCGACGCTAACTCACTCACTCATCCCTGATTTGGTCGTCCACTAAAATATAATAATTGCTATGAGTTTATTTTATTGCCAAATGAAATATTATAATATTAATAAGAGGAGTTTGTGCAATTTATGTGGGAAGAGTAAAAGAGGTAAATTCTAGTTTTACATATTGCTTGTTATGCTTGATCGATTTTAAAAAATATATCTTATTAGTCAACATACGATTAGTTTTTCTTATTCTTATTTGCTCGAACAATTGTTGTCTATTCTTTTTCTTAGTAAGCCCTAATATTACGATGAGAATGAATGTTAAGTATTTAAGACATAATGTATGATTGTAAATAAACATAAAAAATTATATATGAATTTGGTTGTATAGACTTTAAAAACTATTTAAAGGCATACATTTTAAGTAGGCCTTTAAATAAGTTTCAAGCCTTATCAGGCCTTTTGAAGGTTTAGGCTCAAGCCTAAAAAAAGCCTATATACAGACTCAGACTTTGAATCTTTATTACAGGTCCGGACCTATTTAGATAAAATTTAGCCTAACTTAGCCTATTTTTACCTTTACTTGCAAGTCCTTCCATGGAGAAGGCTTAGCCATTGTCCTCTCCGTTAAAATTGATGTTAAATTTGCTGTGTAAACTTACACTGCTATATCCAACACAAACATAACCACTATCACCAGCCATTTTGTATTGGAATGAATAATTAAGTCCCAAATCAAATTATTGAAAGATGAGTTAAAGCTATATAATGTTAAAGGTAAGTCCTATCAAATTAGCTTAAACTATTTTGTTAGAAATATCAACCTAATATATATAAAATTAGTTATTAATTAATTAATTCAAAATTTCAACATGCTATCACGGTAGTGACTCTGCCGTGGTTGCTATTTATCACGGACAGTGACGCTCCAGTGTTTAGACTCTTACCCCTCTCACTTTTGGGATTGCGGACAAAGTGTTTGAATTTGCTATTCGTCTTTTTTCTTTCCAATATAATTAAAATCACAGTTGCAGCCACAAAAATCACACCAAGAATTAACCAAAAGAAACCAACCTAAAGGTTTGAGGAGGATCCACCCATTTTTTGAATCGGACCTCACCCTCACCACCATTGACACGCTTGAATTTATATATGGCACTGTGAAATCAACAAATTTTATGCGATTCGCTACAATTGTGATGTCTCCAATTATAACATATCAACCTTCTACAATATTTTCAATGAATCTATATCAATATCATGCCTGACTTTCCTATGAAAACTGAGAAGCTCCAATAAAACATTAAATTCTAGTCTTGTCTTTTTGTGGGTTAACAGATGAAATTGTTGCTCCAGAAATTCTAAATTCCAGTGTGAAGTAAAAAAATAACAAGAAGCTACTGAAGAGAAGAGAGAAATGAGAGAAGAACAATACTCACAAAGGCAAATCCACCAGCTTTATAGATTGGTCCTGTCATCTTGCAAGAAGAACATTTGGAGAGCAAGAGCATGAGATAAGGAGTTTCATCAAAAACTGCATCAACAGTCACACCTGTTTTGTCTTCATTTGATAATGCTTTTTCGTACTCTGCATGATTTTCTAAAGGCTTTAACTGATCAGGCTTCAATCCTACTCGGTAAATAAGAAGCTCTCTCACCCAGGAATTGTTTTGATGTCCCACTGGCTTATTGTTCCTTTTAATCTCTTGCAAGACCTTCGATGAAGATGGTTTTGTTGTTATTCTCTCTGACAAATTTGCTGTTAAATTTGCTGTGTAAACTTGTATTGCTATGCTCAACACAAACATGATCACTATCACCACCCATTTAGACTTGCCACTTCTCAAAGACTCAACATCTGCAAATCATCAAAACATCTACCAGTTACTATTCACATAAACTAAGTAAACTCTATCCCGTCCCAAGTCCTCTCTTCACCATATAAGTCGATACCAAGAGCTCTTGCAGGAAAATATGTTAATTACTTCATAAATTTTACAAAATCATTCATAAATAGGAACATAAAAAGCTCTGAAAGTGACACACACACACACACACATACAATCAATAGTGTGCAACAAAAGGGAACTCACCGCTCATGTAAACAAGGAAGGGATTGCGGACAAAGTGTCTGAATTTGCTTTCAGCATCATCCCTTATTTTCCCTTCCAATATAATTACAATAACAGTTGCACCCACAAATACCACACCAAGAATTCAAAGTTTCCAATCAAAAGGCTTGAGGAGGATCCACACATTTTTGGAGTCAGACCTCACCTTTACCACCATTGACACGCTCGAATCTAAATACGGCATTGTGAAATCAACACATTTTGTGCGACTCTCTACAATTGTAATGTCTCCAATGATAACATCAACATCCTGCAATATTTTCATACACGGATTAAGTGTTGGAAATTAATCCCTACATCTATTTAAATGCGTGTGCGCTTGTTTGTGGCCAGCATACTCACTAATGATATCAGTTATTTAAGTGTAAAATTTTTGCTTCATTTGTAATCTACATGGACTATACATGTAGATCATATTAATTTTTTGAAAAAAAATTCTAACTTCACCCTCTTAAATTTTTTAGCTGTACCTTTGGACCCCACCTAATGTTAATTTCTAGTTCCATCCGTGAGCATATCCTAGGATGTTGTTGAGTGTATCAAAGCTTCAGGGGAAATATTTAATCACCAATGAAAACCAGAAAAGCTGATTGAAGTAAAACAATTGAAAGCAACATAAATGAATGAAAACTTGCCTTGTATGTGTTGTTGTTGCAGAGAAGACCGTCATATCCATTCCTGTTGTCCACGGCCACAAACTTATAAGGTAAAGGAAATGGCAAAGCCTCAATCACATTTTTAAACACTTCAACAGCAAATCCAGTAGGTGACATACTCTGCTCTTCTCCAGTAACATTAGCAAATTCAATAAAATTCGCTTTTGTTGAGATCCCAATTTTCAGCTTTGGAGGTCTCTCCTCTGAGTTACCCGGCCATTCAACTACTACACTGTCATTTTGATTAAATCCTGTTTCGGGTCTCCAATATCCAATGATCCTTTCTGTTTGACCTTTCACATTGTATACTACAAATTCTGATTGTTCTAATTGTCCCTGCATCAAATTGAAATTCCCTGACAGGCCTGAGAAATTAGTTTTCAGAATTGATTTTCGAATTGATGTTCTATTTGCAACGTCATAATCGGTCAAGCCAGCATTCTCAACCGCTTCGGCCAATGCTGTGATAGTGTCATAAGCCCAGAGTCCATATAGAGACAGAGTTTTACCGTACTTGGACAATAATGTTGTCGATAATGAAGTGCGATTATTCTTGTTGGAATCATTCAATGGTGGCTTCACACCCAAAGCATAATCCATGTAGCCTTTGGCTGTTACATTTAAAGCTTCAGGATCTAGAACAGAAGAAAGGCCTTGTGTAAGTATCCAAGCGTATCCTTTACTCATCATCCCTGCATTTTGTGCAGGTTCCACGAGCCTTGACCAAAGCTCCACAGTCATATGGGCAACAAACACCTGTGTTCGCCCCTTGTTTATATTGTTGAGCTCGTCGGTGATGTTAGCATCCGTGAAATTTTGACTGATGGCACTTATGTAAGGCACTCGAGTGTCCATGTCTTGCAAGGCATAAGAGAGACATGGAATTAGGTCATAGCCGAATTCAGGGTCTTCATAAATGGGGATCACAGACTGCCAATTATAATGTTTGATAATGGCAGCTATAGCTTCGAACTGAGAGCAATGGCTTCTGGTGGAGTTGGAGTGGATGAAGAATCGGGTACGAGGTGGCATAAGAGAAGGACCAGATGGAGAAAACCAAATCACAGGTACCTTAGCAACGTCACCGTATTCTACAACAAACCTTGCTTGCTCTGAGTTTTGAGGTCCCAGGATTGAACTCACATTGTGCTTGTATATTTGATACCAGGCTGCTCAATTACAAGATTACCGAGTTTAAAAAATAAAATTAAAATGGTATGCGTTCCTTTTAAATTTTAAAACTTGTAAAAAGATTAAGGGAAAATCACACCAAGGTTTCAATTAAGAAAAATAATATCAGAAGTCTTGTAACTTGTCAATGATAGTTTTATCACTTGTTATTGACAAGTTAAGAGATTTTTCTAATATTAATTTTTTTTGTTGGGACCTTGATGTAATTTTCCCAAAAATTAACATATATATGGGTTTTTTGAAATTTTAACCAATACACAAATAATCCTTTGACCTATAATTTGAAAAAGAATCCCTCTAAATTTTTAAGTTTACATAAAGGAACAACTTGCCATTGGGCTAAGATGTAAAAATATTTATGAGTTTTTATCAAAAGTGGGTCTACCATCATATACTTTTTGGAAGTGCAAAAATATCCATGAACATTAAAGATGAGAGCAAAAATGACTTGACCGTGAAATATAACCTAGCATGGTTATATATGCATATGCAAAAATAGTAGGGAGAATTACAATGAGATCCCAAGGAAGGAAAAAAAATAAAGAAATGGTCCCTGTAAATTGCAAAATGAAAAAATAGTCCCATTAACAACTCCATAAGCCTGTATTGACAACTCATTAACAACTCCAGGAGCCTGTATTAACAACTCTATGAGACCATTTTTTCATTTTGCAATCTATTGTGACCATTTTTTCATTTCTCTTCTTCCTTAGGACCTTAATGTAATTCTCCCAAAATAGTATGGGTCTCATCAAAAAAAGTAACAATGTTATGTTATATATAATTGTCCTAGCATTTTTAATCTTATTTTAAATTTTCATGGGTGTTTTTGCAATTTCAAATAGTATATGGTGCTGAACGCATTTTAAATAAAAGCATATAGGTATTTTTACAACTTAACCCTTAATTATCCTGTAATTTTAACAGAGTATATTATATATGTTGTTGACAAATAACGGATTTAATTTTTTTAACATAAATAACGTCCTTAAATTTTTTAGTTATGGATCCATAATCTCTCTGAGTTTTAAATCATATACAAACAAACTTATAGTGAAATTATATTATTTAAAAGAAGCAAAATATGTAAGTGGGAGGTCCAGTGATTGATCCCACTTATAGTTTGCTCCTTTAAATTAAAAATGAGAAACAAACGACAAACTGGTAGTATGGGTTTATCTGCTTTAGAGGCTGTCCGGCATGAGTTATTTTGAGGGGAACAGAGGAAAAAAAATTGAGTTAAATAGAAATAAAGTTAAAAATTTTTAACTAATTTTGGTTATTTTTTTTATCTTACATCTTTTTTTTATTAAAATTTCATAACCTCGTCTCTTCATTTCCTTTAAATTGAACTCATAAAATTTTTTTCTGCTCTCTACATGCCAAACATACCTTTAAGCATTGTTTGATTGGGGTTTCTTTAGTGGAAATGAGGGATAAAGGAGGGTAGGAGAGAAAATAAGTGTGTCTGATTGGAAGAAGAAGAACGGAGAAAGGCAAAAATGTTTGCCTTCTAATACTCCCCTCCCCTCCTCTCTCCAACCCACTAATAGTGGGGATTTTTTTGAAGGGGTGAGAAATAATTTGACATATCCTGTCTAGATTGCCGATACTATTTTTTTAATATTCTAACACTACCCATCGCACTTCCCCTGGTTCACCTCAATCTCGTCTCTATTGTCGCCTCTCCTTCTTTGCACCCTTGACAGGTAAGGACAAAGCAGAGAAGACAGTGGTTTTTTTATTATTTATTTTATAACTTTATAATTTTTAAATATCTAATATTTATGAAATATTGTTTTATATTAATATATTTATCTAATAATTATAACAAGATATTATTGGTATCGCATTTCTTATTTGTTTATAAACATATTTCTCATTTTCTAACGCATGGAGATTGGAGAGTCATGTTACATGGTTCGGGTCTTTTCTCCGTTTCTCCAAATCAATTTTTTAATTTTTATCATATTTTATAAAACAAAATATTTTAAAACAATTATAACAAAATTAATAAGATAACATGTAACAGGTTTTTAAATTAAAAAATTAGAAAATAATAAATTTATTACAAATATTATAAAATAAGAAGGAAGAAATTAAAATAAAATGATAATAATATAAAGATATATTTATCAATTTATAATTAACTTCCTACCCTACCTTACTGAACTAAATAAGAAAGGAAACCAAACCTACCGTCCTCTCTTTCAACCAAATAAAGCCAAAACATCCCCTACCCAACCTCCCTTGAGCACTCTTTGATAATTTTTTTTTTAATTTTTTAAGGGGGAGGGAGAGGAGGGAATGGGTGGTAATGATAATTGTGTGCTTGTTTGGTTTAAAAATTGCGATTTTTGGAGGAGTGAGAAATAATTGATCATAACCAAAATTTCCGGGTCATTTTTCTAGTATTTCACTTATCCTTATGGCAAATTCAGCCGCTGTCTGTCTTATCTTAGATTGGTCGCCTCTCCTCCTCCGTCGTTGCTGCCACCACGTGCTCCTCCCGCTGCCGCCATCGGCACCTACTCCTCAAGCTGCCGTGGAAGCATCTCAGCCCATTAAGCAGTGGTCAATCTGAACTCAGATCTGTAATTATAATGGTAACGACAGAAGGAGGAGGACTGGAGTTTGCGACTGGGAACCAATTAAGTAGATGACGAGGAGATTTGGTTGGGGCTAAGAAGAATAACAAAGCTCAAACTTCTAACAATTCAACAAACTTTCAAAAGAAAAAAAACTAAACATCATCATGAACGTTACATATATATAGGAGTAGTAGTGAAGTCGTACCTGCAGAAGCTGCACCGAGATCGTTTTCAGATTTATTGAAAAGAAGTTGGAGCCTGGTTGTATATGAATCATTCGTGTCATAGAAATCTTGAAGTGCGATGTTGAGAGTGGTGTTGACAAGTGATGAATACGAATCCAGAATCACTCCTACTGGTATGGATACAGTTGCAGACTGAGTTAGGGTAATTAGGCAAAATAATAAGCTCACAAATATGAGAGATTCTCTTCGCCTTTGCTGCATTCTTGCCATTTTCTGCTATCACCTTTACTTTTCTCCCTTCTCGCTCGCTCTCTCCTCAACTCTTGCTATCACTGCATACCCTCTTTTCCTTCTCTCTTTTAACGGATTTGGGGTCTCAGCTGTGGATCTGGCAGCAGTTCACTGCCATGCGGTCCACTGTCGGTCCTTTTCTCTCAAACGACACCTTTTTGGTGTGGTTTGGGGGTTAAATAAGGGGTTGATTTTTTTTTAAATGATATCTAGTATTTTATTGGATGTATCTATTATCTTAAAATATTTTTTAAGTAATATGTAGTATCTTAAAATAATTTTTAATACCTTTAACCTCTTAAAATATTTTTTCGGTCGTACTCAGTGTGTTAGCAGACTAATTATAATTTAACCCTTAATTACAATTTGTTATTTTTATTAAAATGCAAATTTACTCCAAAAGTTCATGTGTCATCTACTTTATTTTCTTTGAAAACTAGATTTAAAACTTTTAGGGTAAATTTGCATCTTAAAAAAATGATGTGAACAATACGTGGATTGACAGTTCAGCATTTTTGGTCAACTAATAATCAAAACTAACAGAAATAACAGCAAAGGCAAAATTTCTTCCGTTTTAACAATTTCAAGCTAAAATTAGCCCTTAACCCTTTTATATACGAGTCACCTTGTAAAGAGGCAATAGTATTAAATTCTCTTTTTTCCACAAATGTGATTAAATGATTATTAATTGTATTTTCGAGACAGATTATATAAAGAAGAAATTTAAAGCAATTAATATACATTAATTTTGATTAAAGGGTACTTTTGAAAATTAAAATAGTCATGATTGTTACCATTTTAATTATGTTAACTACTTTAACTATTTTTTTTAATTATTGTAAATAATTAGTAAAAGTAACTTATAATAGTGACCAAAGTAGTATACTAGTATCATCTAAGTAAAGTTTTGAAGGAAACAATAATATTGTAAATAAAATGTTATGGTGTGTGTTTGGGATAGCTTATTTTTTGTTTATAAGTACTTTTAAATAGTGATTTATAATATACGAGGTAAGTATGTGAAAGAAGTTTTATTTCGACTTACATGATAAATACTTATTTTTAAAAAAATAAGCTAAATCAAATATGACAATAATGTAACCTCCCATTTGATGATTGAGAATATGAGATTGATAATTAAATATGATGGTTGTTATAGTGTAGCCTCTGCGGGAGGCATTTGTGGATGAAGGAGTGGAAGAGAGAAGAAAATGGGAGAATAAGTTAAAAAAGCAAAAGCAGACATGACACCCGGGCCACCATGCTGGCCCTGTGGCCCATGGCATCGTCATTTTGTATTCGAAACTTGTGCCACTTTGTCTCCTAACGGTGCTTTTCAGTTTTCACCTCAACAATGTATTCTTTTTTTTTTTTTTTAATTATTTAAATTTTATCATGATTTTTTTTTTGGCCAGTATTTTTTTGGTATAAACCATCCGGTATCTGGGGGGTATTCTGGGTTCATTGCCCGCCACCCAACTAATCCGGACCCCAACCGAGGAGCCCTTACGGGGGTAGGTCGGTACCGATGGGACAACCTCTTGGAGGCTGCGTTAATTATCGCGTCTGTCACTCCCCAGGATTCGAAACCTCGTCCTGAGGGATGCCGAAGCTATTGATTTTTGAGTAAAATACTTAGATCTCTCTTTAATATTTTCTTAATTATATTAAATTTCTTTTTATTTTGAAACACTACTACAAAAAACCAAATCTGTGGCGCTTATAATTGCATTAGCTGTGGCGCTTGCGAAATGCCACCTATCTTAACGCTACTAAAAATAGCTGTGGCGCTTGGAAGCGCCACAGCTATTTAAATTTTTTTTTTTTCAATACCCTTCTGTGGCGCCTAACCAACCAGGCGCCACAGGAGATATGCCTCCTGTGGCGCCTGGCCAGCCAGGCGCCACAGAAGGCACCTTTTTTTTTTTTTTTGCCTTTTATTTTTATTTTTCTTTTCTTTCTTATGGCCTTTTTTTTTTTTTTTGCTTTTTACAACAATAATGTTCTTACATTAATACTCTCCAAAGCTAACATAAAAAATATCACAATACAAGAACTTGATATGTGAACACAGTACATCAACAACTGATGATTAAGTAAATTAAAAGATTACTAAAAAACGCAAGCTTGTCGGCCAAAAAATTTAAACAAAGCAAAAAGGAAAACGTTAAATATTACGGTTTATCTTGACTGTACTAAAAACAAATTTAAACAAAGCAAGTTAGAATGAAACAATCTTCTTCTTACGTTGGTGACGCTAGCTTGAGTGACGAGGATGAGCAAATGTGAGCTGTAGAGTGGGGACTAACGAAACAAAATGGAAAAAGGGACAAGAGAATTTAATGAAGAAGACGAGTGTGTGTTTTTGTTGTGCAAGAGAAAGTGATATCTTTTACAAGGGGAGAGGCGTGAACGTGAACTAAGGAAGAGGGAATAAAAAGGAAAAAGGGAGGGAAAAGATAAAAAGTAAAGTTAAAGGAGGGAAATCTGATTGTTGGCGGGAGAGTTGAAAATTCATCAGCCAATTGTGGCACTTCTTTAAAGAAGTGCCACAGCTGCTCCTTTTTTTTTCTATTTAATTTTTTGTTTTTTTTTAGGACCCAATTGTGGCGCCTGCCAAGGCAGGCGCAACCTTTGGGTAGGAGCAGCTGTGGCGCCTGGTGGACCAGGCGCCACAGCTGGCCAATTGTGGCGCCTGCCTTGGCAGGCGCCACAATTGGCCCCACCAGCTGTGGCGCCTGGTCCACCAGGCGCCACAGCTGGTCCCAAAAATTAAAAAAAAAAAATTAAAAAAAAAAAAAGGCAGCTGTGGCACTTCTTTAAAGAAGTGCCACAAAATGTGCGCCACCTTTCAATCTTTTTGTAGTAGTGAAAACATACAATTAATTTCAGATTAATAACACCGTTAGCATTATTACAAGAAAAAAAATTTATTTAAAATGTTTACTAAAATTGTTACGAATAATTTAAAAGTTTTTTTCTTTTTCCTTAATTTTCTTTTTTCCTTTTTCAAATATACTTTTTCAATATTTATATCATATTCAAGCATAAGTTTAATAAATTTATTTAATGCAAATATAAAAAAATTTATTGAAAATTTAATTAATTATTTTAATAAATAAATACAAAATGAATATGCTTATAAAATGTTGTAGAACAAATTTTCAAAAATTATATATTATAAATTTAAATAATTTACATAATCTCTCAAAATTTATCCTTTTATACTTTATGGTAAAATAAAATATATTTGAAATATATTTTTCTCCATTTAAATGAAATATAAATAAATAATTTTTAATAAATGTGATAAAAATAAAAAAAATTATAAATTTTATAATATAATCAAAATTAATACATTTTATAACATCATCTATTATAATTTTTTTTTTTAATTTTTTGATAATTATAAATGTGTAAATAAATCTTTTGTTAAATGGAAGTATTTTAGTGAAAATCTAATGTTGGAGTAAACTTAACGGTCAACTAACAGTTGGATAAATAAAAATGAAATTTCAAAAATACAAGGAAGGTTTGTGTAAGATGTATTTTAATTTTAAAGGAGGTTTACATAGATTCTAAAACTAGAGGGAAGGTTTATGTAATTTAAATAAAATAGATGTGTAGTTAATGTAATTTTCCATTGAAATTTTTTAGAACGTTGCAATATTATCGTATGTGTAACCCCCTCATGGTAATCACATCCGGATTTCGAAATTTAAGTGAAATAGAGACCAATAAGACGAAATCACAATTTATAATCCCACATCCAAGAGATGGGGTATTTAGAAAATCAGTTCAAAACGTAATAAACTCTGGTTTCACATTCACGTACGGATATAACTACTTGAGAAATCAAATCATATAAGAAATATCAGAGTGCGGAAACTAAAATCCCGGCAAAACCCCGGGTTACTCTATATATCGAATGGGTTTACTATTTTCCCAAATGAGGATTACAAATAAAAAATTCACTATGAACAATTTATATACAGTAATCCCAAATCTACAATAGATAACCAACAATCCCAAAATCCTGAATGTCCCTAAGCATGTATGTTCATCATGTTCAACAGCTTCACAATGATCTCAGGCTCGCGCCACATACGACAGCACTCACGACTGTAATCACTATGCACAACGCCCGCTTTCGTGGTGAACACTATGCCAGCTTTCGCTGTAATCACTATGCACAACGCCCGCTCTCGCGGTGAACACTATGTAGCAGCAACACGAAGCACAAAGTACCACAAGGCATCTCAAAGCACAATGCATCACTAAACTCCACAAGGTATCTCAATGCACAAGGTATCACAAAACAGTAGCAGCAACATCCACACAATGAATGACAGACAAACATACAATACATTTACACAAAGCATAAGAGAGGAGTCGCTACCTGAATCTTTCCTGACAATCCTTGGCACAGTGGGCTCACGCGTTCGGCAGATATCAAATCCTATATCAAATTAGGGACAACTAATCAATCTCTTTTTCATATGTATATTTCAATAATACTCTAAGTTGGTTATCATTTAGGACTCTTTAGGTGACCACTAGAGGCCTAAACATATGCCTAAAGGGTTGGAAGACACTACCCCAAAGACCCCTTATTCGAAGACAAAACACTGATTTTTAGCAGCCTCACTCGAGTGAAGACGACCTCACTCAAGTGATGAGAGACTTTGTGCTCGAGTGAGAAAATTCTCACTCGCGAGTGCTTGACAGAGAGCAACCTTCACAGACAGAAAGTGTTCATATCACTCGAGCACCAAGCTCTGTGCTCGAGTGATGACCCAATTTATGCTCGAGCACTCGAAAGCACAACACCTCGAGTGACAACCCGAGAGCACCACCCACACCTGAGGCACAAGCTCACTCGAGCATGACCCCCAGTGCTCGGGTGAAACGGCTATGCTCGCGAGTGTCAGAGCACACTCTTGACATCAGCCAGTAAGTGAAGACCCGAAAGCAACCCTTCACCCTGGACTCGCACCATCACTCGAGCAGACTCAGCTCACTCGAGCACAAGGAAATGCACTCGAGCATCACTCAAAGAACCCAGGCAAAACTCGAAGCACAAAAGGGAAAATTCTCACATCACTCGAGCATGATCATCCCGTGCTCGAGTGCTGTGCATCAGAGACCCAAAAACGCAGCAAAACCAGAAAATCTCATATGGTCAAATCCTCACCCAATGGTTCCCAAACTTCTCCCAATGCTCATACACTCTAAGCACTAACTAGGGAACACATTGGCAACCTCTAAAACATCCCAAAACCAATCTAACCACAATCAAACACTAAGGTCTCTATGATTCACACAATGTCCAAATTCTAATCACACAATTCCAAACTTCAAAACTATCTCCAATACTCAAATATCATCATAATGAACCATTTCCAACATCAAACACAATGAAACTCATATATTCACAAATTGACATAAGCTAGGGCAATTTTCCAGATTTTCATAAACTTATCCAAAAATCACAAATAATATATCAAAATGCTCAAAATGCCTACTTCTTCACTTTGCCAAATTTAGAATCTTGATTCTCACACTTTCAACTTCGACCAACTCACAAATCAACACTTCTCAAGATTCTACAACCACCACAATGGAGCTCTCGATGAGATGAACAAGATTAGAGAAGAGGATTTTAGCAAAAGAGGATCATTGCTTACCCAAAAATTAAAGCTTTCCTTTCTCTTTCTTGCCTTAATGTCACCGAAAATGGAGGAATAGGAGAGAGAATATGATAGATGGAAGAGATGATGATATCTTCCTTTCCCTCCCATACACACAACTGAAAATGAGGGAGAAAGGAGAGAAAAAGTGGCTTTTTGTCACTTAGTGCATCATCCAATGGTCACCACCTTACCACTTGCCACCATCTCCACACTTCCACTTTAAGCTCATATAACCGCTAAGTATAGGATTCTGACCCATTAAAAATGAATCTCAACCCTTGATCTTAAATACCTTATGTGTGTACACCAAATTCATATTACATAACTTCCAAAAATGCTTAATCACACTAATTACAATGATTCTCATAGTCATTAGCCCTAATCACAAATCGGGATATTACAGTATGGAGAAGGGCCCACCAAATGTTGGTTATTTTTGGCTACATGTTTGAGTTGCTTCTGTACAAACTGATCTCTTCTTCCGCTGAAACTCTTCTTCTTCCTGATGTCTTACTCTTTTACCAAATTCGATTATTGTGTACTTCAATTTCTAACCGGCCCTAATCTCAATGATTTTCAATTTGTTTTATGAGTGCTCTATTTGGTCTCAATAACTAATGAGCTAGTTGAGATGTTTATTTTTAGCCTTAAATATAAAATTTCAATGTATTTTTCTTCCAAATCTTTAATTTTAGTAAACCATATCTTCTTGTTGATATATATTAAAGGGGATTTCTATTAGTGGGGTAGGGAAACCAACACACTACTATTTGTTTAAAAAAAAAATTAAATTCACTACCTTTTTTTTTTGAAATATCTATAAATTAGTTATCAGTTTCCTACATTCAGAATCAGAGAGGAAATACAATATTTCTTGTTGGCCATGAAAAAACAGGAGGAAACTTTATTCAACACAGAATTGGAGATAGGAAGAAAGGAACTTTATACACACACATGTCACATGTTTAATAAGCGGCAACTAACTAACGAGCAAGTCCTACTATATATAATTAAGCCTTATTAGCTAACTTGAAAGGATTCTTCTTACGCCACCATTTAATCACTAATGATGGATTATGCAACCTTTTAATCACTGATGGAATGGAAAGGCATAAAAAGAGAGCCACAACAGATAAGAGAACAGGGTAAAGGCCTCCAAAGATGTCTATATCCAATTTTGACGTCTCTATGTCACTTTCATCGTCTCCAAATTCCAAATCTTCAATGGAGTTTAGTAAGGAGCTCCCTGCCATCAGCACACGATATCACTCCGCATCTTGAGTCACCTTTAAGATTGCATTCGAGAAGTGCAAGCCCAGGCTAGATTTCTTTGGGAATGCCTGAAGATACAATAGATACCAAATGATCGAAGTCAGTTAAGTTTGCCTAATTAGGATAAAATTTAAATTAAGTTGCTTCTATCTATTAGGTCATACTCTCAAATCACTTGTTATTTTGTTATTGTTATTTGTTAAAATTTGTATGCGCACTTATAAATACACCTATGAACTCGATCTAAATGATTTAAGCAACTTGAACTATGGTTTGTCTGCCTCACAGTCAGAACACTGAGTAAGAGTAAGATGGAGTAGGAGGCTTACAAAGGCAAATCCACCAGTTTTGTAGATTGGTCCTGTCATCATGAAGCCAGAATTATATTTGGAGAGTAAGAGCGTGAGATATGGAGTTTCATCAAAAATAGCATCCACTCCTCCATATTTGGTTCCCTTTGACAATGTTTCATTGTACTCTTCACGACTTCCTAAAGCCTTTAACTGAGATGGGTGGAATCCTGTTTGGTGAATTAGAAACCCTTCCACCCAAGACCCAGTTCGATATCCCACCAATAGATTCCTTCTTATAATCTCGGTTTCATCCTTAAATGTAGGCTCTTTCTGCCTCCCTTGTGTTAAAATTGAAGTTAAATTGGCTGTGTAAACTTCCACTACTAAGATGAATAGGAATGACGTCAGTATCACCATCCATCCTGCAGCACTGCTTGCAAATTTCTCCATAACACTATAATATTATCAAGTGTGTGATACGTTTGTACAAGGTACAAATTGAAACATAATAACATATAATCAAGTATATATGCTACATATGGTCTTAGAGAACTCACCCATCTTGTAAACAAGGAAGGGGTTGATGAGAAATTGGTCGATTTTGTTTGTTCCGTTGGTTTTGGTTTTGTATTTTTCTAATATAAGTATGATAATAGTTGCTGCCACAAAAATCACACTAAGAGTTAACCACAGTAACCCTTCGAAAGGTTTGAAGAGGATCCCTGGAGCAGAGGCATTCTTCATCCTAACCACCATTGCTACACTTGAATCTAAATATGGCAACGTGAAATCAACACAATTTGTGCGACTTGCCACAATTGTGATGTCCCCAATTATAGCATCAAGATCTTGCAATATTTCCATATGCACATAAATTTGAATGAAAGTTACAAACAATATATATGTATATATCATATATGGCTTTCTATCCCCGAGCTCAGTACAACCAAGAGGATTGAGGCTAGGTGAAACCGAGCTCTATTCTCAAGCTCCTCTCCTCTCTCATCTTGAGTTACATTGTTATCTTTATGCTAATATCAGGTATAAGGGTTGCGGAAATCTCCCAAGGACAGTGTTAAGAACACGACTTGAGCTATACGTTTATTGTTTTTCTGCAAGTGCTGCCGCTAACAATTTGTACGGTGTAAGGTGCTCGTGCTGACACATACATATATCAGACCAAGCTTTCCGTGAGAAACTGAAAGATAAATTGATGCAAAGTAAAACAAGTGAAAAAGAAAAGAATGAAAACTTGCCTCCTCTTTCATTTGAGTGCAGAGCATGTCATCATATGTGGTGTTATCCCTTCTACTTTTGTTCGGCAAGAAAACAAACTTATAATTATTTAATGGAAATGGCAAAACATCAAGAGCTCTTAAGAACACATTATAAGCAAAGCCATCAACCCGAAGTTTACCGGAATTATATACATTCACAAATTCAGGAAAAGAATTTGTTCTTGGGACTCCAATCCTCAACTCTGGTGGTTTATCCAATGAGTCACCCGGCCACAGTGAATCCTTTAGTTGGTATTCACGACCACCAGATGCCTCACCACCACCACCTCCTTCACTATAATCTCGAACAAGTCCAGTTTTAGGGCTCCAAGATCCAATGATCCTTTCTCTTTTAGATATCACATTGTATACTTCATACTCCGATTGGTCTAGTTGTCCTTGACTTAGATTAAATTTTAACCCTGACAAGCCTGTGAAAGCAGTATACTTAATTTCATCGCGAAGTGTTAGGCCATTGTCTGTGCTGTTTGGCTTCTCTAAAGCCATAGCCAATGCTTCGATTGTGTGATAAGGCCACCATCCATAGATAGTTAGGCTACTATTGAACCTATACTTGAAAATCCTCTCTGAATTCCTACGAAAAAGTGTTTTGTTCGAATCCATTGGCCTCACTCCCAATGCACCTTGCATGTATGCTTGCAAAGGAACTTTATCAGGCACATATCGAGGAAGTTTCGAAGATATGTCTTGGTCAATATTCAATTTGCTCGTAACAACATTAACTTGAGGATCTGTCAGAGAAGATAGCTCTTGGGTAAGTATCCAAGCATACCCGTAACCCATCATCGTTTTATTCCGTGCAGACAAAATAAATCTTGTTCCCAAATCCATGCTCATATGGACAAGAAATACATGTGTTCTCATGTTGTTTAACGTGTCAAGACTGGTGTTAATTCCAAGATCTGTTGAACTTGAATTGATAGCTGTTACGTTAGCCATTTGTATGCCCATCTGTTTCAACACATTGGTGAGGCATGGAACAATGTGACTGCCATATTCTGTCTCTTCATAAATTGTGACAATTGATTGCCACCCAAGAGAGCTAATAGTGGCAGCTATAGCTTGGAACTGATAGCAATCAAGGCCTTGACCGGTGTAGATGGAAGATGGCGATGGAGGAGGCAAAAGAGATGGGCCAGTCATGGGAAACCAAATAACAGGTTTTTGGAATATTCCCTCACCAAGTCTCACTATATGCCTTGCTTGCTCTGAGTTCCGGGGCCCCAAGATGGCATGCACTTCATCATGCTTCATTAGTTTATCAGCTGCTTGCATATCAAATTAAAGGTTTTGGTCTCCAAGTTCTATCCCCTTGATCTCTCCCTGTTAACATAAGATAAAGCCTATTTCATAACAAAATAGGTTTACTCTTCGTTAACTTGGAGTGCAGGGAGACATGATTGGAGACCAGGAAAAAAAACCATCTTAGTAAATACTAATATAAGAATTACTATTATTTAATTAATTTGGGTAGATTAAGTTCCCACAAAAACAATTGGGTTTATTAAGGAAATAAAATAAATGGGTTAATTTGAACAAATGTGAGATGATCTCTCGCTAAAATACCACTTTGTAACAGTAGATTATATATTAGATTACAAGTTGGGTAAATTAGTTTGGCAAAAACTGATAGATATAAGAGGTAAAATGGATAAATTTTATATGGGAAAATGGCACTAAGTTTATAATTAAGAAAAATAATGTCAGAAAAGTCTCATAACTTATTAATGATAGCTTTTTTATTTATTAATGGTTGCTCTTTTATTTGTCATTGAAAAGCTATGTGACTTTTCTGACATTACTTTTCCTAATTGGGACCATAGTATCATTTTCCTATTTTATATTTAGGATCAACTAGATCTTACACGGGAGGGAGTAAAATGATACCCCATTTAGACTACCTAAAACCTTGACAGGGAATGACATCTTTGGGCCATTACATAATTTTAAATTTAATTTAGGACCAAAAAAATAAAAAATTTTAGCAAAGAGATATTGTTGTTTTAATCATCATAAGATTACATAACTACCCTTTTTTCTTTCACACGCGTTTCATCTTAAATTTTGAAAAATCTATTTCAAATTAAATTATTATATATAAACAGTTGAAAATTATTAATGACGAGTGTCAAATTTGCAACTGATCTTTTCAATTCTTGAATGAAGGACTAGAGAGACTTATTGCTTATGATTTTAGAGAGAGAAATGAAATTTGTGGGGAGGGAGATCGGAATAGTGGTGTTACCTTCTGCTGCCGCCTTGGCGAAGTTGTTCTGAGAAACATCCCGGACTTTAAGGACAATCTTGGCGGTTGTATGCTTATGAACGGAATAGTAATTTTCGACGGCAAGGGTGAGGCTGTTGCTAAGCATGGAACCAAGTTTTGAATTCAGATCAAGAATGACTCCTACTGGTATTTCTCTTTTATTCTGCTCATTGGCCGCCATGGATGGTCTTGATGTGAGGTTAAGCCATAATAATAGTAAGAGAAGAAGACTCACACTTGAGAGAGAAGAAGCTTTGTAGCTTTTCTGCAACTCTGCCATTGTTCTCATACTATCACTCTCACTCTCTCCCCCCCTCTCTTCACTCTTCCTCTTTTTATATTATGCCCCAATCTCTCTCCAGTATTATTATACCCTTTTTCACTTTTTAACTTCCACTTTTTCTTTTTGGTCGAGTTTTTAACTTCCATCCAGTTTCGCATTCCTACATTTGTGTTTATTCAAATTTGCAGCTTGATTTTGAATATTCTCATTTTTATCATAAAGCTTTATAGTTTCAAACTTCATGAACCAAAATCATGAGTTTCAAATTTTAAGAATCAAAATTAAAATTAAGGTAAATTATAAGGATCCAAATTGATATTAACCCTTTTTATCAAAATATTGTTATAATTTATCTATGGAAATTCCTGCAAAATATTCTGAAAATATCAAAAATCCCAAACTGGGTCTCAAATCAATCCATTGTACCAAAATGAAATTTTTAAATTTTGTGTTTTTGCAATATTGCTCCTTCGCCAATCCCTTGTTTTGCGTCGGTAAAGTTGGCTACTATCTTAAGGAAGTGTTATTATTTGTTAATCAAGTGTAGAAAATAGCGAATGAAGTGTAGAAAATAGTTTGATAAAAAAAAAGTGTAGTAAATAGTTGATTAAGTGTAAAACTGATATTTATGACACATTTGCTATTTACTATACACTTGATTAGTAAATAACAACACATTTCAACAAATTTTACAATGGGATGTTTCAAGATATTTAAGGAAATTTCACACTTGAAATGTCTTAAATAACTAATAAAAAATAGTAAACAATTGTTTTACCTTAAAAAAATATAGTAAATAGTCAAGGAAGTGTTGTAAATATCATGAATCCAACTGTAAGATTCACTGAAATATTCAGTGCTCGTTTGGAATGGCTTATTTTTGTCCAAAACGTGCTTATAATTCATGATTCACGGCATACGAGGTAAGTATGTGAGAGAAGTTTTTTCTCGGCTTGCGTAATACGGGCTTATTTTTTAAGCAAACGCTTAAACAAACAAGCCCTCATTTGTATACAGCTAATGACTAGTCGTGGGCGCCAACGCTCTAGTGGGCCCTAGCTAGGGGTTTTGAGGGGTTTTTTATTTTAAAAAAAGAAGAAGAAGAAGAAGCGAGCGCGGCTGTTCTCTGAGGCTTGTTCTCAATTTGGTCTTAGACCCTTAAATTTTAAAAAATGAGTTTTGGTCTCTCACGAGACAAAATGATCAAATTTTTTATTAAATTATAGGGATCAATGTCTTAAAAAAAATAAAACTTAAGGGATAAATTAAAATGAGGGTAAATTTGAGGACGAAGATTATATTAACGCTATTTTAAAAAGAAAAAGTGAAGCCCGTATGTTGTATTTGAAGAAATAAAATTGGAACAAAAAAAGGGGTTAATGTGCTATTTTAGTAATAAAGATTTTCGCTAAGAGCATACAACGTAGTTAAGTTTTGAAGGGTGCAGGAATATATACAATCTTTTAGAAAATGCGCAATTTTAACAATATTGTTAAATTGACTCAAACGAATGTTAAAAAGTTAGAGAGAGAATAAGTGGGTCCCACATAAAAAAGAGATGGATATTTGGTCTAATATACCAAAATTTCTAAAATTACTCCATTTTTAAAAAATTGTTTCTATTTTTACCATTAAACAAAAAACCGGACCGATCAGTGTCCGGTCTGATCTGACCATCAAACTGTGAAACCGGTTCGACCGGTTTTCATTTTTTTAATTTTTAATTATTATTTTATGCTATTTTTTAGGGGAAAATGGAAAATTGAAGACCAAAATGAAGAGAAAAGTAGGTAAAGAAACAACAAATCTAAAAATAATGAAGAAAATAATTAAAAAAATTATTTAAAAGGATATAATAATTATAGGAAAGAAGATATCATTATATAAGTATAAGTATTATAACTAATACTAATAGATTTTAAGCATTTTTTTTCTAAAAATCTTTATTTTTATCTATAGAAGTTTAAAAATATATTAATATATATATTGCCACTAATAAATTATAATATTTTAATATGACCGGTTCAACTACAGGTTAGATTCCAGTTGACCCATTAACCCTTGAACCTGTACCGTGACTGGTTCATTGCCCGGTCCGGTTTTTCGTTCCTTGATTTTTACACCCTCCAAAATTTAATCGTGTCAAAAGCTCGTGACAAAAACAAAACATTATTGCTTAAATTACACCTAAGCCCTACAAAATGCACTTAAGTGGAATTTGTGGAGCATTCCATGATTGATTAGAAAAATGAACACAATGACATGGCTGGAGTGACGTGTGAGAGAAACGCAACACATGAATCATGTGGTCACATTAACAAAGTGGTATAGCTTTGATCAATGTGTGCATGACACGTGTCTTTTATCCCATGCTTTTAAATTTTGGAATAAATCCCATGCTTTTAATTCATTATTTTTGACTTGAAATGCTTTTAATTAATTAAGAGTAAGTAGGAAAAAGTATATTTTAATTTGATGTCCCAAAAAAAAGTGTAATATTGAAAGGTAGGTAGACTTGTCATTTGCCAAAAAAAAAAAGGGTGTATTATTTATACTTTAAAATATAATTTAAATGAAATAAATCAATATTTTTAAGTTTTTTGTTTTTGGGTAAAACACGAGGGCCCAAGCCCAATTATTTTAAATTTTGTTAGTAAACATATATACATGTGATCTCTTCATTAGTTTTTGACCTATAGAATTTATATGAACTTAGATTTATTATAAATGTTCATAAAAATCATAATCATATAAAAGAGTCAAAAGACACTAATTACCCATTATACTCATATATACATAGTTATACTCATGTACACATAATGATCCAGTCATTTTTCAATTGATTTATAATATCAAGGGAGAATTATGAAAAAAGACCTCACTGATAAATTAATTGTCAAATGGGACATAAAAAGATCATCTGCACATGGAGGGAAGATATTGTGCACATGGGGGAAGATTTTCTGCACACATGAAAAGATATTTTGCACACGTATAGGGAAGAATATTGCACATAGGGAAGATCGTCTGCACACACGGGAAGATATTTTGATCACCTGGAAGATCGTTTGCACACCGAGGTCCCATTTGGCAATTAAGTTTCTACTGAGGTATTTTTTTCACAATTCTCCCTAATATTAATGACAAAGATAATCAATTTCTTTCAAAAAGTATTTCTATGGTCCTATACTTCTATTTATAAGATAGAGAGAAAGTTAACTTTTATTGATAATTTTGTAGGTTTATTTTCATGTGGTATAGTGTAGACTAAGTAAAATTAAAGTTAAAAAACTGTTGAATTTTAAAGCAGTTGAACTAATGAATTTTAAAGATGTTTTTTATTCCAGTAAAATAGGTTGAGAATCACTTATATATAAATAAATATGACAGGAGTACTTTATAATTAATATATCTCATCTATTATGTTTAAAGCACAAAAGGGCGCAAGCGTATACGTTGTCAATTTTGACTGACAAAAAAGCTGAATGAATTAAATTTTGAGGTTTTTTTCATATTTGAAATTTTTTATAAAAATACTTAATTATTATATTATTACTCTATCTCTTAACAAACATTCGCTGTGTTAGAATTAGAATTGTTCGGTTCATAAGTTCTGTGTTTGTAGTTTGTAGTTTGGGCCTTTGTAGCCCAGGCCCATTGCTTCATTGTAATGATACAGGATTGTTATAAATAATAGTGGCACCGGTCAATAATCATTGATTTGGGCCTTTTCTTATTTGCCACTGTCTCTCGTGGTATCAGAGACAGGAATTTGGCACATGCCCAGATCCAGTTGACGGATTATTTTGCACCGTCGGATCTTGATTATCAGATCACCTCTCTTCATGTGTGGCAGCGTCAGAGCCACACGATCTTGGTCACCTCTCTTCACGTGTGGGTACCCAGCGTCAGATTTTGCTCATCCTCTCCGCGCGATTTTACGGTGGTGGTACATGTTGAGGTCGTCCTCCGAATCTTGACCGATCTCGCCACTGAACTCGCCCTCCGTCTTGCGTTCCATGAATCTGCAATCAGGTTCTTGAGACTTTCACCTATTCTGATTTTGATTTGATTCCGTTAGACATCTCCGATTCTTGCCTATCGGTTTGGCATCCGCCTGTTCTTGCTATCGTCAAGGTGGTTTCGCTGCTTCCCCGTGGTACATGTTGAGGTCGTCCTCCAAATCTTGACCGATCTCGCCACTGAACTCGCCCTTCGTCTTGCGTTCCATGAATCTGCAATCAGGTTCTTGAGACTTTCACCTATTCTGATTTTTGATCTGATTCCGTTAAACATCTCCGATTCTTGCCTATCGGTTTGGCATCCGCCTGTTCTTGCTATCGTCAAGGTGGTTTCGCTGCTTCCCCAATTTTCCTCTCTATCATCCACTACTTCATGGCATCGGCTTCAGCAAAACCAGAAATCGACGTCCACCATCCCTTGTATCTTCATCCCTCCGATACGCAGGCGACAACGCTCGTCACCCAAATTCTCACTGGAGCCGATAACTACATCGTCTGGTCACGAGCGATGAAAATTGCTCTTCGAGGTAAAAAAAAACTTTGTTTCGTTGATGGCTCTTTTGGACGTGACAAGGTTCCTGATCTCGCCAATTACTGGGATCGTTGTGACGCTGTAGTTTTGTCATGGCTCATTAATTCGGTTCATAAGGACATTGCCTCTGGTATCGTCTTTGCTAACACCTCTCACCTGGTTTGGAAGGATCTCTAGGAACGCTATGAGAAGACTGATGGTACAAAAATATACACCCTTCATCAACGTATTTCCACTTTCAGTCAGGGTCACCTGAACGTTTCTTCTTACTTTACTAAGCTAAAAGAACTTTGGGATGAATATTCTTCATTGGTGCCTTTACCGTCGTGTAAGTGTGATACTGCTCAAGATTTTGTTAAGATCACATAGCAACAGAAACTTTTTCAGTTTCTCATGGGCCTCAATGATACCTACCAACAAGCTCGTTCCCAGATCCTTCTCATGACTCCATTGCCTACAGTCAACCAGGCCTATTCGATGATTATTCAAGATGAGGGCCATCGCACTATTTCAGTACCAACCAGTCCTTATCCTCTTGAAAATGTCACCATGACAGCCAGAGGTGGTAGACAAGGCCGCGGCCGTGGCAGGGGACGTTCTCAGGACATATGTAGTTATTGCAATCGCAGAGGTCATAAGCGTGACTCTTGCTATCAACTACATGGTTTTCCTACATCTTTTAAGCCTCCCACTGAAACAGACGTTGCAGCTAATCAAGCCGTTATGGACAAATCTAATTCTGATTCTTCTGTTCCTTTGCCTGCCGCACCCCATCCAACACTCACTCAGCAACAATATGATTAAATCCTTCGTTTGCTCAAAAAGGATAATGAAGAAATAACTGTTGGAGCAGCGGAGACAGTTGAGTATGCATCAGGTATTGTTAATACCATACCTCTTCATTTATCACATTCTCACTGGATACTAGATTCTGGGGCCACATGTCATATATCTGGTAATTTGAATATGTTTACTTCTGTTCAAATCTACTCTGGTCCAGTGAGAACCATAAAGATGCCTAATGGACATCGAATTAATATCACACACATTGGCACTGTTCAATTATTTGAAGGTGTTATGCTGCATGATGTATAGTCGTGACTGCTGTTTCAATTTGGTTTCTATCTCCATGTTGTCAAAATAATTAAATTGCAGTATATCTTTTTACCCAGACATATGCACTATGCAGGTAATCACTACTGGGAAAACAATGGTGATTGGTAAAATTTGTAATGGTCTTTATCTAGCTGAAACTGGTCTGAACTTTGCGGCGGCTGTGAACAAGCATGATTCTAAGTCCTTACATTCTGAACTGTGGCATCTTAGGCTAGGTCACCCACCTTATGATGTCATTCGTCATTTAGATGCCCTTAGAGATATCATTAGTGTCTTCCCTTCTACTAATTGTGATGTATGCACTCAAGCAAAGCAAACCCGGTTGCCCTTTCCGTCCAGTCAGTCTGTTACTCATTGTTGTTTTGAATTGCTACATGTTGACACATAGGGACCCTACAAGGTTCCCACTCACAAAGGACATCGTTATTTTCTTACCATAGTGGATGATTTTTCAAGATGTACCTGGGTGTTTTTTATGGCTAATAAAAGTGCATGTGTTCAACATTTACAGAATTTTGTTGCTTATGTTGATACCCAATTCTCCACTTGTATTAAACGGATTCGTAGTGACAATGGCCTTGAATTTCTTAACCATGAACTTACTTCTTATTTGCAAACTAAAGGCATTCTACATGACACCACTTGTCCTTATACGCCACAACAAAATGATGTGGTTGAAAGAAAACATCGCCACCTTTTGAACGTTGCACGAAGCCTTGTTTTCCACTCTGGTATGCCTCTTAAATTTTGGGGGGAGAGTATTAAGACTGCTGCGTTTTTAATTAATCGTACCCCTTCCAAGATTCTTAATTATAAATCGCCTTATGAAATTTTATATCATTACCAACCTGAACTACATGATCTTCGCGTTTTTGGGTGTTTGGCGTTTGCTGTGAATCCAGTTGTTTTTGATAAGTTTCTGCCCAGGTTTGATCCTTGTGTATTTATGGGCTATCCGGCCAATCAAAAAGGTTTTTTATTGTACAATTTGCACTCTCATTCCTTTTTGGTTAGTCGGCATGTTTCCTTCCTTGAAACGCGCTTCCCCTTTAAGGATTCTATACCCACTAACCACAGGGGGGTTATTCTTGGGAGATCAACATTTTTCGACTATGACAATTCCTTTCCTACTCTATCTGTCGAACCCAGACAACCCTCCACTCACACATATCAGAATGCAGAACCTAATAATGCCATAGAACCAGAAACTGAAGGGTTAGGTAATGAAACCCCTATTGATACAGAGGCACACGTTCATACTCACGATAGGCCTACAAGGCCTAAGAAGACACCATCTTGGCTGAATGACTACATCTGTGCAGCTGATGTGGACAATATTACTAAGATAAAAATGTCTTGTAAGTATCCCATTCATAACCACATGAGCTATACTAATATCTCCTCTCATTATAAAAATTACTTGTTGTCAACTGATGTTATTGTTGAGCCTCAAAGTTTCCAGCAAGCTTCACAGGACTCTCATTGGATGGAGGCAATGAGGGACGAAATGCAAGCCCTAGAACACAACAAAACTTGGGAGATAGTGGATCTCCCAAAGGGAAAGAAGCCCATTGGTTGCAAATGGGTATACAAGGTGAAGTATACGTCCAGTAGAGAAGTAGAACGTTATAAGGCAAGACTAGTGGCTAAAGGATATAGCCAACAAGAAGGTATCGACTATTTTGAAACTTTTTCCCTGGTTGTAAAAATGGTGACTGTGAGAACTATCTTGGGACTTGCAGCAATGCATAATTGGCACCTATTTCAAATGGATGTCAATAATGCATTCTTGCAAGGAGATCTCAATGAAGAAGTGTACATGAAGTTGCCTCAAGGATTTGATTCATTTGATAAAAATAAAGTATGCAAATTACACAAATATTTATATGGTTTAAAACAAGCCTCGAGGCAATGGAATGCTAAACTCATAGAAGCATTGGTACAAGGAGGGTTTAGACAAAGTAAGTATGATTACTCTCTCTTTATAAATCAAACTTGTGATGATACAACTCTAGTCTTGGCTTATGTAGATGATCTTGTGATAGTTGGCAATAATATAGAAAGGGTAAATACCTTGAAAACTCACTTACATAATCGCTTTAAGATAAAGGATTTAGGACATTTAAGGTATTTCCTTGGGTTAGAAGTGAGTATATCAAATAAGGGTATAGTTCTATGTCAAAGAAAATATGCATTAGATCTTATTGCAGATATGGGGTTGACAGGAGCAAAACCTCTTTCGGTTCCTATGGAACAAAGTGTAAGGTTGCCTGCAGATGGAAGAAGTGACAGCAAAATCCAGCGAAGCAAGAAACAACAGAGTAAACAACAAAGGCAGCGACCACCTGATCCGCTTTCACCTGATCCGCTTTTTCCTGATCCAACTGTGTATAGACGTTTGGTAGGTCGTTTGTCGTATCTTGTAGTTACTAGACCTGATCTAGCTTTTGTTGTGCAGACATTGACCCAATTTCTTAGCGTACCTAGAAAAACTCACATGGAAGCTGCCGTTCGAGTTGTGCGGTACTTGAAAGGGAACCCTGGTTTAGGCATTCTGTTGGACTCCAGGAAGTGTTTTGATCTGGAATGCTTTGTTGATTCTGATTGGGCAACATGTCCAGACACTCGGAGATCAGTTACCGGCTATGCAATCAAACTTGGAGGTGCTTTGATATGTTGGAAATCGAAAAAATAGCAAACTGTTTCTAAGTCTTCAGCTGAAGCGGAATATAGAGCATTAAGTGCGGCTGTCTCTGAGATAATATGGCTAATGCGTTTGCTGACAGATCTGAACTTTCAAGGATTGAGACCAACCCAAATATTCTGTGATAGCAAGGCTGCAATTCACATTGCAACCAACCCGGTTTTTCATGAGCGAACAAAACACATAGAAATAAGATTGTCATTTTGTTCGTGAAAAATTAGTAGAGGGTTGCATTTCATTACAGCATGTGTCTTCTAATCAGCAGTTAGCAGACTTATTGACAAAGCCGCCGGGTCATGTTGATTCTAGAAGATTTTTGTGCAAGTTGGGAACCATTAATTTGTATGGTGCTCAACTTGAAGGGGGTTGTTAGAATTAGAATTGTTCGGTTCATAAGTTCTGTGTTTGTAGTTTGTAGTTTGGGCCTTTGTAGACCAGGCCCATTGCTTCATTGTAATGATACAAGATTGTTATAAATAATAGTGGCACCGGTCAATAATCATTGATTTGAGCCTTTTCTTATTTGCCACTGTCTCTCACGCTGATTCGCACCATCTTTGGAAAACTGGAAAAGTTTGCTTTGGGGGTCCATGCATTCCCATCTTGTGTTCGCTGCCTTTAGTAGTAAAGGTAGTGCGGTATTAAACAAATAGATAATGCGAGGTAGTGAGATATTATAAAGCTCTTTTCAAAGTATCTTTAAGTGTTATATATATATATATATATATATATAAAAGATACTTACACACCATTTGAACTTCAAAATTTTAAATTAGTGATTTTCTAAATAACTGAGTTGTCAATTGCTATACTTTTTTTGTCAATTTCATTACTTTTATTGTCAATAAAACTAATTTAGAATTTTAAAATTCAAGTGGTATTAAAGTGTCTTTTTCCCTATATATATACCATTAGAGTTTTTTTCTTTTATACGTTCTTTAGAATTTTATTAATACTAAAACATTTATTTTCAATATGGAAGCACCACCGAAAAAAAAAAGAAAAAAAAAAGTCACAGTGAAGGACTAATTGTTTGGTTCATTGAGTCATATGGAATGGAATAGAATGATTGTTGCATAATTTTGTTTGGTATCATTGCAGAAAAGTGATGCATATATATACATAAACACATCTATAATGTTTGGTTGGATTACAAAAAACATGATAATAGATAAGAATAATAAATCAAGAGGAAAAATTACCAATCTCCAAATTATACTCCTTTTACATAGATACACACACACACACACACACATATATATATTGGCTTTGCTTTTATACCGCTAAAATCAGATTGTTTATTTACTTGCATTAATTCTTCTTTCATCACCTTTTATACATGAAATTTATAATTAAATGAAAGTATAATGAAATTTTTATTCCCCCAAACAAATGAAGTAGCAGATATGGAGCTAAAATAGGATGGTAATACTGATTTAAAAGCTAAGAAAATTTAGATTGCAAAAGAAAAAAGCTAAGAAAATGATTTGATTTATTAGTTCCTAAGCTCAATAAAATAATTAAGATATATCCTATGATTTGATTTATTAGTTCCTAAGCTCTATAAATAAAGTTAGGGTTCTCAATTGTATTCGGCCTTTAAATAATTAAATAAGCAAATTATTGAATTTCTCCATCTGAATATTCTCCCCTCCCTCTATTGTTTGGTTTTCTCCTCCCTTTCCCTCTTCCCCTTTCTCTCTTCTCTCTCTTCCTCCCCTTCTCTGTTTCTCTCCTCTCTCCTCTCCCCTCTCCCATACCCCTTCCCCCTCCTCCATCAATATCCCTTCACATCAAACCACTTTGTTAAGACACATACTGATTTTACATGTGTTAGCTAGCTACTCAATGTAAGTCTTCCGCTAATAGACACTCAAACATGAATCCCATTTCTTTTGCAGCCATTCAGCTTTAAGGATTGAAAGGGTGAAGAAGAGATCTAAAACAGGGTATACTATCGGGAAGAGTCCTCCAAAATCATCTTTTGTTAAAATTGAAGAATTGTAAAATTTAAAAATATGCTAACAAGATTAAAGTTGTTTTTTATTTCAGTAAAATATGTTGAAAATGACTTATAAATAATAGGGTAAAGGGACCCTCAACACCCAAATTATTTATCGAAATGCAATTAGAGCCCCAAAGTATTTATGGGTGCAATTTTACCCTGATGTATTAAAAATGATGCAATCTCACTCCTCATCTGAACGTGCATTAACATCGTTTTCTTTTCTTCCATGCCCTGCCCATTGCTAGTTTGGCTTGTTCTGGGCCCAGCCACATCTTTCATCCTTCTCTTCACAACTTCTTTTGAATTTTAAGAGCTTTTACAACTTGACATCTTCCACAAGAAAGAAGGAAGAATTTATGAGCTCTTTAACTTTTAACAATTGATCACAATTATATGCATTTAACTCATAAATTATCAAAAGTTTGAGTTTGCTTTTGTCACATCACATTTTCTTCTATAAATTCTTTATATACACAATTTGAACTCAAAAATAAGTAAAAAGAGTAGAACATATGTTGGAATATTATTAATTGCAAAGAGTTAATAGTCTCTTCCTACAATCTCTACAGGATCAGCCTCAAGCTTATTTACATCGACTTCCTTCGGAAATTTATTGTTGTTCTTGCCATATCGGCTTTTGCTAAGATCAGAGCATGAACAGGTTTGAGTTGTCTCATTACTTGTTTTTCATTGTATATGCCCGGGATTTCTCTCTTGACCACCATGTATAGGGATCAAGTTTCTATCGTTGCCCAGATTATTGTGTTGCATAGTGTGATCTGGTACAATTCGCTCTTTTTCTTTTTTTGGTCTGAGCTGGATGCTGAACGCATTTTAATTTGTTTTTTAACTTATTCATTCGCTTTCTTTCTTTGTCTATTTAGGTGGATGCTCTTTGTTTTTGTTTACATGGTGATGCTGTCTTTAAAGCACGAGATAAAAGAGTTGAGAAGCATCGGTGAGAAGATGAGGGTGGGCATACAAGAAAAGAAAACGATGTTAATGCATTGTTAGATATAGTGTGAGATTGCTCCATTTTTAATTCATCAGGAATAAAAAATTTTCCCATAAATATTTTTAAATGCTGATTGTACTTCAATAAATAATTCAAGATGTTGGGTGCCTCTTTACCTTAAAGCACAAAAGGACGCATTGATTCCCTGAATACTGCATACAAGGAAGCACGAGGAGTAGGGTATACTTTGTCCCTTTAATTTGCATTTGGTGAGGAAGTTGTGCTGGGGGAGCATTCACGTGGAAGTTGCAGCCGGTCTATTGGCTCCCGGTCCCGATTATTCCCAGTCCCGGTCTCGGTATGGCTTAGACTTTTTGGTTCCACTGTTACCGGGACTGGGGATTGCCGGACCTGAGACTCTCTATGAACACCCCTAAAACAAGGTAATTGATTATAAAGATCTTTCCAAAATATCTTTAAGTTTAATTTATATATATCAAAAACTTCTGTTGGCCAAGAGAATGTTATAAAAACTTTTAAATTTACCATTAGAGTTTTAATGTTTTATATCTTCTTTAGGATTTTGTTAGTATTAAACAATTTCTTTTTAATGTGGAAATACCACCGAAAACAAAAAGAATGACATTGAACGACCATGAATTTATGAAATGTTAGAAAAGAGTAATGGCTGGTTTGGTTCACTGAATCATATGTAATGGAATTGAATGATTTTTGCATAACTTTGTTTAGTATACCATTAAGAAAACATGATTCATTCATAGACATAAAAATACAGTAATTGGTTTGATTACAAAGAAGGTGGTAATGGATAAAAATGTTTGATTGGATTGCACACATACATATATAATGGCTTTGCTTTTTGTTTATTTATTTCATTAATTCTTTTTATTTCATTACCTTTTATTTACATGATATTTAGAATTAAATTAAAGTATAATAAAATTTTTATTAATTAGACTTTTCATTCCCCTAAACAAATAAAGTAATAGATGTGAAGCTAAAATAGGATGGTCATGCTGATTTTAAAAGCTAAGAAAATTTACATGGCAAAGACAAAGCTAAGAAAGTTCAACATTATTTTACATCTTTTAAAAATGACTATAAATTTATATGGTTAATTATGTCTTTTTTTCAGATTCTCACTTGTTGTAATCCCCATTCTTTACCTTTAGATGTGTAACCCTATTATCTCATATGTATATGATGTAACCCTAATATATCTGGTTATTCCCTTTATTACCTAAATGTGCCAACTGTGACAGATAATATTGGGAAAAGAATATCTAACTTCTCATTAGCATGTAAGTGTATATATATAAGATGTGTAGGCAATGGCAGTAGTTACATAACAACAATGCTAACTAATTAAGTTACATAACAATTCATCAACAAATAGTTGTTAGGACTACAACTAATTACGTGATATCTATACTTGACACCCCCTGCAAGTTGGAGCATGTATATTCTTCATGCCAAGCTTGGAAATTAACTCATGAAACTTAGTAGGATGTAGATGTTGTTGGAAATTGTGCCCTAAGGGCCAATCATTGTACTTTAAACATTATTATTTTAATGAAATTTCTCCATTCTGTTATCATATTATTTGCATGTTAACTGTGATAATTGTATCCTTAGATAATTCATAAAGATTGTCCTAAAATGTCCCTGGTCGGTCAAAAGGGACGTGACATGGTTGTATGACAGATTGCATCATGATAACGATCCTCATATGAATTGGGTAGTCGTAATGTCTTGCTAGGGGCCGCTTGCGACTTTTGGGTTAGTGTAGTTATTGGCCCACTGCCAACTTCATATGGGCCTACAGGGTCGCACACAAGAATGGCCCAACACGAGATAATGTTTGATTTAGGGTGGATGAATTTTATATTTATATATATATATAATATAAAATTCATTAATAATATTATATAGATATATATATATATATTCGAAATATATATCTTTTATATATATATATTATATTATATTATTATATTTAATAATATTATATAGATATATATTTTTTCGAAATATTATATATATATATATATTATATGATATTATTATATTGTGTTGGTTTTAAATTTAATTTAGGGTTAAGGTGCAAATCTGCCAATGAAGTATTGTCCAATGAGCGTCCACCACAAATATCTTTTAAAAGGGGCAAAAATACCAATGAAGTTTTAAAAAGGGGCATCCACCACAATTTCTGTTAAATCTGTACTAACGGCGTTAAATCATAAGAGAAGAAAAACCCTAACGGCGTTAGTACGGATTTAAAGGAAATTGTGGTGGATGCCCCTTTTTAAAACTTCATTGGTATTTTTGCCCCTTTTAAAAGATATTTGTGGTGGAAGCTCCTCGGACAATACTTCATTGGTAGATTTGCACCTTAACCCTTTAATTTATTAAGATATATTAAATTTAATAACTAACATGATAGAGATATAGTATCTCAGATTTAATTTATGAAGATAAATTAAATCTAATGGCTCTTTATTTAGATTAAATAAATAGGTAAATTAAAACTGTTGGACAGATTTAATTTAAACTGAATTTATTTAATTAGCTCATCAAGATAATTAATTGTTAATTAATTTCGAAATTAATGATGATTAATTTTGAAATTTGAAAATAACCCTCATGGGTTATAAACTTGATAGAGCTGATAGACTCAGGGTACATCAGAATTGAGAGCAGCAAGTTAAACCCTTGGAGATATTAGAGGCGCTAGCACGCAGTCTCGGTTGGAGAGCATTCGTGTGGATACCGGTAGAGGGAGCGGACCTAACGTGTTGGCTCCTAGAGATCGTGAAAACTCTGAATCATCAAAAAGGTATGAATCCTTCCAACTTGGTTTAAACGCTGTTGATAGATCCTCGATTAGGATCGGTGAAAATTTTTTTTTTTAAATTCTTCCGCTGTGCTTACCGATCCTACAGAGGTTTAGTGAAAACATCAACCAACTGATCAGAAGAACGGATAGGCATGAGATGAATGATTTCAGCCTAGAGTTTCTCACGAACAATATGCAATCCAACTCAATGTGCTTAGTTCTTTCATGAAAAATAGGATTCGTAGCAATCTGAATTGCAAATTGATTATCACAGTACAAAAATGCTGGATCAATGTGACTTGCTTTAAAATCTGTGAGTAGAAAAAGGATCCATTGAACTTCACATGTAGTAGAGGAAAGAGCTCAGTATTATGCTTCTGAAGAGGATTTGAAAACAGTAGCTTGCTTCTTAGCTCACATGTTTTTATGCAATAGTTACTTCCGCTGGTTATAAAGAATGTACGGGCACCCGATGTGTCCATCAGTTTGGTGGAGCTGTGTTCCTTCTTTCAAAAGTTGTGTTTGAAGGTTTTGATTGTTAAGGAGCTCAATCAGCTGTAGTCTAAAATCATTCTTACGCTGACAAATCTCTATTTTTATTGTATATTTTTATACTTTAATTGGGGATTTTATCATAATTATTGAGCCTAAAATGCCTTTCTTGAGATAAATTGAGATTAAGAGTAAATAGATTAAATTAGGACTAAAAAGGGTAAAATTGGAAAAATAATCACAATTACTCTTAATCATTGATTCTTGGGTGGATTTGACATTGGTTTAATTGTTTTTAATTATAAGTGCTTGAAAAATTGGATTAAGATTGAAAATGACAGTTTGGGATGTGAATTTCCAACATATCATTTTGGTCCCACGAATTTGGAAAATGTCAGTTTGGTCCAAATCTGAACACAGCGTTTTTGACAGAGCACCTTAGGTCTGATTCAGATAGCAGCTGGACACACGGGAGATATTCAGAACAGAGCGCAGCTGAGAGCAGGGGAGGACGAAGCTCAGAACTACACTCGCCGGAATCATTTCCATCCTACCACCGTCACCTTCACAGCAACCAACTCCTTCCTCCGTTTATCCAATCCGTGGCTTTCTCTAATCTGTTTTGTGTGGCAATTTCAGCCCTGACTTCATTGATTCATTGCTAATTGCTTAATTTATTCAGTATTTTACATGGTTGGAATTGTGAAATTGTTTGGTGAAATTGTGATGACAAATTACAGGGTCTAGAAGCTTCTAACTCTTGAGATTGGTGAAGATGGCATGAGTTTTCAAGCTTCAAAGGGGATTTTTGTGTTTTAATCCATTTGTTTAGCTTTGTAAATATGATTTTTTGTTTTAGAGATTGTATTTTTATTGTTAGACCTTTGTTACTTTGGTTAAATACTTAGTTTGGATATTTGTGATTTGGATTAGTTGATGTTAAACTTTGTGCTCATCAATATATGTGGTTACATATATGTTTAAGTGTAATTCCATTAATTCTCTATTGTCTTACATGGTATTGTTTAGATATTGAGTTGATTTTGGAGTTGCATTAAACCAATTGCATTAATTAATTTAAATCACACACTAAGAGTGCTTAATAGCATCTCTAGAGTAGGGGTTCCTCTCTTTTAGTGCTAGACTCATCAGTTGATGGGGTTTAGAATTTTAGAAAACTTAGTGATTTTATAAATTACACACAACGTGGTTTTAAATAGTGTTTTAAAAAGTGATTATTTTTTGGGTCTAGGAATAATCATCGATTAATGCACTAGACTCAATGGTGTTTGAGGTTTGGTATTTTGAGGGACTTTGGTTGCAATTACTAGTGTTTTGTATTGAGGTTCGGTTAGAGGGGTTAAACCTTGCTTGGTGTGAAAGTGTTTAATCAATCTAACTCAAACTAGCTCAAAGGGTCTTTTGGGCATTTTTGACTAAGCTAGTAAATTGAACTTTCATTATCATTAGATGAACTATGACTGGCCTTACAAGTCATTTTCAAGAGATTTACTTCATCCATTTTATTTCACCTATCATTTTATATGCAAAAATACCAAAAATATTGTAGTGTAGGTATTTACATTTTCTTGCAACCTATTTGATATTTATAAAGCTAAAAATCATTTTTAACTTGTTTTATGTCAATCATCACACTTAGTTTCTAGGTAATTAATAAAAGGCTCTTCGAGATACGATCCGGGATTGCACCCTATATTGCAATCCTTGGTTAAATTTTGAAGAAGTTACTAAGGCACAAAGCCGACAATGCCTAATAGCTTTTGTCATTTGGAGATGATCTTTCCTCCGTCTTTTTTCACTGTGATGATTCACCTGACAGTCCAACTTGTTCATGAAACAAAGCTCACTGGCTCAATTCAATATCCATAGATGTATCCTATTGAGAGACACTCATTTTACATCTACATTAGCATTACTTTATAAATTTGCTATTTGCCCATTTAAGCATATAGTATCATTCTTTCTTCTTGACTTTATAGGTTTCTTGGGAAATTGAAATCCTACGTAAGGAATAAGGTATGGTCAGAAGGTTCTATAGCTGAAGGTTATATAAAGGATGAGGTTTTGTATTTTTGTTCAAGGTACTTTGATGACATTGTGACGGCTTTCATTTGACCACTTTGTGTAAACGATTGTCCTGAACCTAAGCCATCATCAAGAGAGTTGTTAATCCCTCGTGTTGGTAAACCAGTTGGAGGAAGTGAGAACTTCAAACTAACGGCAACTGATGAAGTTGCAAGTATATAGACATGACTTGATTAATTGTACTAAAGTTGAACCCTTCCTTTAGTAAGAATTGTACACTCATGTTTTTCTATATCTTTCTTAACATTTTGTACTTACATTTTATGATCGCCTTCCCATGATTAATTGCAGCGAATTCAGAAGTCATGTAAAGCGTCAACACAAGATTCATACACAAACATCCTTTGAAGTCGACAAAAAGGTCCACAGAGAATTCCCAAGTTGGTTTGCACGTAGAATACTAAATGACCACAACCCACACTCCTCAGATTTTAGAGCTCTCGCAATCAGCCCTCTTAACCATGCAAAATTGGTTTACAGCATACAATGTCAATGGTTTTAAGTTTTGCACAATTTCACGAGACCAAGGATTGCAAACTCAAAATTCGAGTGTTTATGGCACCTTTGGGACAAGGGGTTATGTGAGCAGCAGTGATGGCAACATGTAGTTTAGAGGCGTCCTTTACTATGGAAAGCTTCTTGATGTCATCGAACTAAATTACCAAGGTTGTTTCACCGTGATGCTGTTCAAGTGTATATAGGTAAATACGACAACTTCTTGGGGACTCACAACTGACGATTTAGGCATCACATCAGTCAATTTCTCCTAACCAATTCACACCGGTCAATCTGAAGATGATAAGTCATATATTCTTGCCATAGAGACATACTAGATTTATTATGTCGAGGATGAGAGGCACAGGGATTGGAACATGGTGGTTTATTTAAAGCCTTGAGACCTTTACGACATGGGTGACGGTGATAACATCGCCTACGAGAACGAGCCATTCTAGCCCACCAATTTTGAAAACTTCTTTCCTAAAGGGGATAACAATTTACCTATAGTTCGGTGCGTTTTTTTAAGTTCACATAATTTAAATTTAATTTTTGAACAAAATAATACCACACTAACATTTTCTTCACACAATTTTTGAAGGGATGGCGACAAAAAATGATTAAACAAATTCTGTTTTTATTCTTGTAAACCTAAATGTATATTTTTTTTAAAGCAATTCAAAATAATATTTGTAGCGGTTTTATAATCGCTACAAAATCAACTAAAACAGTTATAAAGAATGTCACAATAACCGCTACAAAAATCAACCGCTGCAAAACATGTCACATTAACCGCTCCAAGTGCTATGCAGTTCCTTATAAATGCCCCTACCACACCTCATTTCAAACATTCCTCCATTTCTTTCAACCCTTCCTCTCTATTGTTTTCTCTTATTTGGAATTTTTTTATGGGCTAAGGAGCTGAACAAAGTGATCAAATATAGTAAAAAAATTTTTAATACTTTCATTTCAACATGTTTTTCCCTCATATAATACTTATTCTCATTATTTTTTCTTTTTTGCAGAAATTGGAGGAAATTTCTTCACTAATTTCAATATTCCTTCCATAATGATAACCACATAGCATATAACATAACAATTTCTTATTACCTACACGTCCTCAATAATATTACTTATATAAAGTTTATACATATACAATTTAATCTAATCATTCTTTTTAAATAATAACTTCTATCAGCTAAACTACTTAAATAATAAACTATTCAATCCAATATTATAAAAATGGAGACAGATAATTGTATATTTTTTTTTAATTTCACAAAATTTTGTAGATGTTTTACGAACCACAACTACTACAAATTTAAAAAGAAATGGGATTAAATTTTTGGCGCTACTTTTAAAATTTTATATGATATCAGTAGCGGTTTAAAAACCGCTACAAAGTTTGGGCGCTATTTTTTAAAAATTACTATTTCAATTTTAACCGCTACACAAATAGAGCCAAATTTTTATTTTTCATTTCCTGCCACATGAAATTGTGGCGTCAACAATATTTGTAGCAGTTATAAAACCACTACAATTTTGATAGATAATATGTTATCAATATGAGAATCTTGTAACGTTTGGAATAAACCGCTACAAAAATAGTAGCGGTTAAGTTACTTGAGTAGTGGTTATTTAGAATCACTACAAATCCATTTACAACAGTAGATTTTGTAGCGGTTTTGTCAACCGCTACGAATATCGTTTGTAGTGGTTAATACACCTTTTTAACCGCTACTAAAATGCATTTTTTTTGTAGTGTTAGGTAATTGTGATTTATATCTGAAAAAAAAATTAAATAGCAAAATCATATACCTTTTTTAGATAATTATACTATTTTATCATATGAATTATATATAACTTTTAAAGATAAAAAATCTATGGTTGCCAAATAAAGGGATGCTAAGGGTCTTTTTAAAAAAAAATTGAGGAGTTGTAATATCTTTTTCCAGCATTTCAAAATTTCACACATGTCCATGTAGAGTGATTTGGTATTTTATAACTGTGGCACCCTAATTTGTCATTTTCTATTTTTAGGTTACTTTTCTGTTATTTTCTCATTTTTCCACCTATCATGTATTTTTGGTAAAGCCAGATATTTTACCAGCCTCAAATTATGGGCTTGTGCTGCACTGTCGTCGTCGGACCTCGCACAAACTATATTATTTAAGTAAAATTTTAAATGGAGAATTACTGTAATTTTCTAACAAGGAGATTTAATTAGGGAAAATCCCTCAAAAAGAACTTTTAAATTAACAAAAGACGCAAAGGTGTTCTGAAATTCCATATCCCAGATCAGTGCGAGTGTCTGAACTGGAATATTATAATTCGAGACAAAATGACGTGCGTGACCCTGGAAGTTTTGAAATTGAAAAGCGTTGAGGGAGGCGTGATAATGGCGCTAAAACGCATTCAGGACCATTCATCTTCTCTGTCGTCATCGGTGCCGTTGGTCGACCCTGGATCCGTGGCCTTGGATTGCTATAGTCCACAACATTTAATATTTTGTGTTTCTCTGAACTAAATCCTGTTGTCAAAAAATGAGAAGTACCAAAAGTTAAATAATATCAATAACTCCGATGCCATGAGTTGAGATAAACTAGAAAGAAAACATAGTGAAATCTTGAGCACTCGTCATCTTCTTCTCGGTTGCCAACAACTCCGATGTCATCACCCCCAACAACTCGCCATCTTCTTCTTTTATAGGATCCTGTGTATATAAGCTAAAAAACAGGGATAAACAGAGAAGAGATTGTTAAGAACACTCAAGTGATCATAAGAAGTAATGAATAAGTTTGGAAAATCACTCGAATTGTCTGAATCTTGACCAAATCACTTCCTGGGAAAATTTAGTAATGATCGCAGCTACCAACCATCACCGCCAACGACTCGTCATCTTCTTCACACTTATCATCGACATCTGCTTCATCATTGACATGATTCCCAACTCGACATAAGGCTTTACCAACACATCGTTACATTTTCACAACATCCTATTAGACTTTAACAACTCGAGACTCATCCAAGAGCCTATCGTGACTAGGGCTCAGTCTAAAAAGAGCACATCTACTGGAAGAAGCAAAGGTGTCAAAACTTCCTCACCTTCTCACTCAGACTCATCCACACCCTCTTTTACTCCAAAACCTTCCAAGAAGCCAAAATATGACAAAAATGTGGCTAAGGCAATGGCTGGGATCATTGACCAATTGGATAAGAGTCAATCATCCAAGAAATCCAAGATTCCAGAGGCAGAGATCACCACCCCTCCAAAGGGATTCAATGTGGGGAAACTGGTGGAATCTCCCAAGTACCTGACACAGTTCTCCAGAAGGAAAGTGTGTAAAACACACTACGTTGATCTGAAGTTGCTTCAAGAGGTAGTGAAGTATGACCTTAGCTCTTATCTTGATCCTTTTATGCCTTGGTTATCTGTTCGATTGCCTTTTTGCACAAAGGTAATCACTCATTTTTACTGTAACCTAGAAATCACTGATGAGCCTAACCGAACCTTAGTTGAGGAAGAGATGACCACCACAGTGAGAGGTCAAAAAATTCTTATATCTCCCTCTAGGATCAATCTATGGTTAGGAATTGAGAATCCCCCGGATGATATCTATTCTGAGCTTGAGCCAAACCAAATTTTCACTATCCTTAAGCCCGGTGAGTTAGTTGGCCCCCTCAATTTTAAACCGAGTGATATGTGTGATCATCACAGGGTCCTATGGTACATATACTCTAGGTCCCTAGTGAACAAAGCCAACAACTATACCCACTTCTCGGATAGGGACTATAGATGGTTTGCTTCACTTCTCTTGAAAGAGCAAAAGGATCTGGGAGAATATATATTTTCAGAGATGAAAAGGTATAAGGTGGATGGAAAAGGTACTACTCCAATGCCATATCCTCAAATTGTTTCTCTTATCCTGAAAGAGAACAAAATATGGTACTTGGATAGTAAGGAGCCTATTGAGAGGATGACCCCAGTGGGGAGAAATCAAATTGGTAAACTAAACATCGACATCCCTCTTAAAGGCCCACTGGAGTCTGGGTCCAAGAAGAAGCGGAAGGCTCCTGAGACAGAGACCAGTAGGATGGATGACACTCAGTCATCGGCTCCAGCTGCTACCACATCTTCACCATCCTTCCTGAATGCCACTCTCCAGCACTTCATGGATAACATACTCAGAGGCTTCCATGTGGACATAGCCAACACAAATGCTGAGCTAATTACCAATACCAACTTCAAGATGGGGGAACTGGTTGAGAAAATTGACAAAAGGCATGAGGAGTTGGTTGAGAGAATGGATAAGAGACATGAGGAGTTGCTAGCAGAGCAACGTGCCCAGGGAGAAACTTTGAGTCTGATACTGGCACGCTTGGATTCTTTGGGTCCTGGACCCTCTACCGGTCCCTCCTCTTCTGCACCTCCACCTCCTGTAATCCCTCCTTCAGACATTCCTACTACTGAGCCTGAACCATCTACCCCTCTGGTTTCTGATCCACTTGAGCCTCAAGGGAAAGATATCTTATTCACAGTGGATGATCCTGATACCCACGAAACCACTCATATTATCATATACGATTCACCTCAAAAGCCACAGCCTGAAACCACCTCTAAACCAATTCCCTCTCCTACTCACACTGAGGAGATATCTCCCTCTTCATCACCTGAAAAGCATACACCTGAGGTTGATATTTCACCTGAGACTCAGACCACCCCGGAAGGAGAAACCTCTACTATGGTTGTCTTCCAACGTTCTCTTCCCGGCGATGATATCCATATCCCTCCACTTCATCTACCTGATCCAGTACCCTCTAGTTCATTTGATTCTTTAGAATCAAATGATTCTATGGTCCTTCCAGCAACACCAATTTCCATGGCCAAGCCTCCTAGCCCTCCACTTGATTGATGAAGCCAAAAAGGGGGAGAAGAGCTTGAGAGTGATTTTGTGGATGTGTCCTTGTTTATTTTGGGAATTTGGGTGTACATGGGACTTTAGGGAGCTTTTTGATTTCAGTTTGAACTTACCTTGTAATTTTTGAAATTCTTAAAGTTTAATACAAGTATGTTTAAGTTATATGATTTCATTTTAAGATCTATTATGGACTAATGAAATTGCTGTGTATACAAGGTGCATTTAAACTTAATAAGACATATTCAATTAAGAATCCAATTTGAAAAATCATGTTCAAAATCACCAAGTTTTGTCATCATCAAAAAGGGGGAGAATGTTAGATCTCATGTTTTGATGATAACAAAAGAATGGTTTGAAAAGAAAATGTTTAATAATCAAGCTTGAACTAAGTAATGACAGGAATAAGCTTTACTTGAGGTAAGCATGGAAGTAGTGAAGATTGGGCAAGAGAAAATGCTGAGGAACTTGATAAGAAGCAATTTTTCTAAAGCATTACTCAAGGAGCTACTCGAGTAATGAGCCAAAACTTGAAGTAACCAAGGAAAACTTCCAGTTACCTGCCACCATTACTCGAGGAGCTACTCGAGTAACCAGGTAAAATTTCAAGGTTGCTCTCGGCCTGCTAATGTTACTTGAGGAGCTACTCGAGTAACCATGTGAAAACTTCCAGTTGCCTTCAAGTTTTCCAATAATACTCGAGGAGCTACTCGAGTATCTTTATATCAGAAAATATGGACTTCTCGGCAGTTTGTACCACTGCTAATGTTACTCGAGGCACTACTCGAGTAACGGTGTGAAAACTTCCAGTTGACTTCAAGTTTCCCCATGATACTCGAGGCGCTACTCGAGTAACAGAGTATTTGAAAATGTCAAGCTCTCGGCACTTTGTACCACTGCCAATGTTACTCGAGGAGCTACTCGAGTAACAGACTAAGGTGAATGAAAACTTGAGGTTAGTACCCGATTAACTTGAATCTTTCTTTGTTTAATCTTCCTCAAGTTCTTATGGCTTATTTTAAATGGATTCCTCGAGTATGTATCCCAGTATATGCAAAAGTTTTTCAAAGTAAACTTCAAGTCATTACCAGAGTAAATCATGTTAAGTAGGCTCAGTTACTCGAGGAGCTACCCGAGTAAGCTATGCAAAAATGAATGCATTACTCGAGTCCCTACTCGAGTAACAAGGTAATTGCTCTCGGCCTTGAAATCCTGCCAACATTATTGGAGTAGAGCATCGAGTAATCAAAAGTTTTTAAGTGGATTACTCGAGGTGTTACCCCAATAAGCTATGAAGTTTCAAAAGCATTACTGGAGTAGCTACCCGAGTAAATAACTATTCCCAAAGGTTTGAAATTTAGTTTATTCCATGCACTACCCGAGTAATCTTGTTTATCTTCATTAAATTTCAAATAAACAATGATTTCACGATGTTACTCGAGGAGCTACTCGAGTAAACTTCAAGTGTTACTCGAGGAGCTACTCGAGTAAGTATACCCAGAAATTTAGAAATCATTCAAATCTTCATTATATTGTTTCCTATATGATTAACCTTTCATTGTATTAGCATTCTTAGGATATTTACAGAGAAACAATGAAGAAATCATATCAAGAGATGAAAGTCAAAAGAAACGTTCAAATGCCAACCACCGCCAACGGATATTTTTCAAAAACTTGAAAAGTCAATAGTGGCTGCGCACTCACCAACGGACGAAAGGAAGTGTTCCAACGGTCATCAACAACATACCTATATATATGGGAACCTTCAAACAGAGAAGAACAACCAAGCATCCATACGAACGTATCATTAGGTTCATTGTTCTGTTTTCACGTTGAAATTGTATTCATATGCTTCAGTGATTATCATTTACTCTTTGAGAGAGATATTTCATTCAAACTCAATATTTGTTATTGAGATAACTTAAGGTTGTGGAACCTTGAGTTGGGATTGGATTACAACCTGTAAGGGGGAGCGAGTGTCCAGGTGAAGGAACTTGCTTGTACTGAGGTGCCAAGAACCCACTGCATCTTGGAAGTTATAGTGAAACTCTCAGAGAAGCTCTGAGGACTGGACGTAGGTCAAAGTGGTTGTGACCGAACCAGTATAACTCCCAGTGTACACTTCGGTGATATTTCTCCTTACTCTTTACTGTTTAATATTCATCGTCAAATTCTTATAATTGCAACGAAATTTTAGTATCACCCAATTCACCCCCCCTCTTGTTTGAAACGCTTGTTCTTACATTATGTACATGTTTTATTTTGTAGATGAATGGTGGATGTACTATGGCTTTTCAGTTCTAGAATTGCAACGTGTTGTAACATGTATTCTTAGGCAAACGTCCGCTTCTTCTGGTTGCGAGAGAAACTGGAGCTTATTTGATCACATCCATACAAAAAGGAGAAATAGATTGCAGCATCAAAGGCTGAATGATTTGATTTACACTAACTATAACATGTGATTAAAGCAAAGGTAACTTTAGATATAATGAAAAATTCTTTTAATTAATATGGATTAAGTTTTAAATTTTAACTGAAATCATTTGTCATTGAAAAATTGAAGGAGTGCATTGAATAAAAAGAAGACAAGTTATGATCCCATTGACTATGAGTCTATTGATGAGGTGGATTTTTGGTTGACTGAAGAAGATCCCATTCCAGAATTTAATGATGAAGACGCAGAAAATCTTTAAAGTGTTCTTAATAATGAAGGCGTTGCACTTTCATCAACTCTAGATAGGATTAATGAAGGTTTATATAATTATATGTCATATTAATATCCTGTTACTAATTTATTATCCATCCATATAATTATTTGTTATACATAACCATTGATATTAATTATTGTTGTGCATATGCATAGGTGACGAATATAGGGACATTCCTGATCCCCCGGCTTTGCATGATGATGTTACTACTAGTTACCATTTCCCCAATCCAGCACCTATTGACTCATCTCCAATAGATAAGCTTGATGAGTTGTAGAGTTTGTTGAATGATGATTAACTCATTTGGCTATGGTTGATGAATGATGTTATTGGCTTTCTTTTTTACTATTTTGATGTTATTGGCTATGTTTGATGAATGATTGTTGATATTGTTATGTTTTGACTATATTTTGATGTTAGTTATGGGTTTGCTTTGAAGAACTAACTAGGTATTTTAACTATTTTGATGTTAGTGATGACTTATGAGTTATGAATGTTGATTAGTTTGTTATTGTCAATTAAATTGTAATATTTTAATATGGCCGGTTCGACCACCAGTCTGACCCTAGTTGACCCATTGACCTTTAAACCTGTGCCGCGACCAGTTCATTGACTGAAGAACTATATCTTGATAATAAATTAAATTAGCAACAAATGATATATCAGGACGTGTGTGATTAGCAAAATACATTAGTGCTCCAATAGCACTAAGGTATGGTACTTCTGGACCAAGTAGTTCTTCATTACCTTCACTAATTACTTGAGGTCAAAATGGATCCTTATCTATTTTCAAAGATCTTACAATTATTGGGGTACATAATGGATAAAATTTATCCATATAAAATCACTCTAGGACCTTTCTTGAATAAGTTTCTTGATATACAAAGATTCCATTCTTGAGGTGTTCGATCTGTAATCCAAGATAGAATTTTGTCCTTCCCAAATCCGTCATTTTGAATTCTTTCTTCAAACAATTAATTGCCTTTTGAAGCTCTTCAGGAGTTCCAATGATGTTGATATCATCAACATAAACAACAATTATAGCAAATTAACTGCTTGATCTTTTTATAAAGATGCATGGGCATATCGAATCATTTTTGTATCCTTCTTTCAATAGATACTAATTAAGACGATTATACCACATGCGCCCTGATTGCTTCAAACCATACAAGGACTTATTTAATTTAACTGAGTATTGTTCTCGACAACTTGATTTAGATACTTCTGGCACCTTAAGTCATTCAGGGACTTTCATATAAATATCGCTGTCAAGTGAGTCGTATAAATAGGCAGTCACAATATCCATTAGATGTAAATCAATTCCTGCATTTACTGCGAGACTAATTAAACAACGAAAAGTAGTCGCATCTACTACTGGTGAATACGTTTCTTCAAAATCAATACTAGGTCTTTGTGTAAAGTTTTGGGCTACAAGACGTGCCTTATATCTTGTTGTTTCACCCTTTTCATTTCTCTTTCGTACAAAAACCCATTTGGATCCAACTAGTTTTACATCTTCAATTGTAAGGATTATAGGTCTAAATACTTTTTGTTTTGCCAATGATTTTAGTTCTGCATTAATTGCATTTTTCCATAAGGGCCAATCTTTTCTCTGTTGGCACTCGCTAATGGATTTTGGCTCATGATCCTCATTATCATTTATTATATCATATGCTATATGATAAGCAAAGATGTCATCAACATTGACTTCATTTCGATCCCACCGGATTCCATTCATAACATAATTTATTGAGATATCATTATTTTCACATATGTCACGTACCTGGGTCTCTTTTGGGACTACAACATTCCCTTATGGAGATATCTCTACTGGAGATAATAACTCTTCAGGAGATGGCTCTTCTGGAGCTACTAACTTTTCTTGATTTTCTTTGACTTGACCATCTATATTCTTTGCTCCTTTTTTCTTTCAAGGATTTTTATATTTAGAACCAATAGGCCTACCAAGCTTTAGGCGTGTTTTAAATTCATTCACAGTAAGTTGTCCTTCAGGGACATCAATTTTAATAGGAATAGTAGTAGCTGAGACATGTGACTTTGTCTCTTTCTTTGCGTCAATAAATGCCCTGGCATTTGATTAGCTAAATTCTGTAAATGAATTATCTTTCAAACTTCTAGTTTACATTATTTTGTATGAGGATCAAAATGAGCCAATGATAATTCATTCAAGCTAACTTATTTACCTAGTTGCTTATTCTCTCCCCCTAATGTTCGGAAAAGTAATTCATCAAAATGGCAATTAGCAAATCGTGCCATAAATAAATCTCCTGGTAGATGTTCTAAATATTTTATGACTGAAGGAGATTCATACCCAACATATATTCACATCCTTCTTTAAGGACCAATTTTGGTGCATTGTGGTGGTGCTACTGGCACATATAGCGAACATTCAAAAATCCTTATGTGGGAAATATTAGGTTCCTGACCTAAAACCATTTGTAAAGAAGAAACCTTTAGGTAACTTATTGGTCTTATTCAAATCAACATTGCTGCATGCAAACTGACATGGCCCCAAACAGAAATTGGGAGATTAGATCTTATAAGTAAAGGCCTTGCAATCAGTTGCAACCTTTTAACCAATGATTCTGCAAGTCCATTTTGCGTTGAGTACATTTTGGAACTAATGTCTGTACGGTGAAAGATAAAGAAATCAACGTACACCTCAAACCATTCACTGTAGCATGCAATTCATACTGCATGTGCTTGAGAGTTAAACTGCAACACGGGATGTGGGTGAAAGATCCCTAGTTCACCACAGTGTGAGTCCCAGGAAGGAAGAATCCTTTCACGATGCCCTTAAGACTTAGGCGACATCATGAAAGCTTGGTTTGGTGACAGCTACTTTAGCTGAAGCTCCATGATCACACTCGATTCGGTCAGACGAGTGAAAACTTGGAAGTCAAGATGGACTGATGATTAGTCAAAAAGAAGATTTACTCCTAGATACATAAGATGTGCTAGTATCTGTAGTCGACCCCTTACTAGCTCTGTGTGTAGCTAGTAAGTGCGGATACTATGTGTGTGGAAGGCAATCTGAGTTAATCAACATATTAACTCGAGAGGGATTAGATATGCCATGAGTAATATGTATGGGAGAATCTGAGGCATATAAGGCAATGAATATATGGCTTACGGTTATATATAAAGGGTGTCCTTGGATGCTGATCCGATATAAAAGATTTCTAGTATCACAAGCACCAAATCTTAAAGACGTTTTTGCCCACGCAGTCACGGCATACGCCAAGTATGAAACAAGAAAGAGTAACACACGCACGATGGGAGGCCCATCAAGTGCGAGTGGGAGATGTTGGACTTTGGGTCCAAGTCCGCCCTTGATGGGCCAGACTATTTGATTAGGAAATAAGTAGCCTAATCAAATAAGAATAAAATCAGCATAAAATGCAGATTTGGGAATATTTCAGCAATAATTATGGATTTGTTAAAAGAGGAACAAATCACCATAATTAGGGAATTAATTGAGGGACAATTAATTGCTGTCTTAGAGGGCAAGAAGGAGTGCACACGTTTCCTAATTAGTGGCCTCCATAAACCACTATAAATAGGGTGTACCTCCTCAATTGCAATTCACCCCGCCATTGAGTTTTCTGGCAATTCCCTTCTCTCCTACCATCTTTCTGGTTCTGGTGATCTGCTGTGCAAATCACAATTAGGCTCTAGTAGTCTAATAATTGTGTGGGCACAAGTATGGAGTATTGGAGCTTTGACCCGGATCTGAACATGGATTCGTCCAGGTACGCCTAATCTCCTTTTAGTTATATTTATCTTACAATTATTGTCATCTAACTTCTAACAAACTATTTGGCCAAAAAAAAAAACCTCCTAACAAACTATCCTTATTCAGTAATACTTTAAAAATGAAAAAGTGAAGTCCCGTTGGTCGTATATGAAGAAAGAAAATCGGGACGTGCTTACCCTTGGGTGGGGAAAATATGTTTTTGCGAGTGCTCAATGATTGATCAAAAAATAATAATAATTAATTTCAACCAATTTTTAATTAGGTATCTATAGTGTTTTTTCTTTTTATCAGGTGGTTCTTATACTTTCACTTGTTTTTTATTAGATCCTTGTAGTTCTTTTTCTTTTTATCAGGTCCTTATAGTTTCACATGATTTTTAATTAGATCCTTGTACTTTTTTTAGTATTTATTCAATAAATTCTAATAATATCTTCTATAAATATAAAATATAATATTATTAAATATTATTCTATAAATAATAAACTATCATAATATTTATATTTTAACATTATTTTTTAAGAATTGTTTTAATATTCTTCATAATTTTTTAATTAAAAATATATCCATATTAGTTATTTTTAGTTATAATTTTATTCGTTTTTGTATTTATAAAATTTGAATTATAATTTTAAATTTTATAATAATACAATAGAATTATAATTAATTAATTAATAATTAATAATTAATTATATTAATTATTTTTAAAATTATATAATTATTAATTTAAATTTATTATTAGAAAATTAGATGTTAGTATTATTCATTTATTTAATTCTCACTTAAATTAACCCCAAAAAAACTTACAAGGACCTGATTAAAAATCTAGTGTAACAATAAGAACTTCATAAAAGAAAAGAAACCTACAAGGACCTGAATAAAAACTGATAAAAGTATAATGACACAATAAAAACAAAAAAAAAATTATAGGGAATAAAATAAAAATTAGTTAAAATTATATAGACATGCAGATTAATTATCCCTAGAAAAAAAAGGGGAACTCGATTGCATTGGACGGAGTGATGTGGAAGAGAGATGCAACACATTCATCATGTGGTTGCAAAGTGATGTTTAAAAAATTTCGAGAGCTGTTAAATTGAATATGATTGCTCCATTTTAAAACCTTTACCTCTGTTGGAATGGAAAAAAAATTAGGAAAAAATAATATTAAATGAAAACTCTAAAAAATAGTAAATTTTTGGTAAAATCTCATTTAAATATTATATGAACTTGCAAAACCCATAAAAATTTGTTAACACTTAAAAATGACAGAAATGTGACAGGTATCAAATTGGGATTTTAAAGTCTTGCTGCTATTACCATTTTGCCTCACAATTTTTTTTTAAACAAAGGAAAGGTGCCCTTTGCCGGAACATCACCACCGGCTGGCTTGGACCCTTCGGCGTGGGGGCCTTTTTGGCCGTGGGGGGAGTTTTTTTTTTCTGAAAAATGGTTTAAGGGGGCAAGGGGTTGGATTCAACCCACCCACCCCATACATTAATGGCCACCAAGCTCTTTTGATATATATATATATATATATAATAAAAATGAAGGTATAATTGCTTTAACAAAATCAGTAATAGAAATGACTAAAGGAGTAATATGATTGACTAAACGAGTAATGAGAATGACTAAACGAGTAATATATATATGTATGTATATGTATATGTATATGTATAATAAAAATGAAGGCATAATGGCTTAATAAAATCAGTAATGAAAATGACAAAATACATAATAGTATTGACTAAACGAGTAATGGAATTAACAAAATGCGTAATGCGCAATAGTATTAATGTGTGTGTGTGTGTATTACTCATTTAGTCAATACCATTACGCATTTTGTTATTTCCATTACTGATTTTGTTAAGTCATTATGCCTTTATTTATATTATATATACATACATACATACATACATATATATATATATATATATGAATGTCTATATATATTACTCGTTTAGTCATTTATATTACTTATTTTGTTATTTCCATTACTAAGTTTGTTAAAGCAGTTATGCCTTGATTTATATTATACATACATATATTAATGTCTATATATATATTACTCATTTAATTATTCCCATTACTCATTTTGTTATTTCCATTATTGAATTTCTCAAAGCTATTACTGATTTTGTTAAAGCCATTAAGCCTTTATTTATATTATGTGTGTGTGTGTTACTCGTTTAGTCAATACCATTACAGATTTTGTCATTTCCATTACTGATTTTATTAAAGGCATTACGGCTTCATTTATATTATGCACATGTATATTACTCATTTAGTCAATACCATTACGGATTTTATTATTTCCATTACTGATTTTGTTAAAGGCATTATGGCTTCATTTAAATTATACATACACACACACATACACACACACACACACACACACACACACACACACACACACACACACACACACACACACACATATATATATATATATCTATATATGTATATGTGTGTGTGTGTGTGTATACACATGTGTGTGTATTACTCGTTTAGGCAATACCATTACGCATTTTATCATTTCTATTACTGATTTTGTTAAAGTCATTATGCCTTTATATATATATATATATATATATATATGTATATATATATATATATTAAGGGTTAAGGTGCTTAAATTACCATGAACTATTTTCAAAAGTACTAAAATAACCATGAACTATTTTTTAGAGCAAAAGTAACCATGAACTATGTAAAATGGAGCAAAACCGTTAGCGCTGTTAACGGTCAACACAAACTTCAACATCATAATTAACAGTCAACGTTTCTTATTTTAGGGGTTTTAATGGTTTTGCTCCATTTTACATAGTTCATGGTTACTTTTGAATCAAAAAATAGTTCATAGTTATTTTAGCACTTTTGAAAATAGTTCATGGTTATTTAGGCACCTTAACCCATATATTAACATATATATTACCCATTTAGTTAATACCATTACGGATTTTGTTATTTCCATTACTAACTTTGTCAAAATTATTAATTCTTTATTTATATTATATATATAGTAATGCATATATATATATATATATATATATATATATTAAAAGGGCTTTAGTGCCCAATGGCCACCATGCCTCTTTGGTAAAGGGGTGACATCAACCCCTCCCACCCCTTGCCATCTTGAACCAATTTTTTTTAGGCTTTAGTGCCCAATGGCCACCATGCCCCTTTGGTAAAGGGGTGACATCAACCCCTCCCACCCCTTGCCATCTTAAACCAATTTTTTTTAAAAAAAAAAAATTGCATCCCCTCCCCTCTCCCCAAAAAAGCCCTCATCGGTCAGAGCTCCTATCATTGCCAGCTAGAGTTTGGCCGGCCATCGGCCTGCAGGCTGGCGGGAGGGCAGCGGCTGGCCAGCTGTGGTACTGCGGTAGGGGCACCATTCTTTTTTTTAAAAAAAAAGTTGAGGGGCAAAATGGTAAAAGCGTCAACGCTTTAAAATCCTGATTTGATACCTGTCACCTTTATGTCATTTTCAAGTGTTAACATATTTTTATGGGTTTTGCAAGTTCATATGATATTTAAATGGGATCTTCCTAATTTCTTTACTAGTTTTGAAAGTTTTCATTTCTAATATTCTCCCCCCCTATTTTCCCGCAACTTTTCACTCCATCTAAACACAAGGTTAGGGTTAAAATTGTACCAAATAACTTTATGACAGTAGATACACTTGAAAAAACAAATACTTGAAGGTGATGGGTTCAACTTAACCCAAAAAAATTTGCTGAAAGATGAGTTTTGAGTATCAACTCAGATTATTGTGAATATATGTCAAGTTTATAATGGAGACTTTCATATTTTAAAAAATCTGCATCAACTGACAAAATAGTTTAAAACATGATTATTATTAAATTAAATTTTGTGACCTAAGGTAGAGATTGCTAAAATTTTATGAGGGTAAAGTGAAGAGCAAAGAGTCAGGGTACCGAGCGCGGTAAGCAAGGAAGAAGGTTTTTTTGTTTATTTTATTTTTTTAAAAATATAGTAGTCAATAACTCAATATAATAACAATAATTTTATTTATAGTCATCTATCATTAATATTGACTCGTAAATTCTAATGTAAAATTTCCCAGAATGCAAACAAACAAGCGCGAGGATCGTAGGGTATACCTTGTCCCTTTGGTGAGGGAAGTTGTGACTTGGCAGCATGCACGTCCTTCTCTCCAATTTTGACGACAAAAAACTCAATTGTCAGTCAATTGTGGGGTCTCATCATGGTCATGATTAAGAAAGGCTTTTATATTTTTAAAAAGAATTTGCAAAAATACTTGTAATTTCATCAGAAATAACATCAACAATACCTTCGTTTTTGTATCAAACTCTCCATTTGATAATACTGCTTCACTGTACTGTTCACGATATAAAGGCTTTAACTGATTTTAAAAGGCCGCCTATCCTTGTTCTTTTATTTCCATTATTAATTTATACATACATTTATATAATGTATACATATATTATTTGTTCAATACATTAGCAATTCTTCAATTTTAAATATATCAATGAGATCGAAAGTCACTGATTTCTCGCACCAATGCAAAATATATATGGGTTCAGGGGGAAATTTTGCCCCGAAAGTCTTTCAAAGACAATTTTATCCTAACCATTATTCTCGTTAATATTGATCATTAGTTAACCAAATATACTGAGATGATAATCCATATGTCAGTCATATTATTTTTGTTAAGGTGAAAATTTTTCTCGAAAGTTTAAAATTAACTTTGAAAAAAATGAAGTAGATACACATGGACTTCCGGGACAAATTTGAATCTCAACAAAAATGATATGTATGACGTGTAGATTGTTAACTCATCATATTTGATTAACTAATGATCAAAATTAATTGAGGTAATTGTCAAGACAAAATTACTCTATTTTTTACACTTCTGGAGCAAAATTGCCTTTTGATAACAACTTTTAAGACAAAATTACCCCTTAGCCTAATGTATATGTTCATACCATGTCTATAATTTCTTTTAGATACTTACTCTATGGGTGTGTTTGGTTTGAGGGGAGAGGGAGGGGGTAAATTACCTTTTTGGGTTGAAGGTATTTAAATTTTGGGCGAGAACCCAAAATTTAAAAGAAATGAGAGGATAAATTTTGGACGGAAATCTAAAATTTAAAAAAATGAGAAGGTAAGTTTTGGATTTCTCCCATCTAAAATTATAATTTACCCCCTTTCCCCTTGAACCAAACACACCCTATAAGGTTTATCATAAAAATTATATAATAAACTTAGAAGATAAAAGATGCCTTGTTAATGTAAGAATGTTATTAGTGGGTGATAACTTACATGTCAGTATATCCGAAAGCATTTTTTGAACATACGTAGGGGCGTATGTTGTTATTGACTTAATTAAGAATTTATTCAATTTATCAATCTAATTCAAGATTTCATTAGTTTGAGTGACTTTATATCTGATTTTCCCTTTTCTTATCAACCTCTCCATGTATTTTTCATTTTAAAAAAGCCACATATTTTACCAGCCTCAAATTATGTACAGTACAATATCATTGTCATCTAACTTCTAAAAAACTATCTTTATTTAAGTAATACTTTAAAAAAAGAAAAAGTGAAGTCCCGTTTGTCGTATATGAAGAAAGAAGATCAGGACGTGACGCGCTAATCCTTGGGTGGGAGAAAATATTAAATACCTGAAGTGGAATTTTAAACAAACGGGAACACGATTACATTGGATTGAGTAATGTGGGGGGAGAGACGCAACACATTCATCATGTGCTCGCAAAGTGATGTTTAAAAAATTTCGTGGCTCCATTTTAACACATTTATCTTATATTTGGAGGAAGAAAAAATTATGAAGAAATAATATTAAGGAAAAACTGTCAAAAATAGTAAATTTTTTTACTATTTTTGGAAATTTGTATTCTTTGTATTTCCTCTCCTTATTTTTCCCCAACTTTTCACTCCATCTAAACATATGATTAGAGTTGAAATTGTACGGAATAATTTTCTGATGGTAGATACACTTGAAAAAAAAAAAAACATGAGGGTGATTGTCACGCCCTTATCTAATTTTCACCTTTTTTTAGAGTATTCGCGGAAGATGATATATGGTTCGGTGGGCAACATAGGAATACTATGAATATACTGATAATAAGTGCATGATTACATAAATTCCCCATAGGGGTTTATATATGATACTTACGATTAAGGTAGCCGCACAAGGCTACTAGGGTGTCTAAACTCATTCCAGTGAAATGGATACTTCTTTCCGTCTTCATTCCACTACTGTAATCCCCTCGTACGGTACCCTGCATTGTTGTTTGCTTATCTTCTGTCGTCTCCTGTCTGCATTGTTGGTAGGGGAGGGTGAGATTCGAGAGAATCTCAGTAGGAAACAGATACCATAATGCATGCATGATTGATGCTATGTGTATGACATGTTAGCTTTATCTAGATGTATGCTCTATAATGACATTTCTGCATGCTCAATGTTTCATACAACAAGACTATGGCCACAGTGAAAACAGAAACAGAGCTTCATTTATTCAAATATGCTCTACACAATCAAGTAAAGCAATCACATACATCATTACACAAGCAAAGATATCAAATACATGCAAGTAAAGTAAGTCCCCTACCTTAACCCTTTTCCGCCTCAAAACGCGTGCCTCATAAAGCGTGCCAACAGCTCGACCTCCATATTCCATCCTACAATGTCAAATGTACTATGTAGACACTTCCATAGTGTTTATGGGGGTTATATGAGTCTATCTTGAAAAATTACTAAAATACCCCCGGGGACCCGGCCCCATCATACCCGGTCCGGCTGTACTTTTCTCGAAATTCTAACCTGGGCTATTCTGACATATTTTCGCCCAAGGAATCCATTTACGGACTCGGAATTACCAAATTCACTGCCAAAAGACGAAATTGCCCTTGGCAGCCCTTATTTCAGTGTTTTAGGGGCATTTTCGTAATTATGCTTTCTCGGCCTTTTCCGAAAAAGTGCCCAACTGTAACCCCACCTATTTTCGCCCACTGAATCCAATGGAATCATCAAATCATTGAAAATCCAACTCTAAGACCCATTTACAATGCTGACCGAAATATATAGGTTTTAAGGGGAAAATTGGGGTTTTTCGGTTTCGGCTCCGTAAACACGTTCCTTTCTACTCCTAACCACTTTATTGACTATTCCATTAGGTTACAACTACCATTTAGTATCAATTTGGGCAGCATAACAGCCCCACATACCCATTTCCAGAAATTAAAACCAATGGCAATCCGGCGAAATTTCACCGATTAAAATGCCCACAGCAGCTAGAATAGTCAATACATAAAGGTTTGGAAGTTACCTCAAGCTCCCTCTGACTTTTCCTCTTCTTTGATGAAACCCTAACCTCCTTAACCATGAAAACTGAGGTTCCAAGCCTTAAAGAACATGAAGGAGTAGCTTAGGATCGGAGTTATACGCGTTAGGAGCTAAATCATCGGAGAAATCGGCTTACCTTGTGATTTTTCTTCTCCTTTCTCTCACTAAAACTCTCTCTCTCTCTTTCTCCATGTTGCTTCACGAAAAAATGACGGAAACTAGAGGAAGAAGATGCAGATTTTATTTTTAATATCATGCTGATGTCATGTTTTATTATGCTGATGTCATAATTCTCATTTTCGGATTTTATGACAGTTTTTCTGCCCAAACTTTGAAAAATCATAGCTAATTCTAGAAAAATCGAAATGAGATGATTCCAAAGCATATAGAACCCTTATTGAGTCTAGTTTCAAGCAAAAATATAGAATTTTTCTTAATGGAATCACAAAATTCCCAGAATTTCAATCTTTGCATACTGTTCCAGAAATTTCACAGTTTTTCTGTGCTGACTTCAAAAATTCACATCTTTTTGTGTATATCTCTAATTGCGTCATATGACCTATCAAATTAAATCTTAGGATGTCTGCTTTCATCCTGTAAAATTTCATAATTTTTACTTATCATTTGGTCTTACAAAACCTTATGATAAGCTCAATGCCTCATAGGCGATTTTTATCAAAAACATAATTATATTCTCCAAAATTCACCATTTTACTTTCTTAATACCCCAAAGATATTAGAATCATTAGGGAATATATTTGGGACATCTACTAAATCGGGGCTTAGTAGTCCACTCAATTTAGGCTTATTCCAAAGCCTCCAATCCCAAAATTCAGGATATTACAGTGATGGTGTAACTTAACCCAAAAAATAATTTTTGCCGAAAGATGGGTTGTGAGTATCAACTCAGATTATTGTCAACACAAGTCAAATTTATAATGGAGACTTTCATATTTTAAAAATATCTGCATCAACTAACAAAGCTTTTTAAAACATGATTATTATTAAATTAAATTTGAGACCTAAGGCAGAGATTGTTAAGATTTTATGAGGGTAAAGTGAAACGCAATGAGTCATAGTACCGAGCGCAGTTAGCAAGGGAGAAGGTTTTTTTGTTTATTTTATTTTTTTGAAAATATAGTAGTCAATTACTCAATATAATAATACTAATAATAATTTTATTAATAGTCATCAATCATTAATATTGACTCGTAAATTCTAATGTAAAATTTCCCAGAATGCAAGCAAACAAACAAGCGCGAGGATAGTGAGGTATACTTTGTCTGTTTGGTAAAGGAAGTTGTGACTTGGCAGCATTCACGTGGAGGCCCTCTCTCCAATTTTGACGACAAAAAGCTGAATAGTCAGTCAATTTTGGGGTCTCATCATGTTTAAGGGTGTGTTTGGTTTAGCTTATTGGACAAAAATAAGTCCGTTTTTTGGGTAATATGTCCAAATAAAAACATGTTGCGTTTTTACAGTATTTGGTTCAGCTTATTTTAATTATATCACCAGTAGAATAAACTACTTATTAAATAAGCTCCTCACTACAGCTTTTCTATTAAGTCACTTATTACATAAGTCGAGATAAAACTCATCTCATATATTTACCTCGTATACCGTAAATCACGATTTATAAGCACTTATTGTCCAAAAATAAATCGTTCATCCAAACATAAATCACATTACAAAAACTGACTTTTCTATTAAGTCATTTTTAAAAAGTCAGAATCATAATAAGTCATTTTTCCTACCGCTATCCCAAACACACACTAAGAAAGGCTTTTGTATATTCGACAAAAAAAAAGAAAGCTTTTATATTTGGGAGAATTGTCCAAAAAACACTTTGAAGGTAAATTAATTGTTGATTATTATCAAGAGTGTAAGCGACCTTTTGTGTGTGCAAGCGATCTTCCGTTTTGTGCAAGTCATCTTCTGTATGTGTAAAAATCTTCCATATAAATGTGCAAATAATCTTTCGTTGTGTGTAAAATATCTTCCGTTATGTGTAACAGATCTTCTATGATAGCAATCAGCAATTAATTTACCTCCAATGTGTTTTTAAGCAATTCTCCCTTTATATTTTAAAAGGAATTTACAAAAATACTTGTAATTTCATCAAAAATAGCATCAACAATACCCTCTTTTTTGCTTCCGACTCTCCATTCGATAATATTGCTTCATTGTACCGTTATAAAGGCTTTAACTGATATTCGTTCAAAACCATTTGGTAAATCAGAAGCTTTTTCACCCAGGATCACTTTGATATCCTACTAACCGAGTGTTCTTCCAGGGCTTGTTTGATCTGAGGGGAGGGGAGAGAAAATGAGCGGAGGGAAATTTTTTTGAGTTGAATTTAAAAAAAATTAAAGAAGTGGGGTTAAAATTTTTTAATTAATTTTTCTTACTCTTTTATCTTATATATTCTCTTTATTAAAATTTTATTACCCCACTTCTTCAATCTTTCAAAATTCAACTCATACAAATTTTTCCTCCCCTCCCTTCCCCTCCAAATCCCTCACACCAAACAGACCCTTAATCTCTTGCAAGTAAGGATGGAAATAGGCATGGCCCCTAACAGGGGCCTACGGCCTAACCTAACCTATTTAGTAAATAAGTCAGGCTTATTTTCATAAGGCCTAGCAAAGCCTGACCTATTTAACTTTTTTTAATTTCTACTATCATATAAGTATATATAATATCATCTAAATAATTTTATAAATTATTTATAAATTCATTAACTTAACCTTAATTCTAAGTTCACATCTCATCGTCATTACGCTCAACCATTGTTTTCGCATCAATAATTTACCTTACCTCTCGTCTCTTCGATCACTCGAGATGGCGACGCTAACTCACTCACTCTTCCCTGATTTGGTCGTCCACTAAAATATAATAATTGCTATGAGTTTATTTTATTGCCAAATGAAATATTATAATATTAATAAGAGGAGTTTGTGCAATTTATGTGGGAAGAGTAAAAGAGGTAAATTCTAGTTTTACATATTGCTTGTTATGCTTGATCGATTTTAAAAAAATATATCTTATTAGTCAACATACGATTAGTTTTTCTTATTCTTATTTGCTCAAACAATTGTTGTCTTTTCTTTTTCTTAGTAAGCCCTAATATTACGATGAGAATGAATGTTAAGTTTTTAAGACATAATGTATGATTGTAAATAAACATAAAAAATTATATATGAATTTGGTTGTATAGACTTCAAAAGCTATTTAAAGGCATACATTTTAAGTAGGCCTTTAAATAAGTTTCAAGCCTTATCAGACCTTTTGAAAGTTTAGGCTCAAGCCTAAAAAAAGCCTATATACAAACTCAGGCTTTGAATCTCAATTACAGGTCCGGACCTATTTAAATAAAATTTAGCCTAACTTAGCCTATTTTTACCTTTACTTGCAAGTCCTTCCATGGAGAAGGCTTAGCCATTGTCCTCACCGTTAAAATTGATGTTAAATTTGCTGTGTAAACTTGCACTGCTATATCCAACACAAACATAACCACTATCACCAGCCATTTTGTATTGGAATGAATAATTAAGTCCCAAATCAAATTATTGAAAGATGAGTTAAAGCTATATAATGTTAAAGGTAAGTCCTATCAAATTAGCTTAAACTATTTTGTTAGAAATATCAACCTAATATATATAAAATTAGTTATTAATTAATTAATTCAAAATTTCAACATGCTATCACAGTAGTGACTCTGCCGTGGTTGCTATTTATCACGGACAGTGACGCTCCAGTGTTTAGACTCTTACCCCTCTCACTTTTGGGATTGCGGACAAAGTGTTTGAATTTGCTATTCATCTTTTTTCTTTCCAATATAATTAAAATCACAGTTGCAGCCACAAAAATCACACCAAGAATTAACCAAAAGAAACCAACCTAAAGGTTTGAGGAGGATCCACCCATTTTTTGAGTCGGACCTCACCCTCACCACCATTGACACGCTTGAATTTAAATATGGCACTGTGAAATCAACACATTTTATGCGATTCGCTACAATTGTGATGTCTCCAGTTATAACATATCAACATTCTACAATATTTTCAATGAATCTATATCAATATCATGCCTGACTTTCCTATGAAAACTGAGAAGCTCCAATAAAACATTAAATTCTAGTCTTGTCTTTTTGTGGGTTAACAGATGAAATTGTTGCTCCAGAAATTCTAAATTCCAGTGTGAAGTAAAAAAATAACAAGAAGCTACTGAAGAGAAGAGAGAAATGAGAGAAGTTGAAGAGCTATTCATCACAAAATAACAGATAGGATAGGCAGGGATTTTTACCCAGTTACAATCAAAAGGTCTTAAACTTGTAGCTTTTCATCACCTTATTCTTATCACTTGGACTATTAACAGCAAGCCACACATACACAACATACTAATTTTACATATGTTTAATTAGCTTTTAACGATTATAACTCAGCGGAGGGACTTAAAAAAGAAACAAATTTGTTATGTGACCAAACCGCTATAGATGAAACTTTTTCCAGCAGGAAAGCGACAGGTGGAACTTTTTTCAGCAGCTCATTGACAGATGGAATTTTGAGAATTGAAATGGTGAAGAAGAGAGCTAAAACAGAGTATACTATTGGGAAAAGGCCTCCAAAGTCATCGTTGGTCAAGCTTCGCATCTCAACACCACTTCTGTATCCGGATTTGTAAAAGGTGATGGGTAAACCTATTTGATTCTTCATCTCACGAAACACAGTCACATTTTGAGTCACATTTAATATTGCAGCTGAAAATTTTGAGAGCAACATAGAATTCCTTGGAAATGCCTGAAAATACGTACAACATCGTACATCATCATAGTTAAGTTTTTATAGACCATAAGGAATATGATGTTTGGGGAGAGAGAAGAACAATACTCACAAAGGCAAATCCACCAGCTTTATAGATTGGTCCTGTCATCTTGCAAGAATAACATTTGGAGAGCAAGAGCATGAGATAAGGAGTTTCATCAAAAACAGCATCAACAGTCTCATTTGATAATGCTCTTTCGTACTCTGTATGATTTTCTAAAGGCTTTAACTGATCAGGATTCAATCCTACTCGGTCAATAAGAAGCTCTCTCACCCAGGAATTTTTTTGATGTCCCACTGACTTATTCTTCAGTTTAATCTCTTGGAAGACCTTCGATGAAAATGGTTTTGTTGTTATTCTCTCTGACAAATTTGCTGTTAAATTTGCTGTGTAAACTGGTATTGCTATGCTCAACACAAACATGATCACTATCACCACCCATTTAGACTTGCCACTTCTCAAAGACTCAACATCTGCAAATCATCAAAACATCTACCAGTTACTATTCACATAAACTAAGTAAACTCTTATCCCGTCCCAAGTCCTCTCTTCACCATATAAGTCGATACCAAGAGCTCTTGCAGGAAAATATGTTAATTACTTCATAAATTTTACAAAATCATTCATAAATAGGAACATAAAAAGCTCTGAAAGTGACACACACACACATACAATCAATAGTGTGCAACAAAAGGGAACTCACCGCTCATGTAAACAAGGAAGGGATTGCGGACAAAGTGTCTGAATTTGCTTTCAGCATCATCCCTTATTTTCCCTTCCAATATAATTACAATAACAGTTGCACCCATAAATACCACACTAAGAATTAACCAAAGTTTCCAATCAAAAGGTTTGAGGAGGATCCACACATTTTTGGAGTCGGACCTCACCTTTACCACCATTGACACGCTCGAATCTAAATACGGCATTGTGAAATCAACACATTTTGTGCGACTCTCTACAATTGTAATGTCTCCAATGATAACATCAACATCCTGCAATATTTTCATACACGGATTAAGTGTTGGAAATTAATCCCTACATCTATTTAAATGCGTGTGCGCTTGTTTGTGGCCAGCATACTCACTAATGATATCAGTTATTTAAGTGTAAAATTTTTGCTTCATTTGTAATCTACATGGACTATACATGTAGATCATATTAATTTTTTGAAAAAAAATTCTAACTTCACCCTCTTAAATTTTTTAGCTGTACCTTTGGACCCCACCTAATGTTAATTTCTAGTTCCATCCGTGAGCATATCCTAGGATGTTGTTGAGTGTATCAAAGCTTCAGGGGAAATATTTAATCACCAATGAAAACCAGAAAAGCTGATTGAAGTAAAACAATTGAAAGCAACATAAATGAATGAAAACTTGCCTTGTATGTGTTGTTGTTGCAGAGAAGACCGTCATATCCATTACTGTTGTCCACCTTCACAAACTTATAAGGTAAAGGAAATGGCAAAGCCTCAATCACATTTTTAAACACTTCAACAGCAAATCCAGTAGGTGACATACTCTGCTCTTCTCCAGTAACATTAGCAAATTCAATAAAATTCGCTTTTGTTGGGATCCCAATTTTCAGCTTTGGAGGTCTCTCCTCTGAGTTACCCGGCCATTCAACTACTACACTGTCATTTTGATTAAATCCTGTTTCGGGTCTCCAATATCCAATGATCCTTTCTGTTTGACCTTTCACATTGTATACTACAAATTCTGATTGTTCTAATTGTCCCTGCATCAAATTGAAATTCCCTGACAGGCCTGAGAAATTAGTTTTCAGAATTGATTTTCGAATTAATGTTCTATTTGCAACGTCATAATCGGTCAAGCCAGCATTCTCAACCGCTTCGGCCAATGCTGTGATAGTGTCATAAGCCCAGAGTCCATATAGAGACAGAGTTTTACCGTACTTGGACAATAATGTTGTCGATAATGAAGTGCGATTATTCTTGTTGGAATCATTCAATGGTGGCTTCACACCCAAAGCATAATCCATGTAGCCTTTGGCTGTTACATTTAAAGCTTCAGGATCTAGAACAGAAGAAAGGCCTTGTGTAAGTATCCAAGCGTATCCTTTACTCATCATCCCTGCATTTTGTGCAGGTTCCACGAGTTTTGACCAAAGCTCCACAGTCATATGGGCAACAAACACCTGCGTTCCCTCCTTTTTTATCCTGTTAAGCTCGTCGGTGATGTTAGCAGCCGTGAAATTTCGACTGATGGGACTTATGTAAGGCACTCGAGTGTCCATGTCTTGCAAGGCATAAGAGAGACATGGAATTAGGTCATAGCCGAATTCAGGGTCTTCATAAATGGGGATCACAGACTGCCAATTATAATGTTTGATAATGGCAGCTATAGCTTCGAACTGAGAGCAATGGCTTCTGGTGGAGTTGGAGTGGATGAAGAATCGGGTACGAGGTGGCATAAGAGAAGGACCAGATGGAGAAAACCAAATCACAGGTACCTTAGCAACGTCACCGTATTCTACAACAAACCTTGCTTGCTCTGAGTTTTGAGGTCCCAGGATTGCACTCACATTTTGCTTGTATATTTGATACTGGGCTGCTCAATTACAAGATTACCGAGTTTAAAAAATAAAATTAAAATGGTATGCGTTTCTTTTAAATTTTATAAGTATCAGAAGTCTTGTAACTTGTCAATGATAGTTCTATCACTTGTTATTGACAAGTTATGAGATTTTTCTAATATTAATTTTTTTTGTTGGGACCTTGATGTAATTTTCCCAAAAATTAACATATATATGGGTTTTTTGAAATTTTAACCAATACACAAATAATCCTTTGACCTATAATTTGAAAAAGAATCCCTCTAAATTTTTAAGTTTACATAAAGGAACAACTTGCCATTGGGCTAAGATGTAAAAATATTTATGAGTTTTTATCAAAAGTGGGTCTAGCATCATATGCTTTTTGGAAGTGCAAAAATATCCATGAACATTAAAGATGAGAGCAAAAATGACTTGACCGTGAAATATAACCTAGCACGGTTATATATGCATGTGCAAAAATAGTAGGGAGAATTACAATGAGATCCTAAGGAAGGAAAAAAATGAAGAAATGGTCCCTGTAGATTGCAAAATGAAAAAATAGTCCCATTAACAACTCCATGAGCCTGTATTGACAACTCGTTAACGACTCCAGGAGCCTGTATTAACAACTCCATGGGACCATTTTTTCATTTTGTAATCTATTGGGACCATTTTTTCATTTCTCTTTTTCCTTGGGACCTTAATGTAATTCTCCCAAAATAGTATGGGTCTCATAAAAAAAAAGTAACAATGTTATGTTATATATAACGGTCCTAGCATTTTTTATCTTATTTTAAATTTTCATGGGTGTTTTTGCAATTTCAAATAGTATATGGTGCTGAACGCATTTTAAATAAAAGCATATAGGTATTTTTACAACTTAACCCTTAATTATCCTGTAATTTTAATAGAGTATATGATATATGTTGTTGACAAATAACGGATTTAATTTTTTTAACATAAATAACCTCCTTAAATTTTGAGTTATGGATCCATAATCTCTCTAAGTTTTAAATCATATACAAACAAACTTATAGTGAAATTATATTATTTAAAAGAAGCAAAATATGTAAGTGGGAGGTCCAGTGATTGATCCCACTTATAGTTTGATCTTTTAAATTAAAAATGAGAAACAAACAACAAACTGGTAGTATGGGTTTATCTGCTTTAGAGGCTGTCCGGCATGAGTTATTTTGAGGGGAATGGAGGAAAAAAAAAATTGAGTTAAATAGAAATAAAGTTAAAAAATGTTAACTAATTTTGATTTTTTTTTATCTTACATCTTTTCTTTATTAAAATTTCATAATCTCGTCTGTTCATTTCCTTTAAATTTTTCCTTTAAATTGAACTCATAAAATTTTTTCCTGCTCTCTACATGCCAAACATACCTTTAAGCATTGTTTGGTTGGGTTTTCTTCGGTGGAAATGAGGGATAAAGGAGGGTAGGAAAGAAAATAAGTGTATCTGATCGGAAGAAGAAGAACGGAGGAAGGCAAAAATGTTTGCCTTCTAATACTCCCCTCCCCTCCTCTCTCCAACCCACTAAGAGTGGGGATTTTTTTGGAGAGGCGAGAAATAATTTGACATATCCTGTCTAGATTGCCAATACTATTTTTTTTAATATTCTAACACAACCCATCGCACTTCCCCTGGTTCACCTCAATCTCGTCTCTGCTGTCGCCTCTCCTTCTTTGCACCCTTGACGGGTAAGGACAAAGCAGAGAAGACAGTGGTTTTTTTATTATTTATTTTATAACTTTATAATTTTTAAATATCTAATATTTATGAAATATTGTTTTATATTAATATATTTATCTAATAATTATAACAAGATATTATTGGTATCGCATTTCTTATTTGTTTATAAACATATTTCTCATTTTCTAACGCATGGAGATTGGAGAGTCATGTTACATGGTTCGGGTCTTTTCTCCGTTCCTCCAAATCAATTTTTTAATTTTTATCATATTTTATAAAACAAAATATTTTAAAAAAATTATAACAAAATTAATAAGATAACATGTAACAGGTTTTTAAATTAAAAAATTAGAAAATAATAAATTTATTACAAATATTATAAAATAAGAAGGAAGAAATTAAAATAAAATGATAATAATATAAAAATATATTTATCAATTTATAATTAACTTCCTACCCTACCTTAAGAAAGGAAACCAAACTTACCATCCCCTCTTTCAACCAAATAAAGCCAAAACATCCCCTACCCAACCTCCCTTGAGCACTCTTTGATAATTTTTTTTTTTAATTTTTTAAGGGGGAGGGAGAGGAGGGAATGGGTGGTAATGATAATTGTGTGCTTGTTTGGTTTAAAAATTGGGATTTTTGGAGGAGTGAGAAATAATTGATCATAACCAAAATTTCCGGGTCATTTTTCTAGTATTTCACTTATACTTATCGCAAATTCAGCCGCTGTCTGTCTTATCTTAGATTGGTCGCCTCTCCTCCTCCGTCGTTGCTGCCACCACGTGCTCCTCCCGCTGCCGCCGTCGGCACCTACTCCTCAAGCTGCCGTGGAAGCATCTCAGCCCATGAAGCAGTGGTCAATCTGAACTCAGATCTGTAATTATAATGGTAACGACAGAAGGAGGAGGACTGGAGTTTGCGACTGGGAACCAATTAAGTAGATGACGAGGAGATTTGGTTGGGGCTAAGAAGAATAACAAAGCTCAAACTTCTAACAATTCAACAAACTTTCAAAAGAAAAAAAACTAAACATCATCATGAACGTTACATATATATAGGAGTAGTAGTGAAGTCGTACCTGCAGAAGCTGCACCGAGACCGTTTTCAGATTTATTGAAAAGAAGTTGGAGCCTGGTTGTATATGAATCATGCGTGTCATAGAAATCTTGAAGTGCGATGTTGAGAGTGGTGTTGACAAGTGATGAATACGAATCCAGAATCACTCCTACTGGTTTGGATACAGTTGCATACTGAGTTAGGGTAATTAGGTATAATAATAAGCTCACAAATATGAGAGATTCTCTTCGCCTTTGCTGCATTCCTGCCATTTTCTGCTATCACCTTTACTTTTCTCCCTCCTCGTTCGCTCTCTCCTCAACTCTTGCTATCACTGCATACCCTCTTTTCCTTCTCTCTTTTAACGGATTTGGGGTGTCAGCTGTGGATCTGGCTGCAGTCCACTGCCATGCGGTGCGCTGCCCGTCCTTTTCTCCCAAACGACACCGTTTTGGCGTGGTTTGGGGAGGTAAATAAGGGGTTGATTTTTTTTAAATGATATCTAGTATTTTCTTGGATGTATCTATTATCTTAAAATATTTTTTAAGTAATATGTAGTATTCTAAAATAATTGTTAATACCTTTAACCTCTTAAAATATTTTTTCGGTCGTACTCAGTGTGTTAGCAGACTAATTATAATTTAACCCTTAATATATTTTTTCAGCTCTAAAAATCACTTTAAAATATTATATGCTATTGAAAAACTATTTTAGAGTGGGTGAAAATCAATAAATCAGTATTATAAGTTTTGGATGCTCTTTGCTACTAAGAAAAATACATTAATAGTAAAATTGTAGTCAATCTCCTCAAACACTAGGTTCAACTGAAAAAATATTTTAAAGAGTTAAAATCACAAAAAAATATTTTAAAGGGTTAAAAACAAAAAAAAATATTTTAAAGTAATTTTTGGAGCTGAAAAAATACATTAAGGGTTAAATTACAATCAGTCTACTAACACACTGGGTACAACTGAAAAAATATTTTAAGAGGTTAAAAGTACTAAAAATTATTTTAGAATACTCCATGTTACTTAAAAAATATTTTAAAATACTAAATATATCTAAAAAATATTTCAAAATACTAGATATCATTAAAAAAAATCAACCCCTCATTTACCCCAAAAACCACACTAAAACGGTGTAGTTTGGGAGAAAAAGACAGGCAGCGGACCGCAGCCAGATTCATCAGCTGTGCTCTTCACAGCTGCCCTCTACTGTTCCTTAAATTTGGGGTTCTTTCCAAATGTTTTTTTTTGTGGTTCTTTTAATTATTAAATTCTATATAAAATGAGTAATATTTTGATATTTTATGAGTAAAAAACGAATTTTTTTTAATTTTTTTGCGATTTTTCATGATAATTGTATATGTATGCTTATTGTTCATGATAATTCTATTAAGAATGAGAGCCACTTTTTTTAAAGCTTCAAATCTCCGCCGCAAAGAAAAATGATAACAATTTAATGGATGATCCTGTCTTCTGAAACTGGGTTAGGTCATTTTCAAAGGAGAATACTTTTTTTTTTTATGGATCGTTGGATCCTTTTCAAAGGAGAGTCCTTTTCTTTTTATGGATCGTTGAATTAAGATCTCAACGATCCAGATTTAATATATTATAAAAATTTTATTATTATAATAAAAATATTATAATAAAGGACCCTCCTTTTCTTAAAAGTAAAAGACCAAAGCCGGATCCTTAAATATGATTGCCTTTAATAGGTGGTTGTTTGGGAACCCAAAAAAAAAAAATACTCTTTAAGCATTTTTTAATAAGTCAAGATAAAATTCCTCTTACATACTTACTTGATAAATTGTAAAAACACTTCTAAGATGGTAAAACAAACGGGCACAAAAATAGAAAGATATAACTATTTAATGGAGTTAAGGTGTAAAAATACACATGAGCTTTTTTCAAAAATGCACCCAACATCAAATATTTTTTTAGAGACAAAAGTAATTATGAACTTCTAAAATAGGTACAAAAATACAAAGTAAACATTAGTTGACCATTTGTTTAAATTTTTTAAAGATTAAGGTGAAAATTAATTTTTCTTACCCAGTCAGCAAATTATTATTCAAAGTCTGAGAAGTACTTATATACTTTAAGAATGTCACATCATCTAAACTTTGCCAAATGAAAACATAATAGCTAATATCATTTTAATCCTAATTGGATGATAACTCATCTTAAAAAATTCAAATTTTATCTTGTTTTTAAGAAAAAAATCTTAATTGAAAAAAACTAAAACAAAATTATTATCAATATTTTTCTTAGAAACAAGATAAAATTTAAACTTTTTTTAGATGAGTCATCAACCAACTAAGACTAAACTGATCAAAATTGTTATATTTTCATTAAACAGAATTCAGATAACGTGGTACTTTTAGATTATGTATGTATTTATCTCCAAGTTATTTTTTAATCATCCACGTCATCCTATATCACCATTTTTAGTCAAAAAATTCAAACAATCAATCCACTCCACTATTGGTTAATGTGTATTTTTATACCTATTTTAGAAATTCATAATTATTTTTATTCATAAAAAACAACATTTGTATTTGGCGTGTAACATCATAATTTTTATTTTAGGATTTAATTATAACTAAAAAAATTAATTATGATACATAGATTTATCATATAATTATTAAAAAAGGAAATAATAATGATAATGGTATTATTGTTGTTTTATATATAAAGAAAAAGAAAAACACACATAAAGAAAAGAAAAAAAACGGTAGGGAAATTCAAATTATATATATATAATATAAAAAGGGAGAATGACGGAAAAGAAATTTGAAAATTGGGAAATGAAATATAGGGTTTTTTTATCAAAAATTAATTAAAAATGTTAAAACATAATAAAAAATTCCTAACTTTTTTTTCTTACTAAATGATTGGTTTATCATTACCCAATTTTCAGATTTCTTTTCCGTCATTTTCCGGTATAAAAAGGCTAAGGACCCACGGTCCCATCCATGCAAACGGTCCCATCCATGCAAACACATTGATTTATTACCCTGGGGGACTTGTCATTTCAATTGTAAGAGAGAGAGAGAGGGGGAGCATCACTGTTCCTGCTTCTTCAGCACAAGTACAATAGCGGTGGCGATATTTATTCTTATGGCAAAGTTTGAAGATGATAATGTATTCAAAATTACTTTTAATTATAAAATTTTTTTCATTAAAATTGTTTTAAAAAATTTCTTTTTATTATAGTAATTTTATGCTGGTTAGGAAATATTTTGAGCTTAGAATTTTAAACAAGTTTTGAGTTTTATCAATATATGATTATAGGAATATAGATAATAATTAATAATTAATTTTAATAGGTTTACTTATATTATTTAATTAATAAAATATTTTATAATGAATTTTCTATACAACCCATCTATAAATAATTCTATTGGATAATTTTAACAGGAGTATATTATATATGTTATTGACAAGTTACAATGAAATTATATTATTTTAAAAAAGAAAAATATGCCAATAACCTTATGACCTAGCTTGTAAGTGAGAGTTTGCAGGACTGTTCCAGCTTATAACTTCATCATGATACTAGTGTCTGCTCCTTTAAATATATAAGAGAAGGAAACAAATTAATGACAAACTAACAATATGGAGTTTTAATTTAAACAGTAAAAATTATGAAGGATATCAACCCACTTAAAATTTAGGAGGGAGTATGTATAATTTAGCTAAAAAAATCACGTAGGGAGAATTTAAACGTGAATCAGGTTGGATTTCTTTTATTTTCTTCTTGTAATCTCATATTTATCATTGGATTAAAAAAAATAAATGGTTGAGACTTAATTTTTTATGAAATTATTACTATAAATATAAATAAATAAATCTTAAATTCTAATCTGTACCATTCATAACTGTAGTACAAAAAAATTAATAAATTTTAGTTCATAAAATATAATAATAATTTTACAAAATATTAAATATAACTCATTCATTTAAATATCTCTGGGTGGAAATGTGAGTATGAGAAAGAAATGATAAAGAGAAAAAGGATCCTATCCTCTTAGCCTGTGTTTTATCATTAGACATAACAATAAGCCCACAAATATTTGAGATAGATTCTCTTCGCCTTTTCTGCATTTTCTACTCTTTACCTTTACCCTCTGTCTCCTCTCTCAGTCTGTCCTCAACTCTTGGTATCACTTTATACATCCTTTTCCTTCCCTCTCAACAACCATTAATATAATACTCGTAGTATATACATATGCTTATTGTGTACATGATAATTTTATTAAAAATTAGAGGACGTTTTATTGAGCTTTGAAGAGCTCATAAACCCAAGAGCTTAACTTGTAAATTGCATATGAAGACTAGCAAATAATAATGATATTTAAGTTATTAAATACTAATTAAAGTACTATTAATATATATTTTAATTTGGACAAAAATTATTAATCTTTTTAAAAAATATTATTAATACAAAAATCGTATTTTTTTTTAAATTAGTCTCCGGCAATGCTGCTAGCTAGTGATGTGATCCGATAATTGGTTGTTTGTTAGTTCCTTCATTATTTTCTTTGCTCCACCTTTCCTTTCTTCCCGAGCATACATGACATTCTCCGATACTTATCCCTTACATAAATAACTGGATCCAACAAAGGGGAAAACACAAAAGATTGAGAAAAACTAAAAGAAGACAGCGACTTCACTTTAGAGTTTAGACCGGTGCGGTGGGAGTACGGAAAGAGTGCTATTCCAGTATTTGATACTCTCTCTTGTTATTTATAAACAACTTTCTTCTTGATTACGTAAAACAAATTGATAGTTAAAAGTAATAAGTATATAAAAAATGTCATATTTCTTTTCATATATGCCTCTATTTATTAAAATAGTATAAGAGAGAGAATAGATAAAAAGAATGAGAGATAATGAGTATAAGATATAGGAGAGAATGAGCATTTAATAAGGGTAAAATAAGAAAAAGAAATTTATATTTTTAGATAAAAAATGAAAGTTGTTTATAAAAGAGATAAGCCTTATGAGAGAGAAAGTTACTTATAAATAGAACAAAAGGGAGTATAAACCATCATTTACAAGGTTTCTATATTTTTATATAGAGTTGAGGCAAAATTTTGCCGGAAAGTTTTCAAATGGGCTAACTTTTCGGGGGAATTTTTTTGTTAAGAAGTGTAAAAAAAAGAGTAATTTTATCTTCATTATTGTCCTAGTTAATTTTAATTATTAGTTGATCAAATATGCTAAATTGACAGTCTATGTGTCCTCCTTGTTATTTTTATTAAAATGCAAATTTGCTCCAAAAATTCATGTGTCATCTACTTTATTTTCTTTGAAAACTAGATTTAAAACTTTTAGGGTAAATTTGCATCTTAAAAAAATGATGTGAACAATACATGGATTGGCAGCTCAGCATTTTTTGTCAACTAATGATCAAAACTAACAAAAATAACGGCAAAGGCAAAATTTCTTCCGTTTTAACAATTTCAAACTAAAATTAGCCCTTAACCCTTTTATATACGAGTCACCTTGTAAAGAGGCAATAGTATTAAATTCTCTTTTTTCCACAAATGTGATTAAATGATTATTAATTGTATTTTCGAGACAGATTATATAAAGAAGAAATTTAAAGCAATTAATATACATTAATTTTGATTAAAGGGTAATTTTGAAAATTAAAATAGTCATAATTGTTACCATTTTAATTATGTTAACTACTTTAACTATTTTTTTTAATTATTGTAAATAATTAGTAAAAGTAACTTATAATAGTGACCAAAGTAGTATACTAGTATCATCTAAGTAAAGTTTTAGAGGAAACAATAATATTGTAAATAAAATGCTATAGTATGTGTTTGTGATAGTTTATTTTTTGTTTATAAATATTTTTAAATCGTGATTTATAATATCTGAGTAAGTATGTGAAAAAAATTTTATCTCAATTTACGTAATAAATACTTATTTTTAAAAAATAAGCTAAACTAAATATGAAAATAATGTAACCTCCCATTTGATGATTGAGAATATGAGATTGATAATTAAATATGATGGTTGTTGTGAAAAAGTGTAGCCTCTGCGGGAGGCATTTGTGGATGAAGGAGTGGGAGAGAGAAGAAAATGGGAGAATAAGTTAAAAAAGCAAAAGCAGACATGACACCCGGGCCACCATGCTGGCCCATGGCATCGTCATTTTGCATTCGAAACTTGTGCCACTTTGTCTCCTAACGGTGCTTTTCAGTTTTCACCTCAACAATGTATTCTTTTTTTTTTTAATTATTTAAATTTTATCATGATTTTTTTTTTTTGGCCAGTTATCATGAATTGTTAGATGCAGGTTTTGAGCAAAAAAACAAAGAATTGTTAGATGCAAAGGTAATGAAGCTATTGATTTTTGAGTAAAATACTTAGATCTCTCTTTAAAATTGTTACGAATAATTTAAAAGTTTTTTCTTTTTCCTTAATTTTCTTTTTTCCTTTTTCAAATATAATTTTTCAATATTTTTATCATATTCAAGCATAACTTTAATAAATTTATTTAATGCAAATATAAAAAAATTGATTGAAAATTTAATTAATTATTTTAATAAATAAATACAAAATGAATATGCTTATAAAATGTTGTAGAACATATTTTCAAAAATTATATATTATAAATTTAAATAATTTACATAATCTCTCAAAATTTATCCTTTTATACTTTATGGTAAAATAAAATATATTTGAAATATATTTTTATCCATTTAAATGAAATATAAATAAATAAGTTTTAATAAATGTGATAAAAATAAAAAAAATTATAAATTTTATAATATAATCAAAATTAATACATTTTATAACATCATCTATTATAATTTTTTTTAATTTTTTGATAATTATAAATGTGTAAATAAATCTTTTGTTAAATGAAAGTATTTTAGTGAAAATCTAATGTTGGAGTAAACTTAACAGTCAACTAACAGTTGGATAAATAAAAATGAAATTTCAAAAATACAAGGAAGGTTTGTATAAGATATATTTTAATTTTAAAGGAGGTTTACATAGATTCTAAAACTAGAGGGAAGGTTTATGTAATTTAAATAAAATAGATGTGTAGTTAATGTAATTTTTCCATTGAAATTTTTTAGAACGTTGCAATATTATCGTATGGAGAAGGGCCCACCAAATGTTGGTTATTTTTGGCTACATATTTGAGTTGCTTCTGTACAAACTGATCTCTTCTTCCGCTGAAACTCTTCTTCTTCCTGATATCTTACTCTTTTACCAAATTCGATTATTGTGTACTTCAATTTCTAACTGGCCCTAATTTCAATGATTTTCAATTTGTTTTATGAGTGCTCTATTTGGTCTCAATAACTAATGAGCTAGTTGAGATGTTTATTTTTAGCCTTAAATATAAAATTTCAATATATTTTTCTTCCAAATCTTTAATTTTAGTAAACCATATCTTCTTGTTGATAAATATTAAAGGGGATTTCTATTAGTGGGGTAGGGAAACCAACACACTACTATTTGTTTAAAAAAAATTGACTTCACTACCTTTTTTTTTTTTTGAAATATCTATAAATTAGTTATCAGTCTCCTACATTCAGAATCAGAGAGGAAGTACAATATTTCTTGTTGGCCATGAAAAAACAGGAGGAAACTTTATTCAACACAGAATTGGAGATAGGAAGCAAGGAACTTTATACACACACATGTCACATGTTTAATAAGCGGCAACTAACTAACGAGCAAGTCCTACTATATATAAATTAAGCCTTATTAGCTAACTTGAAAGGATTCTTCTTACGCCACCATTCAATCACTAATGATGGATTATGCAACCTTTTAATCACTAATGGAATGGAAAGGCATAAAAAGAGAGCCACAACAGATAAGAGAACAGGGTAAAGGCCTCCAAAGATGTCTATATCCAATTTTGACGTCTCTATGTCACTTTCATCGTCTCCAAATTCCAAATCTTCAATGGAGTTTGGTAAGGAGCTCCCTGCCAGCAGCACACGATATCGCTCCGCATCTTGAGTCACCTTTAAGATTGCATTCGAGAAGTGCAAGCCCAGGCTAGATTTCTTTGGGAATGCCTGAAGATACAATAGATACCAAATGATCGAAGTCAGTTAAGTTTGCCTAATTAGGATAAAATTTAAATTAAGTTGCTTCTATCCATTAGGTCATACTCTCAAATCACTTGTTATTTTGTTATTGTTATTTGTTAAAACGTGTATGCGCACTTATAAATACACCTATGAACTCGATCTAAATGATTTAAGCAACTTGAACTATGGTTTGTCCGCCTCACAGTCAGAACACTGAGTAAGAGTAAGATGGAGTAGGAGACTTACAAAGGCAAATCCACCAGTTTTGTAGATTGGTCCTGTCATCATGAAGCCAAAATTATATTTGGAGAGTAAGAGCGTGAGATATGGAGTTTCATCAAAAATAGCATCCACTCCTCCATATTTGGTTCCCTTTGACAATGTTTCATTGTACTCTTCAGGACTTCCTAAAGCCTTTAACTGAGATGGGTGGAATCCTATTTGGTGAATTAGAAGCCCTTCCACCCAAGACCCAGTTCGATATCCCACCGATAGATTCCTTCTTATAATCTCGGTTTCGTCCTTAAATGTAGGCTCTTTCTGCCTCCCTTGTGTTAAAATTGAAGTTAAATTGGCTGTGTAAACTTCCACTACTAAGATGAATAGGAATGACGTCAGTATCACCATCCATCCTGCAGCACTGCTTGCAAATTTCTCCATAACATCTGTAATATTATCAAGTGTGTGATACGTTTGTACAAGGCACAAATTGAAACATAATAACATATAATCAAGTATATATGCTACATATGGTCTTAGAGAACTCACCCATCTTGTAAACAAGGAAGGGGTTGATGAGAAATTGGTCGATTTTGTTTGTTCCGTTGGTTTTGATTTTGTATTTTTCTAATATAAATATGATAATAGTTGCAGCCACAAAAATCACACCAAGAGTTAACCACAGTAACCCTTCGAAAGGTTTGAAGAGGATCCCTGAAGTAGAGGCATTCTTCATCCTAACCATCATTGCTACACTTGAATCTAAATATGGCAACGTGAAATCAACACAATTTGTGCGACTTGCCACAATTGTGATGTCCCCAATTATAGCATCAAGATCCTGCAATATTTTCATATGCACATAAATTTGAATGAAAGTTACAAACAATATATATATATATATATATATATATATCATATATGGCTTTCTATCCCGAGCTCAGTACAACCAAGAGGATTGAGGCCTGGTGAAACCGAGCTCTATTCTCAAGCTCCTCTCCTCTCTCATCTTGAGTTACATTGTTATCTTTATGCTAATATGAGGTATAAGGGGTTGTAGAAATCTCCTAAGGACAGTGTCAAGAACACGACTTGAGCTATACGTTTATTGTTTTTCTGTAAGTGCTGCCGCTAACAATTTGTACGGTGTAAGGTGCTCGCGCACCGACACATACATATATCATACCAAGCTTTCCATGAGAAACTAAAAGATAAATTGATGCAAAGTAAAACAAGTGAAAAAGAAAAGAATGAAAACTTGCCTCATCTTTCATTTGAGTGCAAAGCATGTCATCATATGTGGTGTTATCGCTTCTACTTTTGTTCAGCAAGGAAACAAACTTATAATTATTTAATGAAAATGGCAAAACATCAAGAGCTCTTAAGAACACATTATAAACAAAGCTATCAACCCGAAATTTACTGGAATTATATACATTCACAAGTTCAGGAAAAGAATTTGTTATGGGGACTCCAATCCTCAACTTTGGTGGTTTATCCCATGTGTCACCTGGCCACAGTGGATCCTTTAGTTGGTATTCACGACCACCAGATGCCTCACCACCACCACCTCCTTCACTATAATCTCGAACAAGTCCAGTTTTAGGGCACCAAGATCCAATGATCATTTCTCTGGGTCCTATCACATTGTATACTTCAAGTACCGATTGATCTAGTTGTCCTTTGCTTATTAAACTAAAATTTAGCCCTGACCTGCCTGTGAAATTAATAGCCCGGATTTCCTCGTCAAGTTTTTTGCCATTATTTTCTGTGCCACGCTTCTCTAAAGCCATAGCCAATGCTTCGATTGTGTGATAAGCCCACCATCCATAGATATTTAGGCTACTATTGAACCTTTTATTGAAAATTGTCTCTGATTTCCTACGAAAACTTGTTTTGTTCGAATCCATTGGCCTCACTCCCAATGCACCTCGCATGTATCCTTTCAAAGGTTTCCCAGACGACACTTGAGGATCTGTCAAAGAAGACAGCTCTTGGGTAAGTATCCAAGCATACCCGTAACCCATCATCATCGTTTTGTTCCGTGCAGACAAAATAAATCTTGTTCCCAAATCCATGCTCATATGGACAAGAAATACATGTGTTCTCATGTTGTTTAACGTGTCAAGAGTGGTTTTAATTCCAAGATCTGTTGAACTTGAATTGATAGCTGTTACGTTAGCCATTTGTATGCCCATCTGTTTCAACACATTGGTGAGGCATGGAACAAGGTGACTGCCATATTCTGTCTCTTCATAAATTGGGACAATTGATTGCCACCCAAGAGAGCTAATAGTGGCAGCTATAGCTTGGAACTGATAGCAATCAAGGCCTTGACCGGTGTAGATGGAAGATGGGGATGGAGGAGGCAAAAGAGATGGGCCAGTCATGGGAAACCAAATAACAGGTTTTTTGAATAATTCATCGCCAAGTTTCACTATATACCTTGCTTGCTCTGAGTTTTGGGGCCCCAATATGGCATGCACTGTTTTATTGTTTAGTAGATCAAAAGCTGTTTGTCTCCAAGTTCTATCACCTTGACTCTCCATGTTAACATAAAATAAAGCCTATTTCATAACAAAATAGGTCTACTCTACGTTAACTTGGAGTGGCAGGGAGACAGGATTGGAGACCGAAAGAAGAAAAAAAAACCATCTTAGTAAATACTATTATGGGAATTACTATTATTTAACTAATATTGGTAGATTAAGATCCCTAAAAAAAAGGTTTATTAAGGAAATAAAATAAATGGGTTAATTTAAACAAATGTGAGATGATCTCCCGCTAAAATACCATTTTGTAACATTAAACTATAAGTTGAGTAAATTAGTTTGGCAAAAATTGATAGAGGTGAGTGGTAAAATGGATGAATTTTATATTTAGGAATAAATCTAACCCTTCAACTCAAGGACATAAGGGAATAAAATGATACCCCAATTTAGACTACTTAAAACTTTAATGAGGAAATGACAACTTTGGGCCGTTGCGTCAGTTTAATTTCAATTTAGGACCAAAAAAAATTAAAAATTTTAGCAAAGAGATTTTGTTTTTTTAATCATTATAAAATTACATAACTACCCTTTTTCTTTAACACGCGTTTCATCTTAAATTTTGAAAAATCTATTTCAAATTAAATTATTATATATAAACAGTTGAAAGTTATTATTAATGATGAGTGTCAAATTTGCAACTGATTTTTTCAATTCTTGACATGAAGGACTAGAGAGACTTATTTTTTATGATTTTAGAGAAAGAAATGAAATTTGAGGGGAGGGAGATCGGAATAGTGGTGTTACCATCTGCTGCCGCCTTGGGGAAGTCGTTCTGAGAAACATCCCGGACTTGAAGGACAATCTTGGTGGTTGTATCCTTATGAGCGGAATAGTAATCTTCGACGGCAAGGGTGAGGCTGTTGTTAAGCATGTAACCAAGAGTCGAACTCAGATCAAGAATGACTCCTACTGGTATTTCTCTTTTATTCTGCTCATTGGCCGCCATGGATGGTCTTGATGTGAGGTTAAGCCATAATAATAGTAAGAGAAGAAGACTCACACCTGAGAGAGAAGAAGCTTTGGAGCTTTTCTGCAACTCTGCCATTGTTCTCATACTATCACTCTCACTCTCTCCCCCTCTCTCTTCACTCTTCCTCTTTCTATATTATGCCCCAATCTCTCTCCAGTATTATTATACCCTTTTTCACTATTCTTTTGTCATTATATCTTTTTCTTTTCGGATTAATTTTTAACTTCCACTTTCGCATTCCCACATTTGTGTTTATTCAAATTTGCAGCTTGATAATGAATATTCTCATTTTTATCATAAAGCTTTATAGTTTCAAAGTTCAAGAAATAAAATCATTTAAGAATCAAAAATAAAATTAAGGTAAATTATAAGGATCCAAATTGGTATTAACCCTTTTTATCAAAATATTGTTATAATTTATCTAGGGAAATTCCTGCAAAATATTCTGAAAATATCAAAAAGCCCAAACTGGGTCTCAAATCAATCCATTGTACCAAAATGAAATTTTTAAATTGTGTTTTTGCAATATTGCTCCTTCGTTTTGTTAATCAAGTGTAGAAAATAGCGAATGAAGTGTAGTAAATAGTTTGATAAAAGAAAAAGTGTAGTAAATAGTTGATTAAGTGTAAAACTGATATTTATGACACATTTGCTATTTACTATACACTTGATTAGTAAATAACAACACATTTCCGCAGGCAAAAAAATAATAATAATAACAACACATTTCAACAAATTTTACAATGGGATGTTTCAAGATATTTAAGGAAATTTCACACTTGAAATGTCTTAAATAACTAATAAAAAATAGTAAACAATTGTTTTCCAACTGTAAGATTCACTGAAATATTCAGTCATTTGTATACAGCTAATGACTAGTCGTGGGCGGCAACGCTCAAGTGGGCACTAGCTAGGGGTTTTGAGGGGTTTTTTTTTAAAAAAAAGAAGAAGAAGAAGAAGCGAGGGCGGCTGTTGTCATCTAACTTCTAACAAACTATCATCTCAATAAGAAGCGAGGGCGGCTGTTGTCATCTAACTTCTAACAAACTATCATCTCAATAAAACTTTAAGGGTAATACAATTTTTTATCTCTCAGGCTTGTTCTTAATTTGGTCTTAGACCCTTAAGTTTTAAAAAATGGGTTTTGGTCTCTCACGAGACAAAATGATCAAAGTTTTTATTAAATTATAGGGATCAATATCTTAAAAGAAATAAAACTTAAGGGATAAATTAAAATGAGGGTATACTTGAGGACGAAGATTATATTAACGCTATTTTAAAAAGAAAAAGTGAAGCCCGTATGTTGTATTTGAAGAAATAAAATTGGAATATAAAAAGGGGTTAATGTGCTATTTTAATAATAAAGATTTTCGCCAAGAGCATCTAACGTAATTAAGTTTTGAAGGGTGCAAAAATATATAAAATCTTTTAGAAAATGTGCAATTTTAACAATATTGTTAAATTGACCCAAACATATGTTAAAAAGTTAGAGAGAGAATAAGTGAGTTCCACATAAAAAAAGAGATGGATATTTGGTCTAATATACAAAAATTCCTAAAATTACTCCATTTTAAAAAAATTGTATCTATTTTTACCATTGAACAAAAAACCGGACCAGATCGGCCGGTTTGACCGGTTGAACCGGGAACCAATCAATGGTACGGTTCGATATGACCATCAACCCGTGAAACTGGTGGAACCGGTTGGACCGGTTTTCATTTTTTTTTATTTTTAATTATTATTTTGTGCTATTTTTTAGGGAAAAATGAAAAATTGAAGACCAAAATAAAGAGAAAAGTAGGTAAAGAAAAAAATGAAGAAAATAATTAAAAAAATTATTTAAAAGGATATAATAATTATAGGAAAGAAGATATCATTATATAAGTATTATAACTAATACTAATAGATTTTAAGCATTTTTTTTCTAAAAATATTTATTTTTATCTATAAAAGTTTAAAAATATATTAATATATATATATATATTGCCACTAATAAATTATAATATTTTAATATGACCAGTTCAATTACCAATTAGACCCCGATTGACCCATTAACCCTTAAACCTGTACCGTGACTGGTTCATTGTCCGGTCCGGTTTTTTCGTTCCTTGATTTTTACACCCTCCCTAATTTAATTGTGTCAGAAGCTTGTGACAAGAAAAGAACATTATTGCTTAAATTACACCTAAGCCCTACAAAATGCACTTAAGTGGAATTTGTGGAGTACTCCATGATTGATTAGAAAAATGAACACAATGACATGGCTGGAGTGACGTGTGAGAGAAACGCAACACATGAATCATGTGGTCACATAACAAAGTGGTATAGCTTTGATCAATGTATGCATGACACGTGTCTTTTATCCCATGCTTTTAAATTTTGGAATAAATCCCATGCTTTTAATTCATTATTTTTGACTTGAAATGCTTTTAATTAATTAAGAGTAAGTAGAAAAAAGTATATTTTAATTTGATGTCCCAAAAAAAGTGTAATATTGAAAGGTAGGTAGACTTGTCATTTGCCAAAAAAAACACTACTACAAAAAAGTAAAATTGTGGCGCTTATAATTGTATTAGCTGTGGCGCTAGAGAAGTACCACATATCTGGATGCTACTAAAAAAAGCTGTGGCGCTTGGAAGCGCCACAACATTTTAAATTTTTTTTTTTAAAAAAATACCCTTCTGTGGCGCTTGGTGAAGGAAGTGCCACAGGAGGGGGTCTCCTGTGACGCTTGCGTCCGCAAGAAGGGACGCAAGTGCCACAGGAGACCCCCCTCCTGTGGCACTTCCTCTAACAAGCGCCACAGTAGGGTCCCTTTTTTTTTTTGTTAATCTTTCTTTCTTTCTTGTGGCTCTTTTTTATATTTCAACTTATTATATATATATATATATGATTTTCACATTTAAAATTCAAGTTCCCCAATAAAAATGTTCTTACAAAATAATATATTTATTGTCATTTCCCCAACAATAATGTTCTTACATTAATACTCTCCAAAGCTAACATAAAAAATATCACAATACAAGAACTTGATATGTGAACACAGTACATCAACAACTAATTAAGTAAATTAAAAGATTACTAAAAAACGCAAGCTTGTAGGCCAAAAAATTTAAACAAAGCAAAAAGACAAACAAAACAAGCTAGGTTTTCACTCTTTCCTATTAAATTACGAACAGAAAGGCAAACGTTATATGACAGTTTATCTTGACTAAAAAAAATTAAACAAAGCAAGCTAGAATGAAACATTCTTCTTCTTACAAATCTATTAATTGACCAGCGCTGGGAGTGGGGGACCACGTTGGTGACGCTATCTTGAGTGACGAGGATGAGCAAATGTGAGCTGTGGAATGTAGTGGGGATCAAATGGAGTGGGGTTCAAAAGAGGAAGAGAGACAGAGAGTATGAAGAAAAGGAAACAACTAAGGAGAGGAGTGGGGATGGACGGAAAAAAAATGGAAAAATGGACCAGAGAATTTAATGAAGAAGACGAGTGTGTGTGTTTGTTGTGCAAGAGAAAGTGATATCTTTTACAGGGGGAGGGGCATCAACGCGAGTTAAGGAAGAGGGAATAAAAAGGTAAAAGGGAGGGAAAAGATAAAAAGTAAAGTTAAATGAGAGAAATCTGATTAGCGGGAGAATTGAAAATTCACATCCAGCTAATTGTGACACTTCTTTAAAGAAGTGCCACCGCTGCCTTTTTTTTTCTTTTTCTATTTTTTTTAAAAATTTTGGGGACCAAGGGTGGCACTTGCCCAGGCAAGCGCCACCCTTGGGTACATACCAGCTGTGGCACCTGGTGGACCAAGCGCCACAGCTGGGTCAATTGGGCCAACTGTGGCGCCTGCCCTGAAAGGCGCCACAGTTGGCCCCACCAGCTGTGGCGCTTGGTCCACCAGGCGTCACAGCTGGTCCCCAAAATTTTAAAAAAATTAAATAAAAAAAGAAAACAAAAGAAAAGGGGGCAGCTGTGGCACTTCTTTAAAGAAGTGCCACAAAATGTGCGCCACCTTTCAACCATTTTGTAATAGTGAAAGGAGGGTGTATTATTTATACTTTAAAAAATAATTTAAATGAAATAAATCAATATTTTTAAGTTTTTTGTTTTTGGGTAAAACACGAGGGCCCAAGCCCAATTATTTTTAATTTTGTTAGTAAACATATTTACAAGTGATCTCTTCATTAGTTTTTTACCTTTAGAATTTATATATGAACTTAGATTTATTATAAATGTTCGTAAAAATCATAATCATATAAAAGAGTCAAAAGACACTAAATTACCTATTATACTCATATATACATAGTTATACTCATGTACATATAATGATCCAGTCATTTTTCAAGTGACTTATAATATCAAGGGAGAATTGTGAAAAAAGATCTCACCGATAAATTAATTGTCAAATGGGACCTGAAAAGATCATCTGCACATGGAGAGAAGATATTGTGCACATGGGGGAAGATTTTCTGCACACATGAAAAGACGTTTTGCACACGTATAGGGAAGAATATTGCACATAGGGAAGATCGTCTGCACACAGGAGCAGATATTTTGATCACCTGGAAGATCGTTTGCACACCGAGGTCCCATTTAGCAATTAAGTTTCCACTAAGGTATTTTTTTCACAATTCTCCCTAATATTAATGACAAAGATAATCAATTTCTTTCAAAAAGTATTTCTATGGTCCTATACTTCTATTTATAAGATAGAGAGAAAGTTAACTTTTATTGATAATTTTGTAGGTTTATTTTCATGTGGTATAGTGTAGACTAAGTAAAATTAAAGTTAAAAAACTGTTGAATTTTAAAGCAGCTGAACTAATGAATTTTAACGATTTTTTTTATTCCAGTAAAATAGGTTGAGAATCACTTATAAATAAATATGACAGGAGTACTTTATAATTAATATATCTCATCTATTATGTTTAAAGCACAAAAGGGCGCAAGCGTATACGTTGTCAATTTTGACTGACAAAAGAGCTGAATGAATTAAATTTTGGGGGTTTTTTTATAAAAATACTTAGTTATTATATTATTACTCTATCTCTTAACAAACATTCGCTGATTCGCACCATCTTTGGAAAACCGGAAAAGTTTGCTTTGGGGGTCCATGCATTCCCATCTTCTGTTCGCTGCCTTTAGTAGGATGGAAAAGTTTGCTTTGGGGTTCATGCATTCCCATCTTTTGTGTGGATTATATTTTGAGAATAGTTTTTACGATTTATGAGGTAAGTGTGTTAAAGGAATTTTATCTCGGGTTGCGCAAACATAGGTTTGAAATCTAGATTTGGAAGAAACCCAAACACCCACTAAACAAATAGATAATACGAGGTAGTGAGATATTATAAAGCTCTTTTCAAAGTATCTTTAAGTGTTATATATATATATATATATATGTAAAAGATATTTAAACACCATTTGAACTTTAAAATTTTAAATTAGTGATTTTCTAAAAACTTGAGTTGTCAATTGCTATTTTTTTTTTGTCAATTTCATTACTTTTATTGTCAACAAAATTAATTTAGAATTTTAAAATTCAAGTGATATTAAAGTGTATTTTTTCCTATATATATACCATTAGCTTTTTTTTCTTTTATATATTCTTTAGAATTTTATTAATACTAAAACATTTATTTTCAATATGGAAGCACCACCGAAAACCAAAAAAAAAAAAAAGTCACAGTGAAGGACTAATTGTTTGGTTCATTGAGTCATATGGAATAGAATGATTGTTGCATAATTTTGTTTGGTATCATTGCAGAAAAGTGATGCATATATATATATATATATATACACACACACACATAAACACATGTATAATGTTTGGTTGGATTACAAAAAAAACATCATAATAGATAAGAATAATAAATCAAGAGGAAAAATTACCAATCTCCAAATTATACTCCTTTTACATAGATACACACACACATATATAAAGTGGCTTTGCTTTTATACCTCTAAAATCAGATTGTTTATTTAATTGCATTAATTCTTCCTTCATCACCTTTTATACTTGAAATTTATAATTAAATGAAAGTATGGTGAAATTTTTATTCCCCCAAACAAATAAAGTAGCAGATATGGAGCTAAAATAGGATGGTAATACTGATTTAAAAGCTAAGAAAATTTAGATTGCAAAAGAAAAAAGCTAAGAAAATGATTTGATTTATTAGTTCCTTAGCTCAATAAAATAATTAAGATATATCCTATGATTTGATTTATTAGTTCCTAAGCTCTATAAATAAAGTTAGGGTTCTCAATTGTATTCGGCCTTTAAATAATTAAATAAGCAAATTATTGAATTTCTCCATCTGAATATTCTCCCCTCCCTCTATTGTTTGGTTTTCTCCTCCCTTTCCCTCTTCCCCTTTCTCTCTTCTCTCTCTTCCTCCCCTTCTCTGTTTCTCTCCTCTCTCTCCTCTCCCATACTGATTTTACATGTGTTAGCTAGCTACTCAATGTAAGTCTTCCGCTAATAGACACTCAAACATGAATCCCATTTCTTTTGCAGCCATTCAGCTTTAATGATTGAAAGGGTGAAGAAGAGATCTAAAACAGGTTATCCTATCGGGAAGAGTCCTCCAAAATCATCTTTTGTTAAAATTGAAGAATTGTAAAATTTAAAAATATGCTAACAAGATTGAAGTTGTTTTTTATTTCAGTAAAATATGATGAAAATGACTTATAAATAATAGGGTAAAGGGACCCTCAACACCCAAATTATTTATCGAAATGCAATTAGCGCCCCAAAGTATTTATGGATGCAATTTTACCTTGATATATTAAAAATGATGCAATCTCACTCCTCATCTAACCGTGCATTAACATCGTTTTCTTTTCTTACATGCCCTGGCCATTGCTAGTTTGGCTTGTTCTGGGCCCAGCCACATCTTTCATCCTTCACTTCATAACTTCTTTTGAATTTTAAGAGCCTTTACAACTTGACATCTTCCATAAGAAAGAAGGAGAAATTTATGAGCTCTTTAACTTTTAACAATTGATCACAATTATATGCATTTAACTCATAAATTATCAAAAGTTTGACTTTGCTTTTGTCACATCACATTTTCTTCTATAAATTCTTTATATGCACAATTTGAACTCAAAAATAAGTAAAAAGAGTAGAACATATGTTGGAATATTATTAATTTCAAAGAGTTAATAGTCTCTTCCTACAATCTCTACAGGATCAGCCTCAAGCTTATTTACATCGACTTCCTTCGGAAATTTATTGTTGTTCATCATGCCATATCGGCTTTTGCTAAGATCAGAGCATGAATAGGTTTGAGTTGTCTCACTACGTGCTTGTTTGGGATAGTTTATTTTTAGGCAATAAATGCTTATAAATCGTGATTTACGGTATACGAGGTAAATATGTGAGAGGAATTTTATCTTGACTTACGTAATAAGTGCTTATTGATCCCCAATAAGCAATACCAAACACACACGTACTTGTTTTTCATTGTATATGCCTGGGATTTCTCTCTTGACCACCATGTATAGGGATCAAGTTTCTATCGTTGCCCAGATTATTGTGTTGCATAGTGTGATCTGGTACAATGTGCTCTTTTTCTTTTTTTGGTCTGAGCTGGATGCTGAACGCCTTTTAATTTGTTTTTTAACTTATTCATTCGGTTTCTTTCTTTGTCTATTTAGGTGGATGCTCTTTGTTTTTGTTTACATGGTGATGCTGTCTTTAAAGCACGAGATAAAGAGTTGAGAAACATCGATGAGAAGATGAGGGTGGGGCATACAAGAAAAGAAAACGATGTTAATGTATTGTTAGATATAGGGTGAGATTGATCCGTTTTTAATATATCAGGAATAAAAAATTTTCCCATAAATATTTTTTAATGCTGATTGTACTTCAATAAATAGTTTAGGGTGTTGGGTGCCTCTTTACTCTAAATAAAAATGAGTTTGGTGCTTTATAAATATATCTCATCAACTATGTTTAAAGCACAAAAGGAATCATAACAGCGGAGGAAGGTTGTTTTCTCTCTCTTGAAAAGTGTGCACAACTCCAACAGAAACTTCCGCTGGATCGGCCTTCTGATCTTCTTGTATGTGGTAGTAAAAAGAAAAAAAAGAATGATAATCTTTCTTCAATGGTACCGGACACAGAGATGGTTGATGAAGGAATATCTGCAAATGAATCAGACACTCAAGACTGTATGGAGCATGATATCATAGATGCGAATACATCAGATCTAGCGGGAAGAAACAGATCTCCTATAAGGCCTCCCTACTTGGCTTCAATGGTATAGACAATGGAGGTGATTGTGTGGAGGATGAAGCTCTGTTATCGGATGTCCTTAACAAAGAATGGGCTTTACCAAAAATCACAGAGGAGGTCAAAACTCTTATGCAATATCATCCTGTTGTTCTTGTTACAGCAGAAGAGTATAGTGATTGGTGCAAGCCATGGAATGCTGCCCTGATTATCACGGTGCTAGGTTGGAAGTACAATGTATATACTCTTAAGACCCATCTATCCCGACTGTGGAAGACTCAGGAATTCGATTTAATCAACCTGCCTAATAATCATTTTCTAGTCAGATTTTTGCAGAAGGAAGGATGGGCACAGCTCTATCACAGAGTTCTTTATAATGGACCATGGGTGGTCCAACAACACTCTATCCTTGTTCAGCGATGGTCCCCCCATTTTGATCCGTTCAATAATCCTTTGGGCAGGGTAGCAATTTGGGTTAGGATTCCTAATATTCCTATGCAATGTTACAATGTGACATTCATCACCAGACTAGGCAACAGAATAGGAAAAACAATGAGGATTGATCTGCTCAATCCTTCAACGTCGACATCAGACACAACAAGAGTGGAAAGGGGCAAATATGCTCGAATTTGTGTAGAAGTTGATTTAAGGAAGAAATTGGTACCGAGAGTGATCGCGGCACATCAAGCATTCCAGGTTGAATATAAAGGGATTAACCTTATCTGCTTCGCGTGTAGCCGGTATGGACATCGGAAAGAAAGCTGCCAATGGACGTATGCTGATCCACACAAGGCTGGAGAGAAGCCACAGGAACGGTCCATACCTCAACCCCCGTCTACTTCGATGACGAAGACAAACCCAGCTTCCGATGAAGAGTTCAGCCCGTGGATGATCGCCGGTCATTCCAACAAAGCTCGAGTTTAAAAAAGAAATGGTTCTCAAGAAGCCAAGTCGGATCAGAATAGAGGATATCGAGCAGCAAAAAATACTGAGAAAGGAGGCGCTAGCTCGCGGTTTGAAGCACTGATGGGGCTGGATGAAGAAGAGGGGTTCCTTGGGGGATGGAACGGCTATCATGACGCAGCACCAGGGTTCAGATCGGGCAGGAGAATTGCAGGTAGTAGGTGACCTGGAAGGAGTGGGTGTCTCGGGTAAAAGGAATAAGAAGGAAATTGATTTAACTAGAGGGGGGTTATCTCCATCGAAGGAGACGGTGGAGATCAAGACACACAATGGAAAAGAAAGTGGGAAAGCTGGAAAAGCTGGGCTTTGGATTGAGAAACATCAACAAGAAAATAGAATGGTAGGTGATGGTCAACCCGTGAGTAAGGGTCATGGTGGGCTGAAGTTACAAGGGCCCAAAACTGGTAAGGCCGCTGCTGATCAGGCTGAGCGCATGGGCAATGTTGGACAAAAAACACAAGGGTCTAAGAGTGGTATATTGGGTCGAAGAGAACATGTGGTAGTGGGAGGGAATATTTCCCAATTGAATTCAAATCAAATTCATCTCAGAAGGGAAGAGGAACCTCAAAAATAAATGGCATGTTTCTTCTCGAGGGACCTGGGAATACTTCAAAAAAGAAACATGATGCTTATATAAAGGAAAAATGTGAACAAAGTATGCAGGACACAAGGTCAAATTCTTGTCAATTACAAGAGTCTTCACAGTTTGAGGACGATGTTAGGGATGATTTTATGAATGCAGATTCTGAAGATCATACAATGCAACTGGTGGAAGGGGAGCGACACGCAGGTGCTATTGAGCATCTAGATCAGTGAGTTTTCTCTTCTCTTATTTAGTTAGATCATCATGATTATTGCTTCTTGGAATTGTAGAGGTGCTGGAAGCGGATCCCTTCCTAGCACCATTAAAGATATAGTGCGTAACTACAAGGTTGATGTCCTTTGTCTCCTTGAAACCAGAATCAGTGGCTCTCGTGCTGATAGAGTTTCTCATAAATTAGGTTTTAGTAACTGGATTAGATTAGAAGCCTCGGGTTTTGCAGGAGGAATTTGGGTTTTTTGGGAAGAAAGTAACACTCAAGTTGAATACATGTTTTCTAGTACCCAATTTATTCATTGCAAATTACTGGATAGGAGATCTCAAAATTCTTGTTTTGCCACTTTCGTTTATGGTGAGCCTGTTGCAACTAGGAGAGAAAGTCTATGGAGGGTATTAAAGGATATCGCATCCTCCATGCATGAAGCATGGCTGGTTATTGGTGATTTTAACGCTTTCTTGAATCCATCTGACAAAATTGGAGGATCTCACATGTCCCTTAGACAATGAAACAGTTTGCTGACTGTATCAAGGATTCTAACCTGTTAGAAATTCCTATTGTGGGAGAGCGCTTTACATGGGAAAAACAGGGTATGAAAGAACGTCTGGATTGGGCATTTGGAAATTTAGAATGGGAACTTAATTTTTCAAGAAGCAAGGTTTTTCACTAGCTTCTATATAAATCTGATCATAAAGTTCTTATTGTTGCTGAAGGAGTAGGAAGGCCTAACCAACGATCAAGGCCGTTTTTCAAATATCAACCAGCATGGGCTTTAGAAGACAGTTTTAAGGATGTGGTCCATAGAGCGTGGAACAACCTTGATTGGTGCAGTGGGGTTGTACAATTTGAGCAAGAAGCTACAGAGTGGAACCGTTCAGTTTTAGGAAGCATTCCCAAGAAAAAGCAACAAACTTTAAGAAGATTAGAAGGAATTGACAAAGCTAGGAAGAATAATCTTGAAAATGGATTATATAAACTTGAACAGAGGATTTGGCAGGAATATAGTAAACTGAGCGCACAGGAAGAGCTTTTATGGTTTCAGAAAGCTAGATGTAACTGGTTGGAGTGGGGTGATAAAAACACTAGATTCTTTCATGCATCCACTTTGATAAAGAGGAAAAAACAGCAGGTAGAGGCTTTACAAGATGAAAATGGAGTTTGGATCAGGGATCAAGAAAAATTAAGACAAATGACTAGCCAATTTTTTCAGGAATTATACACTAAAGATAACCAAGTTATGGACTCCTCAAACTGGATAGCTGAATTTCCGCCCCTGCAACAACAAGACTATGAGCTCATTCACAAAGAGGTTGATGATATTGAAATCAAGAATGCAGCCTTCATGATGGGTGCCTTTAAAGCACCAGGTCCTGACGGCCTTCAAGCACATTTCTTTCAGACCCAATGGGACTACATTGGTGGCAAGGTGTATAATATGGTCCGTGGAATATGGCATGACCCCAAGCAAGTTAAGGTCATTAACCATACCAACATTGTTCTAATACCTAAGGTGGAGAATCCCCAAACGGTGCAAGATTTTCGTCCCATATCCCTATGTAATGTCATTCTCAAGATTGTAACAAAGATAATTGCCACTAGACTAAAGGAAGACATGTCTTACCTGATTCAACCTCAGCAGTGCAGCTTTATAGAGGGCAGGCAAAGCAGCGATAATATCATTATTTCTCAGGAGGCCATCCATACTATGCGGAATAGGAAGAGGAAGAAGGGGTATGTGGCAATTAAAGTTGATATGGAAAAAGCCTATGATCGACTTGATTGGGAATTCTTAAGAACCACTCTTATTAGTTTAGGTCTATCTGATAGGATCATTCATATCATTATGGCCTGTACCTCTTTGGTGTCTATGAAAGTTTTATGGAATGGCACAGAATCAAACTCTTTCTGTCCAACTAGGGGGCTAAGACAAGGTGATCCGCTTAGTCCATACTTATTTGTCTTGTGTATGGAATGACTGAGCCAAATGATTACCAGAGCAGTTGTTAATGGGAATTGGAAGGGTCTGAAATTTAATAGCCGTTCACCAACAATCTCTCATTTATTCTTTGCAGATGATCTCCTGTTGTTTGGATAAGCTTCATCTGAACAGATAGAGACGATGAAAGAGATAATGAGGGTTTTCTGTGAAGTCTCTGGACATAGGATTAATCTTACAAAATCTAAGGTTTTTTGCTCCAAGAGCGTTCATATTAATAGAGCCTTAGGTTTGACTCATAGTTTAGGGATAGGTCTTACAAGGGATCTAGGGAAATATCCGAGAGTCCCACTTTTGCACTGGAGAGCTACTAACCTTCATTTCTTTCCTATCATTCAAAAGGTTAGGAAGAGATTAGCAAACTGGAAGGGTAGGTTTCTCACAATGGCAGGCCGAACGGTTTTAATCAAAGCGGTTTTGGCCGCTCTTCCTAGTTACCAGATGCAAACAACTCTCCTACCTAAAGGAGTTTTAAAGGACTTGGAAAAAATCAGTCGATCTTTCCTTTGGAATCAAGGTCAAGAGGGAAGAAAGATGCATCTTATTGCATAGAACCAAATTACTCAGACTAAAGATATGGGTGGGTTAGGTATTAAGGACCTTCAAACTCAGAATAAGGCCTACATTATGAAACTTTGTTAGGGTTTATTAACTAAGCCTGAAGCCTTATGGGTGCAGTGTTTAAAAGGAAAATATGGATGTGGTGATGGTTTATATCCCATGGTTTTCAAGAAATCAAACCAGTCCATCATTTGGAAGAGCATTACCAATGTATGGGAACAATTTTATAAAGGAGTGGGTAGATCTCTAAAGGATGGCACGACTAGTCATGTCTGGTGGGATTTATGGACTCCAATTAATGAGCCACTCATATTTTATGTTGATTGAAACATTCATCTCCTAGATCCTGGTGCTAAAGTGAGAGATTTTGTCTTGGATAATGGGAGATGAAATCTGGCTAAATGGAGTGAGTTTCTTCCTTGCTGGGTAATCGGCATCATTGATAAGGTGCATCCTCCTCATGGGAGTGAAGCTGATTCTTTTTCTTGGAGATATTCTTCTGATAACTGTTTCAGTGTTCGGGCAGCATATAAATTCTTGTCTACACAAAAATTCCAGAAGTTGCCGGATCTTTGGAAGAAAGTCTGGAGATTACCGATACCAGAAAAAGTAAAATTTTTTCTCTGGCAAGCTATTCATGAGAGACTTCCTACTAACCTCCTCCGGGCTCAGAGAGGATTAGATCACAGTGCGGAATGTCCTTTTGAGTGTCAAAGAGAGGAAACAATATTACACATTCTGAGAGATTGTGAGATTGCCAAAACTGTGTGGATATCTTTTGTTAAACCAGCTCATCGTTTTAGATTTTTCTGTACTGACTTGTAGGTTTGGCTCAAGGAGAATATGTCACTTAACATGGGATGTGATAGATTTCGGAGATGGCCGTGTACAAAAATTTTCAGTCTCACATGCTGGCTATTGTGGAAGAACAGATGCCAAGGAGTAATGGAAGGAGTTCGAGCACAACCCCAGGAGGTCGTTCACCAAACCACCTTTCATCTACTGGAGTCTGGTTTCTTAGGGAAGCTTAAGCATCAATTCTTGCAATTTGGAAGGGATGAAGATAGCTTATGGGAACTACCGCCAGAGGGATATGTAAGACTTGACTCTGATGGTTCGGTTAACGCGTATCGAGCAGCGGCATGTGGCGGCGTAGTTCGTGATGATCATGGCCAATGGGTCCTTGGATTTCAAAGACAACTTGGGTACCAATCCCCCACATCTGCAGAATTATCGGGGCTTTTGACAGGTCTTCAGTTGTGCAAACAACATCAGTTCCACTAGGTGAGGGCCTACACAGATTCTATGGAGGTACTCAACCTGATCTTGAGAGATGGCGGACATAATCACCCACTAAGATCTGCAATCAATGCAGTGAGAGAACTAATATTCTCAGATTGGCAGATTGAGCTGTACTATGCACCACGAGAAACAATTCAGTGTGCCGACTTTCTAGCCAGAGAAGCTCAACATATATTGGGTGGACTAGTGATTCTTTCAGTTCCACATCCGGGTTGTAGACAATTTTTGAGGGAGGACCTTACTCTTAGAAGGTCCTCAACCTTCTCTAATGTAATGTAGTTTCCATGTAATGGCCTTATATATATATATATATATATATATAAAGCACAAAAGGAAGCATTGATTCCCTGAATACTGCAAACAAGGAAGCACGAGGAGTAGGGTATACTTTGTCCCTTTAATTTGCATTTGGTGAGGAAGTTGTGCCGGGGAGAATTCACGTGGAGGCCCTTGTCAATTTTGACTGACGAAAAAGCTGGATCTGTCAAATTTTGGGGTCTCATCTTAATTAAGATAGGCTTTTATTATTTAGAAAATTTTTATAAAAATACTTATAATATTATTATCTCTTAACAAACATTTGCACCATCTCTGGAAAACCGGAAAAGTTTGCTTTTGGGGTCCATGCATTCCCATCTTCTGTTCCTTGTCTCTTTAGTCAGTAATAAAGGTAGCGTGTTATTTAAAAAAAAAAAAAAAAGATAATGCAAGCTGGTCTATTGGCTCCCGGTCCTGGTTATTCCCAGTCCTATGGCTTAGACATTTTGGTTCCACTGTTACCGAGACTGGGGATTGCCAGAACCGAAACTCTCTATGAATACCCCTAAAACAAGGAAATTGATTATAAAGATCTTTTCAATGTATCTTTAAGTTTAATTTATATATATCAAAAACTTCTGTTGGCCAAGAGAATGTTATAAAAACTTTTAAATTTACCATTAGAGTTTTAATGTTTTATATCTCCTTTAGGATTTTGTTAGTATTAAACAATTTTCTTTTAATGTGGAAACACCACCGAAAACAAAAAGAATGACATTGAACGACCATGAATTTATAAAATGTTAGAAAAGAGTAATGGCTGGTTTGGTTCACTGAATCATATGGAATGGAATTGAATGATTTTTGCATAACTTTGTTTAGTATACCATTAAGAAAAGATGATTCATTCATAGACATAAAAATACAGTAATTGGTTTGATTACAAAGAAGGTGGTAATGGATAAAAATGTTTGGTTGGATTACACACATACATATATAATGGCTTTGCTTTTTGTTTATTTATTTCATTAATTCTTTTTATTACATTAGCTTTTATTTAGATGATATTTAGAATTAAATTAAAGTATAATAAAATTTGTATTAAATAGACTTTTCATTCCCCTAAACAAATAAAGTAATAGATGTGAAGCTAAAATAGGATGGTCATGCTGATTTTAAAAGCTAAGAAAATTTACATGGCAAAGACAAAGCTAAGAAAGTTCAACATTATTCTACATCTTTTAAAAATCATTATAAATTTAGATGGTTAATTATGTCTTTTTTCAGATTCTCACTTGTTGTAATCCCCATTCTTTACCTTCAGAAGTGTAATCCTATTATCTCATATGTATATGATGTAACCCTAATATATCTGGTTATTCCCTTTATTACCTAAATGTGCCAACTGTGACAGATAATATTTGGAAAAGAATATCTGACTTCTTATTAGTATGTAAGTGTATATATACAAGATGTGTAGGCAGTGGGCGTAGTTACATAACAACAATGCTAACTAATTAAGTTACATAACAATTCATCAACAAATAGTTGTGTTAGGACTACAACTAATTACGTGATATCTATACTTGACAACCCCTGCAAGCTGGAGCATGTATATTCTTCATGCCAAGCTTGGAAATTAGCTCATGAAACTTAGTAGGATGTAGAGGTTTAGTGAAAATATCAACCAACTGGTTAGAAGAACGGATAGGCATGAGATGAATGATTTCAGCTTGGAGTTTCTCACGAACAAGATGACAATCCAATTCAATGTGCTTAGTTCTTTCATGAAAAATAAGATTCGCAGCAATTTTGAATTGCAAATTGATTATCACAGGTCAAAAATGCTGGATCAATGTGACTTGTGTTAAAATCTGTGAGTAGAAAAAGGATCCATTGAACTTCACATGTAGTAGAGGAAAGAGCTCAGTATTATGCTTCTGAAGAGGATTTGGAAACACTAGCTTGCTTCTTAGCTCACATGTTTTATGCAACAGTTACTTCCGCTGGTTATCAAGAATGCACTGGCTCCGGATGTGTTTATCATTTTGGTGGAGCTGTGTTCCTTTTTTCAAAAGTTGTGTTTAAGGGTTTTGATTGTTAAGGAGCTCGATCAAATGTAGTATAAAATCATTCTTACACTGAAAAATCCCTATTTTTATTGTATATTGTTATATTTTAATTGGGGATTTTATCATAATTATTGAGCCTAAAATGTCTTTCTTAAGATAAATTGAGATTAAGAATAAATAGATTAAATTATGACTAAAAAGTGTAAAATTGGCAAAATAATCACAATTACTCTTAATTATATGTGCTTGAAAAATTGGATTAAGATTTAATTGTTTTTAATTATATGTGCTTGAAAAATTGGATTAAGATTGAAAATGACAGTTTGGGATGTGAATTTCAGAAATATCATTTTGGTCCCACGAATTCTAAAAATGTCAGTTTGGTCCACGTCTGAACACAGCGTTTTTGACACAGCACCTTAGGTCTGATTCAGATAGCAGCTGGACACACGGGAGATATTCAGAACAGAGCGCAGCTGAGAGCAGGGGAGGACGAAGCTCAGAACTACACTTGCTGGAATCATTTCCATCCTACCACCGTCACCTTCACAGCAACCAACTCCTTCCTCCGTTTATCCAACCCGTGGCTTTCTCTAATCTGTTTTGTGTGGCAATTTCAGCCCTGACTTCATTGATTCATTGCTAATTGCTTAATTGATTCAGTATTTTACATGGCTGGAATTGTGAAATTGTTTGGTGAAATTGTGATGACAAATTACAGTGGCTAGAAGCTTCTAACTCTTGAGATTGGCGAAGATGGCATGAGTTTTCAAGCTTTAAAGGGGAGTTTTGTGTTTTAATCCATTTGTTTAGCTTTGTAATTATGATTTTCAATTTTGGAGATTGTATTTATATTGTTAGACCTTTGTTACTTGGTTAAGTACTCAGTTTGGATTAATTTGTGATTTGGATTAGTTGATGTTAAACTTTGCGCTCATCATGTGGTTACATATATATTTAAGTGTAATTCTATTAATTCTCTATTGTCTTATATGGTATTGTTTAGATATTGAGTTGATTTTGGAGTTGCATTAAACCAATTGCATTAATTAATTTAAATTACACACTAAGATTGCTTAATAGCATCTCTAGAGTAGGGGTTCCTCTCTTTTGATGCTAGACTTATCAGTTGATGGGGTTTGGTATTTTAGAAAACTTAGTGATTTCATAAATTACACACAAAGTGGTTTTAAATAATGTTTTAAGAAGTGATTATTTTTAGGTCTAGGAATAATTATCGATTAATGCACTAGACTCAACGGTGTATGAGGTTTGGTATTTTGAGGGACTTTGGTTGCAATTACTAGTATTTTGTATTGAGTTTCGGTAAGAGGGGTTAAACCTTGCCCAGTGTGAAAGTGTTTAATCAAATCTAACTCAAGCTAGCTCAAAAGGTCTTTTAGACATTTTTGACTAAGCTAGTAAATTGAACTCTCATTATCATTAGATAAACTATGATTGCCCTTGCAAGCCATTTTCAAGAGATTCACTTCATCAATTTCATGTCACCTATCATTTTATATCCAAAAATATTGTAGTGTAGGCATTTACATTTTCTTACAACCTATTTGATATTTAAAAGCTAAAAATCATTTTCAACTTGTTTTATGTCAATCTTCACACTTAGTTTCTAGGTAATTAATAAAAGGCTCTTCGAAAGACGATCTGAGATTGCACCGTATATTGCAATCCTTGATTAAATTTTGAAGAGATTACCAAGGCACAAAGCCGACAACGCTTAATAGCTTTTGTCATTTGGAAATGATTTTTCCTCCGTCTTTTTTCACTGTGATGATTCACCTGACAGTCCAACTTGTTCATGAAACAAAGCTCACTGCCCCAATTCAATATCGATAGATGTATCCTATTGAGAGGCGCTCATTTTACATGTACATTAGCATTACTTTATAAATTTGCTATTTGCCCATTTAATCATATAGTATCATTCTTCCTTCTTGACTTTATAGGTTTCTTGGGAAATTGAAATCCTATGTAAGGAATAAGGTATGGCTAGAAGGTTCTATAGCTGAAGGTTATATAGGAGATGAGGTTTTGTATTTTTGTTCAATGTACTTTGATGACATTGTGACGGCTTTCATTTGACCACTTTGCATAGACGATTGTCCTAAACCTGAGTCATCATTAAGAGAGTTGTTAATCCCTCGTGTTAGTAAACCAGTTGGAGGAAGTGAGAACTTCAAACTAACGGCAACTAAGAAGTTGCAAGTACATAGACATGACTTGATTAAGTGCACTAAAGTTGAACCATTCCTTCAGTAAGAATTGTACACTCATGTTTTTCTATATCTTTCTTAACATTTTGTACTTACATTTTATGATCGCCTTCCCATGATTAATTGTAGCGAATTCAGAAGTTATATGAAGCGTCAACTCAGGATCCATACACAAACATCATTTGAAGTCGACAAAAAGGTCCATAGAGAATTCCCAAGTTGGTTTGCACGTAAAATACTAAATGACAACAACCCACACTCCCTAGATTTCAGAGCTCTTGCAATCGGCCCTCTTAACCATACAAAATTGGTTTACAGCATACAATGTCAATGGTTTTAAATTTTGCACAGTTTCATGAGATCAAAAATTGCAAACTCAAAATTCGGGTGTTTATGGCACCTTTGGAACAAGGGGTTATGCGAGCAACAGTGACAACAACATGTAGTTTAAAGGCGTCATTTACTATGGAAAGCTTCTTAATGTTATCGAACTAAATTACCAAGGCCGTTTCACCATGATGTTGTTTAAGTTTTTATAGGAAAATACAACAACTTCTTAGGGACTCACAACTGACAATTTAGGTGTCACATCAGTCAATTTCACCTGACCAATTCACACCAATCAATCTGAAGATGATGAGCTATATATTCTTGCCTTAGAGGCATACCAGATTTATTATGTCGAGATTGAGAGGCACAGGGATTGGAAAACGGTGGTTTATTTAAAGCCTTGAGACCTTTACGACATGAGTGATGGTAATAACATCGCCTATGAGAGCGAGTCATTCTAGCCCGCCAATTTCGAAAACTTTTTCCCTGAAGGAGATAACAATTTACCTATAGTTCGGTGCATTTTTTTAAGTTCACATCATTTAAATTTAATTTTTGTACAAAATAATACCATACTAACATTTTCTTCACACAATTTTTAAAGGGATGGCGCCGAAAAATGATTAAACAAATTATGTTTCTATTCTTGTAAACCTTAATGTATATTTTTTAAAAAACAATATTTGTAGCGGTTTTATAATCGCTACAAAATCAACTAAAACCGCTATAAAGAACGTCATAATAATCGCTATAAAACCTGTCACATTAACTGCTATAAGTGTTATGCAAATCCTTATAAATGCCCCTACCACATCTCATTTCAAACACCCATTCATTTCTTTCAACCCTTCCTCTCTTTTGTTTTCTAAAGGGAACGTCATAATATTTGGAATTTTTTTTAAGGGCTAAGGAGCTGAGCAAAGTGATCAAATATAGTAAAAAGTTTTTTAATACTTTCATTTCAATATGTTTTTCCCTCACATAATACTTATTCTCATTATTTTTTCTTTTTTTGCAGAAATTGGAGGAAATTTCCTCACCATTTTCAATATTCCATCCATAATGATAACCACATAATAAATAACATAACAATTTCTTATTACCTATACATCCTCGATAATATTACCTATATAAAGTTTATACTTATACAATTTAATCTAATCATTCTTTTTAAATAATAACTTCTATCAACTAAATTACTTAAATAATAAACTATTCAATCCAATATTATAAAAATAGAGATAGATAATTGTATATTTTTTTTAATTTCACAAAATTTTGTAGATGTTTTAAGAACTACAACTGCTACAAATTTAAAAACAAATGAGATTAAATTTTTGGCGCTACTTTTAAAATTTTATATGATATTAGTAGCGGTTTAGAAACCGCTATAAAGTTTTGGCACTATTTTTTAAAAGTTACTATTTCAATTTTAACCGCTACAAAAATGGAGCCAAATTTTCCTTTTTTATTTCCTACCACATGAAATTGTGGCATCAACAACATTTATAGTGATTATAAAACCACTACAATTTTGATAGATGATATGTTATCAATATGAGAATCTTGTAGCGTTTGGAATTTTACCCTAAAGTCTTTCAGAGGCAATTTTATTCTGACAATTATCCTAATTAATTTTGACCGTTAGTTAACAAAATATGTTGAGCTGACAGTTTACATATTAGCCACATCATTTTTGTTAAGGTGAAAATTTACCCCAGAAGTTTAAAATTATCTTTGAAAGAAATGGGGAAAAAATGAAGTAGATACATACATGAACTTCTAGGGCAAATTTGCACCTCAACAAAAATTACATGAATGACATGTGAATTGTCAGTTCAACATATTTAGTCAACTAACGTTCAAAATTAATTGAGATAATAGCAAAGACAAAATTGTTCTTTTTTTGACATTTTCAGAACAAAATTGCTCATTGATGATAACTTTTGGGGTAAAATTGCCCCTTAACCTAATATATATAATTATACCATGTCTAGACATTTTTAGGCAATTGTACGTGATTCATGTTTGCAATTAAATAGCAACAGTCTATAATTTCTTCTACATACTTACTCTATAAATTATATCATACAGATTATATAATAACCTTAGAAGATAAAAAATGCCTTGTTGTTAATGTAAGGATGTTATTAGTAGGTGATAACTTATATGTCAGTATATCCGAAAGCATTTTTTGAATATATACAGAGGCATATGTTGTCATTTACTTAATTAGAAATTTATTGAATTTGCCAATCTAATTTAAGATTTCATTAGTTTGAGCGACTTTATATGCGATCTTCCCTTCCCTGTATTTTTTATTTGAAAAAAGCCAGATATTTTACCAGCCTCAAATTATGTACTGTACAATATTATTGTCATCTAACTTCTAACAAACTATCTTTATTTAGCAATACTTTAAAAATGAAAAAGTGAAGTCAATGAAAAAGTGAAGTCCCGTTGGTCGTATATGAAGAAAGAAAATTGGGACGTGCTTACCCCTGGGTGGGTAAAAATATGTTTTTGCGAGTGCTCAATGATTGATCAAAAAATAATAATAATAATTAATTTCAACCAATTTTTAATTAGGTATCTATAGTGTTTTTAATATTTATTAGGTGATTCTTATACTTTTACTTGTTTTTTATTAAATCCTTGTAGTTCTTTTTCTTTTTATCAGGTCCATATAGTTTCACATTATTTTTAATTAGATCCTAGTACCTTTTTTATTATTTATTCAATAAATTCTAATAATATCTTCTATAAATATAAAATATGGCATTATTAAATATTGTTCTATAAATAATAAGCTATCATAATATTTTTATTTTAAAATTCTTTTTTATGAATTATTTTAATATTCTTCATAATTTTTTTAATTAAACACATATCCATATTAGCTATTTTTAGTTATAATTTTATTGTTTTTGTATTTATAAAATTTTAATTTTAATTATAAATTTTATAATAATATAATACAATTATAATTAATTAATTATATTAATTAATTTTAAAATTATATAATTATTAATTTAAATTTATTATTAGAAAATTAGATTTTATTCATTTATTTAATTTTCACTTAAATTAACCCTAAAAGAACTTACAAGGACCTGATTAAAAACCTGGTGTAACAATAAGGACTTCATAAAAAGAAAAAAAAAAAATCTACAAGGACCTAATTAAAAACTGATGAAAGTATAAGGACATAATAAAAATAAAAAAAATTATAGAGAATAAAATAAAAATTAGTTGAAATTATATGGAACTGCAGATTAATTAACCCTAAAAAAAAGGGGAACACCATTACATTGGATGGAGACATGGAGTGATGTAGAAGAGAGACGCAACACATTCATCCTGTGGTTGCAAAGTGATGTTTAAAAAATTTCGTGAGCTGTTAAATTGAATATGATTGCTCCATTTTAAAACCTTTTCCCTCTGTGAAAATTAGGAAAAAATAATACTAATAGAAAACTCTCAAAAATAATAAAATTCTTTACTATTTTTGAAAGTTTTCATTTCTAATATACTCCCCACTATTTTCCCCTAACTTTTCACTCTATTTAAACATAGGGTTAGGGTTAAAATTGTCCCGAATAACTCTATGATAGTATATACACTTGAAAAAACAAATACTTGAAGGTGATGGGTTCAACTTAACCCAAAAAAAAATTTGCTAAAAGATGAGTTTTGAGTATCAACTCAGATTATTGTGAATATATGTCAAGTTTATAATGGAGACTTTCATATTTTAAAAAATCTTCATCAACTGACAAAATTTTTTAAAACATGATTATTACTAAATTAAATTTGAGACCTAAGGTAGAGATTGCTAAAATTTTATGAGGGTAAAGTGAGGAGCAAAGAGTCAGGGTACCGTATATCAAAAAAAAAAAAAAAAAGAGTCAGGGTACCGAGCGCAGTTAGCAAGGGAGAAGGTTTTTTTGTTTATTTTATTTTTATGAAAATATAGTAGTCAATTAGTCAATATAATAATAATAATTTTAGTTATAGTCATCTATCATTAATATTGACTCGTAAATTCTTATGTGAAATTTCCCAGAATGCAGACAAACAAGCACGAAGCTAGTAGGGTATACCTTGTCCCTTTGGTGAGGGAAGTTGTGACTTGGCAGCATTCACGTCCTTCTCTCCAATTTTGACGACAAAAAACGCAATAGTCAGTCAATTGTGGGGCCTCGTCAAGGTCATGATTAAGAAAGGCTTTTATATTTTAAAAAGAATTTGCAAAAATATTTGTAATTTCATAAAAAATAGCATCAACAATACCTTCGTTTTTGTATCAAACTCTCCATTTGATAATACTGCTTCACTGTACTGTTCACGATATAAAGGCTTTAACTGATTTTAAAAGGCCGCCTATCCTTGTTCTTTTATTTCCATTATTAATTTATACATACATTTATATAATGTATACATATATTATTTGTTCAATACATTAGCAATTCTTCAATTTTAAATATATCAATTAGATCGAAAGTCACTGATTTCTCGCACTAATGCAAAATATATATGGGTTAAGGGGGTAATTTTACCCCGAAAGTCTTTCAAAGTCAATTTTATCCTGACCGTTATTCTCGTTAATATTGATCATTAGTTAATCAAATAGACTGAGATGACAGTCTATATGTCAATCACGTTATTTTTGATAATTTGAAAATTTTTCTCGAAAGTTTAAAATTAACTTTGAAAAAAAAGAAAAAAAAAATGAAGTAGATACACATGGACTTCCGGGATAAATTTACATCTCAACAAAAATGATATGGATGACGTGTAGATTGTTAACTTATCATATTTGGTTAACTAATGATCAAAATTAATTGGGGTAACTATCAAGACAAAAATTACTCTCTTTTTTATACTTCTGGAGCAAAATTGCCCTTTGATAACAACTTTTAAGATAAAATTACCCCTTAACCTAATATATATGTTCATACCATGTCTATAATTTCTTTTAGATACTTACTCTATGGGTGTGTTTGGTTTGAGGGGAGGGGAATGGAGGGTAAATTACTTTTTTTGGTTGAAGGTATTTAAATTATAGGCGGGAACCCAAAATTAAAAAGGAATTAGAGGATAAATTTTGGACGGGAATCCAAAATTTAAAAAAATGAGAAGGTAAGTTTTGGGTTACTCCTATCTAAAATTGTAATTTACTCCATTTCCCCTCGAACCAAACACACCCTATAAGTTTTATCATAAAAATTATATAATAACCTTAGAAGATAAAAAATTCCTTATTAATATAAGGATGTTATTAGTGGATGATAACTTATATGTCAGTATATCCGAAAGCATTTTTCGAACAGATGCAGAGGCATATGTTGTTATTGACTTAATTAGAAATTTATTGAATTTATCAACCTAATTCAAGATTTCATTAGTTTGAGTGACTTTATATCTGATTTTCCCTCTTCTTATCAACCTCTCCCTGTATTTTTCATTTGAAAAAAGCCACATATTTTACCAGCTTCAAATTATGTACAGTACAATATCATCGTCATCTAACTTCTAAAAAAATTTCTGGGCAAAAAAACAAACTTCTAACAAAATTTGGCCAAAAAAAAAACTTCTAACAAACTATCTTTATTTAAGTAATACTTTAAAAAAAGAAAAAGTGAAGTCCCGTTTGTCGAAAGATGATAGTAGATACACTTGGAAAAAAAAAACATGAGGGTGATGGTGTAACTTAACCCAAAAAATAATTTTTGCCGAAAGATGGGTTGTGAGTATCAACTCAGATTATTGTCGACACAAGTCAAATTTATAATGGAGACTTTCATATTTTAAAAATATCTGCATCAACTAAAAAAGCTTTTTAAAACACGAGTATTATTAAATTAAATTTGAGACCTAAGGCAGAGATTGTTAAGATTTTATGAGGTAAAGTGAAGCGCAATGAGTCGGAGTACCGAGCGCGGTTAGCAAGGGAGAAGGTTTTTCTGTTTATTTTATTTTTTAAAAAATATAGTAGCCAATAACTCAATATAGTAACAATAATTTTATTTATAGTCATCTATCATTAATATTGACTCGTAAATTCTAATGTAAAATTTCCCAGAATGCAAACAAACAAGCGCGAGGATAGTAGGGCATACCTTGTCCCTTTGGTAAAGTGGAACGTGCTTCCTTGCTTGTACTTTAAAGGTGTGTTTGGTTTGTGGGGAGGGTAAGGGAGGGGAGGGGAAGGTGACGAAATTATAATTTTAAATAAAAGAAACTCAAAATTTATTCTATCATTTTTTTAAAATTTGGGTTCCCACCCAAAATTTACTTTCTCATTCTTTTTAAATTTTGAATTCCTACACAAAATTTAAATTTTTTCAATCCAAAAAAGTAATTTACCCACCCTTCCACCCCTCCCCTCCCCTCAAACCAAACACACCCTAAACGATGGGTAGGGAGAGCTACTCCCATCTGAATTATTTAAAAGATATTTGAATGGTTCAGATTTAATTTTTTTTTAAAAATAATTATTTTAATGAATATAAAATTTAAAATAAAGATAATATTTTAATTAATATTTTTTTAAAAACAATTATTTAAAAATAAATAATTTAAAAAAATCAAATCTAAACTCTAAACCATTAAAATCCCATCTGAATCATTCAGATGGAACGAGGATAAAGGATAGGCACCAAATGGATAGCCACCGAAACGGATTCCAATGGAAGTGGTGACTTGGCAGCATTCACGTGGAGGCCCTCTCTCCCAACGACAAAAAGCTGAATATTCAGTCAATTTCGGGGTCTCATCATGTTCATGATTAAGAAAGGCTTTTGTATACTCGGCAAAAAAATAAAAAAATAAAAAAGAAAGAAAGGTTTTTATATTTAGGAGAATTGTCTAAAAAAAATTACTTTAGAGATAAATTAATTATTGATTATTATAAGAGTGTAAGTGACCTTTTGTGTGTATAAATGATTTTTTGTTTTGTGTAAATCATCTTCTGTGTGTGTAAAAATCTTCCATATAAATATACAAACAATTTTTCGTTGTATGGAAAATATCTTCTGTTATGTACAACAGATCTTCTTTCACAGCAATCAATAATTAATTTACCTCCAATATGTTTTTAAGCAATGCTCCCTTTATATTTTAAAAGGAATTTACAAAAATACTTGTAATTTCATCAAAAATAGCATCAACGATACCCTCTTTTTTGTTTCCAACTCTCCATTCGATAATATTGCTTCATTGTACTGTTATAAAGGCTTTAACTGATATTCGTTCAAACCCATTTGGTAAATCAGAAGCTTTTTCACCCAGGATCACTTTGATATCCTACTAACCGAGTGTTCTTCTAGTGCTTGTTTGATATGAGGGGAGGGGTGGAAAAGTGGGTGGAGTAAAATTTTTTTGAGTTGAATTTAAAAAAAATTAGAGACATAATGTTGTCTTTTTTTACTATTATTCTTGTTAATTTCGACCGTTAGTTGTAACTTTAATAGGCATGGCTTCTAACAGGGGCCTACGGCCTAACCTAACCTATTTAATAAATAAGTCAAGCTTATTTTCATAAGGCCTAGCAAAATCTGACCTATTTAACTTTTTTTAATTTCTACTATCATATAAGTATATATAATATCATCTAAATAATTTTATAAATTATTTATAAATTCATCAACTTAACCTTAATTCTAAGTTCACATCTCATCTTTATTACACTCAACCATTGTTTTCACATCAATAATTTACCTTACCTTTCGTCTCTTCGATCGCTCGAGATGGCGAGGCTAACTCACTCACTCATCCCTGATTTGGTCGTCCACTAAAATGCAAGGAACGAAAACCGGACCGGGCAATGAACCGGTTACAGCACAGGTTCAAGGGTTAATGGGTCAACCGGGGTCTAACCGGTAGTTGAACCGGCCATAACCGGTCATATTAAAATATTATAATTTATTAGTGATAATATATATTAATATATTTTTAAACTTTTATAGATAAAAATAAATATTTTTAGAGAAAAAAAATATTTAAAATCTATTAGTATTAATTATAATACCTATACTTATGCAAAGATATCTCATTTTCTATAATTATTATATCTTTTTAAAACATTTAAAAAATGGATGTTAAGTTTTTAAAACATAATGTATGATTCTAAATAAACATGAAAAATTATATATGAATTTGGTTGCATAGACTTTAAAAGTTATTTAAAGGCATATATTTAAAGTAGGCCTTTAAATAAGCTTCAAGCCTTTTGAAGGCTTAGGCTCAAACCTAAAAAAAGCCTATATACAGGCTCAGATTTTGAATCTCTATTATAGGTCCGGACCTATTTAGATAAAATTTAACCTAACTTAGCTTATTTCTACCTTTACTTGCAAGTCCTTCCATGGAGAAGGCTTAGCCATTGTCCTCTCCGTTAAAATTGATGTTAAATTTGCTGTGTAAACTTGCACTGCCATATCCAACACAAACATAACCACTATCACCAGCCATTTTGTATTGGAATGAATAATTAAGTCCCAAATCAAATTATTGAAAGATGAGTTAAAGCTATATAACATTAAAGGTAAGTCCTATCAAATTAGCTTAAACTATTTTGTTAGAAATATCAACCTAATATATATAAAATTAGTTATTAATTAATTAATTCAAAATTTTAACATGCTATCTGCCGTGGTTGCTTTTTATCACGGACAGTGACGCTCTAGTGTTTAGACTCTTACCCCTCTCACTTTTGGGATTGCGGACAAAGTGTTTGAATTTGCTATCTGTCTTTTTTTCTTTCCAATATAATTAAAATTACAGTTGCAGCCACAAAAATCACACCAAGAATTAACCAAAGAAACCAACCTAAAGGTTTGAGGAGGATCCACCCATTTTTTGAGTCGGACCTCACCCTCACCATCATTGACACGCTTGAATTTAAATATGGCATTGTGAAATCAGCACATTTTATGCGATTCGCTACAATTGTGATGTCTCCAGTTATAACATATCAACATTCTGCAATATTTTCAATGAATCTATATCAATATCATGCCTGACTTTCCTATGAAAACTGAGAAACGGGAAATCTGGTAAAAGTAAAACAATTGAAAGCAACAGAATGAATGAATACTTGCCTTGTTTTTGATATCGAGGAGAAGATGACTGGATTGTACTAATAAAGAGTACATCCACATCACATTCCCTCCAATGAAACATTAAATTCTAGTCTTGTCTTTTTGTGGGTTAACAGATGAAATTGTTGCTCCAGAAATTCTAAATTCCAGTGTGAAATAAAAAAATAACAAGAAGCTACTGAAGAGAAGAGAGAAATAAGAGAAGTTGAAGAGCTAATCATCACAAAATAACAGATAGGATAGGCAGGGATTTTTACCCAGTTACAATCAAAAGGTCTTAAACTTGTAGCTTTTCATCACCTTATTCTTATCACTTGGACTATTAACAGCAAGCCACACATACACAACATACTAATTTTACATATGTTTAATTAGCTTTTAACGATTATAACTCCGCCGGAGGGACTTAAAAAAGAAACAAATTTGTTATGTGACCAAACCGCTATAGATGAAACTTTTTCCAGCAGGAAAGCGATAGGTGGAACTTTTTTCAGTAGCTCATTGACAGATGGAATTTTGAGAATTGAAATGGTGAAGAAGAGAGCTAAAACGGAGTATACTATTGGGAAAAGGCCTCCAAAATCATTGTTGGTCAAGCTTCGCATCTCAACATCACTTCTGTATTCGGATATGTTAACGGTGATGGGTAAACGTATTTTATTCTTCATGTCACGAAACACAGTCACATTTTGAGTCACTTGTAATATTGCAGCTGAAAAATTTGAGACCAACGTAGAATTCCTTGGGAATGCCTGAAAATACGTACAACATCGTACATCATCATAGTTAAGTTTTTATAGACCATAAGGAATATGATGTTTATATTGGGGAGAGAGAAGAACAATACTCACAAACGCAAATCCACCAGCTTTATAGATTGGTCCTGTCATCTTGCAAGAATAACATTTGGAGAGCAGGAGCATGAGATAAGGAGTTTCATCAAAAACAGCATCAACAGTCACACCTTTTTTGTCTTCATTTGATAATGCTTTTTCGTACTCTGCATGATTTTCTAAAGGCTTTAACTGATCAGGCTTCAATCCTACTTGGTGAATAAGAAGCTCTCTCACCCAGGAATTGGTTTGATATCCCACTGGCTTATTGTTCCTTTTAATCTCTTGCAAGTCCTTCGATGAAGAAGGTTTTGTTGTTATTCTCTCTGACAAATTTGCTGTTAAATTTGCTGTGTAAACTTGTATTGCTATGCTCAACACAAACATGATCACTATCACCACCCATTTAGACTTGCCACTTCTCAAAGACTCAACATCTGCAAATCATCAAAACATCTACCAGTTACTATTCACATAAACTAAGTAAACTCTTGTCCCCTGTCCCAAGTCCTCTCTTCACCATATAATTCGATACCAAGAGCTCTTGCAGGAAAATATGTTGATTACTTCATAAATTTTACAAAATCATTCATAAATAGGAACATAAAAAGCTCTGAAAGTGACACACACACACACACTTACAATCAATAGTGTGCAACAAAAGGGAACTCACCGCTCATGTAAACAAGGAAGGGATTGCGGACAAAGTGTCTGAATTTGCTTTCAGCATCATCCCTTATCTTCCCTTCCAATATAATTACAATAACAGTTGCACCCACAAATACCACACCAAGAATTAACCAAAGTTTCCAATCAAAGGGTTCGAGGAGGATCCACCCATTTTTGGAGTCGGACCTCACCTTTACCACCATTGACACGCTCGAATCTAAATACGGCATCGTGAAATCAACACATTTTGTGCGATTCTCTACAATTGTAATGTCTCCAATGATAACATCAACATCAACAGCCTGCAATATTTTCATACACGGATTAAGTGTTGGAAATTAATCCCTACATCTATTTAAATGCGTGTGCGCTTGTTTGTGGCCAGCATGCTCACTAATGATATCAGTTATTTAAGTGTAAAATTTTTGCTTCATTTGTAATATACATGGACTATACATGTAGATCATTTTAATTTTTTGAAAAAAATTTCTAACTTCACCCCCTTAAATTTTTTAGCTGTACCTTTGGACCCCACCTAATGTTAATTTCTAGCTCCGTCCGTGAGCATATCCTAGGATGTTGTTGAGTGTATCAAAGCTTCAGGGGAAATATTTAATCACCAATGAAAACCAGAAAAGCTGATTCAAGTAAAACAATTGAAAGCAACATAAATGAATGAAAACTTGCCTTGTCTGTGTTGTTGTTGCAGAGAAGACTGTAATATCCATTACTGTTGTCCACGGGCACAAACTCATAAGGTAAAGGAAATGTCAAAGCCTCAATCACTTTTTTAAACACTTCAACAGAAAAGCCAGTAGGTGACATACTCTGCTCTTCTCCAGTAACATTAGCAAATTCAATAAAATTCGCTTTTGTTGGGACCCCAATTTTCAGCTTTGGAGGTCTCTCCTCTGAGTTACCCGGCCATTCAACTACTACACTGTCACTTTGATTAAATCCTGTTTCGGGTCTCCAATATCCAATGATCCTTTCTGTTTGACCTTTCACATTGTATACTACAAATTCTGATTGTTCTAATTGTCCCTGCATCAAATTGAAATTCCCTGACAGGCCTGAGAAATTAGTTTTCAGAATTGATTTTCGAATTGATGTTCTATTTGCAACGTCATAATCGGTCAAGCCAGCATTCTCAACCGCATTGGCCAATGCTGTGATAGTGTCATAAGCCCAGAGTCCATATAGAGACAGAGTTTTACCGTACTTGGACAATAATGTTGTCGATAATGAAATGCGATTATTCTTGTTGGAATCATTCAATGGTGGCTTCACACCCAAAGCACAATCCATGTAGCCTTTGGCTGTTACATTTAAAGCTTCAGGATCTAGAACAGAAGAAAGGCCTTGTGTAAGTATCCAAGCGTATCCTTTACTCATCATCCCTGCATTTTGTGCAGGTTCCACGAGTCTTGACCAAAGCTCCACAGTCATATGGGCAACAAACACCTGCGTTCGCTCCTTGTTTATTATCCTGTTAAGCTCGTCGGTGATGTTAGCATCCGTGAAATTTTGACTGATGGCACTTATGTAAGGCACTCGAGTGTCCATGTCTTGCAAGGCATAAGAGAGACATGGAATTAGGTCATAGCCGAATTCAGGGTCTTCATAAATGGGGATCACAGACTGCCAATTATAAGCTTTGATAATGGCAGCTATAGCTTCGAACTGAGAGCAATGGCTTCTGGTGGAGTTGGAGTGGATGAAGAATCGGGTACGAGGTGGCATGAGAGAAGGACCAGATGGAGAAAACCAAATCACAGGCACCTTAGCAACGTCACCGTGTTCTACAACATACCTTGCTTGCTCTGAGTTTTGAGGTCCCAGGATTGCACTCACATTTTGCTTATATATTTGATACCAAGCTGCTTAATTACAAGATTACCGAGTTTAAAAAATAAAATTAAAATGATATGCGTTTCTATTAAATTTTAAAACTTGTAAAAAAATTGAAGGAAAATCACACCAAGGTCCTAATTAAGAAAAATAATATCAGAAGTCTTATAACTTGTCAATAATAATTCTATCACTTATTATTGACAAGCTATAAGACTTTTTTTTATATTAATTTTTTAATTGGGACCTTGATGTAATTTTCTCAAAAATTAACATATATATGGGTTTTTGAAATTTTAACCAACACACAAATAATCCTTTGACCTATAGTTTGATAAAGAATACCTCTAAATTTTTAAGTTTACATAAGGAACAACTTGCCATTGGGTTAAGTTGCAAAAAATATTTCATGAGTTTTTATCGAAAGTGGGTCCAACACCAAATGCTTTTTGAGAGTGCAAAAATATCATGAACATTAAAAATGAGAGCAAAAATGACTTGGCCATGAAATATAACCTAACACAATTATATATGCATATGCAACAATAGAATGGGTCTCATTAAAGAAAGTAACGGTGTTATGTTATACATAGCAGTCCTAGAATTTTTTATCTTATTTTAAATTTTCATGAGTATTTTTGTAATTTCAAAAAGTATATGATGCTGAACGCATTTTAAATAAAAGTATAGAGGTATTTTTACACCTTAAACCTTAATTATCCTATAATTTTAATGGAGTATATTATATATGTTGTTGACAAATAACCGATTTAATTTTTTTAACATAAATAACCTCCTTAAATTTTGAGTTATGGATCCATAATCTCTCTAAGTTTTAAATCATATACAAACAAACTTATAGTGAAATTTTATTATTTAAAAGAAGCAAAATATGTTGATGACCTGGTCACTTATATGTAAGTGGGAGGTCCAGTGATTGATCCAACTTATAGTTTGCTCCTTTAAATAAAAAATGAGAAACAAACGACAAACTGGTAGTATGGGTTTATCTGCTTTAGGGTTTGTCTGGTATGAGTTATTTTGAGGGGGAATGGATGAAAAAAAATTGAGTTAAATTTTAAAAAAACTCAGTGAAGTGAAGTTAAAAGTTTTTAACTAATTTTTATTATTTTTTTATCTTATATATTTTTTTATTAAAATTTTATAATCTCACTTATTCATTTCTTTTAAATCGAGCTCTTAAAATTTCTCCTGTCTATTTCCCTCACGCCAAACATACCTTTAGACATTGTTTAGTTAGAATTTTTTTCAGGGGGAGAGGAGGCGTAAGAAAGGATAGCAGAGGAGAAAATAAGTGTATTTTATTGAAAGAAGGAGAGGAGAAGGAAGGGAAAATTTTTCGCCTTCTAATACTCCCTCCCCTCCCCTCTCCTCTCAACCCACCAAAAGTGGGGTTCTTTTGGAGAGGTGAGAAATAATTTGACATGTCTTGACTAGATTGCCCATGCTATTTTTCTAATATTCAAACACTACCCACACTACCCGCTGCACTTCCCACTCGTTCGCCTTTCTCGTCACTGCTGTCGCTTCTCCTTCTTTGCACCCTTGATGGGTGAGGATAAAGGAGGGAAGACGGTGGTTTTTTTATTATTTATTTTATAAAGTTTTAATTTTTAAATATCTAATATTTATAAAATATTTTTTTATATTAATATATTTATCTAATAATTATAACAAGATATTATTGGTATCACATTTCTTATTTGTTTATAAGCACATTTCTTATTTTCTAACGTATGGAGATTGGAGAGTCATGCTACATGGTTCGGGCCATTTCTCCCTTTCTCCAAATCAATTTTTTAATTTTTATCATATTTAATAAAACAAAAGATTAAAAAAAATTAATAAGATAACATGTAACAGGTTTTTTAATTAAAAAATTAGAAAATAATAACTTTGTTATAAATATTATAAAATAAGAAGGATGCAATTAAAATAAAATGATAATAACATAAAAATATATTTATCAATTTATAATTAACTCCTTAATCTGCCTTATTAAACCAAATTTAAAAAGAAATCAAATCTCTTATCCTCTCGTTCAACCAAACAAAGGTTGTAACTTCCCCTCTCCTAACCCACCTATCTTTAATGAAACGAACAGGCCCTTCATTGCTGAATCAAACACACCCTTAGACACTCTTTGATGAATGTGTTTTTTTTAGGGGAGGGAAGAGGTGGGGATGGATAGTAATGATAACTGTGTGCCTGTTTGGTTTAAAATTTGGGATTTTGGAACAGTGAGAAATAATTGATCATGACCAGAATTTCCCTGTCATTTTTCTAGTATTTCACTTATACTCATCGCAAATTCAGCCGCTGTCTGTCTCATCTTAGATTGGTCGCCTCTCCTCCACCGTCGTTGCTGCCACCACGTGCTCCTCCCGCTGCAGCCACCGGCACCTACTCCTCATGCTGCCGTGGAATCATCTCATCCCATGAAGCAGTGGTCAATCTGAACTCATATCTATAATTATAATGGTAATGACAGAAGGAGGAGGACTGGAGTTTGCGACTGGTAAACAATTAAGTAGATGGCGAGGAGATTTGGTTGGGGCTAATAAGAATAACAAAGCTCAAACTTCTAACAATTCAACAAACTTTCAAAAGAAAAAAAAACTAAACACCATCATGAACGTTATATATAGGAGTAGTAGTGAAGTCGTACCTGCAGAAGCTGCACCGAGATCGTTTTCAGATTTATTGAAAAGAAGTTGGAGCCTGGTTGTATATGAATCATGCGTGTCATAGAAATCTTGAAGTGCGATGTTGAGAGTGGTGTTGACAAGTGATGAATTCGAATCCAGAATCACTCCTACTGGTATGGATACAGTTGCAGACTGAGTTAGGGTAATTAGGCATAATAATAAGCTCACAAATATGAGAGATTCTCTTCGCCTTTTCTGCATTCCTGCCATTTTCTGCTATAACCTTTACCTCTCTCTCTCTCCTCGCTCGCCCTCCGCTCAACTCTTGCTATCACTGCATACCCCCTTTTCCTTCCCTCTTTAACAACCATTTAATAGTTTATATATATATATATATATATGCGCGCGGGCGCCCGCTTATTGTTCATGATAATTCTATTAAGAATGAGAGCCAAATTTTTTAAAGCTTCAAAAAAAAAAAAAACATGATAACAATTTAATGGATGATATTATCTTAAATATAATTGTCTTTAATAGGTGATTGTTTGGGAACTCAAAAAAAAAAAATTCTTAAAATATTTTTTTTTTGTAGGTCGAGATAAAACTCCTCTCACATACTTACTTAATAAATTGTAAAAGCACTTCTAAGATGGTAAAACAAATAGACACAAGAATAGAAAGATATAACTGTATAAAAAAAAAAAAGAATAGAAAGATATAACTACTTAATGGAGTTAAGGTGTAAAAATACACATGAGAGTTTTTCAAAAATGCACTTAACATCAAATATTTTTTTAGGGGTAAAAGTGACTATAAACTTCCTAAATAGGTGCAAAAACACAAAGTAAACATTAGTAGACCATTTGTTTAAATTTTTTAAAAGTTAAGATGCAAAATTACACATGAGATTTTCACAAAAGTGTGACCGATGCAAATGCTTTTTTTAGGGATAAAAGTAACTATAAACTTCAAAAATATGGGCACACTACAAAAAAAACGTGATTTAGTAGCGGTTAAAAATGGGTATTCGTAGTGGTTCTAACCGCTACAAACTATGTTAGTAGCGGTTACCCAGACCGTTACTAAATCGTACGTTGCAAACGGTTTTGTAGCGGTTTTATAAAACCACAACTCAATCAAAAATAACCGCTACAAACTTTGTAGCGGTTCATAGTAACCGCCACAACACCCAGAGATGTTTGTAGCGGTTATATAACCGCTACAAATATAAAAAAATTTATTGAGAGCTTTAAAAAAGAATTTTTTTTTTTTGTAGCGGTTTACTAACGGCTACAAATATAAAAAATTGAAAATTTGTTAAAAATGACATTTTTTATTTGTAGCGGTTAAAAACCGCTACTAATTTCATGAAATTCAAAATTGGCGCAAAAAAATTTAAATTTAGTTCTAAAAAGGCGCGTTATTTAGTAGCGGTTTAATAACCGCTACAAATATTTAAATTTTTTTAAAAAATATACATTGATTTTTTTTTCTGTTTTTTCAATATTATATTAAATAGTTTAATTTGTTATTATTTTATCTATTTCAATTAGTTTATTATTCAATAGTTTAACTTATTAATAAATTAAAAAGAAAAAATGTAATTGAATATGATTAGTATAAAATTTATATTAATAATATTATTAAGGATAGTTAGGTAATAAGGAATTATTATGTTTTATAATATAATGTAATTGTATATGAAAAATAGATAAAAATGAGATAGAGTTATGATATATCTAGAAAAAAAAATGGTAAGAATAAATTTTATAGAAAGGAAAGAAGTATTCTAAAAAAAATTTGAAAATCTTGTTACCATATTTGATCGTATTATTCAGCTCCTCTACTCATACGAAAGAAGTTGTAAATGAGAGGAAATGAAAGAAGGGTAAGGTGAAAAGAAATTGGGGAGTGTTTGAAATGAGTTGTGATAAGGGTATTATAGGGATTCACATATTATTTGTAGCGGTTAATGTAGCGGTTATTAATTAGTAGCGGTTATTTATATTTTTGTAGCGGTTTAATTATTTGTAGCGGTTAATGTAGCGGTTATTTATATTTTTGTAGCGGTTTAATAACCGCTACAAATATTATTTTAATTTTTTTTAAATTTTTTTTTTACATTTTATTTTAACACAAATTTTTTGCATTTTTTGTAAAGACAAATTTTTTACACTTGAATTTGATCACTCATCGTCGCCATCCCTACAGAAATTTTGTAGAAAAATTATTGTTATTGATGTATTATTAAATTTAAAAAATTTAATTGAAATGACATGGACTTAAAAAAACTCACCGCAGTAGAGGTAAATTGTCATCGCCTTCAGGGAAGTAGTTTTCAAAATCAACTGGCTGAAATGGCTCACTCTCGTTGGCGATGTTATCGCCTTCACCCATGTCGTAAAGGTCTCTTGGCTTTAAATGAACGACCATGTGCCAATCCCTATGCCTCTCGTCCTCGACATAATAAACCTGATGTGCCTCTGAAGCTAGAATATACGGCTCATCATCTTGAGAAATACCAGTATGAATCGGGCGTGAGAAATTGACTGATGTGATCCCTAGGTCGTCAGTTGTCAGTCCCCGAAAAGTAGTGGTATTTGCCCACAAATACTTAAACAGCGTCACGGTGAAACGGCCTTGATAATTAAGCTCGACCACATCAAGAAGCTTACCATAGTAAGGGACGCCTTCGAACTGCATGTTGGCGTCACTGCTGCTCGTATAACTCCTTGTCCCAAATGTGCCATAAACACCCGAATTCTGTGTTTGCAATCCTTGATCCCGTGAAACCGTGCAAAACTTAAAACCATTGACATTGTATGCTGTAAACCGTTTTGCATGATCAAGAGGGCCGATTGCGAGAGCTCTGAAATCTGGTGAGTGTGGGTTGTGGTCATTTAGTATTCTGCGCGCAAACCAGCTCGGGAATTCTCTGTGGACCCTCCTATCAACTTCCGAGGATGTCTGTGTACGGATCCTGAGCTGACGCTTGACATGACTTCTGAATTCCCTGCAATTAATAATGGAAAGGCGTTAGTGAAACGAAAGTGAGAAATGTTACGAAAGATATAGATCGAATAACATACATGTGAGTATACAATTCTTACCGTATGAAAGGCTCAACTTGAGTGCAATTAATCAAGACATGTCTATGTGCTTGGAACTTCTCAGTTGCCGTTAGTTTGAAGTTCTCAGTTGCTCCAACTGGTTTACCAACACGAGGGATAAATTCTCCTGATGTCGGCGCAGGTTCAGGACAATCGTCAACACGAGGCGGGCGGTTGAAAGCCGTCTCAAGATCATCAAAATACCTTGAGCAAAAATATAGCACCTCATCCCCTATATAGCCTTTAGCTATAGAATCTTCTGGCCACGCCTTATTCCTCACGTAAGATTTTAATTTCCCAAGGAACCTACGAAGTACAGAAGAGAAAATTGATATAAAATGATGAAAAGGACGACTAGCAAACATTAAATACGGACAATAAATGAAAGCACATATTTAAAATGAGTACCTCTCAATCGGATACATCCAACGATATTGTATTGGTCCAGCGAGCTTTGTTTCATGAACGAGGTGGACTGTGAGGTGAACCATCACAGTAAAAAAGGACGGAGGAAAGATCATCTCCAAGTGACAAAGCGTAAGAATGATTTTCGACTGCAGCTGATCAAGCTCCTCAACGATCAAAACCTTAGAACACAACTTCTGAAAGAAAGAACAAAGTTCCACCAAAACGATGGAAACATCGGGAGGAAGTGTATTCTTTATAGCCAGAGGGAGTAACTGCTGCATAAGAACATGTGAGTCGTGACTCTTCAGGCCAGCAACCTTTCGAGCCTGCAAGTCGACACATCGAGAAATGTTGCTTGAATACCCATCAGGAACTTTTAATTTCTTCAACGTCGCGAGGAACACATCCTTGTTCGGTTTTGTGAGGGTAAACTTTGCCGGTGTAAATCTGTCATGCTCATCTGGCCAAGCGTCTTCACGAACTCCCATGTCGCGTAAATCTTTCCTAGCTTGAAGGTGATCTTTTGTCTTGTCGGGTTCGTTAAGCAGCGTATACAGCACATTGTCGCAAACATTCTTTTCAATGTGCATTACATCAAGACTGTGGCGAAGTAAATTAGATCTCCAATACGGAAGCGTGAAGAAAATACTTATCTTCTTCCACTGCTGAGGTGCCGAAGTCCTGCGCGTCTTTTGGCTAGTTTGTGCTGAATCGTCGCTTTTTCCAAACTCGAAGTCAACATGCTCAAGCTGCTGTAAGATATCTGTACCGGACAAAGTTTGAGGTGGTCCTCTTTTCTCTGGTTTCCCATTGAAGTGATTCCGTTGCAATCTGAACTTATGCGTTCCATCGAGAAACCTCTGATGCCCCATAAAGCACCACTTTCGGCTGTGGGGAAGGCGCAATGCGTCAGAGTCGAAATTGCAAGCTGGACACGCCGACCCAGTATGTACATTCCAACCAGATAATGTGCCAAGGCCAGGAAAGTCACTGATCGTCCACATCAAGGCTGCACGCATGTTGAACAAAGTCTTGCTGTGAGCGTCGTATGTCTCCAAGCCGATATTCCACAGGTCAAGCAATTCCGCAATAAGCGGTTGGAGATACACATCGATGTCATTACCCGGTGCCTTTTTGCCTGGAATGATCATAGACATAATGAAAGAGCTTTGTTTCATACACATCCAGGGGGTAAGTTGTAGGGAACTAAGACTACCGGCCAAATGCTGTAACTTGTGCTAAGATTCCCGAAAGGATTGAAACCGTCGGTCGCCAACGCAAGCCGAACATTTCTGGGGTCAGTCGCAAAATCTGGAAAGTCGTTGTCAAACGTTTTCCAAGCAGCTGTATCCCGCGGATGTCTTAATTTACCGTCTTCATTTTTATCAACGGCATGCCACCTCATGTGCTCAGCAGTTTTAGACGACATAAATAATCTTTGTAGACGAGGTTTCAAAGGGAAGTACCTGAGAATCTTTGCAGGTTTATTCTTCTGCTTTTTCCCCTTCCGAATTGTCTTGTACCTCGATGTGTGACATCTCTTGCACGTCTCCCTGCTGGAATCGTCTCCCCAATACAGCATACAATCATTTGGGCACGCATCAATCTTTTGATAATTCAACCCCAACCTGTTGATAATCTTCTTGGCCTCGTAGAAGGTTGTGGGAATCTCGGCGTCGGGGAATGCATTTTGTAATAAGTCGAGCAACATCGACATTCCCTTATCTGTGATCCCACACAAGCATTTGATATGATACAATTTGATCAAGAAAGATAATTTAGAATATTTGCGACAACCTTGATATAAAGGACGATTTGCCTCATCCATCAAGCTGAAAAAATCCCGAGCTGCTTCATTCCCCATAAAAGTCGGCTCAGAGCCGTGCACTTCTTCGTTGAAGTTGTCGCCTTGAAATCCAAACGCATCACGCACAGCATCATTCACAGGATCATCTTCATCTACTTGAACGCCTACTTGAGAACTTCGAGGAAGAGCCTCGTCATATCTAATGCCGGCCTTCTCACCATGAACTGCCCAGAACGTATAGTCCTTAGGGAAAGGCTTCACAAGCAAATGTTCCTTCACAACATTTCGTGTATGCCACTTCTTGAACTTGCATTTCCGACACGGACAGACGATCTTGCCGTTACAACTGGCGTGAGTGAATGCGAAATCTAAGAAACTGTTTAATCTGTACAAATATTCAGGAGAATTGCGCGGCAACCTTATCCATAATTTATCCATAGCTACAAGTGAGAGAGAAGAAAGTATAGAGAAGATGAGTGAGAAGATAATGACGAATGCCTAGAACCTTATATTCTGAAAATCCAACGTTAATAATTTTGTAGCGGTTATTAAACCGCTACACCAACCGCTATAGAAAATCCAACGTTTATAATTTTGTAGCGGTTATATATATAAAACCGCTACTAATATTCAAGCCGTTAATTGGTGGAAAATTCAAAATGTACTTGTTGAGTATTCGTAGCGGTTATATATATAAAACCGCTACGAATGTTCAACGTATTAGTAGCGGTTATATATATTAAACCGCTACTAATATTAAAGCCGTTGGACATTAAATATAAAAATAATTTTCTAATTTGTAGCGGTTATACATAACATAACTGCTACAAATGTGCACAAAGGCGACAAATTTCAAAATTCAAATGATTTGAGTGTTTGTAGCTGTTATTAGTGTATAACCGCTACAAAGATATATATTTGTAGCGGTTTCTTAACGTAAACCGCTACAAATATATATATGTAAATTTGTAGCGGTTATGAGTTTATAACCGCTACAAATATATATCTTTGTAGCGGTTATACACTAATAACCGCTATAAACACATAGATTTGTAGCGGTTTTAACTTAAAACCGCTACAAATATATATATAATTTATTTTTTTTAAAATTTATATATAAATCATTCATAAATTATTTCACTGCGATCTAATAATATAAATATAATTATATAAAACACAATAAGAAAATTCTGAAATAAAATCTCATAAATATTTACAAATGTTTAAACAAAAGAAAATGTCCTAAACTAAGGAGCTGGGGGCTGATCCTCTGGTGCTCCCTCAGTGGGGCTCCCTCAGATGCCGCTGGATCGGGCCTCTGCGCAAACTGAACCGCACCATCATCATCAGCAGGAGGAGGAGCTGTAGCAGGAGGAGTAGTACTCGGGACGACGTAGCGAGGGACAGGGGGAACCGCTGGATGCTGCTCGTTCGGTAACAGACGACTCCATGCTCCCTCGAGCATGTTGTTCGCGATCTCACGCCACTGCGTCTGCTGAGCGTACATCATATCTGCGTGCATCTGCAGCTGCTGTACCTGCATCTGCTGCTACTGCTGCGCCATCTGCTACTGCGTCTGCTCCAAATTTGACCGCAGCTGGTCAAGAGACTCGTCCCTCTGACGTCTGACCCCTCTAAAGCTGCCAGCCTCAGAGGCGGCGCTCCTGCCGTAGACCATGCTGGGTCTGGCGCCTATCCCCATACCCCGCACGCGTCCGGGGTGCTCAGCCTGAGCCAGACCCGCCTTCAAAGGAGCCGTCGGGTCCACTGACCCCTGTGACTCCTCAGGCTGGGTCTGTCGCAGCTCAGCCTGCAACTGCTGCATCCGCTCCTGCCATTTTATGAAACAATTAATAATTACCATTTTTCATTATTAACTTGGTTTTATAAAAAATATAATAATAAAATTACTTACAATGGCCGGCTCTGCCTGCTGAGAGGTCGCAGTCCCGTCACGGTGTCTGTATGTGATGGCGTACAGCTCCGCATAGTCCGTCTGACGGTTCTCCTGCTGTGCCTTCGTCTCCTGAAACAATTACAAAACAATTAGTATTATGACATAATCAGCTAAAAGTAAGTGAAGCACTTGAAAAGTTACCAGCTCGCTGTAGGTCACAGCAAAGGTCTTCGATCCTGCTGTGTGGTGGATCGTCTGCTGCGCCCGGATCTCGGTGTTCCTCTGAGAAAGCTCCTGGAAAAACAAATAATTAAATGTATTATAATTTAAAATTAAATAAAAATTAAATTTAAATTATAATTTAATATTTAACAATTACAAAATTATATATAAAAGATATAATAAATACATTACCTGCGTCTGAGGGCTCCTCCTGAACTGGACGAAACGCGCCCAGTCGTTCGGCAGCACGCCGTCCGGGGCGCTCTCCTGCAGCTGCTCCAGAGGCATCGTCCCGTCCCCATCCACCCTGTGGAAGAGACGGTTCCTCTTGTTCCTCCAGGCATCGCCCATCTTCACGAGGGCATACCTCTTCCGGTTGGCCCGGAGGGTAAACCGCAGCTGAAAAAAATACATTTAAATATCAATACTTATAAAAACCATAATTTAAAAAAAAATAATTAAATAGAATTAATTTAAAAAATATTAATTAAATAGTTTTAATTACCTGAACCACCTCCTCCCAAGCCTGGTCCTTCGGCCCCTTCGGAATGTGCCTCCACGTCGAGAAGTGAAGGGGGAACCGCATCCAATTCGCTCCCAGGTCGCTCAGGAAGCGGTTGAGCAGGTGACCCCCATTGTGGATCGGCTGGTCAATGCCCTCGTTCCACTGCACTATAACTCGCAGGGACCGGTCCATGCTGTTCAGACCGGCCACATCTAGCTTCCTCGTCGACACGTTCCCCTACTTATCTGCACAGTTGACCGCACGTTAGATAAATTATAATTCAAAGTTAACATTTCTAATTTAAATAAATAATTTACTAAATTAAAAAATTAATTTACCTTCGACCTGCACCTCAAACCCAGTGGACCGCGAAGACGACCCTCGTGGGTTGTTTTGCTCCCGAGCGTCCTCCTCATCGAGGAACTGCTCTATCTCCCTGAACCCCATCGGGATCTCGAACTCCTCCTCGTTGAGGAAGTCCTCAACCCTAATCTCTGGCCTCTCCACCTCAGGCACCTCTGCTGCGGTCATCGCCTGTGGGATAGTCTGCGGTGCCTGTGGGGGGATGGGCTGAGATGCCGCGGTAGCCCTGCCTGCGCGCTGCCCCCTCCCTCTGCCCCCTGCCCGGCTGCTGCCACCCCGTAAAGTCGGTCTGGGGACCTCAGGGGCCTTCCCCTTATCCTGTCCTGAAGCCATATCAACTGTACAAATTAAAAAAAATAAATTAGTCCATTATTATGCAAAAATATAATAAAAATACAAATATAAATAAAAATACGTGTTATATACATACCTCAAGTGCGAATACTGCGGAATACTGACCAAAAACTCCTATAGAGACGTCTGAACGCTCAAATCTCGAAGAAATCACTCAGAGAAACCTCAGGAAACAAAATGAGCAAAAGGAGAAATGAAGGAGGCGGGGGTTTAAATAGGCCAGATATTAGTAGCGGTTATTAAAATAACCGCTACTCTAACAGCTACAAATAATTAAATTTGTAGCGGTTCTACAATAACCGCTACAAATCTTCACAACGTTTGAAATTCTGTAGCGGTTATTGCCCAAAACCGCTACAAATTTGGAGTCTCTTGAAATTCTGTAGCGGTTTTTGCCCAAAACCGCTACAAAATTCTGACCTTTGGTATTTTGTAGCGGTTTATGTGCATTAATCGCTACAAAATAACCGCTACAAGTTTTGGCGGGAATTTCGCGCCAAATTTGTAGCGGTTTTTTGTAGGAAACCGCTACAAATAATCTTGCTGCTACAAATTTGTAGCGGTTTAGTTAAAAACCGCTATAAATACTATAATTTATAGCGGTTTAATATAACTGCTACAAGTGCACCGCTACAAAATACCTTTTTTTTTTGTAGTGGCAAAAATACACACTAACCGTTATTTGGCCGCTTGTTTAAATTTTTAACTGAAAATGGTGGCATGGAGAGGATGATTAATAAACAACCTGAAATAATAATTTACTGACAGGCTAAGGAAAATTAATTTCCACCTAACCTTTTATATCCACTTCATCACTTTGTCTCCACCTAATCCTTCCTCTCATCTCCCTCTCTCTTCCGAAAGAAGTGATAAGGTGGATATAACAGGTTAGGCAGAAATTAATTTCCCTTACCCAGTTAGCAAATTATTATTCAAAGTCTGAGAAGTACTTATATACTCTAAGAGTGTCACGTTATCTAAACTTTGTCCAATGAAAACATACCAGCTAATATCATTTTAATTCTAATTGAATGATAACTCATATTAAAAAATTCAAATTTTATCTTGTTTTTAAGAAAAAAATCTTAATTTAAAAAAATAAAAAAAATGATTATCAATATTTTTCTTAGAAACAAGGTAAAATTTAAATTTTTTTTCAAACGAGTCATCAACCAATTAGGATTAAACTGATCTGAGTTGTTATATTTTAATTGGACAGAGTTCAAATAACATGATACTCCTAGTCCTAGATTATGTAAATATTTCTCTCCAAATTATTTTTTAATCATCCACGTCTTTCTATGTCACCATTTTGAGTCAAAAAATTAAAATAAACAATCGACTAATGGTTAATATGTATTTTTATACCCATTTTAGAAGTTCATAGTTATTTTTATCCTTGAAACAAACATTTGTGTTAGGCGTGTAAGATCATGTTTTTTATTTTAGGATTTAATTACAACTAAAAAGAATTAATTATGATAAATGGATTTATCATATAATTATAAAAAAGAAAATGATAATGATAATGGTGTTATTGTTATTATATATATAAAGAAAAAGAAAAACACACATAAAGAAAAGAAAAAAAAAATAGTAGGGAAATTCAAATTATATATATATAATATAAAAAGACCAAGGGCTCACAGTCCTATCCATTACAGACACATTGATTTATTATCCCATCCCTTTCTTTCAACATGTCATTTCAATTGTAAGAGAGAGAGAGAGCACCACTATTCCTGTTACTTCAGAACAGATACAGTAGTGGTGGCGATATTTATTCGTATGGCAAAGTTTGAAGACCACAACATATTCAAAATTACTTTTGATCATAAAATTTCTTCCATTAAAATTGTATTTAGTAAATTTTTTTATTATAGTAATTTTATGCTGGTTAGGGAATATTTTGAGGTTAGAATTTTAAATAAATTTTGAGTTTTATCAATATATAATTATAGGAATGTAGATTATAATTAATAATTAATTTTAATCTATTTACTTTATTATTTAATTGATATAAGATTTTATAATGAATTTTCTATATAATCCGTTTATAAATAATTCTATATTGGACAATTTTAATTGATTAAATTTTGGTTAAATGGTTTATTTGGATTATTGGAGTTATTTTTAGAGCTTTAATCAGTTTTAGATTTTTTATTAAAGTGAAGATTTATAATTTAGCAATTTTATACCCTAAACTTTAAATTGAGGATTTTTTGTAATGGAATAAAATTGAAGATAATCAATGACTTAAATGAGTTGTTTGAGCTAAAAAAATATTTGAATTATTGTTAAAACAAATCGATGGAGTTTTAGTGTGAAATTGGGATTTTTGAATAATTAATTCAAAACTTAAAATTTACATGATTAAATTAATTGTTCTAATAACTCAAAAAGTTATTGATGTATACTAAATTGATTATTATAGATTGACCATGGCTTGTGCTTGAGCTCTTGAATTATAAGCATTGTGGTAATTCTTTACTTTGGCAAGATGTTTTAACAAAGTATAGGAGTTCCATTCTTCCAGCTAATATTCAGACTTTTATTTATACTCACAACTAGTTACATGGATTCAAATATGATGGTCATTTAGTAATTTATATGTATTTTGCAATAGTTATTTCATTTACACTATCAAATTACATATGATGGTGATTTATTATTTGTTGCAGATAATGGATGTGATAATGCATATGATAGTGGAGAAGAAATGAAAAGGCAAGATATTTTTGCCCTTGAAGCTGAAGAGGAGCCTACTTATAGTGAAGCACAATCAAATATTCTTGATAATGATGATAGTCATGGAGAAGAAAATGACAATATTAGTCATATTGTTTAATTGTGGCTGTGGACTTGTGGTTGTGGATATGGATGTGGTCTTGTGATTGTAGAATGTAGACTTGTTTTATTGTGGGTGTGGATTTGTTTGATTGATTGTGGAAATTAATTATGGTTTGTACTTAGGTCTTAGTATTTGTGTTTTATTAAACATGGATAATATTTATGTTTTAAATTAGTTTTGATTATATTTATAATTTAAATTAGGTATTTTAGTCTTTAGGTGTAAAAGAAACCAAAAAAGAATATTAAACAAGCCTAAAGCCTGCGGGCCAGCCCATGGGCCTCAGATAAACGCGTTGGGCCACCATTTCCACTGGTTTTTTTGGACATAAGTAGGCCTGTTTAAGTAGGAGCCTGTCAAGGGCCGGGCTTGTAGGGTCGGGCTTGGCTTTTTTCCCAGTGCTACCCGTCATTCTCTATTCATTCATTTTCTTTGCTAAATTTTTTCACTAGTTATGGATAAGTCATAGATTAGGTTGTCACACAATTCTCCAGAATATTCCAGGCGAAAAGACTTCAGATAATGAAATCGATGTGTATCTCCAAACCGTTTATTGTGGAATGCTGGACTTATGGAATGTTGGCATCGAGGCATATGACGCGTACGATAAGTCACTATTCAACTTGTATGCAGCCTTGATGTGGATGATAAGTGACTTTCTTGGGCTTGGAACATATCCGGGTGGAATGTGCATACTCGAGCGACTTATCCAGCTTGCAATTTTGACTCCGACTCAGTGCGCCTTCCCCACAGTTGAAAGTGGTGCTTCATGGGTCATCAAAGGTTTCTCGATGGTAAGTACAAGTTTAGATTGCAATGGAATTGTTTCAACGGTAAACCCGAAAAAAGAGGACCTCCTTAGACTTTAACAAGTGTAGATATCTTGTAGAAGCTTTAGGATGTTGAATTTGAGTTTGGAAAAGGGATGATGTAGCAAAAGTAAGGCGAAAGACTACCAGAACTTCTACTTCTGCGCCTCAGCAATGGTGGAAGATAAGCATTTTCTTCACTCTTCCATACTAGAAATCTAATTTACTTCAACATAGTCTTAATGTCATGCATATTAAGAAAATGTATGCGACAATATGCTATACACGTTGCTTAACAAACTTGGGAAGTCAAAAGATCATCTTCAAGTGAGGACATATTTACGGGCCATAAGAGTTCATGAAGACGCATGGCCAGATGAGCATGATAAATTTCACTTGGCAACATTCATCTCACAAACTGAACAAGGAAGTCTTCCTCTAGACGTTAAGGAAAATAAAATTCCCTAATGGGCATTCAAGCAACATTTCACGATATATTGACATGAAGACTCAAAAGGTTGCTAGGCTAAAGAGTCATGACTCACATATTCTTATGCAAAAGTTACTTTCGCTGGCTATAAATAATGCACTGGCTCCCCGATGTGTTCATCATTTTGGTGAAGCAGTGTTCCTTCTTTCGAAAGTTGAGTTCGAAGGTTTTGATCGTTAATGTCGATTAGTTGTAGTCTAAAATCATTCTTACATTTTGTCATTTGGAGATGATATTTCCTCCGCCTTTTTTCACTATGATGATTCACCTGACAGTCCATCTTGTTCATGAAACAAAGCTCACTGGCCCAATTCAATATCGATGGATGTATCCTATTGAGAGGTACTCATTTTACATTTACGTTAGCATTACTTTATAAATTTGCTATTTGCCTATTTATGTATATAGTATCATTCCTCCTTCTTGAGTTTATAGATTTCTTGGGAAATTGAAATCTTACGTAAGGAATAAGACGTGGCCAGAAGGTTCTATAGTTGAAGATTATATAGGGGGTGAGGTTTTGTAACTTTTTTCAAAGTACTTTATTAACATTGTCATGGCTTTCAATGGACCGCGTTGTGCATACGATTGTCCTGAACCTGAGCCATAATCAAGAGAGTTGTTAATCCCTCATGTTGGTAAACCGGTTGGAGGAAGTGAGAACTTCAAACTAACAGCAACTAAGAAGTTGCAAGCACATAGACATGACTTGATTAATTACACTAAAGTTGAACCCTTTCTTCAATAAGAATAGTACACTCATGTTTTTCTTTATCTTTCCTAGCATTTTGTACTTATATTTCATAATCGTCTTCCTATAATTAATTGCAGTGAATTCAGAAGTCATGTGAAGTGTCAACTTAGGATCCGTACACAAACATTCTTTGAAGTTGACAAAAAGGTCCACAGAGAATTCCTAAGTTTGTTTGCACATAAAATACTAAATGACCACAACACATACTCCACAGATTTTAGAGCTCTCGTAATCGGCCCTTTTAACCATACAAAAAGGTTTACATTGTACAATGTCAATGGTTTCAAGTTTTACAAAGTTTCACGAGATCAAGAATTGTAAACTCAAAATTCAAGTGTTTTATGGCACCTTTAGGACAAGGGGTTATGCGAGCAATAGTGACGGCAACATGCTGTTCAAAGGCATCCTTTATTATGGAAAGCTTCTTGATGTCATCGAACTAAATTACTAAGGCCGTTTCACGGTGATGTTGTTCAAGTGTTTATGGGCAAATACGACAACTTCATGGGGACTTATAATTGATGATTTAGGCATCACATCAATCAATTTCTCCTAGCGAATTTACACTGGTCAATCTAAAGATGATGAGCTATATATTCTTGCCTCAGAGGCACACCAAGTTTATTGTGTTGAGGATAAGGGGCACAAGGATTGGTACATAGTGGTTCATTTAAAGCCTTAAGACCTTTACGACATGGATGATGGTGATAACATCACCTACAAGAGTGAGTCATTCTAGCCCACTAATTTTGAAAACTCCTTCCCTGAAGGCGATAACAATTTAGCTAGAGTGTGCGTTTTTTTAAAGTTCACATCATTTAAATTTTTGTAAAAAATAATACCACACTAACATTTACTTCACACAATTTTTGTAGGGATGGTGACGAAGAATGATTAAACAAATTATGCTTTTGTTCTTATAAACCTTAATGTATACTTTTTAAAAAAATTCAAAATAATATTTGTAACGATTTTATAACCACTACAAAGAATGTCATAATAACTGCTACAAAAGTCAACTGCTACAAAACCTGTCACATTAACCGTTACAAGTACTACGCAGATCCCTATAAATATCCCCACCATACCTCATTTCAAACACTCCTCCATTTCTTTCAACTGTTCCTCTCTTTTGTTTTCTCTCATTCAGAAATTTTTTTAAGGGCCGAGGAGCTAAACAAGGTGATCAAATATGGTAAAACGTTGTTTAATTATTTCATTTTAACATGTTTTCCCCTCACATAATACTTATTCTCATTATTTTTTCTTTTTTACAGAAAATTGGAGGAAATTTCCTCACCGTTTTCAGTATTCCTTCCATAATGATAACCATATAGTAGATAACATAATAATGTCTTATTACCTACATATCCTCGATAAAATTACCTATATAAAGTTTATACTTATACAATTTAATCTAATCATTCTTTTTAAATAATAACTTCTATCAGTTAAACTACTTAAATATTAAACTATTCAATCCAATAATATAAAAATGGAGACAGCTAATTGTATAATTTTTTTAAATTTCACAAAATTTTGTAGTGGTTTTAAGAACCACAACCGCTACAAATTTAAAAACAAAATGGGATTAAATTTTTTACGCTACTTTTAAAATTTTATATGATATTAGTAGCGGTTTAGAAACCACTACAAAGTTTTGGCACCATTTTTTTAAAATGACTATTTCAATTTTAACAGCTACAAAAATGGAGCTAAATTTTCATTTTTCATTTTCTGCCACATGAAATTGTAGCGCCAACATTTGTAATGGTTATAAAACCAATACAATTTTTATAGATAATATATTATCAACATAAGAATGTAGCATTTGGAATAAACCGCTACAAAAATTGTAGGGGTTTTATTACTTGAGTAGCGGTTATTTAGAACCGCTACAAATTCGTTTGTAACAGTGGATTTTATTACGGTTTTGTCAATCACTACTAATGTCATTTGTAGCGGTTAATACACCTTTTTAACCACTACTAAACTGCATTTTTTGGAAGTGTTAGGTAATTGCAATTTATGTCTGAAAAAAAAATTAAATAGCAAAAGCATATAACTTTTTTAGATAATTATACTATTTTATCATATGAATTATATATAACTTTTAAAGATAAAAGATCTATGGTTGCCACATGTGTGTGATGATCTTATTAATGAGTGATTTATAAGTAATTTTATGAGGGCTCTAAGTCTTAAAGCATATGATGATCTGATGAGCCCTTAAAACCCAACTTATTGTGAAAAACTTTCTTAACAAAAAAATTGTGATAATTTACCTGGGGAAATTCCTAAAAAATACCTTGAAATATCAAACTCCCAAACAGGATTTTCTATTTGAATAATATCAAACCAGTCCATTGTACTAAAGTGAAATTTTGAAATATGTGTGTCTTTACAATATATTATTGCTCATTCACACCCGAAAGAAAAAAACGGAGCCATATGAGCACCCCTCGCCCGTGGCTATTCACCGGAGTTCCCATGATCCCTTTTTGGTGCTATCTTAAGAAAGTGTTGTCATTTGCTAATCACATGTAGTAAATATATATAGTCAATATTTGAACAAAAATATATATATATATATATATATATATAGTCAATGAAGTGTAAAATGGATATTTACTACACTTTATTCGTTATTTACTACACTTGATTAGGAAATGACAACACATTTAATTTCAACAAATTTTACAATTGGATGTTTCAATATATTTAAGCAAATTTCACACTTGAAATGTAGTAAGAAGCTAATCAAATGTAGTAAATAACTAATAAAGTGTTATAGATATCTTGAAACATCCAACTCTAAAATTTACTTAAATGTGTTGTGATTTATAAGTAGCTAATGACTGGTTATTAGAATCAAAGCTCCAATAGCCACTAATGAAGGGGTGCTAAGGGGCTTTTTTTTTTTAAAAAAAAAAGGTGAGGAGTTGTAATATCTTTTTCCAGCATTTCAAAATTTCAAACATGTCCATATAGTGATTTGGTATTATATAACTTTGGCAACCTAATTTGTCATTTTCTATTTTTAGGGTACTTTTCTGTTATTTTTTCATTTCTCCACCCATCTTGTATTTTTGGTAAAGCCAGATATTTTACCAGCCTCAAATTATGGACTTGTGCTGCACTGTCATCATCCAACCTCGCACAAACTATATTATTTAAGTAAAATTTTAAATGGAGAATTACTGTAAGTTTTTAACAAAGAGATTTAATTACTGCAAAATCTCAATTAATATGAATTGAAAAACATGTATTAACAAGTTTCAGAACTTATTATTAGTTAAGTCCCTTTCTAAAGTTCCTAATAATTTCTCATGTTTTAAGAAAGAAAAAGTGAAGCCCGGTAGGCGTATGACCGTATCTTATAAAATAATATTCCCTTCGGACCTAATCATAGGATAACATTTAAGAGTTGAATTTGATCCTAATTATAGGACAAATTTTTAATTTTTATCAATTTCTTTTTAAAATACCCTCTATTGATACTTCTCAATAATAATTAAACACAACAATAATTTAATAAGAGTAGATCGAAAGTTGTCGAGGGAGATTGACGACACTGGATTATATGAGAGCTTGGAGAAGTCGTGTGTGAAGTATGAGAGGTACAAGAAAAAACAGAGAATTAATGTAATTGGATGTCATTTTAAATTTTAAATAAGGGTATTTTAGGAAAATAAATATAATTAACTAATTTAACAACTATCCTTAATTTCTCCAAAGTTAGGTAAATATATCCTATAATTAGGACCGGAGGGAGTAGTAATCTTCAACGGCGAGGGCGAGGCTATGGTTAGCCATGAAACCAAGTATTGAATTCAGATCAAGAATGACTCCTACTGCGATTTCTCTTTTATTCTGCTCATTGGCCGCCATGGATGGTCTTGCAGTGAAGTTAAGAGAAGAAGAGTACTCACACTTGAGAGATAAGAAGAAGCTTCGAACTTTGAAGCTTTTCTGCAACTCTGCCATTGATCTCTCTCTCTCTCCAATCTTCCTGATCTCTCTATATATGCCCCAACCTCCAATAATTTTTTTTTATGAAGCCAGCCTCCAATAATATTATTATCCCCCTTTTCACTCTCTTGTTCTTGTATCATTTTCTTTTGGGATTAATTTTTTTTTTTTGAATTAGGAGGACAAGAGCTAACTCTTGAGTTGTGTCATATTGACACTACAAACCAAAAGAGGTGATATTACATCAATCAATTTAGCCTAGATCGACTAACATTTGATTCAAACAACAAGTTGGCGGCACTTGTAGTAGACACAGATCAGTGTTCGCCTCCTGCGCCATTTTAGCCAAATAATCTGCACACTTCAACGCTTCCCTATTTGAGTGAAGTATCTCTATATCCCAACCAGAGTAAATCAACGATATAATCTCAATGATCTCTTGGGCCAATGGATGATATGGCCCATATCCTGATATCAGTAACTGAATAGCCTCTAATGAATCTGAATGTAGCTTAACTTTGGTGAGTTTCATCTGTTTGCAGATTTGCATACCTGCCTTGATTGCTTGTAACTCCGCTGCAGTAGTGGAGGCGAACCCGATTTTCTGTTGGAAGCCTGTCATCCACATCCCATTGCTATCTCGGACAATGCCACCACAAGCAGCAATTTTATGGTTATTAACCGAACCATCTACGTCGACCCGAACATAGCCAGAAGGGGGAGCACTCCACTTAACGTCTGCTCTATCAGGAATCTGGTAGATCCGATGCTTCAATCTTCCTTGTTCTACGCCTTCCATCAGATGGTGAAGACAGCTTTGAATGATGCTACGTGGTTGATCAGCGATACCCTCAAAGACCTTCTTGCATCTATTCTTCCATATGAGCCAGCAAGTCGAACCAAATATCCGCAACCAAGGCCAGTTTTTGACTCTCCTGCTACCTGGTTCTTGTTTGCTATTCCACAGTATCCATTCCTGCAAATTACCACTAAAAAAAGTACTATAGTATATAGGTTCAATTAAATCTTGCCACACCTTATAAGCAGCCTCATAGTCTCTCAGTGTATGTAATATTGATTCCTCACCAAGGCACTCAAATGGGCACTCATCATGTACACTCAATCCTCGCAATTTACGAATAGAATTGGTAGGTAATCTTCCATGAAAAACTTGCCACATGAAAAACTTGGCTCTTTCTGGAATTGGCCATCGCCAGATTTGTTGCCAGAGAGGTTCTCTTATTGACTCATTAATACTCTCTAACATCTTGTATGCTGATCTCACACTGAAATTTCCATCATTTGACGCCTTCCAGTAAAATAGGTCCTCCCCTTCTGCCGTTGGAGGTTTCACCATCTTGATTTTCTCAATCACCCATTCTGGTAAAAATAGTCTCCACTTCATAATATCCCATGAGCCATTTGGGCATATAAATGCTCTCACCAATTCCTCATGACTAACCCATTCTGAATTCTTATCTATATATTGAATCAAGGGTTGTTCTAGCGGGGACCATGTTTCCCACCAAGCATTTGTGTTTCTGCCACTTCTGAGTTTACTTCCCAACTTCTTTTTAAACTTTCCCCAAACTCTGACAATTGCACTCCAAACTGCTGATTGATTCTTCTTCTTGTTTATCATAGGGATTTTCTCTGATCCGCATGCATATTTACTCTTCAAGCATCTAACCCAGAGGGCATCAGGCTTAGTCAGGAGACCCCAACACAACTTCATTATAAAAGCTTTATTTTGGGTAGCTAGATCTTTAATTCCAAGCCCCCCCTCATCTTTCTCTAATTTAATAGTTTCCTAGGGTACTAGATGAAGTTTCCTAGCTTCTGGTCCTTGGCTCCAAAAGAATTCTCTGCTTAGCTTTTCAATGTCTTTCAGAACCCCTGTAGGGATGAGAAGTGTTTGCATTTGATAGGAAGGAAGTGTAGACAAGACCGACTTTATCAGTACTGATTTGCCCGCCATACTCAAATGTTTTCCTTTCCACCCTGAGAGCTTTTTCTTCACCTTATCAATTAAAGGAGTGAACGTCATCTTTACCATTCTCTTATGTAGCAGCGGTACTCCGAGGTACTTCCCAAGATCAGGAGTGATACCAATCCCTAGGATCTGACTGAATTCAAGAGCCCTGCTAAAGTTCACATTATGGGATACAAAGCATTTAGATTTTGGAAAGCTAATTCTATGACCTGAACTATTGCAAAACATAGCCATGATATTCCTGACACGTTCTATTTGACCTCTTGATGCTTCGCAGAATAATATAAGATCATCCGCAAAAAATAGATGAGAGATGGCAGGACCATATGTACACATCTTTAGAGGTTTCCATCTTCCAGCCTCCACTTCTCGATTAATGATTTGTCCAAGTCTCTCCATACATAATACAAAAAGATATGGACTTAGAGGATCTCCTTGCCTAATTCCTCTAGAGGGGCAAAATGAGTTTGAAAGATCACCATTCCAGCTTACTTCCATTGAAGCTGATGAAATACACTTCATAATAAGATGAACAAAATGATCTTGAAATCCCAAGCTTTGAAGATTGAATTTGATAAAGTCCCAATCCAATCTGTCATAAGCCTTCTCCATATCCACTTTAATAGCAATATATTTTTTACCTCTTTTTTTTGTTCTCATCGTATGGATGGCTTCCTGGGCAAGAATGATGTTATCACAACTTTGTCGGCCACTGATAAAACTACACTGACCTGGATGAATTAGAAATGACATGATCTTTTTCAGCCTGTTTGTTAGGACCTTGCTAAGGATCTCGAAGTATACATTACACAGTGCAATGGGACGAAAATCCTTAATGGATACAGGACCATCAACTTTAGGAATTAGCACAATGTTTGTGTGATTTACCTCCTTGATTTTATCTGGATTACTCACCATTTCAGAAATCAGATCACAAACTTTAGTTCCAATTGCCTCCCATTGAGATTGGAAAAAATGAGGATTTAATCCGTTGGGACCCGGAGATTTAAAGGCACCCATTTCAAAAGCTGAATTTTTGATTTCAATGATCGTTATATCTCTTTGAATGACATCAATTTGAGATTGTTGAAGTGGAGGGAAGGTGGTTGGCCAATCATGCACCGGGATAACACCCTCATCGCGAGTGTAAAGGTCTTTGAAGTAGTTGAAGGCCAACTCTTTTAATTTCAATTGATCCGTAACCCACTGTCCCTAGTCATCTTGTAGTCTTTCAACTCGGTTTCGCTTCCTCTTCACAACCGTAGATGCATGGAAAAACTTAGTATTTTTATCCCCAAACTTTAGCCAATTACAACGGGATTTTTGGTACCACAGTAATTCCTCTTGATTCAACACCTTCAGATATTCTCGCCACAGGTTTTTCTCAAGTCGCATCAGTCCTTCGTGAGGTTTCTTTAGCAAGGCCTTATCAACTCCTTCCAATCTTCGCATAAGCTCCCTTTTCTTTTTAGGTAAATTGCCAATCACATCCTTATTCCATTCTGTCGCCATTTTTTCAAAATCCCTGTACCCTGCTGACCACGATTTCTCCTGCCAAACCTCTTTAACAATATTAGAAAACCCTTCCTGTAAACACCATCCTGCTTGGTATTTAAAAGAAAGACTCCTAGCTTGACATTGTTCACCAGTATCAGAAGAAACCACAACAACTCATGCATTGTTAATTTTTAACTTCTAATTTCGCACTCATGCATTGTTTATATATATATATATATATATTCCTATAGAGGTTATTATGAACGAATATTCTCATTTTTATCATCATTCACGCTGATCCACTTTTTTCCTCACTGTTTCTTCCTCATCATACACTTGTTCACGGTCAAGTCAAGCATCTAATCTAAGACACAATATGTAGCTTTTTTAAAAGGACGCTTATAATTATTCGTTTATTTCCATTATTAATTTATACATACATATATATATAATAATATATATACATTTATAATCTGTTCAATACATTATCAATTCATCAATATTAAATATATCTATTCGATGGAAAGTCACTGATTTCTCGCACTTATGCAAAATATAAATGGGTTAATGGGCAGTTTTGCTTCGAAAGTCTTTCGGAGGCAATTTTGTTCTGACTATTATTCTTATTAATTTTGATAGTTAATTAATCAAATATGCTGAACTGGCAGTCCACATATCAGCCACCTCATTTTTGTTAAGGTGCAAATTTACCCCAAAAGTTTAAAATTAACTTTGAAAGAAATGGGGGGGGGGGATTGAAGTAGATACACATGGACTTCCAAGGCAAATTTGCACCTCAACAAAAATGATATGGACATGTGAACTGCTAGTTCAGCATTTAGTCAACTAACATTCAAACTTAATTGGCAAAGACGAAATTATTCTTTTTTTGACAGTTCTGGAACAAAATTACTCCTTGATGACAACTTTTAGGGTAAGATTGCCCCTTAACCTAATATATATAATCATTCCATGTCTAGACATTTTTAGGCAATTGTACGTGATTCATGTTTGCAAATAAATAGCAACAGTTTATAATTTCTTTTACATACTTACCCTATAAATTTTATCATACAAATTATACAATAACCTTAGAAGATAAAAAATGCCTTACTGTTAATATAAGAATGTTATTACTGGTTGATAACTTATATGTCAGTATATCAGAAAGCATTTTTTTAAATATATACAGTGGCGTATGTTGCCATTTACTTAATTAGAAATTTATTGAATTTACCCATCTAAATTAAGATTTCATTAGTTTGAGCGACTTTATATGCCATCTTCCCTTCCCTCTATTTTTTATTTGAAAAAAGCCAGATATTTTACCAGCCTCAAATTATGTACTGTACAATATTATTGTCATCTAACTTCTAACAAACCATCTTTATTTAGCAATACTTTAAAAATGAAAAAGTGAAGTCCCGTTGGTCGTATATGAAGAAAGAAAATCGGGACGTGCTTACCCTTGAGTGGGCGAAAATATTAAATACCTGAAGTGGAATTTTGCGAGTGCTCAATGATTGAGCAAAAATAATAATAATTAATATCAATCAATTTTAAACTTTTTCTTTTTATCAGGTGGTCCTTATACTTTCACTTGTTTTTTATTTGATTCTTATAGTTCTTTTTCTTTTTATCAGGTCTTTATATTTTCACATGATTTTTAAGTAGATCCTTGTACTTTTTTTTATTATTTATTCAATAAATTATAATAATATCTTCTATAAATATAAAATATAATATTATTAAATATTGGTCAACAAATAATAAACTATCATAATATTTTTATTTTAACATTCTTTTCTATGAATTATTTTAATATTCTTCATACTTTTTTAATTAAAATATATCCATTTTAGTTATTTTTAGTTATAATTTTATTTTTTTGTATTTATAAAATTTGAATTCTAATTATAAATTTTATAATAATATAATAGAATTGTAATTAATTAATAATGACTACTTAATTATATTAATTATTTTTAAAATTATGTAATTATTAATTTATACTTATTATTAGCAAATTAGATTTTAGTATTATTCATTTATTTAATTTTCATTGAAATTAACCACAAAAAAACTTACAAGGACCTGATTAAAAATCTGGTGTAACAATAAGGACTTCATAAAAAGAAAAGAAAAAATCTACAAGGACCTAATTAAAAACTCGTGAAAGTTTAAGGACATAATAAAAATAAAAAAATTATAGGAAATAAAGTAAAAATTAGTTGAAACTATATGGACTACAGATTAATTATCCCTAAAAAAGGGGAACACGATTACATTGGAGTATTGGATGGAGTGATGTGGATGAGAGACGCAACACATTCATCATGTGGTTGCAAAGTGATGTTTAAAAAACTTTGTGAGCTGTTAAATTGAATATGATTGCTCCAATTTAAAACCTTTACCCTATGTTTGAATAGAGAGAAAATTAGGGAAAAATAATACTAATGGAAAACTCTCAAAAATAATAAAATTCTTTACTATTTTTGAAAGTTTTCATTTCTAATATACTCCCCACTATTTTCCCCTAACTTTTCACTCTATTTAAACATAGGGTTAGGGTTAAAATTGTCCCGAATAACTCTATGATAGTAGATACACTTGAAAAAATAAATACTTGAAGGTGATGGGTTCAACTTAACCCAAAAAAAAATTTGCTAAAAGATGTGAGTTTTGAGTATCAACTCAGATTATTGTGAATATATGTCAAGTTTATGATGGAGACTTTCATATTTTAAAAAATCTGCATCAACTGACAAAATTTTTTAAAACATGATTATTATTAAATTAAATTTGAGACCTAAGGTAGCGATTGCTAAAATTTTATGAGGGTAAAGTGAGGAGCAAAGAGTCAGGGTACCGAGCGCAGTTAGCAAGGAAGAAGGTTTTTTTGTTTATTTTATTTTTTAAAAAATATAGTAGTCAATTAGTCAATATAATAATAATAATTTTAGTTATTGTCATTTATCATTAATATTGACTCGTAAATTCTTATGTGAAATTTCCCAGAATGCAAACAAACAAGCGCGAGGATAGTGGGGTATACTTTGTCCCTTTGGTAATGGAAGTTGTGACTTGGCAGCATTCACGTCCTTCTCTCCAATTTTGACGACAAAAAACTCAATAGTCAGTCAATTGTGGGGCCTCATCAAGGTCATGATTAAGAAAGGCTTTTATATTTTAAAAAGAATTTGCAAAAATACTTGTAATTTCATCAAAAATAGCATCAACAATACCTTCGTTTTTGTATCAAACTCTCCATTTGATAACCCTGCTTCACTGTACTGTTCACGATACAAAGGCTTTAACTGATTTTAAAAGGCCGCCTATCCTTGTTCTTTTATTTCCATTATTAATTTATACATACATTTATATAATGTATACATATATTATTTGTTCAATATATTAGCAATTCTTCAATTTTAAATATATCAATGAGATCGAAAGTCACTGATTTCTTGCACTAATGCAAAATATATATGGGTTAAGGAGGTAATTTTATCCGAAAGTCTTTCAATTTTATCCTGACCGTTATTCTCGTTGATATTGATTATTAGTTAACCAAATAGATTGAGATGACAGTCCATATGTCAGTCACGTTATTTTTGATATGGTGAACATTTTTCTCGAAAGTTTAAAATTAACTTTGAAAAAAATGAAAAAAAAATGAAGTAGATACACATGGATTTCTAGGATAAATTTGCATCTCAACAAAAATGATATGGATGATGTGTAGATTGTTAACTCATCATATTTAGTTAACTAATAATCAAAATTAATTGGGATAACTGTCAAGGCAAAAATTACTCTCTTTTTTACACTTCTGGAGCAAAATTGTCTTTTGATAACAACTTTTAAGACAAAATTATCCCTTAACCTAATATATATGTTCATACCATGTCTATAATTTCTTTTAGATACTTACTCTATGGGTGTGTTTGGTTTGAGGGGAGGGGAAGGGAGGGAGGGCAAATTACCTTTTTTGGTTGAAGGTATTTAAATTTTGGGCGTGAACCCAAAATTTAAAAGGAATGAAAGGATAAATTTTGGACAGGAATCCAAAATTTAAAAAAATGAGAGGGTAAATTTTGGATTTCTTCCATATAAAATTGTAATTTACCCCATTTCCTCTCGAACCAAACACACCCTATAAGTTTTATCATTAAAATTATATAATAACCTTAGAAGATAACTTATATGTCAGTATATCCGAAAGCATTTTTTGAACATATGTAGGGGCATATGTTGTTATTGGCTTAATTAAAAATTTATTGAATTTATCAACCTAATTCAAGATTTCATTAGTTTGAGTGACTTTATATCTGATTTTCCCTTTTCTTATCAACCTCTCCCTGTATTTTTCATTTGAAAAAAGCCACATATTTTACCAGCTTCAAATTATGTACAGTACAATATCATCGTCATCTAACTTCTAAAAAAATTTCTGGGCAAAAAAAACAAACTTCTAACAAAATTTGGCCAAAAAAAAAACTTCTAACAGACTATCTTTATTTAAGTAATACTTTAAAAAAAGAAAAAGTGAAGTCCCGTTTGTCGAAAGATGATAGTAGATACACTTGGAAAAAAAAACATGAGGGTGATGGTGTAACTTAACCCAAAAAATAATTTTTGCCGAAAGATGGGTTGTGAGTATCAACTCAGATTATTGTCAACACAAGTCAAATTTATAATGGAGACTTTCATATTTTAAAAATATCTGCATCAACAAAAAAAGCTTTTTAAAGCACGATTATTATTAAATTAAATTTGAGACCTAAGGCAGAGATTGTTAATATTTTATGAGGTAAAGTGAAGCGCAATGAGTCGGAGTACCGAGCGCGGTTAGCAAAGGAGAAGGTTTTTCTGTTTATTTTATTTTTTTAAAAATATAGTAGCCAATAACTCAATATAGTAACAATAATCTTATTTATAGTCATCTATCATTAATATTGACTCGTAAATTCTAATGTAAAATTTCCCAGAATGCAAACAAACAAGCGCGAGGATAGTAGGGTATACCTTGTACCTTTGGTAAAGTGGAACGAGCTTCCTTGCTTATCCTTTAAGGGTGTGTTTGGTTTGAGGGGAGGGTGACAAAATTATAATTTTGAATAAAAGAAACCCAAAATTTACTCTATCTTTTTTTCAAATTTTAGGTTTTCGTCCAAAATTTATTTTCTCATTCTTTTTAAATTTTCGATTCCTACCCAAAATTTAAATTCTTTCAACCCAAAAAGGTAATTTACCCACCCTCTCATTCCCTCCCACCCCTCCCCTCCTCTCAAACCAAACACATCCTAAAAAGGATGATAGGGACTAGGGAGAGTTACTCCCATTTGAATCATTTAAAATATATTTGAATGATTTAGATTTAAATTTTTTTTATTTTTTTATTTTTTTAAAAAAATTATTTTAATAAATATAAAATCTAAAATAAAGATAATCTTTTAATTAATATTTTTTTTAAAAACAACTATTTAAAAATAAATAATTTAAAAAAAATCAAATCTAAACTCCCAACCATTAAAATCCCATCTGAATCATTCAGATGGAACGAGTATAAAGGATAGGCACCAAATGGATAGCCACCGAGACGGATTCCAATAATGGAAGTGGTGACTTGGAAGCATTCACGTGGAGGCCCGCTCTCCAATTTTGACGACAAAAGGCTGAATAGTCAGTCAATTTCGGGGTCTCATCATGTTCATGATTAAGAAAGGCTTTTGTATACTCGGCAAGAAAAAAGAAAGAAAGAAAGAAAGGTTTTTATATATAGGAGAATTATTCAAAAATACGTTGAAGATAAATTAGTTGTTGATTATTATAAGAGTGTAAGCGATTTTTTATGTGTGTAAATGATTTTCTATTTTGTGTAAGTCATCTTTTATGTATGTAAAAATCTTCCATATAAATGTGCAAACAATCTTTCGTTGTGTGTAAAATATCTTCCATTATCTGCAACCGATCTTTCTTGATAGTAATCAACAATTAATTTACCTTCAATGTGTTTTTAAGCAATGCTCCCTTTATATTTTAAAAGGAATTTACAAAAATACTTGTAATTTCATCAACAATACCCTCTTTTTTGTTTCCAACTCTCCATTCGATAATATTGCTTCATTGTACTGTTATAAAGGCTTTAACTGATATTCGTTCAAACCCATTTGGTAAATCAGAAGCTTTTTCACCCAGGATCACTTTGATATCCTACTAACCGAGTGTTCTTCTAGTACTTGTTTGATTTGAGGGGAGGGGTGGAAAAGTGGGCGGAGTAAAATTTTTTTGAGTTGAATTTAAAAAAATTAGAGACATAATATTGTCTTTTCTGACTGTTATTCTTATTAATTTCGACCGTTAGTTGTAACTTTAATAGGTATGGCCCCTAACAGAGGTCTACGGCCTAACCTAGCCTATTTAATAAATAAGTCAGGCTTATTTTCATAAGGCCTAGCAATGCCTGACCTATTTAACTTTTTTTAATTTCTACTATCATATAAGTATATATAATATAATCTAAATTATTTTATAAATTATTTATAAATTCATCAACTTAACCTTAATTCTAAGTTCACATCCCATCGTCATTACGCTCAACCATTGTTTTTGCATCAATAATTTACCTTACCTCTCGTCTCTTCGATCGCTCAAGATGGCGACGCTAATTCACTCACTCATCCCTGATTTGGTCGTCCACTAAAATGTAATAATTGCTATGAGTTTATTTTATTGCCAAATGAAATATTATAATCTTAGTAAAAGGAGTTTGTGCAATTTATGTGGGAAGAGTAAAAGAAGTAAATTCTAGTTTTACATATTGCTTGTTATGCTTGATTGATTTTAGAAAATATATCTTATTAGTTAACAGATGATTAGTTTTTCTTATTCTTAATTGCTCGAACAATTGTTGGCTTTTCTTTTTCTTAATAAGCCCTAATATTACGACGAAAATGGATGTTAAGTTTTTAAAACATAATGTATGATTGTAAATAAACATGAAAAATTATATATGAATTTGGTTGCATAGACTTTAAAAGTTATTTAAAGGCATACATTTAAAGTAGGCCTTTAAATAAGCTTCAAGCCTTGTCAAGTCTTTTGAAGGCTTAGGCTCAAACCTAAAAAAAATCTATATACAGGCTCAGGCTTTAAATCTCTATTACAGATCCGGACCTATTTAAATAAAATTTAACCTAACTTAGCCTATTTCTACCTTTACCTGCAAGTCCTTCCATGGAGAAGGCTTAGCCATTGTCCTCTCCGTTAAAATTGATGTTAAATTTGCTGTGTAAACTTGCACTGCTATATCCAACACAAACATAACCACTATCACCAGCCATTTTGTATTGGAATGAATAATTAAGTCCCAAATCAAATTATTTAAAGATGAGTTAAAGCTATATATGTTAAAGGTAAGTCCTATCAAATTAGCTTAAACTATTTTGTTAGAAATATCAACCTAATATATATAAAATTAGTTATTAATTAATTAATTCAAAATTTTAACATGCTATCTACCGTGGTTGCTATTTATCACGGACAGTGACGCTCTAGTGTTTAGACTCTTACCCCTCTCACTTTTGGGATTGCGGACAAAGTGTTTGAATTTGCTATCCGTCTTTTTTTCTTTCCAATATAATTAAAATTACAGTTGCAGCCACAAAAATTACATCAAGAATTAACCAAAGAAACCAACCTAAAGGTTTGAGGAGGATCCACCCATTTTTTGAGTCGGACCTCACCATCACCATCATTGACACGCTTGAATTTAAATATGGCATTGTGAAATCAGCACATTTTATGCGATTCGCTACAATTGTGATGTCTCCAACGTCAATATCAACATCCTGCAATATTTTCATACACGGATTAAGTGTTGGAAATTAATCCCTACATCTATTTAAATGCGTGTGCACTTGTTTGTGGCCAGCATGCTCACTAATTATATCAGTTATTTAAGTGTAAGAGAGACATGGAATTAGGACAAGTCAAATATGTATATTTATAAAACAGATGTAAGAATTTATAAGAATATTTCTCAGTCACGTATAATACAAGGATATAACTATTTTTTCAGCAGAAAAACTTGATTTCAGTTTAATTCTAAGAATGCAGCGTATGCTTCAAAAAGTTTTGAGGCTATTTGATATTAAATTGCTACGTAGGTGTAGTGAAATTTTCCCAACTAAATATGATGGTTGTTATGAAAAAGTGTGACTTTTGCAGCGTGAGGGCGAAAGAGTGGAAGAGAGAATAAAATGGGAGAATAAGTACTCGTTTGGGATTTTCCAAACATAAAAGTTAGAAAGCCGAAGGAGAAAAGAAATGGAAAAGGAGGGAACAGTCACGCGGGCCACCGTGCTGCCCCTCCATGACATCGTCCTTTTGCATTCGAGATTTGTGCCATTTTGTCTTTCAACCATGCTTTCCACCTCATGACGTTACTTTTTTTTTTTATTTCTCTTTAATTAAAAGGATATGGTTTATTTTTTTTTTTTGATCGGAAAAAAGGATATGGTTTATGATTTTGAGCGAAATGCAACTCATGACCTCCTGTTTACAAAAAATTTTTCATATCATCAAGCTATAAGTTAATTGGTACCACTTTAAAAATTAAATTATTATCTAACAAACGTTGTACTATAGTATATAATGAATCGTTAAATGGTGTAATGTACCTATTGAATTTTTTCAGAACGTTGCAATATTACAGAGTTTATTTGTAGTTTTAAATATAAAAGTTTAATATATCCTTCCTTCAAAGTTTTTAATTTTTTTAAAACTATCTTTGTTGATAGTATATATTAAAGGAAATTTCCATTAGTAGCATAGTAAATACCAAGACTGTACACTACTATTTGTTGTAAATAATTAACTTAATTAATTTTTTAAAATATCTATAAATTAGTTATCAATCTCTTACATTATATTCAAGATTAGAGAAAGTCTAATGTTTCTTGTTGGCCAAGAAGAAACAAGAGGAAGAAAAATTATTCATCAGAAAACTAGAGATAGGAAGCAAGGAGCTTTGCGCGCACACACATCACATGTTTAATAAGGAGCAACTAACTAGCAAGTTCTGCTATAATCAAGCCTTATTAGCTAACTTGAAAGGCTGCTTCTTACTCCACCATTCAATCACTGTTGATTGATTAGGCAGCCTTTTAATCACTGATGGAATGGAAAGGCATAACAAGAGAACCACAACGGATACTAGGACAGGGTAAAGGCCTCCAAAGTTAGATATGCTCAAACTTGACGTCTCTATGTCACTTTCGTCTTCAAAGTCCAAATCTTCAATGGAGGTTGGTAAGGAGCTCCTGGCCATCAACACACGATATGGCTCCGCATCTTGAGTCACCTTTACGATTGCATTCGAGAAGTGCGAGCCTAGGCTAGATTTCTTTGGGAATGCCTGAAAATACAATTAATACGATATGATCGAAGTCATTTAATAAGTATGTTTTATAAGGACAAAACTTTAATTGCTTATATCCGTCAGATCAAATTATCCAATCACACTTGCTAAAATGTATATGTGCATTTGTAAATTCACTTATGAATTTAACGAAGCAGGGGTGGGTGCTACCACTAAAAAATGAGGGGCTTCCATGTGTTCCTTTTTATCATTGGATTCTACATAAAATAAGTGACATTTTGATATCTTATGGCAAAAAAATGAAGTTTTCAATTTTTTATAATTCATCAAAAATTTTTCAAAAAAAATGGTGCAGTTTTCTCTTTCACTTTGAGCACTGAATCTTTAAAAAATCATAAAAAATTGAAAACTACTCTTTTTTATCCATATGATATTAAAATGTCACTATATAGAATTTAATGATAAAAAAGAATATACAAAAAACACTTGGGAATCCCCTCATTTTTTGACAGCAGTAGGGGCAGCACCCACCCCCTGCCCGAATTTAATCTAATAAATGCAGACAACTTGAACTAAGTTTTGTCCATTGTATAATTAGAACTCTGAGTAAGAGTGAGATGGAGTAGTAGACTGACAAAGGCAAATCCACCAGTTTTGTAGATTGGTCCTGTGATCATAAAGCGAGACTTGTATTCGGAGAGGAAGAGCATGAGATAAGGAGTTTCATCAAAAATAGCATCCACTCCTCCTTTTTTGGTTCCACGTGACAATTCTTCTTCATACTCTTCGCGACTTCCTAAAGCCTTTAACTGAGACGGCTTGAATCCTATTTGGTCAATTAGAAGCCCTCTCTCCCATGACCCATTTCGATGTCCCACGCGCACAATGCTACTTTTTTTAATCTCGTTTTCATTCTTAAATAAAGGTTCTTTCCCATTTCCTTGTGTTAAAATTGAAGTTAAATTCGCTGTGTAAACTTGCACTATTAAGATGAATAGGAATGACGTCAGTATCACCATCCATCCCGCAGCGCTGCTTTCAAACTTCTCCATAAAATCTGTGATATTATCAAGTATGTGATTACGTACGAGGCACAAATTGAAACATAATACTCCATCCAGTCCTTAATATAAGACATGTTTGAAAAGTTGGTATTGATTTTAAATATAAAACAAAGTTTTCATAGTTGTCGATTTTCTCTTAATTTACCCATATTAATATTAATGCTCCCTCAACAATAATCAAGGGAGGAGAGGGAAAGAGAGAATTAAGAAAGATGATTAGGATGTTTTAAAAAATACATGTTATAATAACTAACTTAACCAACTTCCTTAATCTAATCAAATTAGGCAATATGTCTTATATTAAGTACTAAAGGAGTGACATATAGAGTAATCAAGCACAAATGCTACATATAAGAACTCACCGATCTTGTAAACTAGGAAGGGGTTCAAGAGAAGTTCGTCGATTTTGTTTCTTCCGTTGATTTTGGTTTTGAATTTTTCTAATATAATTATGATAATGGTTGCAGCCACAAAAATCCCCCCTATAGTTAACCACAGTGACCATTTGAAAGGTTTGAAGAGGATCCCCGTATTTGTGGAGGCATTCTTCACCCTTACCAACATTGCTACACTCGAATCTAAATACGGCAACGTGAAATCAACACAATTTGTGCAACTTGCCAGAATTGTGATGTCTCCAATTATAGCATCAAGATTCTACAGAATATTCATCACACAAGCAAGGTTATATTATATATATATATCATGCATTCATAAGTGTGCCAAAATCATACCTAGCTTTAAATGAGAAACTAAAAGAAAATTTGATACAAAGTAAAACAATAGAATGGCTCACATGGAATTCACAGCATTCCCCCGGAAACAAGAGAATGGCTAGATGGTCATGGCAAAAAGTATTTAGTACCACATGCTGGCTACTCTGGAAGAACTGGTGTTGTCAGGCATTTGAAGGTAAAGCTGATAAACCAAAGGAGCTTGTTCACAAATGCATCTTTCACCTTTTGGAAACGGTGGAGAACGGACACATCCATCACTAGATCTTTCAAGTTCCGGAGAGAGGTCTTCTTAATTGGCTTCCCCCGGAAGAGGGTTATATTAGAATTGACGTAGATGGTTCGACTGCTAGCGATGGTCTATCAGCCTGTGGAGGAGTCATCCGTGACCACCAAGGTAACTGGGTACATGGATTTCAACAGAAGTTAGGACTCTCTTTCCCAACTGCTGCGGAAATCCACGCAATCTATCGAGGACTCCACCTTTGTAAGCAATTGGGTTTCAAGAAAATTAGACTGTTCACTGACTCACTTTAGGCCGTCCACTTACTCATCCGTGACCACCAAGGTAACTGGGTACATGGATTTCAACAGAAGTTAGGACTCTCTTTCCCAACTGCTGCGGAAATCCACGCAATCCATCGAGGACTCCACCTTTGTAAGCAATTGGGTTTCAAGAAAATTAGACTGTTCACTGACTCACTTTAGGCCGTCCACTTACTGTCAACACATTGTGAGATTGACCACCCTTTGCACAACGTCATCTTTGATACCAAATCCCTTATTTATGCAGACTGGGACTTGAAGATTTTTCATACACATAGGGAGAATACTCGCTGTGCAGATTACCTTGCACAATCGGCTCACTATAGCACCCAGAGTTATGCCAAATTACGCTCACCATCGGTGGAATGTATCAGTCTTTTTGCGTTAGAATGTGGTTTGCTGCCACATGAACAATCTTTGGGGTCTAGCCCTTGATCTTGTAACTTTTCCAGCTTTGCTTGCCTTTGTATCTCAAAAAAAAAAAGTAAAACAAGTTAGACAGAAAAGAATGAAAACTTGCCTCCTTTTCATTTGTGTGCAGAGCATATCATAATAGGTGTTGTTATCACTTCTACTTTTGTTCGGCAAGGGAACAAACTCATAATTATTTAATGGAAATGGCAAAACATCCAGAGCTTTTAAGAACACATTATAAGCAAAACCATCAACCCGAAGTTTACTGGAATTATATATATTCACAAATTTTGGAAAAGAATTGTTTCTTGGGACTCCAATCCTCAACTTTGGTGGTTTATCCAATGTGTCACCCGGCCACAGTGGATCCTTTAGTTCGTATTTGCGGCTACCAGATGCCTCACCACCACCACCTCCTTCACTATAATCTTGAACAAGTCCAGTTTTAGAGCTCCAAGATCCAATGATCCTTTCTCTTGCAGATATCACATTGTATACTTCATACTCCGATTGGTCTAGTTGTCCTTGACTTAGATTAAATTTTACCCCTGACACGCCTTTGAAAGTAGTATCCTTAATTTCATGGCGAAGTTTTTTGGCCATTATTGTCTGTGCCTGCCTTCTCTAAAGCCATAGCCAATGCTTCGATTGTGTGATAAGCCCACCATCTATAGATTGTTAGGGTGCCTCCGAAACTAAGAGTGAAATTCCTCTCTCTAGCCCAACGCAAATCTGTTTTGTTCGAATCCATTGGCCTCACTCCCAATGCACCTTGCATGTATCTTTTCAAAGGAACAAAATCTGTAAAATTATCAACTGGGACAGTTGAGCCATTATACAAGTTTCTAATAACCCCAACTTGAGGATATGTCAAAGAAGATAGCTCTTGGGTAAGTATCCAAGCATACCCTTCATCCATCATCTCCTTTTTCTGTGCAGACTTAATGAATCTTGTTCCAATATCCATGCTCATATGGACAAGAAATACATGTGTTCTCATGTTGTTTAACGTGTTAAGAGTGGTGTTAATTCTAAGATCTGTTGAGCTTGAATCAATGGCTGTTACGTTAGCCATTTATATGCCCATTTCTTTCAACATATTGGTGAGGCATGGAACAAGGTGACTGCCATATTCTGTCTCTTCATAAATGGGGACGATTGATTGCCACCCAACAGCTTTGATAATGGCAGCTATAGCTTGGAACTGATAGCAATTAAGGCCTTGACCGGTGTAGATGGAAGATGGCGATGGAGGAGGAAAAAGAGATGGGCCAGTCATGCGAAACCAAATAACAGGTTTTTTGAATAATTACTCGCCAAGTCTCACTATATACCTTGCTTGCTCTGAGTTCTGGGGCCCCAAGATGGCATGCACCTCTTCATGCTTTAGTAGTTTATAAGCTGCTTGCATATCAAATTAAAGGTTGGTCTCCAAGTTCTATCACCTTTTTTTTGAGATACAAAGGCAAGCAAAGCTTGATGGAATTACAAAATCAAGGGCTGGATCCCAAAGATCGCTCAAGTGGCTGCAAGCCACGTTCTAACACAAAAAGACAGACACATTCCGCCGGGGGTGATCCTAGTTCTGTATAAATCTGGTGGCTATAGTGAGCCGATCGTGCAAGGAAGTCCGCACAGCGAGTATTTTCCCTATGTGCATGGGAAATCTTCAAGTCCCAATCTGCATAGATAAGGGAATTGGTATCGAAGATGACGTCGTGCAATGGATGATCATTCCCACATTAAGTTGACAATAAGTGAATGGCCTGAAGTGAATCACTGAACAGTTTAATTTTCTTGAAACCTAACTGTTTACAAAGCTGTAGACCACAATAGATTGCATGGATTTCTGCAGCAGTTGGGACAAAGATACCTAGCTTCTGCTGAAATCCACAAATCCAGTTGCCTTGGTAATCGCGGATGACTCCTTCACAGGTTGATTGACCATCACTAGCAGTTGAACCATCAACATCGATTCTAATGTAACCCTCCTCTGGGGGAAGCCAGTTGAGTAGACCTCTCACCGGAGCTTGGAAGATCTGGTGATGAAAACGACCCATCTCCATACCTTCCGAGAGATGAAAGATGCATTTATGTACCAGCTCCTTTGGCTTAGCAGCTTTACCTTCAAATGCCTGACAGCACCGGTTCTTCCAGAGAAGCCAGCATGTGGTACTGAAGACTTGTTGCCATGACCATCTAGCCACTCTTTTGTTTCCTGGGGAATGCTGAAGGTTCCAATGAAGCCAATCCTGTAAATTACCAGAAGCAAATATAGTAGAGTATAAATGGTTAGTTAAAGAAAGCCAAACTCTCTGGGCCTGCTCACAGTCTCTTAGAACATGAATGATGGATTCCTCACTCTCACACTGAAATGGACAAGTGTTTAAGGCACTCGGATTAAATCTCGCTCTAATCTCATTAGTAGACAACCTCTCATGGAAAACTTGCCACATAAAGTGCTTGACTTTTTCAGGAACACCCCAGTGCCAAAGATGCCGCCAGGAAGAGCAATGAGCTGGGGATTGTTGGTGATAAATAACATCATAGGCAGATTTCACACTGAAATTACCATCAGGAGAATTGCGCCAACAAACAAAGTCATCAACAGTGCCCATAGGAGGGGGGAGCATCATGATTTTATCAACCACCCAATTAGGAAGAAAAGCCTCCTAATACGCCCTGTCCCAATGTCCAGATGGGGAGGTGAAGGAGCAAACAGGGGCTTCCATATCAAGAAGGTGAAAATTCCTATCCACAAAATGTTTCAGAGGTTTATCCAGAGGGGACTAGCATTCCTACCAGGCGTATGTGTTCCTACCACTTCTGAGCTTCTTGCCTAGACCTCTTCGGAAATCTTCCCAGACCGTTACAATTCCACTCCAGACGACCGATTGACTACGCCACTTTTGCACATGAGGGACCAAGGATAAGCCACAAGAGTATTTGGTGCGAAGACATTTCACCCACAGAGCGTCTGGTTTTGTGACCAGTCTCCAACACAATTTCATGAGTAAAGCTTTGTTCTGGCAGCGAAGGTCTTTAATTCCAAGTCCTCTTTCATGCTTCCTCCTTTTTAGAACGTCCCAAGCTATCAGATGCATTTTCCTGGATTCGTCATGCTGATTCCAAAAAAAAAATCTCTGCTTAATTTCTCAATTTCAGAAAGGACACCTTTCGGAACCAAGGTAGATTGCATCTGATACTGAGGAATGGCTGAAAGAACCGACTTGATAAGCACCGTCCAGCTTGCCATACTCAGATATTTGCCCTTCCAGTTGGACAACTTAGATCTCACCTTTTGAAGAAGCGGGGTAAAGGTCATCTTGACCATGCGTTTATGGAGAAGGGGAACGCCCAAATATTTCCCAAGGTCAGCAGTGAGTCCAACCCCCACAATTTGGCTAATCTCAAGTGCTCTATTAAAGTGGACATTCTTGGACACAAACATTTTAGACTTACTCAGATTAATCCTGTGCCCGGAAACCCTACAAAACAATTCCATAACATTTCTAGTTTCCTCCATCTGGCCAATTGAGGCCTCACCGAAAAGGAGGAGGTCGTCGGCGAAGAAAAGATGAGAAATACGGGGCCTAGAGGCACTCAAATGTAGGGGTCTCCAATTCCCCAAATCTACCTCATGGTGAATAAGTTGGCCAAGAAGCTCCATACATAAGACAAAAAGATAAGGGCTCAGGGGATCACCCTGCCTCACACCTCTAGAAGGGATGAAGGGATCCGACGGAATCCCATTCCAGTTGATGCTCATGGAGGCAGAGGAAACATAGCTCATAATCAACTTAACGAAGTTTGCACATAAACCAAGGCTATAAAGGGTGAATTCTAAGAAACGCCAATCCAGCCTGTCAAAAGCTTTCTCCATGTCGACTTTCATAGCTATAAAGCCTTTTTTCCCTCTTTTGTTCCTCATGGTATGAATAGCCTCTTGAGCAATGATGATATTGTCCATACCTTGTCTCCCGGAGATAAAACTGCATTGGTTCTCAGCGACGAGGTAGTCCATGACACCTTTGAAACGATTGGCGATCACCTTGCTGACAATTTTGTAGCTAACATTGCAAAGAGAGATGGGTCTAAAATCTTTAAAGGAGACCAGATGGTCAACCTTGGGAATGACGACAATGTTAGTATGATTTATAGCTTTCACCTCGTCCGGGAAGTCGAAAATCCTGATAACCAGATCATAAATTTTCTGCCCAATCGAATTCTACTGAGTCTGGAAGAAATGGGGATTTAAACCGTCAGGCCCCGGGGCTTTGAAAGCACCCATCTCAAAAGCCGCATTCTTGATCTCCACCGAGGTGACTTGCCTGTAAAGAAGGCCAAGCTGATGATTATCCAGAGATGGGAAACGAGCCATCCAAGGGGAGAAGGGAGAGGAGGAATTCTCGGCCGAATACAGCTTTTGGAAGTGCTCATTAGCCATGTCACACAAACGATTCCCGTCGGAGACCCAATTACCATTCTCATCTTGAAGAGCCCCAAAGTTGCCCCGATTTCTCCTAGACACCACATTGGCATGGAAATATTTTGTATTTCTATCGCCTCCACTGAGCCACTTGCATCTAGACTTCTGGAACCAGATCAGCTCTTCTTGAAGAGCAATTTTTTGGTACAGATCCCAAAGCTTCTTTTCAATCATGTGGAGACCATTTTGGGAACCTTCTCTTATCCTGGCACGGTCAATACCTTCCAATCGACAGAGGATTTCTCTCTTCTTTTTTGCCACGTTCCCCACCACATTATCATTCCAAATCACAGCATCTTTGGTAAATTGGGATTTGCCAAGAAGCCAATCCTTCCCCTGCCAGGCATCTTTAACCACATCACTGAACCCATCCTCAATGCACCATGCAGCTTGGTAATGGAATTTCCTTGGCCTGTTACTACAAGCACTATATTGTTGGTCCGCAACAACAACAACCCGATGATCCGACTTAAACTTGAGGCGGTGGAAAGATTTGGAGTGAGGGTTGTGGATTTCCCAGTCAAAATTACAAAAAACCCAATCAAGTCTCTCCTTAACCCCAGACTTTTCCTAAGTGAATCGGTCCCCTTCAACAGGCACCTCGATAAGATTGCAGAGATTAATGCATGATTGAAAATCCATCATAGAGCTATGATTAGGACTAGCTCTGCCTTCCTTATCACCCAAGGAAAGGAAAGCATTGAAATCCCCTAGGACCAGCCAGGGGATAGACACCGATTGATAAATAGAATGCAAAGCCAACCACAGATCCCTTCTCTTTAAAGCACTGGTATCCCCATAGACAAAAGTCACATACATAGGACTCATATTATTTTTATCCCAAACTTTGCAATGAATCAATTGGGTACTTGAAGCAATATATTCAAGATGGATCTCCTAGCTATTCCAAAGTACCCAAATACCCCCAGCGAAGCCAGTAGCTTCGATACGCAACCAGTCATTAAACCCCATCTTTCTTACGACCTTCTCTGCTCTATTACCACTAATTCTGGGCTCCACAAGACACATAACATTGATGCCATATTTATTAACAACATCTTTCAATATTCTTGGAAATGAGTTACCACCCGCCCCGCGACAATTCCAAGACGAGATAATCATAGACACAAATAGTGAAATGAAGGAAAACAAGCACTTACTTGTCAGGAGAATTGTCTTCCATGAGAACAACAACCTCGAGTTGGGAGACAGATCGCATCTCACAGCCATGATCAAGCTGGACCTGATTAGGATTGGGATGACTTAGGGGAATCAAAGCCAAGCTCATGCTCTCAAGTAAAGTAGAACCCACAAGCTTCACAGCCTCGGAGGAAGTGACTTTATTATTCACAGTCACAATGGAAGCCTCCACGTGATTTTCATTTTTCTCAGTCCCAATTGAAGTTTCCACGTGTATCTTGTCTGCCCAAGGACTCATCTCAGCGCCATGATCATGCTGGACCTGATTTGGATTGGAATGACTTAGGGGAATCAAAGCCAAGTTCATGTTCTCTAACAAAGTAATATCCACTAGCTTCTCGGTCTCAGTAAAAGTGACTTCATTATTCTCGGTCACAATGGAAGCCTCCACGTGCTTCCCAATATTCTCAGACACAATTGAAAACTCGACTTGCTTCTTAGCTGCAAAAGGCTGTGACATCGTGTTTGGGGGGAGAGCCTCACGGTGCAAAATAGAAACTGGAGGGGAAGCATGGGTTAATGTAATAATGGCATCCTTTGGATCAATAAGGTCCACACTTCCTTCTCAGCGTGTGGGCTGAGGCTTAATGGAAGGAACTTGAGACTTGGGCCCATTTTTTTGAAGACTTCCTTTAACTAATTGGTGGGTTCGAATCTTTGCTCCCTTCTTTGGTTCAGGAAGGTTTGGAGGGGAAATATGGTTTGGAGGAATAATTGGGCTCACCATTGGGCCTACATTCTTTTCCTTAGCACCGCCAGATGTGCTAGACGAGCTGAACCCAAAATTCTTCCTAGCAGCCTATTTCTTATTTCCCACATGGACACCTCTTCTTTTATCCCGTTGACCAAGGAATGCCTTATTACCACTTCCAACCATCTCACCAGACGCAGACAAAATAGGGCTCCTTTCTTTGAGATATCCTGAGCTAATATTGATTTTGAACTTGGGTGGGAAATCGCGTTAGCATCAAATTCTGAGCCCGAAAGGGCAGCGAACTTGGACTGAGGTATAGGGCAGACGACCTTACCCTTAGCATAGCCGGACTGCAACTGCCCACCCCCTCTGCTTAAACTGTTCCTACTCTCAGAGATTCTCAGAGGCCGTGCTCTAGCATGACGGCGCACTAGCATCCAAGGGCTAAATTGCTGGTCCATAGCCAGAGGTGGATTTTCCGATGGCATCTTCGGTGGAGAGGGAAAAGGCTGGGAAGAGCTTGGGATCATCAGTGAAGATGTATCAGACATGGGAGATGGGTTCACCACAGGAGCCACTCCTTCAGGATTAATAACGAGCTTACAGGAATCCTTGCGGTGACCATATCTTCCACAGGCAAAGCAGATAAGTCCCAAACCCTCATATTCAATGTTAAAAAGTGTAGATGCTGAGATGATTCTAGGAACAAGCTTTTTCTGCAAATCCACTTCAACACAGAGCCTCGCATAACGTCCCCTATAGATGGTAGCATCAGCGTCCTCTGGATTAGCAATGGTATTCATATCTACCTTGATAGTTTTCCCAATCATGTCTCCTAGTCTCCAGAGACATTCCTTGTTATAGAAGAGGAGAGGGACATTAGGAATGCGCACCCAAGTGGCAACATGACCGAGAGGACTTTTGAATGGGTCAAAAAATGGAGACCACCTTTGCACTAGAATAGAGTGTTGGGAAACCATCCAAGGACCACCAAATAGGATTTTGTTATAGAGATGATCCCAGTTATCTTGATCTCTAAATTTAACAACATAATAATTGTTTGGGAGATCAATTAACTCAAAGCCATTGGATTGCCAAATCTTATGCAGATGCTCTTTTAGCTTAAAGAAGCTGACTTTGGCGCCCAGGATAGTGATGATGAGCGAGGCATTCTAAGGCCTAGCCCAGCGATTGAATTCCTTTGGGGAGATTCTCATAGTTGGGTATAAATCCATGAGCAGCTTCAGATCATCGGACGGTTCAGGTAACTCCCAAGACAGGTTCAGGAGATCGGGAAGCAGAGCATTTTCCTCAGAACAAGAATTCTCATTGGAAACACCATTAAAGTCGGTTCCTTGAAAGCCAACTAGAGAGTCCTTGTATGAGAAAACCTGCCCTGTTTTGGGTGGAAGAGGAAACTTGGAGCTCTCTGAAATCACAGTTTTTTTTCTAACAGAGACAGCCCTACCGACAGGCACTGAGAGACCATTTTTGGAAAGCATACTTCTAGCCACAGCAACAGGGTCCTTTGCACATAGGACTTCCTCCGGCGACTTGTCCCTGGCGCCGAGGACATCCATGGAGAAGACAGCACTGTTCAGCACGAGTTCCAGGAGAGGATTTTAGCTATTCCCAAGTTCTATCACCTTGATCTCTCCATGTTAACATAAAGCAAGGCTATTTTATACTTCCTCCAGTTCAAAATGTAAGCTTTAAATTTTTTAAGGGGTCTATTTTTCATACACGTCATTTTGAATTTGTTTGGTCATTTAATGCAAATTTTCATATTTACCCATCATTAATTATTTGTCTCTCATTTTTCGACTACTCTTTCTCTCTCCCATTCACCTTCTCTACAAATAAGGGTGTTTTAGGAAAATTAGTTTCATTTTTACATATTTATTCTTTTTAACCAATTTCAACCAACCTTTTGAATTGCATAATTTAGTTATTTGAAGTGTATATTTGAATTGGAGGAAGTAACTATAGGTCTACTCTACATTAACTTTGAGAGTCAAGGAGACAAGAATGGAGACTCAAAAAAAAAACATCTTGGTAAGTATTACCTTGTATCCTTAATATAAGAGTTATCTAACTAATTTGGGTAGATTAAGGTAACAAAATAAATTGGTTAATTTGAACAAACTTAGCATGATCTCCTAAAATACCCCTATAATAATATTAGATTATATATTAGTTTATAAGTTAAGTAAATCACTTTTAAAAAATGGTAAATATAAAAAATAAAATGGGCTAAGATTTTATATATATTTAGCACCGCATATTAATTTGACCTCAACTAGGGAGGGATGAAAATGATATCCTAAGTTTATGACTACCTAAAACTTTAATGAGGGCAGAATGACATTTTAGACCAGTAATTGTAATTTTAATTTTAACTTATGACCAAAAAAATTTTAAAAATTTCAAGAAATTAAATAGTTTGTTTTTAATCATCATAAAACTACATAACTACCCTTTTTCTTTAACATGTCTCATTTTAAATTTTGAAAGATCAATTTCAAATTAAATTATATAAATAAACAGTTGCAAATTATGGATGATGAGTGTTAAATTTGCAACTGAATTTTCAATTCTTGACATGTAAGATAAGAAGAACTTATTTTTTACTACTTTTTGTCTTAAATATAAGAACTACTTGACCTTTTTTTTGAGAGATTAATGACTTAATCATATTTTAGTAGTATTTTAGCGAGAAATGAAACTTGAGAAGATGGAGATTGGAGTAGTGGTGAGTTACCTTCTGCTGCCGCGGTGGCGAAGTCGTTCTGAGAAACATTCCGGACTATAAGGCGAATCATGGTGGCTGTTTGGTTGTTAACGGAATAGTAATCTTGGACGGCGAGGGTGAGGCTGTTGTTACACTACTACAAAAGGGGGCTTTAGTGGGTAGCTCCTGTGGCATTTGTTTAAAGAAGCGCCAAAAATAATTATTTATTTATTTAAAATAAAAAATATTTGAAAGCTTTGGCGCTTACAATTATAAAAGTCATAATTGACGTTAACCTTGCATGACGTTTCTCTGAACAAGCGCCAAATAAGGCCTTTAGTTTTTTTTTTTTGAAAAAACAATAGGAAGCTTTGGTGTTTTATGTGGAAACGCCAAAGCTTCCTATATTTGAAAAATGGGTAAAAGCTTCCACATATATTAAAAAAAGAACGAAGATCTGGGAAGCTTTGGCGTTTTATAATTAAACGCCAAAGCTTCCACATATATAATAAATAAAATACGAAGGATATGAATCATATGATCATTGCAGATTTTTTTTGGATCAAGATATATGAATGGGAAAGCTTCCATTACAACTTAATACACAAAGAGCAAACTTTGTGTTTAAAAAAAAAATATGGAGAAGCTTTGGCGTTTTTGATAAAAACGCCAAAGCTTCTATTACAAAAAAAATAGGGGAAGCTTTGGTGTTTTTTAACAAAACGCCAAAGCTTCCATTACAACTTAGTATTCACGCAGAGGAAGCTTTGTTTTAAAAAAAAAAATATGGAGAAGCTTTGGCGTTTTTTCAAAAATACCAAAGCTTCCATTACAACTTAATATTCACGAAGAGGAAGCTTTGTTTTAAAAAAAATAATGGAGAAGCTTTGGCGTTTTTTCAAAAACACCAAAGCTTCCATTACAACTTAATATTCATGAAGAGGAAGCTTTGTTTTAAAAAAAATAATGGAGAAGCTTTGGCGTTTTTGAAAAAAACGCCAAAGCTTCTATTAAAAAAAATAGGGGAAGCTTTGGCGTTTTTGTTCAAAACGCCAAAGCTTCCATTACCACTTAATATTCACGAAGAGGAAGCTTTGTTTTAAAAAAAAAATATGGAGAAGCTTTGGCGTTTTTGAAAAAAACGCCAAAGCTTCTATTAAAAAAAAAAATAGGGGAAGCTTTGGCGTTTTTGTTCAAAACGCCAAAGCTTCCTCAATTATTAAAATATCAAGGAATTGGTTCAGACAAGAGTTTTGGCATTCACCGAAGGGAGAAGAATAATTGAATCACGTGAAAGCTAGCTAGCTTTGGCATTTAGTGAAAAGGTAAGTCAAAAAAGAATGGAGAAGATGATCACGTGAAAGCTTCCATTGACAAGGCAAGTCATATTTGTTTTTTTTCTTTGGCCATCCGACAGCTCCTTGAAGATCAGGTTGGACATATAAATCACTTTATGTATTTGCGCATTGAAGAAGTAGTCATATTTGCATCTGCGCATTGAAGAAGATACTCACGCTCTTAATCTTCCTTGCCCTCACGTCCTCAGCTCCCTCGACCGTTGAAAGGCATCGTCAGAGCTCGCTGTTGGGAAAGAATCACAGGTTGGCCATTTACTTGATGAGAATCATGACTTCTTTTACAATATGCCTTTATACTTAGCTTGGTGGATCATGCAATGGTTTTTTTTTAATTACAACTATATTATGATGGTTGGCAATTGGCATTTCTGAAGTATTCAAAGCTGCTTGCTTTGATTCCCTGTACACAGCCCCACCATTAATTAGTTCCCTCTAATTCCTACTTTGATCCATGTTAGTGATATGAACTTGGTATTAATTGAAGTGACCAACAGGAAGCCATATGCGGCAGCAGGGCTCCTTATAAATGCACATATACAAAACGCCTATGACATGTTAAAACAATTATAATAGGAAAAAAAATTCAGTCAGCTTTAATTTAGTTTTTTTTTAAATATTTTTTAAAGGAATTTTTGGCGCTTTCTAAGGAAGCGCCAAAGGTTTCAGTTTTGTTTTATAACATTAATGGCGCTTATATAAAAAGTGCCATAGATACTCACACATTTTTTGGCACTTTTTATATAAGCGCCATAAAAGGTAATATAAATGTTAAAAATTTTTAACACCTGCCATTGTTGCCGCCACTATCGCTTTCCTACTTTTCTTTTCTATTTGTCCCCACCCCTTTCCTCTGTTTGACCTAGCGACAAGTAGAAGCTTCTTTGGTCCCCCACTTGCTTTTTTTTTGTCTCCTCCTCGTGAAAATATTTGTAAACATTTGTTCACCACTTTCATTACAGCATAGAGCTTCGTTGCGGTACAAAGCTTCCTCCCACACGTGTTCTTTTTCTCTTTGGCTGGTTGCAGTACAAAGCTTCCTACAGAAGCTCCTGTAAGTGTTGTTTATTTTTTAACATTTTATTCACATTTTTTTTAATTAAAATATGTTTGACTATTATATATTTGCTTATACTTTTCTATCGAAGTACATGTTGTCAATAGTGAAAGAGTTGGGAATGGCACCGTTGAAATGGTCAAATTGGGTAGAAATGTTATAAATGCCGCTGGTAGTTTAATCAATGATTATTTTGGAACCAATTAATTTAATAAACGCAAGGTTGTATTTTTGTTGGCTTGTTATGGACCCAATTATTTTAATTACGACATGTAGTAGTGTTGGCCAATATGATTTATTTGGTGGTGAGCTGTGAACATTATTTAGATGTTGTGGGATTAATTGGTTGATTATTTGTGATTTAAGAAGAGTGTTTAATATTTTGTAAAACTTTAAATTTTGGAATGTTATGCTGCTGAATTTACTTTTTTAAAAAAATAAATAATAAATAAAGAGAACTTTAAGAGGCAAGCAACTGACCACTTATAAAAATATATATGTTTAACGTATAGATGGATCGAAAATGGATGTCATCTAATCGGTGCTCAAGAGAATATATTGATGGGGTCAAAGAGTTTATTAGATTTGCAAGCAAGCATGCAAATGATCCTAACAAAATCCTATGTCCTTGCTTATCTTGTTGTTATGGAAAGCGGATTAGTCCACTTGATTTGCTAGATCATTTAGTGTGTCATGGAATTGATCAATCATATACACGATGGACAAGGCACGGTGAGATGGATGATGCAGATCGTGGTCAAATACATACCATGATCGGTGCTTTAAATGAGTTTGACTCAAGTATGTGTGATGAAGATGATGGTCTTCAAGAAATGCTAAATGCAGTTGAAGGGGTGCTTCTTAACCGTCCTCAACAATATGAGAAGTTGAAAGGTGATGCAGAGAAGCCATTATATGCTGGTAGTACTAAATACACAAGATTGCTAGCAGTGTTGAAATTGTACAATTTTAAAGCACGCTATGGATTGAGTGATTCTGGTTTCACCGCACTACTTGAACTTGTGCAAGATATGCTCCCAGAAGAAAATGTACTTCTTACCAAGACATATGAGGCAAAGCGAATACTTTGCTCTACAACTGGTATAGGTTATGAGAAGATTCATGCATGCCCTAACGATTGCATATTATTTCGAAATCAATATGCAACGTTAGAGAAGTGCCCTAAATGTAATGCATCTCGATATGGGAAAAAGAAAGGAAAGAGTCCCTCGAAGGTCGTATGGTATTTTCCAATTATTCCAAGATTCAAGCGATTATACAGTAATGAGGAGATTGCTAAGTTGTTGACGTGGCATGCAGATGAAAGGATTGAAGACACAAACCTTAGGCACCCTGCGGATGCCCCTCAATGGAAAAAAATTGATCATGACCATCCTGACTTCACGAATGAAGAAAGGAACCTACGCCTTGCACTTTCAACTGATGGAATCAATCCCCACGGGGTTCAGAGTAGCACACATAGTACATGGCCAGTGATATTGATGATTTATAACCTTCCTCCACACTTGATCATGAAACGCAAGTATATGATGTTGTCTATGTTAATTTCTGGGCCAAGGCAACCTGAAAATGATATAGATGTATACTTGGCTCCTTTAATTGATGACTTGAAGCTATTATGGGAAGAAGGCGTCAATGTGTATGATGGGTACAGGGAAGAAAGTTTCAATTTGAAAGCCATGTTGTTTGGCATAATTAATGATTTCCCTGCTTATGGTAATTTGTCCGGATATAGCGTCAAAGGATATTGTGCGTGCCCTATATGTGAAGATGACACTCATTCAATGCGACTAGATCATTGTAAGAAAAATGTATACATGGGACATCGAAGATTCTTACCATCAACACATCATTGGAGGAAGTGGAAAAAGGCTTTCAATGGTGAGTCAGAAGAAGGTAGCCTACCGAAGATGTTGACTGGTGCTCAGGTTTTTGAGCAGGTTAAGCACATGGATAACGATTTTGGCAAGCCTTTTGCAAAACAATTCGGGACAACCGGTTGGAAAAAGAATTCTATTTTCTTTGAACTTCCATATTGGAAGTCCTTGTATGTGAGACATTTTCTTGATGTGATGCACATAGAAAAAAATATATGTGATAGTCTCATTGGCACATTGCTTAGTATACGAGGAAAAAGCAAGGACAGTGTAAATGCGAGGTTGGATTTGGTTAATTTGGGAATAATAGAAGAGTTGGCACCAGTTGAGCAAGGGCACCGTACTTATCTACCTCCAGCGGCTTACACTCTATCAAGGAAAGAGAAAAAATTATTTTGTGAATTTCTGGAAGGAATTAAAGTTCCAGAGGGGTATTCTTCAAATATAAAGAACCTTGTATCAGTGAAAGAGTTGAAGCTAAAGAACCTTAAATCTCATGATTGTCATGTGCTCATGCAAAATTTCATACCGATTGGTATATGGTCAATCTTACCCAAAAAAGTAAGGAACACCATTACTAAACTTTGCATGTTTTCAAGTTGATTTGCAGTAAAGTGGTTGATTCAACGAAGTTACTAGATTTGCAAAGGCTGATTGTTTGTACTCTGTGTGAACTTGAAATGTATTTTCCACCTTCATTTTTTGACATTATGGTCCATCTAACCGTACACTTGGTGAAAGAGGTTCAATTGTGCGGTCCAGTGTACTTGAGATGTATGTACCCGAATGAGCGATTTATGAAAATTTTAAAGGGGTATGTGAAAGATAGATATCGACCAGAGGGTTGTATAGCTGAGCGGTATATGGTTGAAGAAGCAAGTGACTTCTGTGCTGACTTCCTATCAAATGTTGACCCCGTAGGTATCCCCAAGTCTCGTCATGGTAGGCGAAGATCAGGGAAAGGAACAAGTGAGAAGGATGTAATAAGGATATCGGTGACTGAATGGGAACAAGCTCACTTGTATGTGCTTCATAACACTGATGAGGTTGAACCATTTGTTGACGAACACAAGGCCGTACTTCGATTGGCACATGGTGACAGGAATGAAAATTTTATAACAAAGGAACACAACAAACATTTTCCAAGTTGGTTAAAAAGGCGCATTAAAGATGAGGTGGAGAGGAATCCTGATTTAATTTCTGAAAACTTGAGATGGCTATCGAATGGACCGAGCTTAAGTGTATTATCTTATAATGGTTATGCAATCAACGGTTACACCTTCTACACACAAGAACATGATACAAGGAGCACGATGCAAAATAGTGGGGTAACACTTGTTGCTGATTCTTGGCATAGATCCAGTGTCAAAGACATGCACCCTATCTACGCACCAATGTCATACTTTGGTGTAATTGAACAAATCTGGGAGTTAGATTATACTGTGTTGAGGGTCCTTGTCTTCAGGTGTAAGTGGGTTAACAACAATAGTGGATTGCGGACAGATGAGTTAGGGTTTGTTCAAGTAGACCTTTCTAAAGTTTGGTATAAAGATGATCCTTTCATTTTAGCATCACAAGCAGAACAAGTGTTTTTTGTTCCCGATCCTGCTAAGAAGAATTGGTCTATTATAGTTCCATCAAACAAGAATCATCAAGAACAAGTTGGTACTACAAGTAATGAATATTTGAATATTCCTGAGGATACTCTTTCCTTTGAGATGTTGTGGTCAAGATATATTGATAGAAATGAAGAAGAAGATGAAGACGAACATTTATATATGAGACATGATCATAATAAGGGGACATGGTTTTTAAATCGAACAAGAAAGAGAAAAAGATGATAATGAGTGTCTTGATTTTTCAGTATGTATGTTTTATTACATGTATTCATATATTCCAACTTAATTTGCTTTTATTACTATGATTGTCAATATGCACTGATATTTTTGTCTTGTTTATTTAACTTGTAGGAAAATGGGTCCACACAATGATCAAGCAGACTTTGAAGCCCACAATGAAGATGCAGTTGATCCTCACATTGAGCAAGCAGCCTTTGAAGCCGCTATAGTCCGAGGTAGGATTGTGATGCATAAACTGATCAAACTAAAGAGCAAGGGCATTATGTTAAAGCTTGAGTGGAATGACAAGGGAAACCCAGTTGGTGAAAATGCTAGCAACTTTATTAATTATATTGGGACTATTGTCAAAGAAAGAGTCCCCATTACAATTTCAGATTGGAGACGGGCAAAGAAGGACTATTCTACTATGCTTATGAGTTCAGTTAAGGTAAACATTATTTACTTTATTATTCTGGTTGTTTTGTTGCATGAATTACAATCTAACAAAGCATGTGTGGTTTTTTTGTTACAGTCTATCTTTATTATCGATGACGACAAAGACAAATTCGTTCTCGCAAAATGTGGCAAACTCTTGAGATGTTTTCGTTCCAATCTTATCAAATTCTACTCGCGGGACACAGATGGCAATATCATTCATACGCCACCACAGTTGTAGGATGGAATAATTACACAAGAGCTGTAGGATGAGTTTTTAAGTACACATACTACCGCGGAGTTTCTGGTAATACAATATTAGCCCTTACAGACTACTTGCAATGTAATTGAAATTAATATTTATTGAAATTATTTGTATTTAAAAAGGAACGAAGTGATAGAAATCGTGAAAGCGAAAGCAACATGGCATACCGGTACTTAAAAGGACCACTATCGTATGCAAAGTTGAAGCAACAATTGGTAAGAACTTATAATCATTTCATATGCATATAATTTAGATGACTAATTTTTAACTACAACTAACTTTGTTATAAAGGTCAAACAATCACATTCTGATGTCACACACATGCCACGTCATAATTTGTGGCTGGCCGGCGTCACTAATAAAAAAGGAGAAATTCCCAGCGAACAAGCCAGAGAAGTTGCAGAATATTGTGTAAGTGGTGGATTATTAATAAATATTTTGCTTTGATTAAATGATTCTATTTTATAATAACTAATATTATTGCAATTGTTGTTGTGATAGCAAAAAATGATGCAGGACCAACCAGAGTTGATGAATTATGTTGGTCGTGACGATTTACTCAGCAGAGCTCTTGGAGCTCCTGAGTATCATGGTTGTCTTCGTGGTACTGGTTTTGCAGTCACCCAAACATCATACTTCGGACACCAGAAGCGACCAAACAAAAATGACTTTATGCAATTACAGGAGCAGATTGGTGACTACAAGCACCAACTGGAACAGCAGATGAGTGACTACAATCAGCAACTGGCACAGCAGATGAGTGTCTACAAGCATCAAGTAGACGAGCAGATGAGTGTCCACCAACGCCAAATAGAACAATTTAACGATCATTTGTGATTGATGCAAGAGCAAAATGCATTATTGAAGGCTCAAATTGACACTTTACTGCTTTCTCGGCTAGCACCAAGCCCAATGTGTGACAGCACAAGTGTGAAGAATGATATTTGCCCCTCCACGCCTAAAGTCCCAATTCCATTCGTAATCAATTTCTTCTCTAGTTAACTTTTTGTTATATTTTAAATTAGTGTACCTTAATATTGACTCCATCTTTCATAGGGCGAATCGGCGTGCAAGCTGCATGTCGATGAATCTTTCAAGCATGCAGTTGCTGTAGGTGTTGTCTACAACACCGACACTGATATCCTTCATGGTTCACCATTGCCTGAGAACACACTTAGAGTTAAGGTTGACGTATGCACAGATGCAGATGCCCTCCTGCCAATCGCTTCTCTAGATGAACAGACAATGGTAAAAGATGTTGTCGGTGGTTATGTTGCATGGCCAATAGGACTGATTGAGCCATATCAAAAAGTGATTTAATTTACAATTCTTTCTACTTATTCTATATGCACTTCTATCTAAAAACTACATGATTAAATTTTAATGATTTTTGTAGGTTGCTACTAGTCATAAAGGAAAAAGAATTGAAGGCCATAGGAAGAACTCACATGGTTCAACAACCCAACAGAAGTCCCAACCTTCTGCTAGCAAACGAAACAACAAACCAATGGTCTTGTATCGCCAACAGTTGGCATCAATGGTACAACCATTGATCCTCCAACGAGGTCAGGAAATACAATTTCATCCGGACATCAATAATGCAGACGGTGTAATTGATCATGTCGATGGTGCAGTGCTGAATGATGTGATTACTCATGGAAGGATAGGTGGAACAGCTATCAACTTATGGATCAGGTATTCGTCTATCATTGTTATTATTATTCATCATTCAATTTTTTTGGTGGAAATGACATTGTTTGTTTGATATAAAGGCATTTGTACCACGATGAGATAGTAGGCATGGATAGGATGCAGAGATTCATCTTTGTTAGCCCACACCTCTTTGGCCTGCATAGGGGGAGAGATTTGGAAGCACAGTCTAACGAACTTAGAGACTGCTTTACGCTTAGAGCAACCCCTAACAAGCTCTTTCTTGTGCCATACAATGTAGGGTAAGTGATTTGTGACAATATTTGAATGTATGTTTTTTATTTTTTCACTTTTACCATTAAATGATTGTCCAAATAAAATTTTCAAAATGTGTTTTTAGGGAACATTGGATATTAATTGTTGTCCATCCAGCAGCACCAGAAAACCCTCGCATTTACTATCTAGATCCTATAGAAACTGCTTATCCAGATAATCGCCCTAATATGTTGATTATCTTCAATAAGTAAGTGTATGGGTGTATTTGTAAATCTTTTCGTGTGTGATTATTGAATAACCAACATTAATCAGGAACTTCTTTGTTTTATTAGTACATTAACCGCATATAGAGGAAAAGCTGGATTGACCTACTCTAGACGCAATGACCCGGCCAATAGCTATGCGTGGAGGAAGATTATGGTACTTATATATGAATTTACTCCATTCTTGTTAGTAAAAAAAATTTATTCAAAAATTGACATAACTATTTCATTGTATTGTTGTAGTGTCCATTCCAGCCGAATGATAATGATTGTGGTTATTATGTTATGAAATTTATGAAAGATGTAGTTACTCATCACCACCTTGTAATTCCTATGAAAGTAAGTTCCCTTTAGTTGTAATTGATATTGTGTTTTAATTTTAATTGACAAAGTGTCTAAATTTAGTGATTTTCATTCTTTGTATACATGATTGTTTATGTAGTATTATGAAGATGCACGTTGTGCTGAGCTGTCTGACCATCAAATGGATGAAATCATTGAAGAATGGTGTGAATTTATGGTCAAGCAATTAGTTAGTTTAGGCATGTAGCTTCTTTCTTGCCTATTCTTATTTTGTTTAATCATTTATAAAATTAGTTGTACACTATATAATCATTATTAATACAATATATTTTGTAGTTGTTAATCATTATAATTATTCATTGTAGTTATTTGAACAAATGACCATCATCGTTTTGTATTGTAATATTTGCTTATTAGACGAAATATATGGTCATTTGCTTACTACTATATATGGTCATCAGGTATTATACTGCACAGAAAAAAAATATTTTAAAAAATTATAAAAAAAAATTAAACCTACTATGATGTTTGAAGTGAAAATGCCAAAGGAGGGGTGCCCCCTCCTTTGGCGTTTTTAGGTAAAACGCCAAAGGAGGGGTACCCCTCCTTTAGCGTTTTCCTCCCGAAACACTATATATAATTAATATAGTTATTTAATTTAATAAAGTAACGTATGGCGTTTCTGTAAATTGAAAAGCGCCACAGGAATTTTTAATGGCGTTAAAAGCTTTGGCGATTCTTAAACGCCAAAGTATTTTATAAAATAAGCGCCATTACACTACTTTTTTGTAGTAGTGTTAACCATTATACCAAGTTTTGAATTCAGATCAAGAATGACTCCTACTGGGGTTTCTGTGGCCGCCATGGATGGGCTTGCTGTGATGTTAAGCCATAATAATGCTAAGAGAAGAAGAAGACTCACACTTGAGAAATAAGAAGAAGCTTTGGAGCTTTTCTGCAACTCTGCCATTGATCTCATGCTATCAGTCTCCCTCCCTCTCTCTTCGCTCTTCCTCTTTCTATATTATGTCCCAACCTCTCTCCAGCATTATTATACCCTTTTCACTATTCTTTTGTCATTATATCATTTTCTTTTCGGATTAATTTTTAACATCCATTTTTGCATTCCTACATTTGTGTTTAATTTATTCCAATATACAGCTTAGTAAAGAATATTCTCACTTTTATCATAAAGCTTTATCCACTTTTTTCTCACTGTTTAATTTCTTCATCACCGGCCATGCACTTACACACGGTAGCTCATTTAAAAAGACAGCTATCTTTATTTGTTTATTTATATTATTAATTTATATACATATATTTATGAATTCACCATTGTAAGGATATAACGACTCAAGTCATTAACATTGTGATGTGATTTCTCACAATCTCTGCAATATATATAATCATGTCTAGACATTTTTAGGTAATCGTGTGATTCATGTCTGCAAAAAAATTTCGACAAAAAAAAATGTCTGCAAAAAAATTAAATAGCACAAGCATATGGCTTTAGATATTTATAGTAGCTCTGTATGTTTTATCATATGATTGTATAAAACTTTTAAAGATAAAAAATTGTCTAGTTGACAATGTGATGATCTTATTAATGAGTGATATATCAATATTTTCGTAAGCACTCTTTGAGCCTAAAGAGATATCCTGATGAGCCCTGGAAATTCAATTTATATAAACTTTTTTTTGGGTTGATACCATTTTTTAATCCTTATAGTTTACCTTGATTTTGGTTTTAATCCCTGCAGTTTGAAATACATGGTTTTGGTCCCTCAAGTTTACTCTATCTAAAATTGTTAGTCTCTGTAATTTGAAAAGGATATGAAGTTAGGTTAATGGTGTTAAATTTACTTACATGTCATTGGTGTCGTTAAGTTTGTGTTGACTACGTGAGCTGACGTGGCAAAATTAATGTTTTAGCCCATGCTGACCCAGACATGCATGTGAAAAAGGAAATAAATAAATTAAAGTTAAAATGCAACACAACAAGAATTATACATTTTTGCCCTCCACATTCAACCTGACCCCAGCGAACCATAGCCATCAAGCTTGTCGTCGGCGATGATCCAGCTTCAGCCTAATAGCCTAAAGGCAACGGTGACGTCCTCAATGAAGGCAATTGTTAGCCTCTAGAATTTCATGTCATTTCAGCAAATTTTCCTTGAGTTTTTTATACAATTGTGTATATTTTGAATATTCAGAGATAGGAAAATGTGTATGCTGTTTTTGGTTACACATTATTGCTTAATTGTGCATATTTTGGATTCTAACCTTGTTAATTGTGAGCTTATAAAGCTTAATCTTTTGCAAGGTATATTTTGGTAGAAGTATTGAATGTTTCAAGTCATTTGCAAATGTTTTGGAAGTCCAAATTGAGACCAAATCATGGGAAGAACACATTATTTGAGATAAAAGAACTCATTTTTTCATAAGAAAAATGAGTTGGAGCGCACTATACCTTGGTTGGAGCCTGAGGAAAACAGAAGAGAATTGAGTTGCAGCTCACTACATCTTGGCTGCAGCCAAATTAAAAACAAAGGCAAACTTGGCTGCGGCTCAAAACAATTCGGCTGTGGCTTAATCAATAATAGCAAAATGCACGGTAGCACTAAGTTAGAAAAATCTAGGTTTTAAAGGCCTAATCTGTGTTTGACCACCATTATGGACTTCTTGGGTGTTCTTGGTAGCTCTTTGCTATGCTAGGGCATGGATTTTGGTGGAGATTGAGTTGGGGTTTGAAGTATGGAAGAGATTTAGGCTTCATATCTTGGTTCTTCTTCTCCATTCTCCTTCCCTTTCTCATGTTCTATGATTGCGTTGGTTTAGATGTATTTTCTCATAGATTTTCTGAACATGTGCAGCTAAAGCTTTGATTCTTGGATTATTTTGAACCCTTGTATGGATTAACTCTTGATTACTCCTCTCTTTTTATAATTAATGATATATATATATATATATATATATATGCGCGCTTATTTTACGCTTTGTCTAATGCTTTTAAGCACTTGATTACCATTTAGATGTTTTATTTACTTTATTGACGATGCTTGAGAGGGCTAGGTTGAGTATAGAACTTGACTAAAATTGTGTAAAAACTTGCAGTTTGCATGATGAATGGATGGCTTTGTTGGTAAGATAGAGATATACATGTTAACCTTAACCTTGCATAGTCACACTAGGATTGGTGCTTGAAATTTGAATTTCATTAATTGTAATAAAAGATTGAGTAATTTATGAAATTGAACACATGTTCTTCACTTGAGAAAGCTTTTACAAGTATCTTTTGAATCCTAGACTAATGCATATTTTCATTAAGAACATCATTGAGAGGAGACTAATTGATTGATAAGAAATACAAGGGGATAAATAAGATCCTTGAAGTCCAAGAATCACTTGTTTTTATGTTTATTTTAAAATTTGTTTCCCTTCATTGATATTTGTGTCACTCAAATTAGGCGAAAGTGTGATAATCGATACTTAACCGGGTTTTAGAACCAAATCCTAGTGGGAATGATACTCTACTTATTACTTTATTATTTAGCACGACCTCTGTGCTTGCAGTGCGAACAGCAACCTTCTCAATGACGATGACCTCCTTAGTGATGGCAACCTCCTCAACGATGGTGACCTCGTTAGAATGATGACCAAGAAAGAAAAATCGAGCACACCACAATTTCTTAGAAGAACCCCAAGATTCACCTTCTTTAGATGGAGTAAACTTAAGGGACCAAAATCATGGGTTTCAAACTTCAAAGACCAAAACTAAAATCAAGATAAACTATAAGGATCAAAATTGGTATTAACCCCGGGGAAATTCCTGAAAAATACTATGAAAATATGAAAATCCAAAATAGGGTCTCAAATCCTAACATTCTCAAATCAATCCATTGTACCAAAATGAAATTTTTAAATCTGTGTTTTTGCAAAATTGCTCCTTTATTTTGTTTTAAAAAAAGGCACATCAGCAACCAGTCACTAGAGCTCTGACGATCCTAAAAAATACTCTGAAATATCAAAATCCCAAACTAGGTCTCAAATCTTAACAATCTCAAACCAGTCCACTGTACCAAAATGAAAATTTTAAATATGTGTTTTTGCAATATTGCTCCTTTATTTTTTTTAAAAAGCCACATCAGCAACCATAAGCAGTCAGTCACTAGAGCTCCGACGATCCCTTGTTTTGTGCCGCAAAGTTGGCTACTATCTCAAGGAAAAAAATGTTATTATTTGTTAATCAAGTGTAGCAAATAGCGAATCAATACAAAAAAACACTCGATTTCCAACGGAATTTGCGACGGAATTTTTCCGTGGCAAATTCAGACGGAATTTTCGATTCCGTCTCAAATTTTTCTGACGGAATTTTCTGTGGCAAATTTAGCCACGGAATTTTTTCCGTGGCAATTTCGGACGGAATTTCGGACAGAATTTTTTAATTATGAGGAGGCGACACGTGGCAGCCAGGGGAGGGGACACTTGGCAGCTAGGGGAGAGGGACACGTGACGCTTTGAGGAGCAAACTCGTGACATTTGTGAATTAAAAAAAAGTAAAAAAAAAAAATTGATTTTTTTAAAAAATAATTTTCAATTTTTTAAAAAAAATTGCGACGGAAATGAATTCCGTCGGAAATTTGTGACAGAATTGGATTCTGTCGGAATTTTTGACTGAAAATTCCGTCAGAATTTGCAATGGAATTGGTTTCCGTCGGAATTTGCGACGGAAAATTCCGTCAAAATTTGCAATGGAACAGATTTCGTCAGAAATTCTGTCGCAAATTTTTTTGTGATGCTATTATTGCCAACAGAATCCATTCCGTCGGAAATTTCGTCAGAGATCAAGTGTTTTGTGGTAGTGAATGAAGCATAGTAAATAGCTGATTAAGAGTAAAATTGATATTTATTACACATTTGCTATTATAGTACACTTGATTAGCAAATAACAACACATTTCAACAAATTTTACAATGAGATGTTTCAAGGTATTTAAGGAAATTTCACACTTGAAGTGTAGTGTATAACTAATAAAAACTAGTAAGCAGTTATTTCACGAAAATAAATAGTAAATAGTTAAGGTAGTGTTGTAAATATCCTGAATCCAACTATGAGATTCGTTGAAATATTTTGTCATTTGTATATAGAACTCTAGTGGGCACTAGCTATGGGTTTTGAGGGTTTATTTTTATTTTTTTTAAAAAAGAGAGGGCTATTATGTTTTTTCCCAACATTTCAAAATTCTAAATATGTCCAATTGGAGAGATTTGGTGTTTTATAAATTTGACACCCTACTTCATTTTCCATTTTCAGGGTTATTTTCTGTCTTTTTATTTTTTTCTATCCCTCCTGTATATTTTGTAAAACCAGATATTTTACCATCCTCAAATTTGTGTACTACACTGTTGTTATCTAACTTCTAACAAACTATATCATTTAAGTAAAACTTTAAGGGTAATACAATCTTTTGTTCTCAAGTTTTGCTCTCAATTTGGTTTTGGTCCCTTAAGTTTTAAACAATGGGTTTTGGTTTTTCAAGAAGCAAAATAATCCAAGTTTTTATTAAATTATATGGATCAACATTTGAAATGAAATGAAATTTGAAAGATCAAAACCAAAATGAAGGCAAACTTGAGGGCCAAAGATTGTAGTAACGCTATTTAAAAAGAAAAAGTGAAGCTAGTAGGTTGTGTTTGAAGAAATAAAATTGGAACAAAAAAAAAGGGGCCAATGTGCTATTTTAATAACGAAGTTTTTTTATCAGGAGTGTCTAGCGCAATTAAGTTTTGAAAGGTGTAAAAATAAATACAATCTTTTTAAAAAGGTGCAATTTTAATAACACCGTTAAATTGACCCAAACGTCTGTTAAAAAGCTAGAGGGGTGAGTATTCCCGACTGTTACTTGAGTGACCCGGGTTCAATCCCTGGTAACGGCGCCACTTGAAGATAGCATTGTCGGCTTGTGTCTTAGTAACCTCTTCAAAATTAAGCAAAAGATTGCAATACAGAGTGCAATCTAGATCATCTTTTGAGGAGTTTTTTATTAATTACCTAGAAACTGAGTGTGATGATTGGCATAAAATAAATTAAAAAGAATTTTAAGCTTTTTATCTAACAACCAAGTTGCAATTAAACTAAAATACTTTAAAAACTAATATTTTTGGAATAAAAGTGGAATTGAATGGAGATTTGTTTTGAAAAGTATGATAAAGCCTCATAGAATAATGAATTTAATCAATCCTTGCTTCAAAAGATAATGGGAGTGTGCTAGTTTGAAAAATTTACTCAAAAGACCCGTTGAGCTAGCTTGAATTAGGTGAATTAATTACTCCACACCGGATAGAAATTAATCCCTCTAACTGAAACCCAATTTAAATACTAGTAATTGAAATTAACAATACAAGCATAATATATTTATAGCAATTCCAAGCACAAGCTTAACCAAATCAGTACATAAGAAATTTCTACTAGTGAAGTTCAAAGTGTCTGCACAAAGTTAAAACTAAATATATATCTAATCTCAAGAAATGTTTGGAGCCCCAATACAAAACTCAAATACAATGTACTAATTAAACTCTAAACCTAGAATTTAACAAATACAAAAGATTAAATATAAAAATTAGATAGTAGAACACTCCCCTTTGAAGTTCCAACTCAAAAATCAACTCATGGAATTAGCTTCAAGAAGAAAAATCAATTTCTGATTTGAACATTTATCCATGGAAATACACCATCAAAATCAAAATGATGAAATTGATGATGAAGATGAACTGAGTGGTAGATGACAATGGAAAATGAGAGGGACAAAGGACAGTAACAAACTAGTTAAAGGGATACAAATTTCAATGTCAATAATGGTGAAAAGGATGGTGCCGGTGACGGAATTGGGTGGCGATGTTGATCTTTGTGTGGCTAAAGGACCATGTTCTGGCGGTTGCCTCCCTCTGAAATTCATTGAAACTAGCGTGATAATGGTGAAAAGGAAGGTTACCGGCGACAGAGGAGGATGGAGCAAGAGAGTGAAGGTGAGAGTGATCGATGTTCTCTGGCTTGGAGGTTCTGAAATGTAGCTATGAATTTCAATGGAGGCTGCCACTAGTGGTTAGGGAGAAGATGAAGTTGGACGACGAAGGTGGAGGGTGAAGGAAGAACATCGCCGGCGTTAATGGAGGATGGGACGGAGCTGGCGACCTTGGTGGAGTATATAAAGGTGAAGGAAAGTAATGAAGATAGTGAAGACTTCATTCGTGGCTAGGGGTGGAAATAGGCCAGGCGGTCTGTTAGGGGCCTGCAGCCTGACCTGTTTCTTGCTTGCTCAAGCCTTGACCTGTCAGAAAAAAAGGCCAGGCCAAGGCCTGTTTTTCTAAACAGGCCAAGTCTAGGCCTATTAGTAGGTCTTTTAGGCCTATCAAGCCGGCCTGATATTATTTATAAAAAAAATTTGGGCCACCCCAAAATCCTATACCCTCAAGTCTCAATCACTCTCAGTCTAAATTAAAATTGGGCCGCCCTAATCACTCTCAAGTCTCAATCACTGTGGCTCTTCTAACCAAGAAAAAAATCACTCTAGATCTCACTCTCACTCTCACTCACTCCGTCTCTCTCGTGACTCCCACTCTCTGCCTCAGATCACAGATTCTCAACTTAGCCGACAGTCGACATACACCCACTCTCACTCTCAAGCTCCCTCCTCTGAAGCTGCGCCGCCACACACTCTCTTTTTGATCTGTGTCTCGGGTTTGTTCTGCGCCTCCCTATATGAATAGTAACCCTGGGGGACCTAAAGGAAAGATTAAAAAGTTCTAAGAAGGGACTACAGTGAAAATATTTGAAATATTGTGAGGTCAAATGTAATTTTTAAAACTTGTGGGTATTTTATGTAAATTTCTGTGGCCCCATTTTCTTTCACAAATTTGTGATTTTCAGAAATCATGTTCCGTTTTTTGTAATTTTTTTCAGTCCTTAAAATATTAATTCAACCGTCCAAAATCTCAATTTATTTCTTCCAAAACCCTTATAATACAATATTAAACATTATGTAGCATCAAAAGTTCAAGAGACAATTGTATCAAAAAAATTAATAAAGTATGAACATTTGCCTCTAATTGCAATTAATTCAAAACAATTGTCCCTAACTAAAATTAGTGCTTAATTATGTAATATTGTCTCAGAAAATGCATTAAAAATTCCAACTTAATTATAAAAAATTATATAAAAATATGATTCAATAATCCTCTCTGTTAAAATTGATGTTAAATTTGCTGTGCAAACTTGCTCTGCCATACCCAACACAAACATGACCCCTATCACCATCCATTTAGTATTGGAATGAATGATTAATTTCCAATTCAAATTATTGAAGGATGAATTAAAGGTATATAATATTAAGATAAGTCCTATTAAATTAGTTTAAACTATTTTGATAGAAAGACAAACCTAATATATATATATAATTAGTTATTAATTAATTCAAAATTCAACATAGTATCAAAATAGTGACTCGGTGGTCTCTATTTATCGCACACAGTAACGCTGCAGTGTCACCCACCATCCTTCTTTTTTCTTTCCAATATAATTACAATAAAATTATATTTGCAGCCACAAAAATCACATCAAGAATTAACTAAAGTAACCCATGAAAAGTTTAGAGGAGGATCCACTCATTTTTTGAGTCGGACCTCGCCCTTGTCATTATTGACACGCTTGAATCTAAATATGTCATTGTGAAATCAACACATTTTGTGCGATTTACTACAATTGTAATGTCTCCAATTATAACATCAACCTTCTGCAATATTTTCAATGAATCTATATCAATATCATGCCTGACTTTCTTTTGAAAACTGAAAAACAGGAAATCAGGTAAAAGTAAAACAATTGAAAGCAACAGAATGAACGAATACTTGCCTTGTTTTTGATATCGAGGAGGAAATGACTAGAGTGTACGAATTAATAAAGAGTAAATCACATTCCCTTCAATAAAACATTAAATTCTAGTCTCGTCTTTTTGTGGGTTTACAGCCGAAATTGTTGTTCCAGAAATTCTAAATTAACCTGGGCAAAAAAAAAAAAAAAAAAATTCTCCAATAACAAGCTACTGAAGAGAAGAGAGAAATGAGAGAAGTTGAAGAGCTATTCTTTCATCTCAAAATAACAGTTAGGATAGGCAGGGATTTTTCCCCAATTACAATCAAAAGGTCTTAGTGTGTGTTTGAGATAGCGGTAGGAAAAGTGACTTATTGTGATTCTGACTTATTAAAAATGGCTTAAAAGAAAAGTGAATTTTTGATTCGTGATTTATGTTTGGATAAGCAATTGAAAACGTGCTTTTTCATAAGTGAAAACATGTTTGGATTAGCGATTGTATAAGTGCGTTTTTAAAAATAAAAAGTTGAAGGGCATTTGTATAGTCTTCAAATTTTAGATAGATCATATATGCGATATCCAACAGTAATATATCATCTGGGCCTGGAAGATATCTAAAATGCAAACTTGTAAATCATAAAATGAAGTGCAAACTAGGAATGAAATTTCAGAAATTATAACAACATAAACACATTGTGATTCACTCTATTATGCCACTAGAGCAAATAATTCCCAATCTAGAATTTCAATGGCCACAATTGTAGTACGAAGTCCAAACGTAGGTAACGTTGAGCTCAAAAACCAAATGACTTAGGAAATTACATAATTTCACAAAAAATGATTACATAACTAATTGGGATCATAAATCCCGTACAAGTTGCTGTGTAATCATGTCACGAATGCGATTCATTCTGGTTGAAGACGTCGCAGCAACATTGGACGAGGAAGCCGCATCGTCTACAGTATTATCATCTCCCTGAGCCACATTGCCACTTTCTGCTTCACCAAAATCAACATCACTCTGAGAATTTCTCCTAATAAAGTTATGAATAGCCATAGTCGCCACAACTAAGCGGACTTGCGTTGGGTAGGAGTATTTGCGCATTTTTTGCAATAATTCGAATCTATTCTTCCACACGCCAAAAGTCCTTTCAATAGTTGACCGCAAACTTGAATGATAGTAATTGAAGGTCTCTTTAGCATTTGCCAAACCAGGACGACGCTGAAATTCTGCCAGGTGATAGCGGTTACATCTGTATGGACCAAGATACCCAACTGGTGTGGGATATCCAGCGTCGACTAAGTAATATTTGCCTAATGAATGTCTCAAATCATTTTGAAGGTGTTAGATTAAGCAAAGTGCGCACAGAAAGTAATTACACTGAGTGGGCTTAAAATATACCTGGAGGTGGATGAGGGAAATTCTGAGCTGGATTTGAGACAGCAGCATCAAACACACGAGCGTCATGTGCAGATCCTTCCCAACCCGCCAACACGAACGTAAAACACATATCCCAATCGCATACAGCCATTACGTTCTGTGTTGTATAACCTTTTCTCCCGATATATCTTTCCCGGTTGGGACCAGTGATCACACACTTGATGTGAGTTCCATCTATGGCTCCAATGGCATCCTTAAAGTAGGGATAATAGCGAGGATCGTGAAGGATTTTTGGGTGGCATCCTTTGAATTCGGGATCAGAGGGTTTGATATATTCTCGAGCTAGGCTAAAACAAGCCTCTAGTACCAAGTGCAATAGCCGACTGACAGTTTCCCCTGAATGCTGAAACAACTCTTGGACCATCCTATTACAGACGCCATGGCCAACTGTGAGCAAAAACATCGCAACCATTTCTTCGACCCCGACATTCTTAGAATGTTGTAACCCATGTTCGACCAATTTACTGCACAACCGGTAGAATACATGTTTTTCAACTCTAAACATGTCATGACATTGTGATTCATGCTCAGCCAAAATATCTTGGACAAATAAATGACCGGGTCGTGAACCCGTTTTACGAGGTTCTTTACATATGAACCTCGTCCAATATTGACACACTAACGCAGCTGTTTGTTCATACTCTGTTATCTCTTCATCGATAAGAGCTAGTATCGAAGAGTCGTCGTCTTCTTCCTCCATCCAATTTTCCATTGCAACTGTAACCTGTGCATTGGTTGCAAACGTATATAACATAAACATAATTCATAAAACGAACGTCGGATTAAAATATACATAATATATCCGAAATTAGCATTGTTGGTCTAGTAAAAACAAAAGACGAAGCATGCATACAATAAACACTAAACTATTTAGCCATAAAGTTCAATGCAAGGGTCGTTAACAATAAACAAAATACGAAGCATGCATATCGATACTTAAGAACATAATTCGTAGCGACTCAATCAACGGTCGCAACCATAAGACGCAGCCACGCAATCACACTATCCTTCTTCCGCTTAACAAGTGAGAAAAACGTGTCCCGACTAGTCTTGTCCATGATGACCTTGAAGCAGCGGATTTGAAAGTCCTCATCTTTTTGCACTTCATCGAACTCAAGCAAGGCTGCAACAGCGGCATCAACACTCCTTGCTTGAATCTCACTGATGTTTGTAGATCTACTCTTCGATGCTTCTGCCATGACACTAACCGCATCCGCAATCTGCTTTGCCGCTGGCATCTTCTGCTTCTTTTTCTTCCCGAAGAAATCAAATCGTTTCCGCTTTCCCTGACTTCCGGAATTAGTTGGACAAGATGATGCGCCTGGACCAGAGGGAGGAGTTTGGGAGGATAACCCGACGCTCGCTAGCTCATCCGTCACTCCTGTGCTAAGTGCTGGGTCAACTCCAAAATTCTCGTCCTCGCTGTCCCCTGAACCTTCCTCCTCGACCATAGTAGGTAGGTACACATCCTCGTCCTCTGCATCCTGTTCCTGTGTCTGTGTCTGTATGAACGACGGATTTTGTTCATCCTCGCCTGTTGCCACGACGTCCTTGAATATAAGCCTCAATTCTCTTTCATTCCTGAGGGCTGAACGGCGAAACTTTCTATACGCCGAATTCTCCTGCATACAGACAAGTAACAAAGCCATTAGCTATATTACAAAAGGTGATTGAGGCTACTGAATTATAAGTTTCAGTAGGAATCACTAACCTGACATTTGCGCTGCCACCACTCGGCCGAAGCAACGACATTTCCGGTTCCAGGCTCTCGGCCCACACCGGTCTCTTTTATTAACGCATCCCAAGTCCTTAAATCCTTCCTTAACATATCAAACTTATTTTTTAACTGTTTCTTGTCATACGCTTTCCCAGTTTTCTCGTTGAATGTGGCAATAATAGCTTTCCAACCATCACTTGAAAAAGACAACCCTCGTCGTTCTTTTTTTAAGATTTGGTCAACCATGGCGTATACAAAAATCTCAGTGGACGCATCATCCCATAACGCTCTGTCATTCATCTCTCTATGGAAAAGTTTCGCTTTACATACATGTTCATGACATATAGAAGAATCAATATCATGCAACTTTAGCCAACATAACTACATAGTTAACTAAGCATGATTGTGATGTGTTTGTGTGTGTGTAACCAAACACCTAACCCCCATTAGTTGTGCCTTCAGTTTGATGAATTTATGATCCAAATAATGATGGTTTGTTAGAAGAATGTATGTTAAGCTTTGAAATATATACTGTACTACAATAATCTTGTACTGCCATTTAATTTAACACATTGAGGAACGAAGATATAGTCATGGGTTGGAATTGAAGCTATAAATTTAACACATTGAGGAACGAAGATATAGAACAATTAAGAAGTTCAACATTTCAAAGCCCAACTTCTGAAGCTAAAATCAATCGGGACGCTAATAACAAAACAACACTGAGAACCTAGGAATACAGGCTTACTTGTCCAAGCAAAGAAGCAATACAAGCACCAGTATGCACAAGAGGGCCTTCTTTACCTAAAGCAAGGCCACCTCCAACTGAACCAATGCTTCCAAATATCTGTTATTCCAAATATCTGTTAGCCACTAGAGGAATCTTGAAATTAATAGCAAAACATTTATCTAAATATTATTAACCAAAAAGGAAAAGCACAATGCAAATCATCACACCTTTCCAATCAAGGTTCTGAGAAGAAATATGCCATGAATATCAACTCCTGCTCATAAACGAGAATCAGAACTCAATGTGTTGAAAATATACAAGAAGCAACCAAAACATATGTGATTCAAACAAATGATTTTCCTGAGCAATAATGAAATGGAAAAACCAAATTGCAGTGCACAATTATCCACTCAGTTCAAATGCGTATTTCATCCTCGCCGAAACACGTTCAGACCGACGAGATTCAACCAGAACAAAGAACCAAGATGTGCATTAATCCTCGCTCTCCTCCTCCTCTCTGCCTCGCCGCCAAAACAGAGCAACACAAGAACAAAAAAGACAACAAAATCTTACACAGTCCACCGACAAGCAAAACAGAGCAATGGCAAAAAAAAAAAAAAAACCAGACAGAGACGGAGTAACGAACGAAAGCCACGATTCGAAGCTCAAAGCTCAAAACTCATCTAAAATGCAACTTGTGAAGCTTACCTTGCAAATGGGGGGACGACCGACAAGCAAAACAGAGCAATGGCCAAAAAAAAAAAAAACCAGACAGAGACGGAGGTTCGAATCGTGGCCGAAAATGCCAAAATATACAACAGATCCACCACCGTGTGTGTTAAAAATGGCTGAAATAAGACCTCAACACACCTTCGAAGCTCACCTCCACCAAACAGATCCACCACCGTCGAAGCTCACTGCAGATCGGAAGATTCTCGAGAACTCGAACGACCAGCCACACTCGGAACTCGGCTTCAACTGCTCGACCAGCCACTGCTCGAACACCACGCCTTCAACTGCTCGGAACTCGGAACTCGGCCGCCGAGAGGGACGAGCTTTTTGTAGATCTACTCTTCTGGTGTGGCCGTGTGGGACGAGCTTAGAGTAAGTGAAGACGATGGAACTTATTGATTCGTACAGATACAAATTATGGGCATTAAATGCCCATAATAACGGTTATATCTAAAACGTGTTTGAAAAAGCCTCACTCCCGAGCTTATTAAAACGGGTTTACTTTCGGGCTTTTTTTTTTTGTTAAAACGCTGAACCAAACTCGGGAAAAACGTATTGCGGGAACATTTGGGCTTATTGCTGTATTAACGGGCTTATTGGATCAAATAAGTGATCCCAAACTCTCCCTTAAACTAGTAGCTTTTCATCACCTTGTTCTTATCACTTGGACTATTAACAGCAAGCCCCACATACACAACATACTAATTTTACATATGTTTAATTAGCTTTTAACGATTATAACTCCGCCGGAGGGACTTAAAAAGGAAACAAATTTGTTATGTGACCAAACCGCTATAGATGAAACTTTTTCCAGCAGGAAAGCGATAGGTGGAACTTTTTTCAGCAGCTCATTGACAGATGGAATTTTGAGAATTGAAATGGTGAAGAAGAGAGCTAAAACAGAGTATACTATTGGGAAAAGGCCTCCAAAGTCATTGTTGGTCAAGCTTCGCATCTCAACATTACTTCTGTATTCGGATATGTTAACGGTGATGGGTAAACGTATTTTATTCTTCATGTCACGAAACACAGTCACATTTTGAGTCACTTGTAATATTGCAGCTGAAAAATTTGAGACCAACGTAGAATTCCTTGGGAATGCCTGAAAATACGTACAACATCGTACATCATCATAGTTAAGTTTTTATAGACCATAAGGAATATGATGTTTATATTGGGGAGAGAGAAGAACAATACTCACAAAGGCAAATCCACCAGCTTTATAGATTGGTCCTGTCATCTTGCAAGAATAACATTTAGAGAGCAAGAGCATGAGATAAGGAGTTTCATCAAAAACAGCATCAACAGTCACACCTTTTTTGTCTTCATTTGATAATGCTTTTTCGTACTCTGCATGATTTTCTAAAGGCTTTAACTGATCAGGCTTCAATCCTACTTGGTGAATAAGAAGCTCTCTCACCCAGGAATTGGTTTGATATCCCACTGGCTTATTGTTCCTTTTAATCTCTTGCAAGTCCTTCGATGAAGAAGGTTTTGTTGTTATTCTCTCTGACAAATTTGCTGTTAAATTTGCTGTGTAAACTTGTATTGCTATGCTCAACACAAACATGATCACTATCACCACCCATTTAGACTTGCCACTTCTCAAAGACTCAACATCTGCAAATCATCAAAACATCTACCAGTTACTATTCACATAAACTAAGTAAACTCTTGTCCCCTGTCCCAAGTCCTCTCTTCACCATATAATTCGATACCAAGAGCTCTTGCAGGAAAATATGTTGATTACTTCATAAATTTTACAAGATCATTCATAAATAGTGAAACAGTAACAGTAAAATAAAAAGAAAACAGAGGTAGTGCGGTTGGTGTAATGGGTTGGTTGGTAGCTATCTCTTTTCCTTTATTCCTTTTGCTTTCATCATGTATATTCCTTATGTTTTCATCATTCTGTTTCCTCCCATAAGTAGTATAAATAGGGAGTGTGAAGTGTGTTGTGATTCATTCAGAGTTTGATTAAGAAAATTGTGTGTATGGTTTCTGAACCATTTTGGTACCAGAGCCTTGTTCCAGAGGGAGAGAAAACGAGAGAGTGAGGAATAGGTTGAGAGAAACACCGTTGGAAAAACAGGGTGTGCGAAATTCCATCCTACCGACGGATTTTCAGAAATCTGACCCCGCCATCGTCTTCAGAACATCCCAAAACCCAGGACAAGCTTCGGGAACCGCCGTGAACCGCCGTCACGCGCCACCTCTGTGTCCCACGCGCCGTCAACGGAGCTCCACGCGCCGGCCACGCGCTGCAGAAGGTTGAAGACGATTGCCACGTCACCAGTCCACGTCATCTGCCACGTCAGCAGAGTCTGACCAGTCAACGCCACGTCAACCAATCAGATCCTGCCACGTGTCGACATCGCCACGTCAGCCGAACCGTCAGCGTCTGCCACGTCACCAGTCCAGTCAGCGACCACGCCAGCAGTCAACGCCAGGTCAAGCGAATCAGTGACTGCCACGTGTCATTCCTGCCGCGTCAGCATAACTGTCAGCCAGATTTTGTTAAAATTACAGTTTTGTGCCCTAAATACTGCGATAATTACAGTTAGGACCCCTGAACTTTCTGTAATGTCAATTTGATCCCTAGAATTTGCCAAAATTGCACTTTAGGCCCCTGAACTTTCTGAAATCTCAATTTGACCCCTAGAAATTGACAAAATTGCACTTTAGGCCCCTGAACTTTCTGTAATTGCAATTTGACCCCTAGAATTTGCCAAAATTACACTTTAGGCCCCTGAACTTTCTGTAATTGCAATTTGACCCCTAGAATTTGCCAAAATTGCACTTTAGGCCCCTGAACTTTCTGTTATTGCAATTTGACCCCTAGAAATTGCCAAAATTGCACTTTATGCCCTGAACTTTTTGTAATTTCAATTTAACCCCTAGAATTTGCCAAAATTACATTTTAGGCCCCTAGACTTCCTGTAATTGCATTTTAACCCCCATAAACTGCCAAAATTGCATTTTTTAGGACCCTAAACTACCTGAAATTACATTGTTGCCCAAATTTCCTGTTTTACCCCTGATTTTTCCATAAATACAAGTCCTTCCCACATTCCACGAAATGCCTCCAAGACACAGGAATAGGCACGAGATTGAGATGGAAGAGATGAGACACAGGATACAAGAACTAGAGGCCACTATAGCAGAACAGCAGGCCTTGATTGAGACTCTTAGAGAGCACTCAGAAGATAATAGCCACAGTTCGTCATCCCCTGACTACCGTCATCGTCCTCGACAACAACCGTTCCGCCTTAATGACATTAAGGTAGACATTCCTGAATTCGAGGGAAGACTCCAGCCGGACGAATTCATCGACTGGCTACAAACAGTTGAACGAGTCTTCGAATACAAAGAGATTCCAGATGAGCAGAAAGTTAAAATTGTCGCCATCAAACTTAAAAAACATGCCTCCATATGGTGGGAGAATCTCAAAAGAAGACGTGAAAGAGAAGGAAAGAGTAAGATACGAATGTGGGACAAGATGCGACGCGAGCTCTCACGTAAGTTTCTTCCCGATAATTATTATCAAGATAATTTCCTTCAACTACATAATCTCCGCCAAAAGACTATGTCTGTAGAGGAATATACCAGGGAATTTGAAAAGCTTATGATGAAATGTGATATACAAGAGAGGGAGGAGCAAACAATAGCTCGATATCTCGGAGGATTAAATACAAACATCGCCCATTCAGTACAACTCCAGCAATACTGGACTTTGGACGACGTCATTCGTTTATCCATCCGTATCGAGAAACAGTTACCCAGAAGGCCTCCGTTCCAACAGACTTCCTCAGTTCCTTTTGAACGGCGTAAACAACAAATGCAACATCCTAGCTCTTCAAGTATGCCTCCGCCAAAATCTGCTAGGGAATTCAGCTCCAAAACAACTAAGTGCTTCAAATGTCAAGGCTTCGGTCATATCGCTTCTAACTGCCCTAACCGCAGAGTTGTCACCATTATTGAAGGGGAAACCTCTGCAGTATTTGAAGAAGAAAGGGAGCTTATGCCTGAAATTGAACCAATATTTGATGAGGAGCCAGTATTTGATGAGGAAGTTACCCCTGCTGATCACTGAGAATCGCTTGTGATTAGGAGAAGCCTGCATACCGCAACGGTAAAAGAAGAACCTTGGTTACGCCACAACATCTTTCATACTCGCTGCACTACTAAAGGTAAAGTTTGTGATGTCATTATTGACAACGGAAGCTGTGAAAATGTGGTTTCCAACTACATGGTAGAAAAATTACAATTACCAACTCACAACCATCCGTGCCCTTACAAGCTCCAATGGCTCAACCAGGATAGCGAGGTAAAAGTTTCGAAACGATGCCTTATTACTTTTTCTATTGGTAAAAGGTATCATGACGAAGTTTGGTGTGATGTTGTTCCCATGGATGCCTGTCATCTTCTTCTGGGGAGACCTTGGCAATATGATCGACACGTTCTGTATGACGGTCACGCAAACATATATTCCTTCCAGAAGGATGGCGTGAAGATCCAGCTCACCCCGTTGCCACCTAATAAACAAAAAGAATCCAAACCATTAGTATCTTTGGTTGAAAAGGTGACCAAAACAGAAAGCCAAGTCATGGGCTTTCTTCTCTTACTCGAGGCAAATAACGGAACTGACATTCCACCTGAAGTGCAGCCATTGCTAGATGAGTTTCCTGATGTGATTCCGAATGAAATGCCACCAGGATTACCACCCATGCGAGACATTCAACATGCTATGGATTTCATTCCAGGAGCAGTAATTCCTAACCGGCCAGCTTACAGAATGAGTCCTCGAGAAAATACTGAAGTTCAAAGCAAGATTGAAGCCATTAACAGTTGGACAACACCACAATCCATCCAAGAAGTTAGAAGTTTCCACGGATTAGCCTCCTTCTATAGGCGATTCATTCGAAACTTCAGTTCCATTGCCGCACCTATCACAGATTGCATCAAGGGAGACAGGTTCCAATGGACAGAAAAAGCTCAGAAAAGTTTTGAAGAACTGAAGAAACGCTTGACAGAAACTCCTGTGCTAGCCCTTCCTAATTTTGACCAAGTATTTGAGGTCAGTTGTGACGCCTCTAACACTGGAATTGGTGCCGTCCTGAGTCAAGAAGGCCATCCAATTGCTTTCTTCAGTGAGAAGCTTAATGATGCTAAGCTCAAATATTCTACCTATGATAAGGAATTCTATGCCATTGTTCGTGCTTTACAACATTGGAGTCATTATCTCCTAAACAAAGAGTTCATACTCTTTTCTGATCATGAAGCCCTCAAGTATCTAAACTCTCAGCAGAAGATTAGTCGTAAGCATGCGCGTTGGAGTGAAATATTACAGTCTTATCCGTTTTTGATAAAACATAAGGCTGGAATTTTGAACGCAGTAGCTGATGCTCTTAGCCGCCGTCATGCGTTACTATCAACAATTCAAGCCAAAGTTGTTGGGTTTGAATGCCTCAAGGAGTTATACCAGGATGACCCGGATTTTCGTGGAATGTGGGAAGCAACTGCAGGTCAACCTTTCCTCCAATATTACAGACACGATGAGTTTTTATTTCGAGGTAAAAACCTATGCATCCCTCAGTGTTCTTTGCGAGAAGCAATAATTTGGGAAGCTCACGATGGAGGTTTAGCTGGTCATTTCGGTAGAGATAAAACCGTTGCTCTAGTCAAAGAGAATTTCTACTGGCCAAGACTTGAACGAGATATCAACAGACACATACAGAGATGCAAAATATGTCATTTGGCCAAAACCAAGGGTCAAAATACGGGATTATACATGCCGCTACCAGTTCCAGAAGCACCATGGGAAGATGTAAGTATGGATTTTGTGCTGGGATTACCACGAACTCAGAGACAGAAGGATTCTGTCATGGTGGTTGTGGATCGATTTTCAAAGATGGCCCATTTTATTCCTTGTCAAAAGACTAATGATGCTGTGCAAGTTGCTGAACTGTACTTTAAAGACATTGTTCGTCTCCATGGCATTCCCAAGACTATCACGTCTGATCGTGATGTTAAGTTTCTTAGCCATTTTTGGAGAACTCTCTGGAAAAAGATGGGTACTAAACTTCAGTTTAGCAGTGCTAGTCACCCTCAAACGGACGGACAAACAGAAGCTATAAACAAGATTCTTGGCAATCTTCTGCGAAGCTTTATTGGAAGTAACTTGAAGCAGTGGGATCTTATCCTTGCTCAGGTTGAATTTGCTTATAACAATTCAATCAACCAAGCCACTGGAAAGTGCCCTTTTGAAGTTGTTTATGGTACTCGACCACTCAATCCATTCGACCTGATTCCGTCAGCTAGCAAACAGTATTACAGTGCAGATGCAGACCAAAGGGCTGAAGAAATCAAGAAACTACATAAGCAAGTCAGAGATAGGATCCAGAAGCAAAATTTGAAAATCAAAGCACACAGGGACAAGCATCGAAAGCAGCAAATTTTTAAGGTAGGAGATCTGGTTTGGATACATTTGAGGAAAGAACGTTTTCCAAAACAACCGAACGCTAAGTTGTCTCCTCGAGCTGATGGTCCATTCAAGATTATGCAGAAAATTAACGACAACGCTTACAAAGTGGAATTGCCAGGTGCCTACGGTGTTTCAGCCACTTTCAATGTTGCAGATCTATCTCCATATATTGATGACGATGTTGAGTCCAACTCGAGGACGAGTCCTGTCCAACCCCGGGAGGATGAAACAGTAACAGTAAAATAAAAAGAAAACAGAGGTAGTGCGGTTGGTGTAATGGGTTGGTTGGTAGCTATCTCTTTTCCTTTATTCCTTTTGCTTTCATCATGTATATTCCTTATGTTTTCATCATTCTGTTTCCTCCCATAAGTAGTATAAATAGGGAGTGTGAAGTGTGTTGTGATTCATTCAGAGTTTGATTAAGAAAATTGTGTGTATGGTTTCTGAACCAAATAGGAACATAAAAAGCTCTGAAAGTGGCACACACACACACACACACACACACAATCAATAGTGTGCAACAAAAGGGAACTCACCGCTCATGTAAACAAGGAAGGGATTGCGGACAAAGTGTCTGAATTTGCTTTCAGCATCATCCCTTATTTTCCCTTTCAATATAATTACAATAACAGTTGCACCCACAAATACCACACCAAGAATTAACCAAAGTTTCCAATCAAAGGGTTCGAGGAGGATCCACCCATTTTTGGAGTCGGACCTCACCTTTACCACCATTGACACGCTCGAATCTAAATACGGCATCGTGAAATCAACACATTTTGTGCGATTCTCTACAATTGTAATGTCTCCAATGATAACATCAACATCAACATCCTGCAATATTTTCATACACGGATTAAGTGTTGGAAAAGCTGATTCAAGTAAAACAATTGAAAGCAACATGAATGAAAACTTGCCTTGTCTGTGTTGTTGTTGCAGAGAAGACGGTAATATCCATTACTGTTGTCCACGGGCACAAACTCATAAGGTAAAGGAAATGGCAAAGCCTCAATCACTTTTTTAAACACTTCAACAGCAAATCCAGTAGGTGACATACTCTGCTCTTCTCCAGTAACATTAGCAAATTCAATAAAATTCGCTTTTGTTGGGACCCCAATTTTCAGCTTTGGAGGTCTCTCCTCTGAGTTACCCGGCCATTCAACTACTACACTGTCACTTTGATTAAATCCTGTTTCGGGTCTCCAATATCCAATGATCCTTTCTGTTTGACCTTTCACATTGTATACTACAAATTCTGATTGTTCTAATTGTTCCTGCATCAAATTGAAATTCCCTGACAGGCCTGAGAAATTAGTTTTCAGAATTGATTTTCGAATTGATGTTCTTTTTGCAACGTCATAATCGGTCAAGCCAGCATTCTCAACCGCATTGGCCAATGCTGTGATAGTGTCATAAGCCCAGAGTCCATATAGAGACACAGTTTTACCGTACTTGGACAATAATGTTGTCGATAATGAAATGCGATTATTATTGTTGGAATCATTCAATGGTGGCTTCACACCCAAAGCACAATCCATGTAGCCTTTGGCTGTTACATTTAAAGCTTCAGGATCTAGAACAGAAGAAAGGCCTTGTGTAAGTATCCAAGCGTACCCTTTACCCATCATCCCTGCATTTTGTGCAGGTTCCACGAGTCTTGACCAAAGCTCCACAGTCATATGGGCAACAAACACCTGCGTTCGCTCCTTGTTTATCCTGTTAAGCTCGTCGGTGATGTTAGCAACCGTGAAATTTTGACTGATGGGACTTATGTAAGGCACTCGAGTGTCCATGTCTTGCAAGGCATAAGAGAGACATGGAATTAGGTCATAGCCGAATTCAGGGTCTTCATAAATGGGGATCACAGACTGCCAATTATAAGCTTTGATAATGGCAGCTATAGCTTCGAACTGAGAGCAATGGCTTCTGGTGGAGTTGGAGTGGATGAAGAATCGGGTACGAGGTGGCATGAGAGAAGGACCAGATGGAGAAAACCAAATCACAGGCACCTTAGCAACGTCACCGTATTCTACAACATACCTTGCTTTCTCTGAGTTTTGAGGTCCCAGGATTGCACTCACATTTTGCTTATATATTTGATACCAAGCTGCTTAATTACAAGATTACCGAGTTTAAAAAATAAAATTAAAATGATATGCGTTTCTATTAAATTTTAAAACTTGTAAAAAAATTGAAGGAAAATCACACCAAGGTTCCAATTAAGAAAAATAATATCAGAAGTCTTATAACTTATCAATGATAGTTCTATCACTTGTTATTGACAAGCTATGAGACTTTTCTAATATTAATTTTTTTTGTTGGGACCTTGATGTAATTTTCTCAAAAATTAACATATATATGGGTTTTTTGAAATTTTAAACAATACACAAATAATCCTTTGACCTATAATTTGAAAAAGAATCCCTCTAAATTTTTAAGTTTACATAAAGGAAAAACTTGCCATTGGGCTAAGATGTAAAAATATTCATGAGTTTTTATCGAAAGTGGGTCTAGCTCCATATGCTTTTTAGAAGTGCAAAAATATCCGTGAACATTAAAGATTAGAGCAAAAATGACTTGACCGTGAAATATAACCTAGCACGGTTATATATGCATGTGCAAAAAGAGCATGGGTCTCATAAAAAAAAAAGTAACAATGTTATGTTATACATAAAGGTCCTAGCATTTTTTATCTTATTTTAAATTTTCATGGGTGTTTTTGCAATTTCAAATAGTATATGGTGCTGAACGCATTTTAAATAAAAAGCATATAGGTATTTTTACAACTTAACCCTTAATTATCCTGTAATTTTAACAGAGTATATTATATATGTTGTTGACAAATAGCGGATTTAATTTTTTTAACATAAATAACCTCCTTAAATTTTGAGTTATGGATCCATAATCTCTCTAAGTTTTAAATCATATACAAACAAACTTATAGTGAAATTATATTATTTAAAAGAAGCAAAATATGTAAGTGGGAGGTCCAGTGATTGATCCCACTTATAGTTTGCTCCTTTAAATTAAAAATGAGAAACAAACGACAAACTGGTAGTATGGGTTTATCTACTTTAGAGGCTGTCTGGTATGAGTTATTTTGAGGGGAACCGAGGAAAAATAAATTGAGTTAAATAGAAATAAAGTTAAAAGTTTTTAACTAATTTTTATTATTTTTTGAGTAAAATACTCTGACCACCCTCCAATTTTGCCTTAATTACACAGACCTCCCCTCTATTTTGAAAACATACACTTAAGTCCAAACAGTTAACTCCGTTAAGAATATTCTAAAAAGATTCCAAAAATATATTTTTTTAATTAAATTTATTTTTTCTTGCACATTTTGACTAAAGTTGTTTTAAAGAATTTAAGAGTTTTTTTTTTTTATCTATTCCTGAATTTCTATTTTTATCAAAGTATTAAAACCCGGACCGGGTATTGAACCGGTCGGGGTACTGGGTTAAGGGTCAGTGAGTCAAACCGGAGTCAAACCGAAGCTAAATCGGGACCAAACCGGTGAGAAATTGAAAATTTTAGACTTATAGTATGAAATTCTAAAGGAAAAATTTTTAATTTTTTTTTTAAATAGTAACTCGGACTGGTTTACCAGCCGATTCGCCCGTTTCCAGGCCGGACCGGCCGGTCCGGTCCGGGTTACATAACCCTGATTTTTATCTTTACAAGTAGTTATCTGTTTGATGATTTTAGCATTGGTTAATGTAAATATCACAAACATTGAATATTCAAGCAAGATTTTAAATAAAAATATGCTTGATCAAATGTGTTTATAAATATTTGTGGAAAAAAATATTAAATTATAAATTTAAATGACACATACAATCTCATACTCATATAGTTTATTATATTTGATAAAAATATGTGTTTAATATATATTTTAAGTCAAAATTAATTTATAATATCAAAATTAATAAATTTTTTAACAAATTAGAAATTTAGAGAATCTAATAGAATAAATTTATGGTTGTATAAATTTTTATTAGCCCCTATATATATATATATAATTCTAATACTGAATAAGGGCATTTTGGTTAAAAAAAGTTTAAAAGTCAAACTTAACGGTTAACTAACAGTTTGGGTGGATGAAAATAGAATCTCAAACTATAAGGGAGGTTTGTGTAACATATATTTTAGTTTTAAGGGAGGTTTATATGGGTTTCCAAAATAGAGAGGAGGTCTGTGTAATTAAAGCAAAACAGAGGGAAGATTAGAGTATTTTTCTTATTTTTTATTTTACGTTTTTTTTATTAAATTTCATAACTTTGCTTGTTCATTTTCTTTAAATTGAACTTAAAATTTTTTTCTACTCTCTATTTCCCTCATGCCAGACATACCTTTAGGCATTGTTTGGTTGGGGTTTTTTCAATGGAGAGGAGGGATAAAGGAGGATAGGAGAGAAAATAAGTGTATTTGGTTGGAAAAAGAAGAGAGGAGGAAGGCAAAAATGTTTGCCTTCTAATACTCCCCCTCCCCTCCTCTCTCCAACCCACTAATAGTGGGGATTTTTTTGGAGGGGTGAGAAATAATTTGACATATACATCACACTTCCCCCTGGTTCACCTCTATCTCATCTCTGCTGTCGCCTCTCCTTCTTTGCACCCTTGACGGGTGAGGACAAAGCAGAGAAGACGGTGGTTTTTTTTATTATTTATTTTATAACTTTATAATTTTTAAATATCTAATATTTATGAAATATTTTTTTATATTAATATATTTATCTAATAATTATAACAAGTTATTATTGGTATCACATTTCTTATTTGTTTATAAACATATTTCTCATTTTCTAACGCATGGAGATTGGAGAGTCATGCTACATGGTTCGGGTCTTTTCTCCGTTTCTCCAAATCAATTTTTTAATTTTTATCATATTTTATAAAACAAAAGATTTTAAAAAAATTATAACAAAATTAATAAGATAACATGTAACAGGTTTTATAATTAAAAAAATTAGAAAATTATAAATTTATTATAAATATTATAAAATAAGAAGGAAGAAATTAAAATAAAATGTTAATAATATATATAAAGATATATTTATCAATTTATAATTAACTTCCTACCCTACTTTATTGAACAAAATAAGAAAGGAAATCAAATCTACCATCCCCTCTTTCAACCAAACAAAGCCAAAACCTCCCCTAACCAACCTCCCTTGAGCACTCTTTGATAATTTTTTTTTTTTTTTTTTCAAGGGGGAAGGAGAGGAGGGAATAGATGGTAATGATAATTGTGTGCTTGTTTGGTTTAAAAATTGGGATTTTTGGAGGAGTGAGAAATAATTGATCATAACCAAAATTTCCGGGTCATTTTTCTAGTGTTTCACTTATGCTCATCGCAAATTCAGCCGCTGTCTGTCTTATCTTAGATTGGTCGCCTGTCCTCCTCCGTCGTTCCTGCCACCACGTGGTCCTCCCGCTGCCGCCGTCGGCACCTACTCCTCAAGCTGCCGTGGAAGCATCTCAGCCCATGAAGCAGTGGTCAATCTGAACTCAGATCTGTAATTATAATGGTAACGACAGAAGGATCGGAGGAGGACTGGAGTTTGCGACTGGGAATCAATTAAGTGGATGGCGAGGAGATTTGGTTGGGGCTAAGAAGAATAACAAAGCTCAAACTTCTAACAATTCAACAAACTTTCAAAAGAAAAAAAGCTAAACATCATCATGAACGTTACATATAGGAGTAGTAGTGAAGTCGTACCTGCAGAAGCTGCACCGAGATCGTTTTCAGATTTATTGAAAAGAAGTTGGAGCCTGGTTGTATATGAATCATGCGTGTCATAGAAATCTTGAAGTGCGATGTTGAGAGTGGTGTTGACAAGTGATGAATTCGAATCCAGAATCACTCCTACTGGTATGGATACAGTGGCAGACTGAGTTAGGGTAATTAGGCAAAATAATAAGCTCACAAATATGAGAGATTCTCTTCGCCTTTTCTGCATTCCTGCCATTTTCTGCTATCACCTTTACCTCTCTCTCTCTCTCCTCGCTCGCCCTCTCCTCAACTTCTGCTATCACTGCATACCCCCTTTTCCTTCCCTCTTTAACAACCATTTAATAGTTTATATATATATATATATATATATATGCGCGCGCGCGCGCTTATTGTTCATGATAATTCTATTAAGAATGAGAGCCACATTTTTAAAGCTTCAAAAAAAAAAAAAAAGTGATAACAATTTAATGGATGATAGTGTCTTAAATATGATTGTCTTTAATAGGTGGTTGTTTGGGAACTCAAAAAAAAAAAAAAAAAAAAAATCATAGAAGCATTTTTTTATAAGTCGAGACAAAACTCCTCTTACATACTTATTTAGCAAATTGTAAAAGCACTTCTAAGATGGTAAAACAAACAGGCACAATAATAGAAAGATATAACTACTTAATGAAGTTAAGGTGTAAAAATACACATAAAATTTTTTCAAAAATGCGCTAAAGACCAAATATTTTTTTAGGGGTAAAAGTAACTATAAACTTCTAAAATAGGTGCAAAAATACAAAGTAAACGTTAGTAGATCATTTGTTTAAATTTTTTAAAGGTTAAGGTGCAAAATTACACATGAGATTTTCACAAAAGTGCGACTGAAACAAATGCTTTTTTTAGGGATAAAAGTAACTATAAACTTCCAAAATATGGGCAAAAATACACATTGACCATTATTTGACCGTTTGTTTAAATTTTTGACCGAAAATGATGGCATGGAGAGGATGATGTGGATGATTAATAAACAACCTGAAATAATAATTTGCTGACAAGTTAAAGAAAATTAATTTCCACCTAACCCTTTATATCCACTTCATCACTTTATCTCCATCTAACCCTTCCTCTCATCTCCCTCTCTCTTCCGAAAGAATTGATAAGGTGGAGATGAAATGTTAGGTGGAAATTAATTTCCCTTACCCAGTTAGCAAATTATCATTCAAAGTCTGAGAAGTACTTATATACTCTAAGAGTGACACATTGTCTGAACTCTATCTAATGAAAACATACCAGCTAATATCATTTTAATTCTAATTGAATGATAGCTCATATTAAAAAATTCAAATTTTATCTTGTTTTTAAGAAAAAAATCTTAATTTAAAAAACTAAAACAAAATGATTATCAATATTTTTCTTAGAAACAAGATAAAATTTAATTTTTTTTAGATGAGTCATCAACCAACTAGGATTAAACTGATCTGAGTTATTATATTTTAATTGGACAGAGTTCAGATAACGTGGTACTTCTAGTCCTAGATTATGTAAGTATTTCTCTCCAAATTATTTTTTAATCATCCACGTCTTCCTATGTCACCATTTTGAGTCAAAAAATTCAAATAAACAATCAACTAATAGTTAATATGTATTTTTATACCAATTTTAGAAGTTCATAGTTATTCTTATCTCTAAAACAAATATTTGTGTTAGGCGTGTAACATCATATTTTTTATTTTAGGATTTAATTACAACTAAAAAGAATTAATTATGATAAATGGATGTATCATATAAGTATAAAAAAAGAAAATGATAATGATAATGGTGTTATTGTTATTATATATATGAAGAAAAAGAAAAACACACATAAAGAAAAGAAAAAAAACGGTAGGAAAATTCAAATTATATATATATATATATATATATAATATAAAAAGGCTAAGGGCCCACAGTCCTATCTATTACAGACACATTGATTTATTACCCCTTCCCTTTCTTTCATTAAAATTGTTTTAAGTAATTTTTTTTTATTATAGTAATTTTATGCTGGTTAGGGAATATTTTGAGGTTAGAATTTTAAATAAGTTTTGAGTTTTATCAATATATAATTATAGAAATGTAGATGATAATTAATAATTAATTTTAATCTGTTTACTTTATTATTTAATTGATATAAGATTTTATAATGAATTTTCTATATAACCCGTCTATAAATAATTCTATATTGGAAAATTTTAACAGATTAAATTTTAGTTAAATGGTTTATTTGGATTATTGGAGGTATTTTTAAAGTTTTAATCAGTTTAGATTTTTTATTAAAGTGAAGATTTATAATTTATCAATTTTATACCCTAAACTTTAAATTGAGGATTTTTTGTAATGGAATAAAATTGAAGATAATCAATGACTTAAATGAGTTGTTTGAGCTAAAAAAATATTTGAATTATTGTTAAAACAAATAGATCGAGTTTCAGTGTGAAATTGGGATTTTTGAATAATTAATTCAAAACTTAAAATTTACGTGATTAAATTAATTGTTCTAATAACTCAAAAAGTTATTGATGTATAGTAAATTGATTTTTGTAGATTGATCATGGCTTGTGCTTGAGCTCTTGGATTAGAAGCATTATGGTAATACTTTACTTTGGCAAGATGTAACCAATTTCCTCTTGTATATGTTTGTATGATATTTGTGAGTGATTTTTAATTATATAGCATTATAAATTTTCTATTGGTTTGTGATATGGACTATGAAACTATATTTTTAATGAAATTGTCTTGTGGAACCTATTTTCATTGAGAAATGACTAGTGATATGATATTTTATGAATTGGTGTTGATTTATGATATTAAAAAAGATTCTCTTGATAAATTATGAATTAATAATGGTATGTGATAACCTATTGTGGTTATACCTCTTGAGTATTGATATGCATGAGAAGGGAAGGTGGATGTTGATTTGATAGGAGTTATTCATAGAGAAAATAAGGAGATGAATTCTTATACAAAAAGAAGAAATGAGATGGAGGATTTCTAAGTGTACACTAATTAGTGTTTAGATCCAATTGTGTTTATTTGGGCCTTGACACTCCACTAATTCATTAGAGGGGGAACCCATGATCCAGTCTTGTGCTCTTTGGATTTTGACCGGTTCATATCACTTGATCAATGAGCTTGTTGAGTTAAACTACCAGTCACAAGGCTGAGTATTAACTTATGGGTCTAGTCAAAGGAAATAAAGGATGCCAGAGCATAAATTCTTGTGTATTGATTTTTATGCACTCATGTGGTAAATATGAGAATGTGATTATGATATTGTGAATTGATATGTATATGCAACTATGTGACATTTTTAATAATACTATGAATTTATAAATGTCTCATTTAACACCTCATGAGCACTTACTCATATGACCAATGAAATGGATTGTTTGTTGCCGAGGCTTTTGTCTTACTCCGTTGATTTAACATTATTCCAAGTGATAGTTCTCATACGGGTCCATCAGGGAAGACTCTGGAAGCTTAAGCTACTTCTGCTAATAATAGTATTTCTATCTTTTTGGTATATGTTGGATTATTGTATATCACCATATTAAGGCTCATTTTGCATACTTTAATTTATTTTGAAAATTTGATACATTAACTATATATTTTTGATTTCTTTGTGACTGTATTACTTTAGGTGGTTTTGGATAACCTAGAAGTTTTATGATTGTGTTTTAAGCTTGTGAATCCACCTCATGTTTGATTTGGATATTTTGTTATGAGATAAAATATTAGGTTAAAGAGTTTGGGTTTGGTGGTGAACATTTACTTGGGCATTATGAATTTCAAAGCCCTATGGTGTGCATGATAATGTTTTGATGAATGGTTAGATCAAACTCTTAGTTAATTATTGTTTTAAAAAAAAGATTTTATAGGGTGCATTTTTGGGAAAATCCCATGTGTATTTTTGCACATTAATCCTTAAAAAAATTAAACAAACAATCAACTAATGGTCCATGTGTATTTTTGCACATATTTTGAAAGTTTATAGTTATTTTTGTCCCTAAAAAAATATTTGGTGTTGGGCACACTTTTAAAAAATTCTTTTACATATTTTTGCACGTTAACCCCACTTATTAAAATATAAGAACATTTTTTCCCTTAAATTTAAGTGGGTGGAATGTTATTACCTGAAGCCAAAAAATTGTATCAAATAGTTAATTTGAAGGCTAGCACGTAGAAAACTTAACAGATAAATAGTCTTAAACTTACAACTAATCCCATTTAAACATTTAATATCGATTAAATCCCAATTAAATATAAGTATGTATATAGTTTGTTGTCCACGGAAAAGACTAAAATACCATTTTGACCAACTTTAACCAACTGCTGACCCATAGTCAAATTACATCACTGACACCAACAGTCCTAATAAGTAATTAAAAATATTTTTGTGTCACCAAAAATATTATTTTTGTAATTATTATGCTTAATATTGCTTTCAGTCATTAATATAAGAGCTAGTTGATGATGAATTTAATAATAAATATAAGATTTAAGTCAACTTTATCTTTGAAATTTATAATATTTCCTAAAGTTTAATGCAATTGATTGCACATATTAAGGGATTTCTATCCAAAGATAATTATGATAAAAGATGGTATTTTAAAAAAATTAACCTAGATTTGTTATAAATAACTAATATAACTAATTTTTTTAATCTAATTTTACCCGAATTGGTCAACTTGCTCTTAAAGTCGAAGTTAGTATATAACAACATAAATAGGATAATTAAAGAAGGGTAAAACGGGAAAGTAACAAGTAAAGAAAAGATATTTTCTGAATGTTTTTTATAAAAACAAGTGGAGGAGTGCTATATAAGAAAGAAATTTAAAGTAATTGAGATACATTAAACTGGAGGGCAATCTTGGAAATTATTAATAATTTTTACCATTTTAATATTGTAAAATACTTTTTTTGTTAAGATTCAATTTTATCTAAGAAGTTTTCATATATGAGTTGCGGGTTTCTGGAATTTTTTGGGGATCAATTTTTCCCCAAAAAAAGTGTTAAAAATGAGTAAAGTGGTTTCCCTAATGATAGGTTACATTAAAAAACTAATTTTAATCTTTAACAATTTTAATAATTAGTGGCAATATTACTCCTTTTTTAATTCTTTCAAGACAAAATTGATCGGAAAAAACTTTCGGATATCTACACCGCCTCATGACAACTTTTGGAACATAATTGCACGTTAACCCAAATACCTTTAACTAGTTTTCTTAAATTGTATAATGTAGTTATAAGTAACTTAGAATACCGACCGAACAAAGTTTTGGAGGAAACAATATTATAAATAAAAAAGCTATGATAAATAAATTTGCTCCTGCTTAGTATTTACTAGGATTAACTCACGTTTTTTTGGACCAGCAGGGGTTACTCACATTTGAATGATGGGGACTAATTAAAAAGGGAAAATTTCACCCCACCCTCTTTGTAGCCATTTAATACCCCAAATTTTTTTGAAATTTCACTGTATCCCCTAGGATTAAAATGAAATTAGAATTCATAAGTGAAAAGATAATTGTGCTTTTACTTTACAAATCAAATTTAATTATTTACAAGATATGTGGGAATTTACAAGTTAAATATACTTATTTATAAGACAAACAAGTAAAATTACAAGGTTATCTAGGCCATGTACAAGACAATAAATATATTTACAATAATATATGTTATTTACAAGATACATGGAAATTGACAAGTTAAATATATATATTTACAAAACTGATATAGGAATTTATAAGAATATTTCTCAGTCATGTATAATACAAGGATATAAATGTTTTTTCAGCTGACAAACTTGATTTCGGTTTAATTCTAAGAATGCAGCGTATGTTTCAAAAAGTTTTGAGGCTCTTTGATATTAAATTGCTACGTAGGTGTGGTGAAATTTTCCCAACTAAATATGATGGTTGTTATGAAAAAGTGTGACTTTTGCAGCGTGAGGGCGAAAGAGTGGAAGAGAGAATAAAATGGGAGAATAACTGCTCGTTGGGATTTTCCAAACATAAAAGTTAGAAAGCCAAAGGAGAAAAGAAATGGAAAGGGACGGAACAGTCACGCGTGCCACCGTACTGCCCCTCCATGACATCGTCCTTTTGCATTCGATCGAGATTTGCTTTCCACCTCACAACGTTACCTTTTTTTTTTATTTCTTTTTAATTAAAAGGATATGGTTTATGATTTTGAGCGAAATTCAACTCATGACCTCCTGTTTACAAAAATTTTTTCATATCATCAAGCTATAAGTTAATTGGTACCACTTTAAAAATTAAATTATTATCTAACAAACGTTGTACTATAGTATATAATGAATCGTTAAATGGTGTAATGTACCTATTGAATTTTTTCAGAACGTTGCAATATTACAGAGTTTATTTGTAGTCTTAAATATAAAAGTTTAATATATCCTTCCTTCAAAATTTTTAATTTTTTAAAAACTATCTTTGTTGATAGTATATATTAAAGGAAATTTCCATTAGTAGCGTAGTAAATACCAAGACTGTACACTACTATTTGTTGTAAATAATTAACTTAATTAATTTTTTAAAATATCTATAAATTAGTTATCAATCTCTTACATTATATTCAAGATTAGAGAAATTTTAATGTTTCTTGTTGGCCCAGAAGAAACAAGAGGAAGAAAAGTTATTCATCAGAAAACTAGAGATAGGAAGCAAGGAGCTTTGCGCGCACACACATCACATGTTTAATAAGCAGCAACTAACTAGCAAGTCCTGCTATAATCAAGCCTTATTAGCTAACTTGAAAGGCTGCTTCTTACTCCACCATTCAATCACTGTTGATTGATTAGGCAACCTTTTAATCACTGATGGAATGGAAAGGCATAAAAAGAGAACCATAACGGATACTAGGACAGGGTAAAGGCCTCCAAAGTTAGATATACTCAAACTTGACGTCTCTATGGCACTTTCGTCTTCAAAGTCCAAATCTTCAATGGAGGTTGGTAAGGAGCTCCTGGCCATCAACACACGATATGGCTCCGCATCTTGAGTCACCTTTACGATTGCATTCGAGAAGTGCGAGCCCAGGCTAGATTTCCTTGGGAATGCCTGAAAATACAATTAATACGATATGATCGAAGTCATTTAATAAGTTTGTTTTATAAGAACAAAACTTTAGTCAAATTGCTTATATCGATCAAATTATCCGATCACACTTGCTAAAATATATGTGTATTTGTAAATTCACTTATGAATTTAACGAAGCAGGGGTGGGTGCTACCACTAAAAAATGAGGGGCTTCCAAAGTACTTTTTTCGTGTTCCTTTTTACCATTGGATTCTACATAAAATAAGTGACATTTTGATATCTTATTGCCAAAAAATAAAGTTGTTTTCAATTTTTTATAATTTTTCAAAGATTTTTCAAAAAAATGGTGCAGTTTTCTCTTTTACTTTGAGCACTGAATCTTTAAAAAATCATAAAAAATTGAAAACAACTCTTTTTTACCCATATGATATTAACATGTTGCTATGTAGAATCTAATGATAAAAAAGAACATACAAAAAACACTTGGGAATCCCCCTCATTTTTTGACAGCAGTAGGAGCAGCACCCACCCCCTGCCCGAATTTAATCTAATATGTAGGATTTCGGGCGTACCTGGAATCCGATTGACTTACTGAGTACCCACACGAGATCGGAGCACCAATTCGGACTCTGATCACGTTATACGGCAGATTCACCATACGGATGGGGAGGAACCATAAGAGAAGTTTTCTGGAAGTTTTTTTTTTTATATTGAAAAACACTGACTCTCACAATCTATTATTCCCATATTTAACGTACAGGAAGTTACTGATTTGAATTTCAAATAATAAGGATAAAACTCCTTATTCAAACCCAAACTTTTTCATAATTTTATAATAGCCCCAACTGAATTGGGCTTTGGGCCTGATCCACCAAGGGTGGACCAGACCTATTCCAACATAATAAATACAGAACTTGAACTAAGTTTTGTCCATTGTATAATTAGAACTCTGAGTAAGAGTGAGATGGAGTAGTAGACTTACAAAGGCAAATCCACCAGTTTTGTAGATTGGTCCTGTGATCATAAAGCGAGACTTGTATTCGGAGAGGAAGAGCATGAGATAAGGAGTTTCATCAAAAATAGCATCCACTCCTCCTTTTTCGGTTCCACGTGACAATTATTCTTCATACTCTTCGCGACTTCCTAAAGCCTTTAACTGAGACGGCTTGAATCCTATTTGGTCAATTAGAAGCCCTCTCACCCATGACCCATTTCGATGTCCCACGCGCACAATGCTACTTTTATTAATCTCGTTTTCATTCTTAAATAAAGGTTCTTTCCCATTTCCTTGTGTTAAAATTGAAGTTAAATTCGCTGTGTAAACTTGCACTATTAAGATGAATAGGAATGACGTCAGTATCACCATCCATCCCGCAGCGCTGCTTGCAAACTTCTCCATAACATCTGTGATATTATCAAGTATTTGATTACGTACGAGGCACAAATTGAAATATAATACTCCATCCGGTCCTTAATATAAGACATGATTGAAAAGTTGGTATTGATTTTAAATATAAAACAAAGTTTTCATAGTTGTCGATTTTCTCTTAATTTACCCATATTAATATTAATGCTCCCTCAACAATAATCAAAGGAGGAGAGGGAAAGAGAGAATTAAGAAAGGTGATTAAGATGTTTTAAAAAATACATATTATAATAACTAACTTAACCAACTTCCTTAATCTAATTAAATTAGGCAATATGTCTTATATTGAGTACTAAAGGAGTAACACATAGAGTAATCAAGCACAAATGCTACATATAAGAACTCACCGATCTTGTAAACTAGGAAGGGGTTCAAGAGAAGTTCGTCGATTTTGTTTCTTCCGTTGATTTTGGTTTTGAATTTTTCTAATATAATTATGATAATGGTTGCAGCCACAAAAATCCCCCCTATAGTTAACCACAGTGACCATTTGAAAGGTTTGAAGAGGATCCCCGTATTTGTGGAGGCATTCTTCACCCTTACCAACATTGCTACACTCGAATCTAAATACGGCAACGTGAAATCAACACAATTTGTGCGACTAGCCAGAATTGTGATGTCTCCAATTATAGCATCAAGACCCTACAGAATATTCATCACACAAGCAAGGTTATATATATATATATATATATATATATCATGCATTCATAAGTGTGCCAATATCATACCTAGCTTTAAATGAGAAACTAAAAGAAAATTTGATACAAAGTAAAACAAGTTAGACAGAAATGAATGAAAACTTGCCTCCTTTTCATTTGTGTGCAGAGCATATCATAATACGTGTTGTTATCGCTTCTACTTTTGTTCGGCAAGGGAACAAACTCATAATTATTTAATGGAAATGGCAAGACATCCAGAGCTTTTAAGAACACATTATAAGCAAAACCATCAACCCGAAGTTTACTGGAATAATTATATACATTCACAAATTCTGGAAAAGAATTGTTTCTTGGGACTCCAATCCTCAACTTTGGTGGTTTATCCAATGTGTCACCCGGCCACAGTGGATCCTTTAGTTGGTATTTGCGGCTACGAGATGCCTCACCACCACCACCTCGTTCACTATAATCTTGAACAAGTCCAGTTTTAGAGCTCCAAGATCCAATGATCCTTTCTCTTGCAGATATCACATTGTATACTTCATACTCCGATTGGTCTAGTTGTCCTTGACTTAGATTAAATTTTACCCCTGACACGCCTGTGAAAGTAGTATCCTTAATTTCATGGCGAAGTTTTTGGCCATTATTGTCTGTGCCTGCCTTCTCTAAAGCCATAGCCAATGCTTCGATTGTGTGATAAGCCCACCATCCATAGATAGTTAGGGTGCCTCCGAAACTAAGAGTGAAATTCCTCTCTCTAGCCCGACGCAAATCTGTTTTGTTCGAATCCATTGGCCTCACTCCCAATGCACCTTGCATGTATCTTTTCAAAGGAACAAAATCTGTAAAATTATCAACTGGGACAGTTGAGCCATTATACAAGTTTCTGATAACCCTAACTTGAGGATCTGTCACAGAAGATTGCTCTTGGGTAAGTATCCAAGCATACCCTTCATCCATCATCTCCTTTTTGTGTGCAAACTTAATGAATCTTGTTCCGATATCCATGCTCATATGGACAAGAAATACATGTGTTCTCATGTAGTTTAACGTGTCAAGAGTGGTGTTAATTCTAAGATCTGTTGAACTTGAATCAATGGCTGTTACGTTAGCCATTTGTATGCCCATCTCTTTCAACATATTGGTGAGGCATGGAACAAGGTGACTGCCATATTCTGTCTCTTCATAAATGGGGACGATTGATTGCCACCCAACAGCTTTGATAATGGCAGCTATAGCTTGGAACTGATAGCAATTAAGGCCTTGACCGGTGTAGATGGAAGATGGCGATGGAGGAGGCAAAAGAGATGGGCCAGTCATGGGAAACCAAATAACAGGTTTTTTGAATAATTCCTGGCCAAGTCTCACTATATACCTTGCTTGCTCTGAGTTCTGGGGCCCCAAGATGGCATGCACCTCTTCATGCTTCAGTAGTTTATAAGCCGCTTGCATATCAAATTAAAGGTTGGTCTCCAAGTTCTATCACCTTGATCTCTCCATGTTAACATAAAGCAAGGCTATTCGATGAGCCCCGGAAATTCAATTTATCTAAACTTTTTTTTGGGTTGATACCATTTTTTAATCCTTATAGTTTACCTTGATTTTGGTTTTAATCCCTGCAGTTTGAAATACATGGTTTTGGTCCCTCAAATTTATTCTATCTAAAATTGTTAGTCTATGTAATTTGAAAAGGATATGAAGCTAGGTTAATGGTGTTAAATTTACTTACATGTCATTGGTGTCGTTAAGTTTGTGTTGACTACGTGAGCTGACGTGGCAAAATTAATGTTTTAGCCCATGCTGACCCAGACATGCATGTGAAAAAAAAAATAAAATAAATATAAGTTAAAATGCAAAACAACAAGAATTATACATTTTTGCCCTCCACATTCAACCTGATCCCAGTGAACCATAGCCTTCAAGCTTGTCGTCGGCGATGATCCAGCTTCAGCCTAATAGCCTAAAGGCAACGGTGACGTCCTCAATGAAGGCAATTGTTAGCCTCTAGAATTTCATGTCATTTCAGCAAATTTTCCTTGAGTTTTTTTATACAATTGTGCATATTTTGAATATTCAGAGATAGGAAAATGTGTATGCTGTTTTTGGTTACACATTATTGCTTAATTGTGCATATTTTGGATTCTAACCTTGTTAATTGTGAGCTTATAAAGCTTATTCTTTTGCAAGGTATATTTTGGTAGAAGTATTGAATGGTTCAAGTCATTTGCAAATGTTTTGGAAGTCCAAATTGAGACCAAATCATGGGAAGAACACATTATTTGAGATAAAAGAACTCATTTTTTCATAAGAAAAATGAGTTGGAGCGCACTATACCTTGGTTGGAGCCTGAGGAAAACAGAAGAGAATTGAGTTGCAGCTCACTACATCTTGGCTGCAGCCAAATTAAAAACAAAGGCAAACTTGGCTGCGGCTCAAAACAATTCGCCTGTGGCTTAATCACTAATAGCAAAATGCACGGTAGCACTAAGTTAGAAAAATCTAGGTTTTAAAGGCCTAATCCGTGTTTGACCACCATTATGGACTTCTTGGGTGTTCTTGGTAGCTCTTTGCTATGCTAGGGCATGGATTTTGGTGGAGATTGAGTTGGGGTTTGAAGTTTGGAAGAGATTTAGGCTTCATATCTTGGTTCTTCTTCTCCATTCTCCTTCCCTTTCTCATGTTCTATGATTGCGTTGGTTTAGATGTATTTTCCCATAGATTTTCTGAACATGTGCAGCTAAAGCTTTGATTCTTGGATTATTTTGAACCCTTGTATGGATTAACTCTTGATTACTCCTCTCTTTTTATAATTAATGATATATATATATATGCGCTTATTTTACTCTTTGTCTAATGCTTTTAAGCACTTGATTACCATTTACATGTTTTATTTACTTTATTGATGATGCTTGAGAGGGTTAGGTTGAGTATAGAACTTGAGTAAAATTGTGTAAGAACTTGCAGTTTGCATGATGAATGGATGGTTTTGTTGGTAAGATAGAGATATACATGTTAACCTTAACCTTGCATAGTCACATTAGGATTGGTGCTTGAAATTTGAATTTCATTAATTGTAATAAAAGATTGAGCAATTTATGAAATTGAACACCTGTTCTTCACTTGAGAAAGCTTTTACAAGTATCTTTTGAATCCTAGACTAACGCATATTTTCATTAAGAACATCATTGAGAGGAGACTAATTGATTGATAAGAAATACAAGGGGATAAATAATATCCTTGAAGTCCAAGAATCACTTGTTTTTATGTTTATTTTAAAATTTGTTTCCCTTCATTGATATTTGTGTCACTCAAATTAGGCGAAAGTGTGATAATCGATACTTAACCGGGTTTTAGAACCAAATCCTAGTGGGAATTATACTCTACTTATTACTTTATTATTTAGCACGAACTCTGTGCTTGCAGTGCGAACAGCAACCTTCTCAATGACGATGACCTCCTTAGTGATGGCAACCTCCTCAACGATGGTGACCTCGTTAGAATGATGAACAAGAAAGAAAAATTGAGCACACCACAATTTCTTAGAAGAACCCCAAGATTCACCTTCTTTTGATGGAGTAAACTTAAAGGACCAAAATCATGGATTTCAAACTTTAAGTACCAAAACTAAAATCAAGATAAACTATAAGGATCAAAATTGGTATTAACCCCTTTATCAAAATATTGTTATAATTTTTTTGGGGAAATTCCTAAAAAATACTATGAAAATATGAAAATCTGAAACTGGGTCTCAAATCCTAACAATCTCAAATCAATCCATTGTACCAAAATGAAAATTTTAAATCTGTGTTTTTGCAATATTGCTCCTTTATGTTTTTAAAAAAAGGCACATCAGCAATCATCAGCAACCAGTCACTAGAGCTCTGACGATCCTAAAAAATACTCTGAAATATCAAAATCCCAAACTAGGTCTCAAATCTTAACAATCTCAAACTAGTCCACTGTACCAAAATGAAAATTTTAAATGTGTTTTTGCAATATTGCTCCTTTATTTTTTTTTTTAAAAAAGCCACATCAGCAATCATCAGCAGTTAGTCACTAGAGCTCCGACGATCCCTTGTTTTGGGCCGGCAAAGTTGGCTACTATCTCAAGGAAAAAAATGTTATTATTTGTTAATCAAGTGTAGCAAATAGCGAATCACTACAAACAAAACACCCGATTTCCAATGAAATTTGTGATGGAATTTTTTCCCTGGCAAATTCAGACGGAATTTCCGATTCTGTTGCTAATTTTTCCGATAGAATTTTCTGTGGCAAATTTAGCCACGGAATTCCAGACAGAATTTTTTCCATGGCAATTTCGGACGGAATTTCCGACGGAAATTTCTGTCGGAATTTGTCTTCGAAAATTTTCCGACGGAATTTTTTCTGTGGCAAATTCCGACAAAATTTCCGACGGAAATATCTGTCGCAATTTGCCACGAAAAATTCCGTCAGAAATTCCGTCGGAAAAATTAAAAATTATTAATTTTTAAAAAAATAATATTTATAAAATTAAAATATTAAAATATTAATTATTAAATAATTATATTTAAATTTAATTATTAAAATTGTATTATTATTTATTAATATATATGTTATTAATATTATATTTATAATTTTATATTAAAAATAATATTTATAATATTAAATAATTTTAATTAAAAATTTATTTAATTTAAATATATAAATATTTTTTTGTTTTTATTAAAATTTTCATTATTTTTAATAATATTATATTTAATTAATAATTAATTATATGTATGTACGTTTATATATATATATATATATATGATAATATTATATATATAATAATATGTAGTAATATAACACAGGTTCATTCCAACGCGACTGGAAAAGACTTGGGCGCGAAGGTGTCTGTACCTTGAGGTCGCGAGTTTGAACGGGAGGAGAGGCATTTGGAGGAATTATGAGGAGGTGACACGTGGCAGCCAGGGGAGGGGACACTTAGCAGCTAGGGGAGAGGGACACGTGGCGCTCTGAGGAGCAAACACGTGGCATTTGTAAATTAAAAAAAATTTAAAAATTTTTAATTTTTTTTTTAAAAAATTGCGACAGAAACGAATTCCATAGGAAATTTGCGATGGAATTGGATTCTGTCGGAATTTGTGACGGAAAATTCCGTTAGAATTTGCGACGGAACAAATTCCGCCAGAAATTCCCCACGGAATTGGTTTCCATCAGAATTTGCGATGGAAAATTCCGTCGGAATTTGCGAAGGAACAGATTCCGTCCGAAATTCCGTCGCAAATTTTTTTGTGACGTTATTATTGCCGACGGAATCCATTCCATCGGAAACGCATTCCGTCAGAAATCAGGTGTTTTTTTTGTAGTGAATGAAGCTTAGTAAATAGCTGATTAAGAGTAAAATTGATATTTATTACACATTTGCTATTATACTACACTTGATTAGCAAATAACAACACATTTCAACAAATTTTACAATGAGATGTTTGAAGGTATTTAAGGAAATTTCACACTTGAAATGTAGTGTATAACTAATAAAAACTAGTAAGCAGTTATTTCACGAGAAGATAGTAAATAGTTAAGGTAGTGTTGTAAATATCCTGAATCCAACTGTGAGATTCGTTGAAATATTTTGTCATTTGTATATAAAACTCTAGTGGGCACTAGCTAGGGGTTTTGAGGGTTTATTATTATTATTTTTTAAAAAATCGAGGGCTATTATGTTTTTTCCCAACATTTCAAAATTCTAAATATGTCCAATTGGAGAGATTTGGTGTTTTATAAATTTGACACCCTACTTCATTTTCCATTTTCAGGGTTATTTTCTGTCATTTTATTTTATTTTATCCCTCCTGTATATTTTGTAAAACCAGATATTTTACCATCCTCAAATTTGTGTACTACACTGTTGTCATCTAACTTCTAACAAACTATATAATTTAAGTAAAACTTTAAGGGTAATACAATCTTTTGTTCTCAAGTTTTGCTCTCAATTTGGTTTTGGTCCCTCAAGTTTTAAACAATGGGTTTTGGTTTCTCAAGAAGCAAAATGATCCAAGTTTTTATTAAATTATAGGGATCAACGTTTGAAATGAAATGAAATTTAAGAGATCAAAACCAAAGTGAAGGCAAACTTGAGGGTCAAAGATTGTAGTAACGCTATTTAAAAAGAAAAAGTGAAGCTAGTTGGTTGTGTTTGAAGAAATAAAATTGGAACGGAAAAAAAGGGGTTAATGTGCTATTTTAATAACGAAGTTTTTTATCAGGAGTGTCTAGCATAAGTAAGTTTTGAAAGGTCTAGAAATAGATACAATCTTTTTAAAAAGGTGCAATTTTAACAATACTGTTAAATTGACCCAAACGCCTGTTAAAAAGCTAGAGGGGTGAGTATTCCCGCCTGTTACTCGAGCGACCCGGGTTCAATCCCTGGTAACGGCGCCACTTGAAGATAGCGTTGTCGGCTTGTGTCTTGGTAACTTCTTCAAAATTAAGCAAAAGATTGCAATATAGAGTGCAATCTGGATCATCTTTTGAGGAGTTTTTTTATTAATTAGCTAGAAATCGAGTGTGATGATTGGCATAAAACGAGTTAAAAAATTTTTTAAGCTTTTTATCTAACAACCAAGTTGCAATTAAACTAAAATACTTTAAAAACTAATATTTTTGGAATAAAAGTGGAATTGAATGGAAATTTGTTTTGAAAAGTATGATGAAGCCTCATAGAATAATGAATTTAATCAATCCTTGCTTCAAAAGATAATGGGAGTGTGCTAGTTTAACAAATTTACTCAAAAAACCCGTTGAGCTAGCTTGAATTAGGTGAATTAATTACTCCACACCGGGTAAAAATTAATCCCTCTAACTGAAACCCAATTTAAATACTAGTAATTGAAATTAACAATACAAGCATAATATATTCATAGCAATTCCAAGCACAAGCTTAACCAAATAAGTACATAAGAAATTTCTACTAATTAAGTTCAAAGTGCCAAGTGCACAAAGTTAAAACTAAATATATATCTAATCTCAAGAAATGTTTGGAGCCCCAATACAAAACTCAAATTCAATGTACTAATTAAACTCTAAACCTAGAATTTAACTAATAGAAAAGATTAAATATAAAAATTAGATAGTAGAACACTCCCCTTTGAAGCTCCAACTCAAAAATCAACTCATGGAATTAGCTTCAAGAAGCAAAATCAATTTCTTATTTGAACATTTATCCATGGAAATACACCATCAAAATCAAAATGATGAAATTGATGATGACGATGAACTGAGTGGTAGATGACAATGGAAAATGAGAGGGACAAAGGACAGTAACAAACTGGTTAAAGGGATACAAATTTCAATGTCAATAATGGTGAAAAGGATGGTGCTGGTGACGGAATTGGGTGGCGATGTTGATCTTTGTGTGGCTAAAGGACCATGTTCTCGCGGTTGCCTCCCTCTGAAATTCATTGAAGCTAGCATGATAATGGTGAAAAGGAAGGTTGCCGGCGACAGAGGAGGACGGAGCAAGAGAGTGAAGGTGAGAGTGATTGATGTTCTCTGGCTTGGAGGTTCTGAAACGTAGCTAGGAATTTCAATAGAGGCTGCCACTAGTGGTTAGGGAGAAGATGAAGGTGGACGATGAAGGTGGAGGGTGAAGGAAGAACATCGCCAGCGTTAATGGAGGATGGGACGGAGTCGGCGACCTTGGTGGAGTGTATAAAGGTGAAGGAAAGTGATGAAGATAATGAAGACTTCATTCGTGGCTAGGGGTGGAAATATGCCAGGTGGTCTGTCAAGGGCCTGCAGCCTGGCCTGTTTCTAGCCTGCTCAAGCCTTGGCCTGTCACAAAAAAAGGCCAGGCCCAAGCTTGTTTTTCTAAACAGGCCAAGCCTAGGCCTATTATTAGGTCTTTTAGGCCTATCAAGCGGGCCTGGTATTATTTATAAAAAAATTTGGGCCACCCCAAAATCCCATACCCTCAAGTCTCAATCACTCTCAGTCTGAATTAAAATTGGGCTGCCTTAATCACTCTCAAGTCTCAACTCTCAAGTCTTAATCACTGTGGCTCTTATAACCAAGAAAAAAATCACTCTAGATCTCACTCTCACTCGCTCCGTCTCTCTCGCGACTCCCACTCTCTACCTCATATCGCATATTCTTAACTTAGCCAATAGTCGACATACACCCACTCTCACTCTCTCAGTCGATTATTGTCACTCCGATCTCGGCCCTGTTCCTTTCTCAATCTTAGATCTCAGCCAACACTAGACAAGTTGACTCTCAGTCTTAGATCTCGACCCTATTCCTTTATTCATCTTCGCCTTGAACCGAAGACCTAACCAGTTGAGCATTGTCACCTGTTTCCACCCCTATTCGTGGCACTCCTCTGATCTCCAAGTCACTTAAAAACACTCTGAAATCAGACCTAATTGGTGCTGCAAAACATTGCAATTTCAACAATACTCAACTGTCATTTTCCAAATTCATGGATTAAATTGTCATTTCTAAAATTCAAGCCCCAAACTGTCATTTTCAGTTTTAGTCCAATTTTTCAAGCATATGTAATTAAGAACAATTAAACTAACATCAAATATTCTCAGAAAAATAAATGATTAAGAGTAATTACAATTTTTATGAAAATTATACCCTTTTTAGTCCTAATTCAATGTATTTACTCTTAATGCTAATTTAATCATGAAGAATGCATTTTAAACTCTATAAGTATGACAAAATCTCAAATAAAGTATGCAAATATAAAACAAAATTGGGATTTGTCAAAGTGGGTCTTACATAAAAAAGAGATGGACATGTGAGCCTAATTTAAAGGAATTGCTAAAATTGTTCCATTTTTAAAAAATTATATTTACTTTTGCCTCCTTCAAGATTTAATTGTATCAACGCCCATAACAAAAAGAAACCTTATTGCTTAAATTACACCTTAGCCCAGAAAAAAGCACTTAAGTGGAATTTTGGAGTACTCCATGATTGATTAAAAAAACGAACACAATGACCGTGGCTGGAGTGACGTGTGAGAGAGACGCCACACATGAATCATGTGGTCACATTAACAAAATGTTATAGCTTTGATTAATGGATGCATGACACGTGTCTTTTATCCCATGCTTTTAATTAATTATTTTTTACTTGAAATGCTTTTAATTAATTAAGACTAAGCGGGACAAAGTATATTTTGATGTCCACCAAAAACAAGTGTATATTGAAAGGTAGGCAGACTTGTCATTTGCCAAAAAAAAAAAAAAGGAGGCTGTATTGTTTATATTTTAAAAAATAATTTAAATGAAATAAACCATTATTTTTAAGTTTTTTTAGTAAAACACGAGGGCTCAAGCCCAATTATTTTTAATTTTCTTATAAAACATGCATGTGATCTCTTAATTAGTTTTTTACCTTTAGAATTTTTATGAAATTAGATTTATTATAAATGTTAAAAAAAAATAATAATCATATAAAAGAGTCAAAAGACACTAAACTACCCATTATACTCATATATACATAGCTATTCTCATGTATACACGATGATCCAGCCCTTTTTCACGTGACTTATTATATTAATAACAACAATAACTAATTTCTTTGAAAAAGTACTTTTATGGTCCTATATTTTTATTATTTATAAGATAGAAAGTTAACTTCTATTTATAATTTTGTAGGTTTATTTTCATGTGGTATGGTGTAGATTAAATAGAACTAAAGATAAAAAAATAACTGATGAATTCTAAAGCAAAGATAATGAATTTTAGAGTTTTTATTTCAGTAAAATATGCTGAGAATCACTTATAAATAAATGAGAGGAGTACTTTTTAATTAATATCTCTCATCTATTTTGTTTAAAGCACAAAAGGGCGCAAGCGTACACGTTGTCGCTTTGCGTTTGGTGGGGGAAGTTGTGACTGGGGAGCACTCACGGAGTCAATATTCCCTGCCCATCTAGGCCGTCTAAGATCTTAATAGTTTAGATTTTTTTTTATCTGATGGTTTTGAAATGAAAAAAATATTTTTTGAAAAATATTAGTTAAGATCTTGATTTTAAATCCTTTACTCATTAAAATAATTTCTTTTTTGAAAAAACAAAAAATAAAAAAATAAATCTGAATCGTCTGGATCTCATCTGAACGGCCTAGATTGAGCTCCCCCTGCCTAACTGGTTCCGAGCATCACGTGGAGGCCTTCTTATCAATTTTGACCGACGAAAAAGCTGAATGAATCAAATTTTGGCCTATCATCATACTTAATACAGATTTTTATATTTAAAAATTGTTTATAAAAATACTTAATTATAATATTATTACTCGATCTCTTAACAAACATTCGCACCATCCTTGGAAAACCGGAAAAGTTTGCTTTTGGGGTCCATGCAAGGTAGTGGGATATTATACAAACATTCGCACCATCTTCTGTTCGTTGCCTTTAATAATAAAGATAGTGCGGTATTAAACAAATAGAAAATGCGAGGTAGTGGGATATTATAAAGCTCTTTTCAAAGTATCTTTAAGTTATTTATATATATACAAAAAAAAAAAAAACTTCTGTTGGCCAAAAGAATGCCATAAAATCTTGTAAATATTTTACCGTTAGAGTTTTATACTTTTATATATTCTTTATAATTTTATTAATAATGTGGAGTTGAAGCACCACCAGAAACAAAACAAAAAAAAACAATGACATTGAAGGACTATGAATTTATGAAATGTTAGAAAAGATTAATGGCTTATTTGGTTCATTGAGTCATATGGAATGAAATAGAATGATGGTTGCATAATTTTGCTTGGTATCATTACAGAAAAGTGATGCATACACACACACAATGTTTGGTTGGATTATAAAGAATATGATGATAATAGATAAAAGTAATAAATCAAGAGATAAAATTACCAATCTCCAAGTTACACTCCTTTTACACACACACACACACACGTGGCTTTGCTTTTATACCGTACCGCTAAAATCAGGTTGTTTATTTACTTTCATTAATTCTTCTATCATCAGCTTTTGTACATGAAATTTATAATTAAATGAAGTATAATGAAATTTTTATTCCCCCAAACAAATAAAGTAATAGATATGAAGCTAAAATAGGATGGTAATACTGATTTAAAAGCTAAGAAAATTTAGATGGCAAAAGAAAAAAGCGAAGAAAATATAACATCATTTGACGTCTTCTAAAAATCACTACAAATTCAGATGGTAAATTGTCTTATCTCAGATTCTCACTTGTAATCCTTATTCTTACCTTTAGTGATGCCCTTCATTATCTAAATGTCCCAACCAAATAGGGCGCTAAGAATATATTAGAATATTATCAATTTTTAGTAGTTAACAGTCTCTTCCTACAATCTCTACTGGATCAGCCTCAAGCTCATTTACAACGACCTCTTTCAGAAATTTATTGTTGTTCTTGCCATATTGGCTTTTGCTAAGATCAGAGCATATGCACAGGTTTGGGTTGTACCATTACTTGTTTTTCATTGTATATGCTCGGGATTTCTCTCTTGACCGCCATGTATAGGGATCAAGTTTCTATCATTGCCCAGATTATCGTGTTGCAGAGTGTGATCTGGTACAATTTGCTCTCTCTCTCTCTCTCTCTCTTGGTCTGAGATGGATGATGGATGCGGAACGCATTTTAACTTGTTTTTTCCTATTCATTCGCTTTCTTTATTTGTCTATTTAGGTGGATGCTCTTTGTTTTTGTTTATATGGTGATGCTGTCCTGAAAGCACGAGATTAAATAGTTGAGAAATATCGGTGAGAAGATGAGGGCGGGGCATACAAGAAAAGAAAACGGAGTTAATACACTGGTGGTGTGGGTTGTAACACCCCAATTTTTGGATTAAAGGCTAATGGTGATTATTGAGGATAATTATCGAATTAAAGTGGAATAATTATGTGTTGTATGGCAATTTTAATTAATACGCCATAATTGTTGGGAAATTAAAAGAATGGCTCTAAATTAGTGATTAATGGAAGAGATTAATTACTAATTAAGAGGGCATGAGATGTGAAATTAAAATGGCTAATGGAGAGATTAGAGTAACTAATTTGGTTACTTGCTTTATGAGAGCCAATGAGGTGGAGACATGTGGCAAGTGGTTAGCATGAGAGAGGGTGTTGGAAAAGTCAAAGCACCAATTATTATATTCATTTTCCCTCTTTTCTCTCTCTCTCATGCGCATGTGAAGGGGGTGGGGGCAGATTTTCTGCATTCATTATCATCCTCACCTCTCCTTCATCTCTCTCTCTCTCCTTCTCTCTTTCTCGCCATTGTTGCAGAAAAATAAGGGGGGAAAAGCTTGCAAAAAGGTAAGATCTTGACCTCTAATGCCAAAACTCCCTTCATTAAAGTTGATCCTTGAGTTAAGAGCTACATTTCTATGGTTGTAGTTTGTTCATTGGTTGTGGTTTGTGGCCATACGAAATTTTGGGAGGAGGTGAATCAAGAACTCTCTTTGAGAAAGTTGATAAGGTGAGTGAGACCTATCTATCTATCTATGTTTCATACCATTTGAAATAGTTTGAAATTTCTGGAATTATTGCCCTAATTTCGAAAATGAGGGCCATTGAGAGTTTGGTATGTGTATGGTATGGAATTTGTATGTTTGGAATGCATTTTGTATAGATAGAATTGTTTGGGTTGGAAATTGTTAAGTTTGGAGATTTTGGAAGTTTAGTGTTTCATGTACCCAAAACCAAAGTATGATAATGGAATAGGATTTTGGTGATTTTGACATTCCCATTGGATTCCTTGAGTGATTTTGTGTGGGAATAAGCTTGGTTGTTGATTTTGGATTCATTTGAACCACTTGGGAAAAGTTGGAAAGTTGTCTTGTTTAAGCTCTGTTTTTCGCTGTCAGTTTGGACGAGCGTTTTGAGTGACCAAATGATTTCAGAAAATTGTGAAACTTTCCAGTCTTAAAGTTCACATCCCAAGCTTCAAAATGGACATATATTTTGTGTCATTTCGTTGAGTATTCTGTGAGTTATGGTTGTCCAAAGTTTGGGATTGAAACAGAACTCTGTTTTGGAGTAGTGTGTAGTTTTTGGTGATTCTGGATTTGTGTAGTGATTTCCAGTGAATGGCTATATTTTTCCTTGAAAGAGGACTTATATACCTTTCATTTGGCTTTGGAATCACTTTGTTTCAATTTTTCTAGATTTAGTTATGAATTTTGGAAGTTCGCCCAGAGTCAGGAAATTTTTGGGCCGCGGCCCAAGAGTGGCTGGACCGCGGCCCAAGCCTTTCTGGCCTGTTCTGGGCCGCGGCCCAAGGGTGGTGGGCCGCAGCCCAAGGCCTTCTGACCATATTTGGGCCGCAGCCCAAGGAATGGTGGGCCGGGGCCCACACCTGTGTTCCAGCACTTTGTGATTCCGAAAAGTGACCTTCAATCTATTGTTTCCCAATCTTTAGGGGCTTTGATTAGAGGCATTTGGGGCCTCTTAAGGGTCAATTATGATAACCAAATCTAAGTATTATGAAAGTGAGAATTTGGAAAAGAGAATGACCATATGTTCTTGATTTGGTTATAGGGTTGGGTATTTACCCTGATAATGATTTGATATCCGCTTGGATCGTGAGTAGCCGACGCTGGAGCATACGTGGAAAGAATAAGTGTAGGGAACTTACCTCTCCTTCATGTATTTGATAATTGTGTTAGTGTATTGATGCATGTTGTTGCTTTGCTTGTTATGTGAAACATATATGAGTGATGGAAGCTCTGTTTCAACTTTTACTATGGCCATGAGTATATTGTATGAACATTGAGCATGCTAATATGTCATTGTGTGAACATGGAATATGTATTGCAAGCATGTCATGCATTAAACACTTATCTTACATGCATATTGGTATTGTTTTCCTACTGAGATTCCCCAGAATCTCACCCTCCCCTATCAACATTTTAGACAGGACAAGTGGCTCGAGGAAGGAGCAAGCGACTAGGGGTGGCGAGAATCCCTTATAGGCATTTGGACTTGGTAGTGGTTATCATTACTACTGGGGATAATGATAGTTGATTTGGATGTCTTTAGAATTGTATATGTTATAATGGATATATGGTTGTATATGTCCGGATGATATATTGGAAATGTGTATTTGGATATATTTTTGGAATGCAATTTGTGTAATCCCCGTTGAGGAATTGTAATGGGCGTATTGCCCTATGAACTTTTAGTGAAGATATGAACCTGGAATTGCCGGGATTATTATTGTGCACTCTGATATATCATGAATGTTAATTATCTTCACAATGTAATTGTATTCGAAATATGAATGTGAGACCAGGTTAAAGTGTTTGATTTTGAAATGTATTTGTGAAAACCCTATCTTAAGGATGGGGAATGTAAATGAATGTTGATTATTATTGGTCTCTATTTCACTCTAATATTGTATTTCGGATATAATTATGGAGGGGGTTACATGGGTGAGTTGCCCCCCTTTTTTTTATACATAAAGGAGAAATATCTCAAGACTCAACCTACATCAGTAGGAGTGCGCTGATCCAGCTCCAAAATAGCTGCTAACTCTGCTGTTGGATACAAGATAGGGTGAAAACCCGTTACAGTTGATAATGCCTCTTTCGCAAGATAGTCGGTAACCCGATTTGCATTTCTAGGTACAAACTGCAATTCTATTCTCCATTCACGTTGCACCATCAAACGAATTTCTTTTATGATAGCAGCTTCTGGATGATTTTGGCAGTTCCCATTATTTATCAAATTAAGGACTTCTTGTGCATCCGATTCTAATACCACTCTACGCTTCCCTTGATCCCAAGTTGTCCTCAAACCCAGAAGAATACCCCATAGCTCAGCAGTAACATGATCCCCAAATTCCAATTTATGCATGAAAGACATGATAAACTTTCCATTAGCCTCTCGAATAACTCCTCCGCACCCAGCACCCGTGTGCCTTGCAAATGCTCCGTCGACATTTACTTTAGTCCATCCCTCCTCTGGCTCCATCTATGTAGCCCCCCTATCTGTTACTATTGTGCCTTGTAAGTTGATTCCTGCTAGTTTCTTACTTGCCTTCTTCATGCTGGATAAAATTACATGAGCACGATTTCGTAGGTTCTCATTGCTCTCATTCTTGTGCTCAAATAAACGTTCATTTCTCCTTTTCCAGAATAACCAACATAACGTTGCAAACCAGTCACCCCACTCTGGGCATCGAATAACATTAACATTTAACCATTCCTTTATGTTAAGATCAAAGAATGAGCGATCCCGTGGTAATGTTATCGTCTCCATCCACAAGCGCTTGGTTTCTATGCAGTCCCGCAACACACGCAAAACTGTTTCTGGGGCTTTCTTACACCAACCACACACATCATCAACATTCATACCTCTTCTACATCTTTCAACATTAGTAAGGAGCTTATTCTAAGCCACAAGCCACATAAAGGTTTTATACCTAGGGATCACATTCAGCTTCCAAATCTTCTGCCATAAGACTTCCTGGTTAACAGGTTCATTTGCAATCACTTGATATGCAGATTTCACCGAGAAGTCCCCATTTCTTGTGTGCTTCCATCTGACGTTATGTCTTACCTGCTCAACTTCAGTACCCTCCTGCACAAATCTCCATGCCACCTTGATCCCTGCCCATGTATTTGACCCCATCCTTTTCAGGTCAATTTGAGGAATTAGATCATTTCCACATTTATATTTGCTTCTAATAATTCTTACCCACAAATCATCTTTTTTCTTGATGAGATTCCATCCTAATTTGGCCATAAATGCTTGATTTTGGGTTCTAATATGTCTCGACCCCAAACCACCATTAATCTTTGAATTACAAACCGTGTCCCAAGATACAAGATGATTTTTCCGCTTTTCCTGTGTTGTGCCCCACAAAAAACTCCGATTCTTCCGATCAATCATATCACATGAGCTGATAGGAAGAGAGGTAGTGTGCATTGTATATGATAGAATAGCTGATGTGATAGACCCTACCAAAGTAGCAAGTTCAACTAGAGATAATGAATTTGCTTTCCAACTAGATAACCTCTTCTTCACTTTGTCTACTACCTCAATGAAGCTCTCCTTCGTCACCCTTTTATGATGCAAAGGAATTCCCAAATATTTACCTAGATCTGCCGCTATTTGGAATCCCAGAATATTGCTTAGCTCAGCGCGTCTATTATGATTCACGTTCTTGGAGAAGAAAACTCTAGTCTTCGTGGCATTAACTTTTAAACCTGAGCTTGCACAAAATTCTTCAAGACAAGTCTTAACTTCATATGCTTGAAAAACAAAAGCTTAACCAAACAAAATAATATCATCAGCAAAAAATAAGTGAGAAATAGGTGGCCCATTCTTACATAACCTGATAGGAAGCCAAGTTTTTGTCTCCATCCTATCTTGAATCATGTGCGCCAGCCGTTCCATACAAATAACGAATAGATATGGAGATAAAGGGTCCCCTTGTCTAACTCCACAGGAAGTTTTAAACATATCAGCTTTTTCTCCATTCCATAATAGTTGCATTGACGGTGTCGTAACACAATTAAGAATAATTCTGACCAGATTTGAAGGAAATGAAAGATCATTTAAACATTGTTCCAAAAAACGCCAGTTAACTCTGTCATAAGGCTTCTCCAGATCAATCTTGATAGCCATGTACCCTCTTTTACCATGCATATTTCTCATAGAGTGAACTACCTCCTGCGCTGCAATAATATTATCAGAGCTGTGTCTCCCTGGAACAAAACTGCATTGATTAGGACTAATAATTTTAGAAAGGACAGCCCTAATCCGATTGGCAATCACCTTTGTAAGGACCTTGAAAATCACATTACATAAACTAATTGGACGAAAATCCTTTAACTCCTCAGGAGATTCCTTTTTAGGAATAAGAACAAGAAAAGTATTGTTGATACTAGCAATCTCCTCAGGATGAACCCAAAGTTTTTTAACAAAACTATAAATGGACATATCAACATGTTTCCATTGACTCTGGTAAAAGAGAGCATTAAACCCGTCCCGTCCCGGCGCTTTCAACACTCCCATATTAAAAATTGCCTCCTTAACTTCTTCATCCTGTATTTGCTTTCCTAGGAGATAAATATCATCATCTTCAATTCTTGGATATGAAGTCCGACAATTAATTTTCTCCCTCTGAATTCCTTCATCCGTAAATAAATAAGCAAAATAAGAAGTAGCCATCTCTTTAATTTTCTGCGCTTCATATACCCATTCTCCATCATTATTCTGAATAGCCATCTCTTTAATTTTCTGATCTTCAATTCTTGAGTTGCCCCATTTTTAATACATCAGAAATAAAATTATTCTTATAAATATTTTAGGATATCAACTGCACCTCAATAGTTTGGAGTGTTTAGTGCCTCTTCACCCTAAATAAGGAAACGGCTTCGGTCCTTTTCCCTCAAAGAAAAGGATCATCTTTTTTTTTTGTGGGTCGTCGGATTGAGATTTCAACGGTCTATATTTAATATATTATAAAAATATTATTATTATATTAATATATTAAAAATATTATTGTAACATCCTTGTTTTTAGAATATAGTTATAATTTAAAGATAATTATGGACTTAGTAGTAAATTTTTAAAAAAAAAATTAAAAAAATAATAATAATAAAATAATAAATAAATAATAAAATAATAATAATATAATAATAATATATATATATATATATATAACTGTGGGGTCGGTGACCCCACAGTTGGAAAATTGAGGGAGGCCGGTGCCTCCCCTCATTATTAATTGGCGCCATTAGGCGCCAATTATTTGAGGTGTGGGAGGGGAGTATTATAAATACCCCTCTCCCTTCTCACTTCACGCAGATCGTCTGCGTGAAGTGAATGTGTAGAAGGTGTATGATGTGATATTGATAGGAGTATTTTCACATATTTGGGGATCAATAAGGTACTTAAATGCTTTTCTGATTACAACTCTTCTTTTGTGAAAATGTTCTAAATGATTTTCTCTTTCTTATGATAGTAATTTTGTATGGATTAGAGAAAATTTTAAGATTAGGAGTTTGGACAAATTTGAGTTTTGTTAATATAAGGCTATAGGAATATAGAGGAGGATTAATAGTTAATTTTAATCAGGTTACTTTTGTTATGTAGTTGTTATATAATTTTATAATGAATTTTCTATATAATTAATCTATGAATAATTATATATTAAGCTTTTCATCCGATTAAATTTGGATTAAATAATTTATTTGGTTTGTTGGAGGTATTATAGAAATTCTAATCGGTTTAGTTTGGTAAATTTTGTTGTATAAGAAATTATAAATTATAATTTGATATTAAGAATTAGATTTTTATATGATTTTAATTATGTGGGAGTTTCAATTATTGTTTAATAATTATACTATATCCATATAAATTAGAAAAAAGAGATTTAGTTATTTTAGAAGGTTGATATTGATGATTATATAATAATAGATATGTTAAAGGTGAAACTTTAATTTATAAAAAAATTAATGGTTGATGAGAGGGAATGATATATAGGTTGTTTAAAGATTTTTAAGGAAATTAGAATATTTAAGGATAATAATAGTAGAGGAAAATTGGAGATGAATTGTGTAAATTATTTATTTTAGTATTTCTTGGGGTTAATTGTTACTTAAATTGATAATGTAGAGTTTTCTTGGAATCGGTGATTGTTCGTATTTGGTACTCAAGATAAAGTTAAGCTTGGAATTGAGGTAACCGGGGTTAATTTATTTTATATGCTTGTTTTGGACTGTAAGGTGTTTTCTAAACCTTACTTTCATCTATACCATTTGCATGTGTTTTGAAAGATTATGTGTATGTTTGAATATGAACCTAGTTTAGTGAAGCAGTGTATTTTCAAAATTTTATATATGAGCAAAGATATTATTAAAATTGTTACTGTTGTGATGGTGATGATGTTTGAGATGGAATGTTGTAGAAGATATGATAATTTGTATATGTTTCAAGAATTATATTGATATATTGTTTTTCTGTTATGGGATATGGTGGGTTGTGTGGAAGAGATATGGTGAAATTGTGCCCATCGGCTCTCTCATTCCTGGCCTGGATTTTGAGTTGAGTGTTTTGGGCGGACAACTCCCTGTTACGGTATATTGGTGGTGGCATGGAAGGGGCAGTATTCTTGAAGTGACTAGCCAACCTTTGGCCGGGTATACTAGCACTGATAGGCTGTACCACGTCCAGAAGCTATAAGGAGGAGCAGGATGGATGAGTGGGGATGATTCTAACTGTTAAACATATTATATGAAGTTTGATTATTGATAATATTATTAATATTATGTTAGTTAAAGCTGCTTCACTGACTTACAATCTTTTCCTGCATATGTTGCAAATTAATTTTTGGTTACTGAGACTTTATGTCTCACCTCGTCGTTATAAATATTTTTCAGGCGAGACCTCTAATTTGGCTAGAGGCCAAGGGGAGCAACCAGAGGCATAGACGTTGAGAATTCTGTAGGCCTCTTGTGGTATTGGTGTTGTATTATTCTCTATATTGCCATTATAGGACATATTATGTTTTCGGAGATATCATATTTACTGTTTGGATAACTGTTTTAATAAATATCTTTGTAGTGGGTTTGTGGGCGAGTTTGTGCCTTGAACTCTGATATGTTTTAAATGGGAAATTGCTTTCGATTATCACTGGTTAACCAGATTTTGTTACGGTTAATTGTTGTTCGGAGAAAGGGTCGTTTCATTTTGGTATCAGAGCAATGGTTTAAGATTTCTTGGCTTGTCATGCATCATATTTAGAGTATGGCAATATAGAATCTTTACACTCCTACTTCCCTTTTATGTTGTGTTTTGTTTCTTGTTCTTACTATTCTCCCTCTTTGGGTGGGTTTTACCCTTAGGTGAGGAGAAATGGTGAATACAGGAAGTACAGATCTCGGTGGCAATGGCCAACAGAGACCTAATAGGCCTCCGGAGCAATTAACGGAGGCTGAAATGTTGCGACATTTATATGGATGGACTCTTACGACAGAAGAACGATTGAAAAGGCTAGAAGAGGGCAAAGCCAGTGAAGGGCCGAGCGGGGAAAATAAAGATCATAAGGAGGAGGTAAATGCTGAATCAGAAAAAGAGAATAGTATTCATTCTAAGGAATCAATTCCACATCCATTATACTCCGAGCCTGATGAGTCAGCAGATCAAAAGGGTGCTCCAAACATGTTTACAGTATGGAAACATTTAGATCGTTTCCATCCTGAGAAATTCTCGGGTGGATCTCCAACAAATGCTGAAAGCTGGATTGATAGGTTGGAAATGTTATTTGAGTCAATTGGGTGTGATAAATATCAAAAAGTGATAGCTGCGAAGACCCTGTTAGCAGGTGGTGCTTTAGATTGGTGGAATACTGTGAAGCCTACTGATGGACATCAACTTGAGTGGGATGAGTTTAAAAGAATGTTCTTTGATTACTATTTTCCTATTGAGATGAGGCACCAAAAAGAAGCTGAGTTCTTCATTCTTCGGCAGGGGGAGATGGATGAAAACACATTTATAGCTAAATTTATGGGTTTGGCTAAATATGTGTCACAGTTTGATAGAACAAATAAGGCACACAACAACTGGTTGGCCAGACAAATGTTCGAGAAATGTAATGATACCATCAAGGCAAGAATGGGCATATATGACATCACTACTCTCGAGGAATTGATAGCAAAAATTCGAGAAGTTTGTAGAAGGTATAGAGATGCCGAGAGATCCATGAAAAGGGATTCTCAAGGTCGATTTAATAGTCATATGGGAATATCAGGAGGTGTTAATAAGAAAAACTACCATTCGAGTTCTGGTGGCTCTGGGAGCAGAAGAAATTTCCATCAGGGAAGCTTCCAGCAGAGGAATCGTCATCCTATGAGTCAAAGCCGTGGCAACAATACCAGAGGAAATCAGGGCTCCCAACAAGGATCAGTAGCATCAACTCCTAGTGTGACTCAACGCCTTCCTTGTACTCGTTGTGGGAGAGTACATCCTGGTGAATGTTGGACTTGCTTTAATTGTGGGGAGAAGGGTCATATTGCAAAATATTGTTTTAAGGGAAGGAGAGAGGACCAGACATCTAGATCGTCAATGCCCGGACGAGTGTTTGCTTTGACTTCTGAGGAGGTGAGAGCTACTCCAGATTTGATCCAAGGTATTGTTCTTCTTCAAGGTCATCCTTTATGTGTCATATATGATTCTGGTGCTAGCCATTCTTTCATTTCTTATGACTGTGCGGAAAAATTAAAGCTTATCATGAGTAATCTTCCATATGATCTGTTTGTATCTACTCCTGCTGGTATACGTGTGAAAACTGTTATGGTGTGTAAGAAATTGATGTTTGTATGTGAGGGTCGTGAAACGACCATTGATTTAATTTGTCTACCCATGCGGGGTATAGATGTGATTGTGGGCATGGATTGGTTATCATCTAACGATGTAACCTTACAATGTAAGAATAGAGCTGTGCAATTTAATGCTTGCACAGTAAATAAAGAGTTTCCTGATGTATTTCCTGAAGAGTTGACTGGATTACCTCCAGAGCGAGAAGTTGAGTTCAACATTGAGTTAGCACCAGGGACAGAACCGATCTCCAAGGCTCCTTACCAGATGTCACCTTTTGAGTTGGCTGAACTGAAGAAGCAGATTGAAGATTTGTTAGAGAAGGGTTTTATCCGGCCGAGTGTATCTCCATGGGGTTCGCCAGTCCTATTCGTGAAGAAGAAAGATGGCAGCTTGAGACTTTGCATTGATTATTGGCAGCTGAATAAAGTCACTATCAAGAATAAGTATCCATTGCCGAGAATAGATGATTTATTAGACCAACTTGTAGGTTCGTCGGTGTTTTCAAAAATTGATCTGAGATCGGGCTATCATCAGTTGAGGGTAAAGGCAGAAAATGTTCCAAAAACTGCCTTCCGTACCAGATATGGCCATTACGAATTTCTTGTCATGCCTTTTGGGTTGACAAATGCGCCAGCAGTGTTTATGGATTATATGAATCGGATTTTCAGACCTTATTTAGATCAATTTGTAGTAGTGTTCATAGATGATATCCTTATTTATTCAAAGAATAAGGAGGAGTACCGAAATCATCTTCGAATAGTACTACAAATTCTAAGAGAGCATCAGTTGTATGCTAAGTTGAGCAAATGTGAATTTTGGCTTAGAGAAGTGAAGTTTTTGGGGCATGTGGTCTCCGAAAAAGGAATAGCAGTAGACCCAAGCAAGGTTGATGCTGTGTTGAAGTGGGAACCACCTAAGTCTGTGACAGAGATACGCAGTTTTCTGGGGTTAGCTGGTTATTACCGCCGTTTTATAGAGGGATTCTCTCGAATTGCTACGCCACTTACCAGATTGACTAAGAAAGAACAACCATTTATTTGGGATGAGAAGTGTGAGGCAGCTTTTCAGGAGCTGAAGACTCGGTTAACTACTGCACCTGTTCTCACCATACCCGACCCACATAAACCGTACACGGTGTATACAGATGCATCATTGAAGGGTTTGGGATGTGTGCTCATGCAAGATGGTAAAGTTGTGGCTTATGCATCTCGACAGTTGAGGTCTCATGAAGAGAAATACCCGACGCATGATCTAGAGCTGGCAGCTGTCGTTTTTGCCTTAAAGATCTGGAGACATTATCTATATGGGTCTCAATTTGAGATCTTCAGTGACCATAAAACGCTGAAGTATCTTGTAGATCAAAAAGAGTTGAACAACCGACAGAGGAGATGGATGGAGTTGCTGAAAGATTATGACTATGAGTTGAATTATCATCCAGGGAAGGCGAATGTAGTTGCAGATGCCTTGAGCCGGAAGTCAGTACATGTGTTTCATATGTGTGTGACTGAGCATAACCTTCTAGAAAGGTTATCAGAAGTATATCTCGAACCAAAATCAGAGGTGATTATGAGTACAGTAATCGGAAATTTTGACTTTTATGATGATTTAAGAAAGGCCCAGATGGAAGATAGTCGATTGCTGAGGATCAGAGAAGAGGTGGAGAATGGTGAAGTACCTGATTATGATTTTGGAAATACAGGTATATTGAGGTACAAGAAGAGGATTTGTGTCCCGGACAATGAGGAAATCAAGAAGAAAATTCTTGAGGAGGCTCATCAGAGTAAGTATACTATTCACCCAGGAATCACAAAGATGTATCGAGATCTGAAGCAAGGGTATTGGTGGCCTAAAATGAAAAATGATGTGACAAACTTTGTAATGAAGTGTCTAACTTGTCAAAAGGTGAAGATTGAGCATCAAAAACCTGCAGGACTACTTCAACCTTTAAAGATTCCCCAGTGGAAGTGGGACAGCATCTCTATGGATTTTATTGTGGGATTGCCTGAGACTACAGCACACCGTAACACCATATGGGTCATTGTGGACAGATTAACGAAATCGGCTCATTTCTTGCCAATCCATATTAGTTATAGCTTGGAGAAGTTAGCTCGATTATATGTGGATTGGATAGTTAGGTTGCATGGTGTACCCACGGAGATTGTGTCAGATCGTGATCCGAGATTCACATCAAACTTTTGGAAGGCATTACAGGAGGCTATGGGGACTAGGTTGAAATATAGTACGGCTTATCACCCACAGACTGATGGTCAGACGGAGAGGACAATTCAGACTCTTGAGGATATGCTGAGAGCTTGTGCCATGGAGTTACCAGGTAATTGGGATAATCACCTACCTTTAGCAGAATTTGCTTACAACAACAGTTATCACTCGAGTATTCAGATGGCACCTTTTGAGGCATTATATGGCAGAAAGTGTAGATCGCCTCTCTGTTGGACTGAATTGAGCGAAAGAACCGTGATTGGACCGGACCTGGTAGAAGAAACTACAAAGAAGATTGAAATGATTCGTCAAAAGTTATTGACCGCTTAGAGCAGACAAAAGAGCTATGCAGATGTGCGACGTAGACTTTTGGAGTTTGGAGTGGGTGATCACGTGTTCCTTAAAGTGTCTCTGGTGACTGGTATTGGTAGATCTATTAAAGCCAAGAAGTTGACTCCTCGATTCATTGGACCATACGAAATTTTGGAACGAATTGGACCAGTTGCTTATCGAATTGCTTTACCGCCACACCTATCAAGTGTGCACAATGTGTTCCACGTGTCACAGCTTAAGAAATATCATCCGGATCCTTCCCATGTGATTGAGCCTGAAGAGATTGAGTTAAAGGAGAATTTGACTTATATGTTTGAACCAGAGAGGATCTTAGATGTGAAAGACAAGCAGTTACGAAATAGAACAATCCGACTTCTAAAAGTTTTCTGGAAGGGTATGTCTCCTGGAGATGCCACCTGGGAAACTGAAGAGCGGATGCGGCGCGATTTCCCTAACTTATTTACCTAAAGTATGTTTCTATGTTTAGTAGTGATGATATTTATGTTTATGTTGTGTTGTAATTGAATTTGTAATGTTATAATTAATTTTGTATTGAAGGCTTGTGTTTTTGTTGTGTTTGGCATGCCGATTGTGTTGTGAAGATTTTGCTTTGACTTTGGTGTTGTAATCTTTTGTTGTGGATTGTCATATTTATTGGTTTGTTGTGAATTTTGGGGACAAAATTCTATTTAGGTGGGAAGAATTGTAACATCATTGTTTTTAGAATATAGTTATAATTTAAAGATAATTATGGACTTAGTAGTAAATTTTTTTAAAAAAAAAAATTAAAAAAAATAATAAATAAATAATAAAATAATAATAATATAATAATAATATATATATATATATATAACTGTGGGGTCGGTGACCCCACAGTTGGAAAATTGAGGGAGGCCGGTGCCTCCCCTCATTATTAATTGGCGCCATTAGGCGCCAATTATTTGAGGTGTGGGAGGGGAGTATTATAAATACCCCTCTCCCTTCTCATTTCACGCAGATCGTCTGCGTGAAGTGAATGTGTAGAAGGTGTATGATGTGATATTGATAGGAGTATTTTCACATATTTGGGGATCAATAAGGTACTTAAATTCTTTTCTGATTACAACTCTTCTTTTGTGAAAATGTTCTAAATGATTTTTTCTTTCTTATGATAGTAATTGTGTATGGATTAGAGAAAATTTTAAGATTATGATTTTGGACAAATTTGAGTTTTGTTAATATAAGGCTATAGGAATATAGAGGAGGATTAATAGTTAATTTTAATCAGGTTACTTTTGTTATGTAATTGTTATATAATTTTATAATGAATTTTCTATATAATTAATCTATGAATAATTATATATTAAGCTTTTCATCCTATTAAATTTGGATTAAATAATTTATTTGGTTTGTTGGAGGTATTATAGAAATTCTAATCGGTTTAGTTTGGTAAATTTTGTTGTATAAGAAATTATAAATTATAATTTGATATTAAGAATTAGATTTTTATATGATTTTAATTATGTGGGAGTTTCAATTATTGTTTAATAATTATACTATATCCATATAAATTAGAAAAAAGAGATTTAGTTATTTTAGAAGGTTGATATTGATGATTATATAATAATAGATATGTTAAAGGTGAAACTTTAATTTATAAAAAAATTAATGGTTGATGAGAGGGAATGATATATAGGTTGTTTAAAGATTTTTAAGGAAATTAGAATATTTAAGGATAATAATAGTAGAGGAAAATTGGAGATGAATTGTGTAAATTATTTATTTTAGTATTTCTTGAGGTTAATTGTTACTTAAATTGATAATGTAGAGTTTTCTTGGAATCGGTGATTGTTCGTATTTGGTACTCAAGATAAAGTTAAGCTTGGAATTGAGGTAACCGGGGTTAATTTATTTTATATGCTTGTTTTGGACTGTAAGGTGTTTTCTAAACCTTACTTTCATCTATACCATTTGTATGTGTTTTGAAAGATTATGTGTATGTTTGAATATGAACATAGTTTAGTGAAGCAGTGTATTTTCAAAATTTTATATATGAGCAAAGATATTATTAAAATTGTTACTGTTGTGATGGTGATGATGTTTGAGATGGAATGTTGTAGAAGATATGATAATTTGTATATGTTTCAAGAATTATATTGATATATTGTTTTTCTGTTATGGGATATGGTGGGTTGTGTGGAAGAGATATGGTGAAATTGTGCCCATCGGCTCTCTCATTCCTGGCCTGGATTTTGAGTTGAGTGTTTTGGGCGGACAACTCCCTGTTACGGTATATTGGTGGTGGCATGGGAGGGGCAGTATTCTTGAAGTGACTAGCCAACCTTTGGCCGGGTATACTAGCACTGATAGGCTGTACCACGTCCAGAAGCTATAAGGAGGAGCAGGATGGATGAGTGGGGATGATTCTAACTGTTAAACATATTATATGAAGTTTGATTATTGATAATATTATTAATATTATGTTAGTTAAAGCTGCTTCACTGACTTACAATCTTTTCCTGCATATGTTGTAAATTAATTTTTGGTTACTAAGACTTTATGTCTCACCTCGTCGTTATAAATATTTTTCAGGCGAGACCTCTAGTTTGGCTAGAGGCCAAGGGGAGCAACCAGAGGCATAGACGTTGAGAATTCTGTAGGCCTCTTGTGGTATTGGTGTTGTATTATTCTCTATATTGCCATTATAGGACATATTATGTTTTCGGAGATATCATATTTACTGTTTGGATAACTGTTTTAATAAATATCTTTGTAGTGGGTTTGTGGGCGAGTTTGTGCCTTGAACTCTAATATGTTTTAAATGGGAAATTGCTTTCGATTATCACTGGTTAACCAGATTTTGTTACGGTTAATTGTTGTTCGGAGAAAGGGTCGTTTCAATTATTATAAAAATATATTAAATCTGAATCGTTGAGATTTCAATCCGACAGCCTATAAGAAGAAAATCATGATCCTTTTCTTTAAAGGAAAAGGACGAAAACCGAATGTATTAAAAATATTATTATAAAAATATACTAAATCTGAATTTTAATCCAACTATAAAAAAAAATGATCTTTTTCTTTAGAGAAAAGGAGAAAGACGGGATCGAAAATATGAGATTGGTACTTTATAAATATCAAACATCAACTATGTTTAAAGCACAAAGGGACGCATTGATTCCCTTAATACTGCAAACAAGGGAGCACGAGGACTGGGGAGCATTCACGTGGAGGCCCTTCTTATGAATTTTGACCGACAAAAAAGCTGAATCAGTCAAAATTTGGGGTCTCATCTTAATTATATTGGGTTGTAATGTTTAGAAAATTGTTATAAAAATACTTATAATATTATAATGGAAAAATCCCTATAAAAAACCCTTAAAATAGGGAAATCCCTAATCAGTACATTAAAATAACAAAAATCCGAATCAGTTACACGTCAATACGGATGAACAATGCGGGCGGCGCCAAAAGACGATTTTGCCCTTCAGCCCTCATTCTTGCCACTTTAAAAATAACAACACGCGGTTCTTAATTAACAACTCCGTATTCTTGATTAACAACTCCAATTTCATCTTTTTACTTTCACAATAACAACACCGGTCTTATTATTAGCAACTTTGAATTCTTAATTAACAACTCCGCTTTATTCTTCCACATATTCGCATCTCAAAAATATAGTGTTGTTAATGTAAAATACAATCTTGTTAATAAAGAAAGATGTGTTGTTATTGGCCTTGAAACTTAAAATAAGAAGTTGTAAAACAAGAAATGGGAGTTATTAATATAGAATATGGTATTGTTAATAACAATACCGGTGTTGTTATTGTGAAAGTAAAAAGATGAAATGGAGTTGTTAATTAAGAGGACGTGTTTTTAATAAAAAAAGAGGTGTTGTTATTGGCCTTGAAACTTAAATAGGGAAGTTGTGAAACAAGAATATGGAGTTGTTAATCAAGAATCCAGAGTTGTTAATTACGAACTGCGTGTTGTTATTTTTGAAGTGGCGAGAATGAGGGTTGAAGGGCAAAATCGTCTTTTGGCGCTGCCCGCACTGTTCATCCGCACTGACAAGTGACTGATCCGGATTTTTTGATTTCAATGTACTAATTAGGGATTTCCCTATTTCAAGGGTATTTTATAGGGATTTTCCCTATTATTATCTCTTAACAAACATTTGCACCATCTCTGGAAAACCGGAAAAGTTTGCTTTTGGGGTCCATGCATTCCCATCTTCTATTCATTGTCTCTTTAGTAAGTAATAAAGGTAGTGAACCAGGGGCGTGTGGTAGAATGGTCGGGGCTCTTCCCCCCTTAATCAAGGTTGGAGATTGGATTTCCGTTTGGGTATGTATAGAAAATGTTAAAACCCTTGGCCACCTGTCCCACCCTTTGAGGTGCCTACAAGTCAGCGAATCCGGATTAGTCTGGGTCTTTGATGTGCCTGAAAGATGGATTGCCTAGGATACTGGATGCATTATGCAAAAAAAAAAAAAGGTAGTGTGTTATTTAAAAAAGTAGATAATGCAAGGTAGTGGAAAATAAAAAATAATAATATCAAGCAAGATAATTGATTATATCTTTTCAAAGTATCTTTAAGTTTAATTTATATATAAAAAAACTTATGTTGGCCAAGAGAATGTTATAAAAACTTAGGAGAATTTCTGAAAAGAAACCTGAAAATTGGAAAATGATAGATCAGTCATTTCGCAAGAAAAAAGTTGGGAATTCCTTATCACGTTTTGACATTTTCTAACCAACTTTTGATAAAAAAAACTTATATGTCATTTCTCAATTTCCAGGTTTCTTTTTAGGAATTCTCCCTAAAAACTTTTAAATTTACCATTTGAGTTTTAATGTTTTATATTTTCTTTAGAATGTTGTTAATATTAAACCATTTCTTTTTTTTTTATAGTAAAACCATTTCTTTTTAATGTGGAAGTCCCACCAAAGACAAAAAGAACGAATGATAACTCTCCAATTTCAATATATTTAAAGTATATTTTGAAAATATTTGAAGAGTTATTTAGGCAAATGTTGGAAAATTTTATAAGATTTTGATAAGATATTAATTGGGTACATTATTTAGGGGATTTTAAATTAAAATAGGAGCTTTTAAGTTTAGGAAAGTGAAATAATCATGGAAAGTTTTATCTTATCATTTTATTATTAGTATTATCTTTTGGGAAGATCCCTATAAAATATCCTTGAAATAGGGAAATCCCAAATTAGTACATTGAAATAAAAAAATCAGGTTCAGTCACGCGTCAGTATAGATGAATAGTGAGGGCGGCTCCAAAAGACGATTTTTCCCTTCAGCCTTCATTCTCGCCACTTCAAAAATAACAACATGCCATTCTTAATTAACAACTCCGGATTCTTGATTAACAATTCCATATTCTTGTTTCACAACTTCCTCATTTAAGTTTCAAGGCCAATAACAACACCTCTTTTTTTATTAACAACACGCCCTCTTAATTAACAACTCTGGATTCTTGATTAACAACTCCGTATTATTTATTAAGAACTCCATATTCTTGATTAACAATTACATTTCATTTTTTACTTTCACAATAATAACACCAGTGTTGTTATTAACAATACCATATTCTATATTAACAACTCCCATTTCTTGTTTCACAACTTCGTAATTTAAGATTTAGGGCTAATAACAACACCTCTATCTTTATTAACAACACCGTATTTTACATTAACAACACTATATTTTTGAGATGTGAATATGTGAAAGAATAAAGCAGAGTTTGTAATCAAGAATTCGGAGTTGCTAATAACAAGACCGGTGTTGTTATTGTGGAAGTAAAAAGATGAAACTGGAGTTGTTAATCAAGAATACGGAATTGTTAATCAAGAATCCGGAGTTGTTAATTAAGAACCGCATGTTGTTATTTTTGAAGTGGCAAGAATGAGGGCTGAAGGGCAAAATCGTCTTTTGGCGGCGCCTACACTGTTCATCCGTACTGATGCGTGACTGATCCGGATTTTTTGATTTCAATGTACTGATTTGGATTTCCCTATTTTATAGGGATTTTCCCTTATCTTTTTATATTTTTCCTTTTATTTAATTTTTTTTTTCTTTCTCCAACACTAAGAGCCCGTTAAAAGCACGATCTTTTTCTTTAGGGAAAAGGACAGAGACGGCGTCCAAAAAATGAGATTGGTACTTTATAAATATCTCACATCAACTATGTTTAAAGCACAAAACGACGCATTGATTCCCTGAATACTGCAAACCAGGGAGCACGAGGACTGGGGAGCATTCACGTGGAGGCCCTTCTTATCAATTTTGACCGACAAAAAAGCTGAATCAATCAAATTTTGGGGTTTCATCTTAATTATATTGGGTTGTAATGTTTAGGAAATTTTTATAAAAATACTTATAATATTATTATCTCTTAACAAACATTTGCACCATCTCTGGAAAACCGGAAATGTTAGCTTTTGGGGTCCATGCATTCCCATCTTCTGTTCATTGTCTCTTTAGTAAGTAATAAAGCTCGTGAATTAGGGGCGTGTGGTAGAGCAGATGGGGCTCTTCCTCCCTTAATCAAGATTGGAGGTTGGATTTCTGTTTGGATATAGAAAATGTTAAAACCCTTGACCACCTGTCCCACCCTTCAAGGTGCCTACAAGTCAGCGAATCCGGATTAGTCTGGGCCATTGATGTGCCTGAAAGATGGATTGCTTAGGATACCGGATGCATTACGCAAAAAAAAAAAAAGGTAGTATGTTATATAAAAAAATAGATAATGCAAGGTAGTGGAAAATAAAAAATAATAATATCAAGCAAGATAATTGATTATAAAGATCTTTTCAAAGTATCTTTAAGTTTAATTTATATATAAAAAAACTTATGTTGGCCAAGAGAATGTTATAAAAACTTAGGAGAATTTCTGAAAAGGAATCTGAAAATTGGGAAATGATAGATCAGTCATTTCGCAAGAAAAAAGTTGGGAATTCCTTATCACGTTTTGACATTTTCTAACCAACTTTTGATAAAAAAAACTTATATGTCATTTCTAAATTTCTAGGTTTCTTTTCAAGAATTCTCCCTAAAAACTTTTAAATTTACCATTTGAGTTTTAATGTTTTATATTTTCTTTAGAATGTTGTTAATATTAAACCATTTCTTTTTAATGTGGAAGTCCCACCGAAGACAAAAAGAACGAATGATAACTCTCCAATTTCAATATATTTAAAGTATATTTTGAAAATATTTGAAGAGTTATTTAGGCAAATGTTGGAAAATTTTATAAGATTTTGATAAGATATTAATTGGGTACATTATTTAGGGGATTTTAAATTAAAATAGGAGCTTTTAAATTTAGGAAAGTGAAATAATAATGGAATGTTTTATCTTATCATTTTATTATTAGTATTATCTTTTTATATTTTTCCTTTCATTTAATTTTTGTTTTTCTTTCTCCAACACTAAGAGTCTGTTTAGTTCAACCTCATTGCATGCCTGTAATCATAATCATGATTGCATTACCAAGAGAAGAGTGTTTGGTTGCTTTTTAGTATGGTAATAGGGTTTACCATGGTAATGATGATTATCAAAAAATTGGTAATCCTTATTCATACTTTCCCCCTATGAATCCTCATTACGATCCCATTGCATGGTTTAAAAAGTCCAATTTACCCTTTAATTTCCCTCGTATTTGTCTTACTTATCTCATTTCAGTTGCTGCATCACGTCACAACTACCACCGTCACAACCTCCTCCTCCTCCACCGCCGTCACCTTCACCCTCTGCCGCCACCAATGCCTCCTCCACAGCCGTTGCCTCCACCAGCTACTGCCACCACCACCTCCTCTTCCACTCTCATTGCCGCCCACCGCTGCCACCACCAACTCCTCCTTTGCTGCCGCCACCTGCCCACAACCACTACCACCATGTCCTTCTCCACCGCTGTCGCCCACCACTGCCACCACTTCCTCTTCCTCCGTCTCCCACCACCCACCGCCACCACCTCCTCCTCCATTGCCACCCCCAGCTCTGCCACCACCACCTCCTCCTCCCCCGCTGCCCTCACTACCTTCTCCTCCTCCATTTTCGCTGTCGCCGGCTTTTAACTATTTTTTTTATAAAGATTACATTAAGGGACAAAATAGACTTTGTGTGATATATTAATTGTAAATAATTGTTAAAATATTAACTCATTGCACGTTGCTTAAAAATCAAACCAAATACTACCCCTATAATTAATATTGCATTGCATTACCACTGCATCGCATTGCACTGCACCATAAGGTGTAATGGAAATGGTATTGAACCAAACGTGTCCCAAGGGTCTGTTTGGTGTGAGGGATTTGGACGGGAAGGGAGAGGAGGGAAAATTTTTATGAGTTGAATTTTAAAAGATTGAAAAAGTAGAGTAATTAAGTTTTAATAAAGAGAATATATTAGATAAAACAGTAAAATCTTATATATTCATTTTTTTAAAATTTTATTACCTCACTTCTTCAATCTTTTAAAATTCAACTCATAAAAATTTTCTCTCCCCTCATTTTCCCTCCAAATCGCTCTCAGCAAACAGACCCTAAAGAGGTACGTAAGCCGAAGGGAAGGGGCCGCAATATATGAATTGAAAAGTCGGGGACTGAAAAACAGAGGAGACGCGGATGGAAAGGAGATAGTACTGTTCATTGCACTGTAGAGTCATTGTCCGTATCACTGTAGTGGAACACTGTTCACGGACCATTGTTCATTGCACTGTAGCCGTAACTGTCAATCGCACTGTTCATCGTTTCTGGGCAGCTCCGCTCTGTTTCGGGTTCTTCATTTTCCTTGTTTCAATTTAATTCCCATGTATGATTTTGGATTCTAAACTTATTGTAGTTGTAATGGGATTTACTTTGCACATGTGTGGCTAATTGTTTTGAACATATAGTTGCTGGAACTAATTTGGGGATTTAAACATTTATGAATAATTTATTTATGCTTAATGTTATTTTATTTTTTTAATCTTGTATTGTTTTGTCTGTTTGATCATCACTAAATATAAATTGGGGAATTTAGATTAACCTTAGAAGAGGGATCTTAATTAGACCATATAATTAAGTAATGTGATATTAGAATTTATTCTAATTTATCAATAGGATAGGAATATATCTATTGGACCCATATAATCTTATTAGAGTGAATTTGGACATTTATTATCTCTTGAGTAAATTAGTTAGGAATAACAATTTTAACTTGAGAGATGGGTATGAGTAATTAGAAGATACTTATATCTATTTAAACTCTAGATTAACAATTCAACATTAAGTACTCTTATTTGGGTAAATACATGCTCTAAGACTTGAAAAAGGAATTATCCACTCTAGGTCATTTTTCTCCGTTGAAATCTTAAAAACATTAAATTAGTACTAATCTTGCTTTTATTTAAATTGTCTTTCAATCTCTTTATTTGATATGCTCAACTTAAATAAAAATGAAAAATTTAATGCCTAATCACTAGTTTACTAAAATTTCTGTGGGCTGACCTTGATTCGCTATTATACTATATATTTTCACGGTCCGTATACTTGCGGTGCTTACTTAAATTTTGATAGCATCAACGACATTGAACGGCCATGAATTTATGAAATGTTAGAAAAGAGCAATGGCTGGTTTGGTTCACTGAAAAATATGGAATGGAATTGATTGATTTTTGCATAATTATGTTTGGTATACCATTAAGAAAATATGATTCATTCATAGACATAAAAATACAGTAATTGCACTGTAAAAAAATTGTGATTTAGTAGCGTTTAAAAAGGTGTATTCTTCGCGGTTTTAACCGCTACCAACAGCATTAGTAGCGGTTCATCAAACCGCTACTAAATCCACTGTTGCATGCGTTTTTGTAGCGGTTATTCTTAACTGCTACTCAAGCACAAAAACCGCTACTATATTTTTAGCGGTTCAATCCAACCACTACAACATTGTCAAGAATAAAAAAACATTTTTTGGGAAATTTGTAACCGCTACAAATATCAAATTATAAAATCGGGAAGGTGGGAAATAAAAAATAAAAACTTAGCTCCATTTTGTAGCGGTTCAAGAACTGCTACTAATATGAATTTTAAAAATGGCGCCATTAATTAGTAGCGATTCTTTAATCGCTACTAATTTCATTGAAATTCAAATATTGTGTCAAAAATTTAATTTCCATTTGAAAATGGTGCCATTAGTTAATAGCGGTTAAATACCGCTACAAAGGTTTGTAAAATTTTTTAAAAAATATAATTATTTGTTTCCGTTTTTTATATTAAATTAAATAGTTTATTATTTTAGCAGTTTAGCTAATTTAATTAGCTTATTATTCAATAGTTTAGCTCATTTATAATTTAAAAGGAATGATTTAATTTAGTTGGATAAGTATGAAAATTGTATTTATAATAATATTGATGATACCTAGGAAACAAGGAACCTTTATGTTGTCTGCTACAATGTGATTATGATTGTATAAGGAAAAAAAAGAGAAAATGCTCTTAAATATTTGCAAAAAGAAAATAGTGAGAATAAATGTTATGCGAAGGAAAAAAGTATTGAAATAAAAAATTTAAAAACTTGTTACTATATTTGATCATCTTTTTCAGCTTTTCAGTGTAACACCCCAAATTTTATATTCACAAAAAATATATTATAATTAATTGAGAAATTCAATAAAATGGTGGATATTCATGAAATTTGGAACTTATGGATTTTGAAATATTCATATTCATAAGGAAATGGAAAAATTAATTCAAGAATTGAATTAATTTACAAAGTTGATAGCAAAATTATAATTTTGCTAATTTAGCCCAAGATTAATTATTTTCTAATTAATTGAAGTTAATTTCAATTAATCAAGGAAAATAAAGGAAATTATATAATTGGATTATTATTGGTAGATGTATGCTTGTGACAAGTGTCACATTATGGTCCCTTGATGAGATCAAGGGCTAAGAGGCAAGAAGACTCAAATGACGAGGGAGTATGGAGAAGGTATGGTTGGAGGGATGGGAGGAGGGATGGTGTCTTTGACAAGTGTTGAAATCTCAACCCTTGATGAGATCAAAGGCTAGGAAGAAAGAAGACCAAATTAATAAAAACATTCTCCTTCCTCTTTCATGCCATATTTCGTCCAAGCCACAAGGAAGAGAGAGAGAGAGAGAGAGCTTGAGAGTTCTTTGAGAGATAGAGAGAAGGAGAAAGAAGAAGTTAAGGTAAGTGTTGGTTTCTTTAGTTTTTCTTATAGCATTTCCCTAGAATCCTTCTCTAAGCTCCTGTTTCTCATGAATCCATGATGGTGAAGACAAACTTTGAGATCAAGAAGAGAAGGAGGTAAGGTGCTAAGCTTGGAAGAAAGAGGGTAATTTCATAAACTTGCTCTCTTGTGGTTGTGGTGTTGTTGGTGTTTGGTTAGATTGTTTGGCTTGTTTCCATGATTTTGTAATTTTGGGAAAGGCAAACCCTAAGGGCAGGTGCTGTCCAGATTTAGTCTAATCATGTTTAGACTGTGATTAAGTGGTTAAACAAGTGATTAAAGGTTATAAGAAGGTGTTTTATGAATTGAAATCATAAAACTCCAATTTCTTCAATTATTAAAGAATTTTGTCTAGATCTGTGTTGGACAGTGTTGGGATTGGATTTTGGTGTTTTTGATGATTCCATTGTGTTTAGAGTGGAAAATTGTGTAAGGTTCATGTTGGGTGCGAAGTGAGAAAAGCCCTAGAAAGTGAAATGACAAAAATAGCCTTAAAACTCTCATACAGGGGCTGTCAAGGGTAAATATGTAATTGGAGCTAGATTTTCATGAAATAAATAGTTCCATTGGATTCAATGGGCAAAAATAGGTGGGGTACAGTTGGTTACTTTCTCGGAAGAGGCCGAAAAAGCATAATTATGAAAATGCCCCTAAAATCCCTCAGCCGGGGCTGTTAAGGATATTTTCATAATTTGACAGTGAATTTGGTAATTCCGAACCCGAAAATGGATTCCTTGGGCGAAAATACGTCAAAATAGCTCTACTCAAAATTTTGGAAAAACGTGCCATCGAACCAGGTACGGCCGGGCGGGGTCTGGGGGTATTTTGGTAAAATTTTACCATAGACTAATATAACCACAAAAAATACTATGGAAGTGTCTAAACGGTACGTTTGACATTTGAGAACAAGTAGAGAGCTCGATGGATTGGCACGCAAATCGAGGCACGTTATTCGAGGATCAGGGAAGAGCGATTAAGGTAGGGAACTTACCTCTCCTGCATGTATTTGATATTTGTGTTGGTGTATTGATGCATGTTATTGCTTTGCTTGATTTTGTTAAACATATATGAATAATTGAAGCTCTGTTTCTGTTTATGCTATGGCCATATGTAAGTTATTTGAAACATTGAGCACACAGATATGTCATTGTGTGAGCATGATTTATGTAATGCAAGCACGTCATGCATTAAGAACTTATCTTGCATGAATATTGGTATTGCTTTCCTATTGAGATTCCCCAGAATCTCACCCCCTACCAACAATTTAGACAGGAGAAGACAAACGATATATTGAGAACAATATAGAGAATCGTACGAAGAGGATCGCAATGGTGGAATGAAGACGAAAAGATGTATCTGTTTTACTAGGATGAGTTTAGACACCCACGTAGTACTATGGGTTACATTAATTGTAATTACTAAGTACGAACCCCTAAGGGGAATTTCTATAATCATGTACATAATATCAGTATATCTATACTATTCATGTATTGCCTACTGAACTGCATATTATTTTCCATAAATACTTTGAAATAGGTGAAAATAAGATGAGGGTGTGACATTCAGCTCATAGAAAAAAATTTATAAATGAGAGAAAATGAAAGAGGGGTAAGGTGGAAAGAAATGGGGAGTGTTTGAAATAAGATATGGTGGGAGTATTTATAGGGATATGCGTAGCACTTGTAGCGATTATTGTATCTTGTTTTGTAGCGGTTTGTTTTAGTAGCGATTATTTTATGTTTTGTAGCGGTTTTAGAACCATTACAAATATTTTATTTATTTATTTTTTAAATATTTTTTTAAGACAAAACTATAATTTGTTTGATAATTCATCCTCGTCATCCCTACAGAAATTGTGTAGAAAAATTGTTAGTGATGTATTATTTTGTTAAAAAATTTAATTTAAATGACGTGAACTTAAAAAAACTCACTGAAGTACAGGTAAATTGTCATCGCCTTCAGGAAAGAAGTTTTTGAAATTGGCTGGCTGAAATGGCTCACTCTCGTAGGCAATGTTATCGCCTTCTCCCATGTTGTAAAAATCTCGTGGCTTCAAATAAACGACTATGTGCCAATTCTTGTGCCTCTCGTCCTCTACATAATAAACCTAGTGTACTGTGCCTCTGAGGCAAGAATATACGGCTCATCATCTTGAGAATTACCAGTATGAATTGGCTGTGAGAAATTGACTGATGTGATACCTAAGTTGTCAATCTTCGGGAAGTAGTGGTATTTGCCCACAAATACTTAAACAGCGTCATGGTGAAATGACCTTGGTAATTAAGTTCAACGATATCAAGAAGCTTTTTATAGTAAGGTACACCTCTGAACTGCATGTTGGCGTCACTACTGCGCGCATAACTCCTTGTCCAAATGTGCCAAAAACACTTGAATTTTGAGTTTGCAATCCTTGATCTCGTGAAACCATGCAAAAATTGAAACCATTGACATTGTATGTTGTAACCCTTTTTGCATGGTCAAGAGGGCCGATTGCGAGAGCTCTGAAATCTGGTGAGTATGGGTTGTGGTCATTTAGTATTATGCACATAAACCAGCTTGGGAATTCTCTGTGGACCTTTTTGTCAACTTTGGAGGATATTTGTGTATGGATCCTGAGTTGACGCTTAATATGATTTTTGAATTCCTTGCAATTAATCATGGGAAGGCGATAGTGAAAAATGTTATGAAAGATATAGAATAACTTATGAATGTACAATTCTTACTGAAGGAAATGTTCAACTTGAGTACAATTAATCAAGACATGTCTATGTGCTTGAAACTTCTCAGTTCCTCTAACTGGTCTACCAACACGAGGGATAAATTTTCCTGATGTTGGCGCAGGTTCAGGACAATCGTCAACATGTGGTGGGCGATTGAAAGCCGTCACAAGGTCATCAAAGTACCTTGAATAGAAATACAACACATCATCCCCCATATAGCCTTTTGCTATAGAACCTTGTTAACTCTTAGAAATTGATAATATTCTAGCATATTTTCTTCTATTTTTAACTATTTTTTGGATTCAAATTGAGTATAGAAAGAGTTAATAGAAGAAAATGTGTATATCAAAGTAATAAGCTAAAGTTGAAGTATAACAATATATTTGTGGGCTTTAGTTCAAAGGAAAAGTTAAAATTTATGCATCCTCTCTTTTATAGGAGGATAGAGACAAGTTTGGAAGCTTTTAAAGGATTGAAGATCAAAAGGGTGGAAGATGACAAGTCAAAAGCTAGCCCATGGGCCAAGAGGAAGTTGTTGTGTTGTTGGCTTCAGCTAACAATACATGTGCTGAAGCCAATGGACTTTCTTGACTTTTTGTGCTATATGCTTCAACATTTGGCGCTGTGCTGAAGCCAACGAGGACCAGAACTTACTGTGTCATATGCTTCCGCACACACGTATGTGCCGAAGCATACGACAGACTATGCAACCATGCGTTTTACTTACTGAAACGCATATGGAGGGTATTTAAGCAAGGGATAGGCCGAAATTAGGTCATTCTTTAGTTTTCAAGTGTTCCTAGGAGTTGGGTGTGCTAGGGTTTTGCCCCTTGAAGAGTATTGAGCTTAGGTTGAAGTTTAGAAGCAATTTGGGGCTCAAATCCTTGGTTTTTCTCATTCCTCTTCTCTTTCTTTGTTAAGTTTCTGTAATGGCTGTAATTATTCTACATAATTATAGTTTTTTCATGACTTTGTGTAGCTAAACACCTCATTTTAGGGTTGTTTTGAACCCTTGTATGGATTAAGTACTCATTTTCCCCTTTATATTTATGATTAATGAAGAGATTATGCTGATTTTACTCTTTACTTAAAGCTTCTTGTTGATTGGCCACCAATAAGATTGTTGGGTTCACTTGATCAATGCTTGAGAGGGCTAGATTAAGTGTAGAACTTGAGTTAAATCATGTGAGAGCTTGAAATTTGTGAATTGAATGGATAGCTTTGTTAATGAAGTAGAGATATACTCATTGACCTCACATAGCCAAATAGGATTTGTAATGAAATCAGGGTTTTATTACTTGCGACCCGTATGCTTGCAGAAGCTAAACGATGAACAAGTTTTTGGCACCGTTGTCGGGGACTATTGACTGAAGTCTCTTGAGTTAATTAGTGTAATTGTGTTCTTGATTACGCTTGAATCCTTCTCTTTTTCTTGTTTTACTTTCTTAATTTGCTTTGTTTTGAAGTATAGTTCTAACAATAGCTCTTTTTCTTGTTTTTATTATTTTAGTCATTATTTGTGATAAGTTTGATACTCGTTTTGGGATTTTTGACTTGTAGGTATTTGAGCTCCGTATACAAGCTGATTTGGAGATCGTTCTTGACGGTGTTGTCGAAGAATATTTTTCTGAAGACTTTGAATCTGAACCGGAGACTCCACCTCAATTGCAACCTATCCAAGGACCTGAACCGTTACTGGCACCAGAGCGACCGAGACCACCGCCTCAGCCTCATCCATTTTACAATATGGCTAATCCTAATGATGATGACTTGGAGCGCACTTTGGATGAGTACATGGAGCAAGAAAACTCCACCTATCAATTTAGCATCCAGTTTCCTGCTATTCAAGCTCGGAATTTTGAGTTGAAGCCTATTATACTTCAAATGCTCCAAATGATTGGCTTGTTTTCGGGAACTCATAATGAAGACCCCACTGACCATTTGACACGCTTTGTACAAGTGTGTGAGAACTTCAAGTTTCAAGGAGTAAATTCGGATACGCTCAGATTGCAACTCTTCCCTCTATTACTTGACAAGAAGGCAAGAGCTTGGCTTACTGCTCAACCTCCTAACTCCATCACTACTTGGGATGAAATGGCATCTAAATTCAAGGCAAGGTTTATTCCAAGGGGTAGACGGGCAGTTCAAAGAGTTGAACTCTTGGGTTTTCAACAACAGCCCGGAGAACTTTTTCATGAAACATGGGAGAGATTCAAGGAGCTGTGGCGTAGTTGTCCTAACCATGAACAGAAGACCTATGTTTTGCTTGAAGCCTTTACGGTCGGATTGGATGTACCCACTTCCAATATGCTCAATAATGCCTCTAATGGTGGAATTGGCAAGATGAGAATTTATGATATATCACAGTTGTATGAGGACATTGCCTCTAGTTCCTTGCAACAATATGAAAAATCACGTTCTAGCTATATAACATATAAGGAACCAAGTCCTTCGAGTAGTTCAAACGTGTCTAAGGAAATCGTTGCTCAACTTGAAGCAATGGCGAAGAGATTTGATCAACTTGAATTAAAGATAGAAAGAAATTCATCCAAGAATGTGAATGCTATCCAAGCTCCAAGTCCTTTTTGTGAAATATGTGGAGAAGCCCACTCCTATGAAGAATGTTATCATACTATGGAATTGGTGAGTTATTTGAACAATAATCAACGGTATCCACGTGGCAACCCTTACTCTAATACCTACAACAAGGGTATGAGGGATCATCCTAACTTCTCTTGGAGGAATGGATCTAGTGAGAATCCAATTAATCATTATGCTTCTACTAGTAAGCCTATACGTCCACCAGGCTTCGAGCAACCACAAAAGCCACAAGAGGGTGATTCTGAGACAAATAAACTCTTGAGGCAAATTCTCAAAGGTCAAGAAAGCTTAGTTGGCACAGTTTCTCTTCATGACACGGCAATCAAGAATCTTGAGATACAAGTGGGACAAATTGCGTCACACTTAAGTGCTCAACCAAGAAATGGTCTTCCAAGTGATACTATTCCTAATCCTAAGCAAGAAGTTATAGTGGAGTGCAAGGCATTTACTTTGAGAAGTGAGAAAAAGTTGACGGAAGTGCCAAGCTCAAGCAAGGTTAGTAAAGAGTTGACAGACCATGCTGCTATTGAGATTGATAGTAATAAAGTTCTTGAAGAAGAAATTGAAGTTGAAGAAGATAAGAACAAAAAGGAAAATCCAGCTAAGGAAAACCATGATAACATGGTGAGAGGAAAACATGTTCCACCTAAAAATATGGATGAGAAGAGGAAGACACACACTTCTTCTCCAAAATATGTTCCACCGCCTCCTTTCCCTCAAAGGCTTAAGAAGCATCAAGATGATGGTCAATTCAAGAAATTCATTGAAATGTTCAAGCAACTTTACATTAATATACCCTTCGCTGAAGCTTTGAAGAAGATGCCTAAATATGCCAAATTTATGAAGGATGTCCTTTCTAAGAAGAGAAGGTTTAATGAGTTTGAGATGGTCACTGTAACTAAGAGCTTTACTGATGTTATCAAGAAGATTCCACCAAAGTTGAAGGACCCTGGAAGTTTCTTTATCCCTTGCCACATTGGGGATAAATTCTTGGGCAGAGGATTGTGTGATCTTGGCGCAAGTGTGAACCTCATGCCTCTATCTATTTTTAACAAGTTAGGGTTAGGTGAAGCTTAGTCTACTACCATTACTTTACAACTTACTGATAGGAGTATTTCTTACCCTAGAGGGATCATTGAAGATGTGCTTGTGAAAGTAGACAAGTTCATTTTTCCCGTGGACTTCATTGTTATTGATTGTGAGGAGGACCAAGATACTCCTATTCTCTTTGGAAGACCTTTCTTAGCAACTGCTAGAACCCTAATCGATGTTGAAAAGGGTGAAATTACCATGTGAGTTGAAGATGAGCATGTTACCTTCAATATGCACAAGCTAATGAAGACTCCCAATGAGGCTAAGCAATGCTTCCAAGTTGACGTGGTTGAGCAAGTTGAGCAAAAGGAATTCAAGAAGCCAATTCATAATGGGCTTGTTGATGCTTTGTCATTACAAGTTCAAATAGAGGGTCAAGCAATGGAAGATGGCATGAGTGTCTTAAAGGCAACACCAACTAATGTTGGGATTCAAAATGACTATTTGAGAGCCAACCATCTACCATTAGGTGTAACTTCACCGTTAGCCATTCAACAAGAAGAATGTTTTTTTAGAAAATCTACAAGCATGTAAAAGAGCTACTGAATGGGCTATTGATGTTGTGAAGATACAAGCATGGTTGAGCAATGAAGACCACAAGGGATTTCCAGCTAGTGGCCATGGATTAAAGAATAATTACGGTGGAGAGGTGAACCATCAAGTTTTCACCTTACCTGTAGATGATGTGACTTGAGGAGATGAAAAGTCAGGCTAAAGACTATAAACTAAGCGCTTCTTGGGAAGCAACCCAAGTTCTAAACTCACTCTTGTCATTTTCAGTGTTTTTAGTAGTTTTTATGTTTGATCTTTGTGTTTTGTAGGAAGGAAAGGTACCCAATGAGAAATGACCAAAGCTGATGCAAAGGAGGGATTTTTTAGGTTAGAGTATGAAGTTGGTGGAAGGATATGGGAGATACATTTCAGGGAAGTCCACTTGACTATAAGCTTATATAATAGATTTTAGAAGTGCATATATGATTATTGATCAATTCTGGGTAGTACTAAAGCTACCTTAAGAAGGTGTTTGATGCTAACTCTCATTTGAATTATGAATGACATGAACTTGTGGTAGTGGTATTTAAGGTGTTGAAAAGTATGTGAATATAGTGAGTTTTATTATTACCCTCATGTTCATGATGCATTTTCTGTGTGGAAGAGAGTTTGGATGTGCTGAGCTGATTTTGATGTTTGAATGGATGCATGAGACTTGTTTGGTGGTGTTTGGATGCGTTTTGGGGTTTGAATCTGTCAATAATTGGCTTCAGCACACAAGGTGTGTGCTGAAGCCAATCTGGTGTTTTCTTGAAGGATTTTGCTCACTGTGTAAGGTGCTTCGGCATATAGGGTGTTGGCTGAAGCCAAAATACGCCTTGTGTGAATGTATGCTCTCTGTGTTCAATGCTTCAGCACACTTGATGTGTGCTGAAGCCAAGTATTCCCTAAACAAAAAATAAAAAAAGGGCATATATATACATACACAGACACATACGTATAGATATATATATATATATAAATACATATAATAATAATTTTGAAAAAAAAACTTATATGTATACTGGACCTTTGTATGGATTAAGTACACATTTTCCCCTTTATATTTGTGATTAATGAAGAGATTATACTGATTTTACTCTTTACTTAAAGCTTTTTGTTGATTAGCCACCAATAAGATTGTTGGGTTCACTTGATCAATGCTTGAAAGGGCTAGATTAAGTGTAGAACTTGAGTTAAATCGTGTGAGAGCTTGAAATTTGTGAATTGAATGGATAGCTTTGTTAATGAGGTAGAGATGCACGCAAGTTGAACAATGTCTTCCTACAAGCGTCATATGTCTTAATGCTAACATTCCATAGGTCAAGCAATTCCGTAATAAGCGGTTGGAGATACATATCGATGTCATTACCCGATGCCTTTTTGGCTGGAAAGATCATAGACATAATGAAGGAACTTTGTTTCATACATATCCAGGGTTTAAGTTGTAGGGAACTAAGACTACCAGTCAAATACTGTAACTTGTGCTAAGATTCCCAAATGGTTTGAAACCGTCGGTTGCCAAAGCAAGCCGAACATTTCTGGGTCAGTCAAGAAAGATGGAATGTTGTTGTCAAACGTTTTCCTGGCGTCTGCAACCCAGGGATGTCTTAATTTACCATCTTCATTCTTATCAACGTCATGCCACGTCATGTGCTCCACCGTTTTGGATGAGATAAACAATCTTTGTAGGCGCGGCTTTAAAGGGAAGTACCTGAGAATCTTTACAAGTTTCTTCTTCTAATTTTTTTCCTTCTGAATTGTCTTGTACCTCGATGTGTGACATCTCATACAAGTCCCCCTACTCGAATCATCTCCCCAATACAGCATACAATCATTGGGGCATGTATCAATTTTTTTATAGTTCAACTCCAACCTGTTGATAATCTTCTTGGCCTCACAGAATGTTATGGGAATCTTCGTGTCGGGGAATGCATCTTGAAATAATTCGAGCAATATTGACATTCCCTTATTTGTGATTTCACACAAGCACTTGATATGATACAACTTGATTAAGAAAGATAATTTAGAGTATTTTTGACAACCTTGATATAAAGGACGATCTGCATCATCCATCAAGCTGAAAAAATCCTGAGCTGCTTCATTCCTCATGAATACTGGCTCTAAACCTTGCACTTCTTCATTGAAGTTGTCGCCTTGAAATCCAAATGCATCACGCACAACATCATTAATTGGATCATCTTCATCTAGTTGAACTCCTTCTTATGAACTTTGAGGAAAAACATCATTATATCTCATACCGGCCTTCTCACCATGAACTGCCCAGAACATATAGTTTTTCAGGAAAGGCTTCACAAGTAAATGTTCCTTAACAACTTGTCATGCATGCCACTTCTTGAACTTGCACTACAAAAAAAGGGCATATCACAGACAGAAATGGCGACAGAACATCGTCCGTGGGCAATTGCAGAGGGAACAGGGACAGACATTCCGTCAGTAAAATTGCCGACGGATTTGCAGATGAAAAGGCGTCATTGATTACCAACGGAAACTTTACGTCGGCAGTGGCGTCAGCGAGTGAACATTACCGACGGAATTCACCGACGAATAAATTCCGTCGATAATCTTACACGGAATTCCGACGAAATGCCAATAAAACTCTGTTGAGGATTTTTTCTTTCGATATGATAATAAATCAGAAAAACTTGGCGACGGAATTGAGTGGGTAGGCTCGTCGGTCACTGATATGCTTTGTCAGATCAGCAAATGCTTCAAGTGCTAAATTTTTCCCTCCTCACCCAAAAAATTTCCCTCCTATGCGATAGCCCTAACCCTTTCTAAGTTCAATTTGGTGCTCCCACAAAGGCCATCGGTGATTTGTACCTCCTTCTACAAGTTCAATCGGCCACTCCCTCGATTCCTCCATGGAGAAGGCAAGATTAAGGTTCTGTGAGCCAAGGTTACGCGCGAGACGGGTGTCATCTAAAAGCCTTGCCTTTTTCTGAGTGTCTATGGTTGCTGCCTCCTTACTTTGTCGCCTTCTCCAATATCTCCGTCCTCCCTCCCTCCCTCCGTCATTGGTGCTCAATCGGTGAGTCCTTAGTGTATACTACCTCATCGATTATTACGTTATTCTGCATAGCTGAATGCAATTGTTGGTGGAGTAGATTTTTTTTCATAATAGTGGGTTGGATTCTTTTGTGACTTGTTTCAATGGCTTTGAACATTTTCAAGAAATATTTTCTATGGAGGCGTTTTGGTTGCCCTTGGCATTAAATGAGAAGCAGCATCAAGATGATGCTTGAAAGTAGGAATAACGGTTAATGATTGAGCTGTATTGCATGATAACCTCAATTTGGATGTAGAATTGTGTATAATTATTTCTGTAATTTCTGCATTATGGGAGGTAGCTGAGGGCACATGGTTGTTTCCATGTCTGATGAAGGAATATCAGTAGACCAGAATCCTTTATTGTTGGGTTCAGTGTCAGATTTGTTGGTCACGTAAAGTCAGTTCTTGTTGCCAATATTGCATAAGTTGGTAAGTTCTTCAAGAACTTGGAATTTGAGGTCAGAACTTGTTAATTAGGACATGACGCAGGCCTCTTTTACTTATACAAACTTGAACATGTTTAACAATTATGGTTTCAGGGGTTGTTTGTGATTGTTCTAAAGTAAACCTATATTTGTAGATTTAGCTTTCTTTGTATGTATTAATTTGAAAGGGGATTGGTATATGATGATATATCAATTTTTTGTGCTTCAAAAAAAAATTCTGGCTTCTGCTGGTTCTTTGACTATAACTTATTCAATAACTAAATGTCGCTTGCTTTGCTGGTGTAAATTGTCTCAGATTACCTTTGAGTTTTGTGTTTTTTTTTCTAACCATGCTTTTTTAGGTTGCATATGGATTCATGAATTCATTAAGCATTCAGATTTACATTTTTCTTATCGGATTAGGTAGGGAGTATTCACTTTAGAACATATTGTAATCAATTGTTATAGTCTTGGGAAAATCTATGCATAAGTTTTTTCCTCCGCTTTTTAAGTAGAAGTGAAAGTTTATATTAGAGAGGTGTGTTATTCAAAATATGCTACTCATTGACTATAGTTGTAAGCAACAAAGTGATATGCCTTTATTTGCTAAAGTTGATGAAGGCACCTTCTCAGGAAGGAAAATGTTCAAAATCCAACTTTATGCATGCTGCATTTTTTTTATAATTCCTTAGTTTTGCATTATTTATGATCATTAGAAGGCAAAGTAGCTATAGGCAGGTGAGGATGGATACTTTCCTAACAAGAATGTAATCAAAAGTGATTGAGGTTTTGTAGCTGTTTAGGCATGGTCCAAGAAGAGTAATTCCGCTTCTGTTAATTTGAGAACCGAATGTTCTATCATCTAAATGTTGAGTTTTAACTGTGTGTTGTTGCCTTTATTTGGTTATACAGTATAGTGATGCTTGGTTACAATGTTTCCTTGGTAGAAATTTGGAGGTGTTGATGGCATTTAAATGTTGATTAAGTGAAAAAGTACAAATAAGGTAGAGGACCTAATTGCAGCCTATTATGAGTGGTAGTTTGATGTGCCCTGCTGCTCTGTGTAAATATTTTCACAACTTTTGGCTTCTGGGTTTTTATCTTTAGCTAGTTTAAGGTTTGATTTATGGTTAAGATAATCAATTTGACATTATTTCTGTTTAATCTAGAATATACTGAGCTTATACTTAAGCATGATTGTTATGAAATATTAAAAATTGATATTAAGGAATTGGCATGTCTCTACTAATTTTGTTTAAGGAAAAGCAAATAAGTTTTGATAATTCTTAGGCTAGATTGATACATGATTGATGTTTATTTTTGTACCTGTCATCATCCTCCACCTTGCTGTTATTCTGAATTAAGACTTTGCCAATCATTAAAAGCAAATATTTGCCGACTTTGCCAATGAGAAGTGTATCTCATTTATCACGTATGTTATCAGATTGTTCCCCACTGCTGCTATTCCCATTATCTCAAATGCCTGCAGCCCTGTCATCGTTTACACACATTCATTTAGTTAGTTAGTATATGCTCTCAATATTTATATAATACATAGATATAGTCAACGTACACAATATATATATGAGAGATAGAGAGAGCACTAGCAAATTGCAGAGGTATGATTTGGCATAAGTACTATAGATGATCTTAATTATGACTAAAACCCAGAAGCATACACCTGAATTTGCAGCCTAGTTGGAGAGAGGTTTTCAAAGAAAATTGGCAAATTTTCAATCAATAGTTGGCTACCCCTCTCTCTCTCTCTCTGTGGCCAATAACTAAACACAAGAGCTTTGACTAAAAATAGATCTTTTGGTTACAAAGAAATAAGCTGGACGGAGAGAGAGAGAGAGAGATAATAATGAACAAGAGCCATAGAAGAGAGACAGAAAATTGAAATATAAATTGATAGCTCATAGAAACACCATACCAAATAACTGATGAGTAAGCTGATTGTTCTATGTAATATTCATGCTTATCAGTTTCAACATTATAATCTCTGTAAATATCAGAGAGAGAGAGAGAGATACCAAGGACAAAAGCTGCAGCTCTCATTCCACCATGCTTTTGAGGGTTCGAGGGTCTTCCTCGCCAATCAACAGTAATATCTTCTCTCTTTGGATACTCTTTTCTTCCCACCTCCATTACTCTCTCTCTCTCTCTCTTAAAGAGAAGAAGAAAAAGACAGATCACAGACACAAGTGAGAGACTATAAGGTTATGAAGAAGGCTTGTTGTCTTACTCTGACGCTGGATTCTAAGGGAAATATGAGGTTTCTTTCTCAATTTATAGTGCCAAGCCAAGCACTGTAGCTCGTCACAGATCAGATTCTCACAGAGAAAATAATAATAATAATAAATACTAAACAGAAGAGAAAAAAAGAAAAGAAAGAAATAGTGAGAGAGCTAGCTCCCACGGGAGAAAATCCCAGAGACCCTCCTAACCCATAATAATTAGTCCCTCGTGTACGACACTCCACCAGAGAAAATTGTTTTCAAACATTTTCCCATATATATATATAAATAATTCTGCGAAAGGGCCCTATTTTTTGGTTTAGGTTTGGCTTCATTTTGTAAGATTGGTGGTCCACCCTCTTGATTAGTATTATCAAAAGATTCCATCTACAAAAATACAAATATTTTAAGCAAATATTTCTCCAAAACTTTTTTAATATCATTCTCAGTTCTCACACACATTCTCAGTTCATGAAATGACACACTACTTTAGGACAAGACAAGGCAGATATGTGACAGCAGAATCAAGTATGAGAGTTTCCAACCCTTCATGCTACTTGCCTTGGCAGAGACTGGCTGAATTGAAAGCCAATATACTAATTTCTTATTGTTTGGAGAAAAGTGCTTGATATGTTTTTCTTTTCTGGTGATTAATATTTTGGTCTTAAGTTGATACTTCACCAGTTCAAGAGGTTGGGATTAACTTCATTGATTAATCTCTCATTACTGTTATTTGCCAGTAAAATGAATAATGCTACTTATACTAGTGAATAGAATGGTCCATGTTCTTTTTGGTAGATATGTTCTCTTGTGTTTTTCCTCTTGTAGAAAGAACTTTCATTATTATCCATGTCATAGTTGGAAAGCAACACCGGCCAATTATAGGAAAATGTGGTTTGAAGAATGGGCGGTATATGATATCTTCTATCACTATTATGTCTAGTAGTTTCCTCATTATATTTGTATTTTTTATCTCTTTCATTTCTCATTTATGCAGAGAAAATATAAATGGCTGCCACAATTTGATGATGAAGTAAAGAGAATATGGAATGCAAAGTGTTCAGAAATATTGAGAGGTACAATGCATACTATCCGGAAGGAGTTGTTTCACAAGCAAGTTAGACCTAAGTGGATTCTACACGAAGTGATGAATGAGTTAGAGAGAATGTGGACAACACCAGAATATCTGAGCAAGTGTGAGATAGCAAAGGCCAATCGAGCATCTAGCAAAGGGGGAACTCAACACAAAGGGGGCAGTATCCTAATACTGAGCACAAGAGAAGGATGGTAAGAATTTATCTCCAAATGGTTCAGTCATTACTTATTTGATGCTTTGTATAATACATCTTTATATATACCTGCAGGTTGCAGATTTGGGAAGAGAGCCTTCTGTGTTTGAATTGTTCAAAAAGACTCATTATAATGAGAAAACTGGCGAATTTGTGGACCATCGTGCAGCTGCAACTCATGTAAGTATATGGTTGCCCATTCCATATGGATGAACATTATTACAAAACATGTACTCTTATTCTAAATCTTATGAGAATAGAGCCATCTTTTTCAAATATCAATTAATTTTTAGTAGATATTTGTTGCGACCCTTGCCATTATACCAGCTAGCCATGCTTTGCACATATGACATGCCAAAAACCCAATTACAATTGAGATACATTCTTTAGTCAAAGTAAATGCTGAATTTAAGGTTGAAAAGAGCAACATACTGTTGAATTAATAATAATCACTCAGTTCTCTCACCTAATTGTTGGGTCAAAAACCATTTAGATTTTAGAGAATTGAAATGACAATGACTTCCTATTATATATACATATATATATATATATATATGAGAATGACCCTTTGTTTTACTGCACTTTATGTATATTTCTGTACTATTGCCGAAGAGTTTCATAGGCATTGTACAATTGTGTCTGAATCACACTCAATAGGTGGTGTATATGCTATCATTTTGGACTAAATAGTCCCTTTGCTGGATACTTTAACTATATAGGAGTTGGTTTCAAATTTTCACTGAATTTCCCTGTATATCCTCATACTCAATTGCTTAGCCACTTGATTTAATGAATCATTAGCATCAAATTTGTTAATTCATGTGCTGTGCAATCTCATTGTGCATTTAAGTGTACAATAGACTTAATCACTCACTTCCCATGCGACAAGATTGAGTTTTAGAATATCAGTTTTGTTTGTGTCTTGTAATTCCCACAAGTCAAGAGGGTCTTAACCTACTTACCATGAAGGAGGTTGGAATTTTCACGTCCATGTTTTTCTAAGTTCTTAGCCATCATCACCCCACAGACTTTTATACTATCTATGTTTAAGCTTATACATACAGAATTTCATTTCTCAAATATTTTTTAAAAGAGAGAATGACAATGCACTACACTAAAATATAGTTTTGCAACATGAGATGGTTGAACTAGTAGTGCTAGTGGGGTATTGGGTGCCAGTCCAGTTGTCCCCATTTTTTCAGAAAAAAAGTCGTATACACAATAGCTAGCCACCATAAAAAAGAAAACTAAGAAACGTATAAGGACACCAATGTTGTTGACAGCACAGGCTTTGATTGATTGTATATATATTCTTAGAATCTTGTTTGATTTTCTAGCCCATCTCTATATATTGATTCATCATTTTTACATTTTAAGAAAGGTCATGGAAGACCCATGAAACAAAAAAAAAAGTTGCGTGATGCATGCATGGGTTAGTGAATTCTATAGCTATATGTGTTATAAAAGTGATTCTAAGAATGATTCTAAGAATGATTCCAATGCATGTATATATGTGTATATATATGTCTTCTATATTTATATCTAATAGTACACACAGCTCGCCTCTTCTGTATATACATGTCGGTTCCAATACATGAAATTGGCTTTGGCCAAAAGAAAAAAAAATACATGAAATTGGCAACAAAGATTGGAATATGCTTTGTATCCATACATGCATGCAGGGCACCAAAACTAGCTATGATGTGTGTGTGTGTGTGTGTTAATTACAGAAAGTGTGTCATTTTATTTAACAGTTGCCTTACCGGGATAAGAAAATGAGAGAGGGTTGTGAGTGTGAGTGTTTGTTGTTGTTGGAGGCATATTTATGGAGAAGAGGGGGGAAGATAAAGATGTTACATACTCAAAGCTGAAACAAAAAAAATCAATAAATGGAATTTGTCAGCATGTTGTTTGCAGCATATGGGAGAAAACAGAGATGCCCCCCAGGATAGTGGATAATGAACGAACAGTATAGGAACAGAGAAGAGAAAAGAGAGGCTCACATTCACATAATTATACTCAATGAAAGTGCGCATATATACCAGCTTTTTGGTGTTGCTTTTACACATAATGTGGTAGTAGTAGCAGTAATAATGTCAATGTCTGATCAATGATTTGGCTTTGGGATGAATAATATAAAGCATATGAGAACGATACATATATGTGTATATATGATGTAGAATTATAGAATTGTTCCAACGAGCAGAATTATATGATAAATCTGATCTGGAAATAAATATGTTATGATGTACTTATTTTAAGTACTTTTTTTTTGTAGGATGAATTTTTGAGACTAAAGGCATCTATTAGTTCTGAGACAGGCAGTGTCCAATCTAATCAGGATGAACTTAATCTGTGGTTAGAGGTTACCGGTGGTAAGAACAAGAAGGGTCGAATCTATGGGCTTGGATCTGAAAATCAAAATATTGTTTCTTTTATCTCACCTCCTTCCATCAACTCAACGGGGGATTCTAACATTCAAGAATTGCACACGAGGCTAACACACCTCACACATGAGACTGAATATCTCAAACAAGAAAATCAACATCTCAAACAAGCAACTGATATGATTATGACTGCATTGTAAGGAATGGGGATTCAATTGCCTAATCTCTCTAACAATGCCAATGCTGCGGGCCCCTCTGCTACCAATGCAAATGAAGAACATGAAAATTAGAGTTGAGAGCTTGTTGTAGCTTTCTCATGTTTAGTGTTTCCGTACACTTGTTAATGTTAAGTTCTAGACACACTTTTTTTTACTATTTCATGACTTCAAACTTGTGACATATTGCCTTATTAAGTGATCAGGTTACTTTCTATTTCAATGATCATGTTACTTTGCTGAGCATTTTAAATTTTGTTTTCCAAAACTTAATGTAATGGAAATTATTAAAAAAATGGCGCAGAAACAGATACTGTCAAATTTGTTTGCCAAATCAAATTTACCCACGGATTCTGAGACGCAATTCCGTGGGTGGTTAGCCACGGACTTCCGTCTCAGAATCCGTGGGTAATTATCCATGGACTTCCGTCTCAGAATCCGTGGGTAATTATCCACGGACTTCCGTCTCACAATCCGTAGGTGATTCGCCATGGACTTCCGTCTCAGAATTCCGTGGGTAAATAGCCACGAACTTCCGTCTCAGAATCCGTGGGTAATTTGCCACGGACTTCCGTCTCAGATTTCCGTGGCTAAGTTCCCACGCACTTCCGTCTCAGATTACCGACGGAAATTTCCGTCGGCATTCCGTAGGTAATTACTGACAGAAATTTCCGTCGGTAAGTTCGTCTCAAATTACCCACGGACTCATTTTCCTTCCCAAGAGACCGTTGCCACGGTTTTTTTGCCCACGGATTTTGATCCGTCGGTAAGTCCGTTGGTAATTATTTACCGACGGAATTCCTTCTTAAATGTCCGTCTGGAATGATTTTACCCACGGAATTCCGTGGGTAATTTCCGTGGGTAATGGGATGTTTTTTTGTAGTGTTGCATCTTCTACACTTACAGACGATCTTGCCATTACAGCTGGCGTGAGTGAATGCAAAATCCAATAAATTGTTTAATCCGTACAAATATTCTAGAGAATTGCGTGGCAACCTGATCTATGATTTATCTATAGCTACTAGTGAGAGAAAAGAAAATATAGTAAAGAAGACGAGTGAAAAGAGAATTACGAATGCCTAGAAGCTTATATTAAGATTTTCCAACGTTTAACATTTTGTAGCTGACAAATCCCTAATTTTATTATATATTTTCATATTTTATTTAGGGATTTTGTTATAATTTATGAGCTTAAAATGCCTTCTCTGTGCTTAATTGAGATTAAGAGTAAATATATTAAATTAGGACTAAAAAGGGCAAAATTATCATAAAAATTAGAAATTACTCTTAACAATTTATTTTTGAGAAGATTTGATGTTGGGTAAATTATTTTTACTTGTAGGAACTTGGAAAATAGGATTCAAACTGAAAATGGCAGCTTGGAACTTGAATTTGAAAAATGCCAGATTAGTTCCACGAATTTGAGAAATTCCAGTTTTGACCACGAGTTAAACACAATGTTTTTGCTGCCAAAGCTTATGTCTGAATCAAGCGAGCTCTCGACATAACTTGGACTAGAGATACAGTGCCGCGAAGACAGAACCGAGAGACCAACCTTCCACGATTTTCTTCATCGTCTTCATCACCAATCATCACCTTCTCTGTCGCCGGTGACTGTCGCTTTCAACACCACTGTCGCTGACGGTGGAGCTATTACTCTTCTGCAGCACTGTGAACAGAGGTCGTCTTTCACGTAAAGCAGTGAACCTGAGAGCTAGAAGCAGAGAAAAGCAGAGAAGCTGAGAGGCGTGAGCTGAGGGTCAGAAAAGGGAAAAGCCGCTGGAGATGTGAGAGAGCAGTGAGGAGAGACCAGGGGAGCTGTCGTTTCTTCACCTTATACCTTACCTTTACTACCGCCTTCCCACTGTCAGCATCTCCGTTCACTATCGCCGGTGATAGTAATGCTCTTCCACAACCACCGTCCTCCCCTCTTCTTCCATTATTTCTGGCGAGTCTCATCCTTCCAAGCCTTCATTGTCCCAGACCATAGCCTCTCTATTTCTGATATCAATAAAGCTGTGATCCTTTACTCTTGGTCCATATTAATTGCAACACCAACATTCCTTTGTTCAATATTAATTGGTCACTTTAATTAATGTCCTACAAGTCTGTAATTTCGGATGTGTTTGGTGGGGCTTTGTTCATGAGTTGCAGTAGCTGACCTTATTTTCTCCTAGAGCAAGGAATTGAGTCTTGATGTTTGGAGCTACAAAAGGGGAGTTTTGGTTTTAGTTAATTAGCTTAACTATATATTTATGATTTCTTTGGTTTTAAAAATTGTAATTTGTAGTTAAGACTAATATGTTTGCTTTAATCTTTGTTTGAACCAATTTGTGATTTGAATTAGTTTATGTTGAACATTGTGCTCATCAATATATGTGGTTACATATATGTTTCATTGTAATTCTCTGGATTTTCTATTATCTGGCATGGTATTGTTTAGATATTGAGTTGATTTTGGATTACTTTGGAACCAAATGCATAAATTAATTCATAATCACACACTAGGAGTGCTTAATAACATCTCTAGAGTAGGGGTTCCTCTCTTTTGATATTAGACTTATCGGTTGATGGGGTTTGGTACTTTAGAGAACTTAGTGATTTCATAAATTGTATACAAAGTGGTTTTTAATAGTGTTTTAAGAAGTGATTATTCCTAGGTCTAGGAATAATCATTGGTTAATGCACTATACTCAACGGTGTTTGAGGTTTGGTATTTTGAAGGACTTTGATTGCAATTGCTAGTGTTTTGTGTTGAGTTTCGGTTAGAGGGATTAAGTCTTGCCCAGTCTGGGAGATTTAATTCACCTAACACATGCTAGCTCAAAGGGTCTTTTGAGCATTTTTGTCAAACTAACACACTCCCATTATCTTTTGAAGCAAATGATAAATGAAATTCATTGTTCTAGGAGGTTTTATCACACTCTTCAAAACCAATTTCCATTCCATTTCACTTCACTTTTATTCCAAAAAATCCAAAAATATCTATTTTAATTTCATTTAATTCATAGTTTTGAAAATCAATAAATCATATTTTACGCTTGTCAAATTTGCATTGTAATTACTTAGTTTATTAGGAGTTAGTTTCATAATCGGCTTCTCAAAGTGAAACGACTCAAGTTGTGCTCTATTTTGCATTAATTTGGTTTTATTCTTGATAACCTCGAGGCGACTAAAGGGCTCTTTTCAAGTGGCGCCGTTGCCGGGGAGCCAAGAAATTGGTTTCATAGTAACTAAGTGTCAAGAACTTTTGACCGGGGTGAGCCTATTGGATTTTTTCATTTCTAGTGTTTTCATACTTAGTCATAGTTTAGGTTGCGTTTTTGTTAGTTTTTCATTTTGCATGTTTTCTTTAGCATATCATTTTGCTTTCATTCTTAAAGGAAAACTTTTAGTTAAAAAAAAAAAAAACCCAAACAAAGATCTTTGTTTCCATTTGTCTAGGATTTAGCTTAATTTAGTGTTAGGTTTAACTTGATTCTATTGTGTTTTTATTTTTCTAGTCTTTGGAACTTTATTGTAGACTGCTTGATAGATGCTTGGTGATAGAAGTTGAGAGATTTGAAGGGTATTACAACTGAAACTTGTGGAAACTTGAGCCTTGTTGACTCTGCTAGGTAGAACTTGAATTTGCTAGACTATTCTTTTGGTGTTGATCTTATTGCTTGGGAAAATTTCCTTTGAGCTAATGTGTGCAAGAGCCTACTGCAGTTTCTTGTGTGAATTTGTGAAAATTGGAAAGAGTCCATTGATTGAAGGCATAAACTTAGATGGAGGAGGCATCTTCTCAAAGACTTCAAACATTGGAACAAAAATTGGATTTTATTCAATTTCAGGTGGAAAATGTTAGAAGGATTTTGGATTCACAAATGCACAATGCTAGAGTGCAACCTTCTATACCTCAAGCACATGAGTGTTTCTATAGGTTTGAGAATGAGAGGCCTTATCTTGGAAATTCCCCAAACCATCACATACACAATCCTTTCCCTATTACCTATAACTCCAATTCCATTGATTACCTCCCCTATGAACCATCCTATAAACCTTCATTTTCCTCTCCACTATATAAACAAGAACCATACCACCAACCTCCATTTCAAATATATCATCAACCCTCTCACCTCCCATACCATCCTTCATTCGAATTGAGGCACCCACCGCTTGATACACCTTCTCCTTCACCCTATTTTGAACCTCAACCTCATATTCATAACACGCAACGTAGTAGATTGGATACCCTCTTCTCATCCCACAACATGGATTTTCTAACAAGTGCCTTAACAAAGAAGTGTGAAACACTCCAAGAGCAATACCTTCAATTACTCTTGCATCAAGGAACAATTGGAAGCTCTAGGGAGATAGAAGAGCATTTAGAAGACATTGATGAGTTTTTCAAGGCATACTATGCTCATATAATATGGGTAGAGACGAGAGGTGAAGATGGAACCCCTTGGCCCCATGACCTACAAGAAGAGGCACAAGGAGTCCAAGCTCAAGAGTCAAATGCCAACTCTCAAGTTTTCAATCTTCAAGTGCCTATACCCACACAAGATGTAGAGAGGATGCAAGTGCATTTTCAACTAATAGAGGAGTCACATTCAAACAATGGTAATATTCCTCCTCTTCTTGAAGAGGTTGACCCTCCTCTTACTACTATTCTTGATAATGGGAGTGATAATGAGGTGGATGAAGAAATAGTAGTTGAATCCCCTCAAATGCTTGATTTTGATAATGCTTACTATGATGTGTCCAATAGCAGTTGTGTAGTTGATGATGTTACTTGTACTATCTTTGTTGATGATGCATATTCTTTTCTTTCAAGTGTTGGTAAGCATGATTTAGGATTTTATAATGCTATTGAAATTGATGAAGAATTCATTTTTCCCTCTTCTTTAGACTCTTCTTTTGTTTGTTCATGTGAGGACGAAATGTCATGTGCTATTTGTGTTGAAATTGATAATTGGCTCTCTACTTCACATGACATTGATTCTTCATCTAGTTCAATTGATAACATTAAAGTGCATGCTACACTTGATAAAGGCCTTGACAACTGTGTATCTTTTGACTCCTTTAAATCACATGTTTCAGGTAGTTCAATAAGGAAAGATTCAATGATTTTAAATGACAAAATTGTAAATGAAAATGAATCTTTTCATTTAGTTCTTTCTTGCGATTTGCCACCTAATATAGAAAATGCAAATACATGTTTTGAAATTGTACATGGTGATAGCTTGATTAATTCTCTTTTTTCTTCCACTCTTTTTCCTCCCAACTCCTGTTATTGCAAAAGTGATGTGATGTATCCCAACACTAAGTTGGATTCTGCATCTTTCACATTGCAAACACAAGAGAATTTTGAAACTGTGCCTAGTAGTTTGGTTCCTACTGAAGGGAACCAAATTGATTTTCTTGGGTGTGATTCCTGCTTGAAGAGTTTTGTTCTTAATATGTTTACACAATAGTCTAAGTCTCTCCATATTTATATCTTTGGATTTGGTATTGCTTTTGTCTTGTCTTCTTTGCAGGCATACACTTGGAAGGGTCCTTTGCGGTACAAACCTCCACCTTACATTCTTAGACCTCTTCCGATTGATCTTGAACCGCCTCCACCTAAGAAAATCAAGCAAAGAGAATTATGCACTATAAAGACCATCATGTTTCTCATATTGGATGAGAACTTCTCTTTCAAGTGCCTTAAAATATTCTAACAAAGGTTGTCTCTTTCCTCACTTGTTTTCTTCCTAATTTTTATGATTCTTTGAGCTTAATTGTTATGTGAAGAGGATAAGTGTGTGGGAGAGACATAATTCAGTAGTAAAAGGTAGAATTCTTTTGTTGTTCACCCCCTAAGCTTTGAGCTCTTGTCATTCCTTTGCTTTTAGGTTTTGCATTGAGGACAATGCAATATTTAAGTGTGGGGGAGAGATTAGGATTTGAGTCTTGTGTGTTTCATCGTGCTTAATTGCAAAAATGTGTCATTTTCAAAAAAAAAAAAAATTGGGAAGGTGTTGATCCAAACCACACTCTTAAATTTTTGCCACTCTTTGATTTAGAAATTTGTCTAAATACTTATGGGAATTGCATTTGTTCTTGGTTGATTTTTAATGAATTGATTGGTTATTGCTTAGAGTTAGCATTTGGATTGTTGGGTTAATGTATTTTGATTAAGCTAGTGTTCAATTAATCTTTGTGAATGTGCATTTGAGAAGAAAACCTTTGTTGGAAGGATTTTGATCATAATTTCTATTCATTAATGTGTGTTTGCCACCTATTTTAGTGTACCTCCACTACTACAAAAAGGGTAAAAAGTGGCGCACATTTTGTGGCACTTCTTTAAAGAAGTGCCACAGCTTCTCTTTTTTTTTTTTTTTACCTCTATAATTTTTTTTTTTAAATTTTCGGTACCAGCTGTGGCGCCTAATAGATTAAGGGCCACAATTGAGGAGGCCTAGTGTGGCGCCTGCCTACACAGGCGCCACAGTTGGGGCCATAAAAGCAGCTGTGGCGCCTAACCCACCAAGCGCCACAGCTGCAGCATTGAAATTTTTTTTTTTTTTTTTTAATGTGGGCATGTGTGGCGCCTAATTAAATAGGCGCCACACATGCTAATGTATTGTTCAGCTGTGGCGCCTAATGCTTAGGCGCCAGAGCTGAACAAAGAGGCAATTGTGGCGCCTAATTATTTAGGCGCCACAATTGCCCACATTTTTAAAAAAAAAAAAAAAAAAAAAAATTCAACTTCTCTTTTTGACCACAATTATTTCATTTCCCGCGTAGTGGTTTTGTGTCCGCCCCCCATTCCTTCTCTTTTTGACTACTACTCCACTTTAATTATTTAACTACTCTCTCCTCCATTAAACTACTTTCCCTTTCTCATCTTTTTAGTGGATCCGTCGACCCCCTCCCTCCATTTCCTATCATCTTCACACTAAAAAACGCACCCACACGCTCACTCGTCACTCAAGCTAGCATCACCAACTTGGTCTCCCACTCCCTGCGCTGGTCAATTAATAGATTTGTAAGAAGAAGACTATTTCATTCTAGCTTGCTTTGTTTAAATTTTTTTTTTTAGTCAAGATAAACCGTAATATAACGTTTGCCTTTATGTTCCTAATTTAATAGGAAAGAATGAAAACCTAGCTTGTTTCGTTTGCCTTTTTGCTTTGTTTAAATTTTTTTGCCGACAAGCTTGCGTTTTTTAGTAATCTTTTAATTTACTTAATTAGTTGTTGATGTACTGTGTTCACATATCAAGTTCTTGTATTGTGATATTTTTTATGTTAGCTTTGGAGAGTATTAATGTAAGAACATTATTGTTGGGGAACTTGAATTTTAAATATGAAAATTATATACATATATATATATATATATATATAATAGGTTGAAATATAAAATAGAAAGATTGACAATTTGTGGAGATGATAAACACGAAATCCACTCATTTTATATAAAATTTCACAATCAGGAAGCATAAAAGAGAGCCACAGGAAAAAAAAGAAGAAGAAGAAGAAAAAAAAAAAAAAAAAAAGACCCTATTGTGGCGCTTTCTCAAGCAAGTGCCACAGGAGGGGGACCTCCTGTGGCGCTTGCTCCAGCAAGCGCCACAGTAGGGCCCCCCTACTGTGGCGCTTTCTTGAGCAAGCGCCACAGGAGGTCCCCCTCCTGTGGCACTTGCTTGAGCAAGCGCCACAATAGGGTCTTTTTTTAAAAAAAAAATTTTAAAATATTGTGGCGCTTCCAAGCGCCACAGCTTTTTTTAGTGGCATCTAGATATGTGGCACTTCTCTAGCGCCACAGTTAATGCAATTATAAGCGCCACAGCTTTACTTTTTTGTAGTAGTGCTCTAGAACTTGTTTAAATTTTTTTTCAAAATCACATTTGCATTTAGATTAATGAATATGATAGGGGCATTCATTTCATCACTATTTATCCGAAACACAAACCATATACACTAATCCATTGTGAACCCCCTTTGAGCCATTCATATTTCAAAATCCATCATTTATTAACAAGCACTATGTATGCATTCTATTTGCATTAGATTGACATCCAAACATCATTAAATTGCCATTAATATTGTAGATATTAAGAAATGCCATTTACATACATAATATAAAATAAAAAAAAACAAGAATTAGTAGAAAAAAGCATGAAAAAAAAAGTAGAAAAAAATATAAAAAAAAAAAACAAAGGAAGAAAAAGAAAAAAAAAGAGAAAAAAATAATAAAAAAAAAAGCATTTGTTTTGATTGGCAAGGAGATGTGGATATTTGAGACTAAAGTAAAAAAAAAAAAAAAAAGAGTGGATGCCATTATATACATTTGTGCATACATAGTACTTGTTTCATTATTCCTTCTATGAGACCATTTCCATCATTACAACCCTTTTAAAAGTCCCCTTGATTTATGAGTCTAGGTGCTACATAGTGGTGGAGAGAATAGAGTTTCTACAAGCATATGGTAGGACCTAGTTCAGGTGGTATTGAGTGAAATTTCTTATACTTGTGAGAGGAGTTAAACACTTAAATCCTTGAGTGTTCTTTTGTACACATTTCTTTAATTAATTGTGCATTAATCTAGTCCATTTGTATTACCTCATGCTAAGACTTATTTTAGCTTGATTAGTGATTATTGATTAATTCATTGACTCTAACCTTGACCAATTGAAGTTTTCATTTGCGTTTAGTTTTGAATTGATTTTGTTTTTGCCCAAGAGTGCAAAAGTTTAAGTGTGAGGGAATTGATAAATCCCTAATTTTATTATATATTTTCATATTTTATTTAGGGATTCTGTTATAATTTCTGAGTTTAAAATGCTTTCTTTGTGCTTAATTGAGATTAAGAGTAAATATATTAAATTAGGACTAAAAAGGGCAAAATTGTCATAAAAATTTGTAATTACTCTTAACAATTTATTTTTGAGAAGATTTGATATTGGGTAAATTATTTTTACTTATAGGAACTTGGAAAATGGGATTAAAACTGATAATGGCAGTTTGGGACTTGAATTTAAAAAATTCCACATTGGTCCCACGAATTTGAGAAATTCCAGTTTAGTCCACGAGATAAACACAGTTTTTGCAGCAAAAGCTTAGGTCTGAATCTGGGGAGCTCTCGACATAACTTGGACCAGAAACACAGCGCTGCGAAGATAGAACCGAGAGACCAACCTTCCACGATTTTCTTCATCGTCTTCATCACCAATCATCACCTTCTCCGTCGCCGGTGACTGTCGCTTTCAACACCACTATCGCCGACGGTGGAGCTATTACTCTTCTGCAGTACTGTGAACAGAGCTCGTCTTTCAGGCAAAGCCGAGAACCTGAGAGCTAGAAGCAGAGAAAACCAGAGAAGCTGAGAGGTGTGAGCTGAGGGTGGGAAAAGGGAAAAGCCGCTGGAGATGTGAGAGAGGAGTGAGGAGAGACCAGGGGATCTGCCGTTTCTTCACCTTATACCTTACCTTTACTACTGCCTTCCCACTGTCAGCATCTCCGTTCACTATCGCCGGTGATAGTAATGCTCTTCCACAACCACCGTCCTCCCCTCTTCTTCCATTATTTCTGGCGAGTCTCATCCTTCCAAGCCTTCATTGTCCCAGACCATAGCCTCTCTATTTCTGATATCAATAAAGCTGTGATCCTCTGCTCTTGGTCCATATTAATTTCAACACCAACATTCCTTTGTTCAATATTAATTGGTCACTTTAATTAGTGTCCTACAAGTCTGTAATTTCGGATGTGTTTGGTGGGGCTTTGTTCATGAGTTGCAGTAGCTGACCTTATTTTCTCCTAGAGCACGGAATTGAGTTTTGATGTTTGGAGCTAAAAAAGGGGGTTTTGGTTTTAGTTAATTAGCTTAACTATATATTTATGATTTCTTTGGTTTTAGAAATTGTAATTTGTAGTTAAGACTAATATGTTTGGTTTAATTTTTGTTTGAACCAATTTGTGATTTGAATTAGTTTATGTTGAACATTGTGCTCATCAATATATGTGGTTACATATATGTTTCATTGTAATTCTCTGGATTTTCTATTATCTGGCATGGTATTGTTTAGATATTGAGTTGATTTTGGATTACTTTGGAACCAAATGCATAAATTAATTCATAATCACACACTAGGAGTGTTTAATAACATCTCTAGAGTAGGGGTTCCTCTCTTTTAATATTAGACTTATCGGTTGATGGGGTTTGGTACTTTAGAGAACTTAGTGATTTCATAAATTGTATTAAAAGTGATTTTTAATAGTGTTTTAAGAAGTGATTATTCCTAGGTCTAGGAATAATCATTGGTTAATGCACTATACTCAACGGTGTTTGAGGTTTGGTATTTTGAAGGACTTTGATTGCAATTGCTAGTGTTTTTTGTTGAGTTTCGGTTAGAGGGATTAAGTCTTGCCCGGTCTGGGAGATTTAATTCACCTAACACATGCTAGCTCAAAGGGTCTTTTGAGCATTTTTGTCAAACTAACACACTCCCATTATCTTTTGAAGCAAATGATAAATGAAATTCATTGTTCTAGGAGGTTTTATCACACTCTTCAAAACCAATTTCCATTCCATTTCACTTCACTTTTATTCCAAAAAATCCAAAAATATATATTTTAATTTCATTTAATTCATAGTTTTGAAAATCAATAAATCATATTTTACCCTTGTCAAATTTGCATTGTAATTACTTAGTTTATTAGGAATTAGTTTCATAATCGGCTCCTCAAAGTGAAACGACCCAAGTTGTGCACTATATTGCATTAATTTGATTTTATTCTTGATAACCCCGAGGCGACTAAAGGGCTTATTTCAGTCGCGGTTACCAAACCGCTACTGCATTATATTTGTAGCAATTATATGCATAAAATCGCTACAAAGTTTTTATCCTTTGGCAGGATTTAGAAAAATTTATGTTAAACTTATAGCGGTTTAATTAGTGTAACCGCTACTACTATATATTTGTAGCAGTTATAATTTATTAACCGCTACAAATTTCTTGCGGTAGAAGAAATTCAAATTTTAAATTTTTTTACTTTGTATCGGTTTTAAGAAAAAGACCGTTACAAATGTTCATAATCTTTGGAAAATTAAAAATATTTGGTTTTCACTTTGTAGTAGTTATGAGGGTAATCGCTATAAAATTAGAAGACATTGGGAGGGAAATTCAAAATTCAAATGTTGAATATTCGTAACGGTTATTACTGTAACCACTACAACTATTCAACATTTGCATTTTAAATTTCCCTCCCATTGTCCTCTACATTTGTAGCGGTTACCCTCTTAACCGCTACAAAATGAATAAAATGTTTGTAGCGGTTTATAAAATGTAACCGCTACAAAAATATTAAAATTTATTTTTTTTAATATTTGCAGCGGTTTTACAATAAAACCGCTACAAATATATGTTAATTTTTTTTTTTTGTTTTTGTGGTTAATTTTAGAAATATAAATATAACTACCATAAATACAACAAGAATTTAACAAGGCTTTGAAAATATAAATATAACTATTGTAAACGCAACAAGAATTTAACTTCTGAAAATAAAATATCCAAGTTTATTTACAAATGTTTCAAAAAAATATAAATGTCCTAAACATCTGGTCCTCCTTCAGGTGGGGCTCCCTCGAGTGGAGCTGTATCAAGGCGTTGGGCAGAGTCAACAGCACCATTATCATCTATAGGAGGAGTAGGCTGGACGATGAACTGAGGGACAGGGGGAACCTGTGGATGCTCCTCGTCAAGGAACAGGCTACTCCACGACCGCTCGGGCATGTAGTTCATGATATTGCGCCACTACTCATGCTGAGTATAGTACAAATCGGCCTACTACTACTGCTGAGCCACTGTAGCCTGTGTCTTAGCCAAATTTGAGTGCAGCTCCTCAACATACTCATCCCTCGAACGTCTGTGCTTTAAAGCTGCCAGCCTAAGAGGCATTGCTCCTACGGTAGACCATGCTAGATCTGGCACCTATCCCTATCCCCCTTACTCATCCGGGGTGCTCAACCTGACCCAAATCAGCATTTCAATGGTGTAGTGGGATCCACATGTGTGACTTTTGAAGTTCTGTAGCAGTTATCATAACTGAACTGCTATAAATGTGATGACCTTTGAAGTTCTGTAGTGGTTATAAAAGCATAACCTCTACAAATAGCTATCGTTTGGTATTTCGTAGCGGTTTAATTCATAGTAACAGCTACAACCAAACCGACACTATTGTCGCAGCTAGTTGGCGCCAAGTGGCGCCACATTTTGTAGCAGTTACAACAACAAAACCACTACATTATAACCGTGAGAAATTAAGGCGGGAATCTTGCGCCATATTTGTAGTGGTTTTATCCTTTTAACCGCTACAAGTTGCCAATCACTTGCGCCACTTGGCGTGTGGCTTACCACTGCAAGTTTGTAGCGGTTTATGTAATAATCGCTACAAATTTCAATATTATAACCGCTACAAATTCACCGCTACGAAATAACTTCTTTTTTTTTTTTTTTTTGTAGTGTTGGTTTGATTATTGAGAAGGTGGTAATATATAAAAATGTTTGGTTGGATTCCACACATACATATAGAATGGCTTTGCTTTTTGTTGATTTATTTCATTAAGTCTTTTCTTTCATTAGCTTTTATTTACATGATATTTAGAATTAAATTAAAGTATAATAAAATTTTTATCAATTAAACTTTTCATTCCCCTAAAAAAATAAAGTAATAGATATGAAGCTAAAATAGGATGGTCATGCTGATTTTAAGAAAATTTAGATGGCAAAAACAATGCTAAGATTCTAAGAAAGTTCAACATCATTTTACATCTTTTAAAAATCACTATAAATTTAGATGGTAAATTATGTCTTTTTTCAGATTCTCACTTGTTGTAATCCCCATGCTATACCTTTAGAAGTGTAATCCTATTATCTCATATGTATATGATATAACCGTGATGGAGGTTATTCCCTTTATTACCTAAATGTTACAACCAAACGCTTGGATCGAAGAGGGTATTGCATGAAGTTTATAGGGAATCCTGATGCATGAACATACGGAACATGTCGATTTTACATATGTTTAGCAAGCTGCTAATGAATATAACTCTCACGCCGGAGACACTTCAAAATGAAACCAATTTCTTGTGCAACCAAAAAGTGATAGATGGAATTTTAGGAATTGAAAGGCTTAAGAAGAAAACTAAAACAAACAATACTATTGGAAAAAGGCCTCCGAAGTCGTCTATCGTCAAACTCCGGATCTCAACATCACTTTTGTATTAGGATTTGTCGATGGTAACAGGTAAGGATATGTTCTTCTTCATATCACGAAATGTCATCACAGTTTGAGTCACTTGTATTATTGCCGCTGAAAAATCCGAGACGAAGATAGAATTTTTCGGGAATGCCTGAAAATACAACATTGTACATTATCAAAGTTTTATAAGTCACACGGAATATTGGGGAGAGAAGAAGAGTACTCACAAAGGCAAATCCACCAGTTTTATAGATTGGTCCTGTCATCTTGCAAGAAGAGCAAATGGAAAGCAAGAGCATGAGATAAGGAGTTTCATCAAAAATAGCATCAACCTTTTCTTCTTTGTCTTCATTTGATAATGCCTCATTGTACTTTTCAAGACTTCCTAAAGGCTTTAACTGATAATACTTAAATCCCATTTGATTATTCAGAAACCCTTTCACCCAGGAATTGTTTTGATATCCCAATGATCCATTGTTCCTTTTAATCTCTTGCAAGTCCTTCCATGGAGAAGGCTTTGCCGTTGTCCTCTCTGTTAAAATTGATGTTAAATTTGCTGTGTAAACCTGCACAGCTATGGTCAACAAAAATGTGACCACTATCACAACCCATTTAGACATCCCACTTCTCAAAAATTGAATATCTGCAATCATCACACACAAAAAGTTGATGATACACACGCATATTGAGTATATACTAATTCACATAAATTAAGAAGATTCTTGATCCTCACTCTCAATCTCTCTCTGTTGGGGAGAGAAGGGAGAGGAATGTCTCCGTTGACCTCCTTCCTCATTTCCTTTATATTCAATAATATTTCTACCATTATATTAAGTTTCAATAATTGAGATTTATTCTGTAAAATGATTATTAAAATATTAAATATGAAATAATAAAAAATAATAAATAAATTTATACCTAAAAATTGGATGCGAATAATTTATAATAAGAGATTTTTATTATATTTAATGTTATAATAATATTTTTATGTAGTATTAAATCTCAACCATTAAAAGTTGATATAATGGTGAAAACATTCAATGTAGAGGAAATTGAGAGGGAGCTCTATGAAGACATTCCTTTCCCTCTCTCCCCACCATAAGTGCAACATTAGGGAAAAATATTAATCACTTCATAGATTTTAAAAAATCATTCATAAATAAAAACATAAGAGGCTTCTACAAAATGACTTATAAATATGAACAAGGGAGTAATATATATAATCATAATCGATAGCGTGCAGCAAAAGGAACTCACCGCTCAGGTAAACAAGGAAGGGATTGTGGACATACTCTTTGAATTTGCTTTCATCATCATCCTTTTCTTTTCTTTCCAATAAAATTACAATAACAGTTGCACCCACAAAAATTGCAGCAAGAATCAACCATAGGATCCAATGAAAAGGTTTAAGGAGGATCCATTGACTTTTGGAGTCGGACCTGACCTTCATCACCATTGTCAAGCTTGAATCTAAATACGGCATTGTGAAATCAACACATTTTGCACGATTCGCTACAATTGTAATGTCTCCGATTATAACATCAACACCAACATTCTGCAATATTTTCATGCACAGATTAAGTTTTGGAAATGAATGCCCACATTCATTAAATGTGTGTGTTTTGTGCACAGCATGCTCACTAATGGTACTCCTCAGGTCCTTAATATAGGACCTGATTGGGGAGTAGATCTTGGTTTTAATTATAATACTTATTTTTTATATTTGTCAATCTTTTTCTAATATACCCTTATTGATATTATCTAATCAACAATAATCAAGTAAGAGAGAGATTGAGGAAATTAAGGAAAATGATTAGAGTATTGTAGATAAAACATGTCAGATTAATTAATTTAATTAACTTCCTTAATTTAATCAGATTAGGTAAATAGGTCTTATATTAAGTATTAAAGGGAGTATTAGTTATCAAGGGTAAAATAATGGAAAGTAACAGAAATGAATGAAAACTTGCCTTGTTTGTGATATTGCAGAGGAGATCATCATAGCTCGATGGAGTCAGCTCTCCAGTATTAATGTTGTTCACAGGCACAAACTCGTAATGTAAAGGAAATGGCAAAAAATGAACCACTTGTTTAAACACATCAACAGCAAAACCAGTAGCTAATACATTCTGGCCTTTTACAGTAACATCAACCAATTCAGTAAAAAGCGTTTTTGGGACCCCAATTTTCAACTTTGGTAAACTGTCCTTTGTGTTACTGTGAGATATCTGGTCCCTTAGTTTGTATTTACCAGGTGTTTCACCAACTACACTGTAATATTTAACAAGTCCAGTTTCAGGGCTCCAACATCCAACGATACGTTCTCCTTGGCCTTTAACATTGTACACTACAACTTGTGATGGTTCAAGTTGCCCTTGTTTCAAATTGAAATTCCCAGACAGGCCTTGGAAATCAGTATCCATAATTGCTCTGTGAAGTTTTGGGCCTATATCTGCAAACTCATCTCTTCTTCCATTCCTATATCTGAAAGTAGCATTGACGACTAAGCCGGTCTTCTCTACCGCATTGGCTAAAGCTGTGATAGTGTCATAAACCCACAAGCCATATAGCGACAGAGTTTTATCGTACTCAGACTTTAATGTTTCTGCTAAGGAAAGGCGCTTAGTTATGTTGGAAAAAATGACTGGCCTTAGCCTTAAAGCACCGTCTATATAGCCTCTCATTTTTATATCTCCAGCTTCAGGATCCATCACAGAAGATAGGCCTTGTGTAAGTATCCAAGTGTAGCTTTTACAGATCAAACCTGCTTTTTTTACTTGTTTCACAAGTCTAGACCAAAGTTCCACGGTCATATGGGCAAGAAACACATATGTTCGCTTGCCTTTGATCTTGTTAAGCTCGTTGGTGATTTGAGCATCAGTGAAATTTTGACTAATGGCACTGCTATAAGGCACTCGAGTGACCATGTCTTGTAAGGCATAAGTGAGACACGGAATTAAGTCATTGCCGAATTCTGGGTCTTCATAAATGGGGATCACTGATTGCCAATTATAGGCTTTGATAATGGCAGCTATAGCTTCGAACTGATAGCAATGGCTTCCAGTGGATTCGGAGTGGATGAAGAATCGGAAACGAGGTGGCAAAAGAGAAGGACCAGATGGAGAAAACCAAATCACAGGTACATCAGACTCGTTACCAAGTTCTACAACAAACCTTGCTTGCTCTGTGGTTTGAGGTCCCAGGATTGCATGCACCTTTTCGTTATTTATTAGATCCCAAGCTGCTTATTGCCAACATTACGAAATTAAAAAAAGAAAAATGATATGTGCTCTTATTGCTGAAAGGTGAAAATTGTTGCTCTTCATCCATCCCCAAAAATTTATCCTATTTATCACAATGTTAATACTTACAACTGTTGTTCTAAAAATCAATTTTTACGAAATAGTTGAATTTTCAAATTATATTATGACCATTATACCATATATAGACAAACACAACAGAGAGGGAGAGGGTATTGGCTATTGAAATAGCTAAATTTTGGGCAGTGGAACTTTCTAGGAATTTGAGTGTTCTGCAAAATAGCTCTTCTATATATTATCTGTATTTTTGTGTTTATTTTTTCTTATATAATCAAGAGAGGGTGATGATATTTTAGTTTTGAATCGGTCTTTCTTATCCACGGTCCTTCTCTGCAGCTTTATTTTCACCCTCTTCATGGTCCTCTCCAGTCATTCTTTCTTCTCGTAGATGGAGTTGAGTTGGAAACATTGGTCTTGCCACATAGGATGACTCAAATTGAGTTAAATAAGATAATAATATAAAAATTAAAAATATAATGGACTTATTCAATTACGAGTCAAAAGTTTAAAGATTAAGTCGCACAATGTCATAGTTGAAGGATTGATCTATAAGTGATTTAAAATCTAAAGAACTAAAAATTAATTTTTTGTCAAAAATTCTCTCTTAGTGGAATATAGGCATTTATATGTTAACTAATAATGAGAAATGCTATGCTAACGACGAGGTAATCAGGAATTCCCAAAATGCCCCTCCCCTTGGGCTTTTATTTCCATGGTAGAAAGAACAAAGCTTGAACATCCAACGTTTTGACAACAAACATTTAAAAAAAAAAACGTTAATATCATTATTGTTACCGCTTTTGGACATAAACATCAGTTATTTACTTCACAGTTGTATTATATAGGAGAATCGGAGGAGTAGAAGTTACCTGCAGAAGCTGCAGTGAGGAGATCTTGTCCGGAATGCCTGAAATGAAGTTGGAGTTTGGTTGAATAGTTACTATTTGTAGAATAGAAATCTTGAAGTGCAATGTTGGTGCAGTTGAGAGCCATGGAACCCAGTGATGAATCCAAATCCAGAATGACTCCTACTGGTATAGTTACAGGGGAGCGTCTTCTTCTTCCACCTCTTCTTACAGTTGCAGAGTGAGTTAGGGTAATTAGGCATATAAATAAGACCACAAACAAGAGAAAATCTCTTCGTCTTCTCTGCATTTCTGCAATTTTCTGATATTACCTTTACTCCTCTGCTCTCACTCTCACCCTCTCTCCTCAACTCTTAACTCTCATTTTATACATCCTTTTAATTTCTTTCCCTCTTAACAACCATCAGTGGCATAAGATTGTCCATGATAATTTTATTAAGGGGAAAGGTCAATTTCACCCTCAAAGTATTTTGGCTTTACTAACGCTCAAATTAACACTTCATAATGAAGGGACAACATTATTGTGATTTTCGAACTTTAGGACAATATTGCACCAACTTTAACTTTAGGGTACTCATTGCTTTTGGAAAAACATTTTGAAGACAAAAAGGTCTTTTAACCCTTTTGTTAATCCTGTTTTAAATTAGATTTAATGAGATTTTTTTTGGGGTCCTTAAATCTGTTTGTTTATTCTTTCTTTAGTTGACGTATTGACCCCATATATAATTCAAAAACTCTAACAACTATTATTTAAGAGTCATAATTTATAGCTAATGCTCAGTATGTTACAATTAAAATATGTGAGGTTATAGACATGGAGTCTTATCATTTGTGTATATATATTGACTAAGGCTCTGAAACCCAGACCGGTCGTTAAACTGGTCATAGTATTATGTCAAGAGTCAGTGAGTCAAATTGAAGTTAAACCGAAGCTAACCCGGGACCAAACCGGTGAGAAATTGAAGATTTTAGGCTTATTAATATGAAATTCTAAAAAAAAAAATTAAAAAAAAATCAATTTTTTTAAAAAAAATAAAAAATGTTGGACCGGACCCCAAATCGGATCTGTTTCCCTATCGGTTCTCCAATTCCCAGGATGGACCGGCCGGGTTTCAAAACATTGATATAAACACACATATAAGTCCTTCTTGAGATCAGCAACTCATTTCAATTGATTAATGATTGAACCTCTGTAATTTACAAATATAATCAGTGAGTTGCAAAAAGATGATCCCAAGTTGTTGACACAATTTAAAAGCAAAGTAAGTGGGAGTGTGACCATAAAGTCCTATATATATCACTTACAAGTCCTTTTTTAATTTCGTTAATATACAGAATACGTGGGATTTTTGAACATGAGTGCTATCATTTATAACTCCTCTTTCATAAATTTCACCTCCATTTCGTATGATTTGTAATTTATGCATTGATGATTGATGGTAGTGGCTAAGAGAGTGAAGAAAAAAGGGAGAGGAAGATGATAAGAACCTAGCTAATTCCTTCATAATTTTCTAAAAATATTCCAAGGTATTGGCTCTACCTTTCCTATCTGGTGGAATCCAATAAAGGGGAAACATTAACAAAAGATTGAGAAAAAGTAAAAGAAGATAGCGACTTGCCAACTTTAGATGTGAAGTGGGAACGAGGAAAGAAAAGGTTAAAACCATAATGAGTATTTATATAGTCTAAAATTTGTAACAAAAAGGTTCATTTTTCATCACTTGTAGTGCATAATCCAACTGAATATCATGTTTTCATCCAACAAAAAAAAAACAGAATATCATGAACCTCTTGTTTAATTAACATTGTTAATGTATTATTAATTTTGTTTAAAAATTTCACTATTAAAATATACTCTTTATATAATGCAGAAAATCTACATTTATTATAAGTATGGGGGTAGTGAAAATGTGAGGAGATGAAATAATTCCTCCATCTCTTATTATTGGTTTTCTCGATCGAGACACACACACTAAGAAAATATTAAAATATAAGTAACGTGTAAAAATTTAGTTTTGAAAAAATTGTTGAAAATCCCTTATTGCAAAATTTATTATCCAAAGGTACTAAAGACTCACCATGTCCTTGAGCAGCTGTGACTCATATTAAGCAGGTGCAACTCATTTTCATTTGTGTAAATCATATTTTTAACTATATGCAAATGTCTTTGTTTTACACATCTGCACATTGTTAAAGAAGAATTGCACCTACTAAAGCTAGGCTATATCTGAGTCCTCAAGCAAATTTCATGTGCTTGTTCTGAGAAATAAATTTGAAATGAGAGTTTTTTTCTACAACTTTTCCTTCATTTCATTCATTCCCTCCATCAAAGCCATATGAAAAAGTAGGCATATTTAAATATTTAATATTTTTTGAAATATGTTTTGAACCACATCTAAAAATCCATGCTAAACCAATATAAAGTTGGTATAGCGGTGTAAAGCCGTGCTAGATCCCTTTGGATCTTGAGTTTGAGTCTTAGAGGATACTTATGTTGGAAGGGGCAGCCACAAACCCTGAACCAAATACCAGATATAATATAAAAAAAATCCGTGCTAAAGTTTATATTTAAAAATAAAATAAATCTAAAAATTAAGACCTAAAACAAGCCACAATAGAGGGATTAACATTTAAGCAAAATCACTCAACTTTATATTAGAAATCTTATAATACCCGCCTAGTAACCCGTTTAATTCACAAATGGGTCAGATACTCGCACCATCAAAAGTTCCCATATGTTATTATTGGGGTTTGACTATGAGGAATAAAGCAAATTGAATTTGAAATTATACGTTCAATCTTGAATTATAATTATATTAATGTGGTCCAAGCATACCAAGGAGATTCATAGTCTATGATCAAAAGGATCTCCATAATTAGGTTGTTAGTGCAATAAATTATATTAAAACCTATATTTGGGTTAAACATTTTACTTTATATTTGGTTGACAAAGTGGATAATAACACCATCAAAATTGTCTATGTGCAATTATTGGGGTTTGATTATAATGAAGGAGTCATCAATCATCAATCATCAATGAATCAATAAATTTTATACAAGAAATCTTGTAATACCCGTTAAGTAACCCGTTTAACTCACAAATGGGTCGGATACTCACACCATCAAAATTTTCCATCAGTTATTATTGGGGTTTGCCAATGAGGAATGAAGCAAATTGGATTTGAAATTATACGTTAAATCTTGAATTATAATTATATTAATGTGGTCTAAGCATATCAAGGAGATTCATATTCCATGATTGTAGGGATCTCCATAACTAGCACTACAAAAAACACTGAATTTCTAATGGAATTGAGAGTTTTTGACGGAATGGATTTCATCGCTAATAACAACGGACAAACCAATTTTTGACGGAATTCAGATTCCGTCGCAAATTTCCTGCAAAATTTCGGTGGGAAATTTGAGATGGAATTTAATTCTGTTGCAATTTCTGACGGATTGAGTTTTGTCGGAAATTCTGTTGCAAATTCAGTCGCAAACTTATTTTTTATTTTTTCAATTTTAAAAAGCCAAGTGGCAACTCTGGCGACTGCCACCTTGTCACCGACACCTAGATCAGCCACGTCTCGTAGCCTCCTTCCACCACGTGTCATAACCTCTTTTTGTCCTGAAAATGCAACTTGGCCTCTTTTGGTTAGAACCCACGACCTTGTCCGTAAGTGTGCGATACCTTACCAGATGGGTTCAACTGCTTCAACATTCTATTATTACACAATTATATATATAATCTTATTATACATAATCAATTATTTATAAATATAAATTTGTTTCTTATATATAAATGTAATAATAATATAAAATAATTTTATATATTCTTATAATTTTTAATTTAAATTAACTTCATCAAATTAAAAAATTTTACATCTTAAATAAATTTCATATGACTATATTTTTGTCTAATTTCTAAAATTAAGTTTTTTATTAACATTAATTAATAACTAATAAATAATTAACTAATTTTTTTACTAGTATTAATTAATAACTAATAAATTTTATTTTTTATAAATAAATTTTTATATAACCATTTTTCCCTTACAGGGACCAAAACCTATGATTGGAAATTAAAAATATTTTAGAAATTATAAAATAATAATTAAAAAAATAAATTTAAAATATTAATTAATAACTAATAAATTTTATAAAAATAATTTTTTAAAATTAAATTTAATTAAAAAATAATAATTTTTAAATTTTGCCACGGAATTTCCATAGGAATTGAATTCCGTCGGAAATTGTCAGGGAATTTCTAACGGAATTCTTTTCCGTCAGAAATTGTGACGGAATTCAATTCTAGTGAGTCTATCGCCACACCACGACCAGACTGTAGACTACACCGTTGGGTGGGGTGTGACAAGATGCATTGTAAATTTTTGGAAATATATAAAAGGAAGTTTATGCAATATCATCAATTAGTCTATTAATTGTGATACTAATATGACAATTACTCTTATTTCAATTTTTGATGATAATTAAATATTAGTTGAAATATTGATAACTTTAAATTTTCTTTTGTTTTTCAAGAATGATAGTAATAAACTTCATAAGCAACTAATTGGATTTCTAAAGAATAAATTTATAATTTTCCAAATGAATAGAGATTCTTATTAAATTTTGTTCTTATACATCTAAATCAAATATATAATATTTTGGTATATCTCACCTCAAGCAATGCTTTCCGTGGGGAAATATAGCTTGTTTTGGACGAAACATTGTAATTAAAAAGTGATAATAAATAAGTTTACTCCTGTTTTTTATACTTAAAATTTCATCCTAGCAACACACATTTGAATGATTGGAACTAATTATTAGCACGGTTGTTATGAAAATGGGTGGTCTTTGAGAGAGACACGTGTCTATGAAGGAGGGGAAGGGAGGAGAAAATGGGAGGACCAGTAAAAAGGCCGAAGCAGAACAGAGATCATGAATGGATCGGAAAAGAAGAGACTAGACAGTGGACACCCGTGCCCCGCTGCTCCCTTCCTTGATATCGTCATTTTTGTATAGAGATTTGCGCCACTTTGTCTCATAACCCTTGCTTTACTTTCCACCTCACCACGTTACTTTTGGGATGGTCATCCTAAGATCCCAAATTAAATAAAATATGAGTAAGGTACAGATTTATTTTGAAACATCTCGTTGAAGGTTTTTTAGTTCAATATTATCTCAAAATTTTTAAATTCCATACTGTTAAATAAATAACTTTAACAGTTAAAAAATTGAAGTTAATCATTAATTTTTTAATGATAAAAGGTAATATTATTCCATTTTAACATTCTCAGAGTAACATAGAACCTAAAAAAATTTTTAAGGTAAAATTGCTCCCCAGCAAAAAAAAACTTTGGGATGGAAACCGTCATCATCCATAGGTTTTATTACTCTGAAAATGAACTTGTAATAAGAACCACATTTTTTTCTCAAACTATACTATAAATAATAGGTTGAGAGTGATAAGAAATGTAATCACTACACAGTCTCATAATGATTCAGCACTATGAGAACCTTAACTCTATTGGTCTTAAATTTTCTCTAGATCTATATAGAAACGGAATGGAGTAGTTAAAAAGTTGTATACAAATGAGAACCTCAACTCTATTGGTCTTAAATTCGTGATTTTCAGCGTATGTGCACCTTCCCTAGAAATATGATGTTTGTTTTTTAATAGAGGGTTAATATGTGGTTCTGGTTAGCCATGAAAAAACATTAAAAAAAAAAAAGAACAAATTATTCATTACACAGAATAGTAGATAGAATAACAATATCAAGAAGCTCATACACACATGTATCACATGTTTAATTAGTGGCTACTAACTAGCTAGCAAGTCCTAGATAGTATAATTAAGCCTTAGCTGACTTGAAAAGCTGCTTCTTATTACGAAACCATTCAATCACCAATCGATTCAGAATGGAAGGCCTCTCACGCACCCATTTAATCACTGATGGATTAAGAATGGAAAGGCATAAAAAGAGAGCCACAATGGATAATAAGACAGGGTAAAAGCCTCCTCCAAAGTTGGCTATAGTCAAACTTGAAGTCTCTATATCATTTTGATCTTCAAATTCCAAATCTTCAATGGAGGTTGGTAAGGAGCTCTTGGCCATCAGCACACGAAATGGCTCCCCATCTTGAGTCACATTTAAGATCGCATTCGAGAAATGCGAGACCAAGCCAGATTTCTTTGGGAATGCCTAAAAATACAGTGAATATGAAGCAAAGTTTTAAATTGAAGCCCAACTTGACCTTAAATATAGGAAAAAGATGATGTAGTTCTTTTCCCCCCTCAAATTTGCCCTTCCTTAATTGTAACAAGTTTTTGGCCTGCTTTGATTTTTATTTTTTTGATATAGTAAAATATTGTGATAACTAGTTTTAATAAACATCATAGTTAGAAAGCCACACACATGTTTATAGTGGAACCAGCTTCAGTGCTCATCACAATGATGAGCACTAAGTGCTCGTTGCCTCTGCAAACCGTTCAAATCTAATTTGAATAGTTTATATTTATATTTTTTACTTTTACTTTTTTCTAAGAAAATTATTTCAATGCGTGCAGAATCTAATCTAAAATATTCTCTTAACTTTCAGTTATTCAAAAAATGATTTTTTTTTTTCAAATAATTTGAAGGGTTTATTGAAAAATGATTTCTTTTTTTATTTGGATTGATGAAATTCTATTTAAACTGTGTATTTCTCACTACAACCACAAGCTAGTGATGAGCCCTGAAACTTATATAAGTTTAAAAGATGACAACCACTATACTTCTCAAGAACATGAACTTAGTTTTAACTTTGCCTTATAATTATAATTTATGAGGAGGAAAAAGTAAAAGAAGGAATAGACTTACAAAGGCAAATCCACCAGTTTTGTAGATTGGTCCTGTCATCATAAAGTGAGACTTGTATTCGGAGAGGAAGAGCGTGAGATAAGGAGTTTCATCAAAAATAGCATCCACTCCTCCTTTTTCAGTTCCATTTAACAATGCTGAGTTGTACTCTTCACGACTTCTTAAAGCTATCAACCGAGACGAGTTGAATCCTAGTTGTTCAGTTAGAAGCTCTCTCACCCACGACCCATTTCGATATCCCACGCGCAAATTGCTACTTTTATTGATCTCGTTTTCATCCTTAAATGTCGGCTCTCTCTCTTTTCCTTGTGTTAAAATTGATGTTAAATTCGCTGTGTAAACTTGCAGAACTAAGATGAATAGGAATGACGTCAGTATCACCATCCATCCCGCAGCTCTGTTTTCAAAATTATCCATAGCATCTGCAATATATCATCGTACATATAACATTGGTATCAAGTGTATGTACTGTGTGATAGAGCACGTACAAGGCACGAATTGAAACATAGTAACATATAATCAAGTACTCCCACTGTCTCAAATTATAAGTTTCCAATAGCTTATTTGCGTTTATCAAGAAGACAATTAAAATTAGTTAAGATCAAAGCAATAAATATGCTTTTTTTTCAACTACGCTCTTATTTGTAAGAGGATAAGTGAGAGAGATAATAAATGTAATAAATAGAATTAATGGGTAAAGTTGGAAAAAAACACAATAAATATGTTTAAACAAACCTAAAATAAAGTTTATATTTTGGGATGGAGGAGTATATATATGCTATATAACAGAACTCACCGATCTTGTAAACAAGGAAGGGGTTGGAGCGGAAGTCTTTGATTTTGTTTCTTCCGTTGGTTTTGTTTTTTTCCAATATAATTATGATAATAGTTGCACCCACAAAAATCCCGCCAAGAATTAACCATAGCAACAAATTGAAAGGTTTGAAGAGGATCCCCGTGCTTTTGGAGGCATCCTTCACCTTTACCACCATTGCTACACTTGAATCTAAATACGGTAACGTGAAATCAACACATTTTGTCCGACTTGCCACAATTGTGATGTCTCCAATTATAGCGTCAAGATCCTGCAATATTTTCATACATACACACAGCAAGTATACGCAAAGGTTAAAAACATTATATATATATATATATATATTTACATATATATATATATATATTATGCATTCATAAGTATACCAGTATCATACCTTAGTTTCCATTAGAAATTAGGATTAATACAATCTCTGATCTCTTAAATGTATCCTCATTTTACTTTTAATCTCTCAAGTTTCAAACAATAGGTTTTAGTCCATCAAATTTAATTCCATTTAAAACATTAGTCCCTATAATTTAATAAAAATTTGGACCACTTTGGCCTTAAATTTAAGGGACCAAAATCTATAGATTTAAAATTAAGGGATCAAAACAAAATGAGGATAAATTTAAAGGACTAAAGATTATATTAATTCTAGAAACTATAACAGAAAAATTGATACAAGCAAAACAAGTTAGAAAGGAAAAAAAAACAGAAAACTTGCCTCGTCTTTGATTTGTCTACAGAGCATATCATCATAGGTGGTGTTATGGCTTCTACGTTTGTTCCGTAGGGGAACAAACTCATAATTATGTAACGGAAATGGCAAAACTTCACGAGCTTTTAAGAACACATTAATAGCAAAGCCACCAATAGAATTATCTGCATTCACAAATTCAGGAGAAGAATTTGTTCTTGGGACTCCGATTCTCAACTTTGGTGGTTTATCCAATGTGTCACCCGGCCACAGTGGATCCTTTAATGGGTATTCATCACCAGATGTCTCACTAGCTTTACTATAATTTTGAACGAGTCCCGTTTTAGGGCTCCAAGATCCAACGATCCTTTCTCTATCTCCTATCACATTGTATACTTCATACTCCGATTGATCTAGTTGTCCTTGAGTTAAATTAAATTTTACCCCAGACAAGCCTTTGAAATTAGTAGCCAGAATTTTACTCCGAAGTTTTGTGCCATTTGTACCTGCCTCCTTCACTGCCTTAGCCAGTGCCTCAATTGTGTGATAAGCCCACCATCCATAGATAGTTAGGCCACTATTGAACTTATCAGTGAAATCCTTCTCTCTCCCCTTTCGTTTATCTGGTCTTTCCAAATCCATTGGCCTCACTCCCAATGCACCTTGCATGGATCTTTTCAAAGGAACTTTTTCATTCACATACCCACGAAGGTCCTGAAGATTATACAATTTTCTCCGAACCTTGTATCGAGGATCTGTCAGAGAAGATAGCTCTTGGGTAAGCATCCAAGCATATCCTTCACCCATCATATCTTTTTGTTGTGCAGACCTAATGAATGTTGTTCCGAAATCCATACTCATATGGACAAGAAAAACATGTGTTCGCATCTTGTTTAACTTGTCAAGAGTGCTGTTAATAATTCTAACATCTGAATCAATGGCAGTTAGGTTAGCCATTCGTATGCCGGTGTGTTTCAAGACATCAGCGAGGCACGGAAGAAGGTTACTGCCATATTCAGTCTTTTCATAAATGGGAACGATTGATTGCCACCCAAGAGCTTTAATGGTGGCAGCTATAGCTTGGAACTGGAAGCAATTAAGGTCTTCACCGGAGTAGATGGAGGGTACTGATGGAGGTGGCAAAAGAGAGGGACCAGTTATGGGAAACCAAATCACAGGTTTTTGGTATGTCTCACCAAGTGCCACTATAAACCTTGCTTGCTCTGAATTTTGGGGCCCCAAGATGACATGCACTTTTTCAATCATTACTAGATTAATAGCTGCTTGCATATCAAATTAATGTTTGGTCTCCAAGTTCTATCACCTTGACCTCTCCATGTTAATATAAAGTAAAGCCTTTTTTTTTCCTCCCTGCATTCCTTAATATAAGACCAAGTTGACTTTTTTTTTACATACCACTCTGGTCTTATTTATAAGTTCCTTTTAACTAAATCTCACATAATAAGGAGAGATAGTTAACTCAATGATTATGGGGTAAATTTTCAACTATGTCATCATTTATGAATGGGTACTTTTTAACTTTTTCTTCTCTATCTATCTTTAAATTATTTCTTCATTGGTACAATAAATAGGGGCAAAATTGTTACAATCCCATATACTATATTGAAACTGGACTTATAAATAGGACCAAATTTTTTTTTTGTCAAAAAGGACTTATAAATAGGACCAGAGTAGTATTAAGAAAACTAAATGAATTACTGTTTTTTTTTGCCAACAAATAAATTATTTAATTATAGCATATGTTGTGCATCATTAGATTATATATCAATTCATAAGTTAGGTAAATTAGTTTGGAGAAAAAAGATAAATAAAAATATTTTAAAGTAATTTATTTTACTTTCTTATTTTCTTAAAAAAAAGTCAACTAAAACTTGAATTAAAGATTATAGGAAGTAAATAAAATAGGCCTACTCTCGGTTAACTTGGAGAGGTGGGGAGACAGGAATGGAGACCAAAAAGAAAAAGAAAAAAGCCAGATTAATAATTAATAAATAGAATGATATCCCATATTTTGATCAGTGTATTTATATGGTTTTTTTTTTATTCTGGGTACAGTATAGATGGTTTGACTATTGAAGACGAGGCTTGCCCATAATATTATGACCTGGTGACATTATTACATTAGTTTCATCTTGTATTTTCTAGTGCTTAATACATTTCTTGAGTAAAAAAAAAAAAGCTTAATACATTTAAAAATATAATAATAACAAGGGTTGGGCTCACTTTTTACAAGCTCCAAGCCCAACCTAACACAAGCTTTGTGTGGTGTTTTGTTTTTTTAAAAAAATGTCAACAAAATTTAATTTGAATTAAAAATTCATAATTTTTTAACTTTGGATCTTCGTTAACTATGATGTAAATATCAATATTTTTCATTTATACATAATAAGAATTTTAACAAATCATACTATTACGAGTCACGAAAAATATTACCTTGACCATGCAAGCTCACGAAACACAGACAATTTTAAGTTTTTTCCCAAGTTATTGATGATTGCAAAAATTGCATTAAAAAAATAATACTCTCTCTCATCCTTAATATAGGATATATTTAAAGAATTAATCTTAATCCTAAATATAAACTATAATTTTTTTATTTGTCAATTGTTTCTTAATTTACACCTACTGATAATGATACTCCATCAATAATAATCAATGAAGAAATGAAATGAGAGAATTAAAGAAGATGACTAATATTTTTTAGAAAATATATATCATATCATCTAACTTAACTGACTTCTTTAATATAATTAAATTAAGTAAATATATCTTATATTAAACACTAGAACGGGTATGAGTATTGTTTATGTTTTTAGGAAGAAATCAAATCTGAGAAGATGGGGATTATTGGAGTAGTGGTGTTACCTTCTAATGCGGCGGCGACTACGTTGGTCTGAGAAACATCCCGGACTATAAGGTGGATCTTATAATTAGTGGCTGCATCGTGATGAGCAGAATAGTAATCTTGGACGGCGAAGGCGAGGCTGTGATTCACCATTATACCAAGTGTTGAACTCAGATCAAGAATCACTCCTACTCGTATTTCTCTTGTGGCTGCCATGGAAGCTCTTGCTGTGATGCTAAGCCATAACAGTAACACCACAAGACTCACAGTACTAAACAGACTTGAAGCTTTGAAGCTTTCCTGCAACTCTGCCATTGATCTCATCTCTCTCTCTCACACACACACACAACCTTTCCCTTCTTTTTATGTAGCTTTCAATGTTGTTATGTCCTTTTCACTCTTTTTCTCTTGTCGTTCTTGCATACTTCGGTCCTAAATATATATTAAGACATATTTACATAATTTAATTAAATTAAGAAAAATTAATTAATATGATATGTATTTTCTAAAATACCATAAATATCTTTCTCAATTCATTCATTCCTTTTTCTTCTTGATTATTGTTGAGGGATCATCAATAGGATAAATTAGGAAATGATTGACAAATATAAAAATTATATTTTATATTTAAGACCAAAATCAACTCCCTGAATATATCTTATATTAAAGACAAGAGGAAGTTTTTTTTTTTTGGATTAAGTCTTAATTTCAATTTTCTAATTATTCATGCATTATTTGTATATATTCCTATAGAGGTTCATAGCGAATATTCTCATGCTTTTATTATCATCGGTGTTTATCCACTCTTTTTCTCCCTGTTTCTCCCTCACCATACACTTAGCTTGTACATGGTGCTGGTGAAGTCAAGCATCTTAGGCATAATGCTTAGCTTTTATAAAGTACGCCTGTTTCTATATAAATTATAATTTATAAAATAATTTGCCCAATACATATATTTTTAAATTCATCCATATTGTTTATTAATAAATATAACTTTCTATAGTTTCCCCTGATTTATAGTAATTAGGTATCCATAGTGTTTTTATTCGATATATGCATTGGTTTCTATCCTTATAATCAATTAATTAGGATTGATATGTGTTAATGTGTATGCTCTCTAAATCACATGTAAATTGTAACAAAATATAAAATTAAAAGGGGAAAATTGCACTCATGTCCCAAGTAAGACAAATTATTATTATTATAAGGTCTCTTGAAATCTTTAAATTACTATAAAACCCAGGGGACTTGAGGGTAAGAGAATATCCATTTATAAAAAAGATGTAATTGCATTTGTCCTGATTCAATTGTCACTACCTGCCCCTCGCTTGTCAATTCATACTCCTTCAATTGTTAATTCATATTCTTTCACTTGTCAACCAAAATGAAATTATAAGGTAGTCATGATTAAAAGTATGATATATATCTGCCATAAAATTTAATTTTGTTTTGGTTTATAAGCGCACATGAGCAGCCCAAATGAAGAGAAAGTAATTAAAACATATATTATATTTTAATTAGTTGATAAGTGAAAGAGCATGAATTGATGAGTGATGGAGCATTAATTGACAAGTGAGGCAGCAGGTAATGACAACTGAATGAGAACAAAGGAAAGTCCATCTTTTTACAATCGGAATATCTTATGCTCAAGTTCTTTAGGACTTGCTAGCGATTTTAAGATTTCAAGGAACCTTTGTTGGTATAGTTCTTACAAATACAGTGTGTAATTCAAGTCAAGTCTAAGTACGTTGTCCTTAAGAGCTATTTTGTAATCACTGGATGATAAGAAGCGGCACTCCCCAGGATAAAACGGACTTTTCCTGCGAGCACAAGGTGAATAGAAAAGTAAAAGATAGAAGCAACCAATAGGTAGAGAGAATATGAGATGGAGAGAAAGCTTGAAGGCTTCAGATGAGGAAGAGAGTGCTAGAGATTTACAGGGCGAGGTGCAATTTTCCCAATTAAAAATTATGCTTTTCAAAAATAAAATTTATTTACTACAACCGTATATGCTTAAAATAGTCTCCCTATATCTATATATAAAATTTTTAATTTGTTGACTTTTAATTTTATTTAAATTCATGATATAATAAAATGAATCTAGGTGTATTTCGGGTAAGAATCAAATTATGAACTACTAATGTTAGTTTTTTTTAAATTAATAAATTATGAAGACCTAATTTAAAAATCATAAAGAACTGATTAAAAAAACCATGAAAATATAATTAAAAATTAAAAGTAATTATAAAAGCTTGCATAATACATGCACTTTTTCCTTAAAAAAAAACTGAAACCCCTAGTCTTGGAAAGAAAATCGAAAGGGCCCTTTCCTTTGGCGGGAAAAAGAAACACTAGAGTGGAATATTGGGAAACTCTCTGATTAATTAAGAAAAGGGAGAATTACTATTACCTTACAAGAAATGGATCTAGTTACTGCACAACATAAACTTAATTATAACCATTTCCTACATTAGAATTTGTCATTACATATTTCTCATCTATTACCTGCCCTTTGAATGATTAAATTTCTTCTTCCTTGTAATCTTATAAAAATTCACAAAGAAAGGCACAATGGCATCAGATGGAGTGACGTGTGAGAGAGACGCAACGCATGAATCATGTGGTAGCATTATTAAAGTAAAGTGGCGTAGGGCCATGTTCTCCAATGGTCGGAACATGATGACTGAAGAGATAAGTATAATTAGCTTGGACCAATAATGGATATGTGATGCGTGTCTTCAATCCCATGCATTGAATTAATTAAGAGAGCAAGTGCGTGTGGAAAAAAAAGTATATATTTTGTGGAAAAAAAGTAGGGAAAGGTAGGTAGATTTGTCATTAAAAAGAATGGAGGCCTCCCAATATGAATATAGGATACTTAATTCTTACTACATCATCATAATTAAAAGAAAAGTAATTAAATTAATTACCCTGCTTTAAAATGAAATATCAATAATCTTTCATGATACTCCCTCTGATCCTATTTATAAACAACTTTCTTCTTGATTGCACAAAAGGAACTGATAGTTAAAAGTAATAAATGTGTCAAAAATACCATGTTTTTTTTCCATATATGCCCCTATTTATGAAAAGAGTATAGGAGAGAAAATAGATAAAAAGTATGAGAGATAATAAGTATTTAATAAGGGTAAAATAGAAAAAAAGAAGGTTACATTTTCAGACAAAAAGTGAAAGTTGCTTATAAAAGGACCAGCCCTATGAGAGAGAAAGTTGCTTATAAATAGAACCGGAGGGAATAGTCAAGAGTGGTTTTGAAAAATGTTACTACCTTCAGTCCTAATTATAAGACAAAGTTGACTTTTTTTTTGAGAGATTAAAGAAGTTAAATAAGTTACTTAATCATATTATATGTTATATATCGTTAGATTATATCAATTTATTAGTCAAACTAATTAGTTTAGAGGGAAAAAATAAAAATATAAATACTTTAAATTAATTTAATTAGCTTCCTTAATCTCTCCAAAAAATCAACTTTATCTTATATTTAAGACCGGATGGAGTAATTAATATTTTAATGTTAGGCTTAAGTATACATTTCGTCTTTCAAACTTATATGAAATTTCAGTTTACTCCCTTGAATTTATGAGCCTAATGATATTAAAATTAGGAAATTGAAAATCTAATTTATTTACATAAAAAATGAAGAAAATATAATTAATAAACTTAAGAGATAAAGCTGAAATTTATTGTGAATTTAGAGGACAATATTTGGTTGATATCTAGTAAGGGATGTGATGGAGTAACAAAAGCCACCTTTATATTAGCCCTATTACTTCTTTTGGCTTTCTTTGCTGCTTCCATCCCGATGAGGCAACAAGTAATGTTGATTGTTTAAGGCATGTTTCTTACAAAATCATATTCATTAATTATGTAACGAGTAAAAGTTATTTGGGGCCTTCTTAACTGAGTAGCAGAAGAATGTTGAAAAAAATTTTCTATGTGAAGAGAGAAGCTAGCTTTTTTAAGCATAATGCACAAATGAACTTTATAAAACACTCCAAAACCCATTGGGGGAATACAGTTACTCCTAAAAAAATTAATTTGATGACCCAGTTAAATCTAAAAGGGTTTTTGTTAAAATTCAAATGATTGTAAATAAATGTCTAATTCTTATGTAAAAATATAGCAAACCAAGGGGACCCAGTTGTGTCTAAATTTTTTTGTTAATATAGCAAACCAAGACCATATACATAGTTTACCAACAAAGCAGCACAACGCAAAGCAATCCAAAACCCGAAAAAACCAAAAATAACATAATTAAATTATTATGTAAAAATTGTTATGAATATTAAATATGTGGATGTCCATTGACTCATATTAATCCTCCAGTCAACTTGACATAAAGAAGAAAAGAAGACATGACACAAAGCAAAAGCAAAAGAAGACAATGACGTAAAGAAAAGAAGACAAGGACATAAAGACGATATAAAGTAACCACGGTCATTTAAATATAACCATGGTAATACAACCAGGGTTAAATTTCTGCCTCTATATAAAGGGCTGTAATTGATTGTTTCAATTGAACTGAATGAGAACATCTCTCTAACTTCTCTCTAGAAATTCTATCAATTCTCTTTGAATCCTATCAATCTTCTTTCTTAGAACATATACTTTTATAACACGTTATCAGCACGAAGCTCTAAAAGAAGGTATGATCTTCTTATGATTTCTTTAGTAATTATATATACGTTGTTTTATTTTATAGATCTGGGATAATCTGAGCCACTATATGGAATTAGAGAGATACTTTTACCGATTGTTATATAACATCGGGTTCCATGGCTAAAGATTGGAGATCGTTATTGTTTTTATATACAAGTTCTTTTATATTATTATTATTATTATTATTATTGTTATTATGGCCAGAAGCCATACATATCTGATTCTTGAAATTATGACCAGAAGTCGTAATGTTTTAATAATATGGCCAGAAGCCATATCCATTCTTATTATATAGCCAGAAGCTATACACATTTTTCATCTTATTATATGGCCAGAAGCTATATATATTTTATCTTTTATCTTATTGTACGGCCAGAAGTCATGTACAATTTTTATCCTGAAGATAATATTTAATTCCTCATCATGAGATTAAATGGCCCGAAGCCATACATGTTTTAATTTTCTTATCTTGCCTTATGAATTATTTATTGTCTTTATGAATTTACAGTTATTATATGGCACATTTACATTTCATATTTTAATTATGTTCATTTATTTCTTCAATTAGTTTGAACAATGGCAAACCTGGCAAAACTTGAAATTGTGGCTCTTGACATTACCGGGAAAAATTATTTATCTTGGAAATTGGATGCGGAAATACACTTGAATGCCAAAAGTCTGGAAGACACGATTAAAGAAGGAAATAAAGCATCCAACAAAGATAAAGCCAGATCAATGATTTTTCTTCGCCACCACTTACATGAAGATTTAAAAACTGAATATTTGACAGTTATGGACCCACTTGTCCTTTGGAACAATTTGAAAGAAAGATATGATCACCAGAAGTTGGTCATTCTTCCAAAAGCTCATTTTGATTGGATGCATTTACGCTTGCAAGATTTTAAATCTATAAGCGAATATAATTCAGCTATGTTCAGAATTACTTCGAAATTGAAATTATGTGGAGAAAATGTTACTGATGATGATATGTTAGAAAAGACATTCTCCACATTTCATGCATCCAATTTGCTCCTGCAGCAGCAATATCGTGAAAAAGGTTTCAAGAAATATTCTGAGTTAATTTCTTGTCTCCTTGTGGCTGAACAAAATAATGAGCTTTTATTGAAAAATCATGAATCCCGTCCAACAGGCTCAACTCCATTCCCTGAAGTGAATGTAGTCACTAATGAATCTTATTGTGGCCGTGGCCGTGGCCGTGGACGTGGACATGGACGTGGACGTGGGCGTGGCTACAGCCGTGGGCGTGGTCGTGGTCGATATCATGGAGGTTCAAATTCCTACCAGAAGTGGGAAAAGAATGATAAGAACCAAAAAGGAGAAAGCAGTAGGCAAAACAAATATGCTGATAATCCATGCTATCGATGTGGTGGAAAGGGCCATTGGTCTCGTACCTGTCGTACACCAAGGCACTTAGTTGATCTTTACCAAGAATCAATAAAAAATACTGGTAAAAGATCAAATGTTGAAGTTAATCATGTTGATCAAGGCGAGAATTCTGAGTATGCTGATATAGATAATAACTATTTGGATGTTGCAGATTTCTTAATATAATTTAAACTGTTATATTTTATTTACAGTTGTTTCTATCATATGTATTAATTTTATTTATGTTTTTATGAAGAATGAATTCTATTGGCATCAATCCTGAAGATTTATGTCTCGTTGATAGTGCAACAACCCACACCATACTTAGACATGATAAATATTTTTCTTCCCTGGTAATACGAGAAGCCAATGTTCAGACTATATCTGGTAGTATAAATTTAATTGAAGGCTCCGGAAGAGCTAATATTTTGTTACCTGAAGGAACAAAATTATGCATTGATAATGCATTTTATTCTACCAAGTCTAAAAGAAACTTACTGAGTTTCAAAGATATCCGCAGAAATGGATATCATTTAGAAACAACAACTAAAGATAATAAAGAATATCTTGTTATTACAAATATAGTTGCTGGTAGAAAATGCATACTAGAAAATTTTCCTATTTTTTCTTCTGGTTTGTATTACACATGTATAAGCACAATTGAAACACATACTATTGTGAACCAGAAGTTCAATAATGCAGACCAGAAGTTTGCCAATACAAACCAGCAGTTTGATAATGTAAACCAGAAGTTTACTAATGAATTTAATGTTTGGCATGACCGGTTAGGCCATCCCGGTTCAATAATGATGCGACAAATAATTGGGAATTCATGTGGACATACCCTGAAGTGTAAACAAATACCACAATCCCATGATTTCTCATGTGTTGCATGTTCCAAGGGAAAGTTAATTATTCGCCCCTCACCAAGCAAAGTAGAAAGTGAGTCTCTCACATTTCTAGAACGGATACAGGGAGATATTTGTGGGCCAATACACCCACCATGCGGACCATTTAGGTACTATATGGTTTTAATTGATGCATCAACTAAATGGTCGCATGTTTGCTTATTATCTTCTCGCAACCTGGCGTTTGCGAGACTACTTGCTCAATTGATTAGATTAAGAGCACATTACCCTGATTATCCTATCAAGAAAATACGTCTTGATAATGCTGGTGAATTTACATCACAAGCTTTTAATGAATATTGTATGTCTCTTGGAATTGATGTTGAACATCCTGTAGCTTATGTTCACACGCAAAATGGACTTGCAGAATCATTGGTTAAAAGGTTGCAACTTATTGCAAGACCTTTACTTATGAAATCTAATCTACCAATTTCTGCTTGGGGCCATGCCATTTTGCATGCAGCAATGTTAATTCGCATCAGGCCAACAAGTTATTTAAAGGTTTCCCCCTTACAAATGGTTTTTGGTCAGGAACCTAATATTTCCCATATAAGAACTTTTGGGTGTGCGGTATATGTGCCTGTAGCACTGCCACAACGCACCAAGATGGGCCCACAAAGAAAGATGGGAATATATGTTGGGTATGAATCTCCATCAATTATAAAATGTTTGGAACCATCCACAGGAGATTTATATACGGCACGATTTGCCGATTGTCATTTTGATGAATCATTTTTCCCAACATTAGGGGGAGAAAACAAACAGCTGGGTAAAGAAATTAGTTGGAATGAATTATCATTGGCTCATTTTGATCCTCGTACAAAACAATGTGAACTTGAAGTTCAAAAGATAATTCATTTACAGAATTTAGCTAATCAAATGCCAGAAGCATTTACTGACCCAAAGAAAGTGACAAAGTCACATATCCCAGCTGCTAATGCTCCTATTAAAATTGATGTCCCTGAAGGACAACCTGCTATGAATGAATCTAAAACACGCCTGAAGCGTGGTAGGCCTATCGGTTCCAAAGATAAAAATCCTCGAAAAAGAAAAGGAGCAAAGAATATAGATGGTCAAGTCGAGGATAATGAAGAAAAATTAGTAGCTCCAGAAGAGCCATCTCCTGAAGAGATATTATCTCCAGAAGAGAACATTGTAGTCCCAGAAGAGACCCAGGTACCTGATATATGTGAAAATAATGAGATCTCAATAAATTATGTTATGAATGGAATCCGATGGGATAGAAATGAAGTCAATGTTGATGACATCTTTGCTTATCATATAGCATATGATGTAATGAATGATAATGAGGATCATGAGCCAAAATCCATTAGTGAGAGCCAACAAAGAAAAGACTGGCCATTATGGAAAGATGCCATTAATGCAGAATTAAAATCATTGGCAAAAAGAAAAGTATTTGGACCTATAGTCCTTACACCTGAAGATGTAAAACCAGTTGGATGCAAATGGGTCTTTGTACGAAAAAGAAATGAAAAGGGCAAAATAACTAGATATAAGGCACGTCTAGTAGCCCAAGGTTTTACACAAAGACCTGGCATTGATTTTGAAGAAACGTATTCACCAGTAGTGGATGCGACTACTTTTCGTTATTTAATCAGTCTAGCAGTAGATGCAGGACTTGATTTACATCTAATGGATGTTGTGACTGCCTATTTATATGGATCACTTGATAGTGATATTTATATGAAAGTCCCTGAAGGACTTAAGATGCCAGAAGCATCTAATTCAAGTTCTCAAGAACAATACTCAGTTAAGTTAAATAAGTCCCTGTATGGCCTGAAGCAATCAGGGCGCATGTGGTATAATCGCCTTAATGAATATTTGTTGAAAGAAGGATACAAAAATGATCCGATATGCCCATGCATCTTTATGAAAAGATCTAATAGTGAGTTTGCTATAATTGCTGTTTATGTTGATGATATCAACATCATTGGAACTCCTGAAGAGCTCCAAAAGGCAATTAATTGTTTGAAGAAAGAATTTGAGATGAAGGACTTGGGAAGAACAAAATTCTGTCTTGGATTACAGATCGAGTACTTCAAGAAAGGGATATTTGTATATCAAGAAACTTATACAAAGAAGATCCTAGAGCGATTTTACATGGATAAATCTCATCCATTATGTACCCCAATGATTGTAAGATCTTTGATGGTGGATAAAGATCCATTCAGACCTCGAGAAATTAGAGAAGAAGGTGATGAAGAACTACTTGGTCCAGAAGTACCATATCTTAGTGCTATTGGAGCACTAATGTATCTTGCTAATCATACACGTCCTGATATATCATTTGCTGTTAATTTACTAGCAAGATATAGTTCTTCACCAACACGAAGGCATTGGAATGGAATAAAGCGTATTTTTCGTTATCTCAGAGGTACAACAGACATGGGGTTATACTACTCAAATGTATCCAAGCATGAACTGGTTGGTTATGCAGATGCTGGATTTTTATCTGATCCACATAATGGTAAATCACAAACGGGCTATCTATTTACATGTGGAGGTGCAGCTATTTCATGGCGATCTATGAAACAGACTATATCAGCCACATCATCTAATCATGCAGAAATTCTAGCAATACATGAAACAAGTCGAGAATGTATGTGGTTGAGGTCAGTAATACATCATATACGTACAACTTGTCTTTTATCTTCCGGCAAAATGATCCCAACAATCCTCTATGAGGATAATGCTGCATGTATCGCTCAACTTAAAGAAGGCTATATCAAGGGCGATAGAACGAAGCATATTTCACCAAAATTCTTCTTCACTCGTGATCTTCAAAAGGATGGTGAAATAGATATCCAGCAAATCAGGTCAAGTGAAAATCTAGCAGATTTATTCACCAAGTCACTTCCAGGTACAATCTTTGAAAAACTTGTTCATGATATTGGTCTTCGGAGATTCAAAGATTTCAACTGATATTATCAAGAGGGGGAGTCGATACACGCTGTACTCTTTTTCCCTTATCTAGGTTTTGTCCCACTGGGTTTTCCTAGAAAGGTTTTTAATGAGGCAGCACTCGACGGTGTATCAATGAATGATGTACTCTTTTCTTTGGCTAGGTTTTTATCCCACTGGGTTTTTCCTAGTTAAAGTTTTTAATGAGGCACATTCATAATGGACATCCAAGGGGGAGTGTTATGAATATTAAATATGTGGATGTCCATTGACTCATATTAATCCTCCAGTCAACTTGACATAAAGAAGAAAAGAAGACATGACACAAAGCAAAAGCAAAAGAAGACAATGACGTAAAGAAAAGAAGACAAGGACATAAAGACGATATAAAGTAACCACGGTCATTTAAATATAACCATGGTAATACAACCAGGGTTAAATTTCTGCCTCTATATAAAGGGCTGTAATTGATTGTTTCAATTGAACTGAATGAGAACATCTCTCTAACTTCTCTCTAGAAATTCTATCAATTCTCTTTGAATCCTATCAATCTTCTTTCTTAGAACATATACTTTTATAACAAAAATTAAAATTTTCCCTTTTACTTAATTCTTTTGATGTCAATTTTTATTTTTTTTTGGGTAATTGCCACCACATCATAAAGCATGAGTAGGGTATGCTCTGTCCCTCTGGTGATGTAAGTTTGTGGCTTTGGAGCATTCATGTGGAGGCCTTCTCTTCAATTTTGACTCAGCAAATTTCGACCAAAAAAAATTGACTCAGCAAAAGCTGAATGAGACAAATTTTGGGGTCTCATCATAATTAAGATAGGCTTTTATGTTAAAAAATGTTTATAATCATACTTAAAAAATATTATCTTCTAACAAATTTCTGCACCATCTTTAGAAAAACGTAAAAGTTTGCAAATCAATATAAAGCAAGGTAATGGATTATATGATTATATCCTATCAAAGTATCTTTAAGTTATATATTAAAGAAACCTCTGTTCGCTTAAAGAATGCTATAAAAACTTGAAAATTGATGAAAATTTCCTATTGCTTTCACAAAAAATTCCCTATTTGTTAAATTCTTCTTCTATTTTTATTTTTACCTGAGTTCTTTGTTATTTCAATTTTTTTTTTATTTTTCACTATTATTTTTCTTTCTTTATTTAATCAATGATTTTCCCTCGGGAAAATAACAACCAGGTCCCATTTAAAAGAAATAATCACAACCAATTCCTTTAAAATCATCAAATTGTTATAAAGTCTCATGAGACCTGGGTGATATTTGCATGAGATTAATTCTAAATATGAAAAATACCATTTTGCCCTAAACCACTTGAAACTTCACTGCAATTTTATAATTTTAAGGAATTTAGTTGTGAATTTTTTTTTAACATGGGACCTAATTGTCATTTTCTCTTTCTCCTCTCGAGGTTTTGAGCGTAAAGAGTTTTCACATATCTCATAAGTGCACTCCCTCATATTCAAACTTTTGTTTTCCTCCTTAATTGCAGGGACAAGGCTGCTTATACCATTTAAACCAAAAGCTAGTTATTTTTGTCATTTTTCCCCTTTAAGTGGTCCTAATGTGTCATTTTCCTTTTTTTTTTTTTTTTCGTTTTTAGTGTTAGCCAACTAGCATAATTATATTTAAACTTCTCTCAAGTTGTCGGATTTCATCACATAAATATTTTTCAATTAAATTTATAATTAGTTTGGCAATATCTAGAGGTCATTAATAATAAATGTTGACTTTGATTATAAAGTAATATTATATTTATATTTTCATGTGTAAGTAATTGTTTGAAATGCTAAATTATTTAAAAATTAACAAATTTTAATAATATAAAATTTATTTATGTAAAAGAATCATTTTTATTGATTAAAAAGGAAGAGTGAACTTATGAATAATATTAAGGTTAATACTAGTTTTGGTTCTTATAGTTTACAATCATTTTGATTTTAGTCTCTGAAGTTTCAAACAATTGGTTTTGGTTCCTCAAGTTTACTACGTTTCAAACCGTTAGTCTCTGAAGTTTTAGAAGAACCTGAAGCCAGACTTAACACTATTAATTAAGCTTATATGACGTTAACACCATTAAATATGCTTGTGTGGATGCTAAATATGCAATTTGAGGTGGAAAAATAAATTCTAAACATATTTTTTTGGGAAAAAACACTTAAATACCATTTGAATTTCAAAATCCAAAATCAATAATCTTCCAAAAACCTAAGTTGTCAATTTCTATGCTCTTTTTATCAATTCCATTACTCTTATTACCAACAGAACCAATTTGAGATTTTGAAGTTCAAGTGGTATTTAAGTATCTTTTTTTCTATTTTTTTTTTAAAAAAAAGCTGTTATATATTTTAAAAAGAAAAATATAACGAACGTACAGCTCTGAATCTAATAACCATTTTATGATTTCATGACTTTTCTTTCATTTTATTTGATCAAGGATATAATTTTTTTTCAAGACTTGGAGCGTAAAGGATTTTCCCCTCTTTCAGTTTATATCTCATGTTTTATTTCTTAAAGAAGTGAGGCTCCTCCTAAATGGGACGAAACTCGTCTAGTCGTTCAGCGGGACGTCGTCCGGGACGTTCTCGATTAGCTACTGTAGAGGAATCGTCCCATCCTTATCCATACTGTGGAAGAGACGGTTCCTCCAGTCGTCGTCCATCTTCATCAGCGTGTAGCTCGTCTAGTTGTCCCGGATGGCAAACCTAAGATGTAAAACCATTGAAAAAAATATTTAAATATGACTAATTACAAATAAGACAATTAAAAAATATTAATTAAATATAATTAATTACATAAAATATAATATAATTAAATACTATTAATTACCTGCACCACCTCGTCCCACGCCAGGTCCTTGGCCCCTTCGGAATGTTCCTCCGCGTCCTGAAGTGAAGGGGGAACTGCATCCAATTCGAGCCCAGCTCATTCAGGAAGCGGTTGAATAGGTGACCACCATTGTCGATGGGTTGGTCCGTGGCCTCATTCCACGGAACTACAACTCATAGTGTCCAGTCCAAGCTGTTCAGACTGGCCACATCCAGCCTCCTCGTGGACACACTCCCCTGCTCATCTGCACAATTTACCGCACATTATATAAATTGCAATTCAAATTTAATATTTTGAATTTAAATATTTAATTTATTAAAAACAATATTTACCTTGGACCTTCACCTCAAACCCAGTAGACCGAGAAAACGACCATTGTGGGTTGTTCTGGTCCCGTGCGTCCTCCTCATTTAGGAACCGCTCCATGTCTTTGATTGGAATCGGGATGTCGAAGTCCTCATTCACGTCATAGTAACTGACACTGATATCTCCCTCTCCCAGATCAGGCACCTATGGTGCGGTCGTCTCCTATAGGACCGTCTGCGGTGGCTGTGGTAGGGCCGACTCCTATGGCTGCTGTGGGGAGATAGGCTAAAATGGCGTGGTACCTCTCCCTCCGCACTGCTCCCTCCCACTGCCCCTTCCTCTACTGTTGCCACCTCGCAGAATCGGTCTGGGGACCTCGGGCTCCTTCCCCTTGTCCATCCCTGAAGCTATATCAACTGCAAAAATTAAAAAAACAAACCAATTAGTCACAATTATATGTAAAATTATAATTAAAATAAAAATAAAATATGTATTGTCCGTACCTCAAGTGAGAATAATGAGAAATGCTGTAGCAAAAATTCTCCAACAGACGTCAGAATGCTCAGATCTAAAGAAAAATTCTCAGAGAAATGTCAGAAAACAAAATGGCCAAACGACAAAATGGAAGGGGCGGCGGGCTTTTATAGTTGGGGACTTTGTAGCGGTTCTTGAATGAACCGCTACAAAAAAGCTAGGGGGCCAAAATTTTGTAGTGGTTATAAAATAACCGCTACAAAAGCGACAACCTTTAAAGTTCTATAGCAGTTATGAAAAGCTAGCCGCTACAAATGTGATGACCTTTGAAGTTCTGTAGCGGTTATGAAAACCTAACCACTACAAATAAGCGACCTTTGGCATTTTGTAGTGGTTAGGTTCATTGTAAACGCTACAAATTACCGCTACAAATTTGTAGCGGTTTAGATTATAATAGCTACAAATGTTACAATTTGTAGCGGTTAATTGTAACCGCTACAAATTCACTGCTACGAAATCCCTTTTTTTTTAGTAGTGAACTGATGGTTAAAATTAGTTAAAAACGATAATTATGTTAAAAATATCATATTTCTTCCATAAATACTTTGAGATGTTTATTACATCTCAATAAATAATTTGGGCGTTAGATGCCTCTTTACCTTAAATAGAAATGAGATTCGTACTTTATAAATATCTCTCATCGACTGTGTTTAAAGCACAAAAGGACGCATTGATTCCCTCAAAACTGTAAACAAGGAAGCACGAGGGAGTAGGGTATTCTTTGTCCCTTTAATTTGCCTTTGGTGAGGGAAGTTGGTGACTGGGGAGCATTCACGTGGAGGCCCTTCTTATCAATTTTGACTGACAAAAAAGCTGAATCAGTCAAATTTTGGGGTCTTATCTTAATTAAGATAGGCTTTTATTATTTAGAAAATTTTTATAAAAATCAGTGTAATCAAATCCGGACCGGACTGATCGGTCTGGCCCGAAAACAGCCGAACCGGGAAGTAGACCGGTCCGGTCTGATTTTATTTTTTATTTTTTATTTTTTAAAAATCAATTTTTTTTAAAAAAAAATTTCTTTAGAATTTCATATTAATAAGCCTAAAATCTTCAACCTCTCACTGGTTTGGTTCCGGTTTAGCTCCGATTTGACTTTGATATGACCCATTGACCCTAGACTCAGTACCCTGACCGATTCAGTGACCGGTCCGAGTTTGATTACCTTGATAAAAATACTTATAATATTATTATCTCTTAACAAACATTTGCACCATCTCTGGAAAACCGGAAAAGTTTGCTTTTGGGGTCCAGGCATTCCCATCTTCTGTTCATTGTCTTTTTAGTAAGTAATAAGGTAGTGCGTTATTTAAAAAAATAGATAATGCAAGGTAGTGGGATATAAAAAAAATTAACATAAAGGTAGGTAATTGATTATAAAGATCTTTTCAAAGTATCTTTAAGTTTAATTTATACATAAAAAAAACTTCTGTTGGCCAAGAGAATGTCATAAAAACTTTTAAACTTACCATTAGAGTTTTAATGCTTTATATTTTTTTTAGAATTTTTTTAATATTAAAAATTTTCTTTTTAATGTGGAGGTACCACCGAAAACAGAAAGAATGACATTGAACGACCATGAATTTATGATATGTTAGAAAAGAGTAATGGCTGGTTTGGTTCACTGAATCATATGGAATGGAATTGAATGATTTTTGCATAATTTTGTTTGGTATACCATTAAGAAAAGATGATTCATTCATAGACATAAAAATACAGTAATTGGTTTGATTACAAAGAAGGTGGTAATATAAAAAATTGTTTGGTTGGATTACACACATACATATATAATGACTTTGCTTTTTGTTTATTTATTTCATTAATTCTTTTCTTTCATTAGCTTTTATTTACATGATATTTAGAATTAAATTAAAGTACAATAAAATTTTTGTTAATTAAACTTTTCATTCTCCCAAACAAATAAAGTAATAGATATGAAGTTAAAATCGGATGGTCATGCTGATTTTAAAAGCTAAGAAAAATTTAGATGGCAAAAACAAAGCTAAGATTCTAAGAAAGTTCAACATCATTTTACATCTTTTAAAAATCACTATAAATTTAGATGGTAAATTATGTCTTTTTTCAGATTCTCACTTGTTGTAATCCCCATGCTTTACCTTTAGAAGTGTAATTCTATTATCTCATATGTATATTATGTAACCGTGATGTAGGTTATTATTCCCTTTATTACCTAAATATGCCAGCCAAACGCTTGGATCGAAGAGGGTATTTCATGAAGTTTATAGGGAATCCTGATGCATGCACATACAGAACATGTCGATCTTACATATGTTTAGCAAGCTGCTAATGAATATAACTCTCACGCCGGAGACACTTCAAAATGAAACCAATTTCTTGTGCAACCAAAAAGTGATAGATGGAATTTTAGGAATTGAAAGGCTTAAGAAGAAAACTAAAACAAACAATACTATTGGAAAAAGGCCTCCAAAGTCGTCTATCGTCAAACTCCGGATCTCAACATCACTTTTGTATTCGGATTTGTCGATGGTAACAGGTAAGGATATGTTCTTCTTCATATCACGAAATGTCATCACAGTTTGAGTCACTTGTATTATTGCCGCTGAAAAATCCGAGACCAAGCTAGAATTTTTCGGGAATGCCTGAAAATACAACATTGTACATTATCAAAGTTTTATAAGTCACACGGAATATTGGGGAGAGAAGAAGAGTACTCACAAAGGCAAATCCACCAGTTTTATAGATTGGTCCTGTCATCTTGCAAGAAGAGCAATTGGAAAGCAAGAGCATGAGATAAGGAGTTTCATCAAAAATAGCATCAACCCTTTCTTCTTCGTCTTCATTTGAGAATGCCTCATTGTACTTTTCAGGACTTCCTAAAGGCTTTAACTGATAATCCTTAAATCCCATTTGATTATTCAGAAACCCTTTCACCCAGGAATTGTTTTGATATCCCAATGATCCATTGTTCCTTTTAATCTCTTGCAAGTCTTTCCATGGAGAAGGCTTTGCCGTTGTCCTCTCTGTTAAAATTGATGTTAAATTTGCTGTGTAAACCTGCACAGCTATGGTCAACAAAAATGTGACCACTATTACAACCCATTTAGACATCCCACTTCTCAAAAATTGAATATCTGCAATCATCACACGCAAAAAGTTGATGATACACACGCATATTGAGTATATACTAATTCACATAAATTAAGAAGATTCTTGATCCTCACTCTCAATCTCTCTCTGGTGGGGAGAAAAGGGAGAGGAATGTCTCCGTTGACCTCCTTCCCCATTTCCTTTCTATTCAATAATGCCTCTACCATTGTATTAAGTTTCAATAATTGAGATTTATTCTGTAAAATGATTATTAAAATATTAAATATGAAATAATAAAAAATAATAAATAAATGTATACTTAAAAATTGGATGCGAATAATTTACCATAATAGATTTTTATTATATTTAATGTTATAATAATATTTTTATGTAGTATTAAATCTCAACCATTGAAAGTTGATATAATGGTGAAAACATTCAATGTAGAGGAAATTGAGAGGGAGCTCTATGGAGACATTCCTTTCCCCTCTCTCCACTATAAGTACAACATTAGGGAAAAATATTAATCACTTCATAGATTTTAAAAAATCATTCATAAATAAAAACATAAGAGGCTTCTACAAAATGACTTATAAATATGAATTAAGGGAGTAATATATATAATCATAATCAATAGCGTGCAGCAAAAGGAACTCACCGCTCAGGTAAACAAGGAAGGGATTGTGGACATACTCATTGAATTTGCTTTCATCATCATCCTTTTCTTTTCTTTCCAATATAATTACAATAACAGTTGCACCCACAAAAATTGCACCAAGAATCAACCATAGGATCCAATGAAAAGGTTTGAGGAGGATCCATTGACTTTTGGAGTCGGACCTGACCTTCATCACCATTGTCAAGCTTGAATCTAAAAACGGCATTGTGAAATCAACACATTTTGTGCGATTCGCTACAATTGTAATGTCTCCGATTATAACATCAACACCAACATTCTGCAATATTTTCATGCACAGATTAAGTGTTGGAAATGAATCCCCACATTCATTAAATGTGTGTGTGTTTTGTGCACAGCATGCTCACTAATGGTACTCCCTCCGGTCCTTAATATAGGACCTGATTGGGGAGTAGATCTTGGTTCTAAATATAAGACTTATTTTCCATATTTGTCAATCTTTTTCTAATATATCCTTATTGATATTATCTAATCAACAATAGCAAGTAATAGAGAGACTGAGGAAATTAAGGAAAATGATTAGAGTATTGTAGATAAAACATGTCAGATTAATTAATTTAATTAACTTCCTTAATTTAATCAAATTAGATAAATAAGACTTATATTAAGTATTGAAGGGAGTATTAGTTATCAAGTGTAAAATAATGGAAAGTAACAGAAATGAATGAAAACTTGCCTTGTTTGTGATATTGCAGAGGAGATCATCATAGCTCGATGGAGTCAGCTCTCCAGTATTAATGTTGTTCACAGGCACAAACTCGTAATGTAAAGGAAATGGCAAAAAATGAACCACTTGTTTAAACACATCAACAGCAAAACCAGTAGCTGATACATTCTGGCCTTTTACAGTAACATCAACCAATTCAGTAAAATGCGTTTTTGGGACCCCAATTTTCAACTTTGGTAAACTGTCCTTTGTGTTACTCTGAGATATCTGGTCCCATAGTTTGTTTTTACCAGGTGTTTCACCAACTGCATTGTAATATTTATCAAGTCCAGTTTCAGGGCTCCAATATCCAACGATACGTTCTCCTTGGTCTTTAACATTGTACACTACAACTTGTGATGGTTCAAGTTGCCCTTGTTTCAAATTGAAATTCCCAGACAGGCCTTGGAAATCCGTATCCATAATTGCTCTGTGAAGTTTTGGGCCTATATCTGCAAACTCATCTCTTCTTCCATTCCTATATCTGAAAGTAGAATTGACGACTAAGCCGGTCTTCTCTACCGCATTGGCCAAAGCTGTGATAGTGTCATAAACCCACAAGCCATATAGCGACAGAGTTTTATCGTACTCAGACTTTAATGTTTCTTCTAAGGAAAGGCGCTTAGTTATGTTGGAAAAAATGACTGGCCTTAGCCCTAAAGCACCGTCTATATAGCCTCTCATTTTTATATCTCCAGCTTCAGGATCCATCACAGAAGATAGGCCTTGTGTAAGTATCCAAGTGTAGCTTTTACAGATCAAACCTGCTTTTTTTACTTGTTTCACAAGTCTAGACCAAAGTTCCACGGTCATATGGGCAAGAAACACATATGTTCGCTTGCCTTTGATCTTGTTAAGCTCGTTGGTGATTTGAGCATCAGTGAAATTTTGACTAATGGCACTGCTATAAGGCACTCGAGTGACCATGTCTTGTAAGGCATAAGTGAGACACGGAATTAAGTCATTGCCGAATTCTGGGTCTTCATAAATGGGGATCACTGATTGCCAATTATAGGCTTTGATAATGGCAGCTATAGCTTCGAACTGATAGCAATGGCTTCCAGTGGATTCGGAGTGGATGAAGAATCGGGAACGAGGTGGCAAAAGAGAAGGACCAGATGGAGAAAACCAAATCACAGGTACATTAGATTCGTTACCAAGTTCTACAACAAACCTTGCTTGCTCTGTGGTTTGAGGTCCCAGGATTGCATGCACCTTTTCGTTATTTATTAGATCCCAAGCTGCTTAATGCCAACATTACGAAATTAAAAAAAGAAAAATGATATGTGATCTTATTGCTGAAAGGTGAAAATTGTTGCTCTTCATCCATCCCCAAAAATTTATCCTATTTATCACAATGTTACAACTTATAACTGTTGTTCTAAAAATCAATTTTTACGAAATAGTTGAATTTTCAAATTATATTATGACCGTTATACCATATATAGTAGACAAACACAACAGAGAGGGAGAGGGTATTGGCTATTGAAATAGCTAAATTTTGGGCGGTGGAACTTTCTAGGAATTTGAGTGTTCTGCAAAATAGCTCTTCTATATATTATCTGTATTTTTGTGTTTATTTTTTCTTATATAATCAAGAGAGGGTGATGATATTTTAGTTTTGAATCGGTCTTTCTTATCCACGGTCCTTCTCTGCAGCTTTATTTTCACCCTCTTCCTGGTCCTCTCCAGTCATTCTTTCTTCTCGTAGATGGAGTTGAGTTGGAAACAGTGGTCTTGCCACATAGGATGACTCAAATTGAGTTAAATAAGATAATAATATAAAAATTGAAAATATAATGGACTTATTCAATTACGAGTCAAAAGTGTAAAGATTAAGTTGTCATAGTTGAAGGATTGATGTATAAGTGATTTAAAATCTAAAGAACTAAAAATTAATTTTTTGTCAAAAATTCTCTCTTAGTGGAATATAGGCATTTATATGTTAACTAATAATGAGAAATGCTATGCTAACGACGAGGTAATCAGGAATTCCCAAAATGCCCCTCCCCTTGGGCTTTTATTTCCATGGTAGAAGAACAAAGCTTGAACTTCCAACGTTTTGACAACAAACATTTAAAAGAAAAAAAACTTTAATATCATTATTGTTACCGCTTTTGGACATAAACATCAGTTATTTACTTCACAGTTGTATTATATAGGAGAATCGAAGGAGTAGAAGTTACCTGCAAAAGCTGCAGTGAGGAGATCTTGTCCGGAATGCCTGAAATGAAGTTGGAGTTTGGTTGAATAGTTACTATTTGTAGAATAGAAATCTTGAAGTGCAATGTTGGTGCAGTTGAGAGCCATGGAACCCAGTGATGAATCCAAATCCAGAATCACTCCTACTGGTATAGTTACAGGGGAGCGTCTTCTTCTTCCACCTCTTCTTACAGTTGCAGAGTGAGTTAGGGTAATTAGGCATATAAATAAGACCACAAAAAAGAGAAAATCTCTTCGTCTTCTCTGCATTTCTGCAATTTTCTGATATTACCTTCACTCCTCTCCTCTCACTCTCACTCTCTCTCCTCAACTCTTAACTCTCATTTTATACATCCTTTTAATTTCTTTCCCTCTTAACAACCATCAGTGGCATAAGATTGTCCATGATAATTTTATTAAGGGGGAAAGGTCAATTTCACCCTCAAAGTATTTTGGCTTTACTAACGCTCAAATTAACACTTCATAATAAAGGGATAACATTATTGTGATTTTCGAACTTTAGGACAATATTGCACCAACTTTAACTTTAGGGTACTCATTGCTTTTGGAAAAACATTTTGAAGACAAAAAGGTCTTTTAACCCTTTTGTTAATCCTGTTTTAAATTGGATTTAATGAGATTTTTTTTTGGGTCCTTAAATCTGTTTGTTTATTCTTTCTTTAGTTGACGTATTGACCCCATATATAATTCAAAAACTCTAACAACTATTATTTAAGAGTCATAATTTATAGCTAATGCTCAGTATGTTACAATTAAAATATGTGAGGTTATAGACATGGAGTCTTATCATTTGTGTATATATATAGATTAAGGCTCTGAAACCAGACCGGTCGTTGAACTGGTCGTGGTATTGGGTCAAGAGTCAGTGAGTCAAATTGGAGTTAAACCAAAGCTAACCCGGGACTAAACCCATGAAAAATTGAAGATTTTAGGTTTATTAATATGAAATTCTAAAGAAAATTTTTTTAAAAAAAATCGATTTTTTTTTTAAAAATAAAAAATGTTGGACCGGGCCCCAAATCGGATCTGTTTCCCGGCTGGTTCTCCGGTTCCCAGGATGGACCGGCCGGGTTTCAAAACACTGATATAAACACACATATAAGTCCTTCTTGAGATCAGCAACTCATTTCAATTGATTAATGATTGAACCTCTGTAATTTACAAATATAATCAGTGAGTTGCAAAATGATGATCCCAAGTTGTTGGCACAATTTAAAAGTGAAGTAAGTGGGAGTGTGACCATAAAGTCCTATATATATCACTTACAAGTCTTTTTTTAATTTCGTTAATATACAGAATACGTGGGATTTTTGAACATGAGTGCTTTCATTTATAACTCCTCTTTCATAAATTTCACCTCCATTTCATATGATTTGTAAGTTATGCATTGATGATTGATAGTAGTGGCTAAGAGAGTGAAGAAAAAAAGGGAGAGGAAGATGATAAGAACCTAGCTAATTCCTTCATAATTTTCTAAAAAAATTCCAAGGTATTGGCTCTACCTTTCCTATCTGGTGGAATCCAATAAAGGGGAAACATTAACAAAGGATTGAGAAAAAGTAAAAGAAGATAGCGACTTGCCAACTTTAGATGTGAAGTGGGAACGTGGAGAGAAAAGGTTAAAACTGTAATATAAGTGTATGAATTTGTGTTATATCATTCACAGGAAGATACAATATATATATACAAAGAGTGAGGAGCCTGGGTATTAATTGCTCCTAAATGAGGGGATTGTAACGGTCAATCAATCCCACTAATTATGCTAATTGATCTAACAATAATGATAGAATATTTCCTTAACACTCCCCCTCAAGTTGGAGCATATATGTTAATCATGCCCAACTTGTTACAAAGATACTCAACCCGTATCCCAGTCAACGCTTTTGTCAGAAGGTCTGCTAGTTGGTCGTCCGATCGCACATATCCTGTAGATACAACATTTTCTTTGATCTTGTCCCGAATGAAGTGACAGTCGATCTCAATGTGCTTCGTCCGCTCATGGAACACAGAATTTGATGCTATATGAAGCGCTGCTTTATTGTCACACCAAAGCTTTGCAGGTAATGTCGTGACAATGCCAATTTCCTTCATGAGCTGAAGTACCCATACAATTTCTTGTACGGATTGTGACATAGCTCTGTATTCTGCCTCTGCGCTTGATTTTGATGCCACCCCTTGTTTCTTACTCCTCCAAGATATCAGGTTACCACCAACAAACACACAGTAACCCGTAGTGGATCGTCTCGTGGCCTTGGATCCTGCATGATCCGCATCACAGAAACACTCAACTTTAGTGTGCCCAAAATCCGAATAGAGAATGCCCCGACCTGGGGATCCTTTCAGATAGTGCAAGATATGTTCTAAGGCTTCCCACTGTGCCACTGTTGGAGATGCCATGAATTGACTAAGTACACTAACCGAGAAGGTTATATCTGGACGAGTCACTATCAGATAATTCAGCTTTCCAACCAATCTTCTATATCTCTCAGGATATGCAAATGGCTTCAGTTTCTCTGGATCAATTTTCTTTTTCAAGTCATCAGGAAGTTCATCAAACATACTATCATTCAAGTCCAGGTATGGATTTGGAATCATGGGAAGGCTACTTGGTGCAGCTCCAAGCTTCCCAGTTTCCTTCAGAAGGTCGAGAACATACTTTCTCTGAGTCAACAGAATGCCTTTCTTGTTTCTCATAACTTCAATACCCAGAAAGTACTTCAATGGTCCTAAGTCTTTAGTCTGGAAGTGGAGGTTGAGAAAGACTTTAAGCTCGGAGATGCCAGAAGTGTTACTCCCTGTGATTACAATGTCGTCAACATATACAACCAGAAGAATCATACCTGCATCGGTCTTCTGATGGAACACAGAATGATCACTCTTTCTTTGACTCAATCCGAACTTCTGAACCACGTTACAAAATCTATCAAACCAGGCACGTGGACTCTGTTTCAGACCGTATAATGACTTTCTGAGATAGCACACTTTCCCACACTCCCCCTGAGCAAAAAAACCAGGAGGTTGCTCCATATAAACTTCCTCAAGAAGGTCACCATTCAAAAATGCATTCTTAACATCCAACTGATGCAAATCCCAATGATAAGTGGCAGCTAGAGAGACGAGGAGACGGACTGAAGTGAGCTTAGCGATCGGGGAGAAAGTCTCAGAGTAATCAATGCCATAAGTCTGAGTATATCCTTTAGCAACAAGCCGAGCTTTTAGTCGTTCCAAGGAACCATCAGCTTTAGTCTTAACCACAAATACCCATTTACACCCAATGGCCTTCTTCCCAGAAGGCAGATCAACAAGAGTCCAGGTACCAGCCTTTTCAAGGGCCATCATTTCTTCTTCCATCGCAGCACGCCAACCAGGATGAGCTAAGGCTTGGTGAAGGGAGGTAGGGGTGGTGATGGACTCAAGGGTGGCCACAAGGGAAGAGGAAACAGGGGACAATTGCTGGTAAGACACAAAGTCGGATAGAGGATACATGCAGTCAGTATAGCGTTTAGGAGGACAATGGGGGCGGATACCTTTTCTGAGGGCAATTGGGAGGTCATTAGACGGGTCAATGGCAGAATCAGGCATAACGGTATCAGGGGCAGGAGTGGGAGGGTCTGGAGTCGCAGGAATAGAATCCAACGATGAAGCATCTACTGACAGAGGCGCAGAAGTGGTGGGATCAGTCACAGTGATGATATCAGGAACCGGAGCAGCAGCCTGAACTGGTGGGACACGATAAACCAAGAAATCATCCGTCGGATCAATGACCGAGGAAGACACAGAGATGATTGAAGACTTGAAGAAAGAAGAAGTCTCATGGAAGGTGACATCAGTGGACACAAGATAGCGACGAAGATCAGGAGAGTAACAACGATAACCTCTCTGGACTCAAGAATAACCAAGGAAGACACACTTTAAAGACTTGGGATCAAGTTTACTGACACTCGGACGAACATCCCGAACAAAACAAATGCAACCAAAGATTTTCGGATCAACAGGGAAGAGTTTAATAGTGGGGAACAAAACAGAATAGGGAATGTCACCATTAAGAACAGCCGAAGGCATGCGATTGATAAGAAAACATGCAGTAGACACGGCATCAGCCCAAAATGGTGTCGGAACACTAGAATGAAACATAAGAGCTCGAGCAGTTTCTAAAAGGTGTCGATTCTTTCTTTCGGCAACACCATTTTGAGCAGGGGTATCGACACATGAGGATTGGTGAAGAATACCATGGCTATGCATGTAATCAGAAAAAGGGGCGGAAAAATATTCTTTCGCATTATCACTTCGAAGGATTTTAACAGGAGTATTGAATTGAGTTTGAATTTCAGCACAGAAGTTTTGAAAATGAGTAAACAATTCATAGCGCTGTTTCATTAAATAGAGCCAAGTTGTTCGGGAAAAATCATCAACAAAAGTGACAAAATAACGATAACCAGTCTGAGATAAAACTGAACAAGGACCCCAAACATCAGAATGTACTAACTCAAAGGGGGACGCAGCCCGTTTATTGACTCGAGGTGCCAAATGAACACGATGGTGTTTGGAAAACTGACACGACTCACAATCCAAAGCAGATACAGAAGAAAACTGAGGATATAACCTCTTTAGAGACGAAAGTGACACATGACCAAGACGACAATGAACTTCAAAGGGAGATGACCCACCAGAACAGGCAACGGAACGCGGCACCCGATCATCCAGAATGTAGTGTCCACCAGATTCATAACCTCTACCAATAATACGCTTCGTCGACAGATCCTGGATCAAACAATGGTCAGGAAATAGTGAGATAAAGCAGTTCAAATGACGAGTCAGTTTACTGGGAGATAGAAGATTAAAGGTGAGATCAGGAATGTCAAGAACAGAAGATAGGGAAATAGAGGGGGTAGGGTTAATAGTGCCTGATCCAACTACACGGACGGGGGAACCATTGGCAACGTAGATGGAAGATGGGTTAGCATAGGCGGCATACGACGAAAATAAACGATGGTTACCTGTCATGTGGTCGGTAGCACCAGAATCAATGACCCACTTCGAGGAAGTGGTAGTAAGACCAGATGGCAGAGTACCTGTAGATAAGGCCGCGGCAGAGGGCGAACCAGGTTCAGGCTGATTAGAGGTCTGGACAACATGAGCAAAGCCACGCTGCTGATCACGCTGCTATTTATTTTGCAATTTTCGACAATGTTTCTTGATATGGCCAGGTTCCTTGCAATAATGACAGATAATACCGCCAGAAGTCATACTCAGGGCACTGGAACCCTGTTTGGAGCCAGAATTCCTATTGTCAAAGGGGCCCCGACCGGCCAAAGCACTCGCATTGGGATCCACAGAAGGGCGGGTCACACCCTCAGCGCGAAGGACGCGAGCGAACACATCTTCGAGGGATGGGAGCTCCTGACTAGACAGGATTTGAGAGCGGATGGTTTCATAAGATGGATCAAGGGCTTCGAGAAAACCAATGATGGCCTGTAGTTCCAGATTTTTAATGCGAGTCTCAAGATCTGCTTGTGGCGACATGAGAACTTTCATTTCCTCATACAATCGTTTATAATCCAAAAAGAAGTCCTTCAATGGACGACCCTGCTGCTGAGAGCGATAAAAACCTTTACAAACTTCGTGAATCCGAGTAAGGCTCCCTTTACCAGAGAACATAAATTCTAGATAACCCATTATTTCCTTAACCGTAGTACAATGGCTCACTGAAGACAAGATCCGGGGTTCAATAGAATTTCTAATCTGAAACAAGATTCTAGCATCAGCTCTTTTCCAAGCAACCAGTTTTTCTTTGTCACTAGGGGGTTCATCAGTTAAATGTTCTTCCTTCTCAATACCCATAATATAGATTTTAACAGTAGTGCTCCAATCACTATAATTAGTCCAGTTCAATTGTGAGAAAGTAATCTTCGCCGACATGGGTAACATTTCAGGAGCCTTAGGGTCAGCCATGGAATCCAGAACCAAATAAAAAAGGTCCAACAAATGAGAAAATCTCCAAATTCGGACACAAACAGTACCAAACAGTACCCAAAAACAGTACCAAATAGTCCAAACAGTGCGAAACAGTACCATAAAACAGTGCGTAACAGTATAAACGTCCAAACAGTGCAAAACAGTAACGAAATAGTGTAACAGCGCCAAACAGTCCGCTACAGTACTCCGATGAACAGCGCTACAGTATCCGATGAACAGCCGCTACAGTACTCCCGATGAACAGTACCGCCGCCGGGAAAAAAATTAATTTCAGAAAAACCTACGCTCTGATACCATGTAATATAAGTGTATGAATTTGTGTTATATCATTCACAGGAAGATACAATATATATATACAAAGAGTGAGGAGCCTGGGTATTAATTGCTCCTAAATGAGGGGATTGTAACGGTCAATCAATCCCACTAATTATGCTAATTGATCTAACAATAATGATAGAATATTTCCTTAACAAAAACCATAATGAGTATTTATATAGTCTAAAATTTGTAACAAAAAGGTTCATTTTTCATCACTTGTAGTGCATAATCCAACTGAATATCATGATTTCATCCAAAAAAAAAAAAAACAGAATATCATGAACCTCTTGTCTAATAAACATTGTTAATGTATTATTAATTTTTTTAAAAAATTTCACTATTAATAATATACTCTTTATATAATGCAGAAAATCTACATTTATTATAAGTATGGGGGTAGTGAAAATGTGAGGAGATGAAATAATTCCTCCATCTCTTATTATTGGTCACAATTTCTCGATCGAGACACACACTAAGAAAATATTAAAATATAAGTAACGTGTAAAAATTTAGTTTTGAAAAATTTATTATCCAAAGGTACTAAAGACTCACCATGTCCTTGAGCAGCTGTGACTCATATTAAGCAGGTGCAACTCATTTTCATTTGTGTAAATCATATTTTTAACTATATGCAAATGTCTTTCATTTCACACATCTGCACATTGTTAAAGAAGAATTGCACTTACTAAAGCTAGGCCATATCTTAGTCCTCAAGCAAATTTCATGTGCTTGTTATGAGAAATAAATTTGAAATGAGAGTTTTTTTCTACAACTTTTCCTTCATTTCATTCATTCCCTCCATCAAAGCCAAATGAAAAAGTAGGCATATTTAAATATTTAGTATTTTTTGAAATCTTATAATACCTGCCTAGTAACCCGTTTAACTCACAAATGGGTCAGATACTTGCACCATCAAAAGTTCCCATATGTTATTATTGGGGTTTGACTATGAGGAATAAAGCAAATTGAATTTGAAATTATACGTTCAATCTTGAATTATAATTATATTAATGTGGTCCAAGCATACCAATAAGATTCATATTCCATGATCGAAAGGATCTCCATAATTAGGTTGTTAGTGCAATAAATTATATTAGAACCTATATTTGGGTTAAACATTTTACTTTATATTTGGTTGACAATGTGGATAATAACACCATCAAAATTGTCTATGTGCAATTATTGGGGTTTGATTATAATGAAGGAGTCATCAATCATCAATGAATCAATAAATTTTATACAAGAAATCTTGTAATACCCTTTAAGTAACCCGTTTAACTCATAAATGGGTCGGATACTCACACCATCAAAATTTTCCATCATCCGTTATTATTGGGGTTTGCCTATGAGGAATGAAGCAAATTGAATTTGAAATTATACGTTACATCTTGAATTATAATTATATTATGCATACCAAGGAAATTCATATTCCATGATTGTAGGGATCTCCATAACTAGCACTACAAAAAACACTGAATTTCCAATGGAATTGAGAGTTTTTGACGGAATGGATTTCATCGCTAATAACAATGAACAAACCAATTTTTGACGGAATTCAGATTCCGTCGCAAATTTCCTGCAAACTTTCTGTGGGAAATTTGAGATGGAATTTAATTCTGTTGCAATTTCCGACGGATTGAATTTTGTCGGAAATTCTGTTGCAAATTCAGTCGCAAACTTATTTGTTATTTTTTCAATTTTAAAAAGCCAAGTGGCAACTCTGGCGACCGCCACCTTGTCACCAACACCTAGATCCGCCACGTCTCATAGCCTCCTTCCACCACGTGTCATAACCTCTTTTTGTCCTGAAAATGCAACTCAAATTGGCCTCTTTTGGTTCGAACCCACGACCTCGTCCGTATGTGCGTGATACCTTACCAGATGGGTTCAACTGCTTCAGCGTTCTATTATTACACAATTATATATATATAATCTTATTATACATAATCAATTATTTATAAATATAAATTTGTTTCTAATATATAAATGTAATAATAATATAAAATAATTTTATATATTCTTATAATTTTTAATTTAAATTAACTTCAAATTAAAAAATTTTACATCTTAAATAAATTTCATATGACTATATTTTTGTCTAATTTCTAAAATTAAGTTTTTTATTAACATTAATTAATAACTAATAAATAATTAACTAATTTTTTTTACTAGTATTAATTAATAACTGATAAATTTTATTTTTTATAAATAAATTTTTATATGACCATTTGCCCTTACAGGGACCAAAACCTATGATTGGAAATTTAAAATATTTTAGAAATTATAAAATAATAATTAAAAAATAAATTTAAAATATTAATTAATAACTAATAAATTTTATAAAAATAATTTTTTAAAATTAAATTTAATTAAATAATAATAATTAATTAAAAATAATAATTTTTAAATTTTGCCACTGAATTTCCATTGGAATTGAATTCCGTCTGAAATTGTCAAGAAATTTCCAACGGAATTCTTTTCCGTCAAAAATTATGACGGAATTCAATTCTAATGAGTCTATCGCCACACCACAACCGGACTGTAGACCGTGCCGTTGGGTGGGGTGTGACAAGATGCATTGTAAATTTTTGGAAATATATAAAAGGAAGTTTATGCAATATTATCAATTAGTCTATTAATTGTGATACTAATATGACAATAACTTTTATTTCAACTTTTGATGGTAATTAAATATTAGTTGAAATATTGATAACTTTAAATTTTCTTTTGTTTTTCAAGAATGATAGTAATAAACTTCATAAGCAACTAATTAGATTTCTAAAGAATAAATTTATAATTTTTTAAATGAATAGAGATTCTTACTAAATTGTGTTCTTATACGTCTAAATCAAATATATAATATTCTGGTATATCTCATCTCAAGCAATACTTCCCGTGGGGAAATATAGCTTGTTTTGGACGAAACATTGTAATTAAAAAGTGATAATAAATAAGTTTACTCCTGTTTTTTATACTTAAAATTTCATCCTAGCAACACACATTTGAATGATTGGAACTAATTATTATCACGGTTGTTATGAAAATGGGTGGTCTTTGAGAGAGACACGTGTCTATGAAGGAGGGGACGGGAGGAGAAAATGGGAGGACCAGTAAAAAGGCCAAAGCAGAACAGAGATAATGAATGGATCGGAAAAGGAGAGACTAGAGACAGTGGACACCCGTGCCCCGCTGCTTCCATCCTTGATATCGTCATTTTTGTATAGAGATTTGCGCCACTTTGTCTCATAAGTCATAACCCTTGCTTTCCACCTCACCACGTTACTTTTGGGATGGTCATCCTAAGATCCCAAATTAAATAAAATACAAGTAAGGGACAAATTTATTTTTGTTATGAATATTAAATATGTGGATGTTCATTGACTCATATTACTCTTCCAGTCAACTTGACATAAAGAAGAAAAGAAGACATGACACAAAGCAAAAGCAAAAGAAGACAAGGATATAAAGAAGATATAAAGTAACTATGGTCATGTAACCAGAGTTAAATATAACCATGGTCATGCAATCAGGGTTAGATTTCTGACTCTATATAAAGGCTTGTAATCGATTGTTTCAGTTGAACTGAATGAGAATTTGTCTCTAACTTCTTTCTAGAAATTCTATCAATTTTCTCTCTGAATTCTATCAATCTTCTCTCTTATCACATATACTTTTATAACACGTTATCAGCATGAAGCTCTAAAAGAAGGTATGATCTTTTTATGATTTCTTTAATGATTATATATACCTTGTTTTATTTTATAGATCTGGGATAATCTGAGCCACTATATGAAATTAGAAAGATACTTTTACCAATTGTTATATAGCATCGGGTTCCATGGCTAAGATTGGAGATCGTTATTGTTTTTATATATCATTTACAAGTTCTTTTATATTATTATATTATTATGGCCAGAAGCCATACACATATGATTCTTGAAATTATGACCAGAAGTCATAATGTTTTAATTTCTTATAATATGGCTAGAAGCTTTATTCATTTGATTTTCTATTATATGGCCAGAAGCTATATATATACATTTTTTTTATCTTATATGGCCAGAAGCCATATTTCTTTTCCTATTATATAGCCAGAAGCTATATATATTTTTCATCTTTTATCTTATTGTACGGCCAGAAGTCATGTACAACTTTTATTCTGAAGATAATAGTTAATTCCTTATCTTGAGAATAAATAGCCCAAAGCTATACATGGCCTGAAGTCATGAGATTAAATGGCCTGAAACCATATATGTTTTAATTTTCTTATCTTACCTTATGAATTATTTATTGTCTTTATGAATTTACAGTTATTATATTGCATATTTACATTTCATATTTTGATTATTTTCATTTATTTCTTTAATTAGTTTGAACAATGACAAACCTAGCAAAACTTGAAATTGTGGCTCTTGATATTACCGGGAAAAATTATTTATCTTTGAAGTTGGATGCGGAAATTCACCTGAATGCCAAAAGTCTGGAAGACACGATTAAAGAAGGGAATAAGGCATCCAACCAAGACAAAGCCAAATCCATGATTTTTCATTGCCACCATTTACATGAGGATTTAAAAACTGAATATTTGACAGTAATGGACCCACTTGTCCTTTGGAACAATTTGAAAGAAAGATATGATCACCAGAAGATGGTCATTCTTCCAAAAGCTCATTTTGATTGGATGCATTTACGCTTGCAAGATTTTAAATCTATAAGCGAATATAACTCAGCTATGTTCAGAATTACTTCTAAATTGAAATTATGTGGAGAAAATGTTACTGATGATGATATGTTAGAAAAGACATTCTCCACATTTCATACATCCAATTTGCTCCTGCAGCAGCAATATCGTGAAAAAGGTTTCAAGAAATATTCTGAGTTAATTTCTTGTCTCCTTGTGGCTGAACAAAATAATGAGCTTTTATTGAAAAACCATGAATCCCGTCCAACAAGCTCAACTCCATTCCCCGAAGTGAATGTGGTAACAAATGAATTTTATTGTGGTCGTGGCCGTAGACGTGGACGTGGATATGGACGTGGACGTGGGCGTGGCTACAGCTGTGGCCGTGGCTGTGGTCGATATCATGGTGGTTCAAATTCCTACCAGAAGTGGGAAAAGACTGATAAGAACCAAAAAGGGAAAAGTAGTAAGCATAACAAATATGCTAATAATCCATGTTATCGATGTGGTGGCAAGGGCCATTAGTCTCGTACCTGTCGTACACCAAGGCACCTAGTTGATCTTTACCAAGAATCAATTACAAATACTGGTAAAAGATCAAATGGTGAAGTTAATCATGTTGATCAGGGTGAGAATTCTGAGTATGGCGATGTAGATAATAACTATTTGGATGTTGCAGATTTCTTAATATAATTTGAACTATTATATTTTATTTAAAGTTGTTTCTATCATATGTATTAATTTTATTTATGTTTTTATGAAGAATGAATTCTATTAGCATCAATCCTGAAGATTTATGTCTCGTTGATAGTGCAACAACCCACACCATACTCAGACATGATAAATATTTTTCTTCCTTGGTAATACGAGAAGCCAATGTTTAGACTATATCTAGTAATATAAATTTAATTGAAGGCTCCGGAAGAGCTAATATTTTGTTACCTGAAGGAACAAAATTATGCATTGATAATGCATTTTATTTTACCAAGTCTAAAAGAAACTTATTGAGTTTCAAAGATATCCGCAGAAATGGATATCATTTAGAAACAACAACTAAAAATAATTAGGAATATCTTGTCATTACAAATATAGTTGCTGGTAGAAAATGCATATTAGAAAGTTTTCCTATTTTTTCTTCTGGTTTGTATTACACATGTATAAGCACAATTGAAACACATGCTATTAAGAACTAGAAGTTCACTAATGCAGATCAGAAGTTTGCCAATTCAAACTAGAAGTTTACTAATGAATTTATTGTTTGGCATGACCGGTTAGGCCATCCCGGTTCAATCATGATGCGACAAATAATTGGGAATTCATGTGGACATACCCTGAAGTGTAAACAAATACCACAATCCCATGATTTCTCATGTGCTGCATGTTCCAAGGGAAAGTTAATTATTCGCCCTTCACCAAGCAAAGTAGAAAGTGAGTCTCTCACATTTCTAGAATGGATACAGGGAGATATTTGTGGGCCAATACACCCACCATGCGGACCATTTAGGTACTATATGGTTTTAATTGATGTATCAACTAAATGGTCGCATGTTTGCTTATTATCTTCTCGCAACCTGGCGTTTGCGAGATTACTTGCTCAATTGATTAGATTAAGAGCACATTACCCTGATTATTCTATCAAGAAAATACGTCTTGATAATGCTGATGAATTTATATCACAAGCTTTTAATGAATATTGTATGTTCCTTGAAATTGATGTTGAACATCCTGTAGCTTATGTTCATATGCAAAATGGACTTGCAGAATTATTGGTTAAAAGGTTGCAACTAATTGCAAGACCTTTACTTATGAAATCTAATCTCCCAATTTCTGCTTGGGGCCATGTCATTTTGCATGCAGCAATGTTAATTCGCATTAGGCCAACAAGTTATTTAAAGGTTTCCCCCTTACAAATGGTTTTTGGTCAGGAACCTAATATTTCCCATATAAGAACTTTTGGGTGTGCGGTATATGTGCCTGTAGCACTGCCACAACGCACCAAGATGGGTCCTCAAAGAAAGATGGGAATATATGTTAGGTATGAATCTCCATCAATTATAAAATGTTTAGAACCATCCACAGGAGATTTATTTACGGCACAATTTGCCGATTGTCATTTTGATGAATCATTTTTCCCAACATTAGGGGGAGAAAACAAACAGCTGGGTAAAGAAATTAGTTGGAATGAATTATCATTGGCTCATTTTGATCCTCGTACAAAACAGTGTGAACTGTAAGTTCAAAAGATAATTCATTTACAGAATTTAGCTAATCAAATGCCAGAAACATTTACTGACCCAAAGAAAGTGACAAAGTCACATGTCCCAGCTGCTAATGCTTCTATTAAAATTAATGTCCCTGAAGGACAACTTGCTATGAATGAATCTAAAGCACGCTTAAAGCGTGGCAGGCCCATCGGTTCCAAAGATAAAAATCCTCAAAAAAGAAAAGGAGCAAAGAATATAGATGGTCAAGTCGAGGATAATGAAGAAAAATTAGTAGCTCCAGAAGAGCCATCTCCAGAAGAGATATTATCTCCAGAAGAGAATGTTGTAGTCCCAGAAGAGACCCAGGTACCTGACATATGTGAAAATAATGAGATCTCAATAAATTATGTTATGAATGGAATCCGATGGGATAGAAATGAAGTCAACGTTGATGATATCTTTGCTTATCATATAGCATATGATGTAATGAATGATAATGAGGATCATGAGCCCAAATCCATTAGTGAGAGCCAACAAAGAAAAGATTGGCCCTTATGGAAAGATGCCATTAATGCAGAATTAAAATCATTGGCAAAACGAAAAGTATTTGGACCTGTAGTTCTTACACCTGAAGATGTAAAACCAGTTGGATGTAAATGGGTCTTTATACGAAAAAGAAATGAAAAGGGCAAAATAACTAGATATAAGGCACGTCTAGTAGCCCAAGGTTTTACACAAAGACCTGGTATTGATTTTGAAGAAACGTATTCACCAGTAGTGGATGCGACTACTTTTCGTTATTTAATTAGTCTAGCAGTAGATGCAGGACTTGATTTACATCTAATGGATGTTGTGACTTCCTATTTATATTGATCATTTGACAATGATATTTATATGAAAGTCCCTGAATGACTTAAGATGCCAGAAGCATCCAATTCAAGTTCTCAAGAACAATACTCAGTTAAGTTAAATAAGTCCCTGTATGGCCTGAAGCAATCAGGGCGTATGTGGTATAATCGTCTTAATGAATATTTGTTGAAAGAAGGTTACAAAAATGATCCGATATGCCCATGCATCTTTATGAAAAGATCTAATAGTGAATTTGCTATAATTGCTGTTTATGTTGATGATATCAACATCATTAAAACTCCTGAAGAACTTCAAAAGGCAATTAATTGTTTGAAGAAAGAATTTGAGATGAAGGACTTGGGAAGAACAAAATTCTGTCTTGGATTACAGATCGAGTACTTCAAGAAAGGGATCTTTGTATATCAAGAAACTTATACAAAGAAGGTCTTAGAGCGATTTTACATGGATAAATCTCATGCATTATGTACCCCAATGATTGTAAGATCTTTAAAGGTGGATAAAGACCCATTCCAACCCCGAGAAATTAGTGAAGAAGGTGATGAAGAACTACTTGGTCCAGAAGTACCATATCTTAGTACTATCGGAGCACTAATGTATCTTGCTAATCATACACGTCCTGATATATCATTTACTGTTAATTTACTAGCAAGATATAGTTCTTCACCAACACGAAGGCATTGGAATGGAATAAAGCACATTCTTCATTATCTCAAAGATACAACAGACATGGGGTTATACTACTCAAATGTATCTAAGCATGAACTGGTTGATTATGCATATGCCGGATTTTTGTCTGGTCCACATGATGGTAAATCACAAACGGGCTATCTATTTACATGTGGAGGTGCAGCTATTTCATGGCGATCTATGAAACAGACTATATCAGCCACATCATCTAATCATGCAGAAATTCTAGCAATACATGAAGCAAGTCGAGAATGTATGTGGTTGAGGTCGGTGATACATCATATATGTACAACTTGTCATTTATCTTCTGGCAAAATGATCCCAACAATCCTATATGAGGATAATGCTGCATGTATCGCTCAACTTAAAGAAGGCTATATCAAGGGCGATAGAACAAAGCATATTTCACCAAAATTCTTCTTCACTCGTGACCTTCAAAAGGATGGTGAAATAGATATCCAGCAAATCAGTTCAAGTGAAAATCTAGCAGATTTATTCACCAAGTCACTCCCAGGTACAATCTTTGAAAAACTTGTTCATGATATTGGTCTTCGGAGATTCAAAGATTTCAACTGATATTATCAAGAGGGGGAGTCGATACACGCTGTATTCTTTTTCCCTTATCTAGGTTTTGTCCCACTGGGTTTTCCTAGAAAGGTTTTTAATGAGGTAGCACTTGACAGTATATCAATGAATAATGTACTCTTTTCTTTGGCTAGGTTTTTATCCCACTGGGTTTTTCCTAGTTAAAGTTTTTAATGAGGCACATTCATAATGGACATCCAAGGGAGAGTGTTATGAATATTAAATATGTGGATGTCTATTGACTCATATTACTCTTCCAGTCAACTTGACATAAAGAAGAAAAGAAGACATGACACAAAGCAAAAGCAAAAGAAGACAAGGACATAAAGAAGATATAAAGTAACCATGGTCATGTAACCAGAGTTAAATATAACCATGGTCATGCAACCAGGGTTAGATTTCTGACTTTATATAAAGGCCTGTAATCGATTGTTTCAATTGAACTGAATGAGAACTTCTCTCTAACTTCTCTCTAGAAATTCTATCAATTTTCTCTCTGAATTCTATCAATCTTCTCTCTTATCACATATACATTTATAACAATTTTGAAAGATTTCATTCAAGGTTTTTTAGTTCAATATCTCAAAATTTTTAAATTCCATCCTGTTAAATAAATAACTTTAACAGTTAAAAAATTGAAGTTAATCATTAAATTTTTAATGATAAAGGGTAATATTATTCCATTTTAACATTCTCAGAGTAACATAGAACCTAAAAAAATTTTCAAGGTAAAATTGCTCCCTAGCAAAAAAAAAAATTTGGGATGGAAACTGTCATCATCCATAGGTTTTATTACTCTGAAAATGAACTTGTAATAAGAACCACATTTTTTTCTCAAACTAAACTATAAATAATAGGTTGAGACTTGAGAGTGATAAGAAATGTAATCACTACACAGTCTCATAATGATTAAGCACTATGAGAACCTTAACTCTATTGGTTTTAAATTTTCTATAGATCTATATAGAAACGGAATGGAGTAGTTAAAAAGTTGTGTACAAATGAGAACCTCAACTCTATTGGTCTTAAATTCGTGATTTTCAGCGTATTTGCACCTTCCCTAGAAATATGATGTTTGTTTTTTAATAGAGGGTTAATATGTGGTTCCGGTTAGCCATGAAAAAACATTAAAAAAAAGAGAACAAATTATTCATTACACAGAATAGTAGATAGAATAACAATAACAAGAAGCTCATACACACATGTATCACATGTTTAATAAGTGGCTACTAACTTGCTAGCAAGTCCTAGATAGTATAATTAAGCCTTAGCTGACTTGAAAAGCTGCTTCTTATTACGAAACCATTCAATCACCAATCGATTCAGAATGGAAGGCCTCTCACGCACCCATTTAATCACTGATGGATTAAGAATGGAAAGGCATAAAAAGAGAGCCACAATGGATAATAAGACAGGGTACAAGCCTCCTCCAAAGTTGGCTATAGTCAAACTTGAAGTCTCTATATCATTTTGATCTTCAAATTCCAAATCTTCAATGGAGGTTGGTAAGGAGCTCTTGGCCATCAGCACACGAAATGGCTCCCCATCTTGAGTCACATTTAAGATTGCATTCGAGAAATGCGAGACCAAGCCAGATTTCTTTGGGAATGCCTAAAAATACAGTGAATATGAAGCAAAGTTTTAAATTAAAGCCCAACTTGACCTTGAATATAGGAAAAAGATGATGTAGTTCTTTCCCCCCCTCAAATTTGCCCTTCCTTAATTGTAACAAGTTTTTGGCCTGCTTTGATTTTTATTTTTTTGATATAGTAAAATATTGTGATCACTAGTTTTAATAAACAGCATAGTCAGAAAGCCACACACATGTTTATAGTGGAACCAGCTTCAGTGCACATTACAATGATGAGCACTAAGAGCTTGTTGCCTCTGCAAACTATTCAAATATAATTGGAATAGTTTATATTTATATTTTTTACTTTTACTTTTTTTCTAAGAAAATTATTTCAATGTGTTCAGAATCTAATCTAAAATATTCTCTTAACCTTCAGTTATTCAAAAAATGATTTTTTTTTCAAATAATTTGAAGGGTTTATTGAAAAATGATTTTTTTTTTTTATTTGGATTGATGAAATTCTATTTAAACTGTGTATTTCTCACTACAACCACAAGCTAGTGATGAGCCCTGAAACTTATATAAGTTTAAAAGATGACAACCACTATACTTCTCAAGAACATGGACTTAGTTTTAACTTTGCCTTATAATTATAATTTATGAGGAGGAAAAAGTAAGAAGGAATAGACTTACAAAGGCAAATCCACCAGTTTTGTAGATTGGTCCTGTCATCATGAAGTGAGACTTGTATTTGGAGAGGAAGAGCGTGAGATAAGGAGTTTCATCAAAAATAGCATCCACTCCTCCTTTTTCAGTTCCATTTAACAATGATGAGTTGTACTCTTCACGACTTCTTAAAGCTATCAATCGAGACGAGTTGAATCCTAGTTGTTCAGTTAGAAGCTCTCTCACCCACGACCCATTTCGATATCCCACGCGCAAATTGCTACTTTTATTGATCTCGTTTTCATCCTTAAATGTAGGCTCTCTCTCTTTTCCTTGTGTTAAAATTGATGTTAAATTCGCTGTGTAAACTTGCAGAACTAAGATGAATAGGAATGACGTCAGTATCACCATCCATCCCGCAGCTCTGCTTTCAAAATTATCCATAGCATCTGCAATATATCATCATACATATAACATTGGTATCAAGTGTATGTACTGTGTGATAGAGCACGTACAAGGCACGAATTGAAACATAGTAACATATAATCAAGTACTCCCACTGTCTCAAATTATAAGTTTCCAATAGCTTATTTGAGATTTGTGTTTATCAAGAAGACAATTAAAATTAGTTAAGATCAAAGCAATAAATATGCTTTTTTTCCAACTACGCACTTATTTGTAAAGAGGATAAGTGAGAGAGATAATAAATGTAATAAATAGAATTAATAGGTAAAGTTGGAAAAAACACAATAAATATATTTAAACAAACATAAAATAAAGTTTATATTTTGGGACGGAGGAGTATATATATGCTATATAACAGAACTCACCGATCTTGTAAACAAGGAAGGGGTTGGAGCGGAAGTCTTTGATTTTGTTTCTTCCGTTGGTTTTGTTTTTGTCCAATATAATTATGACAATAGTTGCACCCACAAAAATCCCGCCAAGAATTAACCATAGCAACAAATTGAAAGGTTTGAAGAGGATCCCCGTGCTTTTGGAGGCATCCTTCACCTTTACCACCATTGCTACACTTGAATCTAAATACGGTAACGTGAAATCAACACATTTTGTCCGACTTGCCACAATTGTGATGTCTCCAATTATAGCGTCAAGATCCTGCAATATTTTCATATATGCACACAGCAAGTACACACAAAGGTTAAAAACATATTATATATATATATATATATATTTACATATATATATATATATATATTATGCATTCATAAGTATACCAGTATCATACCTTAGTTTCCATTAGAAACTAGGATTAATACAATCTTTGATTTTTTAAGTTTGCCCTCATTTTACTTTTAATCTCTCAAATTTCAAACAATAGGTTTTGGTCCATCAAGTTTAGTTCCATTTAAAACATTAGTCCCTATAATTTAATAAAAATTTGGACCACTTTGGCCTTTAATTTGAGGGACCAAAACCTATGGATTTAAAATTAAGGGATTAAAACAAAAATGAGGGCAAATTTAAAGGACTAAAGATTATATTAACCCTAGAAACTATAACAGAAAAATTGATACAAGCAAAACAAGTTAGAAAGGAAAAAGAAAAAAAGAAAACTTGCCTCGTCTTTGATTTGTCTACAGAGCATATCATCATAGGTGGTGTTATGGCTTCTACGTTTGTTCGGTAGGGGAACAAACTCATAATTATGTAACGGAAATGGCAAAACTTCACGAGCTTTTAAGAACACATTAATAGCAAAGCCACCACTAGAATTATCTGCATTCACAAATTCAGGAAAAGAATTTTTTCTTGGGACTCCGATTCTCAACTTTGGTGGTTTATCCAATGTGTCACCCGGCCACAGTGGATCCTTTAATGGGTATTCATTACCAGATGTCTCACTAACTTCACTATAATTCTGAACAAGTCCCGTTTTAGGGCTCCAAGATCCAACGATCCTTTCTCTATCTCCTATCACATTGTATACTTCATACTCCGATTGATCTAGTTGTCCTTGAGTTAAATTAAATTTTACCCCAGACAAGCCTTTGAAATTAGTAGCCAGAATTTTACTCCGAAGTGTTGTGCCATTTGTACCTGCCTCCTCCACTGCCATAGCCAGTGCCTCAATTGTGTGATAAGCCCACCATCCATAGATAGTTAGGCCACTATTGAACTTATCAGTGAAATTCCTCTCTCTCCCCCTTCGTTTATTTGGTCTTTTCAAATCCATTGGCCTCACTCCCAATGCACCTTGCATGAATCTTTTCAAAGGAACTTTTTCAATCACATACCCACGATCTGGAGGATATTTCACATATAGGTCTTGAGGATTATACAATTTTCTCCGAACCACGTCTCGAGGATCTGTCAGAGAAGATAGCTCTTGGGTAAGCATCCAAGCATATCCTTCACCCATCATATATTTTTGTTGTGCAGACCTAATGAATGTTGTTCCGAAATCCATACTCATATGGACAAGAAAAACATGTGTTCGCATCTTGTTTAACTTGTCAAGAGTGCTGTTAATAATTCTAACATCTGAATCAATGGCAGTTAGGTTAGCCATTCGTATGCCGGCGTGTTTCAAGACATCAGCGAGGCACGGAAGAAGGTTACTGCCATATTCAGTCTTTTCATAAATGGGAACGATTGATTGCCACCCAAGAGCTTTAATGGTGGCAGCTATAGCTTGGAACTGGAAGCAATTAAGGTCTTCACCGGAGTAGATGGAGGGTATTGATGGAGGTGGCAAAAGAGAGGGACCAGTTATGGGAAACCAAATCACAGGTTTTTGGTATGTCTCACCAAGTGCCACTATAAACCTTGCTTGCTCTGAATTTTGGGGCCCCAAGATGACATCCACTTTTTCAATCATTACTAGATTAATAGCTGCTTGCATATCAAATTAATGTTTCGTCTCCAAGTTCTATCACCTTGATCTCTCCATGTTAACATAAAGTAAAGCCTTTTTTTTTTCCCTTCCTATATTCCTTAATATAAGACTCAGTTGACTTCTTTTTGACATACCACTCTGGTTATATTTATAAGTTCCTTTTAACTAAATCTCATATAACAAAGAGAGGTAGTTAACTCAATGATTATGGGATAAATTTTCAATTATGCTCTTATTTATGAATGAGTACTTTTTAACTCTTTCTTCTCTATCTATCTTTAAATTATTTCTTTATTGGTACAATAAATAAGGGCAAAACTGTCACAAACTCATTTACTACATTGAAACTGGACTTATAAATAGGACCAATTTTTTTTTTTGGTCAAAAAGGACTTATAAATAGGACCAGAGTAGTTTTAAGAAAACTAAATGAATTACTGTTTTTTTTGCCAACAAATAAATTATTTGATTATAGCATATGTTGTGCATCATTAGATTATAATCAATGTATAAGTTAGGTAAATTAATTTAGAGAAAAAAGATAAATATAAATATTTTAAAGTAATTTATTTTACTTTCTTATTTTATAAAAAAAAAAAGTCAACTGAAACTTGAATTAGAGATTGTAGGAAGTAAGTAAAATAGGCCTACTCTCCGTTAACTTGGAGAGGTGGGGAGACAGGAATGGAGAAGAAAAAGAAAAAGAAAAAAGCCAGATTAATAATTAATAAATAGAATGATATCCCATATTTTGATCAGTGTATTTATATGGTTTTTTTTTTTAATTCTGGGTGCAGTATAGATGGTTTGACTATTGATGATGAGGCTTGCCAATAATATTATGACCTGGTGACACCATTACATTAGTTTCATATTGTATTTTTTAGTGCTTAATACATTTCTTGAGCCAAAAAAAAAAAAAGCTTAATACATTTAAAAATATAATAATAACAAGGGTTGGGCTCACTTTTTACAAGCTCCAAGCCCAACCTAACGCAAGCTTTGTGTGGTGTTTTGTTTTTTTAAAAAAAAATGTCAACAAAATTTAATTTGAATTAAAAATTCATAATTTTTTAACTTTGGATCTTCGTTAACTATGATGTAAATATCAAAATTTTTCATTTATACATAATAAGAATTTCAACAAATCATACTATTACGAGTCACGAAAAATATTACCTTGACCATGCAAGCTCACGAGACAGACAATTTTAAGTTTTTTTCCAAGTTATTGATGATTGCAAAAATTCCATTAAAAAAATAATACTCCCTCCCATCCTTAATATAAGACATATTTAAAGAGTTAATCTTAATCCTAAATATAAGATATAGTTTTTTTATTTATCAATTATTTCTTAATTTACACTATTATAATGATACTTCCTCAACAAGAAGAAATGAAATGAGAGAATTAAAGAAGATGATTAGGATTTTTCAGAAAATACATATTATATTATCTAACTTAACTGATTTCTTTAATCTAATTAAATTAAGCAAATATGTCTTATAAGCGGGTATGAGTATTGTTTATGTTTTTAGGAAGAAATCAAATCTGAGAAGGTGGAGTAGTGGTGTTACCTGCTAATGCTGCGGCGACTATGTTGGTCTGAGAAACATTCCGGACTATAAGGTGGATCTTATAATTAGTGGCTGCATCGTGATGAGCAGAATAGTAATCTTGGACGGCGAAGGCGAGGCTGTGATTCACCATTATACCAAGTGTTGAATTCAGATCAAGAATCACTCCTACTCGTGTTTCTCTTGTGGCCGCCATGGAAGCTCTTGCTGTGATGCTAAGCCATAACAGTAACACCACAAGACTCACAGTAATAAACAGACTTGAAGCTTTGAAGCTTTCCTGCAACTCTGCCATTGATCTCATCTGTCTCTCTCTCTCTCACACACACACAACCTTTCCCTTCTTTTTATATAGCCTTCAATGTTGTTATGCCCTTTTCACTATTTTTCTCTTGTCGTTCTTGCATACTCCGGTCCTTAATATATATGAAAACATATTTACGTAATTTAATTAAATTAAAAAAAATTAGTTAATATGACATGTATTTTCTAAAACATCAACATCTTTCTCAATTCATTAATTTCCTTTCCTCCTTGATTATTGTTGAGGGATCATTAATAGGATAAATCAGGAAATGATTGATAAATATAAAAACTATATCTTATATTTAAGACTAAAATCAACTCTCCAAATATATCTTATATTAAAGACAAGAGAAAATTTTTTTTTTATTAAGTCTTAATTTCAATTTTCTAATTATTCATGCATTATTTGTATATATTCCTATAGAGGTTCATAGAGAATATTCTCATGCTTTTATTATCATCGGTGCTTATCCACTCTTTTCCTCCCTGTTTCTCCCTCACCATACACTTAGCTTGTACATTGTGCTGGTGAAGTCAAGCATCTTAGGCATAAAGCATAGCTTTTATAAAATACGCCTGTTTCTATATAAATTATAATTCATAAAATAATTTGCCCAATACATATATTTTTAAATTCATCCATATTGTTTATTAATAAATATAACTTTCTATATTTTCCCCTGATTTATAGTAATTAGGTATCCATAGTGTTTTTATTCGATATATGCATTGGTTTTTATACTTATAATCAATTAATTAGGATTGATATGTGTTAATGTGTATGCTCTCTAAATCACATGTAAATTGTAACAAAATATAAAATTAAAAGGGGAAAATTGCACTCATGTCCCAAGTAAGACAAATTATTATTATAAGGTTTCTTGAAATCTCTAAATTACTAAAAGACCCAGGGGACTTGAGGATAAGAGATTCCATTTATAAAAAGACGTAATTGCATTTGTCCTGATTCAATTGTCACCACCTGCCCCTCACTTGTCAATTCATACTCCCTCAATTGTTAATTCATATTCTTTCACTTGTAAATCAAATATAAGGTAGTCATGATTAAAAGTATGATATATATCTGCCATATAATTTTGTTTTGGTTTATAAACGCACATGAGTAGTCTAAATGAAGAGAAAGTAATTAAAACATATATTATATTTTAATTAGTTGATAAGTGGAAGAGCATGAATTGATGAGTGATGGAGCATTAATTGACAAGTGAGGCAGCAGGTAATGACAACTAAATGAGAACAAAGGAAAGTCCATCTTTTTACAATCGGAATATCTTACTCTCAAGTTCCTTAGGACTTGCTAGCGATTTTAAGATTTCAAGGAACCTTTGTTGGTATAGTTCCTGCAAATACAATGTGTAATTCAAGTCAAGTCTAAGTACGTTGTCCTTAAGAGCTATTCTACAACTATTGGCTGATAAGAAACAACACTCCTCAGGATAAAACAAACTCTTCCTATACAAGCACAAGTTGAACAGAACAGTAAAAGATAGAAGCAACCAGTAGGTAGAGAGAGTATGAGATGGAGAGAAAGCTCGAAAGCTTCAGATGAGGAAGAGAGTACTTGAGATTTACAGAGCGAGGTGCAATTTTCCCAATTAAAAATTATGCTTTTCAAAAATAAAATTTATTTACTACAAACATATATGCTTAAAATAGTCTCCCTATATCTATATATAAAATTTTTAATTTGTTGACTTTTAATTTTATTTAAATTCATGATATAATAAAATGAATCTAGGTGTATTTCGGGTAAGAATCACATCATGAACTACTAATGTTAGTTTTTTTTTAAAATTAATAAATTATGAAGACCTAATGTAAAAATCATAAAGAAATGATTAAAAACCATGAAAATATAATTAAAAATTAAAAGTAATTATAAAAGCTTGCATAACATGCACTTTTTCCTTAAAAAAAAAAAAAACTGAAACCCCTAGTCTTGGAAAGAAAATCGGAAGGGCCCTTTCCTTTGGCGGGAAAAAGAAACACTAGAGTGGAATATTGGGAAACTCCCTGATTAATTAAGAAAAGGGAGAGTTACTATTACCTTACAAGAAATGGATCTAGTTACTGCACAACATAAACTTAATTATAACTATTTCCTACATTAGAATTTGTTATTACATATTTCTCATCTATTACCTGCCCTTTGAATGATTAAATTTCTTCTTCTTGTAATCTTATAAAAATTCACAAAGAAAGGCACAATGACATCAGATGGAGTGACGTGTGAGAGAGAGGCAACGGATGAATCATGTGGTAACATTATTAAAGTAAAGTGGCGTAGGGCCATGTTCTCCAATGGTCGGAACATGATGACTGAAGAGATAAGTATAATTAGCTTGGACCAATAATGGATATGTGATGCGTGTCTTCAATCCCATGCATTGAATTAATTAAGAGAGCAAGTGCGTGTGGGAAAAAAGTATATATTTTGTGGAAAAAAAGTAGGGAAAGGTAGGTAGATTTGTCATTAAAAAGAATGGAGGCCTCTCAATATGAATATAGGATACTTAATTCTTACTACATCATCAGAATTAAAAGAAAAGTAATTAAATTAATTACCCTGCTTTAAAATTAAATAATTAATGAGGCAACAAGTAATGTTGATTGTTTAAGGCATGTTTCTTACAAATTCATATTCATTAATTATGTAACGAGTAAAAGTTATTTGGGGCCTTCTTAACTGAGTAGCAGAAGAATGTTGAAAAATTTTTCTATGTGAAGAGAGAAGCTAGCTTTTTTAAGCATAATGCACAAATGAACTTTATAAAACACTCCAAAACCCATTGGGGGAATACAGTAACTCCTAAAAAAATTAATTTGATGACCCAGTTAAATCTAAAAGGGTTTTTTTTAAAATTCAAATGATTGTAAATAAATGTCTAATTCTTATGTAAAAATATAGCAAACCAAGATGACCCAGTTATGTCTAAATATTTTTTGTTAATATAGCAAACCAAGACCATATACATATAGTTCACCAACAAAGCAGCACAACGCAAAGCAATCTAAAACCCGAAAAAACCAAAACTAACATAATTAAATTATTATGTAAAAATTAAAATTTCCCCTTTTACTTAATTCTTTTGATGTCAATTTTTATTTTTTTGGGTAATTGCCACCACATCATAAAGCATGAGTAGGGTATGCTCTGTCCCTCTGGTGAGGTAAGTTTGTGGCTTGGGAGCATTCATGTGGAGGCCTTCTCTTCAATTTTGACTCAGCAAATTTCGACCAAAAAAATTTTTGACTCAGCAAAAGCTGAATGAGACAAATTTTGGGGTCTCATCATAATTAAGATAAGCTTTTATGTTAAAAAATGTTTATAATAATACTTAAAAAATATTATCTTCTAACAAATTTCTGCACCATCTTTAGAAAAACGTAAAAGTTTGCAAATCAATATAAAGCAAGGTAATGGATTATATTATTATATCCTATCAAAGTATCTTTAAGTTATATATTAAAGAAACCTCTGTTCGCCTAAAGAATGCTATAAAAACTAGTAAATACTTGAAAATTGATGAAAATTTCCTATTGCTTTCACAAAAAATTCCTTATTGTTAAATTCTTCTTCTATTTTTATTTTTACCTGAGTTCTTTGTTATTTCAAATTTTTTTATTTTTCACTATTATTTTTCTTTCTTTATTTAATCAATGATTTTCTGTCGGGAAAATAACAAACCTGGTCCCATTTAAAAGAAATAATCACAACCAATTCCTTTAAAATAATCAAATTGTAATAAAGTCTCATGAGACCTAGGTGATATTTGCATGAGATTAATTCTAAATATGAAAAATACCATTTTGCCCTAAACCACTTGAAACTTCACTGCAATTTTATAATTTTAAGGAATTTAGTTGTGAATTTTTTTTTTAACATGGGACATGATTGTCATTTTCTCTTTCTCCTCTCGAGGCTTCACATATCTCATAAGTGCACTCCCTCATATTCAAACTTTCCTTAATTGCAGGGACAAGGCCGCTTATACTATTTCAACCAAAAGCTAGTTATTTTTTTTTTCATTTTTTCCCTTTAAGTGGTCCTAATGTGTCATTTTCCTTTTTTTTTTTCCCTTTCCGTTTTTAGTTTTAGCCAACTAGCATAATTATATTTAAACTTCTCTCAAGTTGTCGGATTTCACCACATAAATATTTTTCAATTAAATTTATAATTAGTTTGGCAATATCTAGAGGTCATTAATAATAAATGTTGACTTTGATTATAAAGTAATATTATATTTATATTTTCATGTGTAAGTAATTGTTTGAAATGCTAAATTATTTAAAAATTAACAAATTTTAATAATATAAAATTTATTTATAATTTTGGTTCCTCAAGTTTACTACGTTTCAAACCGTTAGTCCCTAAAGTTTTATAAGAACCCTGAAGCCAGACTTAACACTGTTAATTAAGCTTATATGATGCTAACATCATTAAATATGCTTATGTGGATGCTAAATACACAATTTGAGGTGGAAAAATAAATTCTAAACATTTTTTTGGGAAAAAAACACTTAAATACCACTTGAATTTCAAAATCCCAAATCAATAATCTTCCAAAAACCTAAATTGTCAATTTCTATGCTCTTTTTGTCAATTCCATTACTCTTATTACCAACAGAACCAATTTGAGATTTTGAAGTTCAAGTGGTATTTAAGTATCTTTTTTTCTTTTTCTTTTTTAAAAAACTGTTATATAATTTTAAAACGAAAAATACAACGAACGTACAGCTCTGAATCTAATAACCATTTTATGATTTCATGACTTTTCTTTCATTTTTTTTGATCAAGGATATAATTTTTTTCAAGACTTGGAGCGTAAAGAATTTTCCCTTCTTTCAAATTTATATCTCATGTTTTATTTCTTAAAGAAGTGAGGCTACTTATCATCTCAACCATAAGTTTATTGGTGATTTCATGATTCCCCCCCCCCCTCTCAGTACCTTCATTTACTCAAGATTATGAAGCAACAATCTTGAGCTTTGGGACCTTGTGGGATGGCCCAAGTCTAAGAGGGATTCCAGGGTGAGGACTGATGATGAACGGAATGGGACTCCAGATGGTACCTACAAGTCTCAATCAAATTGGAAAGGCCATCTTCGAAACAAAAGGGAGTATTTTTTTTTAATCTTTTAAATATTCTTAATATTATCAATTTTTTTGAGAAACAATTCAAGTGATTTGGTGTTTGTTCTACATAAGCAAATTCCTGGTTCAATCACATCCATCTGACTTGACTTGATTGATTCGCATTAGTTGCAACTTAATGTGATTTCTGAAATTATTTTGGTATTAACCCTTAAAAAAACATTTTTTCGACGTAATTCATAGCTAGCACCGTCCTCCATGCGCACACAATCTTCGCACACACTATATATCGTTTAGCTCCAATCATCAACATCAATATTTAATTAAAGATCCGTAGAATATGTTGTAACAAAAATAAAAAGATTCGTAGAATATTTGGATAGACAAAACAAAGTCAATTTCAAATTATTAAAGGACTGAGTGTTGCGAGCCAGAATATAATCTTAATACTATTGTTACTATCGAAATTCTTAGGTCAAAATTTCATAACTCACTGTATTGTATAGCAATAAGCTACAATAATATCTCCATGTGATTTCATTCCAATATGATAATGCTACATTAGAACTCTCTCTTCGAAACTTCCTCCTTCGGCACTACTTTAGCATTGTATATATATATATATATATAATTATATATAATCGTGTGAGGGAATATTATGGGAAACTTCCGCAAACAACACGTAAATTGATAGATCCTGCCATTAAGTTAAAATAACATTTATGTTCTGGATTTTTCCATATTCACCTATATAATCCCTTTGATAATTAATATAAGGCATATTTTGCCTAATTTGATTAGATTAAAGAAGTTTCAGTTTAGTTAGTTAATATGACATGTATTTTCTATAGTACTTTAGTCATCTTTCTTAATTCTTTCCTTACTGAAAGAGCATCAATATGGGTAAATTAGGAAATGATTGATAAATATGATAATTATGTCTTATATTAATGACCGGAGGAGTAATAGTGTTAATCAGCTTCAAATGCACTCAAACTAAGAACTAGATTATTATACTAACTAAATATGCTTTTTGGCTTGAATTTTCTACCATAAAGTTAAACCATATAGCCAATCATGAGTCCAATGTAGGTGCTTTATGTTTCGTAATTATCATATAATGTAATTTCGAATCGTGTAATTAAGTTGGCGATCTACGTAATTTTTTACCCAGGAATTGTATACTTATCAAACTTTACATGAGATTTATTAACACTACAAAAAAAAAAAAGATTTTTGGCGGCGACTTTTGTCGCCACTGAAAGTCTAAAAGTTGCCCCTGAAAGTCTTTCAGCGGCGACAAAAAGTCGCCACCTATGCGACTGTTACTGAAAGTTTTAGCGGCGACAAAAATTGTCGCTGCTGAAAGTATACATTTAGCGGCGAGAGGTGACTTTCAACGGCGACTTTTGTCGCCGCTGAAAGTGTTAATTTTTTTTAAAAAAAATTTGATTTTTTTTTTTTAAAAAATTTAATTTACAATTGCCACGTGTCTCCGCCCCGTGCTGCCACGCGTCGCCTCCTCATAATTTCTCCAAGTGACTCTCCTCCAGTTCGAACACGCGACCTCAGGAAGCCAATGCCTTCGCGCGCGAGTCTCTGCCAGTTGCGCCGAAATGAACCTATGTCATATTATTATATATATACTATTATCTTATATATAAACATACATACATACAATTAATTAATTATATACATAAAATTAATTATTAATTAACTATAATATTATTAAAAATAATGAAAAATAAAATAAAAACGAAAAAAATATTTATATATTTCAATTAAAAATTTTTTTAATTAAAATTAATTAATAAATAATAATTTAATATCATAAATATTATTTTTAATATAAAATTATAAATATAATATTAATAAATAATAATATAATTGTAATAATTAAGGTTAAATAGAATTCTTTAATAATTAATAATTAAATTTTATAAATATTATTTTAATTTTATAAATATTATTTTTAAAAATATTAATAAAAAAATTATGAAATTGACTTTCAGTTGCGACTTTAGTTGTCGCCGCTGAAAGTGAGTTTCAGCGGCGACTTTTAATAGTCGCCACTGAAAGTGTTTTAAAATTTTTTTTTTTTAAATTTCAAACTAGGCTTTCAGCGGCGACACTAAAGTCGCCGCTGATGAAACTCACTTTCGGTGGCGACTTTTAATAGTCACCGCTGAAAGTGTTTTAAAATTTTTTTTTTAAAATTTCAAACAACACTTTTAGTGGCGACATTAGAGTCGCCGCTGAAATACACTTTTAGCGGCGACAACACAAGGTCGCCGCTAAAAGTCTGACTTTCAGTGGCGACAAAAGTGTAGCCATTGAAAGTGACACCTTCAGCGGTGACATTAAAAGTTGCCGCCAAATGTCACCGCTGAAAGTGCTTTTTTTTTTTGTAGTGATTGCATCAATAAATTTTTCACTATACAGCAACGAAAATATAATTGATAAAACTTTTTAAATTATATACGTAAGATATTATGTGTGGGAAAAACAATATTCCTGAATAATACTTTCCTGTATTCACTGTTGAGAAGAATAACCAACGTTTACAATACACAATGGCCATATATATAGTACAAGTAATCCTAATCTATGCTCATATACACTCCACATTTAACACTGACAATCTGAACCTAATAGAGGTCCAACTACCTAGCCCAATGGGCCTTTTACATAAGTATTTTAACACTCCTCCTCAAGTTTGGGGCGAAAAATATCATGAGTTCCTAATTTGGTAAGCATTTTACACAGAACTTCCTTTCCTTTCGCCTTTGTGAAAATGTCAGCCTCTTGCTTACTACTTTTCACATGTTGCAAACTGATTAGACCATCCTGCAATTTGTCCCTTACAAAATGCAGATCAACTTTGATGTGCTTTGTTCTCTCGTGGAACACTGGATTTGATGCTATATATATTGCAGCACGACTATCGCACTAAATCTCCACAAGCCTAAGTTGATGTATCCATAAATCTTTCAACAAGCCAGTCACCCATACAATTTCGACACGGTTGAGCCCAAGGAACGGCATTCAGCCTTTGTTAAGGATCTTGAGATAGTATTTTGTTTCTTGGACTTCTACGTGACAAGTGATCCTCTCAACTTGAGAAGATAACCTGACACGGACCTTTGTGTTGTTTTACAGGCAACCCAATCTGAGTCACAAAAGGCCTTTAAAGTGAGGTCCCCTACGGTGCTTATCAACACACCAAGCCCCGGACAATGCTTCAAGTACCTTAAGATCCCAACAGCAACTAACAAATGGCTTTTCATTGGATTCTGCATGAATTGGCTCAACACCTGCACAAAATAAGAGATGTCAGGCCTTGTTACAGTTAGATAAATCAACGGTCCTACCAATCTTCTATATCTTTCAGGATTTTTGATCAAATCCTCTTGGATGTCTCTTCCCTTCTTATAAGCTTTCAGCTTTAAACTTTGATGCATTGGTATTGTAAGTGGTCTACATCCACTAAGACCTGCATCATTTAACAAATCTAAAGTATATTTCCTTAGGGTCAGCATAATACCCTTTTTAGATTTGGCCATTTCAATTCCCATAAAGTATTTCATTATTCCTAAGTCCCTTATTCTAAAAGTTGATTGAAGAAATTGCTTTACTTCCTCAATTTTATCTTCGAAACTTCCTGTTATCAAAAGATTATCAGCATATACCAATATAATTATCATATCAACATCAGTATTTTTTATGAATACTGAATAATCATGTTTACTTTTAATAAAGCCACCTTGGACCAAAGCCTTGGTAAGCTTTCAGTTCCATTGTCTAGATGCTTGCTTAAGTCCATATAAAGACTTTCTTAACTTACCCACCAATTTCTCACCCTTACCTTTAAGTCCTTGAGGCATTGACATGTACACTTCTTCATGCAAGTCACCTTGCAAGAAGGCATTATGTACATCCATTTGGAATATATTCCAACTATTAATTATAGCCACTTTAAGGATAATCCTTACAGTTGTCATTTTAACTATGGGGGAAAACGTCTCATGATAATCAATTCCTTCTCTTTGTGTGTACCATTTGGCTACTAACCTAGCTTTGTATTTATCTACATTGCCATCAGGTCTATATTTCACTTTATACACCATTTACAACCTATTGTTTTTTTTCCTTTAGGAAAGGGCACTAACTCCTAAGTGTGGTTACTTTCTAATGCATCTAGTTCTGATTTAATAGCTTCTATCCTGTGTTTATCCTTAATTGCTTCTGCATAAGAATTAGGTTCCTTTATGGAATCAATACATGAAAGAAAACACAAGGCATGAGAAACATGTGTATGAGAAAGACATTGCTCCATAGGATATCGACATTGTGTCCTTTTAATATTAGCTGGCCCAAAAGTATGAGATGCATTAGAAGGTAAATATGATGCAGATGCAAAACATATATAGTCCTTAGCCAGTATCGGGGCCTTACGCTCTTTGCTTGGCCTGTTTATGCCAAGTTCTCGATTTGGTTGTTCAAGCATGTGATTTTCATCAATAATATTTGGCTCAGCAGGGATATTAGGTGTGTGTTTAGTAGGGATATTAGGTGTGTGTTCATTTTGACAAGGTATTTCAGGTATCCTAGTACTGCGATCATCTGGTTTATCTAACTCTAAATTTTGTTTGCTACCCCCTGAACCACTTCTTGAGATAAAGGTTCAAACAGAAACATATCATAAAATGCTTTATTCCACACTCCCCCTTGATCAATGTCTATGATATCCTTAAAAGGAAATCTGTCCTCCAGAATTATACATGTCTACTGACAAAGGTTCATTTTGTGCCTAGATTTAAGAGCATATATCCTTTCTGGTTGGATGGATATCCTAAGAAAATGCATTGTATTAATCTAGGAGCAAAGTTATCAGTAGAATTTAAATTAGTGGCAAAAGCTAAGGAACCAAACACCTTTAAATGAGAATAATTAGGGGCATACCCATACACCACTTCAAATGGAGTATTATGGCCTAGCACCTTAGAGGGAATTTGATTTATCAAATAAGTTGCAGTTTTAACACATTCCCCCCAATATGCAATAGGTACATGAGACTCTAACATCAAGCCCCTAGCGACCTGAAGTAAAGTCCTATGTTTTTGTTCTGCTATACCGTTTTGTTCAAGAGTGTATGCACATGATGTCTCATGAATCATTCCCTTATCCCCAAAAAAATCATGAAGTTTGTGGTTAATAAACTTGGTCCCATTATCACTCCTTATTCTCTTAATTCATTTATAAAATTGAGTAAAAGCATATGGCACAAATTTCTTAATATGCTATGTAGTTTATGTTTTAGGCCGCATTAGATAAATCCAAGTGGCTTGCGAGTACTCATCAACAATTGTGAGAAAATAATGATGACCAAGGTGTGTGGGGGTCTTATAAGGTCTCCACACATCCATATGAAGCAAATCAAAACATGTTGTGGTCTTAATGAAACTAGGGGAAAAAGGTAATTTTGTCTGCTTAGATTGAATATAAATTTCACACACTCTATTCATTGTAACAGATTTATCAGAAACAATATCAAGATGTTGCATTACAAAGAGTGGTGTGTGCCCTAATCTCTAGTAGATAAACCAAATATCTCTATTACAAGGTATTATAGTGACATTTCTAGCACAGTTAACAATATCAAGGTTCCTAGTATGCTACAATACAGAAAGCCCATTAATGAGCTTACCAGTCGCTCTCATTTTATCACCCTTAAGGCCTTGCATCAAACATTGGTTAGGATAAGACATAACAACACGTTGCTGGTCTTTAGTAATCCTAGGGACAGATATCAAGTTAAACTTCATTTTAGGGGCATAATGTACATCATCTAATATGAAGTTATCAGAGAATCTAACTCGTCTTACATGTGTAAGATGCATGTGATTTCCATTAGGTATCTTAATAGTCTTAGTAGCTTGTATGTCTCATATCGATAAGTCATTAATTAAGTGGGTTGTAACCCCATAATCAATGACCCAATATGTGTGTGTTTTATGAAAAAAGAGAGAGGAGAGTTGCAAGGCCATACCAGTAAGGGCGTGAGCATTGAGCTCAATATCCTTGCACATCATCTCCAACAACTAATCATATTATGCTTGAGTGAAGCTTGGAGTAATTGTGTTGGCTGCACATGTGGCTTCCTCAGAGTCACATACGGAATTAAGGACCTTTCCAGGAGAACCTTGTTGACTAATCTTGTTTTTAGGGCCTTTGTTGTCGGAGGGATAACCAACTAATTCATAGCACTACTCTTTGACATGTCCTTGCTTGTTACAATATCCACATTGAGGAGGAACACCTCGTCCCCTTGCCCTGCCTCTTCCTTTGCCAGGAATCGCCATGGCAATACCTTGAACCGAAGATGCTTTTGTATATCTAGCGATAGATCTTTGGGCTCTATCTTCTGAGATCATCACAGAGGCTTGATTCAAGGAAGGAAGAGGAACCATTAAAAGAATTTGGCTTCTTGCTTGACTGTGAGACTCGTTCAGTCCCATGACAAACTGGAGTAGTGATTTTTGCTGTTGAATCATATCAGAGTATGTCCTTGATGTTGCACATTGACACGAAGAGATGGGCACCAGGGACGATTGCTCCTCCCACAGTTCTTTGAGTCTTGTGAAATAGCTTGAGACCCCAATTGAACCTTGTTTTAGGATCCCAATTTTTCAGTGGAGGGTGTATATCCATGAACCAATGATCTTATCGAACCTCTCTTTGAGGTCAATCCACACAAGATGCACATCCTCACAGAACACAATCTCGTTAGCGAGTTCATTAGAAATGGAATGAAGAATCCAAGAAAGAATGACAACATTGCATCTTTTCCATTGTTCATGGAGATGCTTTTCTTGCGATTCTTTTCGACAGGAACCGTTGACAAAACCCAATTTATGCTTACCTCTGAGAGCGATCTTCATAGCTCGCGACCAAATTGAGTAATTTTTGTTGCAGGTGAGGACTTGGGGAATAATCGTTGCCCCTTGAGTGATCGATGGGAGCAGATAGAGTGGATCATTGAAGGTAAGTCCACCAGGGATGATTTTGCTGCTGGAAGTCTTTTGTTCGTCTCCCATGAGTCATGATGGTGAACTTGATAGATTTGGGAATTAGGGATGCAAGCACGATTAGAGATCAAAGGGAAAAATAGGTCGGACGGGTCGGGTTAATGGAGAAAAAATTTTTAGAGGATCCACGACTCTAATGCCATGTGAGAAAAACAATAGCTAGCGTTCTTGTGTTCTGTTTCACCTCCGTCAATTCCTTCACCTCTAGTGCCGCCTCTGGTTCGAGCGAGATCAGAGAATTTAGAACGGCGACAAGAAGAGAAGTAAGATTCAAAGAGGGCGGGATTTAATTTAGGTGCAAGAGGAGCAGGGTAGGGTTTGAGATTTAGAGATATATGTTAGACCGGTTAAAATAATAATTGGTTTTAAAAGGAAAAAATATACCTTTTAGATCGGTTTAAAAAAAACGGTCTAGAAGATTTCATTTTTAAGATCGGTTATTAGTAACAACCGGTCTAGAAACTTTTAAAAAATTTTAATTTTTTTAATTTTTAATCTTTTTAGACCGGTTATTCAAATAACCGGTCTAAATAATTTATTTTAGACTGCATATTTTAAGAATTGGTATTAAAAGTTTTTTATAATTACGAAACTGCCACCGGTCAAACTTTTTAGACCTTATCCTTTATAACCGGTCTAAATATGACGATCTAAAAGGATAATTTTGTACTAGTGAATGTTTACAATGCACAATGCCCGTATATATAGTGTAAGTAATCCTAATCTATGCTCATATACACTCCACATATAACACTGACAATCTGAATCTAACAGAGGCCCAACTACCTATCCGAGTGGGCCTTTTACATTTGTATTTTAACAATATGGTCAATTTCATAAACTACGATATTGTCGAAACATAAATGAGACGACAATTTTTGAGTGCTGATTATTGGTGCTTGGGACGTGGTGTGTAGGAAAAATTTCTATATTTGATTTGTCAAATTATAATGAAACAGAATTTCGTATGACTTAGCTATACATTATTCTATCCTCATGCAAATTATTTTTATGTGTTGTATATCATTTTTTACGCATCAATTTATCCAGTAATACTTTCGGTTGACTGTTTGCCAGACAAGATTAAGAATCTTTATATAGCTTCCATACAATAAAGTTTAATTAAAATAGGCAGCATATTAACATTACGTCAATTGCATCTTCCTGAATTTAAATATACTTTAATTAATAATATCTTTCCTTTTTTTTTTCAGTTGTTAATGTTTTCATAGTACGGAGAAAGCTGCTTTAACGTTCGGTCTCTTTATATATATTAAAATTAGAGTTAGAATGAAGCTAGCGTGAAATTCACAATTTTGCATGTACGCAAGGCATTATTGGAGTAGAATATTGGTGCTAATTGTTTTGAACCAAAGAATTCAGAAGAAACAAATATTGTAACATGTTTTATTGGTTGACTCATGACGGTATTCAATTGATTGGATGCTAATGGATAAGGAAAAGCATATACACACATATGAGCGTGCTGGTGTGTATATATAGGATTAAGGGGCAATTTTACCTCAAAAGTTTTTCCAAGAGCAATTTTACCTTGATAGTTTCCTAAAGGAAGTAATTTTGTCTTTAGCCATTATCTTAGTTAATTCTAACTTTAGAAAAAAATGAAGTAGATGACACAAGGAAACAAAGGCAGTCCACATGTCGTCTACTTTATTTTTGTTAAGATGTAAATTTACTCCGAAAGTTTTAAATCTAACTTTGGAAATTTGGGACAAATTTGCATCTTAACAAAAATGATGTAGATAACATATTAATTGTTAGCTCAACATATTTGGTCAACTAACAATTAAAATTAACTAAGATAATGGGTAGGGCAAAATTGCCCCTTAACCACCACATATATATGATGCTAGTTATTGTAAGTTGCAACCATATCACATTATTTATGTCTCATTTATATAAATTACTCCCTCCTATCCTTAATACATGTTTTTTTTCATATTTGTCAATTTTTTTTTTCTAATTTACCCATATTAAAACTCTCTTTGCAATAATCAAAGAGGAGAGGAAATTAAAGAAAATGTTGACTTTTTTGGAGAAATTAAGAAAGCCAATTAAATTACTTTAGAGTGTTTACATTTTTATTTTCTTTCTCCAAACTAATTAATTTAACTAATAAACTAATATATAATCTAAGAATACTAAAAATATAAACACTTTAAAGAATTTATTTGGCTTCCTTAATTTCTCCAAAAAAGTCAACTTTGTCTTATAATTAGGACAGGAGAGAGTACTATGTTAACTAACTTCCTTACTCTAATCAAATTAGATAATAAGTATATTTTATATTGAGAATTGGAGGAAGTGTTAATAAAAGAAATTTGAATCATAAATTGTCACCTATATATCAAGTTCACTTGTCAGTGGCTTTTGCTATATATGAAACGTTTGCCAAGATGAATATGATTTCTTCCATACCCATCTCAAAAGTATCACTTTTTTATTTTTGAATTAGGTGGATGGACACTAACAGCTTGATATTACCTTGATAATTCACTTCATCCAATGAAATTTGGTGGGATTTTTGGATAAGGGCACGGAAAATAATATCTAAAGCATAAAAATCTATTAGTAATTTAATATTACTAATCATATTATAATCTATAGAACACAACTTTTCAAGCACACATTTTTCCACTCACTCTAAAATATTTTTCCAATAGCATCTAATATTTTAAAGTAATTTTTAAATATTTACTTGATTTTTTAAATATTTTTTCACACACTCTCTCTTACCAGTATCACAAAAGTCACTTATGTTTAAGCTAATCCAAATAAGTTTTACTTTTACAAAAGTTATTTATACAATTGTCAATCTAAACATAAATCACATTACATAATCTGACTTTTACCAAAAGTAAGATTACAAAAAGTCAAATTGGAAAAAACCATTTTTACAATCGTTGTTCCAAACTAGAGCCGGTAATATAGGCCCAACCCGAGGGCTTGTGCGTTGGGACAGGGTTAGGGTTGGGAAAATCCCAATCCGCAAGCCCTTAGGTTGGCAGGTTGGCCCGCAAATTTTTTTTTTTTATATATAAAGCATGGGGCATTACCAATAATTTAATATTTAGACTCGGGCTGCTTGGCGTTGGGCTATGACAGTTGGCAAGTTGGGCCTAGAATTTTGGTTTTTGCTAACAATTGTTTTGAACAAAAAAGAATCACTCCTTCATTTGCATGGTTGTTGGGCTTTTGTTTTTTTGGGTTTGGACTTTGGGAGAATCTGTTTTTTTTTTCCATAACTTATGCATGGCAAAAACTTAAAAAAGAAAAAAGTGTAGGCTGTGGGCTGGCCCGTGAATCCGCACCTGCGGGTTATGGTTGGGGATTTCCCAACCCGTGGAAGTGCGGGCCGCATTGGCCCGCACCGAACAACCTCCGGGCTAATGCAGGCCAACCCTGTTTTACCGCATCTATTTCAAACACACACATAACTATTTTGGTGAAGCTTCTACAACATTTCTACGGAGGTGACACGAATTGTGATGGAAAATGACATTAATTATTAAACTAACTTATAATGGCTACATAAAATTAAATATGCTCAAATACATCAGAGGTTCATATAGGAAGTTCTAAAGATGCCGCCAACACAAGAAGACTTGCGATGGCTACTCTCAAGGAATTGAACTATATACGTAATCAATATGAAAGTGGGTCAAGCTTATTGGTGTACGTACAAAATTATTAAAAGTTAGGGATTGCCAATAATCTTCATTTTTATATTTATCTATTCTAATACAAAATTATTTTGAGTATATTTATCAAATACCCCTTCTAGTGTTTTATATATATAAGAGCCTAAAATTTAAATTTTCTTAATTCTTTTTATAAGATCTATTTTGGGTTATCTTAGCAGTTAATGTGGTTTTTTTTAACCATTTTTGCCTCTAATGAATTCTATTATCTCTCCATATTTTTTGTCATATCACATGCTCTTTAATACTTTCACTCATTATTATTTTATTTTTCTTTCTTACTTGTCCCTTATAAATAAAAACATATTTAAAAAATAAAGGTCATTTCTTGCATATTTATTTCTTTTAATTAATGTTTTTAACTGTTTTTTAAATTGCGTAATTCAATTAGTAAGCGCTTATAAAAGGACAAGAGGAAGTATTAAAAATCAATTTAATATATATGTATATATACTATATTTAATTCTAAATGTATGACTTAGTTTTTAGTGCAAATTTACATTTTGGACCAGAGGAGTAAAAGGACGACTCAGTGAATAAGTCTCCTACTTACTAGGTGAGGTTTGGGGAGCGATAGATATACGCAGCATTATCTCCCAACAAACGAGAAGGCTAATTTCAAGATGTAAACTGTCACACCCTTACCATGTTTTAACATTTTTTCAGAGTATTCAAGGAAAACGATATGCAGTTCAGTGGGCAACACATGATTAGTATGAATATACTGATAATATGTACATAATTACATAATTTCCCCTGAGGGGTTCGTACCTGATAAATTCAAATAATGTAGCCGCACAAGGCTACTAGGGTATCTAAACCCATCCCAGTAAAATGGAAACTTCTTCCCGTCTTCGTTCTACTACTGTAATCCCTTCGTATGGTACTCTACATTGTTGTTTGCATATCTTCTGTCGTCTCTTGTCTAAATTGTTGATAGGGGAGTGTGAGATTCGAGAGAATCTCAGTAGGAAACAGATACCATAATGCATGCATGATTGATGCTATGTGTATGACATGTTAGCTTTATCTAGATGTATGCCCCATAATGACATTTCTACATGCTCAATGTTTCACATAACAAGACTATAGCCACAGTGAAAACAGAAACAGAGCTTCATTTATTCAAATATGCTCTACACAATCAAGTAAAGCAATCTCATACATCATTACACAAGAAAAGATATCAAATACATGCAAGTAAGGTAAGTCCCCTACCTTAAGCCTTTTCCGCCTCGAAATGTGTGCCTCGATCTACATGCAAACAGCTCGGGGCTCCATATTCAATCCTACAATGTCAAATATACTATTTAGACACTTCCATAGTGTTTCTGGGGGTTATATGAGTCTATTTTGAAAAATTACTAAAATACCCCCGGGGACCCGGCCCTATCGTACTCGGTCCGGCTGTACTTTTCTCGAAATTCTAACCTGGGCTATCCTGACATATGTTCGCCCAAGGAATCCATTTCCAGATGTGGAATTACCAAATTCACTTCCAAAAGATGAAATTGCCCTTAGCAGCCCTTATTTCAGTATTTTAGGGGCATTTTTGTAATATGCTTTCTCAGCCTTTTTCGAAAAAGTGCCCAACTGTAACCCCACCTAATTTTCCCTCCTAAACTCAATAGAATCATCAAATCATTGAAAATCCAACTCTAAGACCTATTTACAGCCCTCGACTAATTATATGGGTTTTCCAGGAAAAATTGGGGTTTTTTTGTTTCGGCTCCGTAAACGTGTTCCTTCCTACTCCTAACCGCTTTATTGACTATTCCATTAGATTACAAAAATCATTTAGTATCAATTTGGGTAGTATAACACCTAGGCCAACCCATTTCCATAAATTAAAACCAACGGCAATCCGGCGAAATTTCACTGATTAAATTGCCCACAGTAGTTAGAATAGTCAATATATGAAGGTTTAGAAGTTACCTCAAGCTCCCACTTGATTTTTCTTGACTTGGCTGAACCCTAGCTCACTTCAACAAGAAAATTTGAGCTTTCAAGCCTTGAATCACATAGAAGAATAGCTTAAGAGCAGAGTTATAAGCATTAGGAACTGATTTACCGAAGAAATCACTTACCTTTGTAAGCTTTTTCCTCCCATTTTCTCTCTCTAAAATTTCACACTTCCTCTCTCTATGTTCAGCTGGTTCATGTCAGAAATGGGGCTGAAGAAGGAGGAGGATGATTATAATAATGTATCCCATTTAATTAATTAATTTTCCCAATTTTCGGATTTTTACAAAATTATGGCAGATTTCTGTCCAAACTTTGAAAAATCATAACTAATTCTAAAAAAATTGAATTGGAGTGATTACAAAGCCTATAGAACCCTTATTGAGTCTAGTTTCATGGAAAAATATAGAATTTTTCTAGATGGAATCACAAAATTCCTAGAATTTCAATCTTTGCATGTTGTTCCAGAAAATTTCCAGTTTTTCTGGGCTAACTTCAAAAATTCATATCTTTTTGTATATAGCTATAATTGAGTCATATAACCTTTCAAATTAAAGCTTAGGATGTCTACTTTCATGCTATAAAATTTCATAATTTTGCTCATCATTTGATCATTCAAAAGCACATAACAAGCTTACTACCTCATAGGCGATTTTACCGAAAGCATAATCACTTTCTTCAAAATTAACCATTTTATTTTCTTTAATGCCCCAAAGATATAAGGAATATTAGATAATAGATTTGGGACATCTACTAAATCGGGGCTTAGTAGTCCTCTCAATTTAGGCTTATTCTCAAGCCTCCAATCCCAAAATTCGGGATATTACATAAATCCGTAACCTCTAAAATTTGAACTAGAGGAGCAATTTATAGAAAACGATCCTTATAGTTCACAAATCATGAATAATGTAACTTCCTTTTTAAAGCTTCATATAACACAGGGTTGAGATCTAGTTTAACGGCATAATATATAAAATATATTCTCTAAGATGTAAAACACATCCAATAACTTAAAACAAAATTTTGTATAATACAACATTTTCTTTCTTCTCAGGCTAGATAGCCACTCTGTTGGAATATTGATTTGTTTTCACATGGTCCTTCACTTTTCCTATAAATATTCAGAGAAGCCAGTACTCATCATATCAACTCATAAACAAAGAGTCTCTTTTCTCTCTCTTTAATTAGCGCATAGAGAAAGAAGATGGAGCCTAAGATAATTGATCCTTCTTGGTCAATCTGTGAAGGTATAAGCTCAACTTTTGATCAACTCGAGTCCTTTGGCTTTAACGTGGACTCTCTTTTGTTCCCCGCTTCAGAGGATGCTTCTTCTAGAATCTTCTACACAGATCATGTCTATTTCCCAATTGATGGATACAACCTTCAACTCCCTTCATTGATTGATGATTTCTCCATGGATTTTGATGCTTTTGATGATACCATTTTGAGCTCTCAAAGTCTGAGTATTATCCATGGATACCCATAAGAAAGTGAGGGAAGAACAAGCTTTTCTTCACAGAACTTGTGTTCTGAGATAGAACATGCTCAGAGTCCAACCTCATCGATGCAATCAGACATGGCTACAGAACTACAAGTACAACAATCACTGATCATACCAGAACAAGACATGGAGATAGAAAACCAGTTCAGTCTTCCCATCTTCTAGAAGCCATTGGAGAAGCCTTAGAGCAAGGCCACAAAACACTTTCACAAGTGATTTTGAGATGCACCAGCCACAAAGTAAGCCCTCTTGGTGATTCTCTTGAACGTTTGGCCTTCAATTTGTCCCAAAATCATGATCCTACAGAGCAAGGGACTTTCATCAAATAGGAGGCCTGCAAGAACTTGCGTCACTTTTTGAAGGCTATCTACCAAGACCTCCTACATGGAAGAATTACACATTTTGCAGCAAATTCAGCGATTCTAGAATCTATACCAGATGATTCAGAAGTGACAAATATAATAGACTTCGATATGGGAAAAGGTGTTCACTGGCCTCCATTCATGGAGGCTATTGCTCAAAAGCACAAAACATTGAAATTGACTGTAATCAGATTAGAAGAAGAGGAAAAACTTGATATTAATTTTGTTTCAGCCGAAATGGAATTTGACAAAATCAGAAGGAAAAGGAACCTCAATAAGCATGCCAAATCATGCTATTTGAAGTTGAAGGCAGAGGAACAGAGTATAGTGGAAATGGTGACAGAGCTCAAGAAATTGAACAAGAGAGGTGGAAATAGAAATGGAAACATAAATTTTGTGGCCTTTAATTGCATGGTGGGCCTTCCACATATGGGTAGGGTTAGAAGCAGAAGCCATATCTTAGAATTTCTAAGGGTAGCAAGGGATTTCATCAAAAGCTCGCCTTCAAACAGGGGAATTATAGCTTTTGGTGATAGAGAAGCCTGTGAGAAATTGAAAAATAGCACCAACTTCAAGTCATTCTTTAATGGCCATTTGGTTCATCACCATGCTTTGTTAGAATCCATGGAATCAAATTTCCAATTCCAATTCTCTGAGGCAAGAACGGCAATGGAGAATCTATTTGTGGCGCCATATATATCAAGTGAGGATTGGATTAAGAAGTGGGAGGAGACGAGACAATACCAAAAAGTTAGACATTAATGGAAGTTGCAGAAATGCTTAGAGGAATGGAAGGGTCATACGAGGTTAAGATTGAAGGCAATAATGGCAATGAAATGGTTCTGGGTTGGAGAGGAACGTAGCTTCTGAGAATTTCAACGTGGGGAAATTGAAATGCTCATCGCTGGAGCAAAAACGATTTTTTTTGTTGCCTTTTTTTAATGGAAACTGGAATTCATTAAGTTACAACTAAGAACTTAATACAATCAAAAGGGGGAACCCCAAATCAATCATCAACGACCGCCTCCTTTAACGAAGGTGGTGGTTGATCAAAGAAGACAAAAACCCCCGCAATAGAATGCCCTAACCTGGCAAGATGATCAGCAACTCTATTATGATCTCTAGGAATATAATTCAACAAAACATGCCAGTTCCTAGATAACCATAATCTAGCTTCTACAATAACAATACTGAAAGGGTGGTATAGCTCTCCACCTCTCGTTAACAAATTGATTGCCTCAATGCAATCAGTGTGAATCAGAATGTTTCTGTAGCCTCTGCTCTAACAAATCTGAAGTCCTTGGATAATTGCTAAGATCTCTGCGATTGTAGGAGGAACTATGAACAGCTTACAGGTGAAACCACCAAGCCAAGCTCCTTCCGTGTCACGTAAAACTCCCCCACAGCTAGATTGACCTGAGTCCATAGCTGATCCATCAACCTCCAAGTAAACAAATCCCGCCTATCTGTACCTCACACTCTAATCTGTAGATGACTGGTGAGAGTAAAACTGGCAATGGAAGAGCATATCCTGATCCCAGCTAGCACGAAAAAAGCTGGCCTGGGCATCCTGAGAGTAAGACTCAAGCTCCTCACCAAAGACTTTCCTGCATTTGGTAACCCATATATCCCAACAGACATAACCAAACAAGGAAGCCCATTGGACTTTTCTCGTGAAATCTCTTCCCAATCCATGTTTAAGATTCTAATTTATCCACTCTCTCCCTTGTAATGATGTGAATTTATCCCACAAGGTCGGGTGGATTAAAGCAATCCATCGCTCCTGAGCGTTCACACAATCTCTAAGCATGTGCATCATGTCCTCCTTGTGGTTACAGCCAAAAGAACAACTTGCCGAATCCAGGAGGCCTCTCTAGGTTCTCAATTTCGTCGTATATAGACGATCATGAGAGGCTAACCACATAAAAGACTTGATCTTCTCTGGAATTGCACATCTCCACAGTGTCCTCCAGAATGGTTCTCTGACAGCATGAGTACCTACAGAAATAAAATAATATGCAGATTTAACAAAAAAACAACCATCCGAAGAAGGCTTCCAATAATACTTATCCTCCCCCTCTCCTCACGAAGAGGGTGGGCACGCATAAGACAATCAATAACATGAGGTTGGAACCATTGGCTAAGCATATCTCTGTCCCAATCTCCCAACAGGTTAGTGTAGTCACTCACTTTAGCTTCCCTATCCACAAAAGCTTCAAAACCCGGAATGAGCTGAATTAAAGGTTTATTCATCTCAGACCAATTATCATGCCAGAAAGAGGTCAAATTCCCATTTCCAATATTGACTCTAACGCCTTTGATAAATTTTTCCCAAACAACACATATACCTCTCCAAGTCACGGACGAGTTATTCTTGCGTTGAATCCTTGGCATGAAGCCAGTGCCACATCTATACTTCGATCGAAGAACCCTAACCCATAGAGCATCTTTGTTGTTAAGGAGATGCCAACATAGCTTCATCAAAAAAGCTTCATTTTGTCTTCCCATTTCACGGATCCCAAGCCCTCTGTCTTTCTTATCTCTGGTTATTTGATCCCAAGATATCAAATGAAGTTTCTTTCTATCATCTTCTTCCCCCATAGGAAGTTTCTACTTCTTTTTTCAAGCTCGTTCAGCATTCCTTTGGGTAATAACATTGTCTACATGAAGTACGATGGCAAGGCATTTAAGACAGCTTTAACTAGAGTTGCACGACCGGCCAGGTTCAGATATCTCCTTTTCCATCCTGAAAGCTTTTTCCTGGTTTTGTTTAAGATAGGCATAAAAGTGATGTAGTTGGCTCTTTTGTGAATTAAAGGAATTCCCAGATATTTCCCCAAATCCTCTGTAAGTCCAACTCCCATACTTCGACTCATATTTAAAGCTCTGGAGAAGTTCACATTCTTCAAGAAATAGGCTTTTGTCTTATTTCGGTTTATTTTTTGCCCCGAAGCCTCACAGAATCTCTGGATATAATCTAACTATCAGAGGCCTCCCCAAACAGAATGAGGTCATCAGCAAAAAAGAGATGAGAAATACGAGGACCTCTTCTGTTCAGCTGAATCGGTGTCCACATGTCATTGTCAATAGCATCATGAATTATATGGCTTAGTCTCTCCATACACAAGGTAAATATATAGGGAGAGATTGGATCTCCCTGACGAATACCTCTAGATGAATTGAAAGAAGTAGTAGCTTCCCCATTCCATAGAAGTTGAGAAGATGAGGTGGTAATACATGCCATGATAGCTTCACACAGTTTTTCCTCAAGGCCCAACAATCTAAGAGTATCTTGAATAAAACCCCATTCAAGACGATCAAAAGCCTTTTCTAAGTCAACCTTAAGTGCCATCCAACTTGTCTTGCCAGTTTTAGTTTTCATTGAATGGATAACCTCCTAAGCCACTATAATGTTGTCACTGCTCTATCTTCCAGCTATAAAGCTACACTGATGATTACCAATAACCTTTCCCATAATCTCCCGGAGTCTATGCGAAACAGTTTTAGTAATGATTTTGTAGCTCACATTATAGAGAGATATCGGTCAAAAATCCATGATTGTTTGAGGGCTTTCTATCTTGGGGATGAGCACAATATTAGTATTATTTATGGCCCTGACCGACATAGGCTCGTTGAAGAAATCCCTCACCAGAGAAAAATGGACTCTCCTACTATAGACCAGAACTCTTGATAGAAAATAGCTTGAATACCATCAGGTCCTGGAGCCTTGAAGGCTCCCAAATCAAAGATTGCTTGTTTTATTTCCTCATTTGTAACCCTTGCATGAAGTTGCTCTATATCCCTGTCACTCAATGTAGGAAAGCATGAGCTTGTTATGAGCTGATTGACACAAGGCCCGCTGCTGCTAAAGAGATTCGTATAATAATTAATGGCAAGATTCTCCAATTCATACTCATTGAACGTCCAACTCCCATCCTCCCTTTTCAAGCCCTCAATTCTATTTTTCTTATGACGAATGAGAGAAGCAGAGTGAAAGAATTTACTATTTTTGTCCCCCCATTTGAGCCATTGGCAACGGGATTTCTGGTACCACATTAATTCTTCTTGAGCTAAGATTCTGTTATAATCCTTCTAAAGCTCCTTCTCAGTTTGGACAAGATATTCATTATCATGTCTTCCTCTAGCCCTTTCCACCCCTTGGATCCTATTAAAAAGCCTCTTCTTTTTTTCGTTTAGATTACCGATTTTTTTCCGATTCCACTCCTCAGCAGAGCTTGCAAAATTTGTCACTTTATCTATCCATTGATCTAAACTCCAACTATTTTGAACCACATCCGCAAACCCATCTTCCATAAACTAAGCAGCTTGACAACGAAAGTGCATTGTCCTTCTTCTATAAGACCTATCCGGATTGCAGTGGAGAAAAATGGGCCTGTGATCGGAACCAAATTTGCTCAAATGATGAATTCTAGTTAAAGGATAAACCTGGTTCCAATCAGCATTTATGAAGGCCCAATCAAGACGTTCTTTCAAGAGATCACGTTCCCATGTGAATCGCTCGCCAACAAAATCAGATTCAATCAAATCAGCCTTCATTATGAAATCTCTGAAATGATGCATGGATTGCAGATTTGGAGATGAGCCTCCTTTCTTATCTTCAGTAGACAAATAAGAATTAAAGTCTCCCATGATCAGCCATGGCTCATGAACCGAGTCACTGAAATTGACAATATCAGCCCAAAGGTTTTGACGAAGCATACAATTAGGTTCGGCATACACACATGAGAGCAAAAAACTGACAGAATTATTTTTAGCCGTAGCTCTAACATGAATAACTTGAGTGGAGGAAGAGATATATTGAAGGTTCAGTTCTTCCTCATTCCAAAGGATCCAAATACTACCGGCAAACCCAGTAGCTTCAAGTCTAAGCCAAGCACTAAAACCAAGACGCCTGATGATTTTATCTGCTTTACTACCACTGACACGAGTTTCACAAAGAATAAGAATATTAACTTTTTTACCTCTAAGCATATCCCTGATTCGACCTGGAAAATTTTTTGAGGCTACGCCTTTACAGTTCCAAGAAATAATATCCATAAATAAAAATTAATTTAAAAGAGAGAGATGGAGAAAAAGAACCTGAGACCCAAGTCTAATGGCCTGAATCCGAGAGCTCCATTACTGCCTGCTCCATCGTTGCCTTCTCCGCTTGGTTGATCACATCTCTTGTCTCTATAGAGATTACTGAAGGATCATTCAAGCATTCCTGATAATCCTCTTCATAAATTTGGATTTGCATAAGAGAAGAGTTAGGCGGATCAGTGGGTGCAATTCGGTTGGTCACTGGTTTTGAAGGCTCAGGAGACACATATTGGTGTTCAGTTGGTTCCTTGTGTATTTCTTCATGTGATTGTTGTTGAGCCAATTGATCATTACCACATTCAGCCATTTTAATTTCTCTCTTCTGCCCAAGCAATTGGTTAACATTGTTGATGTCTAAAGGCCCAGATATAGATGCAGATCCAAAGAGCAAATGATGAGCCCGAACTGATTGCTTTTTCTTAAATAAGGGAGTGATTAGTTTAGGCCCAGAAAAGCCTTTTTTTTCTTTCCCTCTACCATAGAGTTCGATGGCCTATGATCATTTGTTTGAGCATTTTGGGCCTTCATATCAGACCTAGTTGGATTAATCTCCACCGAACCGGCCTACTTCGTCACACCCGAACTGGTCTCATCCCTTCTAATTTTGTGCTTCATCGATCGCTCTTTCTTTTGAGTCTTCCCAGCGTAGATCTCTATGGCCAGCTGCTTCCCCTCATCCTTTGATCCGCTCGGACCTGCTCTGTCAAAGATTTGAGCATTCTGAAGCTTCTTCTTTTCTGAGATACCTGCTGCTACCTCTTTCTTTTTCCATTGCTTTCCCATGTTTTTTTTCAACTCTAATCCTTTCCTTTCTCTAGGTGACGGCCCTGCTTCAGGAGTCTGCAATATATGGAATCGCGATCCTTCTCCTTTCTCTTCCACTAGTCTATTCATCCGACCGTTGGGCGCCGTTTACGTTGAGTTCTTCATGTCCGAATTAGCTCGTTGGATCCTCTATTGAGGCCTTGATTTGACCTTCATCCATTCTCTATACTCCTCCTCTGCTGCTACACCCGGAATAGACATTAGAGGTACTGTACTTTGTTCCTTCTCATTGCTTGCTTCCGGCGTTCTGTTTTCCAATGACATCTCTGTTGGTATACTATTTATCATCCGATCCGATTGCTTTTGGTGGCAATTATCTTGAGTATGTCCATATAGTCCACATTTAAAACATATAATGTCCAGACCTTCATACTCTACTGTGTAGATTCGGTTTCTGAGAGAAAATTTGGATTGAAGTGGTTTATTTAGATCCACTTCCACACTAACTCTGGCGAATTTCCCTCTCTCTTCCACGCACTTATCACTTTCCTTATGAGCTAAGGTGTTTAAATCAACTTTGAGAGCTCTGCCGATTAAATTCCCAATCGTAAGCATACAATCTTCTGAATACACATGTAGAGGAAGAGTTGGGATTCTTACCCAGATTGCAAATTTTTTAACCTTGTTGCAATATGGATTAAAATTGGGATTCCATCTCTGCACTGCAAGATAGTGTCCCTGAACCAACCAAGGGCCTTCAAAGAGTAGTTTTGCAGTAAAAGATTTATCTGGTGTTTTAAAAACAAAGTAAATGTCGGGTAAGTCAACAAGATCGAAATTTTCAGATCTCAACAACCACTTAATTCTATCCTTCATCAAAATCAAATTGACTCTTCTTCCTAGTACCGTTAGAATAAGAGCATTCTTCCAAGGTCTGCAAAGCTCTTTGAACCTTTCGTTTGGAATGTTAAGGTACGGAACAGAGTTCAAAACCTTCCTTTACTCCTCTATCATTGCTTGATTATTCTCCCTTTCCTCTTGAAGCCATTCTTCCACTTGGTCCTCAAAACTCCTATCAAGATCCTTCTCTTCTTCCCCCAATAGCTTTGCTTTATATTAAATTATGCTTTTAGTGACCTGATTACCAGGGGGCTGCTTGACTTACATCGTCTTCTCATTAGCCTCTTCCATCACTATATCCATATGACCACCTTTGTTCTCTGCCTTGTTCAATGCATCAGTCCCTTGCTTATGTTCTGACATTCTTTTGATGTTTCTCCCTTTGATTTCATCTTCTTCTTTTGACGCCTCCATGGGATCATCAGGACCAGATCCATGGATGCTCGGCTGACTAGAGTGCCCGCTCTTTCTCACACTAGCTTTCTCACTCATCATTTATCACTTCTTACAACCACTTTTTGTTGCCTTTTTTTGCTTCTCATGTTCACAAGTCTAATTTAATTTGTAAAGATTTATTATTCAAATTTGTATGTATGTAAACCAAAAATATCAATACATGCTCATTATATTCTTCATAAATATCAAAATTGATTATATATATTGAAAAATTAATAAAACACCAAAGTTTGCTAAATAACTATATTTTTTTAAATAAAAAGAACACTTTATTAACCATTTTTAATTTAACTACTTTAAAATATTTTATCATATAGATAGTACTCAGGTCAAGTTCCACGTATTCAGAGGAGTTAGATTGGGAATGAAGGGGGAAGTAGCGCCACCTATGCGTGAAAGGGTAGGGTTTGTCGAAGTCAGCTCTTGGGTTACGGTTTCTCCATTGTGAGAGTGTTGGTGATGGTGACTAGGGGCTTTGGCTGACTTTTGCTGAAATTGTCGCCAAGCAAAGGGAGGAAGGTGACAGGCGAGGGTGAGATCGGCGGTTGGGGGTGGCTTCTCTTCATGTTGGAACAATAGTTTGTGAAATGGGAAGAAGAATTTTTGGGTTTGGACGCTGCGATTTAGAGGTTCAATGAGGTTCTTGAAGCTAATCAACTTGGTTACATGAAAATGGCAGGGACCAAGATTTCAAAGAGGCCTGATGAGTCAAAGTGGATGGCTGAAGCTTCAAAGATGGTTGGGATTAAGAATCTGATGAACCGAATGCTTGGTGTGCTGAAGCTTTAAAAATGTATGAAGTTTGGGATCAAAAGATGCTTATCCGATGTTGGCTTCCCCTCTGGTGCTCGGTGGCTGGCCCTTAGTCACCCACACACCATGAGGTCTATCTCTTGGTGCTACCAGAGGTGGGAGGATTCTCAGATAGTGCATCTGGAGTCTTGGTCACCCCTGTTAGTTGTTAGCATTTTGCTTTGTAATTTGTTTTTAGTTTCTTTTGTAGGTGTCCTGTTGGTTCTGTTTTAGTTTGTTCTTGAATTTTGTTTGTGTTGGATATTTGCTTACTTCTGCCATGGTTACTGGTTTCCTGGTGTTTGGTCTCAAACTCTATATGGTCCTTCACCTTTCTTTTATAGGAGGTGTACGTGTTTGAAGTTGCTCTTGATTTTGCAGCATTATTGGCATCGAAGAAGGTGGGCTCGAGATAGCACGTGTTGGACAACCACCCTCTATGGCTCTTTCCCATTTCAACCTGCAAGATTTAGGCCTTAGATTGTCCTTTAGGTGTTGCAGGGTCCTTGTGTCTCGTTTAGTTTCATGGTCTTCATTGGCTTTGGTTCCACTTTTTGCAACTGACTTTCATTTAATGAAATTCTCTTCCGGTTAAAAAAAAGGTTTATTAAATCCATTATATCAAACTCTCCAATCACATAGGGAAAATTCCTATAAAATACCTTTAAAATAGATAAATCCTAAATCAGTGTAGTGAAATTCGAAAATCCCAAGTCAGTGCTGTGTCAGTACGGAGGAGGAATCTGGGATTTTGATATCTCTGCGAAAAGACAAATGTGCCCTTCAGTTGTCCTCTTCTCTCAGCTCGGAATAACAACACCTCACTCTTGATTAACAACACCGTATTCTATATTAATAACTCCACTTTCTTCTTTCACAATTAACAAGTTTTAGGGCCAATAATAACGCCTATCTATTTATTAACAACACTGTATTCTATATTAACAACTCCACTTTCTTCTTTCACAATTAACAAGTTTAGGACCAATAACAACAACTCTTTCTTTCTTAACAACACCGTATTCTACATTAACAACTCTCTTCTTTCACAATTAACAAGTTTCAGGGCCAATAACAGCACCTATCTCTTTACTAACAACACGTACCGTATTATACATTAACTACTTTACTTTCTTTTTTCACAGTTAACAAGTTTCAGGGCCAACAACAACTCCTTTCTCTTTATTAACAATACTGTATTCTATATTAACTTCACTTTCTTCTTATGGGTGAGATGTAGTTGTCGGTGTCACTTTTCTGTCGTCTAGTGGATGGGAGTAGGAGACTCTCTTGGGAGAGTGTTGATGGGCATTTTCGGTTGTGGGAGGAGATGAATGGAGATTGGCGCCAATTGCTGGAAGGGAGGTGTTCGGCGGTGGTCAAATATGGAATTGATCGATGGTCGTGGGTGAGATCTTGTTGGGTGGTGAGTGGCCATGGGAGGTGTTGGGCAGTGGGTGAGATCGACAGGGCTATAATCACAAGGTTGCAATAGATCTTCTGTGGTTTCCTTAAGGAGATTTGAATCAGCTGTACGATCTGTAATTGAGATGGCTGAGATCTGCAACTGAGATGAGGAAGAATTGGATGAAGTGCCCAGAACGAAGGTGAAGCACAGAGATGTACAGATTCTTTGTGGGATTTTGGTTTTGTTAATGTAGAATACGGTGTTGTTAATTAAGAGGCTAGTGTTGTTATTCTGAAGTGGAGAGAGGGAGAACTAAAGGGAAGAAGCGTCTTTTGGCCGAAATTTCAAAATCTCATATTCCTCCTCCATACTGACACAACATTGACTTGGAATTTTCAAATTTCACCACATTGATTTGGGATTTACCTATTTCAAAGTGTATTTTATAGGTATTTTCCCAATCACATATGACTATATCATTTGACTATAAACCCACATCAAACAAATTAGATACATGACTTTATGTGATTGAAGAATCAATATATTCTTAAGAACAATAGGGAAATAAGCCGTGCACTGTTTTATTTTCGCTTCTGTCTCATAAGTTACTGTTTATAAGAACAGTAATGACTCCTTCCACCAAGCCGAGTTCATTGTAGTTGGCTTAGTTCATTTTCAACTACGAATGAACAGTCCTTTGTCGAAAAAGTAGATTCCAGGCAAACGTCACATCATATTTCCTTTTTCTATTGTCATTGTCAGTTATTGAATAGGAGTTGGTAAAGCTTTGAGAAAACAATAAGAGTGGGTCAAGCATTTACTTGACCGAAGCCATCTCTTTCGTTGTCGTTTGTTCTCTGTTAGTGAAGAAAGAAGATTGAGCTCATGTATTTGTTCTAGGAGCTGGGTGTATGCTGTGGATGGAAGCCTGGGTCATCATTCGAGTATTTCAGAAAGAACAAAGTCTCCATTTTTTTCCATTTTTCCTGCTTCTGCATTCGGTCTTTTCGGCTTTTTTGTTGCCATCTCTTTCTTACACACTAATAAAAGATTCTGGATGGACCTGAAGTTTCTAGGAAAAACCTTAGCTTTAGAAAATTTTGAGGCACTTCATTGATGTGCTGCCAAAGAAAATGGCTCTGCACCACTAAACACGGACTCCACTGTTTCGGTGAAGGTCGATCACGAGTTTTAGAGGATAGATCCCGATCTCTATGGGTCAGACTATGGTTATCCGAGGAAGATCGCATCGATCTATAATGTTGTTTTTGACGAAAAGGTAATATTTTTATCCAGGTATATTAAGGTTTTTTTATATGTCCAGACGAGGTTAAAATGGTTTTTGTTGTTGCATGTTCACAGAGGAATCGGATGATCATGAGGTTAGGTGACGAGGAGGTTTTTGAAATTGTCATTTGATATGATTTTAAGATATGAAAAGTTATTGAGGCCTATCTTTGCTGAAGCAGTTCTTTCGTATACTGTTTAATTTGTTCAAGGTAATTTTCCTAAGTATATGCGTACTTTTTTTTCAGTCATCGATTAACATAAATTCAGTACTTAGTTCGATATCCCCTCCCTTTTTACGGTTGCTTTTTCCTACATCAGTAGGTTTTGTCAATCTCTGGTAGCAAGGGGATCATTTTCTCATGCTGAAATGTTAAAGGTCCATCTTTTTGTATTTTATGAGTTTATTCCCTTTCAATCTTAGGTTTTTGAAGAATTCTTAAAGCATATGCTACAAAACTCTTTGTAAGACTACCCAAGGGTGGCTCTGGAATTGTTGCTGCAGCCACAGGCATGGATGGACAGATAAAGGTATAATGTAATATGGGTAATGAAGAAAGCCTCCATTTTTTTCCTTCTTCTTTGCTTGCGATTTTCATTTGGTTCACTTTTTCTTCATCCCATCATCATATTCACCATGTTGATTGACAGTGCTCATTGAGGCAAATAGTTTTGCTGGTCAGTCAAATACTCTGGCGTGGATGGTCATATGCTGCCTCTGTACCTTCTGACAAGCCAAATTCTTAGAAACGTCAAAGGCTTCCAAAAGATGAAAGGAGAGCTATGGTGGAATATTTTGTGAACAAGGATTTCCTCAAATTTGTTCCTCCTCCTTTTTCTCTTTTTGGGTGAGTGTTTAATCAATTTTGAATCCATGATTAAATTTTCTGAAGTTTTCAGCTGTCTGCTATGTCTTGAGATATCAAGTTAAATACTTAAATTATTTAAGCAATTTGTGGGATAGTTAAATAATAATATTTTATATTACGCATTCAGGGGACAATATGCAACATCTAGAGTTGTTTCAGCAGCTTATTAGAAGACCAAAGGACGTTGATCCAAGAATGCATTTTCTTTTGACCCTGGTGGAATAGTAACTGCTTTTTACTGTTTGTAGACTAAGTGAACATATCAAAATAGTATGGTTTTATTTTTCCTTTGAGAATTCTGGTAATACCTTAACATCGAACCAAAATAAATTAAACATTTTAATTTAATTGAAACAGATCACTTATTCATTATTGTTGTTGCTGAATTAGTAGTGAAATGTGACTCTAGCATCATGTTTGGTGATATGCAAATTTGAAGAAACGCGTTCTAAATGAATAGCATACCCATTAATTTGACAATTACCAGTCATCAATATCTTCAATTCTATATCCTTCATCGATTTCTGAATATATCCTTATTGAATCAGTTATTAAAAATTTGATTTTCTTACTTTATATTTAATACATAGAGATGAATGGCAAATGGTTAGTGTATCTTGGATCTATAGACTTTGAAAAGAATATTTTAGTGTTTCTATTCATTCAATCACAATGAAAAACAAAACAAGGAGCATTTGAGTTATGGTCATTTAACAAAAAATTAATAACTTTATCCAGTTGAACACTAATAATGTGAATCTTTTATGTTATTTTAGTTGCTTTAACCATGTACAAAACGATTTTCCTTATCCATATGACCAAAATCAAGGATTGTTAGCTTTTTTTGTGAAACTGATTTTTTGTTTCTGTTTTATCAGATTGAACTGTGGAACAAGTAGAGGCAATGAAGAGCCAATTACTAAGTTATTGCAACTCTTATAAATCTCGGTGGAGTAGGTAGTTGACACATGATTTCTTTTACGTTTGTTGCAATCTTATCATGGCTGTTATCCTTAGCTGCTGGCAGGTTTCATTAAGATCAAGATGGATATTTTGAAGCACTGCAGCTAATTCAAGACTTGCAACTCAAAAGGCTGCAAATGGCTGATGTAATTTTTGAGGTAATTCTAGCAGTGTGTGCTTCCAATAGTGAATGGGAAGACGTAGAATTCTATTTCAACCAGATGAAGGATGAAGCCCTCTTTCCATATCATTATCATTATACCTATTTGATGGATGAAAACTGAGAGAAACAAAGATATTCAATAACCATTCAAGAATTTAAAATTAAATCATCATAATAGTTCTATAAGCTGAATAGGATCTGCTGATCTGTGATGTTATTTTGCCACTCATTATTGGTGAGAAGCCCAAGACATTTGCAGTTGAATTTTTATGAAGCTTGAGTGCTTGACGCTTTTGTTCCCCTTCCTTTTGGGTGTTTAAGCAAATGGTCTTTTAGAAGGATTTATCTACCAAACTCGCAGATGAATCAGTGAGTTGTGCTGTATTGATGTGTTTTCTCTGTTTTCCCGTCTTTTTTATTTATCTGAAGAGTAATGTATGCCATATCCTGTGTCTTTGTATTTATCTTCCTTTCTTCTCCAGTAACTTAGATTAAATTATGTTACTTTCTTAGATTAAATTATGTTACTTTTATCGCTAAGAGCACTCTTTTTTTATTCTATTCTGTCCAAATCAATCAGGGTGATCTGGTTTGTATTTTTTTAGGGTGGACATTCTAATTGATTGGGTACTAAATTGTAGGAATTGGGTGAAGATGTGAGTGCTAAAACCGTGAGATTACATGCTTTAAGTTGATTATTATATATTAATCTTATATTCCCTAATTAATGTATATTGCATGTTCAAAGTTAGAACCATACTTCTTTTTGTCTAGTCTGGAGTACCACAACTTCTGAGTGATGTTGTAATTCACCAATTAATTAGTTGTAATATGTTGGTCTATAACTTATAAGAAATGGTATGACTCCCTAATTAATCAGTTGTTATCTGGAGGTCCACAAGTTTTGAGTAATGTTAAGGGCAATTCAATCAAAAAGGATGAAATGTTAAGGGTTATTAACATATTCAGTCAATCTGGAAGGGTCTAAGGCCAATTTATTTTTTTGCGGATGAAAAAAATATTAATTTTGATTTCAGTTACGATATAATGTGGTTTCTTGATGGCATTCATATGCATCAATTCACAATGCAAGGGTTTAATGGCATTTAAGTTATGGGCATGAATGAAAGTGTCTGATAATTTGTTCTTCTTTACTTATCAAATACTAAGGGAGAAGCAGATTCCATGAAGGGGAGTCTTTTTTTTTTTTTTGCATCAATCATCTATCAAGGTCTCGCACATCCACAAATATGCGTGCCACAACAAAATGTTCATAATTTAACTGAGTCATCTTACATGCCTGTCCTTGAATGTGTTCTCATCAAGATCTTTTCACTTATCTGTTTTAAATGCACCACAGGTTATACGATGTGACAATTGTCTGTAGCTTCTGTCTATGATTGCTAAGGGGGTAGGTGATATAGATGCTCCATACTTGAGTAGGTATCAACAGTGACATTCTCTGGTACAGTTCCAACCTACTGCATATTTTTTAAAATTTCATAATTCTAATTCGTAATTCGTAATGCCTAATGCCTACTACCTACTGCCCAATAGAAATAGCTATATTGTAGAGGGCAGTTTATTGTGGTTTGTTACTTTTCTCAAACTTGAATTAATATTCCATTTTTCCTCTGACATCATCTCATCCTTTGAAAATCAATGTCAGTGATTTGTCTATCCATATTCTGATGGTCAACTTCTGAGGAGGTTTTTGTTTTTTTAAATGGGGTAAAACAGACATGATACATATGCTCCATACTTGAGTAGGTATCAACAGTGACGTTCCTGGTACAGTTCCAACCTACTGCATATTTTCTAAAAACTCCTACTTCCTAATGCCTACTGCCTTCTACCCAAGTCAAGTATGTACAATGTAGATGCAACTTTTTATGACCGGAAGAGTATCAGTTCAGCTAATATACAAAAAAAATCAAGAGCATGTCTAGAGTATTAATGGGTGGTATAATAGAAATAGAAATAGCTTTACTGATGAGGGCAATTTATTGTGGTTTATTACTTTTCTCAAAATGGAATTAATTTTCCATTTTTCTGTTCGTGTCATCAAGTGAATGCCTATGTTGGAACGACTTCTTCTATAGAAGTCACCTTCATTTCAAGCTTTCTCAATATTGAGCAGTCTGGTATATGTTGACATTGTGATCTTATTATATGTCTTCAATGGCTGTTAGGAAGTGTTCAATGGTCAAGATATTGATGATAACACTGATATGTGGAGGATTGTTGTACGTGTGTTGAGGAGGTGGAATAACTATAAGAAGGACTCACCAACTCAAATGTTTGCTATATGTTTCCTTCTTATGGATCAAGAGGTCAGTAGGTTAACATAACTACCTTGCATATCTTAGCTTCAATGTGTTTCCTTACATCACAGTTGCATCTTTTGCATATTTGTTTGTAGGGTAGTAAGATCCAAGCTTCAATCATGAACAAGTATTTGTTTAAGCAGTTTGAAAAAGACCCTGTTGAAGGGCATTCTTACTTTATTGCAAATCTGGAGGTGATATCTAATGGGAAGGATTACAAGGCTGCTAAGCACAAGTTTAAATTGCTTTTTGACTCGGCTACTTATGTGAAAGAAGAGGCTGCTTCGATTCCAAATTATGTTTTCACCTTCTTTCCTATTTAAGACATACTTACACAAACTATTCAGAATCATACAATGTACCTATTTGATGAGTTTTTTTGTTTGCTGTCATCTTCTTATTTCACTTTATTCTCCATTGAAGTTATGCTTTTATTCTCAGATGTCATTGGCTTTGTGATAAGTATTGGCCCTTTGGAAGAATATCATTCAGGAGCTGAGGTTGAATGGTTCATGTGTTTTGTTGTGGAAATGATTTGTTATATGGTTCTTTCATTTGTGTTATTACATGAGGGAAAATATGTTTGTACTGAACGAAGGTGTGTTGCTGGGTTTTGTTCCCTTTTTTTGTGTGTGGATGTTTTGATCTGTGTCAGTGCAAACCTTAATAATTGTAGTGGGTGTTTGTAATTCAATTATGTTCTCAGCCATATGCACATGTTACTCTGTTTGTTTGTTTTTATTTTTTTTTCCAGCAGGTTCGTTAATCACATCAAATGAGTAGTAGGTAAGTGTTTGCTTTTTGTTAGGGGTTTTTGTTGCACCCGCGCAAAGCGCGGGGGGAGTATGTGCTTGTTTAATATAATAGATATAAAGAACTTAACCTACCTATTGTCCATATTTCATATTTGTGTAATAACTGTCAAATAACACCGTCCTATATTTTTCACTTTAGCTTATTTGATTCTTTTAAGCTTGTTTGGTATGATGGGGAGGAGAGGGAAAGTGAGCGAAGGGAAAATTTTTCGAAGTAGGATTTTTTTTAAAAAAAACGCAAGTATAGGGTTAAAAGTTTTGATTAATTTTTTTTTTACATTTTTATCTTATATATTCTCTTTATTAAAATTTTGTAACCTCACTTTTTCAATTTTTTTTTAAATTCAACTTATAAAAATTTTCCCTCACATGCATTCCTTCCTCCAAATCCCTCATACCAAACAAATCCAATAACAAGTATAAAAATGTCACTCACACACACATACAAGTCAAAATGCTTCTTGGTATAAAATGTATATATATAGGGACATTAGGATATTTTTCGATTAAAATTTAGTTTATTGGATTTGAATTCTTAACCTAATAATCAGTTCAGAGAATTTAGGCTAGCTAGGATGCCCAGAACTTTCTCTCATAATAAAAGAAACAAGTAGAAACAGACAATCATATCATTAATTATTCTTAACAAATTAAATATATACATCCTCCTTGAAATAACGCGTAGACTATTATTATCTGTCAGCCGACTCATTACTAAATAAGTCATCAGTAAATTCTTTTTTATTAATTACTTTAGAGTGTTTATATTTTTAGTATATTTAGATTATATATTATTTTATTAGTCAAATTAATTAGTTTGGAGAAAAAAATAAAAATATAAATACTCTAAAGTAATTTAATTGGCTTCCTTAATTTCTCCAAAAAAGTCAACTTTGTCTTATAATTAGGACCGGAAGGAGTAATATGAAACAATTCCTGCATATTTAACTTTAAACTTAAGATATATGGTTCAGAGTTAACCCCTTAAGATAAGATACTTGCATACAAGTCAAAAGGGGCCAAAACTTCACGCGTTATTCTTAAAAACAATACCTTAAATGCTTACAACTTTTTGGATCCCCCATGACAACATATATATATATATATATAGTACATAATTAGAAACTGTTTTGAATGCCAAGGATTCGACAACTTTGCTTGGTGATTTTGCGATAAAATATGTTAAATGATAATATTATTCATATATAAAACTAAAGTTAGTTACATGTTTTGTTCATTTCACTTTCATTTGAGATTCTTGCCCTTTTCTTCCTTCTTAAGTTTCCTTTAAATAAAAGGATTAATAATATATTCTCAGCATGAAGGTATATATAAAAATATCCTCAAAGTTTTAGTTAAATCCGGCCATTATTTTATTAGAAAAATACTTAGGTCTAGTTCTTTATATTCAATTCACCTAGTTCGCCAATCATATATGTTCATGTGTCCTATTTCTGAACTAATATCATTAAATTATAAACCCATATGAAAAAATGAGACATATGATCATATGTGATTGGAGAACTTGATGTTACGGATATAAGGAACTTGATGTAAGTATAGTCCATTTTATTACTACCTCTGGTTCTATATATAAGAGCTAGACAAATGGTTCATTTTGGTCCGAAATACAATGCCCTAATTCACTTTGTCTCCCAAATTTATAATCCCCAAAAATATCTCTATAAGTGTACATAATTAGGGGTTCTTATCAAATAATCGTTACAATGCATATGATTACAAATGGTATTTTAGGAAAACCAACAAACAATTGTTATAAATAACTAATTTAACTAATTTTCTTAATATCTTCCTATTAGTTATTGTTTTTATATTAAGTACTAGATGGAGTACTTACCTAGCTAGTTATGGTTATCTTTCTAAATCGAAGTTCAAATATACAAAAAATGAGAAATAAGCGTACTTCACACATGCACAAGAGATCACATGCAGGGCTATGATTCAAATTTTTTGGGCTTAATATATATCTGGCCAAGGAATTTTCTGCTTAATATGTGTGTGTGTGTGTGTGAATATTGAAGGTTACAATTGGAACTGTTCATATGGATGCAGTGTGGCATCCTTTAGCACCAATCAATATTAAATGATAGCTCAGCAGAGAAAGCAAAAGTCAATGTCAAATTATTAAAGGATTGTTTGTTGCCATATCTGGAATCTTATACTCTTGTTTGTTCTATCGAAATTCGATGGTCAAAATTTTAGGTCCAATATTACATAATCTGTATATATCTATAAGCTACCACGCACGTACCTGTAAATTTGTGAATTTCACGTCAGATTTATGCCAATATGATAATGTTGCGTTGGATTTAAATAACTGTATATATATGGACTATATATTAGAAGCTTCTGTGAAAATTCTAAGCATGTAAAAACATAGAAATTGATACATTAAGGATTGGTTTCAATTGATAGATCCTACGTTTAAGTTAAAATATAGCTTCAAAATGCATGCTCTCAAATTAAGAATTTGATCATGCATCCATGCATGCATGCATGTATGTATTAGGAATTTTTCTGTTTCTTAAAAGTTATGAAATCTAATTTTAGATAATTATACATGTTCGATAGTTAATAAATTTTATTCAAGAATTGTGCACTTATCAAATTAGTAATAAATAATAATCATGCTTATTATTTATTACAACTCACACCTCACGATGATGTGCATTGTTATTAAACTCGCAATGACTTTCCGAGTTTACCGATTTTATGTTTCTAGCTTACAAATTCATGCTGAATTGTTAGCAAATTCGTGTCAATTGTAAACTCGATTAAACTTGTGAGTTTATATATCGAGTTTACAGTTTTTACATTTCTATTTTATAAAATCATGTTAACTCATTCTTAAGCTCGTGTTAATTTTTTTGATTTGATTATGTTGAATGACTTTATATATGAATTTTATAGAAATATTTTTGTCAAATATGATAAATTATGAATGTTGATGGATTTAATTTTAATTATTTGGATTTAAAATATATTTAAATCAAATTATTGCAAATTTTATTTATTTTAAGTATTTAATTATACACTATTAATACCTACTTAATGATAAAAGTAAACTTTTACGAGTTTATAATTGGAGTTCACAATACAAGTTTACGTCATTATCACGAGCTTGATTAAGCTTGTGAGTTTGACAACCTTATGATGTGCATTAGAATCTTGATCGTTTTGATGAGAGCATCTGGTGATGAGTAAGTAATTCGAAATACATTTTTAAATACTCATTAATTTGAACTTATAATGAAAATAATATCTCAAAGCTATTAATGATTCTAATTAGAAATATTGCTAACTCCTGCACTGTACCGGATAATATTATTATGATGCAAAGAATCAAGGTATACAATATTTGTGCAGCGAAAGAACATGAACTTTACTCTCCCATTTCAATGCTAACTTCAAATAATTCAGTTACTCAAATAATTAAACATAGACAACTAAATCAAACCGTCCAATAAGATACACTTTAATTAAAAAAAATTGAACAACAAAGTGGATCTTATATTAAAGACCGGAAGGAGTATTCACAAGTCAAGTCACATGTATAATTTGGGTTACAAAATGTATATATTACTAATAGTAGATAGATAGTACATATTCAAAATCCTCGTATGCAAATAAGTATGCTTTTACAAAACAAGTTATATATATATATATTAAGCAATTCTTTCGGTTGGGTTTATGCTAGACAAGATCAAGAATATCTTTTGCTCCCGAACAATCACAAGGTCTAAATATGCACTGCATATTAATATATCATCTTCCAAAATACAAGCATATTTTAATTAGTATTTATTCGTTTTCTCCATGTTTTGAAGGTCAACGTAAACTTATAATAGTATATGCAGAAATTAGAATGACTATATGTGTATATATATAACGTGAAATCCACTATTTTAATTTACACGTACGTATAGCATGTTTAGTCATGAAAGCTTTGCAGAAAGAAGAAAAGTCGTAGTTTGTTTTATTGGCTGACCCATTCTAACTATATGCCCTCTTCAATGGATTATGTATAAGAAGTTGATAAAGAAAGCGTATATATATTTTTTAATTATACATTTTTTTGATGAAGACAGCGGATATGATGCTACTTATTGTAACATACACTACGAATACTGCAACATTTATATTTTATATTTACAAAAGAAATTTGAATATTTCTCCTCTTATCCTATTTATAAATCACTTCTGTCATGTTTCACAAAAAAAAAAGGGTTAATATAACTTTTGGTCCCTGAAATTTGATCCAATTTTGGTTTTAATCCCTCAAGTTTGAAATCAATGGTTTTGGTCCCTGAAATTTCACCCGATTTTGGTTTTGGTCTCTCAAGTTTGAAATCGGTGGTTTTGGTCCCTGAAGTTTCACCCGATTTTGGTTTTGGTCCCTTAAATTTGAAAAGGACTTAGTTTTTTTTTCCGGGTTGGGTTGGGTTTCAGAAACGGATCGCCAAGTTCTTTTCAAACTTGAGGGACGAAAACCAAAATCGGGTGAAACTTCAGGGACCAAAATCACCGATTTCAAACTTGAGGGACTAAAACCAAAATTGGGTGAAATTTCAGGGACCTAAACCACCGATTTCAAACTTGAGGGACTAAAACCAAAATTGGGCGAAATTTTAGGGACCTAAACCACCAATTTCAAACTTGAGGGACCAAAACCAAAATTGGATCAAACTTCAGGGACAAAAAGTTATATTAACCCAAAAAAAAAAAAATGGACCTTGATCAACTTCATGAACTCTACCTTAAAATTTAACAACTTTTTAACTTTATTCCTATTTAATATATATTATACTCCATGAGAACAAAATCAATATAATAATAAATTAAAGATGAAATTGTTCATTCATATAAAAAATTTAATAATATAAAAGACTAATAAATATGCCCAAAAAATTTCTTCTCTCTTTACGCGATAAATATATATAGGACTAGAGGAGTACCAACATCGTCTGCTATATATATATATATATATATCCATGTTTACTTTTTATATATTTGACTCTTGTTTTGTGTAAACCCGAACTTATTTACAGATACCTTTTAGACCGAAAAACAAACAACCAAAAGATATTACTCCCTTTGGGTCTTTAATATACTCCCTCCACTCCTAAATATAGGATAAAGTTTGTAGTGCAAATTACACTACAAACTTTGTCCTATATTTAGGACCGGAGGTAGTAAGACATATTTACTTAAATTGATTAGATTGAAGAAGTTAGTTAATTTAGTTAATATGATAAGTATTTTCTAAAATACTTTAGTAATCTTCCTTAATTTCTTCTTTCCCTCTCTTCATTGATTATTATTGAGGGAGAACAATAAGAGTAAATTAGGAAAAGATTGACAAATATGAAAAATATATCTTATATTTAAGATCAAGATCAACTCCTCAACGTCTTAGAGAAATAACAATATAATTAATTTCAACTAATCTCTCTGATTTACTAGACCTCAACACATGCACAAACGCGATCGAGTTGAACACATGCATGTATGCATTTCCATTATTAATTAATTATCCCTCTAATTTTAAATCAAATAGCTAACAATGCGGGGACTTTTCACATAGTTTGATCAAGGGCTTTTAAGTAATTAACGTTTGATATTATAGTTATTTTACTACTTATAATTAAGGCAGAAGAAACTAATGAGAAAGTTTTAAAGCCATTATATATCATCTTACATTATTCTGATTTTACTAGTATTATTTTAATTTAAGACAAATAAGTAATCATGAAACTCGAGATAATTGTTCACATAGTCTTATATACAAAGCTTGACAAATAAAAATTTCATGATTACATAATAATATATTTATAGATTTGAAAATAACCGCAAAGCTTATAAAAAATAGCTTATATTTAAAATTGAAAACATTTCAAAGAGATCCTTTTATTAGCTCTCACTGAGGCCCCGCTTGGTTCATAGAAAGGATTTGAATAGAATGAAATTGAATGTTGATAAAAATATGAATAAATCAGTTTGGTATAATATAAAGAATAAAAATGAATGATGACATGAAATTTATATCTAAAAAAACCAAAGCTTATAAATGAAACAATCTTTTTGCCCCTATCCACAAAGGGGGAAAACCCCTCTCCAATAATCCCAAGAAAACCCCAAAAAAAATGAAAATAAAATAGTAGGGAAAATATTAGAAAAGAAGTTCCCCATCTAGTAATTAGTAGTAAGTAGATTATTAATCAGATATATATATATAGAGTTTGGGATGTGTCTAACCAAGTGGCTTAAACTATTGTGATGTAGACAATTCCTCCCCCCCCCCCCCCCAAAACTAAGAAACATATTATATTAAAAGCAAAGTGAAACTACAACATCTTAGACATAATATATAAATAACCAACAAAATGAAAAGACAACACAAATTCTTAACAACAAAAGGAGATCTAGAAAAACAAGCAACTAAAAGGCCTTTGATTTCAAGACTGAGAGAACTTAAAATCAGATCATAAAAAAATTTATGAACATCATTAGCTGATACATCTTGTAGCTACGGTAGAGGGCGAGATACCCAATCCAAAGGATGAGACCAATCAAATGAAACTTGACAATCCAATCAACTACCAAATTTGCTTTTATGGGAATCTATATACAATAATTGTTCCTGATCAAATTCCTCCGGACAAGAATATTCTCAAGAAGAACAATAATAAGAGTAATAGCAATGATAACACAACCAATTAACTTTAAGGTTAAATGCATTATTTTCAAAAGGAATCCATCGCTGAAATACTTTGCCACCTGCATTGCTTATTGGAAACTCCATAACATTAGATATGGACCAACCTTTTGCATCCCCTGACACTTGCAGTACCCTTCCCTTTGCTTCCAACTCCATTCATTCTGTCTTTAATAACAATGGATGCGGAGGCACCCAATGAAGGTCTTCAGCCCCTTCACAATGATTGGAATGCCCCCAAGCAAACAATCACCACCACCTCCACCAAGCTCCTGCCATTGTCATCCGAATCCCAAAGTCAACATCATGTCGTTCAGCCTCCAACCACCAACACCCCAAATTTCGATCGGCCACTATCGCTAGCGAATCTGGTGGCACCCATTGTAAATCGTTGGCCATACCCAACTCAACCTCGTTCATCTCACAAGATCCAACCTAGATCAATGAACTCCCTTGCTGCCGCCGGTGAGAGTGCGTCTTGTGAGCGAAGGTCATCCTTACTCTTTCATCACCATTGCCACATCTTGTAGTCGTTGACCCACATACCCTGAATAAGACTACACTCCTAGCCGGCGACCACCAAGGAGAGAGGTATGAGAACCATACCACAAGGGCGAGAAGAACTCCCAACCATAGAGGAGGAGAAAGCGTCCATAGATGAAGGGACAAAGCCCTAGTGGCACCATTGACAGCGCAAGAAACCCTAGGAAAGGGAACGGTCCCGGAAGGTGAAGTAGACAATTCCCAAACATAGTTAATATTTAGTCATAGCATATACACACACTCATTATATATATATACACTCCTAGCCGGCATGAGGTTAGTTCTCCATTTTTTGTGTGGTGAGGACGAGGTTAGTCCTTATTTTTTTTAGAACAATCTCCATTCCTGAAAATACAAGGCAAATGATTCTTGCATCATTTAGAACGATGTCATTTTTCTCAGAATTTGTTTTCCGTGGGAATGTAAAAAAGAATTTGTAATCGAACAAGCTCTAAATATTTTTAAGCGGCAAAAACCCCTTCTACTAATTAAGATTAATGCTTGTTAGTAATCCAAATCCCAAGTTTTAATTAGAGGCATGCTACCATGTTGATTCAAAAATATTACTATCTCCTATCTTTAACATATATAGGACCTAGTTGACTTATTTGGAGAGATTAAAGAAGATAAATAAATTAAATTACTTTAAAGTATTTATGTTTGTCATTTCTCTCCAAACTAAGTTGCCTAATATATAAAATGGTATATAATCAAATAATACACATAAGTATTTTATGAGAGACAATATATGTAACATAGTTTATAATTAAATAATTTATTTAATTTTCTTAATTTACGTAAATTAGTCAGTTGGGTCTTATATCAAGTAACAGAGGCAGTATTAAATAGTTGGAAAGAAAATTATTAAATAGGCCGTTAGTTTTGAGAAAATCATTGAGTAGAAATGTGGCTTTATGGAGATATATTATTCTTATACGGCCATGACACACACACACACGTACACACACTATAATATATTTCATTACATTCACTTCCTTCATCCATTTTCCAAGCCGAATTCATTACTTAGACGCAAAAAGTGCAATTAAAATAAAGGGTTACTATTATTAGGGACTAACACGCATCCTTATACTAGAATTCTCCATCATAATATTGATCAGTCTCATCGCGTAACGTGGCCCTTTTCAAGCACACGTAGCCATTTCTGTGAAGCTTCTATACAACATGTTCCTACTGATGTGAAACGTGTAATTGTGAGGGAAAATGACTTTAATTATTGAACTAATCTCTGTCTCTTGGTTACATTATTCATGTAATTTAGTTAACATCATAGCATCATACAACAAGACAATTCTATAGATGCTGCCAACACAAGAGGGCTTGCGATGGCTACTTACAAGGAATAAAACTAAGTAATTCAAATGCAATTTGTGGCCAATGTTTATCTATTATCACCAGATAACGATTGACAACATTCTTCATTTTCATATTATATTACCCATTCTGGAACTAACACAATTATTTCCTTATAAATTTAATTTATTAAAAATTAAATTAATCTATATATAAAAATTTATATAGGAGATAGACCTCTACCAAAAACAAGTGATGAAATCGCACTTGCAGGTATTTATACTTTTATTCAATTTTCAATTTAGTACGCGCTTTTATCTACTAATTAAATTCTTCACTACCGGACAAACGCTAACCTTGTTAATAAAGCAAAACTAATAATTTAATTAAGGGAAAAAATATACACAGCGGTACCAAATTAAAAATTGAGAGAAAACATTGATAAGTACAAATGGGCTTCCTTGAAATATATATATATATAAGCAAGGTTCATGAACCCAGACTAGATACTGAACCGGTTGGGATACTGGGTTAAGAGTCAGTGGGTCAGATTGGGGCAAAACTGGAGCTAAACCGGGGCCAAACCGGTGAGAAATTGAAGATTTTAAGTTTATTAATATGAAATTCTAAAGAAAATTTTTAATTTTTTTTTTTAAAATAGGAACCCGGACCAGATTGGGAATCGGACAGGTCTACAGGCCGGTTCGCCGGTTTCCGGGCCAGACAGGCCGGTCCAATCCGGTTTCGTGAACCCTGTATATGAGAGACTGTGTAAATAATATAACCTTTTTTTAAAAAAAAAATTATACAATGAATGAGGCTTTAAATCTACTTAAATTATAAATAAACAATTCGTGCTTTAATTTTAATCTACTTAAAAACCAATTTTTAAGTATAGTATACTATTGCCCTTCCTCCTTCCTTCCCTAGCTAGCTTCTATGTTGGATTGCTGATTTGTTTCCACATGGTCGTCCTTCATTAATTTCGCCTATAAATATTCAGAGAGGCCAGCACTCACCATACCAACTCATAAACAAGCTACAGATCTCTCTTTCTTTCTCTTTATTGTTTAGAAACTTGAAAAGAAAGAAGACAATAATGGAGCCTTCTTTGATACTTGATGATCCCTCTTCCTCATTCTATGAAAGCATAAACTCAACTTTTGATCAACTTGAGTCTTTTGACTTCAACTTGGACACTCCTTTGTTCACTGCTTCAGAGGATACTTCTTCAGATATTGTCCAATTTCCTTCCACCATCTTCTCCGTTGATCATGTATATTGTCCAATTGATGAGGACAACTTTGAAATTCCATCTTTAATGGAAGATTTCTCCATGGATCTCGACTTCGACCAGGTTCTGAGTTCTCAAAGTCTGGTGGGTATCCATGGATACCCACAAGAAAGTGAGGGAATAACAAGCTTTTCTTCACAGAACTTGTGTTCTGATGTAGAACATGGTTGGAGCCCAACACAATCTATTCAATCAGACATGTCTACAGTATTACAAGCACAACCATCATCACTGATCATACCAGAACAGAACATGGAGATGGAGAACCAGTTCAGTCTTCCTCATCTTCTAGAAGCCATTGGAGAAGCCTTAGAGCAAGGACATAACACACTTGCACAAGTGATTCTGAAACATATCAGCCACAAAGTAAGTCCTCTTGGTGATCCTCTTGAACGTTTGGCCTTCAATTTGTCCCAAAATCATGATCCTACAGAACATGGGACTTTCATCAAACAGGAGGCGTGCAAGAGTTTCGACAAAGCTTTCAAAGCTATCTACCAAGGCTTCCCACACGGAAGAATTGCTCATTTTGCAGCCAATTCAGCAATTCTAGGATCTATTCCAGAGGATTCAGAGGTCATTCATATAATAGACTTTGATATGGGAGGAGGTGTTCAATGGCCTCCATTAATGGAGGTTATTGCTCAACACCACAAAACTTTGAAACTCACTGCAATTAGATTGGAAGAAGATGAAAGTTCAGATCTTGATTGTGTTTCTAAATGGAAATTTGAAGAAATCAGGAGGAACCTCCATGAGCATGCCAAATCATGTGGCTTGAAGTTGAACGTGGAGGAACAGAGTACAGGGGAAATGCTGACAGAGCTCAAGAAATTGAACAAAAGAAGTGGAAATGGCAATGGAAAGAGAAATTTCGTGGCTTTCAATTGCATGGTGGGTCTTCCACATATGGGTAGGTTTAGAAGCAGAAGCCATGTCTCGGAATTTCTGAGGGTAGCAAGGGATTTCATCAAAAGCTCACCGTCAAACAGGGGAATTATAGCTTTTGGTGATGGAGAAGCCTGTGAGAAACTGAGAAACAGCACAAACTTCATCTCATTCTTTAATGGCCATTTGGTGCATTACCATGCTTTATTAGAATCCATGGAATCTAATTTCCCATTCCAATTCTCAGAGGCAAGAACAGCAATTGAGAATCTATTTGTGGCACCATATATATCAAGTGATGATTGGTTACAGAAGTGGGAGGATATGAGACAATACCAGAAAGTTCCATCAGAAACAGAATTAGAGGGTCGAAGATTGAGGGAAGGGACATTAATGGAAGTTGGAGAAATGCTTAGAGGAATCGAAGGGTCGTATGAAGTTAAGATGGAAGGGAACAATGGAAATGAAATGGTTCTGCAATGGAAAGCAACGCAACTTCTGAGAATTTCAGCTTGGGCAACTTAATTAGAGCTCAACGCCAAAGCAGAGAAACTATTTTCTTCTTCTTCTTCTACTTCTTCTTATTATTATGTTTATAAGTATGATTTAGTTTGTAAAGATTAATGATTCAAATTGGTATGCATGTAATTTCTGTTAAAAAAAATTGGTATGCATGTAATAAACAAAAAGTATAATTCATATTCTTCTAGTGTATAGCAAAATTGATTATATATATTGGAAAATTAATAAAACGACAATGTTCTGTTTATAGAAATGTGTTTCGGAACAGATTGTGCTTATTTCTTGGATAGTTTGACTTATTATGCTATTCACAAATCACGAATAGTTTGACTTGTTATTACTCTTCAATCTTCATTATATTTTCCTTTCTGTTCTAAGGATTCTAGGCATGTTTGATAATATAACATATGCTTTGTATAAGGTACTACTATTTTTTTTTTCATCTAACATATCTATGATATTTATTTAGTGTAATTTTGAGATTTATAAAAATAAGAATAGGACTGAGTACGAGGGAAGAATGTATTTAGCCTAGTGTAGGTTAGATTAGTCAAGTGTATATATAAAAGGGAGAAGTTCACTTAACCTTTGAATGCATGTTACTTTATTTCAAATAAGAACTGAAAGAGATTGTGAAATTATATTGCATATCTAAGAACTAGAGTGAAATTATGTTTTGATGGTAAATGACCAAAATACACTTCATTCATATGGACATTTTTAGTTTTTTTTTTTTTTTTGCCATAGGACATTTTTAGTTTGTTATTAAAATACTTCTGTGCACTTATAAATTTACTCAAAAATACTTATAAATTTTTGTGTCAGTTGTTATATGTAAATTGGGAGTTGTAAATTTTCATATATACACTTGTAAATTTTGTTATTATTAATTATTAAAATGTGTATATACACTCGGGGAAAAGTGAATGAATGATATTTTGCTTCATGTCAAAACGAAATTAATTCTTTATACTATAGTGTTATTTCAAAATCTTAATCTTAACTGAAATAAAATCATATATGTGGGTTAAATAAAATTCTCCCTATAAAATGGGAAACTTATCTAGCAGAGTCTTGGATATAACGTTAATTAGTGATCCAGAGGCAGGCATGCGTGGCAACTCAAATTTGTACAAGGTAGACAGTTTTTCATAAATTCCATGAAATCTAACGAATAAAAAGTTGCGTTAATCCACTCCCTTTGGAACTTGTTCTTAATAATCTTATATTCTTATGCATTATTTTTAACGCTTTTGGAATTCAATTATATATTTGCCAATATCAAGGTATTAAAATTCGGACCGGGCATTGAACCGGTCGGGATACTGGATTAAGGGTTAAGGGTCAATGGGTCAAACTAGGACCAAATCGGAGCTAAACTGGGACCAAATTAAAAATTTTAGACTTATAGTATAAAATTCTAAAAAAAAAATTAAAATTTTTTTTTTTTAAAGTGAACCCGGACCGGACCAGTTTCCTAGCCGGTTAGCTGGTTCCCGGGCCGGACCGACCAGTCCGGTCCGGGTTCAGTAACATTGGCTAATACATTATTTTATGCGAATGAGAATTGTATATGTGAATACGATTTCCAATTAAAAAATTTGTTTGGCCTGAGGCGCCTAATCAGTTTCGGTAGCATTTAGGCCTGCCAGAATTCTTGGAACTTGCTCACATTTGAAAAGAAACAAGTAGAAACAGACAAAGCATCATATCATTAATCTTAACAACCTTCCAGAAATTAAGGACACGTGGAATCAGCCCAAGTATCACTAAACAAAGTCTTAATGTAAATAATATGTTAAGCCTTAATGAATTTAGATATTTGCAGGGAAAACTGACCTTTTTTCTTCTTTGCCCCGTTTGGCCCATTTCATCCAATAGTAAGAGAGGAATTTTGAGTAGCCAATCAATCATTTAGTCAAATTAAATTCCTTTTCCAATACTTGAATCAAGACTATATCTTCTTACTGAATCGATCCAATATGAGAAGCATATATACTACTTTCCAATGATCTTTAATATAATAGCTATATCGTTAATTTATATAGATTAAAAAAATTAATAATATTAATTATTTGTAAGAAATATGTGTTAATCATCTTAAAATACCCTTCTTAATTAATCATCATTTATATTGGAACTGTCCATTGATAAAAATTCTTCTTTTTTTTTATGAAAAAGTTGCAACTTTGTAAACTGTGGATCAAAGTAAGCTCATATATCCTATATTTAGAATTGAAAGGAATATATAATTAAAATAGGTCATGAATGTTAGAGAATACGAGTATATAAATTACTTATGAAGTTTTGGTCTTAATTTAAGAGATATACACGCCTATGCACTAGATGTTCTCCTATTTGTCCTCTTTCATCATAAATATCAAAAACAAATCAAAGAGTCAATGGGATGATTTTACACTCAATTCAAGTTATCCAGCATGATTTCTAAAATAAGGTTTTGGGTTCAAGTTTCTTGTAAAAAAATTGAAAGAATATCATTTTGGATTGACGTGACATGATCTAACCCAATTCAATCTGAATTAGTTGAGAGTTAATATAATTTTTAGATATTTGTTAATATATTTAACTGGTCGGTATTTGGTATATCTAACGAAAAGAATGTATATATGTGTGTGTGTAGAATAGCCAAATTATATTTGCCCACAAAATAGGAATCGTACGTGTATTCGATCATTTTTCAGCAACATATATTTAATTAAAATTATATATTGTGCTTGTTATGGGTCAGCTTAAGAAAACAAAGTCTATTTACAAATATTAATTAAGAGATCTATATCAGCAAGCTAGAATATTTAATCCTATTGTTTCTTTCATTATGAGTTCTTTAATAAATAACCCATAACCAACATTCCACTACATTCAAAACTCTGAATTTCATATTAGATTCATTCCAAGTGCAATCAAATTCCGTTTCACCTGTCTGTTTGAAACTTCTTCCTTCGTCCATTTTTGTCAAAACAAGTTACTATAGTATTAATTTAATATTATATACGGATTTAGGAAGATCTCATGCATAAGTGCTAGCTCATACGTAGATGTAAAATAAATGGGGAATATTATGAGAACTCTGTCTATTATATAATGATCTTGCATTGCCTTATCTACAAGATAAGCACAAATTAAAGTCGTCTCAGACCAAACAACCGAAGAAGCATTAATCAATAATAAAATGTGTACGTTATGATAAGTTCTAGTCTTGAGATATTTAAGTTGCATGCATGACAATATATGAGGACTGTATTTTAATCCATCTCATTACAGATTGTGCCAGGAAGAAGGGCTAATTTAATAGTAGTCAGTACTTTATTTGGAGACATTATCCACCAATTGTAATACATCCCATTATCAAGGTAAAACATCATTTTCATTTCCTAACTTTAAGGTATAATATAATATGGTTAATTAGAGTTATATGTGATTAAGATACAGAGAGCAGCGTGTAAATACACACATATGGTTGTATCTCTTACAATGGCTTTATATACGTGAACAACAAGTCTTATTTCACTACAACACCGTTGTCTTTTATCATAAATCAAATATTTGAATAGATTGCTAACCAAAAGGTCTCGGTCAATAACTTTATTAAGCATCTCCTAAACCTATATGACGTGATCTATTCTTCTCATTGATGCATCTAATGGTTTTATTTGAACATATCTGAATCATGAATGATTTTTAACCATTTATTCTTCAATAGTTGTTACTCCAACTCTTTTGCATATATGTTAATTACGAATCTTATTTTTTCTTGTATGATCACACATTCATCTCAACATTCTCATCTTGACTACTCTCACTTTATAATTATGTTGTCTCTTTAAAACCCAACTTCACTACCATATACTTCTCTAGCCCTTAACATAGAATCTAATTGAGAAGCTGATCTTGATCCTAAATGTAAGATCATATTCCTCATATTTATCATTTTCTCTTTCGATTGTCTTTATTGATACTTTCTCAATAATATACCAATCGCTTTTGAGAAATTAAGTTTTAAACAATGGTAGTTTGTGAAAACCATATCATATTTATTATAATTTACTAACTTAACTACCTTCTTTAATATAATCAAATTAGTTAAAAGGTTCTCATATTTAGGACAGGAGGAGTAACATTGTTGATTTTATACCGGTTGAATAAAACTTTCCTTTTACATTATTAGATACATTTTGATCACAAGTAACTCTAGTAGCCTTTTTTTCATTTAAATTAATCAGTTTAAATTTTATTATTGACATCTACACCGGCTTTCTGTAATACAAGATCATATAATATTACTATCCCTGCAGAATTTATGTAAAAAGAACCAAGATGGTTGTTTACAGAACCAAAAATGAATTGAACGAAGTCTCTAAATATCACTAATATTCATGAATGAACATGTCCAAGACCAAGAGAGGGAAAATTGTTCGCTTTTACAGTGAAAAGTACAATAAATGGTTATGGCACAATGTGAATTTCTCAGCCAGAAATAGAATGGCAAGATGTATAAATCCCAAATTCATGAAAAAACAAATGCTGGATCTTTATATACATCACATAACTGAACAGTGGATTACCATTCTTCTAGGCTTGGCTTAGTGGAGCAGAGAAGTAGCAATATGTACAACTTGAACCATCAGCTGACAAAACAATATATTTACAATCTATCCTGCTCCTCTTCTATCTGAATCCAAATCACCTTTCAACACTTCCATTCTCTTCTGCAATTTCATCTTTCAAATGGCTGGCCAAAAAGATATAGACCATAATGTTTCTAGAGACAAAACCTTTAGGTCATGTTTGGATGGAGGGAAAAGTAGTATGAAAATGGAGAGGAGGGAATATACTATAGGAAGGAAAACTTTCAAAAATAGTAAAAAAGTTTACTTCCTCTTGTCCTATTTATAAGAGCTCGATAATCGAATTACAAGGTTTAAGAAAGTGGTCAAAATTAGTTAAAAACAATACGTTTGTCTAAAATAAACCTTTTTCTAAATATGCCCGTATTTATGGGAGGCAAGTAAAAAAGAAAAATAAAGTAAACATAGTTATCACCAACCTTTTAATTAATGTAATTTATATAATTAGAGGCAAAAATGGGGAAAAAAACTCATTAAATGTTTAGTCAGGCTATTACAAAAAGGATCAAGGAAATTTAAATTTTGTGTTCTTATAAAAAGGACAAGAGGGAGTACTATTTTTTGGAAGTTTTCCCTCTTAGTATTCTTTCTTTCTTGATTTTCTGCCAACCCAAATATAGGGTTAATTAAGGACAAAACTTGGTGCAATTAAGTGTTTGCTATTAGAATCTCTAATGAAAATGAGTAGAAATTTTCTAAAACTCAACATTAAATGATTGGGCTTTTCAAATAAGTTCCTTTATGTATTGTGTTAAATAGCAAACACCTAAAACTTTTTTACCTAAGTCTTGTCCTGCAGATAAATAGCACCAATCATCACAGGATCTTCCTGGAAGTTTTAGAGGGCAAGAATAGGCTGCATGTCTCCCACAGGTTAGCACTTGGAGAAAAATTAATCTCCAACACCTAATCGCCTAACCTTTTTTCATTAATTTGTCCCTTTGCTCTATCATGAAAATCGATCAGCTCGACGTTGCTGGGATCAAGACAAAGAGCAGCTTCACAGTCTCTGATGGTGGAAATGAAATCATTCATTGATTCATAAAATGCTGCTCGAAGATGTAACAGTTGAACATCTGGTTTGAACCTAATGGCCCTTGTAAGCTCGGCTATTGCTTCAGCTTCTTTGTGATCATCCATCAAAGCTAGAACACAAAATTTCAATGTCAAAACTTGAGTAACTGGGAGTTTTTAAAGCTTATATATATCCTGCTGTATCATGATTCTCAAGTAATTGGGAGTTTTTGAAGGTCATATTCTGCTATATCATGATGCTTGTCATTCAGAAAGTTCATCATGAACTGACACCAAAACTAATTGTGGAAAGACCAAAGTTATACAATACAGGACCTCTAATATGTAAGTTATTACATATGGATATGCTGAAACTCAAAAAGATCTTTTCTCTCTCTGCTTAAAAAAGTAATCTCTATTAGCCAGATACTCCCTCCATTCATTTTTATAAGAAACACTTAACCGAGTAACGTAGATCAAAGTGGTGGCTAACAATAATAAATATGTAAAAACTACTCCTCCGGTCCTTAATATAAGACATATTTACCTAATTTGATTAGATTAAGGAAGTTAGTTAAATTAGTTAACATGACACATTGACACACATTTTCTAAAATACCCTAGTCATCTTCTTTAATTCCCTCATTCCTTCTCCTCCTTGATTATTATTGAGAAGTTATCAATAGAGGTAAATTAGAAAAATATTGACAAACATAGAAATTATTATATTTAGGATCAAAATTAACTTCCCAAATATGTCTTATATTAAAGACTGGAAGGAGTATAACCTTTTTGACCAAAAAATACCCTTATTTATGAGAAAAGAGAGAATAAGAGAGAGAATAAATAAATTATTATAATAAAAAAGATTGTAGAAGAGAGAGAATAAGAAAATTAATATTGCAGGAGTAATAAAGATGAAGGTATAAGAGAGAATTTGTGGTGGAGAGAGTGAGAAATATAGGAAATCAAATAGGGGCAAAATGGGAAAGTAACAAAAAAAAAAATTAAGACATTCTTGAAATGTTTCATAAATAGAAACGAGTATGTGTGGCCATTGTTTCTTATAAAGAGGAACGGAGAGAGTTATTAACCTAGCTTGAATTTACCCTGACAGAACTGTTTGACACTTCAGCTTCCTTGTGATTATCCTATAAAACTAGTTGTTGGGAATTTACCTGCTGCCCTATATCTGTAAGGATATGTCCTTAGAGGATCCAACTCTGTTGCCATACAAAGATCACCCTCAGCCATGTCACGGTCACAATATTCTGTACGTTTCTCGTATGCCGATGCATTATTCTGAGCCTTTTCTATAAGCTTTGTCATCTCATCATATGCATCTTTGCGTTGATTCTTTAGATAATATACACGTGCTAGCCCCTGATGTGCTCTTGTATGCTTGATGTTGAGTGCATTCATATAGCAGTCAGCAGCATTGTCCAGCTTATCACAATCTACGTAGATACTTCCCAGATTATTTAGTGCCTATAAAGTAAAGCAGTGCCGGAAAATATATACAATGGTTTAGCATTGTGAACAAGCTGATTTTTATAACTTTGAAGGGTTAAGATGCAATTTTAGCAAAAAAGTTGTTCACTATGAGCATCTAGCACAATTAAATAATCAAAGTTGTAAAAGTAAACATAATCTTTTAAAGTAGTGCAATTTTAGTAATTCTGTTAATCTGACTCAAACATCTATTATAAAGTTGAAGGGAGAACACGTGGTTCCCATATAAAAAAGTAATGGACGTTTGGGCCAATTTAACGGAATTGCTAAACTTGCACTATTTTTTAAAAATATTGTGTCTACTTTTACACCCATCAAAACTTAATTGTATTAAAGGCTCATGGCAAAAAATTTTGTGGTTAAAATTGCACCTTAACCCTAACTTTGAAACCATATGAACACTCACTTGTCCTTTCCGAAGACCATCTGAAGGGCAACTAAGTGCTTCCTCTAAAAGATGAATAACGTACTTTGCAGTTTCAGCATCAAGATTTGATGAGTCTGCTAAGATATATGCTTTGAGAAAGAAAGCTTCAAATGATCTTTGGATAGAAATAGACTCTTCAGCCTTTGCCAAAGCTTCTTCCCGCAGACCAGTATCATACAATATCCACCCTTCATAGACGAGCCTTTCATGCTCAGAATTAGAATAATTTCTAGCTAGCCGCAAACTACGCATAGCCGCCTTTTGACAGTTTAACCTGCAAGGTTTAGAAACATCAACATCCACATCTAACAGGATCATTCATTACAAACATCATATTACCAAAAAAAGTACTAGATCCCATCTGGGAAGGAAGCACTTTAATTGAAAGCCAATCAAATTGTTGGTAGCCAAAATTCCTATTCAACACTTTCCCATTCAGTGCTCATCATAATGATGAGCATATAATTTCTTATCACTATGATGAAATATCAACCATTTAAATTTAATATAAACGGTTTAAATTTAAAATTTTTAATTTATGATTTTTTAAATGATAAATTTATTTTTATGAAAAGTGATAGTTATAAGATTATATGTATTTTTTATTTTACATATATTAAAATAACAGGTGAAGAGGCAAAAATATCAATCTACATATCTCGCATGTACGTCTGACACCATATACAATTTTTGGGTGCAAAAATACCTTTGACTGTTAAAAAAGGGGACAAAAATGCCAACTCCATGAATGAAGGCAAACGTTCATTAATTTCTGACTCCATTAATGAAGGGAAGGTTCTGATGATGGACGATGGAAGGGCATTTGGAGGGAGCGGGGAGCACAAAGGCGGTGACCATGTGGGTGGTTGTAAAGAGCCATTGCCGGTGTAAAGGTGGGACTCTGGTCTGGAGGGGGGAGAGAGAGGAGGGTGATAGGGAGCAGGGTGCGGGAAGAGAGAGAGGTAAGATTTTTTTAAATAATTATTTAAAAATTATTAAAGTGGGGCTTACAAAACCAAAAATTAACTGACGTTTGCTTTCATTAATGGAGTTGGCATTTTTATCCCTTTTTTAATGATCATAGGTATTTTTGTATTTAAGAATTATATATGGTGCTAGATTCACGTGCAGGATATATAGATAGATAATTTTGCCTCTTCACACATAAAATAATTATTTAAAAATTATCAAAGTGGGGCTCACAAAATAAAAAATGAACGGACGTTTGTTTTTATTAACGGAGCTGGCACTTTTATCCCCTTTTTTAAAGATCATAGGTATTTTTGCTACCTTTCTTGACAGCTGAAGTAGACGGACATTTCCACTGAAAGCACAATGTGACAGTAAGCTGATTCCGTTTAGCAGCAAATAAATCCATGAATACAATACAAATATGTTCAGTTAAAAGTGAAAACTGTCTTAACATTCAAACATGTCAAGCCAAATTTAGATACATCAACTCTTTCCAACTGATGAAGAGAAAGCTAAAAGCAATTAACAGAGGATATTAGCATGGAAGGAATTTAACAAGTCACTTAAGAAAAGAGCTCAAGACTGAACATTTAACAGTTAGGCTATAAATATAATTGAATTAGTTTAAGGCTTTTTCACTTACCTTGACAGAAGGAGAGATTGCCGAAACCGCAAAAGACTTTTTCCTGGATCATTTTCTAACATATGGTGTACAACAGCCAGAGAACCAATATCATCAACAGAGGACCATCTGTCATATAATTGCATCCAGCATTCGGCCTGATTCCACTGCTGAACCACGGGGCGAAGGAGCGGTATCAAGTCGTCCGCCAGCATCCTTCCAAAGAACATCATGTAATTAGGATCCAGTGTCACAAGTGCCTGCACATCTCTTAAGGCTCCTTCATAATCCTTCAAAGCAATCAAAAACCAAGCTCGCAACTCAAGGCAATCCGGAGAAACCTTAAAACTGATTATCTTGTTAATTTCTGAAACTGCGGCTTCAATCTTGTTCTCCTCCAACAAAGAAACAGCTCGATATTTGTATGGAAAAGAAAGAGTTGGATCTAATTCAGTTGCAGAGATTAAGTCCATCAATTTTTCCCTCCCAATACAATACAAAGACCTTTCCTGATACATCCAACCAACAGGTTTACAATCAGAGATCAGGGAATTCATCATCTTAAACGCCGTATATTTGTGACCACGCTTGTACTTCCCCCTCGCAGCACCGACCAAAGAATAAATATGTCCTGCCCCGGCTGCTGCCTCAAACCAACATTGTGCATCTTTATACTCTTCTCTCTGAAGCATAACTACACCTAATTGGTGAAATGCAAGTTGTTTTTGCCATCCTTCTGCTGCACACTCTCCTAATCTCTCCAAGAGCATCACCGTTGTATTAGATTTCATCTCTTCCTCCATAGCAACCTGACTCAGAAAATAATATAACAAAAACGACGCGTGACCTGTCATAGCTAGTCTATCCCTACCCTCTGGGGTACAAAATAGTCTCACAACACTTGGACTGTGCATTGAACTTGGCAGCTCTCTCAACAACACCTGCAAGCAAGCCGCAACCAGAACATGCGCCGTCTCCTCCAATCCGTATTCAATCAACAACATTGCTTCCTCCATGTCACAAACCAGAGATGCTAAGTGAACATCACAAGCAGCTTTCATGTCCTCGCAACAAAATTTGTTTGCAAATGATAGAAGCTCAAGAACAATATGTGGAGGAAATTGGCTCAATCTTTTTGTTCTGCTATATATCTCAGCAGCCATCATTGTCTCAACAGAAATCTCATTCTGTGAGAAATTTATCTTCTCTCTTCTTGACTCCATGAAACCTCCATACAACATTGTTTTGAAGGGACTCGAGAGGGAAGAGATATTGAATCTTCTACACCTAATTTCACTGTCCCCAATGATAAATGACATATCACCGTCTTCATCATCTTCCTCAGAAGTTGAGCATTCCTCATCATCCATAGCGGTTATATCATCATCATCCTCTTGAGGAGTACGATAACACATACAAGGTTCGTATACCAATTCTGGGTCATAACCAGCTACTAAATTCGCCACAGGACATTCAATATGTTGTCCACAACAATGCATCGACGATGATCCAATAAGCTCGTCCTCTCTCCTCTCATATCTTAACCATGAAGCAAGCACAACCTTCGAATGCACATCAATGGCGTGTTGCCTAGCCGATCGGAGGCTCTGCCTAATCAACTTGGGATCCGAAAAGCCACGAAATAGTGCAGATTGCTCTAAATACAAATTGGATTTCTCCAAATCGGGGCAATTCTCGATTCTACGATAAATATCCGCAAGCGTTTCGACAAAATCAACGGGTTTGAGAGAGGGTTCAATCTGGGGTTCTACCTGATCAGCCTTGGGCAGGCCATATGGGAGAAGACTATCAGCAACAAAGTCGATTGCGTTCGCTTCTGGGATTTGCGATTTCCTAATGGATTTGGTTCTGATTTGATCTTGGGATGGGTTGAAAAGATAGATTTGAGGACTCCTACACCCATCCATGATCTTCAAACTACGCATTGTGGCAAATATATTATGCTGCATCTTTCGTATTCTTCGTGTTCAAGAATAAGTTCAATACTGAATAAAATTAAAAATCTACGATTGACACGATCAGGAAAAAACGTCGAGAAGCGAATTTACCTAAGAATTTTAAATTGGCCATGCAAACACCGTACCGTTGGGTTAATAAGATGATCGAAGAAGAGATGGGGGAAATTCGATGGTGATGCACGCGAATTGCAGTTTACAAAATGGTTTATCCCTCTCTGAGAGGTTTGGTTACAGTGGTAATGCCAGGTTTTCCCTCTTTCTTTCTTCCCTCCAAAAAAAATTTTGGAGAGAAAGAGGAAAAACGAAAAATGGTGAGGGAAATGAATTTGGCCAAATTAGACGTTGAGGTGGAGAATTGAAGATGGGTATGGGCCGTTTCAACGGCCATTCTTGTTGTCCTGTCTGTGACAATCTGTATAATCTTGAGGCTTTGAAATTTTCCATTTTGTTTGATGGGGTTTGCTATTTCTAAGTGTTAGTATTAATAATGGAATTTACTGGGAGGTTATGAAAGAGAGTTTGCAGCGTTCTCTCTCTAGGATTTGCAGACACGCAACTCCCGCGCTATTTGAATAGGAGGCAGATACATCACACATATATCCCTGTGCATGCGGATCCGGCTTCCATCTTTTTTTCTTTCCATTTGTTTTCTGTCCTTTCTCAATCTATTATAATATTATAATTTATTATAATATAGTAAATTTGAACCATTGATATTTTAATCCAACAACTCAGATTAAGAAAATGACAAGAAATGGATAGGAAGAAAAAGGATGGAAGCCAGATCCGTGCAAGCCACCCAATGGAATCACCAAACCAAAATACTTAAAAAATGTTTATAGACTAACATTTACATAAAAGACTATAAAATTTGGAAAAATATCATTGAGATCACAAAAAAGAAAATGATATCAGAAGAAATCTTATAGCTTGTTAATAATAACTTTTTCATTTGTCAATAGTAGTTTTTTTACTTATCAATGAAATGAGACTTCTTTGATATTGTTTTTCTTAATTGGAACCTTAATTAATGATATTTTCCCATAAAATTATAATTTTTTTATAGAAACTACAAAATTTATAATTATTTCAAGGGGAAAAAGGGATTAATTGTCTAAGCGAACTTGGTTAAAAAGAAATAACTTTTGCATTACTGCTGTGCCAATTTTCCCGCAAGTGAAAAACATTTAATTATACCTCTACAAACATTTAATTAAACGCAGCGTTTCATTGCAAGGTAAGGCATGCCATCAGCAAAATTTTGATACTGTATTATATTTGGGGAAATCTCGTTCAAAAGTAACTATACCTTTTTTTATAACAAAAGAAATCCCACTACATACTATCCATTGTCTACATCCAATATCCGCTGCAACCCTAGTGGAGGTTGCGAGAACATATGGAAACCTGGCATGATCGACGGACTTTCCTTGGCCAAATAATCCGCTGCTACATTTGCTGATCTAGGAATATGTCTCACCTCAACACACCATTCCCTCTGTAGAAGCGGACGTGCCTCTGTGATAATAACTCTATCCTTATGCACCTCATGTTCGCCTTCCGTAAGTACCAAAATAGCATATCCATAGAGTCAGATTCGAGAATAACATTCTGACATCCAAAATCTCATGCAGCTCGTAGACCATGTAAATAGCCACAAAGCTCTGCTGGAAGGTTGTCCCCATCCTTCATTCGACATATGAAGCCTTGATTCATTCATCCATGTACATCTCGTAACAGCCCACCACACCCATAGCTACCCGTCAAGTATGAATAGGCACCATCAATGTTCACTTTCATGCTTCCCTGCTCTGGAGAGGTCCTTTGTGCAGTGAGATTCCCATCTCTACTTCTACTAATACCTCTTCTCGTTACCCTTCATGTGCCTCTTTAATACTCTATAATAGAGCGTTGACACTATCAATGAGCACAGTATCCAGAATCTGCTTTGTTTCAAACACAAAAAGTTTGCGCCTCCTCCAAATCCATTAACACGTGATTGCAAACACATTGTTCCAATCCTCTTGCTCCTAATGGTTAAATTTCCCCAGATTCCATCAAAGCCAGGAATTAAAACTCATGGATGTGAACTGATGCCATGCAACTGGGTTAACTAACTTACGCCATACCCCTTGTGCATGTTAACAATCACGAAGAACATGTATCATATCTTCCGAGTGCACTTGGCATATAGGACACAAGTTATCTTGGCTCAAGCCCCTTTTACATCGAGATGCGTTTGTTAGAAGCCTTTTACGCGCAGTTGTCCAGATAAACAGATGACAACACTCTGATACCTTAAGCTTCCATATTTTCCCCCAAAGTAGATCCTCATTCTCCTCTCTTGCCATGAACTTGGAGTATGCTGATTGCACAATAAAATTTCCGCTGCTAGTCCACTTCCAATAGACAGTTTCATCATCTATAACCTCCAGACCTTCCTCGACTTTCCCCCAAGTGGCCTTGATACCTGACCAAAGGTTAGACCCAGGTTTCTTAGGTTCTATTTTGGGAAGTAGGTCAAGACCACAATTGTACTTGTCTCTTATCACCTTGGCCCATAACTCATCTTGTCGTTTAACTAAATTCCATCCCACCTTCATTAAGAATGCATGGTTTTGATGCTTCGCATGCCTAATCCTGAGGCCTCCTCTCTTCTTTGATGTACAGACTTCCTTCCATGCCACTAGGGGAATCTTTCTGCGCTCTTCTGATCCACCCCAAAGAAACGTACGATTATGCTTATCGAGAGTCACCAGTGTACTAGCTAGAAGGTAAGATGTTTGCATCACATAACTGGGAATAGCTAAGGTGACTAATTTAATCAAAGTACATCTCCCTGTAGTAGATAAAAACGTTATCTTCCAGTTTGTAAGCCTTTTCTTAACTTTCTCAACTACTTCGATAAATGTATTCTTCGTTACTTATTCATGATGTAACGGTACACCAAGATATTTCCCCAAATTATTAGTTAAGGTGAAGCCAAGTAGATTACTAATTTCACAACTCATGTTTTGATTCACATTTTTGGAGAAGTATATTATGGTCTTTGCTTCACTTACCTTCAACCCACTACTTAAACAAAACTCCTCTAAGCATTGCTTGATCATTGTTGCTTATTGCACAGAGGCCTCCGCAAACACAATTATATCTTTGGCAAAGAAAAGATGTGATACTGGTGAACTTGTCTTAGTCAACCTAATGGGATTCCAGCTGCCATTTTCCACATTCATTTGAATCAAGTGGGCTAATTTTCCATATAAATCACAAAAAGGTACGGCGATATAGGATCTCCTTGTCTCATTCCTCGTGACATGTGAAAAATATCTGATTTGTCCCCATTCCACAATAATTGTATACTCGAAGAAGAAACACAATTAGATATAATATCAATTGTATGTTGTGGAATTTGTAACTCTATAAGACACCTGGTAAGGAATTCCCGGCTAACTTGATCATTTGCTTTTTCAAAATCGATTTTAGTAGCCACAAACCCTCTCCTCCCCTTCATGTTGCACATTGAATGAATAACTTCCTATGCCACAATGATATTATCACTACTATGCCACCCGGGGACAAAGCTACATTGATTTGGGGATATAATATGAGGGAGAATCATCTTTAGCCTGTTCACAATCACCTTTATAAAAACTTTGTAAATAACATTATATAAGCTAATAGGTCGAAGATCTCTCATTGGTTCAAGTGGGTTCTTCTTCAGAATGAGCACAATGAGTCCCATTTACTTTTTAAATCTCCTGCAGGTTAGAAAACAAGTAGATAACATGATTTATCATAGAACTACATAACGTATCCTACTGGGATTGATAGAAAAGTGCATTGAAGCCATCTAGACCCAGAGATTTTAACGGTCCCATGCTAAAAACTACAGTATAAATTTCATCTTGGGTAATACTCTTCCCACACCACTGTATCCTATTATTGTCAACGTTAGGGAAGGACACATGGCAATCTAACTCGGGTCTGTTATGCAACTCCTCTATAAACAGGTCTGAAAAGAAGCTCGTTGCCATATGTTTTATCACATCATGGTCATGAATCCACTCGCCTGCATCATCCCGTAAAGCCTCAATACAATTGGATTTGCGTCTTCCATTTGCATGTGCATGAAACATGCGTGAATTTTGATCCCCAAATATCGTCCATTCCATTCGTGCTTTTTAAGCCCAAAGGAGAGATTCTTGAAGCAACTGATTTGACCGTATCTTTACACTTTGGGGTCAAACACAAAATATTTTTAATCCAAGAATTGCAGTACAATACAACATTCGGGTCGTCTCACTTGAGGAGCCTTTTATTGAACTACCTAAGTAAGCTATATGCCATGGAAAAATGCAATTAAAACAAGGGGAAAATGATTTTTTGATTTTTTTTTAAATTAATAACTAAAAAAATTAATGCAAAAGTTAATTAAAATCCCTAAACTACTATTTTTTATCTTTTCTATAAAAATGATGAAGGAGTGAATGAAAGGGAATTTGGAATTGGAAATATGAATGATGAAATGAACCTTGGTGGCAAATTTGGTGGCTTTCCTAGCTTCTTTAAAATAATTTAGGAGTTACTTTTACATCAAGTCAAAGTAAAAACCCTAAGCAATCGCATTAGGTCCAATCTACCTAATAAACGACTAGTCCTATAATCGCATTCTTAGTCACCTCTTAGGAAAATTGTTAAAAATCCACTTGATGTGTATTGAAAATGGATTAATGCATTTGGTTCCTCTTAATTGAAAGCACTATCGCGACATTCAAATTAAATTAAATCCATCACACAATCTGGATATCACATAAAATGTATAACTTCATTAATCTAATAGGAAAATAAGTTCAATAAAATTCAAATGCACCAATACTAAATTCAATACAAGATATTAACCAACATAGACAAATAATCATTCATCTGAGTCTCAAGACATACATATCCCAATACAAAATTAATTCACAAAGACAGAATATATAAATTGAGCAAATGGAAAATAATAAACTCCCATTGTAGAACCTTGAAGCTCTAGCCATCTCTTCCACTGCCACCAAGACCCAAATTAATTAGCTTCTCATTCTACTAAATTCTGCGAAAGATTCTTCAAAGCAATAGCAACCCATGAGATAGAGAAATGCCAATTTGAATCTGAAAATGGAGGATCTAAGATGGGAAGCTAGTGGTGATGATTTCCAGACTGTGGCTTATGGCAATAGAAATTGATGGTGGAGGTTAATGAGGAGAGTGGTGGTCGGTGGTGTGATAAAGGAAAAACAGAGGAAGGACGATGGTGATGGTCATGCTGAGAAGATGATGACGGTTAGAGAAGGGGAGTGCCTCACGGTCTGAAACAGAGGAAGGGTGGACGCTGTGATAGTGTTAGACGGTGGAGGAAGGTATGGTGTTGAGTGAGGAAGAGTATCAGAGTTAGAGTGAAAGCAAGTTGCTGGTGCAAAAATGAACCGAACCGGGAAAAAACCGAATCGAACCGGAAAAAACCGAACCGAACAGGGAAAAAAACCAAGTCATTCTCAAACTTTAGAGACCAAAAATACCGATTTTAAATTTGAGATACCAAAACCAAAATTGGATTAAACTTCAGAGACCAAAAGTTATATTAACCCTATATAAATCAATCCAATAACACATCATTTTATAAATTTTTTTCTCATCTAACCCATTTTTCACTAGCAAGTATAGTCACTTTGAATGAATATATCCAAAAAGGCGTTCATTTTAATCAAATCACCTATATATATTAGGCCATATCCCTTCATGTATATCATTATTCCCTTAATACGTGGTTTATATAGGGAAGGTAAGTGAGAAAGAGGATAAGGGGTAAAATAGAAGACAACATATAGACAGACGATCCAACGAGGAAGAGAAAACAAAACTCAATTCATTATCAAAGTATTCAACCATCGTAAACACATGCATCCAACTGCAGCGCCATTTACACTAGTAAACACAACACAGTTGAGATTATCTCTTCTCAATGCATAAAAGGTCTATCTAGCTAGAGGAAACTCTTGAACTAGTTGAGGGTATAGTATAGGGTATTATTCCAACAACTCTTACAATCATGAAAGTTCTTCAATATCTTTTGTTGAACTCCTAAATGGGAAGGATAGAAGTATTATTTAATCAGATGTTGTCTTTATATAAATCATAAACATCAATCGATCTATATTGAAAATGAAATTTGTCCTAAAACTTATAAATATTTATTCTTAAAAACATTTTAAACCATGGATACTTTTTTTTTTTTTTTTGCCTTCATTGATACACACTACTATAAAATATGGATTTAGCGGCGTCAATCTTATGGTACTTCTTCAACCAAGTACCGGAGGAGGCTTCTTATTTTTTTTAAAAAAAAAATTACATGTGACAGCTACGGCGCTTGAGCAGGAAAGCGCCATAGTTGCTTAGGTGTTATTTTTTTAAAAAAAAAATTGATCCCTTTACTACTATTATAAAAAAAGGTGTGGCAACTATGGAATAATAGAAATTCCATAAGTGTCAAAGCTCAATTACTATGATAAGATACTTTCTTGAGAAAATTTTTCTATACTAAGAAATAAAAATTAAATTTAAGAATCGGTTTAGAGGTTAAAACTTAAAAATAAATCATCCTTATTAAAAAGAATTTTAATTTTTTTAATAAAACCCATTAGACAACACTTTATAATAAAATGTTTTGCAAGATGTGACCTTAGACTGTGCTTTGAAATAAAATGCTCGCTAAGAAAAGGATTTTAATTTTTTTTTTAATAAAAGACCTTGGATAACGCTTCATAATGAAGGGCTGTCCAAGCTGTGAACTTAGCCGGCGCTTTATTTCAAAGTGCCAGCTAAGGCCCCATTTATCAAGGTACCGCGCCTTGATAATTCAAGGCAAAGGTGCCTTGAATGGAGCTCTCTTGGAGAGCGCTGTATTGATAATTCAACGCAACTTTATCAAGGCACCACGTGGTGCCTTGAATATTTAAGGCACTACGTGTGCCTTAATATTTTAAGTATCTTGCACGGCACTTGGTTTTTAAGTGCCGTTCAAGGTTCAATTTTAGACAGCATTTGGTAATCAAGCGCTGTTTAACACTTTTTTAAAAAAAAGAAAAAATTGGTCATTGTTTTTTTTTAAATTGAGAAGATTTGATGCTTTGAGAAAAAACGTCGTAGCTTCAATCTCTTTTTAACAAAAAAATTGGCCATCATTTTTTTTTAAATTGAGAAGTTTTGGCATTTTGACAAAAAGCACGGTAGCTTCTCTCACCTTGTAATTTAATTTCAATAACTTGTCATGTTCGTTTTCGTTTTCGTTTTCATCTTCCCGCTTTCTCTCTAGCTCTCCTATTTCCTAGAACTCTGTTGCTATAGAAAGCTTCATCTCCCATATGTTTTTTTTTTCTTGTCTCGGCCTCCTTCAAAAGCTCCCTAACATGTAAGTGTTTTTCTTTTTTCAATATTTGATTCACGTTTTCTTTTAGTTAAAATCTGTCATGAATTTTATATGTGTACTCATAATTTCTTTTCAAGTATTTATTTGAAGTATCAATTCTATGTTCTTGAACTTCTTATACATTATAAGTTTTTTAATTTTTGAGCTTACAAATATAATAATACTTAGTTTAATTCTCTGTAGAAGTAATGTGCATAGCTCAAGTTTAAGCAATTTAAATGTTGGAGTTTTTTTATACTTGATACATGAAGATGCAATATTGCAAAAACTACGTGCTATGTTTTTACATTTTGTTGTGGATTGTGGATTTTCGATTATAAATGGAGGTTTTCATTAGGAAAATAAAATAATTATGAAAAATTATTATGTTTTAAATAAAAGACTTCCTACGGCGCTTCTCCAGGGAAGGCCGTAGGAAGTCATAAAATTATTTTTTTATTTTTTTAAAAATAAAAGACTTCCTTAGCGCTTCTCCAGGAAAGTGCCGTAGAAAGTCATAAAATTATTATTTTTTAAATAAAAGACTTTCTACGATGATTTTTTAGGGATTGACTTCCTACGGCACTTCCCTAGAGAAGTGCCATAGGACATGGTATTTTTTTAAAAAAATAATAATCAAGCTACAGCACTTTCATATATTTAAGGAGCACCGTAGCTTGTTTTAATGGCACTGGAAGCTATGGTGCTTTCCAAATACCATAGTATTCTTTAAATTAAGCATCGCAGCTTGTATTTTTTGTAGTGGTGACATTTGTTTATTACCACTTAATAGTCTTCAATGATTAATTAATTTAAAATTAAAAATCTTGGTGGTTGACTCACTTGTGAAATACAAACTCCTCTCATTAATATATGAGTAAGATAATTAATTTGCGGATATTAAAAAAACTGATTAAGTTAGTTATTTGTAATAAACGCATATTATATTGAATCATGCGGATATTGAATCATGCGCATTAGAACTGAACTACAGAAACCCATTAATATAAACAATCAATTAGGATAATTTAAGATTTAGGGCTTAGGGTAAGACGGGCAGGCTGCTTTATAAAGAAAAAGCTTTTCACTCACGGACGACTCATAAAACCTACACACACACACACATATTTATATATATAAACAAAAATTACCACTCTATGAAATGACATAATATAACATTAAAAAAAATATGTCCTTAAATTTTTAGTAATATATAATTTAATTATAAAAACAAAAATAATTTTGAAAAATAAATTAGAAAAAATTAAATAAATTAGTTATAAATACCCCCTCCTAAGATCTAAATGTTAGTTAATCTTGGTCCTAAATATAAAGTTTATTTTCCATATTTGTCAATCTTTTTTCTAATTTTCTCTTATTGATGCTCCCAACAATAATGAAGCAAGTATTTTAAGAAAAAAAACATGTTATATTAACTAACTTAATTAGCTTTCTTAACTCAACACCCTTGTGTCCGTGTGGTCCATTGACCATTTTCTTAAATACATGTGTAAAACTATAACAGGCCAAGCCCAATCATTCAAGCTTAATTGACTTGTGATGTGTCTAGCTTTTGTCCACGCAAGGCTTTTAGAACCAAGCCGGACTAAACAGTCCGGTCGGACCAACCGTCGTCCGGTTGCGGCAGCAGCTCGGATTAAGTCAAAAATCCATTTTGTTGGTTGGGCCGGGATAAGCTGGAGATTAGCCACTTTTAAGCTAGAATCAATTGATAAGCCGGAAGCTGGAGCGATTTTTGAAAAACCGGCTGGCTTAAGACAAAATGCTAAAAAAAGAGATGAAAAGGCTAAAATCGTACCTTCCTTTAATTGTTTTGCTCTATCCATGGCATCCTACACCTCGCTTTCTCCTCAATCTTCATTGTCGGTTGTCTGGCCAGTGGCCTTTGAAACCTCCCCAGAAAGTTGCTCCTACATCACGGAAAGGAGATAGAGAGAAGAGATCCGTAATAGTGAAAGAAAAAAATGAATGATTATGTTCTTGATAGAAAAAGAGTGGAGTAGGTGAGTAGTAGGATGAGAGACTGAGAGTGATGCTACATGTTTCAAAGAGGGAGAATTTAAATTCTTGAGATATGTAAACGATGATCAGATGGTGAGGGTGCAAGAGCGAGTGTAAAAAGAAGCTATATTAATTTCCTGAGATATGTAAATGACGATCAGATGGTGAGGGTGTAAGAGAGAGACTAAAAAATAAAAAGCTGATATCAAAGGACATGTGAGGATGAAGGCTTTCATTTCAATCTTAAATATCATGCGGTTTTGAAATTGGGTATTATTCTCCTTTGACAAATATATATTTAATTTAATATTTCTCATTTCTAATATTTATAAATTATATTTATTATATTTATTCTTTTTATTTTAACATTATTTTATTTCTTTATGCACCTTTCTTAATCCACCTCATGTATATTATATTTATCATTTGTTCTTTAAACTAATTTGTTTGATTTTTAAACTGATATATATAATAATTTAATCATATACAATATATCACATGATTAAGTCACTTTTACTTAATCTCTCTATAAAAAAAGTCAATTAAGTTTTATATTTAGCACAGAGGTAGTATAATAATATTTTTAATATAATTATTACATCACTGGTTCAATCAAACGGCCCGACCATTTCAACCGTTTGAACCATGAACCGGTGATTTTTCTGGCTTGACGTCCGGTCCAACTCTTAAAACATTGAGTCCACGGACACCATAATTATCAAGGTTGGTTAATAGTCTAATAATGGTGGTATGATTAGTTGGGAAATTTCTTCCCCATCTTATTTCTCCTTCATTATTTACTCATGTGATTGGGGTATTGTCCCCAAACTTGTTCCTACCTAATTTACTTCATTTATAATCATTTTAGTCCTTTATACAGTTATAAATAACTAGGTGCTCATCACCGTGATAAGCACCCGAACGGGGACCTCTGCAATATGGTCAAGTGACCATTTTCTTAAGCACATGTTTCAAAAGAATGGGTCAAGCCCAATCATTGAAAATGAAATGGGAAGCAAACTTGTGACGTGTCTAGCTTTTGACCACAGTCACCATAATTATGAATAACGGTGGTATGATTGGTTGGGAAATTTCATCCCCATCTTCTTTCTCCTTCATTTTTTGCTCATGGATTTTGTCCCCGAACTTGGTCCTGCCTAACTTACTTCATTTATACTCCATCTAATGCTTAATACAAGATATATTTGTTGCAACAGAGATCAGTTGTTACAAAAGTACAAAAAATTCTCTCCAACGACTTCAACAGGAGGGAGGAAATTTTTTTATTTATTCTGATTAAAGATATTTTGGCAAATATACCCCAACACTTATTTAAAATTAAGACCTATAGGGGCCCAATAGTTTAATTATTTTAAGTGCCTTAATATATTTTAGGATGTTTGGGCAATTTTTCCTAAATTTTATCACATATATTGGTACTATGTATTTGAGGGTTTAGTAAAATCTGTGCGCGCGCGCGCGAGTGCGTGGGGTCACAGCTATTTAGATAGCGAGGGTCCTTGATGGAGGTATTTAGGGTTGATAGGGAAGCTTCTTATTTTTCCCAATTCACTTTCCTTATTACATAGCGAGGGTCCTTGATGTTTACATAGCGAGGGTCCTTGATGGAGTTGACTCATGACTTAGTCTTGTGTAATTTATTTAGAGTTAAGGGGCATTTTTTCCTTTGAAGTATTTTGGGGGCAATTCTGTTTTGGAAGTGTCAGAAAGGGAGCAATTTTGCTTTGGCCTTTATCCCAATGAATTTTGATGTTTATTTAACCAAATATGCTGAGTAGATAGTCTCCATATCATCCACGTTATTTTTGTGATGATATAAATTTACTCCGAAAGTCCATGTGTATATTTCATTTTTTTTCAAAGTTAGATTTAAAACTTTCAGGGAAAATTTGCAGCTTAACAAAAATAACGTTGATAACACGTGGACTACCAGTTGCTCATATTTAGTCAACAGTCAAAATTAATTGGGATAATGACCAGGGTAAAATTGTTTCATTTTTTGCATTTCAGGGGCGAAATTGTCTCAAAAAAAAACTTTCAAGGCGATATTACCTCTTGATGAAAACATCTGAGGCAAAACCCCTCCTTAACCCATTTATTTATATTATGAAGTATAAACACTGCTGATATTTTTATTTTGTTATAATTGCACAAATTTCTTACATTTATATTATAATATTTTTTCGTTTAGATTTCTTTTAGACCTTTTAATATTTAAGAATAACTTTTCCTGACAATATTTATTCACATATAGTATTTAAATTGCTAATCTACCCATAAAAATGTATGTGTGTGTCTGTTGTTCTATCCGTACAAATCATCATCATAATCAATCAATCTTCAATCTATTATAAATATATCTTCCCTAAGCTGTTCTGCTCCTGGGCCTATTATTGGCTCCAGACTTAGATCACTGTTCACAAGCCGCATGCTCCAGACTTGGGTACTATGGAGACTGTACTTGGGCAATCCTACAACAAATAGAACAGATTGAAATGATTATTATTAGTGTCCAACTAACAACATATTACTGATAAACATGTGTATGGCAGGTATACCACCAAGTCTTGCGTGGGAGGACCATGAATACAGTAATAAATGTTTGACTAATATAGAACAATTGCAGCAGCTTTTTCTGAAGGGCTACACATGAAAACGTCTGAAAAGGATAAAGGATCATGACACACAAATCGATTTAACATCATTATAAAACCAAACTTGAATTAGACATCGTTGACAAAGCCAGCTGTTGATGGGTCAAATCAAATCACAAAGTCCTATTGTTATATGAATATAGATAAAGTATTAGGTAGATCAGAAAAGTAACTTATCAAAAATTCAAATTGAGAGCAGTCAGAGGTCCAGAACAAAACCAACCGAATCGTCAAAATGATATTGCTGTGATATTGTTGAACTAAGTCAACTAAGAATATAGCTGCATAATTTGGTTGAATAAAACATGAAAAGAACTATGGATTAACAAAACAGGTAAAGACCAAAAGGTAAATGCAACATAAAATTCAATGATAGTTAACCATTGGATAAAAACAAGATGCACCAGTCAGTATATGTGCATTTAAGGTTGGCTGCCATAACCAACCCCATAAAGTTCTAATGGATGTATATCAGCCTCGGGGCTATGACGATTTGATCATTTAAGACAGCAGAGGACACAACGTTTCAAATAAAAGATCAAATCGAAGACCCAAGGCCCAAGGATATCATGATAGTAGGTATACTATTAAAGATATGGAAAAAGACAACTTTGAGTGTATCCCCGCCCATATTAACAGATACGCAATCATGACATGAACAACACAAGGCTAGCCCCAATACTTTGTATTCTTCAAACGGGCAAAGACCTAAAGGTAAATGCAACTTTCAGTAAAGATTTATCCACTGGTATACCAACTCCAAGTTTAGGCCCAACGATGGAGTATATAAACCACCAATGAATGTAGTCAGGGAATATAAGTTACTGTAAGTGTATAACCTCAAAACGTTGTTAAACATGGGTGAGTTTGTGGCATTTTCAAGCACTTCATTTAATAGGATCCTAAGGGGATGGAGGGGGAATGAGTTTTCAGCCCTCCATGTAACGTGTGGACCCCTACAAGTGTTTGCAGAATGCCCCACAAATGAGCAGCAAATGAATTTTATCACAGTAGAGAGAGGGCAGGTCAGTGCAGGATCGTTTACTTTTTATGATGTAAAGTATTTTCTATTCCGGTGCTTATATGGGATCATCACCATACATGGGCTCTCCAATCTTGAGTGGGATGCGGCTGATGAACAACATAGCAGCCTGATCAGCAAGGATATCAGGCTTATTGAAGCTTACAGACCCAACATGATGGTTCAGATGCAGGTTCTGGAGAATGAGGAACTGATAATCCTGAACTTATGGAGCTATGCTTACATGAGGATAGCACCGATAACAACAACGAATCGCCATCGAAACTTCGCCGCAATATATCACCATCGTGAAGTATGTGAAATCCCAACTATGGAGGATGAGGTAACATTGCCGGCAAGTGAAGACCTAGGATTAGAGCTGGGCTTTGTTCCGGATGTCGATGCTGACCCAAATTAAGTACGATTATATTGTCCTCCGTACTTGAAATGTCTGTCTTTTATTTTCAGGCAAAAATTGTCTCTAGAAAGGGTACAAACATTTATTGTTGAACTTTATGGCCACAAATTTTAATGTTTGTTGTTCCCTTGTCAATAAAAGTTATTGATTGTTGTTGTAAACATCATGCCAGCCCATTCCGCACAAAACCTTCCAGACACTTAAGCCCAACAGACATGTAGCCATTTGTTTTAATAAATTTAGAAAAAGAACATTAGGCCATCACTGCATGTACTTTGATACGGGTAAGATCAAGAATCTGTGGGCAAGAGTATGACGATATGGCAATAGCTAATAGGTCAATAGCTAAAAAGGTAAATGTGCATGGTTCAACCATATATATTGGTTGAAAAGGTACAATTTTAAAAACATATGTTTGCAACATTATGAATTACAAATCACGACACAAAGAGGAAAACATACTAAACAACAACATAAACCCATCACACAAGTGGGAGGGAACCCGAATTTGGATCTGGAAGGAGACGATGCAGCATCTGAATCCTCTGGTCATGAACTTCTGGGTATGTCGGATTGAAGAAAACCCTAGTAGCATTGTGATAAGAGTTTAAGGTTAATCCCCCATGTGCAAAGGCTGTTACCATAGCATACTGAATAACCACAAACACATCCTCATCAGAAGATAGAGATTCATAAGCTCTCATCGTTGTGTCAGCACATTCACCAATGAGGCTACAGGACAACACCTTGTCGGACCTGGTGCATTGTCATAATTAAAATAATATAGATAAAATACCACAAACGATTGAGTGGAAAATCCAATGACTTGGAGCCAAACGATTCTTACCCAACAGACAACACTCCATTATCTTCTAACATGAGAACCACTTCCTTGCTGCATATACCACTGGATTGATCCAATCCGGGCTCAACCATGGCCTTCAGGATCTCACACACATCTGGATATGAAATGACCACACAGTAAGAACAGTATTGTGGAAGGAAGGAAATGGAAGGAAAATGACTTTCACTAACACCATACCAACTAAGCCCTAGTGACTACTGAGACCACTAAGAATGTGAGAGACTGTCCGCAGGTGAAAACAATGTCTTGGCAAGTCACAAGTGGCAAATTCGACATGGGTGGTCGGAAGGAACTTCATGTATTCACACGACTACCCTCACCACTCCTTCGCACCAAAAAATCTGAAATGTGATAGGATTTGTTCTCTGAGTGTATAGGACCCAGCCTGTCTATGACAACATCTTCATCCATGACTGCGATTTTGCATGTCATCTAAAGATAGGAAAGGGACGAAGGAGGAACATTTTATCAGAATGTGGAGTTAACAACATCATAGGAAAAGATAGGGAATACTACAACATTGATTCCCACTTACAGAGACATCAAACAGGACAAGTTGAACAGCTGTTATCTCCCTCATTGGCCGAGGACGTCCAAGGGGATATCGCACAACATCTTTGTTAAAGATCCTATCTAGCTTTACGACAATAGCAGATTCACAAAGTCCTTCACGCAAGTCTGGAAGTCTGATATCATTACCGGGGGATGCCATAACAGGGTTATCCTGAACGGAAAAGGAAAGAGGAAGTGGGGAGTGATTGTATAACAGTGAGTCTCAGTGTGTGGTTGTCTGTTATGAACACAATAACCGGTATATATAGTATGAGGGAATGCAACAAATGCAATTATGGCAGCACCAACCAACGAATTCATAATTAATACCACAAGTGCACATCTTGGATTTAGAGAGATGTTATTTATTTCCTGACGGGAGAAGTTGGTCTGAGGCTTGGCCTCTGCAAGTAAAGTAGAGTACATTTATGAGTACCTGCAGATAATGGGTTGGTCATAAATTGGTGAATGAAATAGAGGTGGTTAACATTGAACAGGTAAATAACAACAAAAAACAAACCCCTATGCACCAGATTGAGACAAATGCAGATATTATCAATTCTATCGCTGAGAATGAAACGAACTCCAAACCCCATCATGATGTGGAGCAAATATTGGACCATCTGAAAGGTTGGTCTTGACATTGAGAAAGACGAAAGAAGGACACCTGGTAAGCCCCAATATGTCGAGTTAACCTTTAGAATAGTTGAACTCATTCTTTTTGTCCCGTGAACTAAAGTCCTTATCATTTTCAAAAAGAATGGGCGGGAAGCATGGTAAAATATTTGAACTACAAGTTACTGCAGAACTTGTTTGCAAGGACAGGCGGGAAGCCATAGTGTGAGCTGGCTTACAATCAATATAAACAATTTGGACCATCAATCCCTTGTGAACAGTGTTTTTGGATGACGTGTGTTGATATGAAGCGTCCAATACTTATGAACAGTAACCTTATTACAGGAGCCGTATTCGGAGCTGAAGGGATGGTAGAACAGTATTGATATTTATATTGATAGAACCTCATGCTACGTGTGTAAGCCATTCTTCTTCCAATCATGCGTGTCCCTCATAATATTTGAATTTTATGACTTATCCCTCACCATAGAATCATGACAAAGCAATAATGGTGGGAAATATTGTTAACTATTTGAACCTCTCACCTCTCCCGCCAATAGAACTGATTCTTGGAAATCCAACTTCTGACTTATCCCTTGGAAAGTTTATTATTTTTCTCTTTAAGGCTCTGCTCTTTACCCGAGGTGCTCCATCTCTTTTTCATTGCGCACTATATTCAAGACTAAAAGTTCAAAATTTCATCTCCTTCTATCTTCACATCTTCTTCTTTTACCTTTCCTAGAGTTCGCTTCTTTCTCAGAATCCCCTCTCATCCTCCCTCCTTCAATTTCTTCCCGACCCCAAACCCAAATTAGAATATCCACAGCAGTAGTGAGAAAATGGGTGAGAAGAAGATGGAAGGAGACCCATGGCAAGGACAAGATCAACAAAGGCAGCTCAAGGAAAAACCATGGCTGAGAAGCTAAGAAGATGGCTAAGAAGCAATGGAACAAAAATGTAAGAGCAAAGAAGGAATTTGATCAGACTTTGAGGACCTGAAGGTCTACAAGCAGCAGAACCAAAAAGCAAGATCGAAGAATGAAAGGGGAAGAAAAAAATTAAACTTAAATCCTCAAATCCTTGAAGGTGAAAGGTAGATGCCTCTCTTCCTTGATTTTTATTTCAAAGAAAACATTCCATTGATTTCCTCTTTTTGTGGGCTAGATCAATGGCTTTGTTGCCCCAGCTCTCAGTTTCTGTGATACCCCTTTTTTCATTCATTCAATTTGGGTGTTGGAAAAGCTTCATGAGGTATGTATTTGACATATTTGCTCTAAAAATTCCTAGGACGAGGATTTGAGGATCTGGGTATTACTATTTTGACTTCTTTCGTTGTATAATTGCAAAGTTGTATGCTCACGGATTAAAATATCTTAACATGGAATATGTCTATTATTTGGTGATTTGAGGCCACATTTAAGATGAGATGAATATTGGGTTACTTTGTGATCATTTTAAATGTTAAGTTATTATATTTAGCTTTACTGTCATGCACATTTTGTCCTTAAGATGAGGCATTAAATCATGAGATAAAGTAAACAAAATCCTTTTTTAACTTTATGAAGAAGCTGCTAAGCGTGAAAAAAGAGGAGGTAGAAAGACATGAACCGGAGGTTTCCTTTACCAGGTATGCTTTAGTTGCTATTAGAACATGTTTTTGTGATTTTTCTGGAGTTTTTTGTATATCAATGCTTCAGTTGGGAATGATATGTGATTTTTCTGATATTGCCATATTTCTATTTTTCTTGATATTTTGATTTCTCTGAATTTATTGCCATTATGATTTTCAAACTACAATTTCTGTTTTTAGGAAACTTGATTCACATTAGAAGATAACAAATTTTTGACTGCAATTGATATGGAAGATTGATCAGTGTAGCCTCAAGATTTCCTACATTTAAATCAATACTCTGAATCTTGCTTTCTAATATTTGATAACAGAATTTCCATTTTGCACTTTTGGAATAATATGGAAGAAAAAACCAATATGATGTCTGACAAAAAAAAATGTTTTGTTTGAATTGACACACGACTTGCCATCTAATTCTAATTCTAATAAGTATAATTCTTGTACCTGCATACTTGGTTTATACTTTTTATAAGTATAATTAACACAATAAATTAGTAAATGTAGAAAATCAAAGTTAATTACTACAACATGGAAGTATAAACCAAATTAATTACTGTCACATGCAATAAAGCCAGTCTCCTACTTACCCAAGTAAAAAGTCACACAAGCAATTTAAAGTAAGTAGGATTTGAAATTGTGCACCTAAATCTAAATACTCACCCAAGTAATTGACAATTGACATGTCGGCAAAGTAACAAGCTCTTTTGCTATCAAATACAAAAACAAACAAATTCAGAGGGCATGACAGTGACAGCAGATTAATTACTGGAAGAAAAGGTGGAAACTTTTAAACTTTGGTTTAGTTACTTCATGGTTTAGGTTATGTAACATTTCATGCTCTGCCAAATGAGATAGTCATGATACAAGTTGTAGTTGGCTTCTTTCTGCCACCAAGAAAAATTAGAGATACAACTTCCCTTAAGCTAAAAGGTACACGTTTCCAATCTCTGCAATGAATTTTTTATTTTTCGTGTTTCTATCCTAAAAGTGACTTTGCTGGGAGGTTTTTGTGTTTATGATGACAACTGTGTAATTTTATGGCATTTGTTAGTTAGTGTATAATGTATGTTATAAGGCTTTCATAAGAAAAAAAAATGCTAGATCATAGTCTTCTGAAATCTGCCATTTTTTCTTGAAGTTACCTAGGCATGTGGTCTGATAATCAATTTTTTGCTTTTCATGTTTCCATCCTAAAAGTGACTTGGTTGGGAGGTTTTTGTGTTTATAATGACAACTGTGTAGTTTTATGGCATTTGTTAATTAGTGTATAATGTATGTTATAAACATTTCATAAGTGAAAATGCTAGATCATAGGCTTCTCAAATCTACCATTGTTTCTTGAAGTTACGTAAGCATGTGATCTGATAATCTATGTTAGATCCTTCAAGTACATGGAGATTTATAGGTGTAATTTTAGGCATGATGCTTTATAGCTTTTTTTTTTTTTTTTGTTTAACAGCTTATATAGCTTTATTGTTTAACAACGTTTCTAAATCCTTAAGAGACCGTGCAATGATGTACAGGTTGGAACACGGGGACAATTTTTTTGCAACTGTGATATAGACAAATCAAATTGGACTGCACATTGGTAATATCTTGTATGCATGGTAGATATTTAAAATATTTTATTTTAATCTAAACCATGACTGTATTTGAGTTCTGTGAATGAGTATAATGTGTCAATACATAATTAATGGACAAAAACAAAGTGCAAAGTATGTATGGTGTCCAGTAGTTAACAATGTTGAAAATAAGAATGAAATGGATTTTGTTCATAAGAAGCCAATTGTGACACTACATTATATAGGGAAAAAGGAGGGGAAAGACTTGAAGTCTTTGTCATGGGAACTAAAGCTGCAGGATTAAGGTCAATTGTAGTGTCAATAATTATGCTATTATACTTCTTGAACATTTATCTCAGCACTTTGGGCCCCTTCATTGTAGTAAGAATCCATCCATGTTGAATTAGATGGGCCAATAAATGTCACTAATATTTTGTAGAACCTATAAACACCGATAATTATCTACTCTTTTTCTGCAAACCTATAAGTTTCAATGAAATTGATTATCATAAATTCTTATTCTTTTAATATAATATTAATGGGTGTATATTGTGGTTGCAATATCTTTAGTATCACCTTTTTCTTTTTCTTTTTTTGATATTTTTTTCAATTCCAAGTATAGTTTGGTTTAGCAATAGTCCTTCTCCTTTTATATTAAGATAATGATGGAAAATTGGGCTGTAGAAGAATTCTGCAAAGCCTTGAAAATGATCCTCATATGATAAATCATTATTGATTGAAATCACTCCTCCAAAACCTTGGTCTAGCCAATAAATTGCTGCAAATATATGCTAAATGTATGTGGATTTTTAAAAGCTCATTGAAGTACAACTATAACTTTGGGGGTGGTGTTGGCTCTTCATGTTTTATTTTGGTGTTATTGGACATTTTCCCTTTCGAATTTTGCAATTTACCATATTGATCCAAGCTTGATTAGTTAATTAAAGCAATTTGCGAACATCCAGAGCTCTTAAACAAAATTGGAAGCCATTCTTGATATCTTTTTTTCTTGTCATCTTATGCTTCATGTAAGAAAGGTGGCTTCTTTTTTTATTACTTTATTGGTATATGTGATAATGCTAATTTTGTAAAACAAAGTTTAAGCTATTAAACTATCATTTAATTTATGTCCTATAATGAAGCAAGAAACTATTGCATGGTCTTTTTTATCCTTAAACACACGGGGAGCACATGCTATTAAAAAAATCACTGTCACTTTTCTCCTCTGTGTTTAGTCTTTCATAAAAGTATATAATTAAATTGTAGTTGATAATTAAGTTAAAGCAATATTGTTTTAGTTTAAAATGATAGTTTATAACATTAAGATGATTTATAATGACATCAATTTTAATTAAAGTAATGAAGTACAAGCTCCCCGTACAACGCATAGGGAAGTACAAGCTAGTTCAGACAATAAAGAGATGGACGAACAAGTCCTATAACTTATGTTTAGGATTTTAAAATTTAAAATAAATAGAAAAAAATAGTGAAGTGTTGAGAAAATTCAAAGGAAGGACGACTACGATACATGCATTTACAACTATTACCATGAAGCGACTCGCAGTGGGTGGCAGGATAAGTGGCCCACACGCTAACTTGAATTATTATTAATGCACGTTATGGCACTTTCTTTTTCTTCCCTCGTCAATCTTCAAAAAAAGGAAGAAATTAAACAAATCAACGAAGCAGACTACTAGTTTCTGGAGACGCTTTTTCCACTGCCTGCACAATGGCTTTGTCCTCTCCAACACTGTCCTCTTCATTTTTGGTATGTAAGTATGTATGATGAGCTAGCTAGCTATTTTTACTTCTATCGAACTCTATTGACGTGATTCATGCATCAACAACTACCAAACTTCTAGCTTCCTCCGATAACATGTATGATTCAGGTTTGGTTTTATGCCATGTCTTGGTACAAAAGACAGTGGTGGACGTTTTGATAGATTTCTTACAGATGATGTTCATTTGAGCCTAAAGAAAGCCATTGTGCTAACGAACATCCTAGATTTGGTATCAGCTGTGTTCAAATATGGTGTTACTCACATATCAGAAGCTTACACAGGTCCTTGCAGTGTCATTATCTTCTGCACCGCCGCCTATACTATGGTAAACTATCCTTTATTTTTCTGCTTATTTTCTAAACATACTCAAATCGATGTTTTATATATGTAAGTGCAAAAGCTTCTATGTATGGTTTAAAACCTTTCTCCATGGAACCTGGCGACCCGGCCATGTCCCTAACTTGACATAATGGTGACCTAAGTTGACCCCAGGCAACCCGGATTCAACTCGGGTGACCCAACAAGTTGCTGAGTTGCCTCTTTAAAAAATTTTCTACCATGATTTATTGTGGGGCATAAATTGTAGATGGCAATATTGTTCGAAGTTAATGAAAATTTTAGTGTTAATAACTATAATTTTAGTTATTAAAGGATTGTAGGTAGGAATATTTTGTTATCATTTATCTATTTTGATATTTTGCTAGGAAGAATATTTAGTCATTACTGATTCTAATATCAATGGATAGTAAATTGATACCATAATGCCAACATGTCAAAGAAATTGTACAAAATGTTGGATAAGTATATTATTATTTTATTAGTGGTTTAAGGTATTGAATTAATATTTAGTTCTTAGATGGTATAATTAGAATTTAAATTATTTTTTTGTTTCTCACTGATCTGGCTCCCGGCTTGACTCCAAGATTATCCATTGACCCTTGACTGGTTCAAACGCTGGTCTGGGGGTTTTATAACCTTGAGTGAAACTGATATATATTATTCATTCTTGAAACGCAATATAAAATTAAGTGTTATTGCATTCAGTTATAAATTAAACACATCTTCCGACCTGTGTCTATTATTGTGGGTTTTTAGGGTCAGATAATAAGAACCACATGTGTCTTAAGTTGGGATCTGTTCTTTAATTTTTTTTTATTTTTGTTAAATAAAGAGTTGTTAATTGCAGGGTTTGATGCTCCTATGGCTTCGCACCTGGTTGATTTTAGCAACAGTAATTATTGCGTTAGGCAAAGCTGGGGAAGAGCCATCTCTAAGAGATTTTTTTTACTATCAGCTAAGTGGAAATTTAAGGGAAAAATGTACCCAAAATAACAAAAGATAATATAACAAGGAATCATCAGAAGAAAATGATTGCAGTGGAAATAGCAACAATCTTTGGAGTGGTACTGCTTCCTTTACTGGCGCTTGTATAGCCATCTTTTGGTTAGGCACAATAGATGAGAATAATGAGATGTCAGAAAAGTTCAAAGCTTCGTCACTTATTATGGGAAGTGCGTATTTGTTATTCTTCTGTGGGATTTTCTGCTACTTCCCTAATGAAAGATCGATAGGAAGCCCTGTTACCACCGTAGATTGCCATATCCATCTTCAAAAGAGGGTTATTACTCTCATGATAACACCCATCAGGGTTCAAATGAGTCAGAAGAATTAAGACCCAAAGGAATCCCTCTAATTACTACCATTTATAGGGTATCGTTTAAGGCAGCTATTGAAAAACGTAGAATATTGCCATACCCTTCAAAAGAGAGTCTTCATTAGATGAATCAAAAGATCAAATACCCACAACAAACCCTATCTCTACCATATATAGGGTCTTGAAGGCAGCTATAAAGAATCCTAGATTGCCAAACCCATTTTCAGTTGAGGGTCACAAGGAAGGTTCAAATGATGATATGGAAGATCCCTTTCATAGGAGAGAAAGTTCACGTGTTGCCACGTGATGAATCATTCTATTTCTTGTTGTTCTTGGACAAGGCGGCTATAATTAGGAACAATGACGAATTCAATGATGCTGAAGGTAAAGAGAAATACGAAGAGTTTTGTACGGCTAAGCAAGTGGGGGACTTGAAGAGCCTTTATCTTCTATGATCTCTCGCTATCACTCGGTGCTGCGTTTCGAACAGGCGACGTTGCGGCTGAGATTATTTCTCCACGCCAGCAGGCCTCTCGAGACGCAAGCAGGGCCTTTATCTTCTAATACCATTGGCCTTCACTTTTTTCGCCTACAGCTTGACTTTTGCTTCTGGTAACACTTACTTTGTTGTGCAAACAAAGACTTGAACCCTAAAGTTGGTGGTTTCCATGTTCCTGTTATGGTTTTCTTTGTGCTCCAATCTTTGGTTGCTTTTGCGGTGAGAACAGTCCGACCAATCAGAAAATTGGTGAAACCAACTTGGAGTATTGATGTTGGGATGTTTTGTTCAGTGCTTTGTTGTATTGTGGCTTCGCTGGTGGAACAAAGTCGGCTGCATCTGATCGAGCCTTTTAAAGACGGCCCGGACCGTATCATTCCCTTAAACATCATGGTTTTGACTTTTGACTCCACAGTATTTCTTGCTAGGGCTAATGCAGGGATTTGCAGAATATGGACTAGATCTGTGCAAGGGTTTGCCTGAGTCAATGATAAAACTTGTAGAACCGTCCATTCAAATGCTGTTCGTGATAGGAAATTTCTCCAGCGTACTATTCGTATTCATTTTTCATAACTGGATCAAGGACTCATAAACAATAGTCACTTAGATAAGTATTTTCTCATGTTGGCGTCACTAAGTTTCGTGTTCTTCGGGATTTATGTATGTTGTGTAAAGTTCAAGTTACTAAAATTACCCCAATTTGATGGACCTTCAGAAAATAACCAAGGGGCTACTGGAAAGATGGATGATCTGTTGGAAGTTCTGGCAGATTATATTAATAGTTAACTTGCGTCTGTTCAGTTGCAAAGTTACTTCAAGCATATGCAATGTCTGTTTGTTATAGAAGCTTGAGATCTTCACATTGTTTTGATGCTATATATATTACCATTGTAATATTCTTCTCACAAAAACTGGAACGGTCACACTAGTCATCTTTCTTTCTTCCTCTTCATGCTTTCCATTTTCATGTCCAATATCTTGATCCGACCAATATGCTTTCAATTAAAATATTAGCTGCATGTATTATTACGGGAGCTGCGTGTTTTTTTTTTTTTTTATCATTTATAAGGTATTTATGTTGAAATTTGAAGGATTATATAGATGTAGAGGGAATAAGAACCTCTGAAATATTATTATGAATCCTTGAATAAAAGAGAGTATATATGAGCCTTTATATAGGCAAACCTTAGAATATAATTTAATCTAATTAAATCAAAATAACTAAGATATAATATTAAGATATAATATCCTAATATATAATATTCATATATAATCTTAAGATATAATAAATATTAAATAATAAAATCAAATGTAAATAATAATTGATCTAATTAATCTGAAATGTCTTGAAGCTATATCCAACAATTTAAGGCAGCTACCAAGAAGTGCAGATTGTCATAAACATCTTCAATTATAACCAAGAAGATTGAGATTATTTATTAAGGCAGAAACTGGTGAGTTTCATTGTTGCCACGTCATCCATCATTTTTGTTGTTCTTGGACGGGGTTGTTATGACCGATGCTGAAGGAGGTTTGTACGGTGATGCAATTGAGAGACGTCAAGAACCTTTATCTTATTATATATATTGGGAGAATTATATATAAGTCCTATGGAATTGAAAAAATCACAAACAGGTCCATTGAAATCATTAAAGAGCAACTAATGACAAGTTACTGAGCAGTAATGATAAGTCATTAAGTCGTTGGTATCAAGTCATCAAGGCACCCAAACTTGTCATTGGTGACAAGGTGTCATTGAGCCACATTGACAAGTCACTAAGCACTAATGACAAGTCATCAAGTTGTTGGTATTAAGTCATCAAGGATCCCTAACTTATTAGTGATTACTCAGTGACTTGTGATTGATTGTTGAAGTTAACAAGGGTAAAGTGATTTTTTCTTAATTTGAATCCATATTACCCAAGTTCCATAGGACTTACTTCAATGTGATTTGATGATTTCAAGGTATCTGCTTATTTTTTCTCTTCCTTATGTCCTGCGTGTAATTCCTCCAATCCCTTGGGGGTCAACTTCTTCGTATACAGCTTGGTTTCTGCTTTTGCTAACATTTACTTTGTTCTTCAGACAAGAAACTTGAATTAGTATTCTACTGATGGTTTCGATGTTCCTCGCATGGTTTTCTTTGAAATAAAATCTCTGGTAACTTTTGTGGTCGTAAAAACCCAATCAAGATATAAAGTGGTGAGACCACTTTGGAGTATATGGTTGTTGAGAAGTTTTTTTTTTCAGTACTATGCTGTATTTTTGTAGCTTGGCAAGTGGAACATCATAGATTATCTCTGATTTATAAGTTTCTCGAAAACCCAGACGATGAAATTAAAATTCTCATGAGCATCATGATTTTAACTCCACGGTATTTGTTGCTAGAGTTACTGGAAGGATTTGGAGAAGGTGGACTAGAAACTTTCTTGAGTTATCCGTTGTACTCTGAGTCAATGAAAAAATTTTGTGGAGCCGTGCATTGATTGTTGTTGGGGATTGGGACATTGTCCAGCATTCTATTAACATTATTATTTCATTTAGAATTAATGTGCAAATTTGCACTGAGAGTTTTAAAACGAAGCAATAGTTAAAAAGTTAAAGTTAGACAATTAAAAACTTAACATTGATTGTTAATATTTTAATGGAAAAGGATAACATTGAACCTCAAAATACTTCCCAGATAACATTGCTTCTCAGCAAAAATTTTTGAGACAAATTTATACCTTAACTATTTCATTTATGGATCAAGGATGAGATAAACAATGTCGCCTAGATTGGTATTCTCTGGTGCTGGCTTCACTCAGCTTCGTGTACCTTGAGATTTGTGTATTGTATGTCAAGTTAAAGTTCCAGAAACCGTCCCAGAGATTATTGAGAAGATGGATGAATTATTACAAGTCCATGTGGATATTAATCAATAGTTTAGTTTCTGTTTGTTATAGCTAGCTGCTCATTAATTCTTTACATTGTTTTGATGCTACTTGTTGGAATGTGCATGTCACGTGTAATTTATACATAAGCTATACGTGCGGCTGAGTAAGTATAGTGTGTGTATATAGCTTGTATATTAATAGTGTGTGCATCAAGGTCTACTATTCTCAACATGTACCATACAGTTAATTAATTGAGTTAATTAGTGAACCACTAAGATATACAGTTAATAAATGGAGTTGTTCATTATAACTAGTTCTGACAAAACAGTTGTTAGTAGAGCTATAGACAAAAAATACTCTCCAACGACTATAAGAGAGGAGTTCTTGTTTCTAATTAAAGATATGTCGGGAAATATACACCAAAACTTATTCATAATTAAGACCCATAGGTCTCCGCAATAATTTATGTGCCTTAGAATATTTTAGGATGTTGGGGTAATATAATTTTTCCTAAATTTATCCCATATATCCCATATATTGATAATATATATTTGACGGTTTAGTAAAATCTCCCCCTCTCCATGTCTCCCTATACCCTGCAGGGAGCATATTTTGTGCTCATCACTTTAATGAGTATAAATGTACTCATCACTCATCTATATAGTTAGATTAATTTTAGATGGTCCAAACATATAATATAATATATAAGTTTTATATTTTACATAACTTTTTATTTTAATATGTATAAAATTTAAAATAAAAATTATTTTATAATTATCACTATTCATAAAAATAAATCTATCATTTAAAAAATAAAAAAAATTTAATTTTAATCATTTAGATTAAATTTAAATTAAACAATTGAGATATCAATATAGTTATAAATAATTACCGAATGCGGACCTCTGCACTTGGTCAAGTGACCATTTTCCTAAGCACATGTTCAAAAGAATGGGTCACGCCCAATCATTGAAAATGAAAAGGGAGGCAAACTTGTGACGTGTCTAGCTTTTGATGGTGGCATGATTGGTTGGGAAATTTCTTCCCCATCTTGTTTCTCCTTCATTTTTAGCTCATGTGATTGGGACATTGTCCCCAAACTTGGTCCTGCCTAATTTACTTCATTTATGATCATTTTAGTCCTTAATATACAATATATTTAGGGAGTTGATTTTCATCCTAAATATAAAGCTTATTTTTTATATCTGTCAATCTTTTTCTAATTTACTCTTATTAATTCTTCCTTAACAATCACCAAAAAGGAAAGAATAAATTAAAAGAATTAAGGAAAATGACTAGAGTGTTTTAAAAAATAAATGTTATATCAATTAACTTAATTAACTTCATTAATCTAATCAAATGAGGTAAATATATCTTATATTAAGTATTGGTACGATGAGGGTATATAATTTCACACACACACACAAGTTTTTTTTTAAAATTAAAAAAGCAAGCACAAATGGCATGGGATTGTACGGGGATCGATGCTGAGACCTTCTAAAAGTTTTTATTTACAGCTCTCTTTTGGTTCAAACAATTATGAATTGTAATAATTTACAGAATTTATTCTTAGAGAAGGTCCATGAGACTAAGTTAATTGTTATTTGGGCGGTCTAAAGAGAGGAGGAAAACCGCCTGAAATGTTGACGTGGTGGTCACAACTCACAACACAACTACGGTTTGACTGGGAAGCTTCGTCGTGGTCGTCCCCTACTTATTTTCTCCAATTCACTTTCCTTGTAAGTCTCTGTGTTTCTGGCTCATCCTCATCTTTTCAGGACTTGACTCATGACCTGGTCTTTAATTTGTGTAATTTATTTATATATATTTTTTTTGTGTTAAGATTTCTTTTAAATATTTTAAGATAAATTTTCTCCCCGACAATATTTAGTAAAATATCATTATAATTACTAATCTACCCATGATATTTATACAACATTCCTTTCATATACTTCTACTCTCTTGAGGTTATTCAGCTTGCCATGTCCCCATCTCATTCTCCCTTTTTTTTTTCTCTCTGCTGTTGGATATGTGCTCGTGCTTGAGGTTGATGATCATATCGCCGGCAAACACATCTTTAATGGTGGCATGTCTGAGATTAATTACATTCTTCATGAGTTTAGAATCTTTAGATAAGTTGAGCTGAGGAGAAAGAGACCTATTACAGGAGAAAATGCCACAGATTTCAGCGGTAATTTGGTCCAAAACAACATTTCCCGGTCCATTATTATTAAACACAAATAAAACAAGTTCAAAAAACGAACCCTATAACTCAAGTGTTAAGAAAATTCAAAGGAAAGACTACATTAATGAATCGGCTAGCAGATTAGGGGCCCACACGCACGTTTACTTGAAAGACGTGGGGCCCCTCATCTGCCCCTCATATATAATGGCCTTCCTCTGGATTATAATTATTAATGCAAGGTATATGGCTCTTTCTTTCTCTTAATTCAATCACCAAAAGAAAGAAGAGATAAATGAAGCAGCCTACTAGTTTTTGGAGACGCTAATTCGACTATCACCGCAGTGGGTTTGTTCTCTCAAAGACGATCTTATTCATCTCAGGGGTGTGTGTCAACATGTTTCTATTGAATTGTTTTGAAGTGAATCAACAAGAACTGGCTAGCTAGCTAACTTCTTCGTCTGATGATATTTGTGATTCAGGTTTAGTTTTAAGCCACGCCTTAGTACAAAAGGCAGTGTTGGACGTCTTGATGGATTTTCTTACAGAAGCTTATCTTCTAAGCCTAAGGAAAACTATTGTTCTTATCAACGTGCTATATTTGATATTAACTGTGTTCAAAGTTGGTGTTACTCACATATCAGAAGCTTACACAGGTCCTTTCAATGTCATTATCTTCTGCACTGCGGCCTATATTATGGTAATTAAACTATCTTAACCTTTCAATTTTGTAAAGATATTCGAATCCAGGACCTTATATATATGTAAGTGGACTTGGAACATTGAGTTTTTTATATATTCTCACATTAATCATGATGGTACCGTTGACAGATAATTATGATAGAAAAAACATAAGCTGAAATTATCTTCTGACAATTGATGTCCATGAATAACACGATCATAAAATTTCAACACTTATCTATATATAATTAATTCATGAAGGACTTGATATATGATTCTATATGTATTTATTTTTCTTTATAAATGTAGACTGCTGATCGATCATGTCTTTTTTTTAGGTGTTCTTTATAAAGTTTTATACTGAGTGATCAATAAATAATTAAGATAATAGCGACAAGATCAAAACTGAAACTCTCTCACACACACACACACACACACACAAGTTATTCTTAAAACGCAAAATAAAATTCCGTATACATTAGCTGCCGTTATAAATTAAACATCTTCCAGCGAGTTTTCTCTTCTATGATTCTATGATGTGCTCTTAGGAGTAGAGAATAAGAACCACATATGTCTTAAGTTGGGATCCGTTCTTTTTTTTTTTAATTATTTTTGTTAAATAAAAAGCGTATTTTTAATTACAGGGTTTGATGCTGCTATCGTTTAGCACCTGGTTGATTTTAGCAACAATAATTATTGCATTAGGCAAAGCTGGGGAAGAGCCATCTGTAAGAGATTTTTTTGACTACCAACTAAGTGAAAAGGTAAGAACAACATACTCAGAAGAAAATAATCGCAGTGGAACTAGTAGTAATAATCTTTGGTGTACTACTGCTTCCTTTATTGGAGATTCAATAGCTGTATTTTGGTTAGGCAAAAGCAAAATTGAATGGTCAACAAAGTTCAAAGTTTCGTCTATTTTTATGGGAGGTACGTACTTGTTATTCTTCTGAGGGATTTTCTGCTACTACCCTGAAGTAACAAGGTCCATAGGAAACCCTGTTACTACCATTTATAGGGTTCTTATGGCAGCTATGCAAAAACGTAGATTGCCATATTCATCTTCAAAAGAGGGTTATTACTCAATTTATAACACTCGTCAATGTTCAAATGAGTCAGAAGAAAGACCTACTTCAATAAGCTCTCTAATTACTACCATTTCTAGGGTTTTAAGGCAGCCATTGAAAAATGAACATTATTGCCATAGCCTTGTGCAAATGAGACTCATTCCTCCAATAACAGTTCAAATAATGATGATTTGGAATATCCCTTTTATAGGAGAGAAAATGGCGAGGTTCACTTGTTGCGACGTAATGCATCATTCTATTCCCTTTTATAGGACATGGCGGCTATAATTAAGAACAACGACGTATTCGATGTGGCACGAGGTAATAAAGAGAGATACGAACAATGTGATTGGTAAGCTCACTCATGATGATGATCTTGCGTTATTTTTTGTTAAAGACTTGTGCATAATACTGGACTTACGCACAAACAATGTGATTGGGATGGGGAGATACCATGACAGGATCTACATTCTAGAATCAACACCTAGGAAAAGAGTTGCGCTGATGGCATAAAAACTTGGGGATTTTGGACTATGGCATTGGAGGCTTGGGAATGCTTCAAAAGAGAAGATGAGACTAATTAATTTTTGTTTAGATGATAATGAAATTTGTGATTCTTGTAATAAGGCAAAGCACACTAAACTGCCATTTAGAGATAGTTCAATAAAGAGTATTTCTTGTTTTGATTTAATCCATTGTGATGTGTGGGGACCATATAAGGTGCCTTCATTAACAGCGGCTTAATACTTCCTCACTATTTGATGATTTTAGCAAAGTTACTTAGGCCTATTTAATGAAACACAAATTAGAGGTGAGTGACCTTTTGATGAGATTCATGAACATGGCAAGAACACAATATAACAAGTGAGTTAAGTGTTTGAGAACAGACAATGGTACAGAATTTAAATTTCTTGATTTACAAAAATATTGTGATGAAAAGGGCATTATAACTTAAACATCTTACACATACACACCACAACAAAATGGTATGGTTGAGCTCAAGTATATATATATTGTTGAGATAGCACGCGCAGCTATACAAGCAAATATGCCAAAAAGGAATTCTGGGGAGACTGTATTTTAGCCACCATGCACATCATTAATAGATTGCCTACCACAAGCATTAGGAATTGAATACCTTACAAAGTTCTCATGAGAAAGAAGGTTAGTTATGATCATATAAGGGTATTAGGATGCCTCACATATGTGCAAGACTTGACTAATTCTGACAAGTTTGAGGTGAGGGGGAGGAACTGTGTTTTCATTGGATACCCAATTGGACAAAAGGGCTATAAAGTCTTTGATATATATAGACAAGAAAAAGGTTCTTGTATCACAAGATGTGACATTCTTTGAGCAACGCTTCCCTTTTAAAGATCTTACAAGCATTATTACATTCTCGAGCATGGACTTTACCAACAACGATGTCAATGTTGTTAACGTTATGAATTAGATCAAAGTAAATGAGGCAGAGGAATTGAGAGCGCTTGCTCAAGATCTGAGAGAAAGAGATGAAGTTCAGGTCTATCAAGGGAATAAGATGAATGAGCCTGAAGAAGGCCATAATGGGCCAAGTTGGGGATAGTGTGCTAGGACAGTTCCAAGCACCTAGGAGATTATGTAGTTGATTTGTCAGCCTCACTATCACGACATGATGATGCAACTGCAACCATGAGTAGCACAACACACCCTATAGCGAGCTATGTTAGCAACAAAAGATTCTTAACTAGTCATAAAGCTTTCCTAGCAGCAGTAGATCGCATGACAAACCTTAAGACCTTTAAAGAGGTAGTGCGACATGAGTGTTGGCGAAAAGCAATGAAAAGAGAAATTAAAGCCTTTGAGCAAAATGGAACGTGGATGCTCGAAGCTCCTCCACCAAACAAAAACATTATCAATTCAAAGTAATTCTATAAGACAAAGTATAAGTCAAATGAGGAGTCAGACAAACACAAGGCAAGATTAGTTGCTAGAGGTTTCACTCAAGAAGAGGGTGTTGACTACCATGAAACTTTTTCCCTAGTTGTCAAGTTGGTCACTGTGAGAACATTATTGGCAATGGATGCTAAGAAAGGTTGGTTTGTACACCACCTTGATGTAAATAATGTATTCCTATATGGTGACCTAAAAGAGAAAGTCTACATGAGAATACTAGAATGTTTTGCACAGAAGAATTACAATAGAGTGTGTTGATCAAGAAAATCGTTGTATGGGTTGAAGCCTCCAGGAACTGGTATGAGAAGTTTACTGTGGCGTTAAAGGATATTGGGTTCATTCAGTCAAGGGCATATCATACATTATTCATCTTTAAGAGAGGGTTCATGTTTATCATAGCATTAATCTATGTGGATGACGTAACTCTTGTAGGCACTCATATTGACAAGATCAATGAGGTCAAACATTATCTTGATCACTTGTTCATCATCAAAGATCTAGGACCTCTCAAGTATTTCCTTGGGATTGAAGTGGCAACAAGTATGAAAGGAATATTGTGAGCTAGCAGAAATACACCCTCAATTTGTTAAGGGAAGTTGGAATGGAAGAGTGTAGGTTGAGTGATACTCTGATAAAACAGAATTGTAAGCTAGTGATAAGGAAAGGAGAAGGGCTAGAAAATAAAGGTGAACATGAGGCTAAGGGTGAACAAGATGCTGAGGAGAACAAGCGAGCATATGGGAAACATTATGGCAAACTCATCAGGGAAACTAATATATGTAACAGTGACACAACCTGATATAGTTTACTCAGTGAATGTCTTGAGAAAATATTCTTTAGAACCGAAGAAACTCCACATAAATGCTGGCAGATGGGCCAGAATTGTAAGCTAGTGATAAGGAAAGGAGATGGGCTAGAAAATAAAGGTGAACAGGAGGTTGAGGGTGAACAAGACACTGAGGAGAACAAGCCGGTAGGTGGGAAATGTTATCGCAAGCTCATTGGTAAACTAATATATCTAATAGTAACATAACCTGATATAATTTACCCAGTGAATGTCCTAAGTCAATATTCTTCATAACCGAAGTAGCTCCACATGAACACCATAGAAAGAATCCTAAGATATTTAAAGCCCACCCCTGAATAAGGTATATTATTAAGAAGTGATGGAAATTTGAAACTTGAAGGCTACTATGATGTAGCTTGGGGAAGATGCCCGCTAGATAGACAATCGTGCACATGATATATCATTAAATTAGGAGGGTCTCCTATATCCTAAAGAACTAAGAAACAGAGTGTGGTTTCACTGCCATCGGCAAAATCAGAGTATAGGGTGATGGCAAATACAATGAGTGAGTTGATATGGCTAAGGTGGCTGGTTAAGGAGTTGGGTGTATGTTAACTTCATGAAATTCTTGTTAGAATTTCACATTTCATCCTGTTTTACCTCACTTTGGGTGTATTAGTGGGCGTTCGAGAGTGTTAAAGTGATGAAATGTGTTTTTCTCATGCTATGCACAGCAGAATGCAAATGTGGAGGACATTACTCACTAATTGCTATGAATGTTTAACTATGTTTGTGAGTCCTTTGTGTGAACTGATACAGATTCAGTCATAGCTGGCCCAGAGGAAGCCACATGCAGTAAGAAGGAGGTGAAGGTAGTTGAAACCATCAACTATTCCAAGGGAAGGCAAGCTGGGAGGAGAACAGAGCAGAAAAGAGAAGATGAACTCTGGAAGGTGCCTGGCCGCGGCCAACCCTCTCATGGGCCGCGGCAAAGAAGAACCAACAGCAGCACAGAAAGGCATAGGTCGCGGCCAACCATCTCATGGGCCGCGGCCAAGATGAGCCAACAGGAGGTCAGAGGCTTACTGGCCGCGGCCAAGAACTCATGGGCCGTGGCCCAAATATGAACAGAAGCTTGTTGGCCGCAGCCCACAGAGTGGCTGGCCGTGACCAACCCCCGCAAATGATGCTGTGTGTTCTGACATTTAAGGAGCTATAAAAAGAAAAACCCAGGGTTGGAAAAGGGGATCCCCCAATTTGGAAAGACCGAGGAAGCGGCTGGAAACTTCCTTGGAGCTTGGGTTTGCTTCAAATCAAGGAGAATCAAGTGGGATTGAAGATTGGAAGAGATTTCAACTCCATTTTTCTTGATCTAAAAGTATTCATTCCCTTTCTCCATTGTGATTCTGATATGGCTACACTGAATGCTGCTATCTGTAATTCGTTTTTGAACATGAGTAGTTAGGTTTTTCATTCTAGGATTGTTCTACACCTTTATATGGATTAAACTTGAATCCTTCTTCCTCTTAGTAGCTAATGGTATATATATGTTAATTCTTCCCTGTTTTCACTGATATTCATGACTGGCTAGCACTATGAACAATCTGTTCAACTAGATTAAGCTTGAGAGAGTTAATCTAATTGTAGAACTTGGGTAGAATTATGCTAGACTTGAAGTTTAAGAGTTAAATGGATGGTTTGTTAATAACATAGAGATATAGTTATTAACCTAGCATTGCCAAATTAAGGAGGCTATGTAATGATTATTTTCCTTTAACTACAGCAAGAGATTGTGTATATTAATGGAGGATATGAATTTGGTTATGACTTGAGAGAGCTTAATCAATTGCTATTGAACCTTAGACTGACATGTATATATTCCATGAGAGTAATATTGGAGAGGAAGGAAAGTAAGTTTATGATATACAAAGGGAACGAACAATCCTAGGGTTATTATAATTGATTGAATTCACAAGAATCATAGTTTTGTTCAGTAATCTTTAGTTGTTATCAACATATCTTTTGAAATTTGCTTTTTCCACACTCAACACTTTGTTTTGATTCAACTTAATCAAACACATTAAGCCCATTGCTTGAATAAATTGTTACTCAAATCCTCGAGGGAACGATCTCACTTATCACTTTATTACTTGACGCGATCCGTGCACTTGCGGTTGCGAACAATTTTTTGGCGCCGTTGCCGGGGATTGGTTTAACAAATCTTTTAGTTGACCTTAGGCTTGTCTTAGTAGATTTAGCTTGGGTCTTTAGTTAGATTTATAATTTTTCTTTCACTGTTTTCTGCATTCAATTTCACTTGTTTTAGCTTGATACTTGCTGGTTTGTGCCTTTTCGTAGGTATCAGCCCAGTTCATGCAACATCTGCAAGGGAACGAACTGATAGTGGTACTTGACGGGTTACCGCGCATTGAAGAAGAAACTGAATCAGCAGCAGAATCGGAGTCTGAAACTGAAACAGAATCTGAATTTGAGTCTGAAACTGAAACTTAGGCTGAAACAATGGCGGATGAATATGATAGAGCCACTGTCAATGACTTCGCCAGCCAGAATATGAGAGGAACTCAATCGTGCATCCGAATGCCGGAGATGCAAGCACACACTTTTGAGATCAAACCGGTGATGATCACGATGTTGCAAATGCATGGGTTGTACCATGGCCTTTATAATGAAGACGCCAACAAGCATTTGATGTATTTCTTGGAGGTGTGTGATTCCTTCAAGTAGAATGGCGTCCCCCAAGATGTGCTGAGGTTGCGGCTATTCCCTCTCTCTCTACAAGGGAAGGCTAGAGATTGGTTCAACAATCTCCCGGAAGGATCCATAACCTCTTAGGCTGATCTTGAAGCAAAATTTAGAGCTTGATTTTTCTCCGATGATAAGTCAGTGGAAGCAAGGGACGAGTTTCTAAGTTTTAGACAACAGCCGGATGAGCATTTGTATGCCGCGTGGGAAAGGTACAAGATGTTAATGAAACAATGCCCTAATCATGGGGTGGACAAGTGGGTAGTGATCCAAATTTTCTGCACAAGCTTGAATCCTCAATCTAAAGCGATAGTGGACTCTATGACTAATGGAGGTTACCGAAATGTGCCTGTCAATGAGGTGTTTAGACTTTTGGATCAATTATCTGCAAACAACACCCAAGGTAATGATAGGAGAACTACCCCAGCCCTACTAAACACAAAAGAAGACTCTTCATCACAAATTGCCACAATTTTGTCCGCGTTGAACAAACGTTTTGATGTCTTAGAGTCTCAAATATATAAGGGCACTGCTCGTGATGTGCATTCTGTTCAATCCACTCCGATTGTATGTGAGCAATGCAATGATGTCCACATGCCTGATAATTGCCCTCTCTACATGGGCACTGAATCTGTCAACTATATGGGCAAATTTCAACCTTCTCAAGGTAATCCATACTCACAAACTTACAACCGTGCTTGGAGAGCTCATCCCAACTTTTCTTGGAGTCAAGGTAACACCTTGAACCCTCCTCATGAGTTTACTTCTGGCACCAAGCCGGTTCCTCCACCGGGTTTTCCAATGCCATCAAGGCAAGCTCCTACAAAAGAAGAAGAATCTAAGACGGACAAGATGTTGTCCCGTATCTTAACGGAAGTGGAATCTTCAAAGGGTGAGAGTAAGGCTACCTTTTCTCTTCATGAATCTGCTATTAAGAACCTTGAAGTTCAAGTGGGACAATTAGCAATACAAGTAAATGCCATGGCTCGAAACGGTCTCCCTAGTGATACCATCCCTAATCCGAAGCGGGGTGGAAAAGAAGAATGTAAGGCCATTCATTTGAGAAATGGTAAGGTGCTTTCGAACATGCCTAGCTCGAGCACAACGGGACCAAAGCAAGATGAGCAAGTGGACATTGAAGTTGAAGAAGAGGAAGTCATAACTCCAGAAATTATGGTGGAAGACGAGGAAACTAAGAAGAGAAAGCAAACTGAGGGCGGATTGGATGATGTTAGCAAGAGTAAGAAGAGGGAACAAGAGCTGAATAATGAAAAGAAGAGCAAACCGACCACCTCCACTATCATGCCTCCTTTACCATTTCCTCAAAGATTCAAAAAGAAGGAGGAAGATGCACAATTCAAAAAGTTTGTGAATATGTTTAAGCAACTACATGTCAACATTCCTTTTGCTGAAGCTTTAGAGGGGATGCCTAAATATGCCAAGTTCCTAAAGGATGTGTTGTCCAAGAAGAGGCAATTTAATGAATTTGAAACTGTGGCTTTAACTGAAGAATGTAGTGCCGTGATCCAAAGAAAGTTACCCACCAAGTTGAAAGATCCGGGGAGTTTCTATATTCCTTGCAATATTGGAACGAACTTCAATGGTAAAGCTCTATGCGACTTAGGTACTAGCATCAATTTGATGCCCTTAGCTGTTTTTAACCAATTGGGGTTAGGAGAGCCAAGGCCTACCACAGTGACCTTTCTATTTGCTGATCGGAGTATTTCTAAACCTAGAGAAATCATTGAAGATGTCTTAGTGAAAGTAGACAAGTTCATCTTCCCAGCAGACTTTGTGGTGCTTGATTGCGAGGTTGATTGGAAGATCCCACTCATTTTAGGCCGTCCGTTCTTAGCTACAGCAAGAACTCTTATTGATGTGGAGAAGGGTGAAATCACTTTGAGGGTGGACGACGAAAAAGTAATCTTTAACATGCCAAAAGCTTTGAAGTTCCATGATGATTCAGCTCAATGTTCATTTGTGGATATATTGGACTCACTCGTTCCTCAAGAGTCATATGCTCCAATGATCAAGGACCCTTTAGAGGCATTTCTAATTGGGGAGAAGAGTTTGGATGAATTTGATAAAGAAGCTATTACAAACCTTTTTCGTATGGAAGCATTCCCTCACTCAAGACAAAGGAATTTTGAGCCACTTGAGGTGGCTGAGGCATTGATCACTCCTTTGAAGCCCTCTATTGAAGTTCCACCATCTCTGGAGTTGAAGCCTTTACCATCTCATCTTAAGTATGCTTACTTGGGGATGCCAATACTCTCCCAGTGATTGTGTCGTCCGATCTTTCGAATCTGTAAGAAGAGAAGCTCTTACGAGTTTTGAAAGAACACAAGCAAGCCATAGGTTGGACCATAGCAGATATTAAGGGAATCAGTCCTTCGATGTGTATGCACAAAATCTTGCTAGAAGATGATCATAAAACTTCTATTGAGCATCAAAGGCGATTGAATCCAATCATGAAAGAAGTGGTCAAGAAAGAAATCCTTAAATGGCTCTCCGATGGAATTGTGTACCCTATCTCTGATAGTTCATGGGTAAGCCCAGTCCAATGTGTCCCTAAGAAGGGTGGCATGACTGTAGTGGCTAACACCCAAAATGAACTAATTCCTACTCGCACGGTGACTGGTTGGCGAGTGTGTATGGATTATCGGAAGCTCAACACAGCTACAAGAAAGGATCATTTTCCTTTGCCATTCATAGATCAAATGTTGGACAAGTTAGCCGGTCAGGAAGTCTTTTGTTTCCTTGATGGATATTCCGGTTATAACCAAATTGCCATAGCCCCAGAAGATCAAGAGAAGACCACCTTCACTTGTCCATATGGCACTTTTGCTTTCCGAAGAATGCCCTTTGGACTATGCAATGCACCAGCCACTTTCCAACGGTGCATGATGTCCATTTTTGCTGATATGATTGAGAAGACAATTGAAGTATTCATGGACAATTTTTCTGTCTTTGGTCCATCTTTTGACTCGTGTTTGGAGAATCTAGATGCAGTGCTTACAGGTGTAAAGAGGCAAACTTAATTCTCAATTGGGAGAAATGTCACTTCATGGTGCAAGAAGGCATTGTACTCGGCCATAGAGTGTCCAAGAACGGGTTGGAAGTAGATAGGGCTAAAATTGCTATTATTGAGCAATTACCACCGCCTACTAATGTAAAAGGTATCCGAAGCTTTCTTGGACATGCCGGGTTCTACCGGAGGTTTATCAAGGATTTCTCGAAAATTGCCAAACCCCTTTCTAAGCTTTTGGAGAAAGATGTGGAATTCAAGTTTGATGATGAGTGTCTACATGCTTTTGAAGAATTAAAGAAGCGTCTCATTTCAGCTCCTATCTTAGTAGCTTCGGACTGGGTTTTACCTTTCATTATTATGGCTGATGCAAGTAATTACGTCGTTGGTGCTGTTCTTGGGCAAAAGGCAGAGAAACTTTTTCACCCTATATATTATGCGAGTAAAACTCTTGATGGTGCCCAACTCAATTATACCACCACTGAAAAAGAGTTACTTGCCATAGTTTATGCATGTGAGAAGTTTAGACTGTATATTGTGGGTACTAAGGTTACTGTTTACACTGATCATTCAGCTCTAAAGTACCTACTCACCAAGAAGGATTCTAAGGCTAGACTCATTCGCTGGGTGCTCCTACTTCAAGAGTTTGACCTGAACATAATTGACAGAAAAGGTACAGAGAATCAAGTAGCCGACCACCTATCAAGGCTGAGCACCGAGCCTCAACTTGATGATTCTGACATGATCCAAGCATCATTTCTGGATGAACAGCTATTCTTTATTGATCATTCATCCACACCATGGTTTGCCGATTTTGTAAATTATTTGGTTTGTGGAGTGCTACCTCCGGAGTTCAATTCTCATCAAAAGCGTAAGTTTCTGCATGAAGTGAAGAAGTACTTTTGGGATGAACCTTACTTATTTAAGCGGTGCCCCGACCAACTCATTCGAAGGTTTGTTCCAGAAAATGAACAAGAGTGCATTCTGCATTGTTGTCATTCGTCTGAGTATGGTGGTCATTTTGGAGGAGAGAAAACTGCTGCGAAAGTCATTCAGAGTGGGTTTTACTGGCCTTCTCTATTTAAAGATGCTTATGCTTTCGTCCTCCAATGTGATCGGTGCCAGAGAGTGGGGAACATATCTAGGAGGAATGAGATGCCACTGAATAGCATGCTAGAAGTGGAACTCTTTGATGTTTGGGGGATTGATTTCATGGGTCCGTTTCCTAAGTCTTTTAACAATGAATACATTTTAGTTGGAGTGAACTATGTATCCAAATGGGTAGAAGCTATGGCATGTGTGACTAATGATGCCAAGACGGTACTGAAATTCCTCAAGAAGCACATCTTCACAAGGGTTGGCACACCAAGAGCAATTATCAGTGATGGCGGATCACACTTCTGCAATCATCAATTTCAAGCTTTGATGAAGAAATATGGTGTGAGGCACAAAGTAGCATTACCTTACCATCCCCAAACAAATGGCCAAGCTGAAATTTCCAACCGGGAAATCAAGAACATTCTTGAGAAGATGGTGAACACTACTAGGAAAGATTGGTCTTCCAAATTAGATGATGATTTGTGGGCTTATAAAACGCCTATTGGTATGTCTCCATATCGATTAGTGTTTGGAAAAGCGTGCCATTTGCCTGTGGAATTGGAACATGGGGCCTATTGGGCTATCAAGAAGCTAAATTTTGATCCGCGAGCTGTGGGAGAAAAGAGGCTACTTCAACTCAATGAGTTGGATGAAATCCGCTTAAATGCGTATGAGAGTGCAAGGATTTACAAAGAGAAGACAAAGAAGGACCATGACAGCAAAATCATTCCTAAGAGCTTTGAACCTGGTCAAACTGTTCTTCTTTATAACTCTAAACTGAGGCTCTTCCCCGGAAAGCTTAAATCCCGATGGTCTGGGCCATTCAAGGTGATTTAAGCATCAAAATATGGTGATGTGGAGCTGGAGAATGATAAGGGCGAGAGATTCAAGGCTAATGGTCAACGGTTGAAGCACTATTGGGGAGGAGATGTGGATAGGCTAGTATCCACCATCTACTTATCAAATAAAGAGTGACCAAAGTGAAAAGTCAAGCTAAAGACTATAAACGAAGCGCTTCTTGGGAGGCAACCTAAGTTCTGAACTTAATCTCTTTAGTTTCTTTGATTTTAGCATAAGTTAGTAGGTTTATGTTTGGTCTTTTACCTTTTGTAGGAAGAAAGGGATTTCAAACTGAAAGCTGTCGAGAGCAAGAGGATTGCAAGGCAAAGGGTGGCATCTGGATTGGACAGACATATTCCAGGGAAGTTCTTCAACTCTTATGCGTGCTTGTGTATTCTGATGCCTGTGATATGATATAAGGGTTGCAATAGATGTTAGAGAAGCAATGTGCATTATATTTGGCTTCATTCAGTCAAATTGCTGATCACACCTAGAAAACTCTGCATTAGGAGGGCATCTTGATCATAGGAAATGTGTGGACTAGGGGTGTTGATTGTGTGAGAGTCAGTGTAAAAGTGTGGCATAGTTCTGGTATGCTTAATTGAGTGTTCAATGGTTCTGTATACTGTGTTGTCACTGATGATTCCAGTTCTGGTATGAATGTGTGAAACTGATAAGGCTGGAAAGTGCACTCTGGCCACGGCCAAGAAAGTCCTGGGCCGTGGCCCAAAGGAGCACAGAAGGTCCTGGGCTGCGGACAGTAATTGGTTGGCCGCGGCCAACAAAATCCAGAAAGTTTTGGGCCGCGGCCAGCACATGGTTGGCCGCAGCCAACTGAGATCTAGAATGTTTTGGGCCGCGGCCCAAGCGCGATAGCAGGGTTTTTAAAAACCCTGCTACGCGCCTATCTGTTATCATTTCTCCTTATTCCAGTGGCCGCCCCCCTCCTTTCTTCCTCTCCCATAGTCAACCCACCTCCCTCAACCTCCCCCTTCAATTTTTCCCTCATTCTCTTGTTTCCCCTTCTTCTCCTCCTTGTTCTCCTTTCAATTCCGTCTTCTGCTATCGCGTGTGGGTGCTGCGAGGTGTCTGCTCTTCTCTGCTGCAGAAGAGGCCCTAGGGCACTGTAAGAGGGTCATTTCCCTTTGATTCCTCCTCTAATCCCTCAACTCTCTCAACATCTGAGGTAAAACGGTCTTAATCTTGCTCTTTTACTCGCATTTGAGGGTAGTTAGTTCAACTCTGATATGGGAATTTAGGCATAAGAGTAGCAAATCTGTTGTAATTGCTGGTTTTGAGGGCAATGTACATGATTTTTAGAGTTTTTTGGTCCTTTTGACAGCAATTGCTGCCTTCAATTCATTTTGAATTGCCTTGTGTGCCATTGCCCTGTTTTTTTGAGACACTTTGCCTAACTGCAAGTGCTGCTACAAAGTCTCTATATTAATTGCATAAACTGTCTAGTGTTGGAATTGATGATCTGTCAAGTGATAAGCATTGCTGAGATTTAGGCTTGAAGTGATTTGGGATGTGTTGCGGTTTAATCTATTGCATTGCTTGCTAAGAGAGTTATTGAATTGCAGGAGTATGAGTTCTTATGATTCTAAATTGTGCTGCATATGACTCTTGCCCTAAAATTGTTGACAATTGGCTTGTGTATTCAGTGTGTGGATTGGCAATCTTGTTGTTTCAGAAATAATAAGTTGAGCAAGCACTATAATCTGCACTTGTGGCATGATTTTTGAATTATGAAATTCTTGTTAGAATTTCACATTTCATCCTATTTTACCTCACTTTGGGTGTATTAGTAAGCGTTCGAGAGTGTTAAAGTGATGAAATGTGTTTTTCTCATGCTATGCACAGCAGAATGCAAATGTGGAGGACATTACTCACTAACTGCTATGAATGTTTAACTATGTTTGTGAGTCCTTTGTGTGAACTGATACAGATTCAGTCATAGCTGGCCCAGAGGAAGCCACATGCAGTAAGAAGGAGGTGAAGGAAGTTGAAACCATCAACTATTCCAAGGGAAGGCAAGCTGGGACGAGAACAGAGCAGAAAAGAGAAGATGAACTCTGGAAGGTGCCTGGCCGCGGCCAACCCTCTCATGGGCCACGGCCAAGAAGAACCAACAGCAGCACAGAAAGGCATGGGCCGCGGCCAAGATGAGCCAACAGGAGGTCAGAGGCTTACTGGCCGCGGCCAAGAACTCATGGGCCGCGGCCCAAATATGAACAGAAGCTTGTTGGCCGCAGCCCACAGAGTGGCTGGCCGCGGCCAACCCCCGCAAATGATGCTGTGCGTTCTGACATTTAAGGAGCTATAAAAAGCAAAACCCAGGGTTGGAAAAGGGGATCCCCCAATTTGGAAAGACCGAGGAAGCGGCTGGAAACGTCCTTGGAGCTTGGGTTTGCTTCAAATCAAGGAGAATCAAGTGGGATTGAAGATTGGAAGAGATTTCAACTCCATTTTTCTTGATCTAAAAGTATTCATTCCCTTTCTCCATTGTAATTCTGATATGGCTACACTGAATGCTGCTATCTGTAATTCGTTTTTGAACATGAGTAGTTAGGTTTTTCATTCTAGGATTGTTCTACACCTTTGTATGGATTAAACTTGAATCCTTCTTCCTCTTAGTAGCTAATGGTATATATATGTTAATTCTTCCCTGTTTTCACTGATATTCATGACTGGCTAGCACTATGAACAATCTGTTCAACTAGATTAAGCTTGAGAAAGTTAATCTAATTGTAGAACTTGGGTAGAATTATGCTAGACTTGAAGTTTAAGAGTTAAATGGATGGTTTGTTAATAACATAGAGATATAGTTATTAACCTAGCATTTCCAAATTAAGGAGGCTATGTAATGATTATTTTCCTTTAACTACAGCAAGAGATTGTGTATGTTAATAGAGGATATGAATTTGGTTATGACTTGAGAGAGCTTAATCAATTGCTATTGAACCTTAGACTGACATGTATATATTCCATGAGAGTAATATTGGAGAGGAAGGAAAGTAAGTTTATGATATACAAAGGGAACGAACAATCCTAGGGTTATTATAATTGATTGAATTCACAAGAATCATAGTTTTGTTCAGTAATCTTTAGTTGTTATCAACATATCTTTTGAAATTTTCTTTTTCCACACTCAACACTTTGTTTTGATTCAACTTAATCAAACACATTAAGCCCATTGCTTGAATAAATTGTAACTCAAATCCTCGAGGGAACGATCTCACTTATCACTTTATTACTTGACGCGATCCGTGCACTTGCGGTTGCGAACAGTGTAGAATAAAGCAGTGCAACTACTCTATAAAGTGACAATCAAGCAACTCTACACATCACTAAGAACCCAGTCTTCCATGAATGAAAGAAGCAAGTTGAAATGGATTGTTATTTTGTAAAAGAACAGGTCCAATCAAAGGAGCTAGAACTAACAAAGATTTAGACGAAAGAGCAGCTCGTAGATGTGTTAACCAAGGCATTGGGGAGAGCTCAATTCGAGTACTTTAGAAGCATGTTGGGCATTATCAACTTACATGGGGCAACTTGAGGGGGAGTGAAGAATAATATCTTATTATTATTTACTATTAGTATCTTTGAGTAGTTAGGATTAGAATTTCAAATCTCAATCACGATAGATTTGGGATATTTCCAGTTAGAGATATAATGCGATCACATTCTCTGCATGCGTACTTATATATTCATATGTACTCATCGCCATTATTCAATATATGACACTGAGAGTTTTCATCAGATTTATTATATACATATATAGGGAGAATTAGTATTTAGGAGATGCCAATAAAGGTATTTAGTCCCTCTAATACTTAATATAAGACATATTTGAGAAGCTGATATTGGTTCTAAATATAAGACATATTTTTTATATTTATCAATATTATCCTAATTTGCTCCTATAAATGCTCCCTCAATAATAATTAAGTAGGAGAGTGAAGGAGGAATTAAATATTTATGTATAATGCGAGGTGGGGGTTGTGCTTTATTGGAATATGAAAAAAAATTTATTCGTGTGCATATATATTAAAAAATTTTATTCGTGTACATATTTAAAATAAAACAAGTTTTTATTTATATTTTTTTTCTTGCACGGGATGATAAATTTTAAACTAGAACATATTATTGTTAACATTTTAGTTTATGTGAAATAATACATTCTGAAATAATAAATTATTTTTTATAATTTTAATCCTCAAGGGATAGAAATTCTAAAATAGTTTGTATGGTGATAAAAGTTATTATTTATGAAATAAAATAAATTATTTCTATTTAAATAAAAATGAGGATAACGAATATAATTCTAAAGTCAAACAAATTATTTCTTATTTCTATTTTCTTTCTTTCTTTGTTTTTTTTTTTTTTTTTTTTGCCAGAGGCTTATTTCTATTTTCTAAATACTAAGACATTGACAAGGAATAAAAAGTATAATTGTTTATGCATTCATTCGTGTAATTCTATATTTCATTCGTGCATTTTTATTTTCTTATAAAATTCTATTTTCAATCTATCTTCTAATATTATTATTTATTGTAAAATTATGAGATTAACATGTTTACCCTCAGTTTGATTGGAGAGGAGAGAGGAGGCTGGGAATAGAAGATTTAATGACTTCAATTTTTTTAAAAAAAGTAGAAGTGAAGTTTTTTTTTTTATTTGATCAAGGTTATCCCCAAAAGATTAATTTTTAATAGACATATGATATAAGAAAATTAATTAAAAATTTTGAATCCTAATTATCTACTTTTGAAATCGAACTTATTAATATCTCTCATTCCTTTTCACACACCATGCATCACGCCATGATAGGGTCAAAAGAAGTATAGTTTCTATTAATTAAATTTCGATGTTACGGTATTAATTAATCCAGGTTTTAGCAATAACTGACACACTTTACTCCTATGATGACATTTATAATTCAGGTTTAGTGTTAAGCCATGTTTTATTGGCAGATGAAGATTGGACATCATCTAAATGAGTGTTTGGAATAGCTTATTTTTGGGAATAAGCACTTATTACATAAGTCGAGACAAAACTCCTCTCACATACTTACTTCGTATACCATGAATCACGAATTATAAATACTTATAACCTAATAAATAAGCTAGTTCAAATAAGTACTAAGCCTATGAAAGCTTCCGTACGCTTGAGGAGGTTGAAGGAAAGTCGGCACATGCTCTCCACAGAGGCACAGACATAGGCTTGTACGGTGTTTCAAATTGGACGCGCATTGAACACGGAGACACGGTTCTTTTTTCGATTTTTTTTTTTTTTCCGATACTCTTCTGTTAACAACTTAACATAATTTTAATATTTTCAGCATTAATCCTTTTTTAAAAAAAAAAAAAAGTGAACTGCACCAAATGGTCCAGCTTTACTGTTGCCGAGACATGCACTGAGTGGTAGTTCGAGGAAAGTTACTAGCTCCCTTTTATGGTGTGTTTGGTTTGAGAGCTCCCTTTTATGGTGTGTTTGGTTTGAGGAGAGGGGAGCGGGAGAAATTATAATTTTGTCCAACTGAAACCTAAAATTTATTTTTTCATATTTTTAAATTTTGGATTCCCATTTAAAATTTACCCTATCATTTCTATTAAATTTTAGGTTTCCGCCCAAAATTTAAATATCTTCAACCCAAAAAGTTAATTTAATCCCCTCTCTTTCCCTCCCTCTCATCCCCTCCCCTTCCCTCAAACCAAACACACCATTAATTCTTTTCCTCAAAGCTCCCTTTTTTGGGATACAACGGCGACCGTGTTCGAACTCGGATGGGGGAGGGGGTAGAAGTGCCTGAAGGTAGGGGTGTACATGGGCAGGGTATGGACCATGCCCGATGCCTCGCTCGGAAAAAGAATGGGCAGCGTTTTGAGGCCCATTGCTCGGCCCTGCCCAATGAAAGCCTGAGTAATTTCGGGTTGGGTTGGGTTGGGTGGGGCTAGGCAGGGCAGGCTTGTATGCTCAAAAATCTCTCAAAAATTTAAAAATAATAAAGTATTAAATAATAATAATACAGAAAAAATATATAGTTTGGTATTTCAAAAACATATTTTATGCTATAGTCCTTTTAAGATTTTATTACTTAGATTCGATTTATGGGCCAATCAAACAAATTAATTCAATAGAGATTATTTTCTTATTATTTGAAAATAATTTACTTTTCAAAAACTCAATTTACCCACTTTTTAATTAAATATGTGTATGAAAAAATATGCCTATATGCCTAGTAAATACAAAATATGTTTATTCATTAAATTCTAATTGAATGGTAAGTAAATACTTGTTCAATTATATATAAAATATATATATTTTTTAAATACAATTATACATATATATTGGGCAGGGCCTAATGGGCAGGGCAGTACACCTTGCCCGGTGCCCAACCCTACCCGGTATTTGGCCAAACCCAAAAATACCCAAATGATTTATGGGCGTATTTTTTAGGATCGGGCTCGGAAGAGCATTACGGGCCTCTGGGCCTCATAACACCCCTACCTGAAGGCACTTTGATGACCATAGCGCCTAAAGGCGTTGGTGTCCTGGAAGCTCCCTTTTAGTTCTAGAAAGCTCTTATTAATAAAGTACTCTTTTTATTTAAGTCATTCACCAACAGTAGAAAAGATCATACAAATGTTTGTCCGTCTAGAATGAAGATGAACGCCAGTCGCGTTAGAAACTGGCTTTGCCACATTGGCCTTGTCCCCTCCCTGACTACACTCTTTATCTGGGGTAATGTTAACTTCTGTCTGTTGAAATCAACATGTTCTTGTAGATTAGCTAGATTTTCCGGGGAAGATTAATTTATCTGCACATCAAATAATTTCTATTTCTGTTGAAGTGAAGGATTCAGCTACACCTAGCTAATTAACCTCTCTGCTGATGATATTCAGGTTTAGTTTTTAGCTATGCCTTTGCTCACAATGCAGTGGGGAGCATTTTGATGGACTTTTTCGAAGACAATCTTGGTCTGCTGTATGCTGCTGTGCTCGTGAATTTGAAAGATGGGATGTCAGCTGTGTTCCAAGTAGTTGTTACACACGTTTCAGAAGATCACCAATCAGGTCGCTTCATTGTGATTACCTTCTGCGCCGCATCGTATCCTCTGGTAATTATCATGATCTTACATACAAATAATCCTTTTTGAAATTTGTTATATGTCAAGTTAATTATCATGACTTTTGGAAAAATCTGGAAAAGGACCAGATAGAGGTTGTCGTTTTCATATCCTGTAGGGTGTTTTGAGTCTAAATTGACTTGGCTTCTTCCTCCTTACTGCACGACTGACTTCTCTCCATGTTGCACCAGAGTCTCCTCTTATCGATCAGGATATAAGTCTTACCTCGACTAATTGAAAAATGAATTGAAGGTATATAAGTTTGAGGCAAGTTGACAGAGTGTAAATCAGATAGCAAAGACAACGGGTAGTTAGGTTGCCTAGTTAGATTTGTTAGCATTGTTAGTTTGGTTAGGCAGAAGGTCATTTTCGGTATTTACTTGTTGTGTTTTTTACTGATATAAAGCAATGATGTACAATTAAAGTTGAATATATTAAAGGGCAAAGGAGCAAAAATGCCCATGATCATTTGCAAAAGGAGCAACAGGCACCATGTAAAAAATTTTGGTTCAGAAATGCCTATGTACATAACAAAATGGATCATAAATGCCCATGATCAAAAATTGAGGTGTCGATGCTGGATGAACAGACCGATTCGGAGTGATTTCTGGATTTTGAGGTGATTTTTGGCCCTTAGAGTAAAATCAGACTGAAACACTACTTTATTTTGATTGAGAAAGTGAGCTTCTGGATATTTTTCTTCATACCTCGCAACTTGAAAGAAGCCTCTCATTCCATGGGTAACATAGGAAGTAGCAGCGCTAACGGCCGTCAGAGAAGCAAGAGCAGACAGAGTCATCCGCCGCCATTGCCGGCGGTTAGGCCGCAGCCAGAAATCACTCCGAATCGGTCTGTTCATCCAGCATCGACACCTCAATTTTTTATCATGGGCATTTATGATCCATTTTGTTATGTACATAGGCATTTCTGAACCAAAATTTTTTACATGGTGCCTGTTGCTCCTTTTGCAAATGATCATGGGCATTTTTGCTCCTTTGCCCTATATTAAAGAGGCTATTTTCTCTTCCCTCTCCCGACAGTTCCTTTCGCCTTCAAAAATGGTGTCTTTATTGACCTTTTTCTTCACCTACTCTCTATTTAATGTCTCAATCATTAGATCAACCTTTAATGGTTGATATTTAATAATAGATTTTTATTAAATTTAAAATTATAATAATATTTTTACATCTATCATTAAATCCCAATCATTAAAGGTTGATCTAATGGTTGAGACATTAAATGGAGAGTAAGTGAAGAGGGAGATCAATGGAGACACCCCTTTTCCGTGATTTCCTGAGGAAGGAAAAACAAAAATAAATAAAAGGGAAAACATTAAAAGATAACATTAATAGTAAAATGATAAGATAAAATTTTCCATTATTATTTTATTTTCTAAACTTGAAAGCTCCTATTTTAATTTCAAATTCTCTAAATAATATACTCAATTAATATCTTATCAAAATCTCATAAAATCTTTCAAAATTTATCTAAATAACTCTTCAAATATATTTAAAATATATTTTAAATATACTAAAATTAGAGAGTTATCCGCAGGTTCATAATCCTATGGAAGCTTCGTCCCAGCTATAATTACCATGCCCATTCCTTATGCTTTCCACCTTGTAAGAAAAGAACTAGTGGATTAGTCAATTAGATAGTCAATAATTTACAAAAACTTGGACTTTTTAGCTGTATGCTGTGACAAAGCCCTGACATGCGTGCCGAAAGATGTACGTTCCAACAGTACGTGTTTGTTTATACTTAATCCTATTCCTCTCAAGTCTTTCACCAAAATTTACCGTGTATGATGAAGATCACTATTATTTTGTGTAGACGCTTACTTGACTGGCTCCGAAATGGTTTTGTTCCCTCCAAGACTGTCTTCTTCATCTGGGGTAATTATTAGAAACCACATCCTCATATCGACATGTTCTTGTATCAATTTCTATTGACAAACTCACTTCTTACTTTATTGATATTTAATTTGTAATTCAGGTTTAGTTTTCGGCTATGCCTTGGTGAAAAAGGCAGTGGTGGACGTTTTGTTTGAGATCCTTCACGATGACGGTCTAAGCGTATGGAAAGCTACTGTTTTGACGATTATGCTAGATTTGATATCAGCTCTGTTCAAACTTGGTCTAAGTGTATCGGATGCTTACACAGGTAGCTTCAGTGTCATTATCCTCTGCACCGGAGCCTACGCTATGGTACGCTATCTGGCTGGTTTCAAGATTCTCAAATTATTAAAGTCTGTAATCTGAAAGCCTTCATCGAGTTTTTCATTCTAAAACCAAATAGCTAGCTAGATTCTGATCGATCATGAGTTCTTAGCTGAAATATATGAATGAGTTTTCGGACTCCCTTTTGTTGATATAGACCATAGTATTACAAATTGTGACGGAGAAAAGAGTCCATGGGTGCCTAATGTATTTTTGGATCTAGAGTCCTTTTTTTTTTTTTTTGCCATATTTTGGATCTATAGCCTTTAATCTTTAAAAAATTGTAAAAAATTAAAAATGAATCTATTTTTTTATAATATATCAAAATATCATTTATTTTATGTATAATCTAATACTCTAAAAAATCATATAAAATATATTCCAGAAGGTCCTAAAAGTAGGGACAGCAAGAAAGGCACATCAAGCCAACCTGTCCCAGAGAAAAGGCATGGCGTTTGGAGAGAGGCCTCGCTGGAAACTTTATTTCCATGACGTAAGCTATGTAAAAATACAAAATATTAAATCTAGAACATTTAAATTTAATTTCAACGGTTCATGATTCAGTGTTCATTGCTGCCGAAACCAATTCCTTCACCTCTAATTGCAGGGTCTGATGCTATTCTGGATCTGGAGTTGCGCCGGGACTACAGATATCTTAAATATTATTGGCCAGACTTCAGGTCAATTAAATGATTGTATTGTTCAAACCAGTAATCTCACAGATTGTATTAAACCAAGCTTTCCTTCAGATCTCTTAAATTTTATCCGCCAAACCAAGACTTCAGGTCATCTCGGCACGTTGATTTCCGCAGTGGTCCTGACTGCGTTAGGCAAAGCCGCACAAGAGCCAACTTTAGAACATTATTTTGATTATCAACTCAGTGAAGCAGTGAGAAGTAATAGTAACACAAATGACAATAGCAGCGGAAGTAGTAGTAATCGTACAAATTTGTGGTGGCATACTGCTTTCTTGGCTGGCTGCACTGCAGCTGTCTTTGGCTTAGGTGAAGCTGATAATTGGTCGACAACTTTGGAAATTTCATCTTATATTATGGGAGCTACGTATTTGTTATTCTTCCTTGGAATATTTTGCTATTATCCTAATGAAGAACCCTCAGAAAGCCCTCAGCTGACTACCAGTTGTAGGGTCATTAAGGCAGCTAATAACAAGGAAGGATTGCCCTATTATTCCAACAGGATCAATGAAGAAGGTTCAAATAATAATGTTTCCGAGGATTCATTTAATCGGAGCAAAAGGGAAGAGACAAATGGAGAAGTAATTTGCACGGTGGAGCAAGAGGGGGAAGTGAAGAGCCTTTATCCTATCATACCGTTGGGGTGTATGCTCTTTGGATACAGTTTGGTTTCGGCTGCTGGTAGCACTTTCTTTATTCAACAAGCAAACAACCTTAATCCTAATGTTGGTCATTTCCAGGTTTCCGTTGTTGCTTTCTTTGTACTCAAATCTTTGTTTGCTCATGGGGTCGGAACAGTTCAATCAATGAAACAACTGGTGAAACCAATTCCGAGCATCGCTGTTGGAATGTTTTGTTCAGTACTCTGTGGAATTTCGGCTTGGCTAGTAGAACGTCGTAGGCTGTCTTTGACTCTTCAAGATACACAAACGAAAGAGATTTCCTTAAGCATAATGGTTTTAACTCCACAGTTTTTGCTGTTAGGGCTAATGGAAGCATTTGCAGAAGACGGGCTAGTGGATTCAGTGCGTCTTCAAGTGCCTGCATCAATGGGAAAATTTGTGGGTCCGTGCTCTGAATTGCTATTGGCCACTGAAAAGTGCTTCAGCTTACTATTTGCACATTGGTTCGGAGTCTTGACCAATGAATCCCCAAACTCAAGTCGACTGGACCGGTACTTTCTCTTTCTGGCATTACTCAGCTTCTGTTTCTTTTGCATTTATGTGTGTAGGAATTCATTCACTACACTACCCCACGAAGAAACACAAACTAATGAAGAGGGCGTCATGACCACTCAAGAGTTGGGCTCGACTTCAGCCCATGGGGGTTCGGGACAAGAAGAAATGGAGGCCCAACAAGCCCATTCAAGACGTAGCGAACCCATGCGTAGGCTCTCGTGGAAGCAGCAAGACATTGAAGGAACAGCTATATAATAAGACAAACACGGTTGAGAGGCGTGTGGAATGATTGGAATCTTTTCTCTCTCTTCGTTGTGGAATTCTCTCCCCTCTGTTATCTTTTCTGTTATTCCCTTGTTGCCAGTACGTTTTGTTTATATGATTGCTGCCATGACTGTCGTATGTATTTTCAGATCCCTATGACATTTGAGTAATATATGATCTGATTTGCAGCACTTACGTTTTCTGTTTATTTCATGTTTACCACTAAGCTGTAACCATCACATTTTGGGGTGAGAACAATCCACCCAATCAAAAAAACTGGTGAAACCAGCTTGGAGAATCGCCGTTGGGATGTTTTGTTCAGTACTTTGTTGTATCTCGGCTTTGCTAGTGGAACAATCTGGTAGGTCTCTAAGCATCATGGTTTTGACTCCGCAGTATCTCTTGCCAGCTAGGGTTAATGCAAGGATTTGCAGAATATGGAGTAGAGGCTTTTTTATGTATGGGTGTGCCTGTGTCAATGATAAAATTTGCAGAACCGTGTGTTCAAATGTTGTTGGCCATTGGAAATTTCTTCAGCATATTGTTTGTGTTAATTTTTCATAGCTGGATCAAGGATTCTATAAACAATAATTGTCACCTGGATAGGTATTTTCTCATGTTCGCATCACTAAGCTTCGTGTACTTTGGGATTTATGTCATTTGTGTCAAGTTCAAGTTACTCAAATTACCTCAATTTGATGAACCTTTACAAACTGATAATCAAGGGATCATTGGAGAGATAAGTGATCCGTTGGAACTTCTGGTGGAAAACTTTAGTAATTATGAATTTCAAGTATAGTTATAGTTGTGTTTTGATGCCATATATATACACCATTGTAATAATATTCTTCTGAGCAACAATGGAACTATTGATTCATCTTTCTTCCTTCTTCCTCTTCATGCTTTCTATTTTCTTGTCCAATTTCTAAATATCATTCAGAGGCGGTGAACATGAGAGGGCTCTGAAAAATGATAAGTGTTTATTATTTTAAAAAAATGATAAGAGATATTTGTATTCATCAGTCGTGTCTCTATATTAAGGTCCTAATTTTTTTAAACCGTGTTCATATTCATAATCGGACTAGGGATGAGCATGGTGCCTAGTAGCCTAGTGCGCTCATTCTAGTCCTGCAAAAAATTGTCCAGCCCAGCCCTAAAAAAGTGGCTCGAAAAAATTTTGGGCAACTTTAGGCTGGCTACTAACCGAGCAGGGCCGGGCATCGGGCAAGGAGTGCTGCCCTGCCTATTTGGCCCTACCCTGAAAATTATTTTCATTTATTTAAAATATAAAATTTCATATCAATTAAATATTATTTCATAGATATATTTTTATTTAAAATATATATTGTCTATTGTATAATACTCTTCTGATCCTCTTTTTTTTGCCCTAGCCACTAAACACTATTTACAAGTAGATTTCTTCCTTTCTTCTTTACTTTGTGATGTATTAAATTATAGTTGCTTTTTATTTTTTTTTTTCCAGATGCTTCATCATTTGATCAACTTTTGGGACATTGAATTAATGCAAACTACTTTGACTTCGCGGCTTTAATTACAATCGTTTTGTTTCCTTATTTATAATGGATTATGGATGTTCTTTAATTTTTAAAGTATGGATATTTGTTAAATTTCAAGACTCAAGTTGTGGACTTATTTTGAAATATCCCAAAAGGTAGAATCATCAAATGTATTTGAAGTTTACATTACTTAGTTTGAAAAAATGTTATGGGTAATTTAGTCAAGGTTGGACATAAATATTCTCTAACCTAAGAAAACTCCCAAATCTGGAGGTTTTATAAAGGGGGAAGGTTACCACTAAAAGATAAAAACTTCTCCCAACCCTCACCTTCCCTTCTTTCAACCAAATACCTATTTTTAATCTCCAACCCTCCCCAACATAACCTAGCTTAACAAATCCTCCAATCAAACACAGACTTAGAGCTGTCCCCTACTCAGTTTTCTCCAATTCACTTTCCTTGTAACTTGCAAGTGTTTGTGATTTCATTCTACTCATTTTCATCATTTCAAGAGCTGACTCGTGACTTGGTCTTTTAAATTTATATTTTAATGTTTGTTTTCATTATAATTTCTTTTAAACATTTTAGAATAATGTTTCCCTGCCCGGACAATATTTATTCCAATAGTATTATACTGTCTCTTGTCCATAATATAGGATATATTTAAGGAGTTGATATTAATCCTAAATATAAGATATATTTTTCATGTGTTAATATTTTTCTAGCTGGCCCCACCTAGTGGAATAAGGCTTTGCTGTTGTTTTTGTTGTCAATCTTTTCCTAATTTACCCCTATTGATGCTCACTCAACAATAGTTAAGGACGAAGGGGAAAGAGGAAGTTAAGGAAGATGATTATAGTGTTTTAGAAAATATTCTCTCTAATATTTAATATAAAATCCAGTTGACTTTTTTGGAGAGATTAGGAAAGTTAAATAAGAAACCTAATCATAGCATGTGTTATATATTATTAGATTATATATTAGTTCATAAGTTAGAAAAATTATTTTGGTATAAAATAATAAATATAAATACTTTAAAGTAATTTATCCATCATCTTTAATTTCTCCTAAAAAGTCAACTGGATCTTATATTAAGGAGTCCTATTAACTAACTTTATAAGGACAGGAGGTTCTACATATCATATTAACTAACGTAACTAACATTTTTAATCTAATCAAATTAAATAAATATGTTTTATATTAAGCACAAGAGAAAATAATTACTAATCTATTTCCACCATGATATCCATACAACAATCACCCTCCGCTGTTGTATCTCATTTGCTTTTCCTCTCTTCAGGTCAATTACATTAGTTCTTTAGGGAGAGCTCCTACAGTGATTGTATATCATTTAATTTCCTTCTTTAGTTGTTGTTATTGTTTGAGCTTAGATGAGTTTACCGGAGAAAATGCTACAAACTTGAGGGGTAATTTGGTCCATATATAGCAACAGTTCGCGGTCCATTATTATTATTAGACGCATGGATTATCATAAACACGAATTCAAAAAATAAAGAGAGGAAACAAACCGTATAACTTATGTTTAGAATTTTAAAATTTATAATGAATCATATCAGAAGCTTACGCGGGTTCTTTTTCAATGTCACTTTCTTCTGCACAGCCGCCTATACTATGCTAAACTATCTTAACAATTCAGCTTTCTAAACATATACTCGAGTATGTCAGGCTCTTTTATATGCAAGTGCGGAAATAAAACTTCTATATATGGTTCTTGAAAGACTGAGGAGTTTTGCATTCTCACATTATTCTTGGCTGGTCTCGTCTTCCACTCCCCATTTTCTCCAATTCACTGTTTGCTTTTAAGTGTCTGTGTTTCTTCCATTCCATGTGATCGACCGGGACGTCGCTTCGCTGCGATATCATCATCTTCATCATTTATGGACCTGCCTCGTGACTTGGTCTTGCGCAATTTATTTATATTGTAAACACCTGTGCTATTTTTGTTATATAATTGCACATTTTTTAATTTATATTTTAGTATTTGATTTTTTAAAAGTTGTTTTAAATAGAGAAATGACAGAAAAATACCACTTGAACTTCAAAATCTTAAATTAATCATTTGATAAAGATTTACATTGTCAATCTCATTACTCTTTTAAATATTTTAGAATACGTTTTTTTGGCTGACAATATTTAGTCAAATAGCATTGTAATTACTAATCTACCCATGATATCCATACAACACGCCGCTGTTATTTCTCATATTCTTTTCCTCTCTTGAGGTTAATTACATTCTTAACGAGAGAGCTCCGACGGCCTGGTAAGCCTCTTGAGCAGAGCTCTTACATTGTTTGTATATCGTTTCCTCCTTTTGTTTGGTGAATGCTTCAGATGTTGTCGTTGGTTGAGTTTTGATCATGAGTTTACAGCATGGAAGAAAAAACCGGACCGGACCGGCCGGTCGGACCGGACCGGCCGGTCGGACCGGAAAACCGGCCGACCGGTCCCAGGCCCGGTCCGGTTACATATATGTGAGGGGAGGGGGGTCGAACCGGTAAAGACCGGTTCGACCCGGCCGGTTCTCTTGTGACCCGGAAAAACCGCCGAGTCAGGCGGTTTGACCGGGTCACAAAAAAAAAAAAACAGATCTGAGATATCAGAACCGCGTGCGAGTGCGATGCGAGATTGCGAGACGAGTGAGGCGAGTTTCATTCATCAGCGACGAAGATCATTGTGCCCTAGCTCCAATCGGCGGTGGCTGCTTGAACGACGGCGAAGACGGCGAGCGGCGAGGAGCAGGCGGCGACGGCGAGCGACGAAGATCATCGAAGGTATTTCTCAGATTCGATTGAAAATCAAAACTGAAAAAGAACATGGGAATAAAGAAGAAGAGAAACCAGTATTTACAAGAATCAAATCAGAGAGCCAAGGAATCCGAAGATGAGAAGGTGGGTGCGGTCGAGGTATGGGCGTGAAAGGAAGAAGGTCAAGCTGAAGAGGCGGATCTGAGGAGGCTCTGGTGAAAAAATAAAGCAGAAAGAAGGGAAGGTGGATGCTTTGAAAGCAGAAGAGGACCTTAGAATGTTAGGGGTCGGTCACGCTCTTGTGGAATGCAAAGACGAGGAAAGGCTCAAAGGTTAGAAAGTGGAAACTACAAAATCCTTTTCTCCACCAATGACGAAGAACAGTACTTCCTAAGTCACTTTATGGTCATATTGACTATTTTGATGTTATTTGCTATTTGATGAATGATTATTGATATTGTTATGTTTTGAGGTTAGTTATGGTTTTGCTTTGAAGAATTAATTAGGTATTTTAGTTATTTTGATGTTGGTGATAATTTATGAGTTATGAATATTCATTATTTTGTTATTGTCAATTAAATTGTAATATTTTAATGTGACCGGTTCAATCACCGGTTCGCTCACCGGTCCGACCCCGGTTGACCCAGTGACCCTTGAACCTGTACCGCGACCGGTTCATTGACCGGTCCGGTTTTTCGTTCCTTGGTTTACAGGATAAAATGCTATAGATTTTAGGGGTAATTTCGTCCAAAAAACGAATGCAAAAAGCAAAGTGATGGAACGAACAGTCCACTTAGAAACCAGCTCTCCCTCCTTGTCAGTTGACATAATTTTTTCCTCGTAACCAATATTTATTTCTAAATCTACGTACCACCCATTAAATTTTTAAATATATTTTTAATAAGAATAAATATGAAAAAAATAATAATTTATGATATATTTTATGAGTTAAATATCACTTTTTATCTTTTATAAATCAGTTAAAGTACTGAATATTATAAATTCAAGGAGTATTAGTTTTTGACTCATAAATAGGGAAAAATGATCTTCTCTTTCTGACGGAGAAGTATTAAATGGTATCATTATGCTCCCTCCCATCTTTAATCTTGGAACTAAATAATTAGTTTATAAATATTAAAGTAGTTAGTTAAATTATTTATTTATAACAAATGTGTGTTTATTTTTCTAAATAATGTGATGACCTTGTCTCCTTAAAATATCCTTATATATCATTTTATAAATTATGTAAATTAGATTGAAGAGAACGATGAATATATGAAAGATAAAACGGATAGAGGTTTTTTATATTTAGGATCAAGACTATTTTCCTAACTAACACATAATTAGCATTAGAGAAGTAATATTATCTATTTATAAATATAAACATGATTTTGAAAACTTTTTTTTTATTGTGTTGAAAACTTAATTAAAACTAATAAAAAAAATTTAAATTTTATAAAATTCAATTAGAAACGGTGGAAGATTGATAAAAAGAAATGGATAATTGAAAGCATACTGGTTTTATTGTCCAGTACAAAAAAACTGAATAGTGAGACGGATGAACAAAATGAAGAGATGAGATATGACAAGATCTGGACAATTAAATGAAGCTATTTTAAGATTTTAAGTTTTGGTGAAGATACGTTTATAGCCCGTTTGGTTCGATTACATGAAAGAGGATTACATGTAATCCTGATGTAATAAAGTGATTACAGCATTTGGTTGCACTTATGTAATGTAAATAGGATTATATTTTGTAATCGTGATTACATCATTTGATGTAATCAGGATTACACTGCTATGACTGATGAATGAGGATGCAGACATCCTGTAATCAAGTGAAAATGACACTATTGCCATCATAATTTTTTAAATTGACCAAAGTGCCCACCCATAAATACTGTTAAATATTAAATAACTTTATTTATCACCAGTAAATATTAAAAAAATAATTAATAATATAGAAACTTAAGAAATATTCCCCATTAAAAATTAAAAAATTATATTCCACCTTTAAAAAAATATTAAAACATATCATTAAATAATATTTTCATCATTGAATATTGAAAAAATTAACATGAACTCAACCTATACACTGAATAATATTTTCATCATTAAATATTAAAAAATTACCATGAACCCAATGTGTATATTGCACAGAATTAAAAAATTATCATGAACTCAATGTGTACATTATTTTATATGTAAACAGGGGTAATTTTGTCCATTGCTATATTATTCCCATGTATTTCTCATTTTCAATGTAATCCAACCAAACATTGTTATGTATATATATCATCTTTCTCTAATGACAAACCAAACAAATTATGTAATCATCATTACATTACATTCCATTACATTACATTTAATTCCGTGAACCAAACGGGCACTTAGTACTAACATTTCCTTCTACGCTGTTTAATATTTTGATTCTCCTGTGTTTCGAGATGTGTAAAAAGACAATTAATTAATTAATTAATTGCCTACAATTTAAAGTTAACACTACTAGAAAAAATGGTTTTAACGTCCCTTTTTTTAGCCTTTTAACGTCTGAAAAATGAGGGACGTCTATCTGAGGGTCGTGGAAAAAAACGTCAATAACGTCCGTAAATGGGGGACGTCTAAAGGAAGACTTTAGACGTCCCCAGTTATACTGGGGACGTCTAAAGGCCACCTTAGACGTCCCCAGTTTCACCTGGGGACGTCCAAAGTGGGACTTTAGACGTCCCCAGATGGAACTGGGGACGTCTAAGGGGGACTTTAGACGTCCCCAGTTGGAACTGGGGACGTCTAAAGTGTCGCCTCCCACTCTATCACATCCCTTTTTATTTAAGGATGTTGAAAGTTTTTTTTAAATGGCCTTTTTTATATTGCACTGTCTGGAAAATGTAAACTGCAGAAATAGGATTCCAACAACAGAATAAAACAACAGCAGTTCAGCAGAATGGAAACAACATAACTTGAAACACAGTGATCAACACAAGGCTCTACTACATGCAATAATTTTAAGGAGTAGCAAACTAATTAACTAACAAACCACATGAACTACACAACAATCTATATCCAAGTCTATTATTGCACTAAAAAGACTATATCCAAGTCCCTAGTTTGTACAATAACCAAGACTAAATCCAATCTATATCAAACAACAATAACGCTAATTATATATACAATATATAGAACTACCACAAATGTATGTCCTACACAAACTACTAAAAACTTTACTCTGGTATACGTTGAAGAAGATGTCCAGCCAAAAAGTCTCTGATCATATTTAGGTCTTCATATGAGTAGGCATCTTCATTGTCAAAAATCTGTAAATTAGAAAATAAGCTTAGATGAAATAATGAATCAAGTGAATGAATTGCCATTGAATTACAACACCAAGAATATTATCCTCTGAGAATGAAGAAGTGATTACTTGTTCAAAATCTGTTGTAATGCCACTCTGAATGATGTTAAACATATAAAGTAAGACATAATATCCATATTCCCAGCCGCCAGGTTGTCGAGGGCATTATAAATCAAAAGCAAATGGTTAAAATCAATAAAGGCATATCTAAAAAGACCGTCAATCAAAAGAACTTGATTTGAAACTACGTACCTTTGGAAACAACCATCTCAGATCTTTGCCACCTCTATGTTCGCGTGGCCCACCAAGCGCTCGATACGTTGTGCATGCCCTATCATTAAAATGAAAATCAACATAAATTAGAATAATTCATTAAGTCAAGAATCAAGAAGCAATGAAATACAAAAAAATAACTTACGTGTTGAAGACGCTTTTAGTTTCTTTGTCTGGTCTTCTATTTAAGGAATCAAACCAGTAAACAACGTGGGACCGAGGACAGAGAACATACAAACTCCAGTGATAACTATCACAACATATACAGATTAAAAAGAAGTTAGCTGGCAAGGCAATTATTTATTAAAAATCTCAAATACACAAACGTTTTTTTCCACGTGCATCACATCAATACTGTATCTCACAAACGTTTTTCTCCACGTGCATCACATCAATACTGTGTCTCACGTCAAGCCTACGCCAATATGGAAGATCAAAGAAAATTGATCTCTTCTTCCATATGTTCTTCTCACCCACAGTCTTCTGATTCTTACCGAGTAAGACATTGATACGTTCAACCCGACTGTAAACTTTCTCTCCGGTTAATGCCTTTGGAGCCATTCCATGCTCCGGTAAGCCGTTAAAACGCTTTCTTAACCTACGATATGGGTGGAACCTAGGAAGGAACCTCCTGTGACCTAGGTACACCGTTTTTCTTCCATGTTTAAGTTGGTGGAAGTGAGTGTCTGGTTCACAGATCGGACATGCTTTATGCCCCTTCACACTGTACCCTGAGAGGTTTTCGTACGCAGGGAAGTCATTTATCGTGGTGAAAATCATTGCACGTAGCTTGAAGGACTCATTCTTATATGCATCAAACACATCTACGCCTTCCTCCCACAACTTCTTCAAGTCCTCAATCAAAGGCGCCAGGTAGATATCAATATCGTTTCCTGGCTGTTTTGGTCCAGAAATCATCATAGAAAGCATCACATACTTGCGTTTCATACAAAGCCAGGGAGGCAAGTTGTATATTACAAGGAGTACTGGCCACGCACTGTGTGTGCTATTAAGAGTTCCATACGGATTGATGCCATCTGTACAAAGGCCAAGCCAAAGGTTTCTCAGCTCGCTGCCAAATTCAGGGAACATTTCATCTATTTTCTTCCACTGTGGAGAGTCAGCTGGGTGCCGAAGATATTTTCCATCAGATATTCTATCATCCGAATGCCATCTCAACTTCTTCACTTTTTTTGCAGTGCCAAACAAACGCTTAAAGCACGGTATTATTGGAAGATACCACAAAACTTTTACAGGTTGCCTTTTAGTTGTCCCATCGCCACAACCACCATTTTTCTTAACTTTGTATTGTGCAGTTTGACACTTAGGGCACTCACTCAGACCTTCATACTCCTTTCTGTACAGTACGCAGTCATTAGGGCAAGCATGTATCTTTTTATACTCCATACCCATTGTGGATAGGATTTTCTTGGCCTCATACATACGATTTGGAAGTACATTATCGTCTGGAAACATATCACACAACAGTTCAAGAAGCAATGTGAAACTACTATCGGTCCACCCATAAGTTGCTTTTAAGTTAACCAAATGCAATGTTCCTGTCAGCCGTGTGTACTTACTCCCAGGGTACAACGGTCTCTCTGCATCACTCCACAGGCTGTCATATTCATGCGATTGCGCAAAGGATTCTACCTCAACATCGTGAATCATTCTCTCCATTCTATCTTCATCTATGACATCCACAGCTTCCTTCTTGTGTGACGGACAATCAGTTACTTCCTCACCATGCTATATCCACCTTGTGTATCGAAGATTTATTCCATCACAAAGTAGGTGATCCCTTATAACTTCAACATCCTGTTTTCTCTCATTTAAACAATTGACATAAGGACAAAAATACTTCCCATTTTTTGCTGGAACGTTCCTTCTAGCAAATTCAATAAACTCTTCAACCCCATTCTCATATTTTTCACTTGTTCTCAAAGCATTCATCCAACTATGATCCATTCTATTACCACCTATGCCATTCACACTCAAGTTTAGAATAATTGTCAACACTGGGAATTGCCTTTTACTATTTTGTTTTCCAAAATTTTGGCAGCATTTTCCCTTAAAAGTGAGACATCCCAAAATCAAAATAACAAACCATCTCAGCTTAATTTAAACAAAACTAAACTAATTAAGAAGAGTAAAATAAAAATTCATAGCACTAAAACAAGAGTAAAAAGCAGGAAGCTAACATTAATTCTTTTAACCCAAACAAAAGGAGGAATACTTTAATTAGTGCCAAGAATTTCAATGAAAAACATGAAAATAATGAAGGGATATTAACTCAATGATAACAATCTCTTAGTCTCTCTTTCTTTGTTTTTTCTCTTTCTTGTTATATCCTTTTTCTCTTTTCTTTTTCAATTTCTCTTTTCTTTTCACTATTTAAAAAAATTCACATAGCATTGTTTCTCTTATTCATCAATCCCTTCATTGTCTTTCTTTCTTATATCACTTACACTTAATAAAACAATAAATGAATGAGAAGATAGGGGAAAATTGCATTAACTCAAACAAATGGCTAATTAATCAATGCAATTTTTCTTTAATGAAAGTTTAGGCTCAAATGGTTGAAACAAAGGATTCATGAGATAGGAATGGACATTTGGCCAAACTAGCTATAAAATTAAATGCCTAAATTATTTTTTATCATTCAAAAAGAGTTTTAAATTTTAAAAGAGATTCAAGACTATAAGTTCTAGAGATGAAATTGCACTAAATATACCCTCTCTTAAAAGAAATAAATATTTAGCCTCAATTCCTCACTAGTCCTTGGCTTCCTAAAGTTAATTACCAAAGCCAAATTCTATGCCTACCTACTAACACTCTAAGAAGATAGAACCAAATCCTAATCAAACTCAATTCTTTCAAGATCAAATCAAACAACTTTTAGAATATTCATAAATCAAAATCCAAACTTCCAAAACGCAATTTTTTTGTTCAAAATTTTTCAAAAAAAATTTCTCTATATGTATAAAAGCAAAGAAGACAAGTTATGCAAACTCAATAGTATTAGTTATAAATTTTTAAAACTTAAAAAAAACACAATTTAACAAGTGAATATATAGAGTGACTCGAGAACCATGTCAAGTTTTGAAGTTTTTTATTTTGTAAGGGTTCAGTTGGATCGCAAGTGATTCTTAAATGTCTAAACAAATATGATAAATGACCCCAACATACATAAGATTTGACATATTCTAACATTAATTCAATTTTTTCTTAATATAAACAATTCATTTGAATCACATGAGCTTACATTGTAAACAAGATCTGTTCCCCAAAATAATTATTTACATTACACAAAACATACACACCTGATTTTCTCAGAAACCAAGTGCAGAATCCAAGTGCATGCAGCAACAATATAACCCAGAAACGCAGAACCAAGTGCACATAGCAACAATCCAGAAACGCAGAATCCAAGCTTTTCTGTAAATTCTTAATTGCTTCACATAATAATCCAACTCACGCCTCATATGCACATGATTTTAGGAAACCCAGAAACGCACCTGAATAATTCTGAGAATGCAGCAGCAGCAGCAAATAGCAAGACCCACACGGCCACGGGAATGGGAGAAGAGGGAAGGCAAATGCAGGGGAGGGGAGGTGCGCCTTTGTTCAGTGAAGGAGTTATGAAACTCAGCTCACGGGTTTGGGAGAAGAGAGAAAACGAATGCAGCAGGGGAAGTGGAAATCTGGAGACACTCACGGGTATGGCTTTGGCACACAAGGTAAAGCTGCCATATACAGTGAATGAAGTGATGGTTCTGCATGATTCTGCGTCCCCAGTCAAAATGGGGACGTCTAATGCCCACTTTAGACGTCCCCAGTTTCTCTGGGAACGTCTAAAGCCCACTTTAGTTTGTCAAATTCATCCAGCGCCATATCCTCCCGCCAAATATTGAACTTTGGACGTCCCTAACTTAAAAAGGGACATCCTTTAGGGACATAAAAAGTCTAGTTTGTAGTAGTGTAAAACATAACTAGTTGAAAATGTATAAACAACTAGGGTTGAAAATAGGTCATACCAAATAGGCCTAAACCTATAATGAAGGTATAATGCTTGAACTTTGTAGGCTTTTTTTATATTCACGCCTAAGCCTTCAAAAAGTCTAAAAGATATCAAATTTGCAAGCTTTAAATGTTAATCGGGGTTTGCTTCTCTACCATAGGGTTTCCTCTTGCTCGGTCAAGATAATGGTTCCAGCGTGGTGGGTGGTCACCTATCCCCGTCCAGTAGAGCTCTCCGGCATTTCCCCTAACTTGTGGCCTTCTATTGCTCTGGAAGTGAGGGTGACAGTCGGTGAAGGTGAGAAAGGAGAGTATGATGGTCGATGTGCGAAGGCTTGAAGCTTTCAAATCGGGGAGACGGCCTCGGATAGTGATCTTCGATGGGTGCCTCCAGGGTCATCGGTGTTGGTCAAGGCTCTGCGGAGGTCTTCGTCAATGGAATGGAGGGGTCAAATTTGGACTCAATCGACGGTAGAGCCTCTGGCGAGTTCTAAGGGCAAAATGTCTTCGGACATAGCATATAGTGAAAGCTCAATGCTCAATCGACAAATGGGTCAAATTCGGACTCAATTGATAGAGGGGTCAGCTTCAGCCTTAGGAGATTGGAAATCTTTGTCAGGTAAATTGCTGGGTGGGATTTAGGGATTTTTAGCTTATGTAAAGAAATTGGTTAATCCACCAAACCAAATCCAACCCAATCGTCATTTGTCCCTAATCATTTTCTCTTGTCATAATTTCAAAAAAATCAACCCCAAACACAAATGTAACCAATTTGGAAGTGCTATAAACTTTATTAGGTGTTCCATCGTTCATGGTTTTCTTATACAATCCATGGTTATTGTGGTCTATGGGTCTCCCAAGATTCAAACATTTTATGTTACTGATGATTTGGGAATGGGATTTAAGATTGGCAGTATAGCTAGACGTGGTGTTCTGAATTGTTATATATGGTTATTAGATGATAGAATTATCAATTTGAGTCTGTTCAATGTATTCGTATACACTGTTCTTCAATTGGTAGACATGTGGTTGTTCAGTGTAATTCTCAACATTATTCATATGTGGCTTCAATGTGTACTTGTTCAGTAGGTATGGCAACATTGTTCATCATTGGGTTGGAATTGTTATTCTCTCATTTACTGTCATACTGATTGTGCTTGTGTTATGATTGTTGACCTCCTTGAGCATTACTTGGTCTCAAGGAAAACTGTCAGGAACCATTCTTATAAATGAGTTCTCATAGAAGCAAATTTTGTAACCATGTGGACTGCTAAAGCTTCATTGAATGGTCTTACTCTCTGCATTGGGTATCTCAACCTCTCTCACAGTTGTAGGCCTTCTTGGCCTCTGGAGTTGGAGATGTTTAGTTTGATTAAGATTTATACTCTTGCTTCATTGAAGATCTTTTATTAGCTTATGTTCTTAGTTTCTGTTTCTATATGTTTTAAACTTGACTTGTGTTCTTAGTTTACAGGCTATCCCTTTGTTTTGTAAGATGTTATAACTTTCCTTTGTTTTCAATATATTATGCTTCTGTCTTGACAAAAAAAAAAAGAAGCAGCAAGCTTTAAATGTTGTAAGATGGCTTTAAACATGCTAAAGCCTACATATATGTAGGCTCTTGGTAGGCTTCACATACAAATTGAAAAATTTAAATAGGCTTAAATGATCCTAATCAAAGCTCATATTGAATTCAAATAAAAAAAATGATTTAACTAACATCAAGTTGGTCGAGAGAAATAATGTCCCGCTAGATTAACTAGATGGTAATATAATCCAAAAAAAAAAAAAGTAATATATATGATCCAGAAAAGGTGCTGACGTATTTCTACTTATTTGCCTTCTATGCTTGGTCAGGGAAATTGACATCTCAGCTGGTTGACCAGCGATACTTCGATCTCAATGTCCTGAAGTGATGAAACAATAAAATAATTATATATGAAATGATATTGATTAATTTAATAATTTAATTATAGTTTACTGTGTTAATACGTAATAGGGGAAAGCTGAGAGGCCCAAATCGTACTCATAGGGAAGCGTCTTCCCAGCTTTAATTTCCCCCCTCCTTAATTTCCTTATGATTTCCGTGCATGAGTCAATTAGTCAATAGTTAATCACCGTGTTAAGTGTGTGTTCGAATTAATTTTTAGAGAATAGCTTTTATAGTTTACGAAGTAAGTATATGAGAAAAGTTTAATCTCGATTTGCAGAAAAGTGCTTATGAAACTATGGTTTTGGGGTAGGCGAACACACACTAAATAAAACATAAATAAAGACTTGGGTGTGTTCGGATTAGCTTTTGGAGAATAGCTTAAGGAGAAAAAGTGGAGAATAGATTATGGGGAAAAAGCGATTTTGATAAAATGAGAGTGTTTGAATGTTGTGATCAAAATAGCTTTTTTCATGGTCAAATTACTAAAAAGGACATTAACTTTTATGATAATTATATATAAAGAATAACATTATATTTTATGTATTATTTAAGAGTTAAGATCCAAATTTAACATCAAAATTTTTCCTTAGGGGGAGTCTGGTACAAATAAATTCTAGAAGATGCAAACATAACAATGAACAATTAAAAAGTATGTAAATTTAACAAAATCATTAAATTTGACCTTACGGCATTAAATTATAAGAGAGAAAAAATCCCTAACGGCATTAAAAAGGATGCATATTAACCCATTATTTAACGTTAAATTTCATAATCAATACCAAAATAGAAATAAATTTGTCTATAATAATCAAATTAGATAAATATATCTTACATTAAAGATAAGAGGGAGTATTAAAATTTTAAAATCCATACGGATAGGAAAAACAGAAAAACGGTGAAATTAAAAAAAAAAGAAAAAAAAAACAGAGAGTGTGTGTAGTGTGGAACCCACAGTGAAAAAAAACCAATAAAAAAAAGACAGTGAAGTCCATATAACAAAAGAAATAAAAAAAAAAAATAGCTTGAGGTTGAAATCATGATTTTAGCATAAAATTATGTTTCAATAAAAAAAGGGATTCTCATATTTCAGTGGTTGTTTGACAGTGTTTTAATAAAACCTAGGTTTTGTCAGAAAAGTTTTTTCATTGGGCATGTGAACATCCACTTGGACTTTTGTTAAAATTTATTTAACATTAAATTTCATAATCAATATTAAAATAGAAATAAATTTGTCTACATGTAATGTTAATTAATTTAATTATTTTTTTTAATATTATCAAATTAGATAAATATATCTTACATTAAAGATAAGAGGGAGTATTAAAATTTTAGAATCCATACGGATAGAAAAAAACAGAAAAATGGTGAAATTAAAAAAAAAAGAAAAAAAAAAGAGAGAGAGTGTATAGTGTGAGACCCACAGTAAAAAAAAAAAACCAATAAAAAAAAGACAGTGAAATCTATATAACAAAAAAAAATAAAAAAAAATAGCTTGAGGTTGAAATATAAAAAAAGGGATTCTCATATTTCAGTGGTTGTTTGACAGTGTTTTAATAAAACCTACTCGGCAAAAAAATAAAATAAAATAAAACCTAGGTTTTGTCAGAAAATTTTTTTCATTGGGCATGTGAACACCCACTTGGACTTTTCACCTGAATGCTGTGACAAAGACCTGACGCGTACAGAAAGATGTAAGCTCCACCAGCGTTTGTTCATACTTACGCGCATATTTGTTTTAGTTTTTCAGAAATATTTTTAATATTTAAGAGATAAATATATAAAAAAAATTTATTTCGACTTAAAAAGTTTTTGAAACCATAATTTGATTGTTTTCCAAACAAACATTTAATCCTCTTCCTCTGAAGCGTTACTACATAGTGCCTCTGATCCTTTTTATAGGAACAAAATACTTAAATCATATGGTTCAAAATGTTAGTTTTAAGTAATAAATGTGTCAAATATCACTCTAAACCTATTTATAGGTTCAAATTAACTAGCTCTCATATACCACTTTGATCCTATTTATAAGTTCTTTTTTACCAAAAAATTTGGTCATATTTATAAGTTCAGTTTCAGGATAGTAAATGCATTTTATACTTTTTTACCTCTATTAATTGCAATAAACAAAAGGAATTTATTCATATTAACTTTTGGAACCAATCATAGATAAGGGAAAAATTAAAAATTTAGCCTATAGTTAATGAGTTAACTAACTCTCCTTGATATGTGAGAATTAGTTAAAAATGACTTATAAGTAGGACCAAAGTGGTATCAAAGAGAGTTAGTTAACTCATTAATTATGGGCTAAATTTTCAATTTTCCCCTTAACCATGATTGGTAAAATTTAGCCTTATCTATTATTGGTTCCAATAGTCAATATGAATCAATTTTTTTTATTTATTGCAATTAATAGGGGCAAAAACATAACAATGCATTTATTACAATGAAACTAGACTTATAATAAGTATCAAAATTTTTGATCAAAATGGACTTATAAATAAGACCAGAGTGGTATGTACTATTCTGTCCAATCATACCCTTATTTATAAAGAGAGTACCTAAGAAATAATGAGTGAAAATTTATTGAAGAGGGATAATAAGTGGTATATATTTAACGAAGGTAAAAATAAAAAGACTAGTCTAAAGTTTCACACAAAATGGACTTGTTACATATTAAGGACCACTCATATGAGAGAGCATGTTTTTTATAAAAAGGACAGAAGGGAGTATTAATGTGTTAATGATGACTTCCTATTTTTAATAGATTTGAGATATATTTGAGAAGTCATAAATACTAAATTAAAAGAATTTTCTTAAAATTTTATAAGATATTAAATTTGGTGCATCATTTATAGGATTTCAATTAAAACAGAAGTTTTTAAACTTAGACAAAAAACAATGATAAATAATAGGGAAAATTCTAAAAAACTACACTCAAAATATACAAAGGACAAATCAGTACAACGAAATTCAGAAATTCCAAATCAGGCGGGTGTCAGAAAAAGGAGGAATCTGTCCTTTTGAAATTTCGGCCAAATTACGAAAATGCCCTTCATGCACACTTCAGAATAACAACATGATCATCGGAATTAACACATTTGGATTCGGTATTAACAACTGCAATTCTTCTTTTACAATTAACAAATTTCAGGACCAATAACAACATATATCTCGCCATTAACAACTCCGGATTCGATATTAACAACTCCAATTTCTTCTTTCAACACTTAACAAGTTTCAGGGCCAATAACAACACTCACCTCGCCATTAACAACTGATGATTCGCCATTAACAACTCCTATGTTGTTATTACGACTGAGGGTTAAGGGCATTTTCGTAATTTGGCCGAAATTTCAAAAGGACAGATTCCTCCTTTTTCTGACACCCGCCTGATTTGGAATTTCTAAATTTTGTTGTACTGATTTGTCCTTTGTATATTTTGAGTGTAGTTTTTTGGAATTTTCCCTAAATAATAATGCGAAGTTTTATAAAATAAAATTAAAAAAAAAAAGACTCAGATGCATCATCATCATTATTTTCTTTCCATTGATAGGAACAACACTATTTTGAAAGTTTTGGGATGAGGTAATACATGCCTATATATAAGTGACGCGTAAAGAGAAGATATGTTTTTTATTTTTTCTTATTGGTGACGGTAACATAAGAGTTTAGAATTTAATAGAGGGAGATTAGAGTTTGGAGATGCAAAAGATTTACAGTTCGGATGGAAATTCAGCATTAAGTTTTTGTTTCTTTTTCCTTTTCTCTTCTTCTTTTTATCTTTTATTTTGTCTTTGATTAGCTATTATATTATTCATGACAATGTTCAGTTTATGTAGTTAAACTTTCATTTTAGATTATCTAGTTTGATTATGTATTAGTAGATGATGATCTCTTCTTTTTAATTGCTATAATGTTATATTTGTTGATTCAATTATGAGCTTAATTGTTCTGAAAGATTAGAAATTTGATTGGAATATTATTTAGTGTTCTAAAGAAGCCAAGATATAAGAAATTTAAACTATATCTTCAATTGAATTGTGTGGGAGTAAGTTGCTTGTAGGAATTTAAACTTGATTTCCTTGTAGGATAAACATATACTTACTAGCCCTACATATTCTTATTAGGCTTCCACTTAAATTAATCCAAATAACTATTAATCGTCTAAGACATTAGAGATTAACATAAATTAATAATCATAGACTAACAAATATAATTTTAAATGCAATTAAGGAAAGAAATTAGACACTAAGAAATTATCATGGCTATAATAATCCAAGTCACCAGTTAAAATCTAGAATCATCATCATCCTCATCCTTTGTTAAATTTGATTTTTTAGCTTTTATTTATATCTATGATTCATTTTGTGTTAACTTAACTTAAAACAAAAGTGTAAAATTATTATTCAACTGAATTATTAATATCAAGTTTTCACGGGAACAATATTTTACCTATTATTTATTATTTGATATGACGCCGTACACTTACGGAGTCTTAGGCTTTGTTTGGTTGGAGGTTAGGTTAGGTTGGGGTAGGTTGGGGGTAAAAAAGTGGTGTTTGGTTGGAAGGAGGTTATGTTAGGTGTTGGATGTTTTTTTGTCTTCTAGTGGTAACCTAACCTAGGTTCTGAAACCTCCAAAATTGGGGTTTTTCCTAGGTGAGAGAATATTTGTCTTCAATTGTGACTAAATTGCCCATGACAATTTTTTAAAATTCCAACACTGCCATAACTTGACCTCCTGATTCAACGAACTTTCCAAATAATAATAATTTTATAAATAATTATTTATATGCTTACACAAATAATTATTTTATAAATAATAATTTTATATAAATAATTATTATTAATAAATACATTATAAAAGAAGAAGGAAAATATGTAGAAGGGCATTTTAACCTCCTCTAACCTAACTTAACTTAAATAAATCTCACTTAACCTAACCTTCGTTGAACCAAACAACATTATAACCTCTTCTAACCTAACTTAAGTAAACCTCACTTAACTTAACCTTCATTGAACTAAACAAAGCCTTAAGCTATCCTTTTTTTCCCTTGTCAGTTATGGCCATTGGGTCCGTTTTTGGGAATGAAAAATAAAGATTTGATGGAGGGGAAGTAGAATTGTCGAAGTGTGTTTGAGAGAGACAAGAGGCTTATTTGATTATGTTTTTTGTTGTTTGTTCTCACAAAAAGTTTTATAATACAATTTGTGAAAATAAGTCTTAAAAATTTAAAAAATATATATATATTTTTAAAGTAATGTGACGGTGCAGTTGCTAGTAATGATATGACAATGGTCGTCATTGATAATATAATATCGATAGTAGATAAATGATAGCATCAAAAAATAAAAAAAATTAAAAATTATTTTTATTTTTATTTTTAAATTTTTAAAAATAAATTTTTATTTTATTTTTTGTTTTTAAAAATAATTTTTAAAAAACAGTTTACCAAATAAATTTTATTATTTTAAAAAAATAACAATTTTTAAAAGCAAAATAAAACACCACCAATATTTTTAGAACGGGCCGTGAAGGTGAGTGACAATATGTGTGTTTGTTTCGGTGTTTGCGCGCTCAATCGAACTTAAACACTAGCGCGGACTTAAACAATAAAAAACACAATGACGCCTGCTGTTCAACAATTTTGAGTAGTCCTTTGAATCCACACTGCTTATAATGACTTATGGTTCATGTCATTGATGGGTGGGTCCCAAAAGTAACCTTTTCATGTGAAAAGCACTGTGCTACATGCTTCCACGATGGAACAAGTCACGGTCAGTGGGGCTCAAAAAGTTCAGCTATGGTTTCCATGCTTTTTTTCTCCTTACTTCTAAGGGTGTGTTTGGTTTGGGAGATTTTATCTTATTTGATTTGTTAGTGGGATAGAAAAGGGATCGTTTATAATAAGGGCCAAAAATAAAGGAAGAGAAGAGAACAAGAGTTAAAATTTTGATTTCCCTATCACTCAAAAATTCAAATCAAATGAAAGAATAAGAACCCTCTCACCCCCTCCCCTCAAACCAAACACAATGTGTGTTTGATTTGATGGGAGGGAAGGAAAGTGGGAAATTTTACCTTATTTGATTTGTTAAAGGGGCAGAAAAGAGATCTTTTATAATGAGAGCTAAAATAAAAAGAGAGTCAAAATTTTGGATTTCCTTTCACTCAAAAATTCAAACCTAATGAGAGAATAAGGACTCCTCCTCTCAAACCAAACATGGTTTGAGGGGAGAGGAGGGAAAAAGAGGGGGTTAAATTACCTTTTTAGGTTGAAGATATTTAAATTTTGAATTGAAATTCAAATTTAAAATGAATGAGAGGGTAAATTTTAGGCGAAAATCTAAAATTTTAAAAAATGAGATAGTAAATTTTAGGTTTCTTGAACTCAAAAATATAATTTTCATCTCCTTCCCTCCTCTCAAACCAAACACACCCTAAAGGAGGGGAGAGGAGCGAAGCGGAATGGGGTAAATTATCTTTTTAGGTGGGAGGAACCCAAAATTTACACTCCTCCTCCCTTTAATGAGAGAATATTTTTTTTGATCAAAAGGACTTTAACGAGAGAATATTCTTCTTATTAAAATCTAAATAATAGACAATATAAAATAAAGAATAATATACAATATCAGCACACTAAAATAATGTAGTGTTGGTCCCTACACTCCTCACTCTCATGCAGACATGCTCACTAAAGGCCAAAACACAAGAAAAAAATCTTGTACGACACTCCTGGTATGATATTGTGGAAGCGTGCGTCATGGCGGCCAGAGGCTGGAGGGTTGCTAGGGTTGACCGAGAAGTCTTCGTCACTTTATTATTTCAGTGACGGTTTGGTCTCTTCACTAGAGTTGGGAATCAGGGTCGGCCCGGCCCTACAGGGCTGGCCCTTGACGGGCTAGGGCCTAACAGGGCCGGCCCTAGCGGGCTTGGGGTCAGGAAAATTGCAGTTTTTAAAGGCCCGGCCCGAGAGCATCAGGGCCAGGGCCGGGAAATCATTTTCACAATATTTAACTATTTTTCTTGCATATTTTCCCTAGAGAGATATAATTAGTAAATAACAACGATTAAAGTTTTGATTTAATACATAAATGTTGTCAACATTAAGGTTTAGATAACACGTCTCTTATAACAAACAAACACAGTTACTAATGTATAATCAAAGGTAAAATCATGTTCATAAATAACTCACACAAAGGTCAAAGTATAAGAAGGCAAGAAGCTAAATACTCTAACCTTTAAACAACATGAGTATGACGACTATCATTTTCACCTTCTTCGCCACTATCATCAATTTCAATGACATTTGATTGTGTTTCACTTTGAGAAGTAGGTTCAAGCAGTAAAATAATTATAACCTCTATAAAAAATCATATTTTATTAGGCAGAATAGTATATAATATGATTTTAGTCTAAATAGGCAGAACAATATACTCAAAAATCATACTCAAAAATCACAATATGATTCAATTTGACAAAACAATATACTCAAAAATCATACTCTATACAATATGAGGACAGAGTGACATATAGATTCAATAAGGTAATTTAAAAATGTAACATGGTTCCTTTTCAAGTAAAAAAAATAAAAAATAAACGGGCCTAAAGGGCCGGCCCGAGGCCCTCCAGGGCCGGCCCTTTTAAGCCCGAGGCCCTACAGGGCCGGCCCTTTTAGGCCCGACTTCATTTTAAGGCTACAATTTACAAGCCCGGCCCTTGAAGGGCCAGGGCCTAAAAGGGCCGGCCCGACGGGCTCGGCCCGTTTTCCCGGCTCTACTCTTCACTAGTTCATCTATGATTCATCTGTTGGCAAAAAAAAAAGAAAAATTTTGCTTATATTACTTGGTTCCACTGTATGAGGAACACTTAACTAAATACTCCTTCCAATCTTTTTTATAAGTAATTTTTTCTTTTTTAGAAATTATCTTAAATATAAACAATTTTTTTTGTGTCTCAAAACTTAAACCATTTTTTTCTTTTATACCCCTATTAAATATATAATTTTATATTAATTTTTTCTCACTTTCCACTAATTCTCTTTCATTTAATTATTTATTACTCATTCTCTTTCATATTTTGTACGCATTCTCCCTTATGTTTTTTTTCATAAGTAAATGCATAATTGGAAGAAATATAACATTTTTAACATATTTATTAATTCATTTTGCACGATCAAGTAAAGAGTTACTTATAAAAAGGATTGAAGGGAGTAATAAATAATTCAGATCAAAGCGGTGGTTAAAGATAATAAAAGAGAGAATAAATAAATTATTATAATAAGGAGAATTGAAGAAGAAAGAGATAATAAGAAAATTAATATTGTAAGAGTAATAAATATGAGAGAGAATCTGTGGTGGGGGAGAGAATGTGAGAAATATAAGTAATTAAATAGCGGTAAAATGGGAAAGTAATAGACATAAATTCAAACTTTCTCTCAGGGCCAGTTTGGTTCAAAAAAGAGGTGAGAATGAAAAGGAAAATATAAAAAAAGAATAGAAAAGAAGGGAAAATATTTTGCCACTAACTCGTTTATTTGCACTGAAAAAGAAAATGGATTGATAGAAAAAATTTTATTTGGTTGGAAGAAAATGAAATAGAAAAATGGGTAAAAGACCATATTGCCATTATTATTATTATTATTATTATTATTATTATTATTATATTAATTTCATCAACCCTACCCCATTAGTCAACATCATCACCATTATCAACTTCCTCCTTCTCATCTGTCAAATCATCACCCTCTCTGCATCATCGTCGTCGTCGACCTCTTCCTCCTCCTCTGCACTGACGGATCTGCAGCGGCGCCGGCAAAAAGCCCACTGTTGGCTTCTTCCTCCTCCTCCGTCAACCTCTCTGCATCATCACCACTGTTGACCTCTTCCTCCTCCTCCACACTGACGGATCTGCAGCAACGATGGCAAAGAGCCCACCATCGACTTCTTCCTCCTCCTCCGTCAACCTCTTCGCATCATCACCACTGTCGAAGAGGGGTAAGTTGGTATTCTTCCATTTTGTAAGCTTGCTGGAAAATGAGTTCCCACCATTTTTTGTGTGAAACCGATTTTCCCATGAATAAGGGAAAGATGCCCTGCCACCGGAAAACATTTTTTGGAGAAAATGGGAACTAAACAGCCGCCGCCCGACTGAAAATGGCTATTTTCCTTTCATTTCCTTTCCCTCTATTTGCGTTGAACCAAATGGGCCCACAATGTTTTTTATAAGGGTAAAGCGGAAAAAATACTCATGTTAATTTGTCAAACATGCATCAGGCATCATATTAAAACCTTGAGTGCAACAGTGCTTATGGACATTAGAAATCAGATAAAAAATGCCATGCCAGTTAACTACTCAAAATGAGATCCGACTTTCCTCCTTTACAAAGGAGGGTCTGCTGCATCATCTGGATCGTTGAGATCTGATCCAACGATCCAAATACTACAAAGGAGGAAAATTGATCCCCTCAAAATGTCTGTTATTTTTTCACTTGTGGGTTCTACTAGGGCCCGTTTGGTACGTTGGAATTGATTTTGATGGAAATGGATATGGAAATGGAAATAGAAATAGTGTCTAAAAGTATGTTTGGTATGTCATGGAAATGAGATCTAATTTTTGTATAAAAATACCAAAATGTCTTTCAATTTTTTTTTAATTTTTTTTGAAGGTAGTGGAGGGTAATAGATGGAAATGATCACATGGAATTGTAAATCCTAGCTTTTGAGATGGAATTTATTTGATGGAATTGGGCTTAATTGAATTCTACATGGAATTCAATTTCAAGGACAATTCCATCATACCAAACATGTTATCAGTAGGAATTCATTTTCAATTCCAATTCTATCTCCTCAATTCCACTGTACCAAACAGGCCCTTAGTGTCCAGGTGTCCCCACATCTTCATTTTTTCAGCCTAACCTTCTCTCACTTCACTCCTCTCTTCCCTCCATTGCTCTTGCTCCATTCCCTTTCAACTCCTTCTTCGACGACCCTCATCTCCAACATCATCCCTCTCTCGATTTTATCCATAATAATCATCATCCTCATCTTTCTGCAGTTCTTCACCTTTCCTCAGTACTCAAATAGTGACGGAAGATGAAGGGTTGGAGAGAGGAACATCATCCTCATCTTTCTGCAGATTGGGATTGTCTCAATGATGTTCCTCTCTCCAACCCTTCATCTTCCGTCACTATTTGAGTACTGAGGAAAGGTGAAGAACTCAGGAAAAGGCAGCTTTGCAGAAGGGCTCGATTCCCATGTGCCCTCTCTCATGCTTGACTCCTACGTCCAAAGGATACTTCATTCTAAAGACCTACTGATTTCTCCAATCAACTAGGGTTTAATTGTTTCATTATTTGTGTTTTAATGACTAGTTTGTGTGTGTGTATAACTGCATTGGTTTCTAGGTTCTCAGAAACAAAGAGAGGGCACAACTTCTCTGCTGGACGCTTGTTCTCTCCTTGCATCTGGTGTCGGTTGAACAAGGTGGGTAGTCGCAAATCTCTTTTGGGGGTTCGAATTTATTGATTTCTTTCAGAGGTGGGTGTTCGATATATTTCAGAGGTGAGAGATGGGTGTTCAGTCTAAAGACCCTCTTCACCAAACCCATTAATATATCACCTGCCAGGTACATGTAAAAGAGTAGAATATTACAGCTGGATAAAAAATGGGCCCCACACAAACAACTTAACCGACGTTTGGTCTATTGGGCGGAAGTTGCATTTTTGTATCATTTTGAAGTCTTTCGCGCACCCAAAGTTTTAATACGGTGCTAGCAGCGGCTCTTTTCAGATATTACATGAGGATATATGTACCTTGACCTTCTTATAAATAGGAACAGAAAATATTTGGGGGTTGTTTCTTATAAAAATCATCTGAAGGAGTACATGACCATGAGGCTTGGTCCCACTCTCCACTCTTCATTGTGTCTCCCTGATGCTACTAAAATTTAATTATGTATAGTAAGTATATGGGTTATGAAAATAATAAATGATGAATCAAGGTTATCCCAAAAGACTCAATCCAACTAATGATTAGGTATTAAATTTTCTTGCTTTATTTAAGTTGAACAAATCAGAACTATTTTTAATATGAGTGAAGAAAAATTAAATAAAAAACAGATTAATAATAATAATAATAACTTTTTCAAGAACAAATTCTAATGTCAAATAGGGCAACCTAGAGTCACTAATCCCTTGTCTGTTTCTTAGATTTTATCCCCACTAAATTAATATTTAACTTAACTTAATCAGCTAATTTAGAGTATTAATGCCTATAAATACTTGTCAGTCCATTTATATACGTACCTCAATTAATTATGCAATATTTCACATAATTAAATAAGATGTAATTTACATCGGACTCACTTCAATTTGATTATATGGAGCTGCTAGATATATGTCTATCATAAATACAAATTAGATTAAAATCTAATTCCACGTTATTTAATGTCAAGATCAATTAGATTATGTGGAACAGTGAACAGCAATCTCCAATCCAGTCAGCCTCCCTTCTCCTTCTTCGATCGTTCTAATATGCTCTCCAATTCTTGCTCACCAAGCCAGACAAGGAGAGAAAGAAGAGCCGCCCCAACGCTGCTCCTCTCTTCCTTTTTTATATGATAGTTGGCTGCTTCCCTTAATGGAGAGTAGGTGACTCCCTTTCACATGTGCAGCTGTCTCCTCTCTTGCAATATGGTTCGTGGCAATCTCATTCAGGAACAGCGCCTCCCTTCTCTTCTTCTTCCAGCTCGTGCCTCTCCGAGAAAGACGCTGCCCTTCCAATCAATCCTGAAAGTCTTCCTAATGGACAGCAGCCCTCCTTTTATTCAATATCGGCTGCCACTTTTTTTTTTTTATATCATTGACTTTCTCTTTTCTTATGTTTCCACCGCCTTGCTTTTTTTATTTCCAAAATTGTGGAGGCTTTTTGACAATGGGATTCCAATTTTGCTGCTCTTGTATCGCCAAGTTTGAATTTCTCTACATTTCTCTTACCCATGATTGATGGTGATATCATGATCACCGTATATTCAAGAGGGAAAATGGTTAATTAATAAGCAATAGCATACACATATATGGCCACGTGCATGTGCTATGTATTCCAACTCTTTCCTTTCACTCTCCCTTTCAATTGCTTCTAGTAAGATGTCGGCTCGTCATTTTTTTTCCCTTTAGTCAAAGAATTCAACTATTCCACCCTCAAAACACGTCATTTCTTGTCAAATAGACAAAATCAAAATTAATAAAGTAACTCTTCTTTTTAGGATTTTTTTTATTTTAGAATTATAAATCATATTATTTTTCTCCTAAACTTAACTCCTTCTTTTTTAATTAAAAATAAAATATTTAGAATCAAATGCCCAAGATAATATACCATATTGATTTGATTTTATAATCATAAAATCTCACAGAAATCTTTTAAAATTACATAAATAACTCTTTAAATATTTTTAAAATATTTTTTAAATATATTAAAAATGGAGAGTTATCACTCCCACTTGGATTAAATATGAAACACTAATCCAAATGAGTATGGCCGTTTCAACGACCATATTTGTTGTTTGCAGTGACAATCTGTAAAATCTTGAAGCTTGATATCTAAATATATCAAATTTTCCATTTTGTTTGACGGAGTTTGCTATTTGCCTATTTCTACGTGTTATTAATAATGGAGTCTCTAGTATCTTCTCTTTCTGGAATGGAATTTACTGAGAGGAAGCTATGAAAAAGGGATCGCAGTGTTCTCTCTCTACGATTTGCAAACATGCAACTCCCGCGCTATTCTAAGAGGAGGCGGATGCCCCTATGCATGTGATACAATTCGTTTCTTGAACTTACCAAAACATAATACTCCCTCCGGTCCTAATTATAGGACAATATTTAAGAGTTGATCTTGGTCTTAATTATAGGACAAAGTTTTGATTTTTATCAATTTCTTCCCAAAATACCCCTTTTTGATACTTTCTCAATAATAATTTAATAAGAGTATATCGAAAATTGTTGAGGGAGATTGACGATGTCGGATTGTATGAGAGCTTGGAGAAGTCGCGTGTGAGACAATAGAGGTACAAGAAAAAATAAAGAATCAACGTAATTAGATGTCATTTTAAATTTTAAATAATGATATTTTAGGAAAATAAATATGATTAACTAATTTAACCACTATCCTTAATTTTTCTAAAGTTAGGTAAATATGTTTTATAATTAGGACCGGAGGGAGTACCAAAAAAGAGAATATAAAGAATATAAAGTTTATATACTCGTTTGAAATAGTTTATTTTTTGACAATAAGTGTTTATAAATCGTGATTTACGTTATATGAAATAAGTATGTGAGGGAAGTTTTATCTCGACTTACGTAATAAGTGTTTATTAACTCCTAACAAACAGTACCAAACACACACTATAATTATTTTAAAGGGTAAAAACGAATAAATTGCCTAAAATTACTTGGTTAAAATTTAGACGCGCCACCATGGAGATGTATATGCTAGGTCAGTGATGCTATCAAATTTTATGTAAGTACTGTAAGCTTGCGGTTGTAGAAATAATATAATAAATTGAGGGGGTTGGTCGTTTCATACAAATTTAAGATAATTGATAATTAGATATTAAAATTTTTATTTTTCTTAAGTTAAGCAAATCAAAGAAAAAAATGAAATTAGAAAATCAATTTAAATGAAAGAAAAATTAGTAAATATAATATTTCAAGATTCTAATTGATAAAAACAACTTTGAATGACTAATTCTTTTTTTTTTTTGGCAAAAAAAAAAAAGACAAATTCCTTTTTAAAGTTTTAGAACATGTAAGTACCCAAGTTAAATGTACTTAATGTTAATTTGTTAATCTAGAATTTTAATGGATATAAATATCTTCCAATTCTTCATTCCACTCTCTCAAATTAAATTTATTATTCTTAACTAATTCACTCTAATATGATTATATAGATCTAATGGATATATTCTTATCCTATTGATAAATTCAAATAAATTTTAATCCGTATTACTTAATCATATAGTCTAATTAAGATCTCTCTTCCAAGACTAATCTAAATTCTCCAATTTCATATTTAATTAGCGGTGATCAAGCACAAAATATAGAAAATAATACAAAATTAAATAAATAAATAACAGAAAGCTTAAATTATCTGGTTCATCTCAAATCCCCAAATTAGTTAGTTAAAATCACCCAGGGATCGCTTTACACACAATCATCATCTCAACGACAATAACCAGATTCAGAGACATAGGGAAGATAATCAGAATTTGTAAACAAATCAAAGGGAATAATCCAAAGAATAGAAATCTCCAACTCCGGTTCAGATTTCTCATGAGGAAGAAGATCAAAATGGTGAACAATACTCGAACAAGTCTCCTTTGCTCACAGACATTGAACCCATGGTTGCTATTCTCAGATTTAAATAATGAAAAAACGATTCCTCCTCTCCTTCGATTCAGCTCCCGTAGCTCCTCCCTACGGTTTTCAGCTCACTCTGCCTCCCTCCGGTTCAGCCAAGAAGGGAAGAAGACGAACAACAGTCCAGAAATGTCGCCTCTCTGGTTCTGATTTCCCAAAAAAAAAGGGACTATGAACAGTGATTATGAACAGTATCGTGAACAGAGCGATAAACAGTGATCTATCCTCTTTTTTCCCCGTCCAGCCGCCTCACTTTTTTTTTTTGGCTCGTCCTTTTCCTTTGATCTTTAGGTCTCTATTCCTTTCTCTTTCAAAAACGGTAGGCTGTGATTTGCAGAGAAACGAAAGACAAAAATAAATGAAAGGAAAACATCAAAAGATAATACAACAACAACCTATATCTTATTAGGTGGGGTCGGTTACATGGATCGTATGACGTCATTGTATTTTATCAAAAATCATATCTTTAGATATATTATTAATCAAAAGATCTCTTTCAATGACCTCATTAAGCTTTCGCTTTGGCTTTCTGCAACCTTATTTTACAGGACTTCATACGGCTTGATCAACCCTCCACATCAGTGCATTCAATGGTCTTTGTTAAACATATCCAAACCACCTCAAACGATTTTCTACCATTTTTCCTTTAATAGAGGTCACTCCAACTCGTTCACGTATATGATTATAGCGAATCTTATCTTTTATTGTATGACCAAACATCCATCTCAACATCCTCATTTCAGCCACCCCCATTTTATGCTCATGTTGTCCTTTTAAATCCTAACACTCACTACCATACACTACAAAAAAAAAAGGCATTTCGTAGCGGTTATATTTAACCACTATAAATATTGACATCTGTAGTGGTTATAACGTGAAATGCTACAACATTGTAGTGGCAAGCAACGGGCCAAGTGGCGACACTGATTGACAACATTATTTATAGTGGTTAAAAGGAAAAAACCACTATAAATATGACGCAAGTTTTCCACCAAAATTTGCCGTGGTTATATTGTAGCGTTACATCATAAAGACTGCTACAAAGTTCGCGCAACTTGGCACCACCAAGCCGCGCCATTAGTGTAGCGGTTAAATTTTCATAACCGCTACAGAACAATTTGAAGTGGTTTTTTAACCATAACCACTACAAAACTTGAAAGGTTATGATATTTGTAGTGGTTATAGTATAACGGCTACAAAGTTTTGCCGCCCTAACTTTTTTGTAGCAGTTTATGTAAGGGTTATTTTAATAACCGCTACAAACTCCACTGCTATAAAAGCTCGCCGCCCTCTTCATTTTCCCATTTGACCATTTTGTTTCTTGAAGTTTCTTTGAGTGTTTTCCTTGAGATTTGAGCGTTCAAATATCTGTTGAAGAGTTTTCGCTGCAGCATTTCTCATTAGCCTCATTTGAAGTACGAACAATATGTATTTTATTTTTATTTTTATTATAAAATGTGTGGCTAAATTGGTTTTTTTTCTTAATTTTTGTAGTTCATATAGCTTTAGGGATGGACAAGGGGAAGGAGCCCAAGGTCCCCGGACCAATTCTGTGGGGTAGTAGCAGCAGAGGAGGGGGAGTAGGAGGGGGCAACACGGTGGGAGGGCAACCGCGCCATTTCAACCCATCTCTCCACAGCAGCCACAGGAGTTGGGCCTACCACAGCCACTGAGACGATCCCATAGGAGACGATTGCACCAGAGGTGCCTGATTTGGGAGAGGGAGAGATCAGCGCCAGTGACTATGACACGAATGAAGACTTCGAGATCCCTATTCCTATCAGAGAGATAGAGCGGTTCCTGGATAAGGAGGAGGTGCAGGACCAAAACAACTTACAACGGTCGTCTTCTCGGTTTACTGGGTTTGAGGTGCAGGTCCAAGGTAAATATAATTTTGTATTTAATAAATTAATTATTTAAATTTAAAATGTTAAATTTGAATTGCAATTTATCTAATGTGCGGTAAATTGTGCAGATGCGCAGGGAAACCAGTCCACGAGGAGGTTGGATGTGACCGGTCTGAACAGCTTGGATCTGACACTACAAGTTGTAGTTCCATGGAATGAGGGCACGGACCAGTCCATTGACAATGGGGGTCACATGTTCAACCGCTTCCTGAACGAGTTAGGCTCAAATTGGATGCGGTTCTCCCTTCACTTCAAGACGTGAAGGAACGTTTCGAAGGGGCCGAAGGACCTGGCGTAGAAGGAGGTGGTGCAGTAATTAAAAGAATTTAATATAATTATATTTTATGTAAGTAATTATATTTAATTGTCTTACTTTTTAATAGTAATTATATTTAAATATTTTTTTCAATGGTGTTACAGCTTAGGTTTGCCATCCGGGACAACCGGAAGAGGTACACGCTAATAAAGATGGGCGACAGCTAGAGGAACAGGAGGAACCGTTTCTTTCATAGTATGGATAAGGATGGGACGATTCCTCTGCAGCAGCTGATCGAGAACATCCTGGACGACGTCCCGCTGAATGATTGGATGAGTTTCGTCTAGTACAGGAGGAGCGCTGAGGAGCAAGTAATGTATTTATAATTATAATTTAAATTTAAATTTAATTATTTTTATGATTTTAATACATTTAATATTTTTTTCTCTAGGCACTTTCTCAAAGGAATATAAGGTGCCGTGGGCAGCAAACGATCCATCACACAGTAGGATCGAAGACCTTTACTGTCACTTACAGCGTGTTGGTAACTTTCCACAAGATCAGTTACTTGTAGATGGTTATTTCATATTATAAATCTAGTTGTGATAATACTAATTTAATTTTTTTACTTATTGTTCGCTATCACACATAGACATCGTGACGGGACTCTAACCTCTCAGCAGGCAGAGGCGACCATTATAAGTGAAATTGATTATTATATTTTTTTATAAAATCAACTTTATTATGAAAGATTTTAATAAGTAATTGTTTCATAAAATGGCAAGAGTGGATGCAGCAGTCGCAAGCTGAGATGTGAGAGACCCAAACTAGGAGTCATAAGGGTCTGTGGACCCCACAGCGCCAGGCGCCAAACCTAGCATGGTCTACGGTAGGAGCGCAACCTATGAGGCTGGCAGCTCTAGAGCTCAGACGTTCGGGGTCATACGTCCGAGGGACGAGTAGGTTGAGGAGCTACGCTCAGATTTGGCCAGGATCCAGGCTGTAGTAGCTCAGCAGGAGTAGCATATGCAACAGCAGGCCGACTTCTACTACGCTCAGCAGTCGCAGTGGGGCGAAATCACGGACGTCATGCTCGAGCGGTCGTGGAGTCGCCTGTTCCCCGATGAGGAGCATCCACACAGGTTCCCCTATCCCTTGGTTCATCGTCCAGCCTCCTCCTCCTAATGATGATGATGCTGTTAACTCTGTCCAGCACCCCGATCCAGCGGCCCCGGAGGGAGCCCCACTGAGGAAGGATCGGATGATCAACCTCCTGCTAGTTAATTTAGGACATTTGTATTTTTTTTTGAAACATTTGTAAATAAACCTGTATATTTTATTTTCAGAAATTAAATTCTTGTTGTGTTTTACAATAGTTATATTTATATTTTATGACAGTTATTTTTGTATTTTTAAAACTAAAAAAAATAAATTAATAAATATTTGTAGCGGTTTTATTGTAAAACCGCTACAAATATTCAAATTTCAAGATATCTATAGCGATTATATGGAAAAAATCGCTACAAAAATTGTAATATATTTTAATATAAAAAACATAAATTTTAATATATTTGTAGTGGTTATATTTCCTAAACCACTACAAATGTTTTTAGAGGAGCATTGGAGGGAATTTCAAAATTCAGATATTGAATATTAGTAGCGGTTACCTTAATAACCGCTACAAAAATTCAACATTTGAATTTTCAATTTCCCTCTCATTGTCTTTCAAATTTGTAGCGGTTTTAGTAGTAACCGCTACAAAATGATATCTCTTTTTTCCAATGGTCATGAACATTTGTTGCGGTCTTTTATTTATAACCGCTACAAGTACAAAAAATATTTCAATTTGAATTTCTTCTAGCACTGAAATCTATAGTGATTGATAAAATAAAACCGCTACAAATAAATATTTGTAGCGGTTGCACTGATTTAACCGCTATAAGTGGACATGAATTTTTCTCAATCTTGCCAATGGCTTGATATTTTGTAGCGGTTATATGCATAAAACCGCTACAAATATTCAATGTGGTAGCGGTTATCGTAGCGGTTTTATAACCGCTATAAAATGTTAAACGTTGGAAAATCTTTATGTAAGCTTTCAGGCATTTGTAATTTTCTATTCACTCATCTTTTTAACTATACTTTCTTCTCTCTCATTAGTAGTTATGGATAAATCATGGATCAGGTTGCCACGCAATTCTCTAAAATATTTGTATGGATTAAACAATTTCTTAGATTTTGCATTCACTCATGCCAGCTGTAATGGCAAGATCGTCTGTCCATGTCGGAGTTGCAAGTTAAAGAAGTGGCATGCACAACAAGTTATTAAGGAACATTTGCTTGTGAAGCCTTTCCTGGACGACTATACATTTTGGGCAGTTCATGGTGAGAAGGCCGGTATGAGATATGATGATGCTCTTTCTTGAAGTTCACAAGTTGGAGTTCAACTAGATGAATATGAACCAATTAATTATGCTGTGCGTGATGCTTTTGGATTTCAAGGCGACAACTTCAACGAAGAAATGCACGGTTTAGAGCCGGTGTTCATGAGGAATGCAGTAGCTCTGGATTTTTTCAGCTTGATGGATGAAGCAGATCGTCCTTTATATCAAGGTTGTCGAAAATACTCTAAATTATCTTTCTTGATCAAGTTGTATCATATCAAGTGCTTGTATGGAATCACATATAAGGGAATGTCAATGTTGCTCGAATTATTACAAGATGCATTCCCCGACACGGAGAGTCCCACAACATTCTATAAGGCCAAGAAGATTATCAACAGGTTGGGGTTGAACTTTCAGAAGATTGATGCATGCCCGAACGATTTTATGCTGTATTGGGGAGACGATTCCAGTAGGGAGACTTGAAAGAGATGCCACATATCGAGGTACAAGACAATTCAGAAGGGAAAAAAGCAGAAGAAGAAACCTACAAAGATTCTCAGGTGCTTCTTTTTGAAGCCGCGCCTACAAAGATTGTTTATGTCGTCCAAAACGGCAGAGTACATAAGGAGGCATGACGTTAATAAGAATGAAGACAGTAAATTAAGACATCCATGGGATGCAGACGCCTGGAAAATAATTGACAACGACTTTCCATCTTTCACGGCTGACCCCAGAAATGTTTGGCTTGCTTTGACAACCGACGGTTTCAATCCATTCGGGAATCTTAGCACAAGTTATAGTATTTGGCCGGTAGTCTTAGTTCCCTATAACTTGCCCCCTGAATGTGTATGAAACAAAGCTCCTTCATTATGTCTATGATCATTTCAGGCAAAAAGGCACCAGGTAATGACATCGATGTGTATCTCCAACCGCTTATTACAGAATTGCTTGACCTGTGGAATGTCGGCATCGAGACGTACGACGCTTACGGGAAGACATTGTTCAACTTGCGTGCAGCTTTGATGTGGACGATTAGTAACTTTTCTGGCCTTGGCACATTATCTTGTTAGAATGTGCATACTGAGTCGGTGTGTTCGGCTTGCAATTTTGACTCTGACACAGTGTGCCTTCCCTACAGCCGAAAGTGGTGCTTTATGGGGCATCAGATATTTCTCGATGGAAGGCATAAGTTCAGATTGCAACGGAATCGCTTCAATAGGAAATCAGAAAAAAGAGGACCACCTTAGATTTTGTCTGGTACATATATCTTACAGCAGCTTGAGTATGTTGAATTCGAATTTGGAAAAAGCAACGATATATTACAAGCTCGCCAAAAAATGCGCAGGACTTCGGTGCCTCAACAGTGGAAGAAGATAAGTATTTTCTTCTCTATTCCATATTGGAAATCTAATTTACTTTACCACAGTCTTGATATCATGCACATTGAAAAGAAAGTTTCTGATAATATGCTATATACGCTGCTTAATGAACCCGACAAGACAAAAGATCATTTTCAAGCGAGAAAAGATTTATGTGCTATGGGAGTTCGTGAAGACTCTTGGCTAGATGAGCATGACAAATTTCAACCGGCAAAGTTTACCCTCATAAAGCAGAATAAGAAAGTCTTCCTTGCGATAGGTATTCAAGTAATATTTCTCGATGTATTGACTTGCAGGCTCGAAAGGTTGCTCGTCTGAAGAGTCATGACTCATGTTCTTATGAAACAATTACTCCCTCTGGCTATAAAAAATGCACTTCCTCCCGTTATACCCATCCTTTTAGTGGAACTTTGTTCTTTCTTTGGAAGTTGTGTTCCAAGATTTTGATCGTTGAGGAGCTCGATCAGCTGTAGTTTAAAATCATTTTTATACTTTGTCATTTGGAGATGATCTTTCCTTCATCCTTTTTCAATGTGATGGTTTACCTTACAGTCCACCTTATTCATGAAACAAAGCTCGCTAGACCAGTCCAATATATTTGGATGTATCCGATTGAGAGGTACTCATTTTAAATATGTGCTTCATTGTTAGTTCCTATGTTTGTTAGTCGCCCTTTTCAGCATTTAGTATCATTTTTCCCTTCTTTACTTCGTAAGTTTCTTGGGAAATTAAAATCTTACGTAAGGAAAAAGGCGTGGCCAGAAGGTTCTATATCTGAAGGCTATATAGGAGATGAGGTGCTGTATTTTTGTTCAAGGTACTTTGATGACCTTGAGACGGCTTTCAACCGCCCACCTCATGTTGACAATTGTTCTGAACCTGCGCCAACATCAGGAGAATTTATCCCTTGTGTTGGTAAACCAGTTGGAGGAACTAAGAACTTCAAACTAACGGCAACTGAGAAGTTGCAAGCATATAAACATGTCTTGATTAATTGCACTCAAGTTTAACCTTTCATACAGTAAGAATTGTACACTCATATGTTATTCTATATCTTACGTAATATTTTTCACTTTCATTTCACTATCGCCTTTCCATGATTAATTGTAGGGAATTCAGAAGTCATGTTAAACATCAACTCAAAATCCGTATACAAACATCCTCCGAAGTTGACAAAAAGGTCCACAGAGAATTCCCAAGCTTGTTTGCGCACAGAATACTAAATGACCACAACCCATACTCATCAAATTTCAGAGCTCTCGCAATCGGCCCTCTAGATCATGCAAAAAGGTTTACATTATACAATATCAATGGTTTCAAGTTTTGCACGGTTTCACAGGATCAAGGATTGTAAATTCAAAATTCGAGTGTTTATGGCACATTTGGGACTAGGAGTTATGCGAGCAGCAGTGACGCCAACATGCAGTTCGAAGGTGTTCCTTACTATGAAAAGCTTCTTGATGTCGTCGAACTTAATTACCAAGGCCGTTTCACCGTGACGCTGTTCAAGTGTTTGTGGGCAAATACCACTACTTCCTAAGAGCTAACAACTGACGACTTAGGGATCACATTAGTCAATTTCTCATGGCCAATTCATACTGGTAATTCTGAAGATGATGAATCGTATATTCTTGCCTCAGAGGCACATCAGGTTTATTATGTCAAGAACGAGAGATTGTCACATGGTCGTTCATTTTAAGCCACGAGACCTTTACGACATGGGTGAAGGCGATAACATCACCTATGAGTGTGAGCTATTTTAGCTTGCCAATTTCGAAAACTTATTCCTTGAAGGCGATGACAATTTACCTATATTTCGGTGCGTTTTTTTAAGTTCACATAATTTAAATTAAATTTTTTAACAAATTAATATATCACTAACAATTTCTGTAGGGTTGACAAGGATGAATGATTAAACAAATTATGTTTTTGTCTTAAAAAATATTAAAAAAATTATATTTAAAAAAAATTAATAAATATTTGTAGTGGTTATAAAGCCGCTACAAAAACATAAAATAACTGCTACTAATAAAAATCGCTACAAAACTTGCCACACTAACCGCTACAAGTGCAACGCAGATCCCTAGAAATACATACCCCCACCACATCTCATTTCAAATACTCCCCCATTTTTTTCCACCTAACCCTTTTTTCATTTTCTCTCATTCACAAATTTTTTTCTATGAGTTGAATAGCAGAATAAGGTGATCCAATATGGTAACAAGTTTTTAAATTTTTTATTTTAATACTTTTTTCCTTCGCATAAAATTTATTCTCATTATTTTTTTTTGCAGATATTTAAGAGCTTTTTCTCATTTGCACCTATTTTCCTTACACAATCATAAACACATTGTAGTAGACAACATAATAGTGCTTTGTTACCTAGGCATCCTCAATAATATTATCAATACAATCTTCATTCTTTTCCAACTAAATTCAAACATCCCTTTTTAATTATAAATGAGTTACACTATTGTATAATAAACTAATTAAATTTGCTAAACTACTAAAATAATAAACTATTTAATTTAATATCAAAAAAGGGCAACAAATGATTGTACTTTTTTTTTAATTTTTGCTTAAATTAGTAGCGGTTTCATCAAAGGCGCCATTTTCAAATGAAAATTTATTTTTTGGCACAAAATTTGAATTTCACTGAAATTAGTAGCGGTTATGAAACCACTACTAGTTTATGGCGCCATTTTTAAAATTTATATTAGTAGCGGTTCATAAACCGCTACAAAGTGTAGTCCAGTTTTTATTTTTCATTTCCCACCTTCCAAATTTCAATGTTTGCTATTTGTAGCGGTTATAAAACCGCTACAAAGTTTAGAGAAAATGAATTTTTCTCTTGGCTTTGTTGTAGCGTTGGTTTTAACCGCTACAAATATAGTAGCGAGCATTATGCATGAGTAGCGATTTAAAAAAACCGCTACAAATCTACTTGTAACAGTGGATTTAGTAGCAGTTTTAGGAACTACTACTAATGAAGTTAGTAGCGATTAAAACCGCTACTATAGGCCTTTTTAACCGCTACTAAATTATAGTTTTTTTGTAGTGATATAGCATTGCTAGTTTTATAGCAGTACGGTGGAACTTCCCTTTTACTTTATTAGATACTTTTCGATCAGAAATAACTCTAGTAGCTTTTCTCCATTTATACCATCCAGCTTGAATTCTATGATTGACATCTCTATCAATTTTACCATCTTGTTGTATAGTTGATCCCAAATACCGAAATTTTGTCACTTGCGAAATAACTTGCCCCCCAATTTAACTTTCACTTTATTTTGACCTTGTCTTTTATCATACTTACAATGCATATATTCAGTTTTGCTCCTACTCAGACGAAAACCCTTCACTTCCAAAACTCATATCCATATCTCAAGTTTATAATTAATTTCCTCCCTGGATTCAGCCAATAGAACTATATCATCTACAAAAAGCATGCATTTAGGGATCTCCTATCTTATAGGCTCAGTTAGAACATCTACCACTAGGTTAAACAAATAAAGGCTCAAAGCTGATCCCTGATGTAGGCCAATCCTTATAGTAATGTCCTTTGTTACACCTCCAAGCATTCTAACATTGGTTGTAACCCCCTCATACATGTCCTGAATGGTTTTGATATATGCAAACCACACTCTCTTCTTTTCCAAGGCTTTCTAGAGTATATCTCTTAGCACACAGTCATATGCTTTTTCCAAATCAATGAAAACCATATGCAAATCTCTTCCTTTTCTCCTATACTTTTCCATAAACCCCCTTAATAAATAAATCGCTTCTGTTGTAGACCTTCCTGACATGAATCCAAATTGGTTTCCAGCAATTTCAGTCTTCAACCTCAACCTGCGTTCAATCACCTTTTCCCATAATTTCATAATATGACTCATAAGCTTAATTCCTCTATAGTTTGCACAATTTTGAATATCCCCTTTATTCTTATAAATAGGAATCAAAGTATTTTTCCTCCACTTATCCGGCATTTTCTTGAATCGTAAAATCTTATTAAATAATTTTGTTAGCCACAAAACACTCTCTTCACCCAAATATTTCCAAACTTTAATAGGAATCCCATCAGGCCCAACAGCTTTACCATTTTCCATTTTCTTAAGAGCTTCCCTAACCTCGCCAACTCGAATCCTGCGGTAAAATGACAAATTGAGATCACCTTCTCGAGTTGTCAAATCTTAGCAATCACAATGCCCTCCCCCTCTATCATTGAACAACTTATAAAAGTAAACTTTCCACCTATTCTTAACATCTCCATCAGTAACCAAAACTTTGTCTTTTTCATCCTTTATACACCTCACTTGATCCAAATCTCTCGATTTTCTCTCCTTGTTCTTTGCAATCTTGTAAATCTTATGCTCTTCCGCTTTTGTTCCTGACTCCTTATAAAACTCCTCATATACTTTATTACGAGCTTCACTCACTGCCTTCTTAGTCTCCTTTTTAGCCAAACAATACATTTCCCAATTATCAACATTATTACACAATTGGAAGCATCAAAAGATAATACTAATAATAAAATGATAAGATAAAATTTTCTATTATTATTTTATTTTCTAAACTTGAAAGCTCTTATTTTAATTTGAAATCCCTAAATAATGTACCCAATTAATATCTTATCAAAATCTCATAAAATTTCTCAAAATTTATCTAAAAAACTCTTAAATATTTTCAAAAATATTTTAAGTATACTAAAATTGGAGAGTTATCGACAGCTATAATTACTTTGCCCATTCCTTATGTTTTCCACCTTGTAAAAAAAGAACTAGTGGATGAGTCAATTACTTAGTTAATCATTTACAAAGACTTGGACTTTTTAGTTGTATACTGTGACAAAGACCTGACGCGCGTACCAAAAAATGTAAGTTCCAACAGCACGTGTTTGTTTATATTTAATCCTATTCCTCTAAAGCGTTACGGCATAATGTATTTCTCTCAAGCCTTTCACCAAAATTTACAGCGTATGATGAAGATCACTATTTTGTGTAGACGCTTACTTGACTGGCTCCGAAATGGTTTTGTTCCTTCCAAGACTGTCTTCTTCGTCTGGGGTAATTATTAGAAGCCACATCTTCATATCGACATGTTCTTGTATCAATTTCTATTGACAAACTCACTTCTTCCTTTATTGATATTTAATTTGTAATTCAGGTTTAGTTTTCGGCTATGCCTTGTGAAAAAGGCAGTGGTGGACGTTTTGTTTGACATCCTTCACGATGACGGTCTAAGCGTATGGAAAGCTACTGTTTTGACGATTATGCTAGATTTGATATCAGCTCTGTTCAAACTTGGTCTAAGTGTATCGGATGCTTACACAGGTAGCTTCAGTGTCATTATCCTCTGCACCGGAGCCTACGCTATGGTACGCTATCTGGCTGGTTTCAAGATTCTCAAATTATTAAAGTCTGAAATCTGAAAGCCTTCATCGAGTTTTTCATTCTAAAACCAAATAGCTAGCTAGATTCTGATCGATCATGAGTTCTTAGTTGAAATATATGAATGAGTTTTCGGACTCCCTTTTGTTGATGCAGACCATAGTATTACAAATTGTGACAGAGAAAAGAGCATGGGTGACTAATGTATTTATGGGTGTCTAATGTATTTTTTTATTTAGAGTCTTAAATCTTTGAAAAATCATAAAAAATTAAAAAAAAAATTTATTTTTTCTTATAAGATATCAAAATATCACTTATTTCATATATATAATCAATGATCTACAAAATCATATAAAATACATTTGAGAAGTTCCTAAAATTAGAGATAACAGGAAAGACATATTAGGCCAGCCCTGGCCCGTAGAAAAGAAAAGGCATGGCGTCTCCACTCTCAGAGACGCCTCACTGGAAACTTTATTTCCATGACATAAGCTATGTAAAAATACAAAATATTAAATCTAGAATATTAAAATTTAATTTGAACGGTTCATATTTCTGTGTTCATTGCTTCCGAAACCAATTCATTCGCCTCTAATTGCAGGGTCTGATTCTATTCTGGATCTGGAGTTGCCCTGGGACTACAGATCTCGGCACGTTGATTTCCGCAGTGGTCCTGACTGCGTTAGGCAAAGCCGCACAAGAGCCAACTTTCAAACATTATTTTGATTATCAACTCAGTGAAGCAGTGAGAAGTAATAGTAACACAAATGACAATAACAGCGGAAGTAGTAGTAGTGGTACAAATTTGTGGTGGCATACTGCTTTCTTGGCTGGCTGTACTGCAGCTGTCTTTGGCTTAGGTGAAGCTGATAATTGGTCGACAACTTTGGAAATTTCATCTTATATTATGGGAGCTTCGTATTTGTTATTCTTCCTTGGAATATTTTGCTATTATCCTAATGAAGAACCCTCAGAAAGCCCTCAGCTGACTACCAGTTGTAGGGTCATTAAGGCAGCTAATAACAAGGAAGGATTGCCCTATCCTTGTTCAGAGGAGGGCTATTACTCCGACAGGATCAATGAAGAAGGTTCAAATAATAATGTTTCCGAGGATTCATTTAATCGGAGCAATAGGGAGGAGACAAATGGAGAAGTAATTTGCACGGTGGAGCAAGTGGGGGAAGTGAAGAGCCTTTATCCTATCATACCGTTGGGGTGTATGCTCTTTGGATACAGTTTGGTTTCGGCTGCTGGTAGCACTTTCTTTATTCAACAAGCAAACAACCTTAATCATAATGTTGGTCCTTTCCAGGTTTCCGTTGTTGCTTTCTTTGTACTCAAATCTTTGTTTGCTCATGGGGTCGGAACAGTGCAATCAATGAAACAACTGGTGAAACCAATTCCGAGCATCGCTGTTGGAATGTTTTGTTCAGCAGTCGCTGGAATTTCGGCTTGGCTAGTCGAACGTCGTAGGTTGTCTTTGACTCTTCAAGATACACAAAAGAAAGGGATTTCCTTAAGCATAATGGTTTTAACTCCACAATTTCTGCTGTTAGGGCTAATGGAAGCATTTGCAGAAGATGGGCTAGTGGATTTAGTGTGTCTTCAAGTGCCTGCATCAATGAGAAAATTTGTGGGTCCGTGCTCTGAATTGCTATTGGCCACTGAAAAGTGCTTCAGCTTACTATTTGCATATTGCTTCGGAGTCTTGACCAATGAATCCCCAAACACAAGTCTACTGGACTGGTACTTTCTCTTTCTGTCATTACTCAGCTTCTGTTTCTTTTGCATTTATGTGTGTAGGAATTCATTCACTACACTCCGCCACGAAGAAACACAAACTAATGAAGAGGGCGTCATGACCACTCAAGAAGAAATGCAGGCGCAATAATCCCATTCAAGACGTAGCGAACCCATGCGTAGGCCCTCGTGGAAGCATTGAGACATTGAAGGAACAGCTATATAATAAGACAAACACGGTTGAGAGGGGTGTGGAATGATTGGAATCTTCTCTCTCTCCTCGTTGTGGAATTCTCTCCTCTCTGTTATCTTTTCTGTTATTCCCTTGTTGACAGTACGTTTTGTTTATATGATTACTGCCATGATTGTCATATGTATTTTCAGATCCCTATGACATTTGAGTAATATATGATCTGATTTGTAGCATTTACGTTTTCTGTTTATTTCATATTAACCACTAAGCTATAACCATCACATTTTGGGGTGAGAACAATCCACCCAATCAAAAAAACTGGTGAAACCAGCTTGGAGAATCGCCGTTGGGATGTTTTGTTCAGTACTTTGTTGTATCGCGGCTTTGCTAGTGGAACTATATGGTAGGTCTCTAAGCATCATGGTTTTGACTCCACAGTATCTCTTGCTAGCTGGGGTTAATGCAAGGATTTGCAGAATATGGAGTAGAGGCTTTTTTGTGTATCGGTGTGCCTGTGTCCATGATAAAATTTGCAGAACCGTGTGTTCAAATGTTGTTGGCCATTGGAAATTTCTTCAGCGTATTGTTTGTGTTAATTTTTCATAGCTGGATCAAGGATTCTATAAACAATAATAGTCACCTGGATAGGTATTTTCTCTTGTTGGCGATCACTAAGCTTCGTGTTCTTTGGGATTTATGTCATTTGTGTCAAGTTCAAGTTACTCAAATTACCTCAATTTGATGAACCTTTATAAACTAATAATCAAGGGATCATCGGAGAGATGAGTGATCCGTTGGAAGTTCTGGTGGAAAATATTAGTAATTATGAATTTCAAGTATAGTTATAGTTGTGTTTTGATGCTATATATATGCAGCATTGTAATAATATTCTTCTGATAAAAAATGGAACTATTCGTTCATCTTTCTTCCTTCTTCATCTTCATGCTTTCTATTTTCTTGCCCAATTTCTAAATATCATTCAGAGGCGGTGAACATGATAGGGCTCTGAAAAATGATAAGTGTTTAATATTTTTAAAAAAAGGATAAGAGATGTTTGTATTCATCAGCCGTGTCTCTATATTAAGGTCCTAATTTTTTTAAACTGTGTTCATATTCATAATTGGACCATTTCCTTTAGTACATGTCTCAAAATAGAACGGGTTGAAAGGTAAGGCAAACTTGTGACGTGTCTAGCTTTTGTCCACAGACACCATAATTATGAGGGTAGGCTATATATGGTGGCATGATTAATGGGTGGGAAATTTCTTCATAAGCAATTGTTTCTCCTTCGTCTATCTTTACCCATGTGATTGTGACATTATTGTCCCCAAACTTGGGCCTGCCTAATATATTTCATTTATAATCTCATGTAAATTTTTTAGGAAAAAAAATTAATGAAGCAGACCCATGCAGCTCTCTTTGACTCGCACCATTTTAAATTGTATTAATTTATGGAACTTATTTTCAGAGAAGATCCGTGAGACTAATTAATTATTTGCCGGGTATAAAGAGGTGGAAAAATGCTTGAAATGGTGATGTGATGGGTCACAACAAATATTTAGATTTGACAGGGAAGCTTCGTCGTCCCCTACCCAGTTTTCTCCAATTCACTTTCCTTGTAAGGGAAGTGTTTGTGATTTCATTCTGACTCATTTGCATCATTTCAAGAGCTGCTTCGTGACTTGGTCTTTTAAATTTATATCTTAATGTTTGTTTTCATTAAAATTTCTTTTAAACATTTTAGAATAATGTCTCCTGTTCATAATATAGGATATATTTAAGGAATTGATCTTGGTCTTAAATATAAGATATATTTTTTATGTGTTAATATTTTTTTAGCTGACCCCACCTAGTGGAATAGGGTTTTATTGTTGTTCTTGTTATCAATCTTTTCCTAATTTACCCTTACTGATACTCACTCAACTATAGTTAAGGACGAAGGGGAAAGAGGAAATTAAGGAAGATGATTAGAGTGTTTTAGAAAATACTCTCTCTGATATTTAATATAAAATCTAGTTGACTTTTTGGAGAGATTAGAGAAGTTAAATAAGAAACCTGATCATAGCATGTGTTGTATATTATTAGATTATATATTAGTTTATAAGTCAGACAATTACTTTGGTATAAAATGATAAATATAAATACTTTAAAGTAATTTATTCAGCTTCTTTAATTTCTTCAAAAAAGTCAACTAGATCTTATATTAAGGAGTCCTATTAACTAACTTTATAAGGACAAGAGGTTCTACATATCATATTAACTAACGTAACTAACTTTTTTAATCTAGTCATATTAGATAAATATGTTTTATATTAATTACAATAGAAAATAATTACTAATCTATTTCCACCATGATATCCATACAACACTCACCCTACGATGTTGTATCTCATTTGCTTTTCCTCTCTTCAGGTCAATTACATTAGTTCTTTATGGGAGAGCTCCTACAGTGATTGTATATCATTTAATTTCCTTCTTTAGTTGTTGTTATTGTTTGAGCTTAGATGAGTTTACCGGAGAAAATGCTACAAACTTGAGGGGTAATTTGGTCCATATATAGCAACAGTTCGCGGTCCATTATTATTATTAGACGCATGGATTATCATAAACACAAATTCGAAAAATAAAGAGAGGAAACAAACCGTATAACTTATGTTTAGAATTTTAAAATTTATAATGAATCATATCAGAAGCTTACGCGGGTCCTTTTTCAATGTCACTATCTTCTGCACAGCCGCCTATACTATGCTAAACTATCTTAACAATTCAGCTTTCTAAACAAATACTCGAGTATTCCAGGCTCTTTTATATGCAAGTGCGGTAATAAAGCTTCTATGGTTCTTGAAAGACTTCGAGCCTCTTTGGAACCGCGTTTTGCACCCTCAAATTGACTTCTCCACCGAAAAAAAAAGCCACTTTTGGCCAATTATGCATATTTAGGAAGGCGGTTGTGCAATTTAACTTTTGTGTCAAACTTGCGGTATTAGTTAAAGCACCTTCATATTGTTTTTCAAAAAAAGCCACAGCCATGCCGTGGAGAGAGAAGAGAAGCATAGGAAAAAAAGAAAGGGTTACTGTGCCTCTTGCTTTCATAAAAAAAACATAATAAAACTTCTGTAAAAGATCCAATAACTTTAGGTTTGCAAAAATATCCTAGAAAATTAAATGATAAAATTTAATTATGAGAGTCCACTCCAAGCCCAGTTGATCTCCATAGTTAATATTTAATTAATCTCTAAAAATCTACAAAAAAAATAAAATAATATTCAGTAGTCATATTTAATTATAATCTGTAAAACAAAATTTATATTTTGTAATTTTTTTAAGAAATAATAGGGAAAAGTTGGAAAAAAAATCTATTGACAATATTAAATCATTAAGAAAATTTAACTTTGGGGATTTGTTTGAGAAATAATAGGGAGAACATAAATGACATTAATTATGGAAAATTTTTTTTTATAAACATTATTTAATAAGATTCATGTTATTTTCAGTCTAAACTTACCTTTTAAATAATCATCCAAACAAGTTTCAATTTGAAAAAAAAAAAACCATTTTTACCAATACCAATCCAAACATAGATCACATTTACAATGATTTTTATCTTATCTTAAATTTACAAAAATCAGAATGAAAAAAAAAAAAGCTACTTCCGCCACTACTAATTCAAATGGCGCTGAGTTTTTCATTCTCATATTATTCATGGCTGGTCTTGTTGGCAGATAATTATGATGTAGAAAAAAGATACGCTGAAACTCTGTGGATTATTGATGTGCATGTGAGTAATACAGTTATAAATTTTCAACATTTATTTATATATTATTAATTCATGCACGTCCGACTTGATACTTGAATCTTGATTCCAATATATATATATATATATATATATTATTTCTCTCTGGAGAAATGTGAACCGATAAGTATCAGCATTTCCATATATTTTAGTTCCTGAATTAGATAAAATACAGAGAAGAATTAGTGTTTGGTATTGTTTATTGGGAGTCAATAAATATTTATTACGTAAGTCGAGATAAAACTCATCTTTCATACTTACCTCGTATACCGTAAATCACGATTTATAAACAGTTATTATCCAAAAATAAGCTATTTCAAACCAACACAAGCAACCAAAACGCACGTTTTGGAATATGCTAACAGATCTGATTTAGGGAGGTTCTTTATCTGTTGGCTTTTGGAACCCAGATCACAATCTCACTCTCGATTTCTCTCATCCACGACTACTTCCCTCTCCGTCTCATTCCAATCACTTCATCAAATCCTCACCATTGGCCACTTTCTCTTTCATCTCCGACCACCATTCCTTTTCATCCGCTCCGATTATTTTCTCCAGTCATACCTCTATGTTTCCGCTATGGCTATGAGAGTTTAGAGGTCCGATGGAGTTTACTCCTCTACCATGAGTGGCTAGATATCTCTGTCCGGTGATGATTGAAGATGCTAATCTAAGTCCTAAGCTAATTAAGGGAGTTACTTGTGCTCTAATTTCATTTTCCATTCTAATTATGTACCAATGATGATTTCTGGGTTCCTAGATGTTGTAATTGTTGTATATTTGATAGAGGATTGTATCTAGGTTTCTAGTATGATCTGAAATGTGGAACTTATGTTAGAGGTTGTGCTTGTGGATTTTTGATTGAACTATAGCACTATCTTTTACTATCTCAATTGGTTTGCTAGGTTTCTAGGAAAATAGAGAGGATCTATTATAATCCTAACATGAGCTAAATACTGAAGATGCTCTTAATTGATTGATTGAATCTATGTCTAGTGGATATTTAGAAGTTGACAGTGTTGATAAGTTAGGTCTCTAACTATCCTTGTGCTTAATTGGATAAGAAACTCACTATTAAAATTGGACAATGAAGATTAGTAAATTCAATCACCTAGGAGATTCATTTCATTGATTCAAATTTATTCATTCACATTATACTTCAAGAAATTCATAAACAAGTAACTATTTTAGTTTAATTAAATAGATGAAACCCACATCCCATACTCTCTGGTTAATTTGTTATTTATATTATATTACTTAAGAATTAAATATAGGCTCTACGTAGAGATTGAGCTATGTTAGTTTGCCTATAGTACTTTTAGCTTAATTTTATTTGATAACCCATGAAATAGCTCTTCATCAACTTTTGTTTTTCTTTTTAAGATGTTCTCTAAAATGTTGAACAATAAATATTTAAGATAATAGTGACATCATCAATAGGATCTACTGCTATACGTAATATGTAAGATTTTCTTATTTAATATCATTTTTCTTGCATACAAAAATTATCTCTGTTATGATGTGTTTTTAGGGTCAGAGTATAAGAACCACAAGTCTTAAGTTGGGATCGTTCTTCAATATATTTTTTATTTTTGTTAAATAAAAAGCGTAATGTTAATTACAGGGATTTGTAGAATATGGACTAGAGGCTTTGGGGTGCCTGATCAATGCTGTTAGCCATTGGAAATTCCTCAGCGTATTATATGTATTAATATTTCATAGCTGGATCAAGGATTATATTCCATGAACGATAGTCACTTGGGTAAGTATTGTATCATGTTGGCATCACTAAGCTTTGTGTTTATTGGGATTTATGTCTGTTGTGCCAAGTTCAAGTTACTAAGGGCTTGTTCGATTTTGATTTTAAAAACAAAAAACAACTCAAAGGGCACTCTTTTTTATTTGATATCAGAGCCAAAAGGGGAAGTAGTAATTTATTGATAAAATATAGGTTAAGATTTGTCTTATTAAGTTTTATGTTAACATTTTAAAGCCCTATTAATTATAATGCTTGGTTTTGATAGTTCGAATCACCTTTTGGGTGAGTATGTGTATTGGTTTCCATTGAATATTCATAAAGCTGTGATGTTATGGCTATAATTCCCGACATATAGGGTAATAAGTCTAGACTTCGGTAGAAACTCACATGCGTGAATGTTCCATGGAATATCAATCACTAACATCGGTGGCTAAAATCAAGTATTATGAAAGCATTAAAGTTTCAACATTTAACTTAATTTGCAAATCTTGACAAATATTCTCTCTTTACATTACTAGGAAACTTGAAGGTAATCACTACAAAAAAAACCACTTTCAGCGGCGACATTTGGCGGCGACTTTTAATGTCGCCGCCGAAAATGTGTTTCAGCGGCGACTTTAGGGTCGCCGCTGAAAGTCTTTTTCGAAAATTTAAAAATTTTTTTTTTTTAAAACACTTTCAGCAGTGACTTTAGGGTCGCCGCTGAAAGTCTTTTTCGAAAATTTAAAAAAAAAATATTTTAAAACACTTTCAGCGGCGACTATTAAAAGTCGCCGCTGAAAGTGAGTTTCAGCGGCGACTTTAGGGTCGCCGCTGAAAGTCTTTTTCGAAAATTTAAAAAAAAAAAATTTTTAAAACACTTTCAGCGGCGACTATTAAAAGTCACCGCTGAAAGTCTTTTTCATATTTTTTTTATTAATATTTTTAAAAAATAATATTTATAAAATTAAAATAATATTTATAAAATTTAACTATTAATTATGAAATAATTATATTTAACCTTAATTATTAAAATTATATTATTATTTATTAATATTAGATTTATAATTTTTTATTAAAAATAATATTTATGATATTAAATTATTATTTATTAAGTAATTTTAATTAAAAAATTTTTAAATTTAAATATATCAATATTTTTTTCGTTTTTATTTAATTTTTCATTACTTTTAATAATATTATATTTAATTAATAATTAATTATATGTATGTATGTTTATATATATGATAATATTATATATATATATATATATAATAATATGTAATAATATGACATAGGTTTATTTCGGCACAACTGGTAGAGACTCGCGCGTTAAGACATCGGCTTTCTGAGGTCGCGGGTTCGAACTGGAGGAGAGTCACATGGAGGAATTATGAGGAGGCGACACGTGGCAGCACGGGGAGGCGACACGTGGCAGCACGGGGAGGCGACACGTGGCAATTGCAAATTAAATTTTTTTAATAAAAAATTGAATTTTTTGAATTTTTTTTAAAAAAAGTAACACGTTCAGCGGCGACAAAAGTCGCCGCTGAAAGTATACTTTTAGCGGCGACAAAAATTGTCGCCGCTAAAACTTTCAGCGACAGTCGCATAGGCGGCGACTTTTGGTCGCCGCTGAAAGTCTTTCAGCGGCGACTTTTAGACTTTCAGCGGTGAAAAGTCTGTTTTTTTGTAGTGAATGATACCATAAGGGGGAGATCCTAGAAAAAATGTTTAGAAATTTATCTTTTTTCTGGCGTTCTTCTATTGCTGGTTCCTCCTATATTTCAAACAAAGGTTCCTCATCATCAGCCAATATCTTCAAGGAAGAAATCAACTTCCAAAACATTAACCAAGATTGACGACTGGAAAATTCCTGAAGTTGATAGAAATTCCCTATATAAACCTGAAGGAAGTTTCTTCAAAAGGTCTGATTATATCATTATATCTATTGAAGATGTAATCCCATTCAGCCCTATAAAGGAAGAATTTTTCCTTTTATCCTTAAACAACACCCAATAAATTATAAATTCCCACACATTGGTTGTGTCCAAATTGCCCTTTTACCTTTAGTTTGAGAAGGATTAAATGTCTCTTGTCTCCTTTGCGCCTTTGGGACACTAGACATGAATTATTCTCTGACTACCTCTTCAGAATTGTTGAAGCAAGTCTTCATGCAGGGCCTATCTATTTCAACAATTACCCAAATAGAACCGTTAACCTTATGAATGAAAACATCATGGATGTCTTAAAACCAAACATTAAACTTTATGGTTATTGCATGAAACCTAGATCTATTCCTGTTGCATGATATAGAATCCAATATAAACTCATGAACTCTTCCTGTTCTAGAGTCATGATTCCCAAGGAAGATGGTTTCACCACCTTATTCCTAATAGATCAATCCAAAGCCATTGTCATCATTCCAAAAGTCATTAAATGGACAGATGTCACCCTTCCAGGGGAATGGATATTAGAAAATGTGGTCTGAAATAGCTCTTTTAGTCCCTTCGGGGTTATTAAGGTGATTTAAAGCCTTTAGTCGCCTCAGGTTAAATCAAATTAAAACAAATTATGCAGTGAAGGGCACAACTCGGGTTGTGTTCTCTTGAGGAGCCTTTTATTTAATTCCTAATCTAAACTAAGTGACAAAAACATTAAGACGGGTTTTAAATTGATTTTTTTTCTTTTTTTAATAATGGAAAATAACCTAGACTACTATTTTTTTTGGATTTTTTGAGAAATTGTTGAAATAATTAATGAAATTGTGATTTAAACAAATTGATGATGAATGCTTCTTGGAAAAAATGGAATATAGGTTATTCTTGCTCAAATTGAATTGGGAGTTAACACTACTACAAAAAGGTTGAAAGGTGGCGCACATATTGTGGCCCTTCCTTAATGAAGTGCCACAGCTGCTCATTTATTATTTTCTCTATATTTTATGCTTTTTTTACCAGCTGTGGCGCCTAGAAGGGTAGGCGCCACAGCTGGTATGTTCAAGTGTGGCGCCTGGACAGGCAGGCGCCACACTTGAGCAAGTGGGTACCAGATGTGGCACCTGACATGCCAGGTGCCACACTAGATTCTGACCCATTTTTTTTAAAAAAAAAGGTCAGGGGTGGCGCCTACCTGGTCAGGCGCCACACCTGACTCATTTTTTTTAATTTTTTTTTTTATTTTTGTCAAGGGTGGCGCCTGACCAGGAAGGCGCCACCCCTGACCTTTTTTACAAAAAAAAAAAAATTTTGTCAGGGGTTTGCACTTGACGAGGCAAGCGCCACCCCTGACCTTTTTTACAAAAAAAAAAAAATTTTGTCAGGGGTGGCGCCTTCCTGGTTAGGCGCCACCCCTGACCCTTTTTAAAAAAAAAAAAAAAATGGATATTCTATCCCTTCCCCACCAATCAGAACCCATCCCGCCTCACCCCCTTATCCTTTTGTTTTCCCGTCTCCCCCCCCAATCACTTTCCTTTTTCCCGCCGACACTCCCCCCCATTCTTTCTTTACCTTTTCTCTATCATTAATCATTCCCTCTCTCATTTTCACTTTCATTTTTCTGTGCGTACTCTCTTCCCTTCCTTCCATTTTCTTATCTTCACATCTTAAAACTATACCCACACGAGCACACGGCTTTGTTTTTTCCCAACTGCCAACCCCACTCCTGTCTCTATTATTCCCTTTTCTTTGTATTGTCTACAACTTTTTGGTCCCTACTCCATTTGGTAGCTCAAATTTCTTCCTTCCCTAACTGAAGATTGCGTCACCAACGGCAATTACGTGGTCCCCCACTCCACTGATCAACCTGTAAGTTCAACTTGCGTTTTGTTTTTATTATTTTTTTTTTCAGGTTTCTCTGTTTTTTTTTATGGCATGCTTGCGTTTTGTTTGTATATATATTTAAGGGTTAATATAACTTTTGGTCCCTGAAGTTTGATTCAATTTTGGTTTTGGTCCCTCAAGTTTGAAATATGTGGTTTTGGTCCCTGAAGTTTCATGCGATTTTGGTTTTGGTCCCTGAAGTTTGAAATCGATGGTTTTGGTCCCTGAAGTTTCACCCGATTTTGGTTTTGGTCCCTGAAGTTTGAAAAGGACTTGGTTTTTTTTTTGGGTCGGGTCGGGTTTTTTAATTGGGTCGCCAAGTCATTTTCAAACTTCAGGGACCAAAACCAAAATCGCATGAAACTTCAGGGACCAAAACCACATATTTCAAACTTGAGGGACCAAAACCAAAATCGCATGAAACTTCAGGGACCAAAACCACATATTTCAAACTTGAGGGACCAAAACCAAAATTGAATCAAACTTCAGGGACCAAAAGTTATATTAACCCTATATTTAATTATATGTCATATATAGTCATCTTCTTCATGCATGGTGTTATTATACTAGTACATAAATCAAATTAGAAATAGGCATGTACATAGTATGTAATTTCATCAACACAGGAACAAAATAAAGAATGTAAATAAAATTATTGAGGAGAAGACAAGTAAATATATAAAGTGTATGTGTGGTGCCCATGCGCTCTCTCTCTCTCTCTCTCTCGTCAGATTTTTGTTTTAATTTTCTGTGGGTGGACCATCTCTAGTTTTGTTTCTTTGCTCTTTACACAACACCTGTATATATATATATATAATATATAAATGCGTGTGTTATATACAAACATCAAATTAAAAGTTGCATGTGATGTGTCTTCAAGACTTTTCTCACATGGGTTTTTAATTAAAACGTGTTGTATGCATTTAAAAAAATGCCAATTAATGGAAATATTGTGTTACTGTTTGCCAGACATATATTACGATAAGGTTGTTTAAATTCAATTCAACTTGAATCATTATATGCTTGACAAAAATAGTAGAATTTACACATTTCAATTAATTAAACATATAATTAACTAAAGATAACCCATGATTATTGATATTAGTTAATTTCTTAATTATATTAACACGTACAAAAGACATCATCAATTATTGATGTGAAGAATTTTTCATATATACATATTTATCTCGCGCATTGTTTGTGCGTGTATACTATATATATATTCCCAGTGTCAATCCAAAATAAATTGTTCCAGGATGATAAAAAATGGCGTGTATACTATATATATAATATCCACTGAATGTACATAATATGTCTTGTAGGCGTGTGTGTACTGTGTTTTAGCTTTCACTAATTCTAAGAAATTAATGCAACAAGTTACAATAACAATGAAAGAATTGAATTTATCTGTTATATATAACCATTTTGAAAGACAGTAATTAATATACAAGTGACTTGAAATTGGATAATCAAATTAACTTTTAATAATACTGCTATTTCTTTTAAAACTTCTTCAAATTATTTGTTTTTCAAAAATCAAAATCATTTATTTAATTAATATTATTTCACGTATTTAATATATATTTGTGTTAGTGCTATTTTGTAGAGGTAAGAAAATAATTTTTTGTATTATCTTATTAAACTATAATAGAGAAAATCCCATCTAAACCCAATGAAAATAGGAAAAATTGAAATCAGGATAATAAATTGAATAATTTGTTAATTGAGTCATTAACTTATTTAAGGATTTTAAAATATGGATAAAATGACTTTAATATATCAATATATATCAATGTTAATATTTAATAAAATAAAATAAAATTTTTCTATATTGTTTAACTTTAAATATATTAACTAAAACCGTAAGGGGAAAAACATACAATAAGGAGATAATTAATGTTGGGATTAAGTTTTTTTTTTTCATTTTAGTTTATTTTCTTTTTTTTTTCCTGAATCATATTTTTTGATTTAAGCTAATCATATTTGATTTTATTATATATTGATGTTTATTACACATATTATTATTAAAATAAATAACTTAGAACCTCAAATATTTTATTGATTTTTTTATGTTTAATTTGTGTTTGTAGTTTCAGCTCATCAGTCTATTGAAGCTTCTATTTACGGTATGTTTTTTAAATTTTGAGCTTACAAATGTGATTTTAGTTGAATTTAATAGTTATAATTTGTAGGTGTTCTAATGATTGTTATTGATTAATTGCATAAGCAAAATAATTATTTATATATTCTTAACACTTGTATTTTATTTATTGACTTGTAATTTTTTCTAATTAACTATGATATATTGTGGCAAATATGGTTTCTTTTGTTATGAGTTGTAAAAAATTATTATAATGCCTGCGAATAATTAATGAATTATTTGGCAATTTAAACATTCAGTTTAAGACTTAGAAAGCTTCAATTATGAAGATTCATGTGGTATATGTTATTTTAAATTAAAATTGGTAAGAGAATATAAAAGTAATTAGTAAATGCAATAGTCATACAACTAACCACGTAATTTTTTTTAAAAATAGATTGAAGCCCATAGATGGATCGTAAATGGATGTCATCTAATCGATGTTCAAGGGAATATATAGATGGGGTGAAGGATTTTATTACATTTGCAACTGAGCACACAAAAGATCCTGGCAAAATCTTATGTCCTTGCTTATCCTGTTGTTTTGGAAAGCGGATTAGTCAACTTGATTTGCTAGATCATTTAGTGTGTTATGGTATTGATCAAACATATATACGATGGACAAGGCATGGTGAGACCAACGATCCATATAGTGATCGGGTGCATACCACGGGTGGTGCTTCGGATGAATTTGATCAAAGCATGTTTGATGAAGATGATGGTCTTGAAGAAATGGTAAATATGGTTGAAGGGGTGCTTCATAACTGCCCTAACGAATATGAGAAGTTGAAAGGTGATGCAGAGAAACCATTATATGTCGGAAGTACTAAATACACAAGATTGCTAGCAGTGTTGAAGTTGTACAACTTTAAAGCTCGCTACGGATTGAGTGATTCGGGTTTCACCGCATTGCTTGAACTGTTGCAAGATATGCTTCCAGAAGAAAATGTACTTCCTACCAATACATACGAGGCAAAGCGAATTCTTTGTTCTACAACCGGTATGGGATATGAGAAGATACATGCATGTCCTAACGATTGCGTATTATTTCGAAATCAGTATGCAACGTTGGAGAAGTGCCCTAAATGCAACGCATCTCGATATAGGAAGAAGAAAGGAAAAAGTCCTTTGAAGGTGATATGGTATTTTCCCATTGTTCCGAGATTCAGGCGACTGTATAGTAATGCAGAGATTGCTAAGCAGTTGACATGGCATGCAGATGAAAGGATTAAAGACACGAAGCTTAGGCACCCTGCAGATGCTCCTCAATGGAAAAAAATTGATCATGAGTACCCTGACTTTGTTGATGAAGTCAGGAACCTTCGCCTTGCACTGTCAACTGATGGAATTAATCCGCACGGTGTTCAGAGTAGCACACATAGCACGTGGCCGGTGATATTGATGATTTATAACCTTCCTCCACACTTAATCATGAAACGCAAGTTTATGATGTTGTCCATGTTAATTTCTGGGCCAAGGCAACCTGGGAATGATATAGATGTATACTTGGCTCCTTTAATTGATGACTTGAAGCTGCTTTGGGATGAAGGCGTTAGTGTGTATGACGGGTACATGGAAGAAAGTTTCACTTTGAAAGCCATGTTGTTTGGCACAATTAATGATTTCCCTGCTTATGGAAATTTGTCAGGATACAACGTCAAAGGATATGGTGCATGCCCTATATGTGAAGATGACACTCATTCAATGCGACTTCATCATTGTAAGAAAAATGTTTACATGGGGCATCGAAGATTCTTACCATCACAACATCGTTGGAGGAAGTGGAAAAAGCCTTTCAATGGTGATGCAGAAGAAGGTAGCCCGCCGAAGATGTTGACCGGTTCCCAGGTGTATTCCAAGGTAAAAGACTTGGAGAATAATTTTGGCAAACCTTTTGCAAAACAAATCGAGACAAGCGGTTGGAAGAAAAAGTCTATTTTCTTTGAACTTCCATATTGGAAGTCTTTATATGTGAGACATTTTCTTGATGTGATGCATATAGAAAAAAATATCTGTGATAGTCTAATTGGCACGTTGCTTAATATCCAAGGAAAAAGCAAGGACAATGTCAATTCGAGGTTGGATTTAGTGAACTTGGGAATTAGAGAAGAGTTGGCACCGATTGAGCAAGGGTCTCGTACCTATCTACCGCCAGCGGCATACACTATGTCGAGGAAAGAGAAGAAATTATTTTGTGAGTTTCTGCAAGGAATTAAAGTTCCCGAGGGCTACTCTTCAAATATAAAGAACCTTGTATCGGTAAAAGAGTTGAAGTTAAAGAACCTTAAATCTCATGATTGTCATGTGCTCATGCAAAATTTCCTACCGGTTGGTATACGATCCATTTTACCCAAAAAATTAAGGAACACTATCACGAAACTTTGTGTGTTTTTCAAGTTGATCTGCAGTAAAGTGGTTGATTCAACCAGGTTACAAGATTTGCAAAGGCTGATTGTGTGTACTCTGTGTGAACTTGAAATGTATTTTCCACCTTCTTTTTTTGACATTATGGTACATCTAACTGTACACTTGGTCAAAGAAACTCAATTGTGCGGTCCAGTGTACTTTAGATGGATGTACCCAAATGAACGATTCATGAAAATATTAAAGGGGTATGTGAAAAATAGATACCGTCCAGAGGGTTGTATCGCTGAAAGTTACATGGTTGAAGAAGCAAGTGACTTCTGTGCTGATTTTCTATCAAATGTTGACCGTGTAGGGATCCCCAAGTCCTGTCATGATGGGCGAAGATCAGGGAAAGGAACAACGGGGAGTGATGTAATAACGATATCAGCGACTGAACGGGACCAAGCCCACTTGTATGTCCTACATAACACTGATGAGGTCGAACCGTATGTAGAAGAACACAAGGATGCTCTCCGATTGGTACATGGTGATAGGAATGAAAATTTATTAACAACAGAACACAATAAACAATTTGCAGGCTGGTTGAAAAATCGTATTAACGATGAGATGGAGAGGAATCCTGATTCAGTTTTTGAAAAATTGAAGTGCCTGTCGAAGGGACCGAGCTTACATGTATTATCTTACAATGGTTATGCAATCAACGGTTACACATTTTATACACAAGACCATGATACACAGAGTACGATGCAGAATAGTGGGGTAACACTTGTTGCTGATTCTTGGCATAGATCCAGTGCTAAAGACATACACCCTGTCTATGCATCAATGTCATACTTTGGTGTCATTGAACGCATATGGGAGTTAGATTACTCTATGTTCAGGGTCCCTGTCTTCAAATGTCAGTGGGTTAACAACAATAGTGGATTGCGGATAGATGACTTAGGCTTTGTGCAAGTGAACCTTTCTAAGGTTTGGTATGAAGATGATCCTTTTATTTTAGCAGCACAGGCAGAACAAGCATTTTACATTCCTGATCCTGCTAAGAAGAATTGGTCTATTGTACTTCCATCCAACAAGAATTGTCAAGCAGAAGTTGATTTTGAAAGTAATGAATATTTGAACATCAATAATGATGATCTTTCGTTTGAGAATTTGTGGTCAGCAGAGATTGATATAGATGGAGATGCAGATGAAGATGAAGATGGAGATGGACCCCTATACGTGAGACATGATCATTAAGAGGGAACTTGGGTCAAGAGGAACACAATTCTCAATCCAACACGAATTTTGAAGAATAAAATTTTAAATCAGACGAGAAAAAGGAAAAGATAATGATTGCCTTGACTTGTTTACTTGTACGTATGTTTTTATAAATTTCAAAATAATTTGCTTTGGTTGACATACAAGACTATTGTGCATTGATATTTTGATTTAGCTTATTTCACTTGCAGGAGTATGCACTCACCACATGATGACGTTGATAATGTTCCCAGGCACATTGGTAGACAAAGATTTGAGGAGAACGTCAGATGTGGCAGGACAATTATGGCGAGGTTGATCAGACTGAGAAGTAACGGAATCAAGTTACAACTGGAGTGGAATGAAAATGGAAACCCGTTTGGCGAGAACAGTACCTCCTTAAATAACTTCATCGGGACTACGGTTCGAGACAGAGTCCCTATTACAGTTCAAAATTGGAAAATGGTAAAGAAAAGTTATGAGAATGTGATCTGGGCTGAAGTACAGGTAACACCTTAATTATATATTTATTCCATTTGCTTTGTTTCACTTCATTTCAATCTTACATATTATATATGTTTTTTGACTTGTTTACAGAGTATTTTTATTATTGATGATGATCGGAAGAACTTTGTAATGAGAAAAGCCGGAAAACTTATGCGAAAGTTTCGTTCTGATCTTGTCAAATATTTCTTGAGGGATGATAATGATGATATCATTACTACACCGCCTTATCCATTGTACGAAGGAATCATCACTCAAGAAATGTGGGATGAGTTTATCAGAACACATACAACTCCTGATTTCCTGGTAACATTTATTTGTTTGTCTTTCCTTATTACGTGTAATGTACGTATTTGTAAGTAACATTTATATATTTATATGAATCATTTTGATCTAACTAGGAGTTGAGCGAGAAAAATCGAGCTAACGCGACCAACATGCCATACCGGTACACACAAGGACCTATTTCATACGCACGGTTAGAAAGAAAAATGGTACGAACTGATGATTATTTCATTCGTAATAAAAATTGTATGAATATCATTTAACTTTGACTAACTTTGATGTGCAGATACAAGAATCAGGCTCAGATATTACGCAGGTTCCACGACATGATCTGTGGGTAGCCAGTGTCACAAATAAGAAAGGTGAAATTCGTAGTGAGGAAGCAAGAAGAGTAGCCGAATATTGTGTAAGTATTCAATTATATTATGCGTTCAATAAATAATTGACTTTACTTAATTGAACTCCATTTATAATAACTAATTTTCATTGTAATTCTTTTTGGGAAAGCAACAAATGACACAGGAGGATCCTGCGTTGGCGACCTATGTTAGTTGGGATGATTTATTGAGTAGAGTGTTACCAGTACCCGAGTATGATGGTCGTGTTCAGGGTACTGGTTTTGCAGTCACCCCATCAGCATACTTCGGACGTCAGAAGCGCTCGAGTAAAAGTGATGTTTCCCACCTGCGTGACGAGATGTCTAGCTTTAAGCATTAAATCCAAGAACTTCAACAACAAATGCGCTACAAGGAACAACGAGAAGAACAATTCACTGAATAAATGCGTTTGATGCAAGAACAGAATGCGTTGTTAACAACGCAAATACAACAGTTGGTCCAGGGTAGGCCAACACCAAATGTTCCGTTCTGTGATAGCCCAAGTTTCAGAGATAGCTGCAATTCCATGCCTAAAGTCCCTTTTCCTTCGGTAATTAATTTCTTTTCTACTTAACTTTATGTTAAATTATAATTAAGCGAATTTAACATATTAACTCTATTTTCCGTAGGGCGAATTTCAATGCAAGCTATATGTCGAGCAAGCATCCAAGCACGCGATTGCAGTAGGTGTTGCCTACAACACTGGTGAGGACATACTGCACGATTCACCGTTGCCCGATAACACACTCCAGGTGAGGGTTGACGTCTGCACGAACGGAGAAGCCCTCTTACCGATCCCGTCTCGGGATGAGCAAAATAAGGTGGCAGATGTTGTAGGTGGCTATGTTGCTTGGCCAATAGGTCTTATCGAGCCATGTGGAAAGGTCGTTCATTCAAAATTCCCTGCACTTTTCCTTCGAACTTTCATCTCAAACTGTGATTTAATTTTCTGATTTGCGCAGGGTAAGATTTCAAAGTCTTCAACAACACAACCCAAGTCAAAAGCATCGGCTAGCCAACAGAGCAGAAGAAGACATACCTCATTCCTCGATCAATTAATATCGATTGCACCACAATTGATCGGTGAGGGAATAGTGCAATTACGTATTCCAAGACATATCTACAGCGTTGGTGGTCTAGTTGATTATATTACTGCCGAGGTCGTGCAGGACATATGTGCTCGTGATTGGGTTAGTGCTTTGGCTATCAACATCTGGATAAGGTACTTCACTATCATCGTTTATCACTGTTATTAATATATCTCGTTCCATTTCTTTTGTTTCTCATGACACTGTATGTTTTATACCAGGCATTTGGACCAGGACGTTTTAATGGATACACACAGGGTCCAATTCGCATTTGTCAACCCTTTTCTCGTTGGTCATCATGAGGGTAAACTAGATGTAACTGCGCAGTCTAATGAGCTGAAAGATTACTTTAGCAAGAAAGCGACAGCAAATACATTATTTTTAGTGCCGTATAATACGGGGTAAGTTATTATTGGTACAATTTTTGTTTTTATTGTTTAACTTCTATCATAACATGATTGTTCAAAAAAAATTTTTAAAATATATTTTAGGCGCCATTGGATATTGATCGTTATCAATCCAGCGGAACCTTCTGGCCCTCGCATTTATTATGTGGATCCTCTAAAAAATGGTCTTCCACAAGACCGTTTTGATATGTTGTTATTGATTAGTAGGTAAGTATACGTGCCTATGCATAAATATTTGCGAACGTGATTGAATAACCAAAAGTAATCATTTTCTGTTTCTTTTGTTAGCGCATTGACTGCGTATCGGTCGTCTGTCTCGTTAAACTATTCTAAAGCTACTGACCCCCGCCTTAGCTATCCTTGGAAGAAAATACAGGTATTGATATTTGACTTTACTTAGACTTTGTTAGTAAACACTTTTTATTCATGAACAGAGTAAAATATTGCATTATATTTTTGCAGTGCCCTTTCCAACCTAATGACAATGATTGTGGGTACTATATCATGAAATTTAAGAAGGATGTTATTATGCATGATCAACCATTTATTCCTCAAAAAGTAAGTCATTTAGTTTCACTTCATATTGTGTTGTAATGAAATTGAATTAGTGCCTGACAATTATGTTTTACTGATTTTAATTCGTTCTAACTTGTGTCTGATTGTATATATCTGTAGTATTATGAAGATCAACGTTGTGACGCTTTGACAGACCATCAAGTTAATGAAGTGATCGAGGAATGGTGTGAATATGTGTTTAGGCAAATCCCTAGGTAGCTATATATACTATTAAATTCACTAGCTGGTTTTTTTTGTGTTGTTTCTAATTGCCATTTGTTGTGTCATGCATTTTTGTTGAAGTTGAATTTGTTGTATTATATTTCATTCAGCTAGGTTTACATGCAGTATATATATTGTATAACAATTTTCATTACTACTTTAGCTAATCAATCATTTGTTGGTATCATTTTAAAGTTATCTATTATTGTTCTTATTAAACCTTGCAGACTATAATTATATATGCATGGGAGATATATATGAGAAAAAAATACTAAAAAAAACCAATGCGAAGAACCCAAAAAATACGCTAAAAAAAACCAGAACGAAAAATTAAAAAAAAAACCCCTACTGTGGCGCCTGGCCAGCCAAGCGCCACAGGATGGTAGGCCTCCTATGGCGCCTGGCTGGCTAGGCGCCACAGGAAGTAGGCCTCCTGTGGCGCCTGGCTGGTCAGGCGCCACAGGAGGTTATTTTAAAAAAAAAATTTATAAATCTGTAGCGCTTCCAAGCGCCATAGCTTTTTTTAGTAGCGTCCAGATATGTGGCATTTCGCAAGCGCCACAGCTTTGCTTTTTTGTAGTAGTGTAAACTACTCACTAAGTCAAAAATTAAACCTTAGCAACTCGCTAAGTCTAGTGATATTAATTAGTGATTACCCCTAGAACTCTAGCTAGATAATTACCTCTTAATACACTATTAAATACCACTTAGTGTGTAATTTAGGATTGGATTTATGCAACTTGTTCCTCTATACAATGAACACTCAACTGAGATATTCAAACAAGATCTAAGTAGTCATAATACTCATTCAAACTATGAAAGAATAGACAACCACGATAAACCAAAAGGAAATATAGAAATTTAAATCTCAAACCACATAAACTAATCTAAATTACAATTGTTCAATCAATACTAAGATAAACAACTCGCAATCTTAGTAAATTAACCACATAACATAAAATCCTAACTCAAGAAATCCGTTACACAGTTAAATAAAAAGATTAAAACAAATAACTCCTCTGAACGTATCTCTGGAGCTCAAACCAATTTTCCATCTCCAAGAATCACAAAAAATTTAGCCTATCATGGAATCTATCACAACCATAATTCCTTTAAACCACCAAGATTCCATGGAAGAAACGGAGCTGAAAAGGAGGGAGACACGACGGCCGATTCCGACGAAGGTGATTATAGGAAGTTGACGGTAGTGGCAGTGTAGGCAGCGATCCTTGTTCTCTCTCCCTTTCGCGGCTGCAACTGCTCCTCGTTCTCATCTGCGGCTGAGTGCGTGAGTCTTGCTTCATATCCCCCCTCGAAATTGTGAGAGCCCTTTTTTTTTGTAATTTGAAATCTAGGTAAAATCCTCTCCAAGTTGCGGCAAAATCTTTTAAGATTATATTCAGATCAGATTTTCCCCAAATTCTGTATAATTGGCCCAAAAAATCAGTTTTAGATGTCCAAGAGATGTTGGGACCAAACTGCCGTTTTGTAAATTCGGGGTCGTTTTCTGTAATTGTTTCTAATATTTTCCCTCCTGAAAGTGATAGCTAATATTACAGAAAATGACCCTTTTCCTGTCAGAATTGCCTTGTAGCCACATGCAGAATTTTATTTTCCGTTTTAGTCCTTGAAAATCTTTACTTTTTGGTCCTTCATATCCAACTTTCCAAAATGACCTACAATTCAAATCAATATACTGTAATATCTTCATTCAAAATTCAAATTTAAAAGAGCAATAACAAGATTATAACAAATATATCTTTTTAAGATTTATTTTCACATAGTCATCTTTAATTCAATTTAATCATAATAAATGCTATTTAGCCTAAAATTAATGATAAAATCTCTAAATATGATATTAAATATTATGATAAAATCGGGATATATCACAAGGATAAAATCAAATTAATGCAATATAGTGCACAACTCAAGTCGTTTCACTTTAAGAAACCGATTATGAAACTAATTTCTAGTAAACCAAGTAATTAGAATGCAAAATTGACAAGGGTAAAACATGATTGATTGGTTTTCAAAACTATGAATTGAATATAATTAAAATAGATATTTTTGAGATTTTCAAATAAGAAGGAATTGAAATGGGTTAAAAATGCAAGTGATGAAGATACTCGTGGAAATGGTTTTCTATGGCTATTTTTGCTCATTTAAAATTTTCGAAGAGTTAATATACTAAGCTTCTAATATTCCTAACCTCACTAACCAATAAGTCTAGGATCACAAGAGAGAAATCCCTACTCTTGAAGTGCTATTACGTCATCTTAGTGTAATGAGTTCCTCTAAGTTTCCTAATATACCAAATCTCAATTACCATTGAGTCTAATACTTAAACTCATGAACCCATCCATTTAAGCATTATTAAAACCCCTTAGAGAGTGATTATAAAATAAGCAATGCATTTACGTTAAACTATAATTTCAATTCATTCACACTATCCAACAATACCATGTTAAATAGATAAAAATCAATAGAATCATAGAAAAAAAAATATAATTATATATATTGATGAGTACAAATCCTCATTACAAATCCCAAATTATAAGAACTCAATTCATGAAATAAAATATAACTAAAACCATAGTCTAAATATATAAATGAATTCCTAAAATTAACAATCACGAATATAATGAGCTATTGATAATTTAAACTCCCATTTGAAGCACATATCTTTAAATTATCTTTAAAAGTACAAAATTGCCTAGTCACTTATGAAGATAGCTTCAAAAAACATAATCACACTCTGATTCAAACACCCAGCCATGAAATCACCAATTAAAGTGACAAATTAACGTTGAATAATGGAAATTTGGTGGCTGATAGTGAACTAGAAGCAGAGTAGAGGAACCACGGCTGTAATGAGTTCAAAAACAGAGGAAGCCGCGGCCTGGAACAATGAAGGGCGTGGGAATGTGAAACTCACAGGAAGAATAGAGGAATTGTGGTGGTAAAAAATCTCTCCTGTTTCCACGGCCTTCTCACGAGATTCTACTTGTCTGAGCCTATAGGTCTTGTCGATGGACGACGGAGGTGAGTGGCGATAATGGAGGAGATGAAGTGACGGTATTGGCGGTGGTGGTCTGAGCTTGATGGATCTCTGACGCGACTCTGTCTCATTGATTCCCTGGTTCGGCAAAGAAGGAAGAAAGGAAAGTGATGGTGTTTATGAAGGTAGAAAAATGAGGAGTGCCGCCGGAAAAGGGTATGTAGGTGAATGAATCAAAGGTTCCCCCTGCTTCCTTTTAAGCTTCACGCAAGTTTCTGTGTCACTTCCTTCTGCCCCTCTCCGGTGAATTGGAAGGTTGAAGCTAGCCGGTGGCCGTGGTGGTGAATGACACTGTCAGCAAGAGAGGAAGAAAAAGTCAAAGGTGATGGAGGAAGGGTCTCGGTCCAGGAAGTTCTCTCTCTGTGTGTTTCCTCCCCCAGCTTTCTGTCATTAGCGAGGAAGAAGACGACGTCCAGCTGGGTTGAGTCACCTGGTTGTAATCGGATCCCTTGTTTTGACCAAGGAACTAAAATGATTCAAAACTTTTTGTGGAGGGACTATAATGAAAGATTGGAAACTTACATGGGTTTACTGTGATATTTAAAATTGTTAGGCCCTTTTCTGTAATTTTCTCTGGCTTCTTTCATCATCAATTCCATTTTCTAAATATTCTGGGTTCTTTTCTATAATTTTCCCCAAACAGATTTACATAAAAGATAAATCCAAAATGTAATACCTTATATTCTAAACATTAATCAATTAAGGTAAATCATAAAATATATAACATTTATGCCCTTTTCCAACCTTAATTTCATACAAACACCCATAATCACAATGAATCACAAAAGAAACATTTTAAACTCAATTATTATGATAAAAATCTCAAATAAAATATGAAAATATATGATAAAAATAAGGATTTGTTATAGTCCCTGCTTTACGACAACTAATTAACCCCTGAAATTGAAAACATCAGACAAAGCACTATAACCGGCCAAGTACGATTAACCTTTGATAGAAGACATTCTTGAAGTGAAACCTCTTATAGAGTGGACTCCAGAACCATTAACGAGTATTGATAAGCAACCTCTGAGGTACCTAGACCCTCAATTAATGAGTATAGGACAGTAGCCTCAGAATTACCAAGACATTCTACTTCATCAGTACCATCAACCATACATCTTCAAGGCTTGGATACTTCCTCTAGTATACCAAGGCCAACCTATCAGAGAGAAGAAGAGGATCAAAGATCTACCCAATCCCCAACATATATAGCCATTCATGAGCCATATGAAATCATTGTCATTTCAACATAATTCCAAATTGATAAAAGTTCTTTACAAAAGGACGTCTATTCTAAACAAAATGAATCAGCCAGATCTTGGTTCTTTGTACATTTCAAAGGAATAAAAAGAAAACAAATTCAAAATTTTTTTACAAGTTCCTTAAAATGGGGCAAATTAATGTTCCATTTTTTGATTGGTTTGAAGTTTATGCTTTGGACAATCAAATGGAATATCGTTTTGCAAAGTCAATCAATGTAACCAAGTACCAAGTGGTATACTCCTAGAGCTGACGTCTTAGAGTCAGAGCTCCCTCTTTCTAAGGCCTTCCAACTTCTAAAAGCCTAGAATGAGAAAGGAAATCCACTTATAACATCCCCATACAAATGTAAACACATAGAAGAACAAATCCAGCCTAGGGATATCCAAAGCTTAATGGAATAAAACAATTGCACCAACAAATATCTCCAGACAATAGGATCGAGAACATCTCATATCCAACTCAGCCCATGCCTCATCTTCAAAATCTTCCATAGAACCTCCGTTATTCAAACCTTTCAATATGCCTTAAAAAATCAAGAAAAAAACTGCAAGTTCTCAACCATCTAATGAACTCCTTAAGAGGATAAATGAACAGCTAAAGACAATTATATTGTAGTTCCAGAACCTCAACCTTCAAGAACAATGAATTCATCAAACCTTACCATTAATGTTTTATCCAACTATGAAACATCTTCCTCAGAATCGGAAGATCAAACTCCCAAAATAAATCAAAACACCTTTAATTGGAAAACTACTTCGAAGTATTACTATCCCAAAGCCACTGCTCCTGACCTTTTATTAGAAGAAAGACAGGACCAAACCTTTAAACATTTTAGTGCCAACAATATTTATGAATGGAATATCGATGGCCAAACTTAATACAATATTCTTAACATTCTTCAACACATGCCCATGGTCAGTATAGCCTGTTCAACCACTTCTAATTGTCTGAAGAAGCCATAGTCTACCTCCTTGTTGCCATATTTTCTGGCCAACTCAAAGGATGGAAGGATAATTATATCTCACAAGAACAAAAGGACCAAATTCTACAAGTTGTAAAGCTTTATCCGGATGGGACTCCTATTGCCCATAACAAAGAACCCATCCCTGATGCAGTGAACACCTTAATATTTACCATCATTAAACATTTTATAGGAGTTCCCTCTCTGTGGAAAGATAGGTTAGTTGAACTTCTTTCTAACATTAAATGCAAAACACTTGCTATTTTAGATGGTATAAAGATACCTTTTTAAGCAGAGTTTTTACTCATGAAAATAGTCAACAACCATTTTAGAAAGAAAAATTCCTAGCTGGTCTTCCAAAATTCTTAAGAGACAAAGTTAGGGGAAAAATTAGAAACCAAGCAGATAGAACAATCCCTTATTGAAACCTAAGCTATGGTCAACTTATAGCTTATGTTCAAAAAGTTGCCTTGAAAATTTGTCAATATGATAAAATTAACCACCAATTAGCAAAAGAACAAGCCCAAAATAGGAGACTTAGGGCCCATTTGGTACGGTGGAATTAAGGGGTATGGAAATGGAAATGGAATTAATTTTCATGAGGATGTGTGTTTGGTATGATGGAATTGAAAAAAAAAAATTCCATTTCCATTTCCACCAAAAGTGCTTGAATTGAATTCCATGAACTAACCCAAAGATTTATAAGAAACTCCATGGATTTCTAATTTTACCCTTCTCACTTTTCATCTTCTCATCTAATCTAGGACCCACTCGTCTTCCTTATTACCGGAGGGCACAGCACCAACCACCACCACTGGTCAATGTCGACAGATTTGGAGATCGGTGCAAACTTGAAAATCAACGGCGGCTTGTGCTCAAAAATCCAGCGGCGGTAGCTGAGAGCAGCAACCTTACGACAATGATTTGATCGATCAACAGAAAATCGCTGTCTTGCAAGACCACTGTGCAAGAAAAACAGCAATGGAAGCTCATCTTGATATAAATATTGTTTTCATTAATAAAAATTCTGCTCCTCTTGACAGAAGAATTTTTTCCGCTAAGCCTCACATGATAGAATAATCATCACATAGGAATCCACTTCATCTTCAATTTCTCTGACTTCGTCACTGTCACCAGCGGCAAGATCGTGTTTTTCAGTCGATTTCTCTAGCCAGATCTGCAACTTTATTCATCATAATGTGTTCAAGGATTTTACAAATTTGTGTTTTAGTTTCTTTGATTTGGCTTGTGATTTGTAATTCCCATATTGCCATGATTTTTGTGGCTCCATAGTTTCAATTTCTGAGTTTTTGTTCATTGTTTTGATTGCCTGAGGTATGGTGGGTGGTCGGAAGTTTTGGAAGAGGGAGGAAGAGGTTGCTTTTTTTCAAAAAAAATATATGGGCATTTTGGTCTTTTTAGATAAAAATGAGGCTTCATTTCCATGACATACCAAACATACTTTTAAACCTTATTTCCATATCCATCTTCATATCTATTTCCATATCCATCAAAATCAATTCCAACATACCAAACGGGCCCTTAGGATCCTTCTATGAACAATTTAGATTCTCTCCATGCAAAAAACATAAACCAAAACAAAACTCCTCAAAAGGAGTACCACACAAATTGACAAAAAAATTCATATCAAAAAATTCAGATCAAAAGTAGCTGTTGAGCACCCTAGAAAACAAATCACTTGTTATAGGTGTGGAAAACTAGGCCACATATCTAAATATTGTAGGTTACAGAACAATATTCGAGCCCTAGAACTTGATGAAGGAATCACTACAAAAGAAATGATTGTTGCTGCTGAAGGTTTTCAGTGGCGATAAAAAGTTGCCGTTGTTGCGACTGTCGCTAAAAGTTTTAATTGTTGCCACTGAAAGTATACTTTCAGTGGCGACTTTTGTCACTGCTAAGGTGACATTTAGCGGCGACTTTTGTGTCGCTGCTGAAACTATACTTTTATCTCGTCGCTGAAAGTGTGAATTTTTTTTTTTGAAAAAAAAAAATTACGCCAGTGGGCAACAGCCACTCGTGGCCTACCATCCACATCATCACCGGCTAGCCACCGTCCACTTCATCACTAAGGCCCACATGTCGCCTTGTCCCTCTCCACCTCACCTCATGCCACGTGTCGCCACCTCGTTGCACCACATTTGTGTGAAAACCAACTCATTTATGGTCCCTCCAAGGTTTGAACCCAAGAACACCTCTTTTTGTGGTCATGCCTTTTACCACTAAGCTAGAAAGAACCTGTTGGTTATTATTGCAAAATAATATATATGTATAATATATATACATATATTAAACAACACAAACATAAATAAATATATATTACGAAATATTACTTATATTGTTAAATATAATATCTATATATTATTTATAATATATTAATATATGTAACAAATATGTGTGTGTGTGTGTGTGTGTGTGTGTGTGATTGGAGGACTTTTTGTCTCTTATTCGTTAGCCTTGGGGTCAATAATAAAAAACTAACCAAGAGATGGAAGGCAAAAGAGTGGAAGAAGAAAGAGAAGTTTTCAAATCATTACCACCCAAAACTTTTGAAGTTTCAAAAGAATCTTTTTCTTTTTTTATATCGGGTGGCAAATCACAAGAAAGAATAATATGGAAAGATTCATTTTCATTTTCAATGTCATCAATCAAAATAGTTGAATCTTCCCTTATTAAACTATCATGCAATTCATTGGAATCAAGAGAAAGATATGTGTCTATGCTATGGTCCTTCGCACTCACAACAGCCACGTTGGCATCCATACAAGATTCAATATTTCCAGAATTGTCATGCTTACAATCATCAATAGTACAAGGAGGTGCATCAAGATCAATGGTAGAATCAACCACTTCATTAAATGCTTTTTCTCAAAACTCAACAAGCAAGTGACATTTCTCATGATAACAGTCTACACATATTTGATCTTCCGTATAAGAACATGGAAATATATCATCCAATTGATCATAATCATCCCTAGTACTATGAAGAGAAGCATTTTCAACAGTTAAATCATCACACAAAGAAGTAGGATCACACTCATCAATAAGTACAATTGAATCACTACTAGAACTAATTGGTAAAGCAATTGTATTTTCAAACATTTGAGGGGATTCAACAATGATTTCCTCATCCACATCATCATCACTAAAATCATGAATTGCTTCATTAGTTAAAGTAGTAAGAGAGTCTACTTCTATAAGGATAGAATCATTACCAAATAGTAGAGAAGATTCTTCAATGCTCTTTTGAACTTGCTCTACTTCTTGTGCTTGTATGGGAATAGTCACTGGAGGTTCAAAATCTTCCACTTGTGAAGTGGTATGTGACTCTTGAACTTGTACTCCTTGCTCTTAAATTTTTGGATAGAGAATGTCATATTATTCCAGCTTGGTTTCAACGTTAGGTGGCACTTCATAAGACTCCAAATTCTGAAAAGATTGGAGTTGAGTGAACATTGGAACATTTTCAGCACTCCCCTTTTGCTCTACATGCAACTTTGGAAAGATTGGAGCTCCCTCTTCACCTCCAGATTGCTCCCACCATATATGATCTATGATAGCGTTAGAAAGGTCTACCATTTCATTAAGCTAACCTATTTGACCCCTCAAAGTGTTAGACTCCAATGCAGTATCAAATAAGCACTAATGTTCTGTATCGAACTTGTTATTTGCTTCCTTTAAAGCTTACACTCGATTATCAACAATTGGGATGGTAAGGATTGATTTCAAATTCAATTCAACAGCAAAAGATTTAAAAACACTTTGTCCAATAAAAGAGCAAGTAGACATGGGTGAATCATGAGAAGTAGAGGGTTGGGATGAATGTTCGTGGCATGGTAGAATAGATAGCTTATATGGAAGCGTATGTGAGTCTCTGGTGGAGTATGACACTTAGAAGCCTTTTGTGCATGACACATCATTGCTTTTTCCAACTCTTCATTGCTTTCTTTTAGTCGCTCCACTTGTATGTATATGGGAACATAGGAGGAGGATTTTCTTAGATATTCTGCTTCAATACTTGTGATTGCTGAGTGAGATGGTCAAGTTCCTTTTCCAATCTCTCACTCTCTTTCTCTTATTGTTCCATTCTTCTAATAAGAAAGTCCATTTGTGATCGTCGCTCTTTAGTATGATCATCCATTTGAGTTTGAAACTCTTGAATCACTTCCATTTGATGAGCAAAGGTGTCCTTGTTTGACCGCTCTTCAATGATAGTCTGAGTGATTTGGTTTTGAAACTCTTGAATGACTTCACCAATGGTCGGTTCTTGGTATGGCACACATGGGTGGGAATGAGGTCTATAAGATGGTTGAAATGGTAGGTAGAGAGACTCATGAGGTGGATGGTATGGTTGGAAAGTAGGATGGAATGAAGGAGAAGGTTCATGATATGGCATATGGTTACATTATGCAGGATTAGAATGCAGCTCGTAATATGGGTTGTATGGTCGAGGGGAAGATTCATGGTATGATCTATAGGGTGGGTTTGGTGGGCAATAAGGTTGGAATGAAGGTTGTTGGTAGGGTTCATGATATGAAGGGTGGAATAGACCATGACATTCTTGACCAATTGGACTTCCATCTTAACATCCCAACTTAGCTTAAAGAAGCATCAATGATTGTTGAATAGAATGGATGCTTTCAGAGATAGATTCTTTCCTTTCAGTTGAATCTCTTACAGAAGAGTGAGATTGAAAAGGTAAACCTTGATTACCATTAAACCAAGCCATGAGAATTCAATACAATAAATTCCCAATGAATCACAAGATAACTATCTAACTAAAAACTATCAAAACAAAGAAAAAGTATCTAAGAGAATACAAATGCAAGTATGCTATGAATTAACTTGAAGACATGGTGAATTCAAACAAATGAGCTCAAAATCATATCAAATTGAAGCAAATAACACCACATGGAAGCTACAAAGTCAAAACAATGCAAGAATGCAATGAATGCTATGCAAACTACCTAACGCAAAAATTCTAAACTATATGTAATGAAAAACAAAAAATGCAAAACTAACAAGCTTCACCCGAGTGACCACTTATCAAAAATGAATTTGACAATTAAATTACCTAGAGAGCCAATTACTTAGCTCCCCGGCAACGACGCCATAAGATTGGAGGACATTTTGTCTCTTATCCGTTAGCTTGGAGTCTACAATCAAAAATTAACCAAGGATTGCGTATAGGCAAACCTAGGATCGTTCTCTCTTCTCGAGGAGCCTTTTATTGAATCCTAAGTAATCTATATGCCATGCAAATGCAATAAAACAAGGGGAAATCAGTTTTGATTTTTTAAATTAATAAACTAAGGACTAATGCAATTTAATTAAATGCTAAGCTATTGTTTTTGGTATTTTTCTTATAAAAATGGGATGGATAAGAGTGAATGTAATGGTATGGAGTTTAAAATATGAATGATAAATGCTCTTGGTATTGAAGAAGTGACAATCCTTGCTAAGAAAGATTATAGGAGTTAAAATTCATTAAGTCTTGAGAAAAACCTCAAGATAACATTTGAGTCCAATATTCCCAATTAATAGTTTCTCCTATAAACATAGCTAACTACCACCTCTTGAGATATTGTTTAAAACCACTTAATGTGCAATTGAAATGGGTAATTATAACTTGTTTCCTCTTAATATGAATACGATAACACGACACTCAATTGATCCAATTTAATTATACAATCTAACAATAACACGTAGAAAGCACAATATCTTTGAATCAATAAGGAAAATGCATATATATATATATCTCACAAGCTATAAAAATCCAATCCAATCACAAATATCAAACCAACAGAACAATAAACATCAATCTCAGTTCCAGAATCATATACAATAATTCCTAAAACTAGGCAATTTAAATATATAATTCTAGACTAAATGAATGATAGCAAAACTCCCCTTTGTAGTCCATTAAGCTCAAGCAACTCTTCACCACCAAGAAGCAAAAGAATCAGCCTCTCATTGCCTTCAAATAATCACAGCTTGTAATTCTAGTACTCGTCGGAATCTAGAAATGTCGCTGGAAAACTCAAGTTTTTCACTGGAAATTGCAGAACCTTATTGGAATCTTGAATTAGAACTCTAGAACGAGAAGCTGAATATGGTGGTTAAGGGAGGAAGAAGACAGACAGAGAGACAATGGTGGTGATGGAGTGGTGGTCAGTGAAGGAGAGATTGGAGGAAGTCAACGGTGGTGAAGCTTGATGGTGGTGTGGACGGAGAGAGAAATGGTGGTGAAACACAGAGGAAGAAGATGAAGGTCGCCAGAATCTGGGATTTGCTTGCCGGAAGTTGCTGGAACAGGGGAGAATCCTCTGGAGGTGGTACTGGTGGTATTCCGACGGAGTGGAGAAGAGAAGACATAATGATGGTGGTGAAACTGATGAGTGGTGGCATTGATCTCTCTCCCTCTCAGCTCTCAAGGCTCACGGTGCTGTGCTCTCCGAACAGTGCTTGAACTCTATTTTCTGTAACTCATATGTGACCTTCCCTTCTCTCCAAACTAGACAGCAACAAAGTCGACTATAGAGGACGGTCGCCGGCAACTGAGGTGAAGAAGTTGATGATGAGATGAAGATTTGCTTGCGCGGCGCCTGCTCCCTTACTCTCAGCTTCTGTTCTCTTTTTTTATATCGGGTCTCAGCTGAAAAGAAGACCTAGCCCTGGTCAAAACGCAAATTTTGACCAGGGACTAAAGTGAAAATCTCTAAAAGCTTCTGGAGGGACTAAAGTGAATAATTTTGAAATGTTTTGAGGCTCAACTATAATTCCTTAAAAATATGGGTTCTTTTCTGTGATTTTTCCTAGGCCCTTTTCTTCATTACTTGTAATTTCCACAAAATATGGGGGCCCTTTCTGTGATTTTCCCCAATCTTTAAAATATTAATTTGACCTCCAAGATCTCCAATTTTCTTCCAAACCACCTACAATACAATATTAAACACCATGTAGCATCAAAAGTTCAAGGGACAATTGTGCAAAAATAATTAATAAATTATGACCATTTTCCCCCCTAATTGCAGTTAATTCAAAACAACTGTCCCTAACTAAAAGTAGTGTTTAATTATGCAATATTGTCTCAGGAAATGCATTTAAAATCCCAAATTAATCATTAAAAAATCATGTAAAATATGGTTCAATCGGTGAGTATACTGATATAATACTTTAAAATTATTTTTGAATAAATAAAAATAAAAATTTAATTAATATCCTATTATTAATTAAAATGTATTATTTTTTATATTTATTTAACTTATTAAGTTTGTTTATATATAAATGAAGTAATTAAAAACAAAACCAAGCATAGGTCATATGTATTAATTGATACATTTATGAAATAATTTATTTTAGATAAAAGTGTCATTATATGTTATTAATCTATAAAGATATATTGATGGGAGTGTGGGGAATAATAAATCTTGAAGAAATTAATAGACAAAAGGTTTGCTTCTACGTTTAAAAGTTTAGACTTTACCTAACAACCCCTTGTTATCATATATATTTACAATCTGAGTTAGCTATATGTCAGTTTTGTTCACTACTTTATATTGTTCTCCTTTAAATCTAATTGCTTTTCATCCCTTCATCTTGATATGTAAATGTGCGAGAGAAGGAAACTTGTACAGAGAGATCCCACACACATGCAAATGTATAATTATCTTATTTTTCTTTATAATAAATAGCATATTTAGTGTCATCAAATGTTAAATATCAAATTTAAACAAAAAATATATAAAAAATAACATTTATCTGTGATAAAAACAATCCATTAAAAAAAGATGAAATTGACTTTAAAAGTCGCCGCTGAAAGTATGATTTTTGGCAGAAGTCACCGTTGAAAGTATGGTTTTTGGCGGTGACATTTATTGTGGCCGCTGAAAAGGGCACTTTCAGCGTTGACTTAATTGTCGCCACTGAAAGTATGAGCTTCAGCGGCGACTTTGGATAGTAGAGTTTCAGCGGCGACATTTTTAGCGACGACAATAAATGTCACAGCCAAAAACCATAATTTCAACGGCAACTTTAAAAGTCGTGCTAAAAGTCATTTTTTTTGTAGTGAATCCAAGACCAAATCAATAACCTCATGATAGCCACTTCTGATGAAGAAAGCAGTGAACTATCTTCTGAAGAAGTTAACCAAATTCAACATGATGATCTTTCTTCTTTTAATGGAGAAATTAATGTGATTTCAAAAGAGCATGAATTTTTTATTGATGTGATTAATGCTCTTCTAGATCCAGAAGAAAAGAGACGTTATTTTATTATATTTAAAGATATGATTGAAAAATATCCCTCTCTTTCAACTCTAAAACCTATAGTTAATAAATATAACCTTTCTGACACCCTCAAAAGATTTAAACAACTTCCAAAACCGGCCACAATTCAAGATCTCCAACATGAGATAAAAAACCTCAAGAGTGAGGTAAAAGCTCTTAAAACACAACAAGAAGACCAAGGCATAGCCATAGAAAAAAATTAGGTTAGCTAGTCTTAGCAACCTCACATTTAACGATCAACCTAAAGACAATCAAGAAAATGAGAACTGTAGGATTTTGGGCGTACCTAGAATCCGTTGACTCACTGAGTACCAACACGAGATCAGAGCACCAATTCGAACTCTAATCACATTATACGGTAGATTCACCATTGGAAAAGAGAACCCAGGGAGAGAGGATTTTTGGAAGTTTTATGAGAGATGTTGTTTAACTTACATCCATCGAGTGAGAATAACCCCTTATATTATTATAGATTTATTATGATTTGAAATTCAAATCATAAGGATAAAACTCCTTAATTGAACTCATACTTCTCTATAATTACATAATAGTCCCAACTAAATTGGGCTTAGGCCCTGATCCACCAAGGGTGGACCAAGTATATTCCAACATCTCCCGCTCACACTTGGTGGATCAAATGTTATGGGTCATATCTCTTTCTCTTCCATCCTTCTGTCATACTAGGTGCTCTGCCATAACCGAATGAGCATGACGTCTCCATTTGAGTGTCTTGTACTAGGAATCCCTTTCACAGAGACCAACATAAAACAACCTTGTAGTGCAGCTTGATCATATTAATATAATGCCTCCGATGTCCTAGATTTTAACCCATATACACTTTCTTCATGGCTAATTTAATCCCTCTTGAGTCAAGATAAAACTTAGATGGCCTTTCTCATATGCATAGTATCCACACTTATGAAATTACCAAAGTAACATCATAAGGGACCGGTCTTAGACACAGGCATAAGTGTGTATATTCCAAGTAATCTTTCTTTCGCCCATATATCATTTCAATATGAATCAACTGCTTTCTTAACATAATGCCTTTAGATTGTATTGATTGTGATCATAGGAAAAATGCTAAAGTAGCAGACGTCGAAGCATATCTCCATCATATTATCAAAGTCAGAGGACATCATGAAAGGGTTAACCTTTCCAGGACTCACACAACAATAAAGCAAGGATCTTTTCACTTGCTTCCCGTTTGCGGTTCTCTAGCACATACAGTATGAATCGGATGCTGCGGTGTTACTCTTATACTATAAGAGCGTATATCATTTTAATCTTACCATTAACACTGTACAGACTTCAATTTAGACAAGCACAGTATTTAAACCCAAATTCTTCAACTTTACTCATATGACGTCAATTTAAAGAATTTGTTGTCTGGCTACAGGTATCCTGGATGTGGGTATCCATGAATCAATCCATATTTATAATTTTGGATCTTATCCCAACTAAATGCACTACTAAGTCAAGGCAATATTTAGTGTTGTGTTTCTTCTCTACCATATCAATTCTCTCACTGCTTTACTGGTGAACACATATATCTCATCTTTGCACACTCCTTCAGAGTGTTAAAGGTGGTCGCTTGTGTGAGAAAGCCAAACTCATCAACCTGTACGACATACTAGACATTATATGCTTTTGCATACACATGTAAAACCATAATGAAGTATCTATACTTTACTTCCTATGCACGCCAAAGGACTCATTATGCTCTTTATGTATTTCCTTGGCCACATGCTTAGTTAGGGGACTTTGTATAGGAATGTGTTATTCAATAACAACTTTTGTGCTATAGTATTTCTAACAAGAATCACATCTCCGTGTTCAGTCTTGATATGATACTTAGGGTCTTTTACTTAGGCAATGGTTATAGTGTTTTCACAATACATTAACACTAGATTTAAATTCTCACTTTCAAATCATATATGTTTTTCCAAACATCATCAGCCATATAGCCACATGTACTAACATAGTACATTAATATGTGCATGATCATTATATGCCCTAAAAAGTATCTTAAGACCTTTTATGGAGACATTCCATGTCTCTCACAATGGTTAGACTAGTACCAACATACAAGTCTTATCACAAAATAGATATCTGGTCTTGTACACATTACTGCATATATAAGACTACCAACAGCATTTGCATGAAAACCTTTTTTCCATTTTCTATGTTGATTTAGTTCAGGGACAAAAAACAAGACTCAAAAATCATTACTGAAGCCACTGGGGTATCTATGGGTTTGCATTAACTCATATAGAAATTGCTCAAGGATATCCTAATATAATTCTCTTATTACAGAGAGGGTACTCCTTAAGCTATCTCACTGGATCTCAAATCTGAGAATATGCATTGCTTCACCCATATGCTTCTTTTTAGAATTTATAGGTACCATTCTTTGACATGTACTATTACGTTCAAACTATTTCTCATCAATAGTATATCATCCATTTAAAAGGATAATATCAAAACATTACTTAATAATGGTTTTCTTCAACCATTTGAAAAATACATTAGGTTATCGCTCTTTTGAAACCTTATGCATCACTATCTAGATGATTGCTTCAATCCATAAAATGATTTCTGGAAAAACAAATGAGGTTATCCCTCTATGAAACCTCATATACCACTTTTAGTGAAAACTAATTGTCATTGCAAATAGATTTCGTCATCCATATCACCACTTAAAGGTGTAGGTCTCACATTCTCTTGATGTATATCTAAATTTAATCAGTGAACTGTTGCTAGAATAAGTTTGATTAAAATGCGTAAAAGGTAAGATAAAAGTTTTCCTGTTATGCTCACCCCTTTACAATCAAATGAGTAATTGTTAATTCTTAACCATGACTCTTTTTCAATGAATCATCACTTCCATTGCTTTCTTCCATTTTGCCTTTACAGAAATCTTGTACAGAACAAGACTCTATCTTTTAGAGTAGCCATGAATTCCTTTCTCAATTACTCCTTCTTGTTGAAGCTTGGAGCTTCCTACTTCTTATGTTTAGGTGTCTTTATCCGTCTAAGCTCCCACTCACAAGAACGATTGAGAATCGTTGGCTAATTCTATACTGCCTTATCTATGTGTCTCATAATTTTCGCCTTTATTTGGAAATGATGTATAATAAATGTGGTAGCTTTTAGTTTTTTTCAATCACAATTCCATCTTTTCACTTATGAAAAAATGAAGACGTCACTCTAATGAGCTCCTACTTACAATCACAATGGGAATGTGCAACTAACCCTTATGGTTTGCACTCTTATGGTCTGCAAAAAGTCAAATCCAATTTGTACTTTGACCACAATTCATAAAGTGTAGAAGTGACTACTTTAGAGGGCTCATGGTTAAGTTCAATACCACACATACTTGATAAAAACAAATATGTGTACCAATCCATCCACCAAAAGTAAACCTTAATACTCTCTCACTCACATTTGGTGGGCTAGCTTGAACCATCATAACCATGTCTCATAATGTTTCTTTACACTTTTCAGCAAACTCCATATGGTGGTGGAGTGCATCGGATAGTTAGCTATCAACTATCTTTCTTCTGTCACAGAGCTTATTTGATCATTCACAACCTTGATTAGTTCATGCATAAGATTTAAAAAACTTATTTAATTTATTTAATTGACTTCACAACTTATCAATTTATAGTCCAAAATACTTAAACTTCAGACTTACGCGAAATTAAACATGTATGATTATATTGTGAATAATCCTCAACAAGAGTGATAAAATGTTCAGCTCTGTGCTTTTCCCTCAAACTCAGTACCAAATTTATCATAATGGAATAATATAATTGCAATGGAAATACGGTTATTTTCCCTTTACTATAAATCTTTTCGTGTTGCTTTACTTGCTAGACTATCACAAGGACATCTACCCATTGGAAACTAAACTTAGCAATCCTCATTATGCTAATTTGGTAGTAATTCCTATGTCCTTTCTAGCATGACACATAATCAAGTCAATACTTGAATTACAAAAGGTAGTAAAGCAACTAAGCATAGAGATTCACCAACAATGCTCAACTCAAAGAAATTTTATGAAAGGAAAACTGAATCAGAACTATATACATGTCACAAAATCATGAAAGTTTAAATCAGTTGAACCCTTAGTCTTGACGGCATGAGACAACAACTTAATCTCATTTGAACCAGTGCATGAAGCACATCATAGAGAATTAATGTCACTCCACTACATGAAGTGGACTTATAGGTGCTTATACCTTTCACTTCAAACCTCATGTCACTACCAACGCTAAGCTTTTGGCTTAGATTTGATAATAGATAATATTCTATAAAGAATTTCAATCCCTATCATCATGATTTATGGAGCTTATGTCCTTTTTGCGTTCCCCTTACTTGGAACAATTCTTTGCAAAATGGACGTTTCTTTAGCAGGAAAAGTATTTAACCTCACTTAGGTTAGCCTTCTGCTAGGAGAAATTCTTACCCTTCTTTGAACTTAAGGTTGTCCTTCTATCTCTTTTCTGGAATCTCTTACCCTTCCCTAATGTTGGGTGTAGAGTGTGGAGGACTTGGCCTCCCCTATGGGGTAAGCTTGTTCAGAAGACTCACAAACCTCTAGACATTCATTTTCAAGCCCCAAGTACTTCAATACATCATTGAAAGTAATAATGTTTTTACTATGGGTCATACTGACTTTCATGAGCTCCCACCTAGAAAGGAGTGTCTTGATGAATAAACTGAACTTGTTCATTAAACAATACATGTTCAATTTCTCTCAATTTCCTTGTTAAGTTGGTTATCTCATGTAGATATTGTCTCTTAAGAGGTGATTAAAGTACCTCAAGAGATTATCTTTGAATGTAATTCACATGGCATTGCTGTTGGATTTCTTTCACATTTACACATGTATTTGTCAAGTATAGCATACGTAGGGCAATTAATGTTATGAAGTTTCTCTTGTCACAGCCATGTCGGTCTCATAACCTCTTATTTGCTGAGTAAATTCTTAGCTTTAGTGCCATTTGACCCAAGTCAATGGCTTTTCAACATCTTTTATTTATATGAAACCTTTCAATGTCAGATATCACAATTGTCCCCATTTAGCTTATTAATTAACATTCTTGTTATTGGTAGCCTTCCTTGGCTTAGTCACTTAAATCATTCCACTTATAGGGTAATTCATAATTGATTTAAACCAAGAATGTCTTTTCATAGCACATTTAAGTATACAGCGTCACGTACTTGTATTATTCTTAACTAGAAAGGTAGTAATACCATTGGGTCTACGATCAGGAGAATACGTTTGTACCTCCTATCACACAGACTCCAACAATGCCACTATCATCTATCAAGAATTTCATACAAGTACTTCACATAAAATGCTCAATAATGACTTTCAGAAGGCTTAATTTCTGAAAGCTCCCACTTAGATAGAGCATATGAAACTAGCTCCCACTTAGATGGAGCATATGATTCTCTTAGAAGACTTATTTTTGAAGAGCTTCCACTCACAGTTGGACATTTACTTCTTCAGGTCCCTTAGAGCATTATTATGTTGATAATGTCTTATTATCTGTGCCATGCACGCGCCACCACACAGATACCAAAATGTTATACACGCCAGTTCTCCAGAGTCCATTTGCCGAGAGCTTTTAGATGAAGTATGCCACGTGGCATAAGGCAATCCGACGGCTCGACACGTGCCACGTGGCAATTTTCTTTTTCTTTTTTTAAAGTTTGCCTTCTTCTTTTTTTTTTGTTTACGGATCAGGTCAGACCATTACACGAACCGCCTGCCCAGTCCAAATCCACCTTTAGCCCCTTTTTTTTTTGTTTAGGTTGGGCCAACTTCAGCCCAATCCATTTATTTTTTATTTTTTGTTTTGTATCGGGTAAGGCCCCGACCTGGCTACCCCGATTTAGTTTTGTTTTTTATTCATTACAAAACAATGCCTTTTTGATGGTCTGGAGGTTGTCTTCAACCTCCAGCCGGGTTAACCCAGACCCAATTTTAGGCGCAGGTTGGGTCTGTCGATCCGGTACCTTCTCTCCTCCATAACTTCACCATCCGACGACCCTTTTGCGTTTTTCATCACTTTTTCAAGATCTACGCAATGAGATTATTTTTAAAGCCTAAATCACTCATGTTAAAATGACCCAATTCAATTTTGGGTTTCATTTCCTGTTCGTTCCTTCGATTTCTTATACCCTGGAGTGTTATTTTGTTTCATACAATTATGATGTGTATTATAAGGCTTATAAATACACTCTTACTCATAAAACCAAGGCATAAACAGGAATCGACAATTAATTGATTACACCGTAAAAACACCAAGAAACAAAAAAAACACTTAGAGAAGAAAAAACAATGAACTGACGAATAGAAACTAATCTCATACATCCAAAAAAAATATGTATTTGAGTCAAAATCATATATATCTCATATATCTTCAACATCAACATAATCTGACAAAGTTTCTATTCACATGCTTTCAAATAAAAATTCACTATTCAGGAACACAGGGAACTCTGCGATGCACAGTAGAAGCAACTTTTAATCCAGGATAGATAATTAACCTTGCTCTGATACCACTGTAGGATTTCGGATGTACTTGGAATCCGTTGACTCACTGAGTACCCATACGAGATCGAAGCACCGATTCGGACCCTGATCACCTTATATGGTAAATTCACCATTGGAGAAGAGAACCCAAGGAGAGAGGATTTTTGGAAGTTTTCTTAGTGATGTTGTTTAACTTACATCCACTGAGTGAGAATAACCCCTTATATTATGTATGGGAGTTATTATGATTTGAAATTCAAATCATAAGGATAAAACTCCTTAATTGAACCCATACTTCTCTATAATTACATAATAGTCCCAACTGAATTGGGTTTGGGTCCTGATCCACCAAGGGTGAAGCAGGCATATTCCAATAAGAACAATGAAGAGACAGACCCAAATAACTCTAAGGCCTTCCTAAACTTTATTGCTAGGCTAGAAATTCAAAAATTTTATGTCGGAATAAAAATCATCATTAACCATGAATTTACTCTTGAAGAAACTGCCTTGTTTGACAGCGAAGCAAATTCAAATTGTTTTAAAGAAGGCCTTATCCCAACCAAAGTCAGGTACAATATAACTAACGTTATCATAGAAAATGAAGGATTCCAAATTAAAACCCTTTTCTTTTAGTACAGGATATAAGCAACATAATTATTTTAGGAACACGACCCTTTATTAAACATCTCATTCCATTCTATGCAACATATGATGGTATAGTGGTTCAGCATTTAGGAAAGCCTGTCCTTTTTGAATTTGTCCATAAACCACTCATAAAAGAACTTCATCTATAAAAAAGTACAAAACCTTTTAAATCATATCTAGCAATCCCTATGTTCTGATCTCCCAAATGCTTTTTGGGAAAGAAAGAAACACACGGTAAGCTTGCCATATGAAAAAGATTTTCAGGAAACCAAGATCGCAACTAAAGCTAGACCCATTCAAATGAACCAAGAACTCTTAGAGTTTTGCCAAAATGAAATTCAAGAGGTCTTATATAAAAAAATTAATCAGGAAAAGCCGGAGCCCTTGGTCTTGTGTTGCATTTTGTGTCAATAAAAATGCAGAAATAGAAAGAGGAGCATCTAGGCTGGCCATTTTTTATAAACCCCTCAATCAAGCCCTCCAATGGATTATATATCCTACTCCAAATAAAAAGGATCTCCTTAACCGTATTCATTTGGCCAAAATATTTTCAAAATTTGACATGAAATCTGAATTTTGGCAAATTCAGATTGACAAAAAGGATCACTACAAAATAGCATTCATAGTTCCTTTTGGTAAATATAAATGGAATGTTATGCCATTTGGATTAAAAAATGCTCATTCCAAATTTCAAAGGATCATGAATGAAATTTTTAACCCTTTTATAAAATTCATCATTATTTACATTGATGATGTTTTAATATACTCCCAGAACCAACACTTTAAGCACATTCATATTTTTATCAATATCATCAAAAGAAATGGTCTTGCCGTCTCTAAGACAAAAATTAGCCTCTTCCAAACCAAGATTCGATTCTTAGGCCATTATATTCACCTTGGTATGATTACTCCCATAGATCGAGCCATACAATTTGTTGACAAATTTCCGGATCAAATCCTTGATAAAACTCAATTCCAAAAATTCTTAGGTTGTCTTAATTATGTAGGAGATTTCCTACCACAATTAAACAATGTCATTAAACCTCTCCATAATCGTCTGAAGAAAAATCCACCACCACGGACTAACACACACATGCCAATATTGCCAGGCAAATCAAATCAAGGAAAAAGAGCTCCCGTGCCTGGCCCTACCCAACCCACATGCATTAATAATAAAAATAATTTTAAAAAAAAAAAGAAAAAAATATTTGTTTGGAAAACTGTTTTCAATAAGTTATTTTCAAAAACGAAAAGAAAGTTTATATTCATCTGCCGTGTCTCTCTATATATTAAGGTCCTAAATTTTTTCAAATGTAGTCATAGTTAGAGTATGGGAAAATTTTCAGGAAAAGATCTTCAAAATTTCATATAAATCATGTTTGTTTCCTACAATTGATAAGGGATTGACTATACTTAATAAGAAATTCACAACTCATTTTAGCATAAAATCACTTATTTTGGATTTTGAAATTTTGTATTTTTTTTTTTTGGGTTTTCCCTAAACTATTTTCTACATATTACCATCTCTAGTCTTATATTTGAGGTTTAGTATGAGAAGTTTCATTCATTTCTAAATGTAATATCTCAATTAGCTTTATCTTTTACATTTATAATTTTTCCAATTAACTATCTCTATTAATTGCAATATCCAAAGGAGTTTTCATCAATGGGAAATTGTTTTTTATGCAAATGATCAAAGGGACTATTTATGGTAAACCAACCCACGTTTTCAATAAACAACTGACTTAATTAATTTCTTTAATATCTATAAATTAGTTATTTAACTCCTACATTTAAAAAAAATTGAAGTATTACTCATGACTAATACTAATATAATTTGCTATAAATTTTTTTATATATACAAATACACACATATATTGATACTTACTTCTGTATATACGCCACATCTATGATTAATAAAATCCCCCCGCCTCTTTGTCTGCAAATGTAGTACACAATATTTTTTTATGGAATGTACACAATATCTTATTGTAGGCATGCATTCATCATGAGAAAATAAATGGGCTAGGCCCAATCATTCAAGCCCGAAATATATAGCCCATGACAATGAACTTGTTCTATTCTCACAATTCAAGGTAGAAAACTATATCTATGTCCTTGCAATCCCTGATAAAAGAATTTAGATTTAAACAGAATCCATAAACGCCTTGATGATCATTTATGATTTAATATGTCCTCCATAAACGCCTTTAAAGGTCGTGGTGTAATTTGTGAAGTGTGAACAACACTGTATTAATCAGTTTGATTATGCACTTTTAAGTAGTGATTTTGCACTTAGATGACGTGCTTAATTATCATTAAATGAAAAGTAAATTAATTTTTTATCTTGGCTCAAATTTATTTTCTTGTCCTGTCAAGCTAAGCTTGGAACAAATACAGTAACTTGACCAAACAAGAACAAAAATAATTAAGTTCGATCAGTTTGTAAGATAATTAATCATAAGACTGAAAAGGATACAATAATTCAACAACACATTATTATTAATTGATTATGAATGATATATATCTATATATATGGTGGGTGTTATTGATAGGATATTAGCTAGTTGGTACCCTGTATCGCGAGGAGTCAACGTGCACGTCCACATAAAGCCATACACTTCGGTAATAAGTCATAAATATTTTATATTTTTATATAACTCATACACACACACACACACACCCACCCACCCATCCTCCTGGGATTTGATAAATTAAGTATTTAGGTGCATAGGGTTGCATCAGCGTTACACGAGTCAAATTCAACTAAGGGTCAACTCTCTTAATTTTATGCCCTAATACTGTTCGCACAATTCTAATATATCTTATTTTATTTATTTATTTATTTTTTTAAATCGCAGTTGCCTAAATTGACCGCCATGAGAAAAGAGAGATGAATAATTGTTATGCATGATTATCAATTTGTTGATGAACGTGGGTCTATATAATATCATCGTATTATATAGTGTGTGATCAACTGATGATAAACTTTTGTACTATATTCTATATAGAAAATGTTTAAAATTTTGTAGTTTTTTTTTTTTTGGCTTAATTATGATGGATCCCTAGCCAAATATGTACAATAACAAGCTACTATCAAAATCTATGTATTTGTATATATATTTAAAAGTTGTCATATTGTTCATAATTCATTAATAACATATCTCATTTTTCATATACTTTCAAACAATAAAGAAGTCAAAAGATACTCAAATTCTCAAGTGAATCAAATAACAATTCCTTTTATTTTTTATATATGGACCAAATTCCAGTGTTCAAAATTTGTATCTATATTTTAATCTTAAGTTATTTGTTAGGAAAAATTTCAGGGTTGCAGTTTGCCATATTTTTCTACATTGAGTAAAAATATACAAGAAATAATCATAAATAAAAAAATGTATCAATGAATTTAATTAATAAGTATATGCAATTTTATCATTTAATGGTCTGTATCATGAAATTTTATAGTACTCCCTCCGGTATTTAATATAGGACATATTTACTTAATTTGATTATATTAACGGGGTTAGTTAAGTTAGTTAATCTAATATGTATTTTCTAAAACACTTTAATTATTTTCTTTAATTTCTTCATTATCTCGCCTCCTCAATTATTGTTGAAAACATCAATAAGAATAAATTAGGAAAGAATTTATCAAATATTATAAATAGATCTTATATTTTGGAACAAGATCAACTTCTTAAATAAGTCATATATTAAGAATTAGAGGGAGTAACATATTTTCTATTTATAAAAAAATTAATAAATTACTTGTGTTATTGTCTATCTTTATCGATCTTGGTTTGAATTGGAAGTTTCTTAATTATATTAGGCACGCATTTATATATGTTTCAATTTAAGCAAAGAGTGGTTCTTTTCTGTTAAAATACATTTGATATGTAAAATATAGGGATAATTACATCCAAGTCCCACACAAGAGAAAAAATGAAGAAATAGTCCCTAAAGTTGTTAATGATAAGTTGAGGGGCGTCCATTGACAACTTCAGGGACCATTTCTTTATTTTTTCTCTTGTGTGGAACTTGAATGTAATTGTCCCTAAAATATATTATGTGTTTGGTAGAATATTAGAAAAAGAAAATGATTGGATCCCCAGCTTTTTATAATGTACAGTGGCTTTTCCTCATACCAAACGGGATATTAGTTGCCAATTTTTACAATTCCTCGCAATAAAGATTAATTAATAAAATGATGTGACTGAAATTTTCTTTAATTTTCTCTACATACGTAAGTATGATTACATGTTATTGTCTATTATGTATTTAAAATATAGCAAGTTATTATGCGGGCACGCATATATACATATACATACGTCCATACTATATAAAATATTCTGGCCATAAAAAATTAAATTATATATAAAATAGGTATTGAAAACGGCATGAAATTTTTTTTTTTCTTTTCATATTAATTTGCAAATGTGGCCACCTAGATGTGGGGTTAATCCAACCTAGAAAATAATATAATTTTGCATTAGTAATTGATAATAAGAATGATAACATATTTCTATATTGATTTTATTTTATTTTTTAGGAACGTGTATTTGGAAATAAAAAAATCAATACATTGAATTATAAGAGAACAATCAATAATATGTATGTATGTTCAATAATGGAAAATCATGTTCAATAATAGAGACGGGGACGCTGGCTTTTATTTTTTTAATTTACATAAAGTCCCCTTAAACAATTTTTAACATTTTTTGCCACATCGGATGTTTAGAAACATTAAGGACTAAGTTATATCGAGTCAAACTCCAAGGACTGGATTATAAGTGAGTCAAAATTTTAAGGGCCAAAAGATCAATTTTTCCTATTGTAATAGATGGAAGCTGGTTGGGTTTAACGATTTTGCCCCAATTTTGAAATTTTATGGTTAATTTTGCCACAAAAAAATAGTTTATAGTTACTGTTACGCTTTTGATAAAAGTTGAAGGTTATTTTAACACTTTAACCCTTTAATTTATTGGTAGCATTTTGCCCAGTTAAAAAAAAAAAAAAAAAAACCAGATTTGTGTGGAGAGTGGAGACCATTTAAAAGATGTCACTTCAAAGTTTTTTTAGAAAAAAAATCCAAAACTGAGAATCTTTTAGATAAAACGTCTCCCAAGTAAGAGATACATTTGGTTTTTCGAATATGAGACTATATTGTAATGCAACGTAATAAAATGAAATGAAATAAAACATTGATCCCCATAACAAGTTTTTATATGTTTACTATACCATTAGGAATGAGTAAAAGAAATTTAATATATATATATATATATATTTAAACCTCCTGCCTCTAAGTTAAATTTTTTGAAAAAAGTGAAAATATAAGCATACAAACATCAAGTATTATCTGAGTTGCACAAATGTCTTATTCAAAATAATGATCTCAATAAACAATGAGAAGGTGATTTGTAATATTCCTTCTTATTATTGTATAATATTAATTAAAAATTAAAAAAATTTAAATAAAAGGAATAAATTTGTGTTCTCAGTTGTAATGCATGGCAGCTATGTATAAGAATTAATAGCCCACGCATATATTGATCGCGCTGCTGAATTGGAATATATAGATCTATAAAGAATATAATATGGATATTGTATTATGTAAATGATAATAATTTTTATTTGTACTGCTGTGACTTATGATAATACAGGCACATATAAGGACAGACATGCTCAGTATTCTAAAATAAAAATAAGGATGTTTGATCCGCATTAATAGGGCCATACTGTAACGCAAGTTGTACAAGTAGTGATTGTATTGTAAGAAATAAGAATTTAATATTATAGATCTCATGAAAATCGATTCATTGTCACTGTTTTGCATTGACCTTAGTTGTACACTGTCCAAAGTTGCAGTGAATCTTTCCTTCCCTTACGAATTGTTAATTCATTAAAATATAAATCAAAGTTTGGCACACTGCGATCAAATAATAATAATAATTATTACAATAAATCTCCTTTGTCTGTTACTGGGGTAAAAAATAAGTCTTATTGCTGATATAAAAATTCTACTACGTACTGGGTGGCTAAAAGGAAAACAAAGAAAGGAGTGAGTGAAACTCGTTCTAAAGCATTTAAAGAGTTTTATAAAGAGTTAGAGATAAAGTCTAGAGAGAGAAAGAATTACAAGATTGCAAAGAATAGGGAAAGAAAAGATAGCGATTTAGATCAGGTAAGGTGTATAGAGGATGCAGAAGTCAGAGTATTAGTTTCTAGTGGGGATATCAAGGATAGATGGGAGACTTACTTCTACAAGCTGTTCAATTATTGAGTGTGTGTGTGTGTGTGTTGGGGGGGCTCTATTTGTGAGTTGGAGGATTTGTCAATTAGACAAGGTAAACATAATTTGGTTTTCTATCGTAGTATCTATGTTGGCGAGGTTCAGGATGCTCTTAAGAAAATAGAAAATCATAAAGCCGTTGGTCTTGATAGTATCCTTATTGAAGTTTGGAAGTGTTTAGGTGAGAAAGGATTGTTCTGGCTTACTAAGCTTTTTAATTAATGACATTTTACAATCTAAGAAAATACCAGATGATTAGAGGAAAAGCACTTTAGTCCCTATTTACAAGAAGAAAGGGATACCCAAAATTACCCTAGCTACATAGCGATAAAGTTTATGAGCCATATAATGAAATTATAGGAAAAGGTGATTGAATATAGATTGAGATTGGAGACTTGCATTTCGGAGAATCAATTTGGATTCATGCTAAGAAGATCCATAACAGAAGTGATTTATTTGTTGAGGGGGTTAATGAAAAAGTATCGAAGCAAAGGAAGGGACTTGCATATGATTTTTATTGACTTATTTAGAGAAAGCTTATGATTGCGTGCTGAGATATATAAATTGGAAAGGCTTAGAAAAAAAGGGTGTGCTTGTTGCATATATTAAGGTCATACAACATATGTATGATGGGGTAACAACTAGTGTGAGAACGTCTGGAGGTGAGAAAAAGGACTTCCCTATAAGGATTGGCCTTCATCAAACATCAGCTTTAAGCCCTAATTTATTTAGCCAAATATCAGACATTCTAACTGAGCTTATAATTGAAAAAATCCCTAAGTGCATGCTTTTTGCTGATGATATTATACTTGTGGGTAAGTCAAGAGAAGAAATTAATTATAAACTTAAATTATGGATTAGAACCTTAGAGTCAAAGGGTTTTCGAATAAGTAGGAGTAATACATAATTTATGCATTGCACTTTTGATAAGAGGATATTAAAAAGCGATTTGGAGGTCAAAATGGGAGAACATTTCATTCCAGAAGTGACAAAGTTCAGAAATTTTGGAACAATTTGTAAGAAGAAGGTGAAATTGATTGAGATGTTAATCATAGAATTCAAATGGAGTGGTTTAAATAGAAAAAAGCTACCAGAGCTATTTGTGATCGAAAAGTACTTGAAAAAGTAAAAGGGAAATTTTATTGTACTGTTATTTGGCTAGCAATACTTTATGGTAGTGAACGTTGAACTTTTAAGAGGCTACATGAGCATAAAATAGGGGTAGCTATGATGAAGATGTTGAAATAGATGTATAGTCATACAAGGAAATATAAGATTCATAATGAACTTATATGAAGAAGGGATGGAATGGCATCTATTAAAGAAAAAATAATAGAAAATCGTCTAAGGTGGTTTGGACATGGATAAAGAAGGCCATTGGATGCGTGAGTAAGGAGAGTAGATTAAGTTATTTGGAGCTCAGTTAAAAGGGGAAGAGGAGGATCGAAAAGAATGCTCAATAAGGCTATTAAGCAAGATCTTTTAGTTAATAATTTATCTCAAGATTTAATTTTTGACAAAGCTCAATGGCGTCGTTTGATTCATATAGCATACTCACCTAGTGGGATTAATGCTCTATTGTTGTTGTATGTAATTTGCAAATATCTGCACAATCTTCTTGAATTTTGACACTTTGAGATCTTATAAAGAATGCTGGTAGTGAATGTTTGGGTTTCAAGAGACAATAGCATAATGTGGGAATAGTTGATATGAGAATGTTGATATGGATATATGGTCATATGATAAAAAAATAAGATCTGTAATGAACATATACAATAAAGAGTTGTAAAAATATCTATTGGAGAGAAAATGGCGGAAATATCATTTGAGATGATTCAAACATATACAAAGAAGTCATTGAATGCGCCACTAAGGAGGGGAGATCAAATAGGATAGAAACCTCTAGAAATGGAAAGAAGAAGATAAAAAACTCATTAAAGTTATTGAGCAAGACTTTTTCATAATTTATTTAAAAACTTGGTTGTTTATATTACTTGACCTAATAGAATAAGACTTGCTATTGTTTTTTCCCCCACATAGGACTTGCTATTGTTATTGTTGAGAACTTGTAAGAAGTTTAATTATACAGTTAATTAGAAATTGTTTCCAATAGAACTTTTGTAATTTTCTATTAAAATTATGTTACTCTCAATTGAAATTAAGTCGTCACTTTCAAGTCAATGTGTTTAAGTACCATTATTTTTTATACACGATTTCAAAGTGTCATAATTTTCCCTTGTTTTAATTCATTATGCACAATCTTCTTCAAGTCAATGTGTAGTAATTTACATAACTGTTAACTTCAGGAAATTCTTACTAGAATTTCATATTTCATCCTGTTTTACTTCACTGTGGGTGCATAAGTGGGCATTTGAAAGGATTAAAGTGATGAATTATGTTTTTCTCATGCTATGCACAGCAGAATGAAATTGTGGAGGACATTACTCACTAATTGCTATGAATGTCTAACCATATGTGCAAGTTCTTTGTGTAAACTGGTACAGATTCAGTCATGGCTAACCCAGAGGAAGCTGTGTGCAGTGAAAAGGAGAGGAAGGAAGTTGAAGCTAACAACCAGTGAATGAAAGGCAAGCTGGGGGAACAGAGCATAATAGAAAGTCCTGGGCCGCAGCCCACCATCCCTTGGGCCGCGGCCCAGAAGATCAAAATGAGCACAGAAAGTCTTGGGCCGCAGCCCACCATCTCTTGGGCTGCGGCCCAGGAAATTCACAGGAGCACAGAAAGTAGTGGGCCGCGGCCCACCATCTTATGGGCCGCGGCCCAGAAGAACAACATGAGGTCAGATGCTCTTGGGTCGCGGCCCACAGAGTGGAGGGCCGCGGCCCAACCCCGAAAATGAAGCTACGCGTTCTGACATCTGTGAAGATATAAAAGGCAAACCCAGGGTTTTGAAAAGGGGGTTCCCAATTTGGAAAGACCGACAGAGGCGGCTAGAGAGGTATTGAGAGCTGGGATCTGCTAGAATCAAGGAAAATCAAGGGTGCTTGCGGATTGGAAGAGATTTTACTCCAGTTTCTTATTCCTTCTGTATTCATTCCTTTCTCCACTGTGATTCTGTCATGGCTACTGTTAATCCTGTTATTTGTAATCCGTTTTGAACATGAGTAGCTAGTTTTTCTCATTCTAGGATTGTTCGACACTTTTGTATGGATTAAACTCAAACCCTTCTTCCTCTTCATTAGCTAATGGTATATATGTGTTAACTCTTCTCTGTTTTCACTGACATTTATGAATTGCTAGCACTATGAATAACATGTTCAACTAGATTAATCTTGAGAGAGTTAATCTAATTGAAGAACGTGGGTAGAGTTATGCTAGATCTAAAGTTTAAAGAGTTAAATGGATGGTTTGTTAATAACATAGAGATATAGTTATTAACCTAGCATTGTCAAAGTGAGGAGGTTGTTTAATGATTATTTTCCCTTAAATGCAGCAAGAATTGTGCATCTAATTGGAGAATATAAGTTTGGTTATGACTTGAGAGAGCTTAACCAATGACTATTGAACCTTAGACTGACACATATACATCCCATAAACAGTAATATCGAAGAGGAAGTAGATTGAGTTTATAATATACAAAGGGAGAGAACAATCCTAGATTCACTCTACTTGATTGACTTCACAAGAAGCATATTCTGTCAGTATTTTCCTTAGTTGTTATCAGTTCATCTTTTAAATATGTTTTTCTCACACTCAACATTTTGTCTGATTCAACTTAATCAAACACATCAAGCCATTGTTTGACTAATTGTTATTCAAATCCTCGAGGGAACGATCTCACTTCTCACTGTATTACTTGACGCGATCCGTGCACTTGCTGTTGCGAACAAGTTTTTGGCGCCGTTGCCGGGGATTGGTTTAACAAATATTTTAGTTGACCTTAGGCTTATGTTAGTAGATTTCGCTTGATTCTTTAGTAGAGTTATAATTTTTCTGTCATTGTTTTCTGAATTCAATTTCACTTGTTTTAGCTTGATACTTGCTTGTTTGTCCTTTTCGTAGGTATCAGTCCAGTTCATGCAACATTTGCAAGGAAACGAATTGATCGTGGTACTTGACGGATTACCGCGCATTGAAGAGGAACCAGAATCAGCAGCAGAATCTGAGTCTGGAACTGAAACAGAAGCAGAATTTGAGTCTGAAACTGAAGCTGAAACAATGGCGGATGAATATGATAGAGCCACTGTCAATGATTTCGCCAGCAGGAACATAAGAGGAACTCAATCATGCATTCGAATGCCGGAGATGCAAGCACACACTTTTGAGATCAAACTGGTGATGATAACGATGTTGCAAATGCATAGGTTGTACCATGGCCTTTATAATGAAGACGCCAACAAGCATTTGATGTATTTCTTGGAGGTGTGTGACTCCTTCAAACAGAATGGTGTTCCTCAAGATGTACTGCGGTTGCGGCTATTCCCTCTCTCTCTTCAAGGGAAAGCTAGAGATTGGTTTAACAATCTCCCGGAAGGATCCATAACCTCTTGGGCTGATCTTGAAGCTAAATTTAGAGCTCGATTTTTCTCCGATGATAAATCAGTGGAAGCAAGGGACGAGTTTCTAAGCTTTAGACAACAGCCGAATGAGCATTTGTATGCCGCATGGGAAAGGTACAAGATGCTAATGAAATAATGCCCCAATCATGGGGTAGACAAGTGGGTAGTGATCCAAATTTTCTGCACACGATTGAATCCTCAATCCAAAGCAATGGTGGACTCTATGACTAATGGAGGTTACCGGAATGTGCCTGTCAATGAAGTTTTCAGACTTTTGGATCAATTATCTACAAATAACACCCAGGGAAATGATAAGAGAACTCCAACTACCCCAGCCCTACTCAACACAAAAGAAGACTCTTCATCACAAATTGCCACAATTTTGTCCGCTTTAAACAAACGCTTTGATGTCTTAGAATCTCAAATAAACAAGGGCAATACTCGTGGTGTGCATTCTGTTCAATCCACTCCGATTGTATGTGAGCAATGCAATGATGTCCACATGCCGGACAATTTCCCTCTCTACATGGGTACTGAATCTGTCAATTATATGGGCAAATTCCAACCTTCTCAAGGTAATCCATACTCACAAACTTACAATCGTGCTTGGCAGGCTCATCCCAACTTCTCTTGGAGTCAAGGTAACACCTTGAATCCTCCTCATGAGTCTACTTCTGGCACCAAGGCGATCCCTCCACCGGGTTTTCCAATGCAATCAAGGCAAGCTCCTGTGAAAGAAGAAGAATCCAAGACGGACAAAATGTTGTCCCGGATCTTAACCGAAGTGGAATCTTCAAGAGGTGAGAGTATGGCTACCTTTTCTCTTCATGAATCTGCTATTAAAAACCTTGAAGTTCAAGTGGGGCAAATAGCTATACAAGTAAATGCCATGGCTCAAAACGGTCTCCCAAGTGATACCATCCCTAATCCAAAGAGGAGTGGAAAAGAAGAATGTAAGGCCATCCATTTGAGAAGTGGCAAGGTGCTTCCGACTATGCCCAGCTCGAGCATAACGGGACCAAAGCAAGATGATCAAGTGGACATTAAAGTTGACGAGGAGGAAGTCATAACTCCAGAAATTACTGTGGAAGACAAGGAAACTAAAAAGAGAAAGCACGATGAGGGCGGATCGGATGATGTTGGCAAGAGCAAGAAGAGGGAACAAGAGTTGACTAATGAAAAGAAGAGCAAACCAAGCCCCTCCACTGTCATGCCTCCCTTACCATTTCCTCAAAGATTCAAAAAGAAGGAGGAAGATGCACAATTCAAGAAGTTTGTGAATATGTTTAAGCAACTACATGTCAACATTCCTTTTGCTGAAGCGCTAGAGGGGATGCCTAAATATGTCAAGTTCCTAAAGGATGTGTTGTCTAAGAAGAGGCGATTCAATGAATTTGAAACTGTGGCTTTAACTGAAGAATATAGTGCCGTGATCCAAAAGAAGTTACCCACCAAGTTGAAAGATCCGGGTAGTTTCTATATTCCTTGCAACATTGGAACAAACTTCAACGGTAAAGCTCTATGCGACTTGGGTGCTAGCATAAATTTGATGCCTTTGGCTGTGTTTAACCAATTGGGGCTAGGAGAACCAAGGCCTACCACAGTTACCCTTTTATTTGCTGACCGGAGTATTTCTAAGCACAGAGGAATTATTGAAGATGTTTTAGTGAAAGTAGACAAGTTCATCTTCCCAGCAGATTTTGTGGTGCTTGATTGTGAGGTTGATTGGAAGATCCCACTCATTTTAGGCCGTCCATTTTTAGCTACAGCAAGAACTCTGATTGATGTGGAGAAGGGAGAAATCACTTTGAGAGTGGATGACGAAAAAGTAATCTTTAACATGCCCAAAGCTTTAAAGTTCCATGACGATTCAGCTCAATGTTCATTTGTTGACATATTGGACTCACTGGTTCCCCAAGAGTCCTATGCTCCTATGATCAAAGACCCTCTAGAGGCATTTTTAATTGGGGAAAAGAATCTGGATACTTTTGATGAAGAAGTTATTGCAAACCTTTTTCGTATGGAAGCATTCCCTCACTCAAGACAAAGGAATTTTGAGCCACTTGAGGTGGCTGAGGCGTTGAGCACTCCTTTGAAGCCGTCTATTGAAGTTCCCCCATCTCTTGAGTTGAAGCCCTTACCATCTCATCTTAAGTATGCCTACTTAGGAGATGCCAACACACTACCGGTGATTGTCTCTTCCGATCTTTCGAATCTGCAAGAGGAAAAGCTCCTACGAGTTTTAAAAGAACACAAGCAAGCCATAGGTTGGACCATAGCGGATATTAAGGGAATCAGCCCTTCTATGTGTATGAACAAAATCTTGTTAGAAGATAATCATAAAACTTCTATTGAGCATCAAAGGCGATTGAATCCAATCATGAAGGAAGTGGTCAAGAAAGAAATACTTAAATGGCTCTCCACTGGAATTGTGTACCCTATCTCTGATAGTTCATGGGTGAGCCCAGTCCAATGTGTCCCTAAGAAGGGTGGCATGACTGTAGTGGCTAACACCCAAAATGAACTAATTCCTACTCGCACGGTGACTGGTTGGCGGGTGTGTATGGATTATCGGAAGCTCAACACAGCTACAAGAAAGGATCATTTCCCTTTGCCATTCATAGATCAAATGTTGGACAAGTTAGCTGGTCAAGAATTCTTTTGTTTCCTTGATGGATATTCCGGGTACAACCAAATTGCCATAGCCCCAGAAGATCAAGAGAAGACCACCTTCACTTGTCCATATGGCACTTTTGCTTTCAGAAGAATGCCCTTTGGACTATGCAATGCACCAGCCACTTTTCAACGGTGTATGATGTCCATTTTTGCTGATATGATTGAGAAAACAATTGAGGTATTCATGGATGATTTTTCTGTCTTTGGTCCATCTTTTGACTCGTGTTTGGAGAATTTAGATGCTGTGCTTACAAGGTGTGAAGAGGCAAACCTAATTCTCAATTGGGAGAAATGCCACTTCATGGTGCAAGAAGGCATTGTACTTGGCCATAGAGTGTCCAAGAACGGGTTGGAAGTGGATAGGGCTAAAATTGCTATTATTGAGCAATTACCACCACCTACTAATGTCAAGGGTATTCGAAGTTTTCTTGGACATGCCGGGTTCTATCGGCGGTTTATCAAGGATTTCTCAAAAATTGCCAAACCCCTTTCTAAGCTTTTGGAAAAAGATGTGGAATTCAAGTTTGATGATGAGTGTTTACATGCTTTTGAAGAATTAAAGAAGCGCCTAATTTCAGCTCCTATCTTAGTGGCTCCGGATTGGATTTTACCTTTCATTATCATGGCTGATGCAAGTGATTACGCCGTTGGTGCTATTCTTGGGCAAAAGACAGAGAAACTCTTTCACCCTATATATTATGCGAGTAAAACTCTTGATGGTGCCCAACTCAATTATACCACCACTGAAAAAGAGTTACTTGCCATAGTTTATGCATGTGAGAAGTTCAGACCATATATTGTGGGTACTAAGGTTACTGTGTACACCGATCATTCAGCTCTCAAGTACCTACTCACCAAGAAAGACTCTAAGGCTAAACTCATTCGCTGGGTGCTCCTACTTCAAGAGTTTGACCTGAACATAATTGACAGAAAAGGTACAGAAAATCAAGTAGCCGATCACCTCTCAAGGCTGAATACCGAACCTCAACTTGATGAATCTGACATGATCCAAGCATCATTTCCTGATGAACGGCTGTTCTTTGTTGATCACTCATCTACACCATGGTTTACTGATTTTGTAAACTATTTGGTTTGTGGAGTGTTACCTCCAGAGTTCAACTCTCATCAAAAGCGTAAGTTTTTGCACGAGGTAAAGAAGTACTTTTGGGATGAACCTTACTTATTTAAGCGGTGCCCCGACCAACTCATTCGAAGATGTGTGCCAGAAAATGAACAAGAGTGCATTCTGCATTGTTGTCATTCGTCTGAGTATGGTGGACATTTTGGAGGAGAGAAAACTGCTGCGAAAGTTATTCAAAGTGGGTTTTATTGGCCTTCTTTATTCAAAGATGCTTATGCTTTTGCCCTTCAATGTGATCGGTGCCAAAGAGTGGGGAACATATCCAGAAGGAATGAGATGCCACTGAATAACATGTTAGAAGTTGAACTCTTTGATGTCTGGGGGATTGATTTCATGGGCCCATTCCCTAAGTCCTTCAATAATGAACACATTTTAGTTGGAGTGGACTATGTATCAAAATGGGTGGAAGCTATGGCATGTGTGACTAATTATGCCAAGACGGTACTGAAGTTCCTTAAGAAGCACATTTTCACAAGGTTTGGCACACCAAGAGCAATCATCAGTGATGGCGGATCACACTTCTGCAATCATCAATTTCAAGCTCCAATGAAGAAATATGGTGTGAGGCACAAAGTAGCATTACCCTACCATCCCCAAACAAATGGCCAAGCTGAGATTTCCAACCGGGAAATCAAGAATATTCTTGAGAAGATGGTGAACACTACTAGGAAAGACTGGTCTTCCAAGTTAGATGATGCGTTGTGGGCCTATCGAACAGCTTATAAAACACCTATTGGTATGTCTCCATATCGATTAGTGTTTGGAAAAGCATGCCATCTGCCTGTGAAATTGGAATATGGAGCATATTGGGCCATCAAGAAGTTAAATTTTGATCCGCGAGCTGTGGGAGAAAAGAGGCTACTCCAACTCAATGAGCTGGATGAAATCCGCTTAAATGCTTATGAAAGTTCACGGATTTACAAAGAGAAGACAAAGAGGGATCATGACAGCAAAATCAGTCCTAAGAGCTTTGAACCGGGGCAAACTGTTCTTCTTTACAACTCCAAACTGAGGCTCTTCCCTGGAAAGCTTAAGTCCCAATGGTCTGGGCCATTCAAGGTGATTCAGGCATCGAAATACGGTGATGTGGAGCTGGAAAATGATAAGGGCGAGAGATTCAAGGCTAATGGTCAACGGTTGAAGCATTATTGGGGAGGAGATGTGGATAGGCTGGTATCCACCATCTACTTATCAAATGAAGAGTGACCAAAGTGAAAAGTCAGGCTAAGGACTATAAACTAAGCGCTTCTTGGGAGGCAACCCAAGTTCTGAACTTAATCTCTTTAGTTTCTTTGATTTTAGCATAATTGAGTAGGTTTATGTTTGGTCTTTTAACTTTTGTAGGAAGAAAGGGGATTTCAAACTAAAAGCTGTCAAGAGCAAGAGAAATGCAAGGCAAGGGGTGGCATCTGGGCTGGACAGGCATATCCCAGGGAAGTTTTTCAAATCTTATGCATGTTTGTGTATTATGATACCTGATATATGATATGGAAGTTGCAATGAATGTTAGAGAAGCAATGAGCATTCTATTTGGCTTCAATCTGTCAAATTGCTAATCACACCTAGAGAACTCTGAATTAGGAGGGTATTTTGCTCATAGGAAATGTGTGGGCTAGGGGTGTTGATTGTGTGAACGTCAATGTGAAAGTGTGGCATAGTTCTAAGACTCTTAATTGAATGGCCAATGGTTTTGTATACTGTATGTCACTGATGATTCCAGTGGATGATTAATGTGTAGAAACTGATAGGCTGGAAAATGCATTCTGGCCGCGGCCCATAAGATCTTGGGCCGCGGCCCAAAAGAGCTCAGAAGGTTATGGGCCGCGGCCCGTTGTTGGTGGACCGCGGCCCAACAATGCCCACAGTTGCTTAGAAACTTGTGGGCCGCAGCCCATTGTTGGTGGACCGCGGCCCAACAATACCTACAGCTGAGTGCCAGGAGTCAGAGAGTTTTGGGCCGTGGCCCACACTGTATGGGCCGCGGCCCAAGCGCGACAGCAGGGTTTTTAAAAACCCTGCTGCGCGCTTATCTCTTCTCATATCTCTCTCTCACCCAGCAGCCGCCCCCCAAAATCCCTCCTCCCCCATAGTCGACTCCCATCTTGCCTCCTTCCCCTGCAATTTGTCCTTTATTCTTATGTATCCTCTTCTTCCCCTCTTCGTTTTTGCCCCTCCTCTCCGTCTACTGCTATCATTTGGGGCTGCTGCGCGACATCTGATCTCCCCGGCTGTGGAAGAAGCTCTAGGGCACTACAAGAGGATCATTCCCCTTTGATTTCTCCTCTAATCTCTCAACTCTCTCCATATCTGAGGTAAGACGGTCTAAATCTTGCTCTATTACTCACATTTGAGGGTAGTTAGGTCAACTTTGATATGGGAAATTAGGCGTAAAAGTAGCAATTCTGTTGTAATTGTTGGTTTCAAGGGCAATGTACATGAATTATTGAGTTCTTCTGTCATCAGAATAGCAAATCTGCCTTCAATTCATTCTGACTTCCCTAGTGTGCCATTGCCCTGATTTGAGACATATGCCCCATTGCAAATGCTGCTACGAAGTCTCTGTATCAATTGCATAAATTGTCTAGTGTTGGCCTTGATGATCTGTCCAGTTATAAGCATTGCTGAGATTTAGGCTTGAAGTGATATAGGATGTTTTGTGCTATGAATTGCAGAAGTATGAGTTCTCATGATTTTTAATTTTGCTGCACATGCATCTTGTCCTCAAATTACTGAAAATTGGCTTGTAATGCACTACACTCTGCACCTGTGGCCTGATTGTTGACTGCTTAAACTTCTCTTGTCTATCATGATGGGTACCAGATTTGCTTAAATTGTTGATTCCAGGGTACGTAATTATATTGATCTGTTCTGGTATACACTGGTTTGTGGCTGGACTTGAGTTATCTGTTTCGGGATATCATGTTTTAATTGCACTTCAAAGGTTTCATAATTAATTTCAAACTTGAAAGATTGTGCAAGGTTGTGTATGTTCTCTTGATTGGCGAGTCTGTGATGAATGCATTAAAAATCTTCTGTTGATTTTATAAAGGGAATTGTGCATTCCTGGTATGTGCGAATTGTGTTTCATATGATCACATCATCCAGCATGTTTGCAATGTTGCACAATTTGACTAAGTTTTGAACTTCTAGGCAGTTGATCAAAGTTGACAAGTGTTGCATTTTTTCCTTTTGAATGATCATGTAAACCTGGAGGTGCATCTTGTGCTTTTAAAAACCATGTTTAGCTTAACCTCCATCACTTGCAAATTGCCTCATTGAATTTCAGAATTTCCACGGCTTTTCATACACTTTCAACTGTTATTGAACCTGTGCTGTAGTAGTTACATTGTGCTGCATATTTTGGAATGACTGTGTGATGAAATTTTGCCAACATTATAGTAACCTAATTCCTTCTTCTGAGTTGATTAAGTGATGAAAGAAGTAGTGATGAATAGGTTGAGGCTTGAAATCTTACTGGACAGATTTGTGACTAATAGGTCATAAGTTTGGGGGGTCATTATTGCATTGTCTGATTCCGGTGCCCATGTTCAGTGCTTGTTTGAGTCTTTATTGGTTTTTGGCTGTCCATTGTCTTCTCTCGTAGCTACTATGCTGGCCAAGCGTGTTGCTGATCGCTCTGGTCCCAGGGCCGTTGCTGAGGCCAAGACCAAGATCGTTACCCGACCCTTGCTGCAGGAACGGGATTTCCCGTTCAATGTCTCGTACGAGTTTTACTATCTCACCACACGTACATATCACCTGCAGAGGCTTATGGAGCCTAAGGTTGACGGGAACCTGCAGATTGTCCAGGATTTCTACGCCAATGCCTGTGTGAAACCCATTTGGCGATTCCCTCTGCGCGGAGTCGACGTGGACTTTACTCTTGAGAGTTTTCGGTAGTTTACAGCACTCCCTGCTATTGAGGAGTGCAGGTACAAGCAACTATTGGACAGTGATGATGACATCCCTGAGGATGATATTTCGAAGTTGCTCGTGTACAACCACCGAGTGGCGTGGCAGACTCGCGGAGGGGCGCAGAAACATTTACCTCAGGCTTAGTTATCAGTTGAGGCTCGGGTGTGGCTGCATTTTGGCAAGGACTACTTCTGGCCGTCGTCGCAGAGGAGTCGCCTCACTAGAGACCAGGCTCTCCTTATCTACCTGCTTATGAAGAAGGAGCCTGTTGATCTTGGCGCCTTGATTTATCAGACTCTTCGCGACCATGCCCGAGATCATTCGGTAGGTCTGATACTGCCGCACCTCATTTCCTCCTTCTTCACGTCGGTGGGTGTTGCTGCTGCGGCTACTGATGTTATGTTCAAGCCTCTTAAAAAGTTCAACTACTTGAGGATCAAACCACGACCAGATGAGCAAGTTCCAGCCTCCCAGCGTCCAGCGACCGACCCTTTCTTTCAGCAGGGAGGACTATCTCATTCTCCTCATGACCTTCCATCCCCCAGGAGCAGGGCGAACCATCCGGTGCCCCTGCCTCTTCCGAGTCTGCCGTCACGTTGGATGTGATCTTTGCGGCCATTCAGCGCACTGAGGCTACTGCTGCCCAATGCCTCACCTATCTACAGGATCACGGTGTTCGCCTGACCAGGTTAGAGGAGCTATTCACTGCTTACGTACCTGCTGCAGCTCAGGCCGGTGGCGATGATGCTGGCGCGGATGTTGGTGCTGACGGTGGGGATGACGATGCTGAGGGTGATAGCACTGATGCAGCCGCCAGTGATGGTGATGGCGAGGACTAGTTCTTAGTTAGTTATGCTGTCCATTTTTACTGCTGTTTTCCATTTCCCTTGGATATGTTTCAGACTTTGTTTCAGTACTATGGTTACAGTTGCTCTCCTATTGCTTGACATCAGTGGTTTCAGATTTTATTGGATATTATGGTTTAGATATCTATGGTGTTCACTGTTATACCTATGGCTGGCTGTATGCTCCTTTTCTTTTCAGGTGCTATCTGTGACACAGTGTGTCCTATGACAGTGGGGACACTGTCTCCCTCAAGTTTGGGGGTGCTGATATATTTGCATTCATGTGTTTAAACCTGCTTTACGCCCTATCTTTGAGATAAATTCTGGGAATTGTATTTGATAGCTGATTTGAGTCAAAAAAAAACTGGATATTCATGACTGCTTGGTTTTTATTTTACACGAGGGTTGAGAATAATGCATGACATGTATGAATTGTTTTCATTAAAAGACCTTTGAAATTGTATTTGAATTCCTGGGAAGAAATTAGCAGTTCACACACTTTGAGAGCATGAGTGATACTATTTTTGAGCCAATAATTTTTTTTTAACGGAACTGTTTATGTTTTTGAGTAAATTGTATGGAAGTGTCTGTGGTTATGACGCATAGAGTTAGCATATGGATCAGTTAAGTTAATGTATTCGAAATAGGTTAAGGTTGAATTAACCTTGGGGGTTGTGCACAAGAGAGGAAAACCTCTTTTGGAAGGGTTGTGAGCCTGAGTTTCATTCATTAGAGTGTTTGTGCCATTTATGCTAGTGTACCTCTAGAACTTGTTTAAATTCTTTTTCAAAATCACATATGCATGTGGATTAATGAAAATGATAGGGGCATTCATTTCTAAACCCATGAACCTACACACAAACATTTCACATTCATCCTTTGATCACCTCCTTTGAGCCATTCACTTTTTCTTTCTTCAAAAATCTGACATTTAACAAGTCATGCATGCTATTGTTCTGCAATTGAATGACACTTAAAAAAGCAGTGAGTTAGCATTCGATTTACTATTTGTTTCAATAAATGCTTAGTTACGCAATTTACAAAAGAAAAGAAGGAAGGAGTAAAAGAAAATCAATATGTACATGTTTTAAAAAAAAAGAAAGAGAAAGAGAAAAAGAAAAAGAAAAGAAAAGAGAGATGTCATTATATACGCTTCAGCATGCAGGGCACTTGTTCCATTAGTCCTTCCCACTAGACCATTTCCAACATTACAACCCTGGTAAAAGGCCCCCTTAATTCATAAATCTAGGTGTACAAGTGGTGGAGAGAGTAGAATTTTTACATGCCTATGGCAGGACCTGCTATAAGTGGTATTGAGCGAAATTAACCCTAATTGTGAGGATTAAACACGTATATCAGTGAGTGTTTTCTTGTGCACATAACTTTGGTTGATTGAGCTTTAGCCTATTCCCTTTGCATTACCTCAAACTGAACTCTGTGTTAGCTCCAAGCGACAACAATGAACAATTCCATGCAACCTTAAAGTTCCTGTGGCACTGAAAGCGTGTGAATTGAGTTTAAGTAAAAGGAAGGAGAATGCAAAGAATTAGGTCTGGATAATGAGGCCGAATCATACATGCTGAATGTTGCTCCTGATCTTGATAAATGCAGGTTGATTGTTAGTCAACTCTGGTTGAACATACATTCAGTTGAAAATGACTAGGGAATTAGTTTTTAAACTATGAACCAACCATGCATGTATATTTGGTGACATGAGTAGCTTAAGAGAAGAGGGTCATGCATGAGCACTAGGCTGGTGAATGATTGAGTTTACTCGAGGACGAGCAAAAGTTCAAGTTTGGGGGTGTGTTAACTTCAGGAAATTCTTACTAGAATTTCATATTTCATCCTGTTTTACTTCATTGTGGGTGCATAAGTGGGCATTTGAAAGGATTAAAGTGATGAATTATGTTTTTCTCATGCTATGCACAGCAGAATGAAATTGTGGAGGACATTACTCACTAATTGCTATGAATGTCTAACCATGTGTGCAAGTTCTTTGTGTAAACTGGTACAGATTCAGTCATGGCTAACCCAGAGGAAGCTGCATGCAGTGAAAAGGAGAGGAAGGAAGTTGAAGCTAACAACCAGTGAATGAAAGGCAAACTGGGGGAACAGAGCAGAACAGAAAGTCCTCAGTCCACCAACTATTGGGCCGCGGCCCATTCAAGCCACAGCAGAACAGAAAGTCCTAGGCCGCAGCCCACCATCCCTTGGGCCGCGGCCCAGGAAATTCACAGGAGCACAGAAAGTAGTGGGCCGCGGCCCACCATCTTATGGGCCGCGGCCCAGAAGAACAACATGAGGTCAGATGCTCTTGGGTCGCGGCCCACAGAGTAGAGGGCCGCGGCCCAACCCCGAAAATGAAGCTGCGCGTTCTGACATATGTGAAGATATAAAAGGCAAACCCAGGGTTTTGAAAAGGGGGTTCCCAATTTGGAAAGACCGACAGAGGCGGCTAGAGAGGTGCTGAGAGCTGGGATCTGCTAGAATCAAGGAGAATCAAGGGTGCTTGCGGATTGGAAGAGATTTTACTCCAGTTTCTTGTTCCTTCTGTATTCATTCCTTTCTCCACTGTGATTCTGTCATGGCTACTGTTAATCCTGTTATTTGTAATCCGTTTTGAACATGAGTAGCTAGTTTTTCTCATTCTAGGATTGTTCGACACTTTTGTATGGATTAAACTCGAACCCTTCTTCCTCTTCATTAGCTAATGGTATATATGTGTTAACTCTTCTCTGTTTTCACTGACATTCATGAATTGCTAGCACTATGAATAACATGTTCAACTAGATTAAGCTTGAGAGAGTTAATCTAATTGAAGAACGTGGGTAGAGTTATGCTAGATCTAAAGTTTAAAGAGTTAAATGGATGGTTTGTTAATAACATAGAGATATAGTTATTAACCTAGCATTGTCAAAGTGAGGAGGTTGTTTAATGATTATTTTCCCTTAAATGCAGCAAGAGATTGTGCATCTAATTGAAGAATATAAGTTTGGTTATGACTTGAGAGAGCTTAACCAATGACTATTGAACCTTAGACTGACACATACATCCCATAAACAGTAATATCGAAGAGGAAGTAGATTGAGTTTATAATATACAAAGGGAGAGAACAATCCTAGATTCACTCTACTTGATTGACTTCACAAGAAGCATATTCTGTCAGTATTTTCCTTAGTTGTTATCAGTTCATCTTTTAAATATGTTTTTCTCACACTCAACATTTTGTCTGATTCAACTTAATCAAACACATCAAGCCATTGTTTGACTAATTGTTATTCAAATCCTCGAGGGAACGATCTCACTTCTCACTGTATTACTTGACGCGATCCGTGCACTTGCGGTTGCGAACAATAACCCAACTCATTAAAACAATTTTAATTTCATGTAACGAATTAAGTTCTTTGAAAAATGAAAAACCTAAAGGGATTGTTTGGGATGAAAATGGGGAACGGGAATGAAAAGGTTTTCTCCAATAAACATGGAAGGAAAACTTTCTTTAGAAGAAAGTCACATTAACTTATACCAAACATAATTAAAATATTTTTTTTTAACTTTTTCTTTTTTCAAAGAACTTTTTATGTGCCGAAAGCATCAAAAAAGATATAAGAAATGCTGGATTTGAAGAAAGTGGAATTATATTTGGCAAAAAGTTATAAAACGGGAAGTAGAATAGCCAAGAAACTCGTGAATATTGATCTTTATGGTTTGCTTTTGGTTTCATTTTGATGATTCGAGTCACGGTGTATACATGCATTTGCATACACATGCATGCTCACTCACACACACACACGTCCATGCACGTGCGTGGAATAAAAAAGCTTCTCATCCTCCCACCAAACTCTAAATTAAACCATTTTGCTTTGAGCTTTCCTTTAATTTCTCCCCACCAACCACTCATCATTTAATTCTTTTTTCTCATAATTATTAAATATTAATTAATGGCACTTCAAAAAATACTTTGCCCATATTTTCTTTCATATTCATCTTCAATTATTTAATAAAATATAAACTTAATTCTTGTTAATTGTTTAAAATAATTATTTATTTTTAATACCCACTAGCTGCAAATTTTTTCTTATGCACAAAAAAATTAGATGAATTGAGTCCCCAGGGGTCACCAAGAGTAGGGTATGCTTCCATGCTCAAAAAGTACTTCTATATGTACTTACAAATTGCTCATCAACAAGGCTCTGAATATTTCATTAACTAAGATCCATAAGCAGGTCTCTAAATGAATGAAGGAGGAATGAATAATTGAAGGAAAAATCTATCAATGTTGACTTTACAAATAAAAGGTTAAATCTCCATTAGGTTTAACAATATCAAAGAAAAGTTTTGAAACCAAACAATATAATAAGGGAAATACTTGAGATAATAAAAATGCCTAAAGCTCAATGAAAACTTTGGGAAGAAACATAGAAAAGAAAGTAACGCGGGAGGTGAAGGAGGGGAACAAAGCCCGTGATTCGCGAGGCAAAAAGAGATAAAATGAAATGTTATCTTTTTGGGTTTGGGGTCTGAATCACAGACAGCAAAGCATCACATTACATATTTGGATCATCAATTCATTACTAACCACTCCTTTCTTTTCATACATTTATATACACCTCCACGTACATTTAGGCCATTCTTCAAGTTTAACACAACTTTTTTAATATAAAAGTTACGGATGTCTAACAATCAAGACTCAACACTCTATAAGAAGTACTTACGCTATTCCTTAATATAAACTTCAAATAATTGATTTGTGTTAATAAAAAAAAAGTTAAAATTAGTAAGAGCATTAAATATATAATTTTTTCCCAAAGATGTCCTTATTTTTAAAGAGGATAAGTGAGAGAAACAATAAATATAACAAATAAAGTCAAGGGGTAAAGTTGGAAAAAGCGCAATAAATGGTTTGACAAAACTAAAATAAAGTTTATATTTTGGGACAACCATATTCTCAACTTTGAAGCTTATATTTAAGGACAAAGGGAGTATATATCTTGAGTTCAAATTTTGTGAATAAACAAAATGATATTGAATGAGGTCAGTTTCAATTGAAGTTTGACCATATTCAAATTCATATTAGTTAGTGAGTAATATAGAAAAAAAGTTCTTAATGTGTTATGGAATCAATCATTTTGTCCATTAATTTAGTTTATATGCGCATACAAATATGTATTTTGTATTTAAATGTTGTACAATTGATGAGTTGTTTGAGAAGAGTTAATTATTTAATAATGGTAATCTTTGGCTTCATTATATATGGTATGTGTTGAATTTTGTTTTGGAAACTACCTATTATTTTTGTCTAAAAACTACCTATTATTAAACGATATATAAAAGGATTTTGATCCATTTTGATTTTCTGAGTGCTATGGATTGAGTCAATAATATTCATTTTATCAGATTACTGGTTGAATTGGCCAGTCTAATTTGATTTCCATAGCATTGATGTTAAATAAATAGTTTTGAATGATGTTTAGTAGACTTGTTACTTTTAATCCAAACAGGCCTTCTAATAATTATAAGTTTCAAAGAGTTGGTTTGAAGATATTGATAAAGCTAGATATTAATTAAGTTTATGATTGTGCATCTTAATTACCGTAATATATTGCATGTTAGTCCCAATTATCCTTCACGTAATAAGATTAAGTCTAATATGTGAGGAGTGATTAACAGAGATTATTATACGTAAGTGCATTAATTAACAGTGAACAAGTGAGAATCTATAAATGCAAGCACAGTTAACTGATTTTTTTAAGATGAAAACTATAGTTTATTTTTTTATATGATTATCTAATTGTGTCAGATCCGAACATTGCCAGGTCTAATAGGAGGTAACTCTCTTGAAAGCATTTTATGCATTTACAAGGATTCAAACTTGAGACTGCTTATTTTAGAGACTAAAGCCCATTTCACTAGGATTAACACATGTTATGTTGGAGTTGGTTGTTCTATTTTTATTCTATAAATAAGATGACCCAATGTCTGAATATAATTCTTATCAAGAAAGAATCAGAATTAATTTATATGTGTGTTATTCTTTCTTCAAAATAATAATAATTTATTTTACACTATATCTATAAAAAATGCAAGGTCCAAGCGATAAGCCTAAAATAGTCTTATTCAAGTTGGAAACAAAAAAAGCTTTGGACTCACATGATATAATAATTTATACAAGTATATTCCTTCCATTCTATGACCCCATGCATATTTAAAACAAATTTCCATTATCAACAGATATGCTCACGATATCATATCATCTTCCCGCAATTTCTCAGAATATTTCTCACACAGAAGAGAGAGAGAGAGAGAGAGAGAGAAGGTCTTCTAAGTTATCATAGCTTCTAAATCAAGATCGATCAGCTAGCTAGCTAGATAGATACCTAGGGTTTTTTTCCTACTCATTCACTGTACATCTATAACCTTGATGAACTAATTCTTAGGTTTTGTTGAGATCGACCAAGGGTTAATTTTGTCTTTCTTTCTCCTAAATCCTGAATGATATTTTGCAGAGAAGATGGAGGAGGAAGAACAAAATCTGTTAAGCTGGAATTATAATTAGTCTTACTGAAGATGGAATTCTGAGAAAAAGAATATATATATATATATATCAGAAAATAAATTTCTCAGATTTTGAAGATAGAGATCATGGAAGGAAGAAAGGAAAGCTCGGAATGCTCGAAAACAAGCCCTTCTAGTTATTATAATTGCGACAAATTAGAAGAAGCGTGCGCAAGCAAGAGCAAGACCAATGAAGAAGAAGAAGAAGATAAGAAGAATATTATAGATAATATTAATGGAGGAAGCTCGAGCAATAGCACGGTGGAAGAGACGACGGAGAAGAAGCCGTCGGTGAGGCCTTATGTGAGATCCAAGATGCCAAGGCTCCGATGGACTCCTGATCTTCATCTTCGCTTTGTTCATGCCGTTCAAAGGCTTGGAGGAGAAGAAAGTAAGTTCAAAATATCATATTTTCTTCAATAATTTCTTAATTTTAATTCATATGTTTATTTATTGGTGTACGTAGGAGCAACACCAAAGTTGGTTCTCCAATTAATGAACATCAATGGCTTTTGAGTATAGGGCTTTAGCTATGACTATTTGTGACATTCAATGGCTTTTGTATTTGCTTTATGATCTTCAGGTTCCTCATTCTCAACCTGCCTTGTTGTATTGTGATAATCAGTCCACTATTCAGCTTTCTTCTAATCCTACCTTTCATGCACGCACCAAACATATTGAATTAGATTGTCATTTGGTCTGGGATATAGTACAAGATGGTGTTCTTCGTCTTATGCCTGTTCAAACTCAGGATCAACTTGCTGCCCTCTTTACCAAGCCACTTGGTCCAGGTCCCACTACAAAAAAACAGGCAATTACCCACGGAAATCACCCACGGAATTCCGTGGCTAAAATACCTACCGACGGAAATCACCGACGGAATTCCGTCGGTAAAAAATTACCGACGGAATTACCGACGGAACACATTCCGTCGGGAAAAAAACCGTGGCTAACAGTTTTTGGGACGGAAATAAATTTCCGTGGGTAATTTCCCACGGATTACCCACGGAAATTTCCGTGGGTAATTACCCACGGATTGCCCACGGAAATTTCCGTGGCTAATTTCCCACGATTCTGAGACGGAATTCCGTGGGAAATTTCCCACGACTCTGAGACGGAATTCTGTGGGAAATGCCCACGGATCTGAGACGGAATTCCGTGGGTAATTTCCCACGGATCTGAGACAGAATTCCGTCCCTAATTTCCGACGTTTTTGAGACGGAATTCCGTGGCTAATTTCCACAGATCTGAGACGGAATTCCGTCTCTAATTTCCCACGGATCTGAGACGGAATTCCGTGGGTAAATTCCACGGATCTGAGACGGAATTCCGTCTCTAATTACCTACGGATCTGAGACGGAATTCCGTGGCTAATTTCCACAATCTGAGACGGAATTCCGTGGCTAAATATGCTGTCCGAAATTTTGAAATCATTCTGTAATTGTTTAAATTTTTCTGGGCCATTTTTTTTAATGATTTGCACGACAATTTGCAGTCTGAAATTTTAAATCATTCTGTAATTGTTTATTTTTTCCTGCACCATTTTTTTAATGATTTGCATGACAATAATTTTTAAAACACAATTTAAAATGTTGAGCAAAATAGCATAATCATTGAACTTAAAATGTGGATAACTAAACAAGTCAAAATGTCACAAATATGAAGTCATTGAAACAGTAGAAAAAGACTTAATAGAAAGAAGTTAACAGTAACAAGTCTATGGAAACAATAAACATAAGAAAGCTACAAGTTCTCAACTCTGATTTTCATCTTCTTCATTTGCATTGGTAGGAGAGGGAGCCTGAGCATTGGCATTGTTAGAGAGATTAGGAAATTGAATCCCCATTCCTTGCAAGGCAGTCATAATCAGGTCAGTTGCTTGTTTAAGCTGCTGATTTTCTTGTCTGAGATGTTCAGTCTCTTGTGTAAGGTATGTTATCCTCGTGTGCAATTCTTGAACGTTAGAATCCCCCGTCGAGTTTATGGAAGGAGGTGAGGCAGAAGAAACAATATTATGATTTTCAGATCCAAGCCCATAGATTCGACCCTTCTTGTTCTTACCACCGGTAACCTCTAACCACAGATTAAGTTCATCCTGATTAGATTGGACACTGCCTGTCTCAGAACTAACTGATGCCTTTAGTCTCAGAAATTCATCCTACAAACATAAAGTACATAAAATAAGTACATCATAACAAATTTATTTCCAGATCAGATTTATCATATAAGGAGACCATAAAGAGAAAAGGATATGCCCTACATGTTCTTGTTCTTATAATTGATTGCTATATAAGAATTTAATCAATAGCACCTTCACTAACATATTCCATTCTCAAGTAAATAGAATTGCTTCTCGTGCAATTAATCAAACACTTCATATGCATTATGTAAAATCAACTCATAAACTTCAACAATCTTAATTTAACAAAATTTCTCTTCTATACAATTTCACAAGTACCATGTGTAAAATCAAGTCATAAAACAATCATCACCATCTCATATTGTTGACAAGCAACTTCAAATATCTTTGTTTAATCGCAAAGCCACCTAAATCAAATTTCTTAACACTTTTAATTGATAATAAACATCATACTCCACCGTTTAGCAATCATCTAACACTCAAACATCAATGAAGTTTCACAAGGTCCCAACATTCAATTGAACTCAATCAAATACCAAACAGATTTTGCAATTCACACATGACCAAACAGGAGAAAAATACAACATTCTACTGCATAATCTGAATAGAGACAGGGAGAACAGAATTACTAGGGATGGTGACAGTGAGAGTTACCGTAGGAAGCAAAGATATGATTCAGAGGATGAAATTGACAGGAAATCAAGAAGAGATAGAGACAGGGAGAACAGAATTACTAGGGATGGTGACAGTGAGAGTTACCGTAGGAAGCAAAGATATGATTCAGAGGATGAAATTGACAGGAAATCAAGAAGAGATAGAGATAGGGAGAACAGAATTTCTAGGGATGGTGACAGTGAGAAGTACCGTAGGGATAAGCATGAGAGAAAGCAACAAGAAGATAACATTATAGCCTGCCCCAGTATCTATGGGGAGTGTAATCGAATCCAAAGATTCAAAGGACTTACCACTGCCACTGATTTTGATCAATAGCCATCAAAGACATTACGTTGGTACAGAATCTATATCTTCCCTTCTTGGAATCCCTCTGAATAACAGTCTATATCTTTGAAGTTTGAACATAGGAAATTCCAAACAAGAACTAGTTTTTCTTTTCCACATGCATGGATTTTTTTAATTATAAATTTAACAAATTGCATGCAAGGGTGCTGTTTACCGGGATTGTGACCCCATACAAAAGTCACAAGTGTCACAAAAAAAAAAAAGGATATCGAGAATATCAGTTTCCCTAATGTACAATGATACTAGCGACTTGGGCTTTAGTCCTTGTTTTGGGCTCTCACTAAACTCAACGTCTTCCAAATTGATTTAGGATTGTTACAAGTATTGATGAAATCAAAATACAATACATATATATATATATATATAATGATTTCATGTACCCGCATGATTGGGTGCAAATATCAAATATAAGTCGAGGCTGTCAACATAGAAACTGACCCCGTGGTTAATATTTCTAACAGTGGCTCACAAAAGGAGAACATACATGAAAACATACACTCCAGGACGATGGATTCTGACCCAAGACCCAAGACCCTCTGCTTCTCCCTATCCTTCTTTTTCTTTCTAAGTTCTTACCTCTACGGGCTGGTTCCTATCACATTATTTTATATGAATAATACAACTTAAATTTAATGTTTGAAAATCCCTCGCTCTCACTCTCACTCTCACTCCAGTGCTGCATTTTGAACAGGCGACATTGCAGCTGAGATTAGATTGTCTCTCCATGCCACCATCCCAATAGATTCCAAACAGATGCTAAATAAAACACACATATCAATGATAGTCTATGCATATATAGTACGGCTTTTTCATCAGTTATATAAACTGACATATGGCATTGATGGTGATGAGGAGGAGGCTCCATGAGTGATTATTTAAAGTAGACAATATTATTAATATACATCATGTGATATGTGAGAGCAATATAATAACGAGAGAATGAAACATAACCTAATGAAACAGAACCTAATGAAACAGAACCTACAGATAAATATTCAACGAGAGAATAAAGGAATGAAACAGAACCTAACGAAACAGAACCTATAGATAAATATTCAACAAATAAAGGAACCATAATAATGTATCTTTTTGTCTTTTTTCTGTGACAGATCATGTACATGTATGCTATTCTTGCTACTCCCTCCCCATGTTTTGACCAAATTATTAATCATCTTGTTTCTTTGGCAACCCATTTGGATGTGTTCAATATATCTTAATCATATTCTATATAAACCAATCTTTCAAAGCTAGGCCACCTTTTTTTCTACGTGTGTTGGGTTTATCCAACCATTAAAGAAAACCATATTCTATGAGAATTTAATAACAGATATCAGTGAATCAGAAACAACCATATACTTACATGAGTTGCAGCTGCACGATGGTCCGCAAATTCTCCAGTTTTCTCATTATAATGAGTCTTCTTGAACAATTCAAACACAGAAGGCTCTCTTCCCAAATCTTCAGCCTACAAGTATTTATAAAAATGTATTACACGAAGCATCAAATACATAATGATTGAACCAATTGAAGATAAATACTTACCATCCTCCTTTTATGCTCACTATTCGGAATACTACCCCCCTTGTGTTGAGTGCCTCCTTTGCTAGAGGCTCGATTGGTCTTTGCTATCTCACACTTGCTCTTATATTCTGGTGTTGTCCACAATCTCTCTAACTCATTCATCACTTCGTGTGGAATCCACTTAGGTCTAACTTGCTTGTGAAACAACTCCTGTCTGATAGTATGCATTGTACCTCTCAAAATTTCTGAACACTTTGCATTCCATATTCTCTTAACATCATCTTCATATTGTGGCAGCCATTTATATTTTCTCTGCATAAATGATATATGAAAAGGATAAAAAATACCAAAAGAATAAGGAAACAAGTAGACATAATACAAATAGAAGATATCATATACCGCCCATTCTTCAAACCACATTTTCCTATAATTGGCAGGTGTTGCTTTCCAACAATGACATGGGTAGTCAAATTTCCCTTGAATTACCGGAAGAATTTGCCGTATAGAACAAACAACAGGATTGAACCTAATATCAATTGTAAAAAGACCATTATCATTGTTAAAATGGCTTTAATATATACTAAATGAAGATACAAATTACAGTAAGATTGTTCATGACTTACGTTGTTTTCTCAGGATATATCCATGTTCTACCATCAAGATCACGACCCCAATGTGGGTACCTAACACGAGGACCCTGTGGAGAGGGGGGGTGTGAAGATTCTGTTCCAGGAGATGGTATTGGAGGAGATGGGACTGGAGATTGAGAAGGGCCAGATGATAACGAGTGTCCACCAATTGATTCATGCAATGGGAATGATGGTTCACCTGAGTCATGATGCAATTGGGTGGGTAATGTGGGTCTCATAATGGGATTAAGGATTTGATGTGGTATTTCGGGTCGGATAAGTGGTTCATGCAATTGAGGCACTGACACAAATGACAACGATGGTCTAACAACCCTAGGAATAGCCGGATTTGAAATAGTTGTCTGAGGATGAGATAACTTAGGACGTTGTTGGGGAAGAAATGATTGTGGGGTACTCGATGGGCTGATATCACGCTTTGAGCGACGGCTTGACATCTACAAATTCATTGTGAGACTTTAGTTAGTAATAAGAAATAAATAAATGATGACGAAATATATTCAGAATAAAAAGAAAATTAAAAGTCAATACAATCAATGGTAACAACAATGACTTCATTACAACAAAATGTGGTAACATTAATCTTCTTCGTCATCGTCTTCATCTTCGTCTTCGTCTTCTTCCTCATCTTCATCTTCAACCTCATCATCTATATCACCTTCTTCCTCATCATCATCTTCTTCTTCATCATCATCATCATCATCATCATCATCATCATCTTCTTCTTCTTCTTCTTCTTCTTCTTCTTCTTCTTCTTCCATGTTACCCACCGGCATATCTACATCTTCATAGCGAATTTCAGTTGGAAGAGTGTCAATTATTGACATAGTGACTTCATCATCATCAACAATTATTGGTAGTATGACTTCAAGGTCATCCACTTGAAATGGACCCACATTTGCTTCAGATGCAGGAGTGTTAATTATGCTACGAGCCTTTATCTTAATAACAGCTAACCAATTTTCGTTTTGACGGCAACAAGGGTAAGGCATGTAGTAGACTTGCATTGCTTGTTGGGCCAAAATAAATGGATCATACTTGTTATACCTCCGTGATGCATGAACTTCAACAGTCCCGTAATGTGGGTGAATCTTTGTACCACGATTCGGTGTTGGATCAAACCACTCACATTTAAATAACACCACTCTCTTCACAGGGACACCCATATATTCAAGTTCAACAATCTCGTGTAGAATGCCATAGAAGTCATATTCTGCTTGTGCATAGTCAGTTCCCTTGATGCATACACCACTATTATTGGTTGATTTATTACGGGCAACTTCGGCTGTATGAAACTTGTACCCATTCACAAAGTACATAGGCCATGTTCTCACTCTTCGCTTTGGGCCCCAAGCAATGTCATGTAAAAATGAATCCGCAATATTGTTGGCAGGATTTTCAACCTAAGTGACATAATCAATAAGAATCATGTCAAATAAAGTTTGTTGTAGGTATTTCGTTCAAAATATTAACTACTTACATGACATTTAAACCATGATGCAAATCTATCATTGATCTGAGCTTCTATCTCATTATCTGTAATTTGAGGGTGCTCTTCCTTTAATATATGTACAAAAAAACTGCATTGCAAGTTATGTGTTAACCATCATATATTTGACACAAATTTTAATTTATCAGGATTTAACATCACTTACTTCATATATGGTTGCACCTCGTCACAATTCATTAGAATGAATGTGGTCGCGGCTTTCACATCTTCATCCCCTAAGAAACAGGATTTACAAGTCCCAGAAGGTCTTCCTCGATGATTAAAAATTGAAATAGTTGGCAAATCTGGTTCTCCACCATCGTCATTTCTGATAGGTCTTGTTATTCTTGGTGGAACACCTGGGTCAAAGTAGTGCGAGCAAAAGAAGGCAGTCTCTTCAGCAATATAAGCTTCACATATAGATGCTTCAACCCGAGCTTTGTTCCGTGCCTTTTGTTTTAAGGTATAAAGAAACCTACATATAGTTAACTTTAATGGTCAATTTTTTAATAAGGTTTGTCAAGTATTTTTTGTCAAGTCACATAAAACAATATTCAGTACCTTTCAAATGGATACATCCATCTATATTGGACAGGCCCTCCTACTTTAGCTTCATAAGGAAGGTGGATGGGTAAATGCTCCATTGAGTCAAAGAACCCTGGGGGAAAGACTTTCTCTAACTTGCACAATGTCACAACAATATTTTGCTCTAACAACTCTAGTTGATCTCGCAACAAAGTTGTGGAACAAAGTTGTGTAAAGAATTGACTAAGCTCCACTATAGGATTCAAGACATTTTCCGGCAAAGTCGCAAAGGCAATAGGAAGCAAGCGTTCCATGAACACATGGCAATCATGACTCTTCATTCCGTACAACTTTGCTTCTTTCATATCCACACATCTATTTAGGTTAGATGCATATCCATCAGGAAGCTTCAAGTTCTTCACCCATTGACAAATATGTCGTTTTTGATCCACATTCAATGTATAGTTTGCGATCGGTTTCACTATTCTCCCTCTAATTTCAACAAGTTCATTGTCCTTCCTTCGACAATACTCTTTCACATCCATTCGAGCTTGTGTGTTATCTTTTGTTTTCCCCTTTGTGTCCATAACAGTGTGAAACACATTATCAAAGACATTTTTCTCAATGTGCATGACATCAAGATTATGTCGAATGAGATTAGTTTTCCAATAAGGCAATTCCCAAAATATGCTTTGTTTTGTCCAATGATGAGTAGCCTTATACCCTTCAATTGGCAAATTTTTCCCATACTTAGTCACCTTGGGTAGATTTTTAACTCTTTGCCAAACTTCCTCTCCGCTCAACCGGGGCGGTGGCACTGATTTCTCAACCCTATTCTTCAAAAAAGATATTTTATTTCTCCGGAATTGGTGGTCATTCGGAAGGAATTGACGATGGCAGTCAAAGAAACATGTTTTTCGCCCATACTTCAATTGGAACGCTTTTGTGTTCTCCATACATATAGGACATGATAGTCTCCCCATGGTCATCCAACCAGACAACATACCATAAGCTGGAAAGTCATTTATTGTCCACAATAATGCAGCACGCATAAGAAAGTTTTGTTTCAAAGAGGCATCATATGTTGACACCCCCGTACCCCACAATAACTTTAGTTCATCTATCAGTGGTTGCAAATACACATCTATTTTTCCCTTAGGATTATTAGGACCAGGGATAATCAACGTCAAGAACATATATTCCCGTGTCATGCATATCTCAGGTGGTAGATTATAGGGAGTAACTATAACAGGCCAACAAGAATATTGCCTTCCTGATTGGCCAAATGGCGCAAATCCATCCGCACACAATCCAAGCCTCACATTTCTTGGATCATATGCAAAGTCTAGATATGTTCTATCAAAAACTTTCCATGCTTCACCATCAGAAGGGTGAGAAAGAACATTGGAACCTCGACGATTCTCAAAGTGCCATCTCATATCCTTTGCGGTTTTTTCAGAAGCAAATAATCTTTGCAACCTTGGAATGAGTGGTAAGAAAAACAATTGCTTCCTTGCAACTTTCTTTTTTCTTCCATGACACTTCTTAAAGGAATATCGTTCCTCACAACAAAACTTACATTTTGTTGCATGAGTGTCATCTTTATAATATAACATACACCCATTCACACAACAATCAATCTTCTTATAATCTAGACCTAGCCTCGACACTAACTTCTTTGTTTGGTATAAGTCTGGAAGCATAAGAGTGTCTTTAGGTTGTGTCCTAAGCATAAGTTGGGAAACTAAATTAAAGGCATGTTGAGACATGTTTGTTGTTGCCTTAATACTTAATAATTGTAACGTTGTTGAAAGCCGAGATTCTTCACAACCTTCCCACAATGGTTGTTGTGCAGCACGTAACATGTCATAAAATTCTCTTGCTATACTATTTGGCATCTCTTCAACACCTTCATTATAGTAATCCCTAAAACTAGGCCCGGCTGCATCCATCACGATTGTCTCATATGGACTTGTATGGGCTCCAAGTGCCCCATGTGAGGCATGTAGGGGACATGGTATTGGAGACATGGGCAGATGATTTACTACTCGTGTTTCACCATGACTAGTCCATACATAATAGTCCGGCATGAATCCTCTACTATAAAGGTGCACCTTAACATCATCAAAAGGTAGATAATATCTACATTTACATTTCACACATGGACACCTAAGCTCTCCCCACTTTTGAGAGTACTGTGATTGATATGCATATGCAAGAAACCCATCAACACCTTGCTCGAACTCTATCGTCACCCATTTAGTACTCGGATTAATTCTGTTATACATCCATCTTCGATGTTCTGGGACTTCCATTCTAAGAAGTAAGAATTCTAAGTAAATATTAAATAAGCTTCGGAGCAGACAAAATTAAGTTCTAAATCACATTGTATGGCAAAAGGTATATATATGATGCTGCCATGAACACTATTTGCATCAGTATAGAGTGATAAAGAAAACTATGGGACTATATATCTAAAGTCATGATGATATATGCAACTAAAAAGGCGTACCGGTAATTTACCAGCTATTTGAATCAATATACTAATGTCAAGAGAGCATCAAGAAGACAAAAAACATTTACATGACACTGAGATGTGTTGAAACTTAAGAATTAATTAACCTATATGAAGCAACTACCTCAATAGCGCTATCACTTTCAATTTTACGTCCCCAACTTGTTTACTTACTCAGATTCAACCTAACATCATCAAACAGCTTATCAGAACAATACATGGCAGAACTTATGAAGGACAATTTTTTGTAGGATAGTCAAAGTTCAAAGTACTTGACTGCTGCATTTTGCACAACATAACACAATTAAAATTCAGAACCCTTTAAGCTCTTATAAGGACGTGAATGTCATAGCAAAAGGACCCAAAACTCAGCAAAAATTCACAATTTAGTAATGTATAGTGCATCCTAACCAAATTTAAGGCAAACAAGTTTAATCAACCTTGTAAAAAGAAAATAAAATATTCAGCCAAGTCCTTGCCTTTAAATTAGTGTTCTTTCTTACCTTTTATATAACCAGGAACGTACAAACCCCTTGATATTAGTAAGTGAACCAAATTTAACATTAATGAAGGTAATACACAACAGACTTACGTTATATACTTACATTTCTGCATAAATTATTTAACCATGACAGATCACGGAAGTACTTGTATTATAGATAAGCCATCATTAACTTGCAAATTTGAGACTCCTACAATCATCTAATGCCCAAATTGCAGCAAAGTCTTAGATGGAGGGCAACTTTGAGCTCAAAAAGTAATGTGAAACTGTCTTTATAAACAAATTTTCTGAACTAACCTTTTTTCGATCTGAAATATGCACTTCTCCAATAGTTCAACCAGCTAAACTGAGTAGTTCAGTCCGATATTAAAACCTTACCTAAAATCCAAAGGCCACAAAAAACATGTAGAATAAGAAAATAACTACGAACATGTGCCTCTTTGTACAAATTGGCCACAAAAATATATCTACACTTTAAATAAGAAGTGTTGTAAATCTTATAATATTTACTTTTAATTCATATATAAATGGCATTGTCACCAAAATAAGATCATGAATAACAAACAAATCAAAACCAAACAAAACATTAACAAAATCTTGACTTGATGATCTTACATGTGCATGCCCATAATGTAGGTATAGAGAAAGAAACTTGGAAAATTTGAGTTTGAACTATAAAAGGTTGGAATTTTAATTTTGACAAAAGAAAGCCCTTTTGGCTTTGAAATTTGATGAGCCATGTAGTTACCAATGAAAGAGACGGCACACATCTATGGAAGCATTAATACAATTACAACTCAAACAACCCATCAACCATCAACTCATAACTTGAAAGGTGATGAACTCATATCGTGTTACCTATATGATAACCTTACTGATGAATGACTTGTAAATACATTTGCAACCACCCTTTAAATTTAAAGATATACCCTAATATTGGTGAGCATCAATAACTCAACTCGTCTAAATTTGTGTGTATTAAAAAAGGCAGAAGTTGATGGAGAGAGAAATGTTGAGTAGGGTGGCTACGGACGAGCAGTAGTTGCTAGTTGGTGAGAAAGAGGAAGATAATGAATGAGAGCAGCATGCCAGGTGGAAAGTAAAGTCAAGGAACAAAGGTAAACAGTAATAATGAGGGGAAGGGGTAATCATTTAATAATAGGAAGATGATAGCCAGATTGATTAGGACAGCAATGGTTGAATTAAACTGAAATAGAAGACTTGCATACTAAATCAGTGACAAGCTAGTGGAGTGGGGAACAGAGCATTGTGAAAGATGTGAACAAGGGAAGGATACAGATGCTCAATTGGCAATATGAATTCCAACACGTTTACAGAGAAGGTAACAGAAGTGCAGATGTTATGTCAAAGATGAGTCTAAATCAGAATGAAAACTCAAGATATGGGAGCAACTGCCTAGTAGCTTCAAGATATGCTACATGAGGATGCAGTAGAATTTTATTCTGTAATATATGACTCGCTTTGTATTTTGGGCTTCACCACTTTCTTATAACCAAACAAAAAAGTATTCGCTCCTCATGAAAAGTTGTTCCAGTGTTGCACACCTTGAGCTGGGGGATGTGGATGTATTAAAGCTGGAAGTCCCCTTGATGAATTATGCAAAGGCGCAGCAACTGGTGCTCCACCCTTTTTCCAATTGATGATTCTGGCAGGAGTTGATGAAGGAGAGACAGCGGGTGCTGTGTAACACGTTTTCCATCAATAAAATGGCTATGAATCAAAATATTATCTCAAAATAGCATTTACATTTCACTTCCAATTAAAGAAGTTAAAGCAGTTAGATGCAAATGCTAGACATAATACTGCAATGAAACATACAGGATAAGGTTTATATAGTGAGAACAAAATCAATCATATAATAGTGTTAGTGCTGACAATTGTGAATAAACTCAAGAAATGAGTAAAGGCATTGCAATTTGAGGGTTCTGGATTCATATTTCTCCTGTTGCAGAATCATTTGACAATTGAACTTAAACATCACAACTATGCAGTCATGATCCTCTATAGCTTGAACCATTTGTTGAGGAACCTGGATTCATATTTCTCACGGGCAAATAATGATGTGAGATGAGAAATGGGAGACACAACCACGTCTCATTTTGCAATATCAACAGAATTGTAATTTAGACTGAAGAAAAGAAATAACGGACAGATCATTTATGGCTTGATTCAATTGTTAAGGACTCTAGATTTATATTTCCGACTGGTGATATGGGCAAAAAGAGATACAATCACTTGGCATTTTGGAATATCAATTGAAAAGCAATTTAACTAGGCAACAAAAAAAAAAACATGAGATCACATAATACAGTCTGTTGGTACATATCTTCCTTCTAAACCATAATCATTTAGGTGAAGTGAAGAGCCTATGCATACAAAATGAAGAATGTGAAAAAGTGACCTGAAAAGTAGGAAGAGAAAAAAAAATTCTTTGAAAATTTGCACCTGGTAACGACAACAACATGAGCAATAATAACAACTGTGTGAAGAATAATGAGAAGAACCAGAAATTACAATGAATCTCATCACTCACCATGAAAACCCAGTCTAAATACAACCTCATACGTTGTTCTGCCTTTGTTTTCCCCCTTGAAATTTTCAGGTCTAATTTCTAGGCTAGCTAACCATGGCAGTAGGCAAAAATTTGATAACACTTGGAATTTTCATTACAGTTCAGATTTCACACTTCACTATAATTCATAAAAAAAAATCCAGTAAACAAGGCACAGTACAGTTCCTAAGTTCAGCAGCAATTGACCAAACACTTTAGGATTTAAATTGCCAAACTTCTTTAACATCAATTGTTATGACATCAATGGTTCTACTTCTGCCATATTTATTTAACATAGATCCCAGTCTTGTTACGATCTTTCTTTTACTACTGCTGCTATCTTTTTCAGCTCTTAGTTTTCGGAAGCAGTTAATTTGTACTTTTTCTGGTTTTGCACTCTTTTCTGAATCTCCTTTTAATTGTAGTCAGTTTTGCATAAAAGGATGTGAAACTGTTTATGATTTTGTGAACCTGTTCTTAGAACCATGACTGCACAGTTCTTCTACTTCTGCCATATTTATTTAACTGATGGATTTGATTCCTACTGAACACTATATATCCAATGATCCAGGAATAAAAACCTCAACCTCAAATAACTGTGGGCATCCCATGGGGGCAAAAAAATTGTTATTTACACATATACCCTAACATCAAGCAACCACATACACATATACTCATTATCTTAGGACCTTTAAGCATGCTTTAGATAGCTATACCAATCATAGACTTTCATATATTAAAATAGATTTTATAACATGCCATTTCCTTAGCATTTGGTTACTTTAGTCCTCTAAGAATTTTAGAACAACCACTTCCTTCGGTTCTGAAATTTCTGAAGTCTAATGATTTGTTGGTGACTCTGCTTGTTATCTATGATTATTTATGGTTTCCCGTTTCTTTTTCCCATATTGATTGATTCATCAATTTAATTTTGTTATTAAAATGGGAGACAGTACCTTATCAACTATTTATTGGAGAATGTGAACTATAATATATGAATAAATTCTTGTAAATGACATTTCTGGTGACAATGATGTTGATAGCAAGAGGGGTTTTCCATCTGTTGTCTCCGGTTAACTAATCTTACAGATAGACCAGAAAATCACTGAACTTGTTGCTGAGCAGCAGAAGTTTGATGCTGAGCGGGGTCATGATAAATCACAACCGGATCAACTTAAGCAGGACATTGCTAACACTAACAAGCAGAAGAAACTAATTTCTAAAGCACTTGAAAATAAGGTGTTACTACATTATAGATTATTTATACCCATGTTTTGAGAACTTATATCTGTCATTGCTTGTGGAATTCTTTTTGATTTTTTTAAAGCTTTGCTTTAATTGCTTGTAGGAGAAGTCACTTGGAGATGTCCAGTGGCAGTGTTCTTTAACTAACTATTTGCTAAGGGGACTATCCTTAATTAGCTGCATTTCATCACAAAAGGCAACGCTGAATTTCTTTGTTAGATTCTGAGTGAATTAGTTAGAAATAGAAGAGAAAGTGAGAAGGAGAAAGCCTAGACCCAGGATCTGCAACTCAAGATTGGGGGAAAAGGAAATACTTTCATACATAATTAACCATAAGTCTGAAACAAGACAGCAAGCTCTTAAATACTAACCACAACTGACAATAAAAAACAACCATGTCATCTTCATACTTTCATCAAAACTATGAGAAAAGGAAATACTTTCATTTGTTCCCCTATAACCATGTCATCTTAATTTCTATCATCAAAACTCATGGTTGCAAAAAAACAGAGAAGTTCAATAATCATTGATTACAGCAACGGTTACCAAATTGCCCTGAGAGAATATTCTATCGAGAATACATTGTGAATGAACACTTTTAAAAGAGATTCAGAAACATTACTATAATTTTGGGCTCAAAGACTTGATCATAACACAGTTAAAGAAGAAAAGAAAAAGAGGAGACAATACCTCAAATTGGCAATTGTTCTTCGGGAAAAAAATCTGGGTGAAGATGATCGGTGGTGAGGCTGATTGAGTGACCGACGGTGAGGTTACCGGAGAGAAAGGGGAAAAGTTTCTGGTGTTGAGAGAGACTGCGCAATGGTGAGAGCCGATGGAAACCTTCCGATGGTGAGGCCGATGGAGTCCGCGACTGTGTGGGCGGGGCTGAAGGCGACAGAGATAAAGGGGAAAGGCGCTCGGTGCTGACGCCGATGGAGTTGCCGTCGGTGTGAGCGGCGGTGAGGTACTGTGCAGGGCGACGGTTCAGAGTGATGGTTTTTACGTGGCTGGTGAGGAAAAATCGAAGAGGGAGTGATTGTGAGAGAGATTGTTTATTCCTATTTTGTAACCAAAATAACAAAGAAAAAGATTGAAGTGTACCGGACTTACCGACTGAGGACCAACGCCGCAGGGAGGGAGGGAGATTGGAGAGATTGCGGACAGCGAGAGAGTGCTGAGGCCTTGCCTTCCGACACTGAGCAAAGGGATTAGGTCTCGGACAAGCTCATTCTTCCCATTTCCATAAAGCAATCGGCCGATTCCGGATTGAAATCTGCGCAGGAGCTGCAAATCACCGAAATAGTTTCTTGGAGCAGCGAATCGAACTCAGAAAATGGGTTGGGATGATGTATCTTTAGATGATTCACGCGGGCGGTTCTGGAGGGAAAATTTTCGACTCGTGGGTTGGGGAATTTTTTCGGGTGGGAGCTGCGTATGCGTATGTGTTCGGTTTTTAATTACTCCAAATAAAAAAAAAAACCATTTGCCACGGAAATTGCTGACGAAATACTTCCGTCAGTAAATAACCACGATATTCCGTCGCTGATGGTTACTCTCCGACGAACTTGCCCACGGAATTATTCCGTGGCAAATTGCTGACGCATTTCCGTGGGCAATTCCGTCTCTGATTTTCCTGACGGAATTTCCGTCCCAGATGCGTCTGAAATTACCCACGGACATGGTTCCGTCTCAGATTCCGTGGGTAATTGAGGCTTTTTTTGTAGTGTCCCTTTGGGTCACTTTTGTCAGAGATGGGCATGATTGATATCCATGCTCTAGCTTGGAGGGGGCTGACAGTGTAAATCATATAGCAAAGATAATGGGTAGTTAGATTGCCTTGTTGGATTTGTTAGTATTGTTAGTTTGGTTAGCCAAAAGGTCATTTTCGGTATTTACTTTTTGTGCTTTTGACTGATATAAAAGCAATGAAGTACAATTAAAGTTGAACATATGAAAGAGGCTATTTTCTCTTCCTTCTCCCGATATGCCTCTCTCTCTCTCTTTTCTCTTAATAATCTCAGTCGCAAATTGCTCTACCTGAATCGTTTTGTTTCTTCCCATCCTTCCTCTGTTTCTTCTTGTTTCACAAGTCTCAAACCTCCGGCCTCCACCACCCCCTCAAACTTCTGATGAATTCTACTTTAACAATACTTGGTGAGCAAAATCAAAATACTTGGCCTCACAATCTTCTGACTTTCTATGATCACGCTTAACCAAGAGAGAACGAGAGCCCTCACACTTTATAAGTGGAGTGTATGTTACTTTGTAACATTATTTGTTAGTATAATATTGGATAAACTAATGCAAGTTTAAAACTTTTGGCTAATTCATTCTCAGTCTTAAATATTAGAAAAATATATCATTTGCATGTTACCAAAGTTATAAATGGTTTAGCCTATTTATTAAACGAAGTACAGAATTGCATTGAGATGTAAGGTTTAAATGATCAAATTAAGGAAACGATATTTTTAGTTGCAGGGGTTGATGATTTTAACATGGATTGGTGATGCTCCGTATCCGATGATTTTCGCAACAGTACTCATTGCGTTAGGCGAAGCCGGAAGCAAAATGCTAAGTGATTTTTACACTTATCAATTGGGGGAAAAATTAAAGAATGTGCCTCGCGAAAATGAGAGAGAAAAAGAATATATGAAGGAGTTGGAAATGATTCAATTCCCATTGCACATAGAATTGACTTCGGATCATCCAAAAGAAAAGTTCTCCTTTAGGACTACTAGGGTTGGTCCAGGACGAATAAAATCCAAAGTAATCAATAAAGAGGGAAAGAGGATAATTGTAACCGAAATACATGAACCTCTCAATCTTTGGAGTGCTTCTGCTAAGATAATTGGCGTTGTTATAGGTGTCTTTTTCTCGGGCAACAGTGGCTGGCTGACAAGGTTCATGGTTTCGTCTCTTGTTATGGGGCATGCGTATTTAGGATTCTTGTGTGGCATTCTCTGGTGCTACCCTGAAGAAAGACCCACAGGGAGTCCTCTTACTACCCATTTATAGGGTCTTCAAGGCAGCTTTTAGGAAACGTGGAGTGGTATGCCCTTCTTCAGATGAGGTTTATTATTCCTCTAATAGGAACATTGAAGCATCCAATGATTCAGAAAATCCGTTTTATACGAGAGAAAATGGTTCCTCCAATGGTAAACAATAGTCACCTGGATCGGTACTTTCTCATGTTGGCATTACACAGCCTCGTGTTCTTTGGATTTATGTCTGCTATGCCAAGTACGAGCTGCTGAAATTGCCCAAATTTGAAGGACCAGACGCCAACAATGAAGGGAATGTTCGGAGGATGAGGGAGTTCGAAATCGAGGTGGTTAGTGGTTAGGCACGATTGATAGTTGACTAGTTACTGTTTATTTGTTTAGGGGTACGTAAAGTAACTTCCAGTAGTTTCTGTTGGTTAGCATGTGTGTGAAATTTCATCATTCACTCAGATCTGGTTTCATGTTTCTGGTTTTATTTCCTTGTCTTCTTTGATCCAGATTTCCCTTTTCTTGCCTTTTAAACTGCATCTTTCATCTAAGGTTGGAGATGTAAAACTTTTGATGACGATAATGGCTTTTTCTTTGCTTTAATGATTTCAATCCATTATGATATTGGATTTCAGTACCTAGTGAGATAGAGGACTACTGGTTCTGCAGATTTGTGGAAGAACATCGTCGTGGAAAGGTGAGGGGTATTGGGGTGAGAGAGTTGAGAGTTGATATCATATTAGTCTTTTACTTCTTAAATTGTCCATTAATTTAATTCTTCTAGCATACCAAACAAACTAAAAGCCATCTTAAATTACTCCATTGAATTTTTACAACAAACCAAACTTTTTTTATTTTAACATTTTACAATCATATTTTCAATTCATTTTCCAATTCTAGCAAACAAGTGGGACCTACTGTTCCAAAAATAAATAATAAATTTTAAAGTAATTATCTCTAATGATCTTATAATTAACCTAGTGATGTAAGTACCAAAAATAAATAATATTTAAAGTAATTATCTCTAATAGTCTTGTAACCTCGTGATATAAAAACTTTAATATACAAGTGGGAGGTGGCAAAAGGAAATGATTTCCTTAAGCATAATGAGTTTAACTCCACAGTTTTTGCCGTTAGGGCTAATTAATATGGAAGCATGTTCAGCAGATGGACTAGTGACTTAAGTTTGTCTCTTTGGTTGCCTGCATTACAGAGAAAATAAAACCGTAAAAAGTGGTAGTGACATATGAAATGTAATCTCAGTTTAATTAATTGTGCACTTTAAGCAGTGATTTTGGGGAAATGGGTATATGCGCTTATCATTAAATGAAAGGCAAATATAAGTCAACCTATCGATAATAACTCAGTTTTATTTTCTTACCTTATCAACACTGTTGTTAAACACACGAGTGGACTTTTCAAATTTACCGTTTTTACGTTTTTAACTTATAAAATCGAGTTGAGTTTTTGGTAAACTCGTGACCATTATAAACTCGGTTAAATTTACGAGTTTATACATCGAGTTTATCGTTTTTATGTTTCTAGCTTACAAAACTGTGTTAACGCACCCTTAAACTCGTGTTAACTTTTTCAATTTGATTATACTCAACGGCTTTATATATGAATTTTATAGAAATTTATTTGTTAAATACGATAAATTATGAATGTTGATAGATTTAATTTCAATTATTTGGATTTAAAATATATTTAAATCAAATTATTGTCAATTTTTTATATTTTAATTATTTAATTATATACTAATAATATCTATTTAATGGTAAAACTAAACTCTTACGAGTTTACAATTTGAGTTCATGATACAAATTTACATCACTATCATGAGTTTGTTTAAACTCACGAGTTTGACAACCTTGGTTGACTCATGGCTTGGTCTTTTAAATTTATATTTTAATGTTTGTTTTCATTAAAATTTCTTTTAAACATTTTAGAATAATGTTTCCAGACCCGGCCAATATTTATTCAACTACTCCCTCCATTCTTTTTTATAAGCAACTTTTATCCTTATTACACAAAATAAACTGACGGTTAAGATTAGTTAAAAATAATAAATGTGTAAAAAAATGTCATATTTCTTCCAAATATACCCCTATTTATGAAAGGAGCATTTAAGAGGGAATGAATATAAAATATGAGAATGTGAGAATGTGTAATAAATAAGTAAATGAAAGAGAATTAATGGTGAGTTGGGAATAATTAATACAAAGATGTCTATTTAATAGGAGTAGAAAAGAAAAAAGTAGTTTAAATTTTCAGACACAAGAAGAAAGTTGCTTATACAAAGAACCAACCCCAAGAGAGAGAAAGTTGCTTCTAAAAAGGACTGGAGTGAATAGTATTATAGTTCCTTCAGTTCATAATATATGACATATTTGAAGAGTTGATCTTGATCCTAAATATAAGATATATTTTTTATATGTGTCAATATTTTCTTAGCCGGCCCCACCTAGTGGAATAAGTCTTTGTTGTTGGTGTTGTTAATCTTGTCATAATTTACCCCCATGGATGCTTACTCAGTAATAGTTAAGGACGAGGGGGAAAGGAGAATTAAGGAAGATGATTAGGGTATTTTAAAAAATACTCCTTCCAATCTTTAATATAAGTTGGCTTTTTTAGAGAGATTAAGAAAGCTAAATAGTAACTCAGTCATAGCATATGTTATATATTATTAGACCATATATTAGTTTATAAGTCAGACAAATTATTTTGGTATAAAAATGATAAATATAAATACTTTAAAGTAATTTATTCAACTTCTTTAGTTTCTCCAAATAGTCAACTAGATCTTATATTAAGAAGTCCTATTAACCAACTTAATAAGGATATAAGACAATACATGTCATATTAACTAACTTAACTAATATTTTTAATTTAATCAAATTCCGTAAATATGTTTTATATTAGTGACAGAATAAAATAATTAGTAATCTATATCCACCATGATATCCATACAACACTCACGCTCGGCTGTTGTATCTCATTTGCTTTTCCTCTCTCCAGGTTAATTACATTAGTTCTTTATGGGAGAGCTCCTACAGTGATTGTATATCATTTCCTTCTTTAGTTGTTGTTATTGTTTGAGCTAAGGTGAGTTTGCCGGAGAAAATGCTACAAATTTGAGGGGTAATTGACGCATGGATTATCATAAACACAAATTCAAATAATAAAGAGAGGAAACAAACAGTATAACTTATGTTTAGAATTTTAAAATTTACAAGAATCATATCAAAAGCTTACGCGGGTCCTTTTTCAATGTCACTATCTTCTGCACAGCCGCCTATACTATGCTAAACTATCTTAACAATTCAGCTTTCTAAACATATACTCGAGTATTCCAGGCTGTTTTATATGCAAGTGCGGAAATGAAGCTTCTATGGTTCTTGAAATACTGAAGTTTTTCATTCTCACATTATTCATGGCTGGTCTCGTTGGCAGATAATTATGATATAGAAAAAAGATACGTTGAAACTCTGTGGATCATTGATGTGCATGTGAGTAATACAGTTATAAACTTTCAACATTTATTTATATATTATTAATTCATGCACGTCCGACTTGATACTTGAATCTTGATTCAAATATATATATATATATTATTTCTCTATGGAGGAATGTCAACTGCTCATGTTAACCGATAAGTATCAACATATCCATATATTTTAGGACCTTTTTTTCCAGACATATATTTTAGTACCTGAATTAAATAAAATACAGAGAAGGACTTAGAGCAGCCAAAACGCACGTTTTGGAATATGCTGACAGATCTGATTTAGGGAGGTTCTTTATCTCTTGGACTTTTGAAACCTAGATCACAATCTCACTCTCAATTTCTCTCGTCCACGATTCGTCTCATTCCAATCACTTCATCAAATCCTCACCATTGGCCACTTTCTCTTTCATCTCCGACCTCCATTCCTTTTCATCCGGTCCGATTATTTATATATTTATTCCTTTTGATACTTGAATCTTGATTCAAATATATATATATATATATATATATTATTTCTCTCTGTAGAAATGTCAACTGCTCATGTCAACCGATAAGTATCAACATTTCCATATATTTTAGGACCTTTTTTTCCAGACATATATTTTAGTACCTGAATTAAATAAAATACAGAGAAGGACTAGAGCAGCCAAAACGCTCGTTTTGGAATATGCTAACAGATCTGATTTAGGGAGGTTCTTTATCTCTTGGACTTTTGAAACCCAGATCACAATCTCACTCTCGATTTCTCTCATCCACGATTCGTCTCATTCCAATCACTTCATCAAATCCTCACCATTGGCCACTTTCTCTTTCGTCTCCGACCACCATTCCTTTTCATCCGGTCCGATTATTTTCTCCAGTCATGCCTCTATGTTTCTGCTATGGCTATGGGAGTTTAGAGGTCCGATGGCGTTTACTCCTCTACCATGAGTGGCTAGATATCTCTGTCCGGTGATGATTGAAGGAGCTAATCTAAGTCCTAAGCTAATTAAGGGAGTTACTTGTGTTCTAATGTCATTTTCCATTCTAATTATGTGCCAATGATGATTTCTGGGTTCCTATATGTTGTAATTGTTGTATATTTGATGGAGGATTGTATCTAGGTTTCTAGTATGATCTGAAATGTGGAACTTATGTTAGATGTTGTTCTTGTGGATGGTTGATTGAATTATAGCACTATCTTTTACTGTCTCAATTGGTTTGCTAGGTTTCTAGGAAAATAGAGAGGATCTATTATAATCCTAACTTGAGCTAAATACTGAAGATGCTCTTAATTGATTGATTGAATCTATGTCTAGTGGATATTTAGAAGTTGACAGTGTTGATAAGTTAGGTCTCTAACTATCCTTGTGCGTAATTGGATAAGAAACTCACTATTAAAATTGGACAATGAAGATTAGTAAATTCAATCACCTAGGAGATTCATTTCATTGAGTCAAATTTATTCATTCACATTATACTTCAAGAAATTCATAAACAAGTAACTATTTTAGTTTAATTATATAGATGAAACCCACATCTCATACTCTTTAGTTAATTTGTTATTTACGCTAGATTACTTAAGAATTAAATATAGGGTCCACGTAGAGATTGACCTATGTTAGTTTGCCTATAGTGCTTTTAGCTTAATTTTATATGATAACCCATGACATAGCTCTTCATCAACTTTTTTTTTTCTTTTTAAGATTTTCTCTAAAATGTTGATCAATAAATATTTAAGATAATAGTGACATCATATATCAACAGGATCTACTGTTATACGTAATATGTAAAATTTTCTTATTTAATATCATTTTTCTTGCATAAAAAAAATTATCTCTGTTATGATGTGTTTTTAGGGTCAGAGTATAAGAACCACAAGTCTTAAGTTGGGATCGTTCTTCAATATTTTTTTTATTTTTGTTAAATAAAAAGCGTAATGTTAATTACAGGGATTTGTAGAATACGGACTAGAGGCTTTCGGGTTCCTGATCAATGCTGTTAGCGTGGAAATTTCTCCAGCGTATTATTTGTATTAATATTTCATAGCTGGATCAAGGATTATATTCCATAAACGATAGTAACTTGGGTAAGTATTGTATCATGTTGGCATCACTAAGCCTTGTGTTTATTGGGATTTATGTCTGTTGAGCCAAGTTCAAGTTACTGAAGGGCTTGTTTGATTTTGATTTTAAAAACAAAAAACAACTCAAAGGGCACTCTCCTCTACTTGGTATCAGAGTCAGAGTTAGAAGGGGAAGTGCGAATGTATTGATAAAATATAGGTTAAGATTTGTCTTAGTAAGTTTTATGTCAACATTTTAAGCCCTATTATAATGCTAGATTTGATAGTTCGAATCACCTTTTGGGTGAGTATGTCTATTGGTTTCCATTGAGTATTCATAAAGCTGTGATGTTATGGCTATAATTCCCGACATATAGGGTAATAAGTTTAGACTTCGGTAGAAACTCACTAGTGTGAATGTTCCTTGGAATATCAATCACTAACATCGGTGGCTAAAATCAAGTATTATGAAAGCGTTAAAGTCTCAACATTTAACTTAATTTTGGCAATCTGGACAAATATTCTCTCTTTACATTACTATGAAACTTGAAGGTAATGATACCATAAGGGGGAGATTCTAGAAAAAATGTTTAGAAATTTATCTTTTTCCTGGCGTTCTTCTATTGTTGGTTCCTCCTATATTTCAAACAAAGGTTCCTCATCATCAGCCAATATCTTCAAGGACGAATTCAACTTCCAGAACATTAACCAAGATATTGACGACTGCAAAATTCCTGAAGTTGATAGAAATTCCCTATATAAGCCTGAAGGAAGTTTCTTCAAAAGGTCTGATTATATCATTAGATCTGTTGAAGATGTAATCCCATTCAACCCTACAAAGGAAGAATTTTTCCTTTTATCCTTAAACAACACCCGAAAAATTATAAATTCCCACACATTGGTTGTGTCCAAATTGCCCTTATACCTTTAGTTTGAGAAGAATTAAATGTCTCTTGTCTCCTTTGACTTTGGGACACTAGACATGAATTATTCTCTGACTCCCTCTTCGGAATTGTAGAAGCAGGTCTTCATGCAGGGCCTATCTGTTTCAACAATTACCCAAATAGAACCGTTAGCCTTATGAATGAAAACATCATGGATGTCTTAAAACTAAACATTAAACTTCATGGTTTTTGCATGAAACCTAGTTCTATTCTTGTTGCATTATATAGAATCCAATATAAACTCATGAACTCTTCCTGTTCTAGAGTCATGATTCCCAAGGAAGATGATTTCACCACCTTATTCCTAATAGATCAATCCAAAGCCATTGTCATCATTCCAAAAGTCATTAAATGGACAGATGTCACCCTTCCAGGGGAATGGATATTAGAAAATGTGGTGTGAAATAGCCCTTTTAGTCACTTCAGGGTAATCAAGAATAAAACCAAATTAATGTAATATAGTGCACAACTCAGGTTGTTTCACTTCGAGAAGCCGATTATGAAACTAATTCCTAGTAAACTAAGTAATTATAATGAAAAATTGATAAGAGTAAAACATGATTGATTGGTTTTCTAAATTTTGAATTAAATACAATTAAAATAGATATTTTTGGGATTTTCAAATAAGGAGGAATGAAAAGGGTTAAAAATGCAAGTGATGAAGATACTCGTGGAAATGGTTTCCAATGGCTATTCTTGCTCAATTAAAATATTCCATGAGTTAATACACTAAGCTTCTAATATTCCTAACCTCATTAACCAATGAGTCTACAATCACAAGAGAGGAATCCCTACTCTTGAAGTGCTATTAAGCCATCTTAGTGCAATGAGTTCCTCTAAGTTTCCTAATATACCAAACCTCAATTACCATTGAGTCTAATACTTAAACTCATGAACCCATCCATTTAAGCATTATTGAAACCCCTTAGAGAGTGCTTATGAAATAAGCAATGCATTTAGGTTCAACTATAATTTCAATTCAATCACACTATCACTACTACAAAAAACGTCTTTAACGTCCCTTATTTAGGCCTTTTAACGTCTGAAAACAAGGGGACACCTATGTAAGCGACGTAGTAAACAATGGCAATAACGTCCGTAAATAAAAGGACGTCTAAAGTTTGAACTTTAGACGTCCCCAGTTTAAAATGGGGACGCCTCAAGTGCTACATGACACTTTAGACGTCCCCATTTTAAAATGGGGACGTCTAAAGTGTCAGTGTAGCACTTTAGACGTCCCCATTTAAACTGGGGACTTCTAAACCCACTTTAGATGTCCCTAGTTTAAAATGGGGACATCTAAAGTGCTTTTCTTAAAAAAAAAAAAATCATTTATATTACATATATGAACTAAACAGTATTTAAAATTAGAAATTACAGATCATCGTCAATAAAATTACAGATCTAGTATCTGAACTCCAAATCCAAAATCTACACAATAATAACTCTAGAGCTGAAATCTCATAAACAGAAGATGATAACAATAAAATGAATTAGTTGCAAAAAACTTATCTCCTTCTATTATTAAAATTCATTTTCTCATAATAATGAATAGAGAAGAGCAACAGGGAGAGATGAACCTCATTTTCTCAGTGGGAACGTGGCCATGAAGCATGTTTTGGAGTCTCGATCTACAAACCATAACAACACGAGTTAGAAGATAAAATAGAAGGGAAATCCAAAGAAAAAGGAGAAAGAAGATAAAATAATAAACAATAGTAAGAAACATAACAGATCTGGTGAAAAAGAGAGAAAGAAAAGAAGAAGCAAGTTTAAAAACAGTAATAAAGAAGAAGAAGCAAGAGTTAAATATGTGGTGATAAGCATAACAGATCTGGTGAAAAAAAGAGAGAGAAAAGAAGAAACAAGTTTAAAAACTGCATATAAAGAAGAAGAAGCAAAAGTTAAATGCGTGGTGGTAGTGGTTCTTGTTGTGGTTGCGGTGATGAGAAAGATGAGTGTAGGTCTATAAAACTGACAAATAAAGACTGTCAGTACAGATTTGAATTATTTTTGGCGACCCCAATTTAATTTAGGGACATCTAAAGTTGTTTAGTTAATTTTTTTTTTTTTTTTTACTTTAGATGTCCCCAATTTAATTGGGGACGTCTAAAGTTTTTTTTTTTTTTATATAATCAAGGACGCCTTTAGGCGTCCCTAATATTAGGGACCCCTAAAGGCGTCGCTAATATATGTAATATCAAAGTGGCGTCCCTAAATAAATATTAGGGACTCCAAAAGGCATCCCTGATTAAAAAAAAAATTTAACTTTAGACGTCCCCAATGTTTAAACTTTAGACGTCCCCAATTTAATTGGGGACGTCTAAAACTATTCAAATCTCACTTAGAATTATAAAAATGACACCGTCTTTATTTTTTAAGTCCCTTTTTTAAAAAGGAGCGTCCTTTAGAGTCGTAAAATCAATATTTTGTAGTAGTGTATCCAATAATACCATGTTAAATAGATAAAAAATCAATAGAATCATAGAAAAACATATATAATCATATATATTGATGAGTACAATTTCTCATTATAAATCCCAAATCACAAGAACTCAATCCATGAAATAAAACATAACTAAAATCATAATCTCAATATATAAATGAATTCCTAAAACTAAGAATCATGAATATAATGAGCTATGGGTAATTTAAACTTCTCTTTGAAGCACATGTGAACTCAAACCATCTCCAAAGCATAAAATTGCCTAGCCACTCATGAAGATAGCTTCAAAAAACATAATCACACTATGATTCAAACACCCAGCTATAAAATCACCAATTAAAGTGACAAATTAACATTGAATAATGAAAATTTGGTGGCTGATAGTGAACTAGAAGCATAGTAGAGGAACCACGGCTGTAATGAGTTCAAAAACAGAGGAAGCCATGGCCTGGAACAATGAAGGGCGTGGGAAGGTGAAACTCACAGGAAGAATAGAGGAATTGTGGTGGTAAAAAATCTCTCGTGTCCACGGCCTTCTCACAAGATTCTACTTGTCTGAGCCAATAGGTCTTGTCGATGGACGACGGAGGTGAGTGGCGATAATGGAGGAGATGAAGTGACGGTGTTGGCGGTGGTGGTCTGAGCTTGATGGATCTCTGACGCGACTCTGTCTCATTGATTCCCTGGTTCAGCAAAGAAGGAAGAAAGGAAAGTGATGGTGTTTATGAAGGTAGAAAAATGAGGAGTGCCGCCGGAGGTGGGTATGTAGGTGAATGGATCGAAGGTTCCCCCTGCTTCCTCTTAAGCTTCACGCAAGTTTCTGTGTCACTTCCTTCTGCCCCTTTCCGGTGAATTGGAAGGTTGAAGCTAGCCGGTGGCCGTGGTGGTGAATGACACCGTCGGCAAGAGAGGAATAAAAAGTCAAAGGTGATGGAGGAAGGGTCTCGGTCCAGGAAGTTCTCTCTCTGTGTGTCTCCTCCCCCAGCTTTCTGTCATTAGCGAGGAAGAAGACGACGTCCAGCTGGGTTGGGTCGCCGGGTTGTAATCGGATCCCTTGTAACCAAGGAACTAAAATGATTCAAAACTTTTTGTGGAGGGACTATAATAAAAGATTGGAAACTTACATGGGGTTTACTGTGATTTTTAAAATTGTTAGGCCCTTTTCTGTAATTTTCCCTGGCTTCTTTCTTCATCAATTCCATTTTCTAAATATTCTGGGTTCTTTTCTATAACTTCCCCCAAACAGATCTACATAAAAGGTAAATCCAAAATGTAATACCTTATATTCTAAAAATTAATCAATTAAGGTAAATCATAAATATATGACATTTATCCCCTTTTCCAACCTTAAGTTCACACAAACACTCTTAATCACAATGAATCACAAAAGAAACATTTTAAACTCAATTATTATAACAAAAATCTCAAATAAAATATGAAAATATATGATATAAATAGGGATTTGTTATAGTCCCTGCTTTACGACAACTAATTAACCCCCAAAATTGAAAACATCAGACAAAGCACTATAACCGGCCAAGTACGATTAACCTTTGATAGAAGACATTCTTGAAGTGAAACCTCTTATAGAGTGGACTCCAGAACCATTAACGAGTATTGATAAGCAACCTCTGAGGTACCTAGACCCCCAATTAATGAGTATAGGACAGTAGCCTCAGAATTACCAAGACATTCTACTTCATCAGTACCATCAACCATACATCTTCAAGGCTTGGATACTTCCTCTAGTATACCAAGGCCAACCTATCAGAGAGAAGAAGAGGATCAAAGATCTACCCAATCCCCAACATATATAGCCATTCATGAGCCATATGAAATCATTGTCATTTCAACATAATTCCAAATTGATAAAAGTTCTTTACAAAAGGACGTCTATTCTAAACAAAATGAATCAGCCAGATCTTGGTTCTTTGTACATTTCAAAGGAATAAAAAGAAAACAAATTCAAAATTTTTTTACAAGTTCCTTAAAATGGGGCAAATTAATGTTCCATTTTTTGATTGGTTTGAAGTTTATGCTTTGGACAATCAAATGGAATATCGTTTTGCAAAGTCAATCAATGTAACCAAGTACCAAGTGGTATACTCCTAGAGCTGACGTCTTAGAGTCAGAGCTCCCTCTTTCTAAGGCCTTCCAACTTCTAAAAGCCTAGAATGAGAAAGGAAATCCACTTATAACATCTCCATACAAATGTAAACACATAGAAGAACAAATCCAGCCTAGGGATATCCAAAGCTTAATGGAATAAAACAATTGCACCAACAAATTTCTCCAGACAATAGGATCGAGAACATCTCATATCCAACTCAGCCCATGCCTCATCTTCAAAATCTTCCATAGAACCTCCGTTATTCAAACCTTTCAATATGCCTTAAAAAATCAAGAAAAAAACTGCAAGTTCTCAACCATCTAATGAACTCCTTAAGAGGATAAATGAACAGCTAAAGACAATTATATTGTAGTTCCAGAACCTCAACCTTCAAGAACAATGAATTCATCAAACCTTACCATTAATGTTTTATCCAACTATGAAACATCTTCCTCAGAATCGGAAGATCAAACTCCCAAAATAAATCAAAACACCTTTAATTGGAAAACTACTTCGAAGTATTACTATCCCAAAGCCACTGCTCCTGACCTTTTATTAGAAGAAAGACAGGACCAAACCTTTAAACATTTTAGTGCCAACAATATTTATGAATGGAATATCGATGGCCAAACTTAATACAATATTCTTAACATTCTTCAACACATGCCCATGGTCAGTATAGCCTGTTCAACCACTTCTAATTGTCTGAAGAAGCCATAGTCTACCTCCTTGTTGCCATATTTTCTGGCCAACTCAAAGGATGGAAGGATAATTATATCTCACAAGAACAAAAGGACCAAATTCTACAAGTTGTAAAGCTTTATCCGGATGGGACTCCTATTGCCCATAACAAAGAACCCATCCCTGATGCAGTGAACACCTTAATATTTACCATCATTAAACATTTTATAGGAGTTCCCTCTCTGTGGAAAGATAGGTTAGTTGAACTTCTTTCTAACATTAAATGCAAAACACTTGCTATTTTAGATGGTATAAAGATACCTTTTTAAGCAAAGTTTTTACTCATGAAAATAGTCAACAACCCTTTTAGAAAGAAAAATTCCTAGCTGGTCTTCCAAAATTCTTAAGACACAAAGTTAGGGAAAAAAATTAGAAACCAAGCAGTTGGAACAATCCCTTATTGAAACCTAAGCTATGGTCAACTTATAGCTTTTGTTCAAAAAGTTGCCTTGAAAATTTGTCAATATGATAAAATTAACCACCAATTAGCAAAAGAACAAGCCCAAAATAGGAGAGACTTAGGGTCCATTTGGTACGGTAGAATTAAGGGGTATGAAAATGGAAATAGAATTGATTTTCATGAGGATGTGTTTGGTATGATGGAATTGAAAAAAAAAAAATCCATTTCCATTTCCACCAAAAGTGCTTGAATTGAATTCCATGAACTAACCCAAAGATTTATAAGAAACTCCATGGATTTCTAATTTTACCCTTCTCACTTTTCATCTTCTCATCTAATCCAGGACCCACTCATCTTCCTCATTACCGGAGGGCACAACACCAACCACCACCACTGGCCAATGTCGACAGATTTGGAGATCGGTGCAAACTTGAAAATCAACGGCGGCTTGTGCTCGAAAATCCAACGGCGGTAGCTGAGAGCGGCAACCTTACAACAATGATTTGATCGATCGATAGAAAATCGTTGTCTTGCAAGACCACTGTGCACGAAGAACAGCAATGGAAACTCATCTTGATATAAATACTGTTTTCATTAATAAAAATTCTGCTCCTCTTGACAGAAGAATTTTTTTCCGCTAAGCCTCACATGATAGAATAATCATCACATAGGAATCCACTCCATCTTTGATTTCTCCGACTTCGTCACTGTCACCAACGGCAAGATCGTGTTTTTCAGTCGATTTCTCCAGCCAAATCTGCAACTTTATTCATCATAATAAGTTCAAGGATTTTACAAATTTGTGTTTTAGTTTCTTTGATTTGGCTTTTGTGATTTGTAATTCCCATATTGTCATGATTTTTGTGGCTCCATAGTTTCAATTTCTGAGTTTTTGTTCATTGTTTTGACTGCCTGAGATATGGTGGGTGGTCGGAAGTTTTGGAAAAGGGAGGAAGAGGGTGCTTTTTTTCAAAAAAAAAAATATATGGGCATTTTGGTCTTTTTAGATAAAAATGAGGCTTCATTTCCATGACATACCAAATATACTTTTAAACCTTATTTCCATATCCATCTTCATATCCGTTTTCATATCCGTATCCATTTCCATATCCATCAAAATCAATTCCAACATACCAAACGAGCCCTTAAGATCCTTCTATGAACAATTTAGATTTTCTCCATGCAAAAAACATAAACCAAAACCAAAACTTCTCAAAAGGAGTACCACACAAATCATATCAAAAAATTCATATCAAAAGTAGCTAAACCCTAAACCCTAGAAAACAAATAACTTGTTATAGGTGTGGAAAACTGGGCGACATATCTAAATATTGTAGGTTACAGAACAAGATTCGAGCCCTAGAACTTGATGAAGGAATCACTACAAGATTCGAGCCCTAGAACTTGTGAAGTTTCAAAAGAATCTTTTTCTTTTTCTATATTAGGTGGCAAATCATAAGAAAGAATAATATGGAAAGATTCATTTTCATTTTCAATGTCATCAATCAAAATAGTTGAATCTTCCCTTATTAAACTAGCATGCAATTCATTGGAATCAAGAGAAAGATATGTGTCTAGGCTATGGTCCTTCGCACTCACAACAACCACATTAGCATCCATACAAGATTCAACATTTCTAGAATTGTCATGCTTACAATCATCAATAGTATAAGGAGTTGCATCAAGATCAATGGTAGAATCAACCACTTCAACAAGCAAGTGGCATTTCTCATGATAACAATCTACACATATTTAATCTTCCGCACAAGAACATGGAAATATATCATCCAATTGATCATAATCATCCCTAGTACTATGAAGAGAAGCATTTTCAACAGTTAAATCATCACACAAAGAAGTAGGATCACACTCATCAATAAGTACAATTGAATCACTACTAGAACTAATTGGTGAAGCAATTTCATTTTCAAACATTTAAGGGGATTCAACAATGATTTACTCATCCACATCATCATCACTCAAATCATGAATTACTTCATTAGTTAAAGTAGTAAGAGAGTCTACTTCTATAAGGATAGGATCATTACCAAATGGTAGAGAAGATTCTTCAATGCTCTTTTGAACTTGCTTTACTTCTTGTGCTTGTATGGGAATAGTCACTTGAGGTTCAAAATCTTCCACTTGTGAAGTGGTATGTGTAACCACCTACTTTAATAGCCAAATTTATAGTTCGAGAATGCGTCATTAAATTGAAATAGAGACCAGTAGTTAATTTAAAACTTTTCCAAAACTTGTTGAGTGCAGTCTCACGTTCACATCTCGAATATAATTGGTCTGTCCAATTCGGTTTCATTCATACATATCATAGTGCAACCAAAAATTCCCGACAATACTCGGATTTCATTTACTTAATAAAGGGTTTATAGGGCACATTGCCCATTTACAGTTTTCCATACAGGGGATTACACAACACTATTCAATATATACAACACATGCAACTAATCCTCAACAAAATATGACAACCAACTACCAAAATTAAAACTCCTAGCTAGAGCTCTAACTGCCCTTCATCACTTGCTTTTCCTTTGAACCGCTTGCCCTTGCTGTAGGTTAGTCATTGAAAAGAATGAGATTCAAAAGAATTTCAGTAGTAATAATTCACTTATAACATGTACAATCACAAAGCATGTAAGCAAATCACAACAACAACAACACAACGGCATTTCTGCAACAACTTTCGCTGCATTCACAATGGCATATTTCACAACAGCATGATTCATGATAGCACAACAACGGCATTTCACAACGGCAATGTTACATCACGGCATATTCAATGAAATGACATACATGCAAGGCATCATACACATAATAAGGGAAAGAGTCACTACCTTGTTCTTTCTTCTTGTGCACTGGCACTGGTTTATCACGTGCAGGGCAAATGTTAAATCCTATAATTAGAATTACGGGTGACAGGTTATTACTTAATCCAATTCTTTAATTCAAACACTCAAGTTGGTTATCATTAGGGACATTTAATCAAATCAACTAAGGAGTTAAAGTGGTCAATTAACCTAAAAGACCAATTCCTAACCTCAAAGTTCAACAATACTACATTATGCCATTACATCTTCAATTTTCGCATAAGGGACCAAATCTGCCAGAATTTCCTCCAGACTTTGAAAAATCATAACTAATTCTAAACAAATCGAAATGAGATTATCCCAAATCCTATGGAAAGCTATTGAAGTTCTCTTCATAGGAAAAATATGAATCATTATCGGAAATCACCACCCAATTCCAGAATTACACAAAATCCCACACTGCTCCAGAATTAAGTCCAATTTCGACATCAAACTTTGGGCAACCCGAACTCCCAGGTCAAAAAACGAAATGACACAAATTATATGTCCATTTTGAAGCTTGGAATGTGAGCTTTAAGACTGGAAAGTTTCATAATTTTTAGATTTCATTTGGTTATCCAAAAATACCACACAAGTAGAGTACCTCGCTGGAATTCTGTTCAGACTGAAAACCCAGATTTATATTTTGAGTTTCAATGACCCAAAATTCACAACCCAGAGCTATTCCCACATAATTTTTCGTGTAGAACACAATGGTAACATCAAAATTAACAAATTCCCACTTATTCTCCATGTCCTGGTTTGCATAAAATTCAAAATAAATCCCAACAATTACCAACTTCTAATTTCAGCATCAAACGTATGTCAAATGGTTTCCAATCATCATAAACCACCAATAACATAACCAAAACATCATGAATTACCCAAACCCTTGTTTGGCCAAAATCAGGGTAGATTTACACATGCCAAAATACTCATCAAACCAACACAACCAATAGCTCAAATTGATGCTAATACTCACCTAGTGCTCCTCCATAAGTTATTTCTTTGATTCTTCAGCTTTTGTTCTTGCAAGGTGGCTGAAAATTCCTCTTCTTCAAAAAAAACCATAGAAATGAAGCTAAGGAAGAGAGGAACAAGTTTCATGAAGAACACTTGAGCCATAGATGAAGTTAAGGAGGTGAAAATAAAGGTGGAAAGTCTCACCTTTTCCTTGCTCTTCCTTCTCTTTCGTTGGAGCTGCAGCACCGACTTGGAGAGTGAGAGAGAGAGTGATGAATGATCAATTTTTTTTTCCTTTCCCTTATCACCTAAATGGCTGGCCGACCTTGCTATTAGAAAAGTAAGAAAATATTTTAATTTCATATTCTCTCTCACACTCCATCTCTTTAGTCGTCCAAGTAAGCCAAAAAGTGAGAAAATATTATAATCTAATTCTCTTTCTTTGATTTGGTGTCTTGACCGACCTTTATATGAATAAGAGGATGAGACAATTCAATTAATCAATCCTCCTCTCCTTTCTTATAACATAGCCGAAATAATTGACTTGAGGGGAGGGAGTTGTGTTAACAAGTCTTCTTCCTTTCTCTTGATATACTTTTGACCCTTTTGACTCACTTGTCATGAGGAAAAGGTGAACAATGGTATTAATTCAACTCTCCCTCCCTCTTTCCCTTATGATTTGGACGAAAGACATATTAAAATGGAAAGAGGAAAACTCTTGAAATATCCTCTTTACTTTAGTTGCAATTGTTGACCAAGTCTTCCTCTTTTGCTATCTTGGTCAAATTGTCTCCATATGTCATATTTAGTAGCCAATATGTATTTACTCTTACTTTTCCTCTTGTCATACCTAAATCATGGCCCTTTGATGAAGAAGATGATCTTGTAAAATATCATCTTGCAATATAATATTAAATTGCCAATTTTCCATATAAAACTTGACTAAAGTCATAACAAAATTTTCCAGAGAGGTAATTATGTCATTAATCCCACCAACTATTTTGTACATTTAGCCCTTGAGTACATCTTAGGATATTACAGTATGTAACTCTTGAACTTGGACTCCTTGCTCTTGAATTTTTGGATAGAGAATGTCATATTATTCCAGCTTGGTTTCAACGTTAGGTGGCACTTCATAAGACTCCAAATTCTAGAAAGATTGGAGTTGAGTGAACATTGGAACATTTTCCGCACTCCCCTCTTACTCTACATGCAACTTTGAAAAGATTGGAGCTCCCTCTTCACCTCCAGATTGCTCCCACCATATATGATGTATGATAGCATTAGAAAGGTCTACCATTTCATTAAGCTTATCTATTTGAAAGTGCCAGACTCCAATGCAGCATCAAATAAGCGTTGATGTTCTATATCCAACTTGTTATTTGCTTCCCTTAAATCTTGCACTCGATTATCAACAATTGGGATGGTAAGGATTGATTTCAAATTCAATTCAACAGCATAAGATTCAAAAACACTTTGTCCAATAAAAGAGCAAGTAGACATGGGTGAATCATGAGAAGTAGAGGGTTGGGATGAATGTTCGTGGCATGGTAGAATAGATAGCTTATATGGAAGCGTATGTGGTCGGTGAGTCTCTAGTGGAGTATGGCACTTAGAAGCCTTTTGTGCATGTACGTCATTGCTTTTTCCAACTCTTCATTGCTTTCTTTTAGTTGCTCCACTTGTTATGTATGTGGGAACATAGGAGGAGGATTTTCTTGGAAATTCTGCTTCAACACTTGTGATTGCTGAGTGAGATGCTCAAGTTCCTTTTCCAATCTCTCACTCTCTTTATCTTGTTGTTCCATTCTTCTGATAAGAAAGTCCATTTGTGATCACCGCTCTTTAGTATGATCATCCATTTGAGTTTGAAACTCTTGAATTACTTCCATTTAATGAGCAAAGGTGTCCTTGTTTGACCGCTCTTCAACGATAGTCTGAGTGATTTGGTTTTGAAACTCTTGAATGACTTCACCAATGGTTGGTTCTTGGTATGGTACACATGGGTGGGAATGAGATCCATAAGATGGTTAAAATGGTAGGTAGAGAGACTTATGAGGTGGATGGTATAGTTAGAAAGTAGGATGGAATGAAGGAGAAGGTTCATGATATGGCATGTGGTTACATGATGGACGATTAGAATGCGGCTCGTAATATAGGTTGTATGGTCGAGGAGAAGATTCATGGTATGATCTATAGGGTGGGTGTGGTGGGCAATAAGGTTGGAATGAAGGTTGTTGGTAGGGTTCATGGTATGAAGGGTGGAATAGACCATGACATTCTTGACCAATTGGACTTCCATCTTGACATCCCAACTTAGCTTAAAGAAGCATCAATGATTGTTGAATAGAATGGATGCTTTCATAGATAGATTCTTTCCTTTCAGTCGAATCTCCTGCAGAAGAGTGAGATTGAAAAGGTAAACCTTGATTACCATTAAACCAAGCCATGAGAATTCAATACAATAAATTCCCAATGAATCACAAGATAACTATCTAACTAAAAACTATCAAAACAAAGAAAAAGTATCTAAGAGAATACAAATGCAAGTATGCTATGAATTAACTTGAAGACATGATAAATTCAAACAAATGAGCTCAAAATCATATCAAATTGAAGCAAATAACACCACACGGAAGCTACAAAGTCAAAACAATGCAAGAATGCAATGAATGCTATGCAAACTACCTAACGCAAAAATTCTAAACTATATGTAATGAAAAACAAAAAATGTAAAACTAACAAACTTCACCCGAGTGACCCCTTATCAAAAATGAATTTGACAATTAGATTACCTAGAGAGCCAATTACTTAGTGTAATATCCTAAGATGTACTCAAGGGCTAAATGTACAAAATAGATGGTGGGATTAATGACATAATTACCTCTGGAAAATTTTGTTATGACTTTAGTCAAGTTTCATATGCAAAATTGGCAATTTAATATTATATTGCAAGATGATATTTTACAAGATCATCTTCTTCTTCAAAGGGCCATGACTTATGACAAGAGGAAACAATATAGGCTATTACATATGACATGTGAAGGCAATTTGACCAAGTTGTAAAAGATGATGACTAAGTCAACAATTTCAACTAAAGAAGTAATATTTGAAGAGTTGAAATTATGATAAATTGAAGAAGCCCTTTTAGCTATATATTCCATGGGCTACAATTCATATGGCATGAAGAGGAAAAGAAAGTATGTTGAATTTAGTCAACAATTACAACTAAAGTAAGGAGGTAAATATTGATAATTCAAGAAGCTTTCTTTGGGTTACTTTAAGAGCTATTTTCGGTGCAATAAAGAGAGAAAGAGAAACACATGAAAGACCAAGTAAGGAGATGAGGACTTAGTCAATAATTTCGGCCAACATGAAGGAAAAGGAAGAGGGAATTGAATCAAATGTATATAGCCTCTTTAAGGTGCAGTTTCGGTCAAGTTAAGATGAAGGAAGAGAAAAGGTGATGGAAAAAAAGTCTTATGGTCAAATATTGCAACTCTAAATAAAATATGTGGAGGAGGAAGATAGGATAATTCAAAGTCTCTTTTTAGTTAAAACAAGAAGCAATTTTCGGCCAAGTATATATGGAAAGAGAAAAGATGAGGATCTTAATTTATTTGGCACATGTTAAAGCTATTAAAATATATTATTTTGAGGAGGTGGAAGTGTGATAATTTTGATAGATCATTTTTCCTTTCAAGTCCCATATTATTTCGGTCAGCTCTTTAAGTGATAAGGGAAAGGAAAAAACTGATCATGTATCACTCTCTCTCACACTTTCCACCTTGATTTTCACCTCCTTAACCTCATCTATGGCTCAAGAGTCCTTCATGAAACTTGTTCCTCTCTTCCTTAGCTTCATTTCTATGGTTTTTGTTTTTGAAGAAGAGGAGTTTTCAGCCACCTTGCAAGAACAAAATCTGAAGAATCAAAGAAAGAACTTAAGGAGAAGCAAGAGGTGAGTATTAGCATCAATTTGAGCTATTGGTTGTGTTGGTTGAATGAGAATTTTGGCAATTGTGAATCTGCCCTGATTTTGGCTAAACAAGGGTTTGGGTAATTCATGATGTTTTGTTTATGTTATTGGTGGTTTATGATGATTGGAAACCATTTGACATAAGTTTGATGCTGAAATTAGAAGATGGTAATTGTTGGGATTTATTTTGAATTTTCTGCCAAAACAGGACATGGATAATGAGTGAGAATTTGTTAATTTTAATGTTATCATTGTGTTCTACACGAAAAATTATGTGGGAATAGCCCTGGGTTGTGAATTTTGGGTCATTGGAACTCAAAGTGTAAATTTGGGTTTTCAGCCTGAACAGGATTCCAGAGAGGTACTCTACTTGTGTGGTGTTTTTGGATAACCAAATGATCTCTAAAAATTGTGAAACTTTCCAGAATTAAAGTTCACATTCCAAGCTTCAAAATGAACATATAATTTGTGTCATTTCGTTTTTTGAGCTGTGAGTTCTGGTTGTCCAAAGTTTGATGTCAAAACTAGACTTAATTCTGGAGCAGTGTGGGATTTTGTGTAATTCTGGAATTGTGTGGTGATTTCCAGTAATGATTCATATTTTTCCTATGAAGAGGACTTCAATAGATTTCTATAGGACTTGGGATCACCTCATTTCAATTTTTTTAGAATTAGTTATGATTTTTCAATTTGTGGAGAAAATTCTGGCAGATTTGGTCTCTTATGCGAAAATTGAAGATGTAATGGCATAATATAGTATTGTTGAACTTTGAGGTTAGGAATTGATCTTTTAGGTTAATTGACCACTTTAACTCCTTAGTTGATTTGATTAAATGTCCCTAATGATAACCAACTTGAGTGTTTGAATTAAAGAATTGGATTAAGTAATAACCTGTCGCCTGTAATTCTAATTATAGGATTTGACATTTGCTCTGCACGTGATAAACCAGTGCCAGTGCACGAGCGGAAAGAACAAGGTAGTGACTCTTTCTCTTATTCTATGTATGATGCCTTGCATATATGTCATTTCATTGAATATGCCGTGATGTAACATTGCCTTTGTGAAATGCCGTTGTTGTGCTGTTATGAAACATGCTGTTGTGAAATATGCCGTTGTGAATGTAGCGAAAGCTGTAGCAGAAATGCTGTTGTTGTGATTTGCTTACATGCTTTGTGATTGTACATGTTATAAGTGAATTGTTACTACTGAGATTCTTTTGAATCTCATTCTTTCCAATGACTAACCTACAGCAAGGGCAAGCGTTTCAAAGGAAAAGTAAGTGATGAAGGACGATTAGAGCTCCTAGCTAGGAGTTTTAATTTTGGTAGTTGGTTGTCATATTTTGTTGGGGATTAGTTGCACATATTGTATATGTTGAATAGTGTTGTGTAATCCCCTATATGGGAAACTAAACATTGTAAACCCTTTATTAAGTAACGAAACCTGAGCGTTGTCGGGAATTTTTTGTTGCACTCTGATATGTATGAATGAAACCGAACTAGTCAAACCAATTATATTCGAGATGTGTATGTGAGACTGCACTAAACAAGTTTTAGAAAAGTTTTAAATTAACCACTGGTCTCTATTTCAACTTAATGGCACATTCTCGAACTATAAATATGGTTATTAAGGTAGGGGGTTACACTTAGCTCCCCGGCAACGACGCCATAAGATTGGAGGACATTTTGTCTCTTATTTGTTAGCCTTAGGGTCTACAATCAAAAATTACCCAAAGATTGCATATAGGCAAACCTATGATCATTCTCTCTTCTCGAGGAGCCTTTTATTGAATCCTAAGTAATCTATATACCATGCAAATGCAATAAAACAAGGGAAAATCAGTTTTGATTTTTTAAATTAATAAACTAAGGACTAACACGATTTAATTAAATGCTAAGCTATTGTTTTTGCTATTTTTCTTATAAAAATGGGATGGATAAGAGTGAATGTAATGGTATGGAGTCAAAAATATGAATGATAAATGCTCTTGGTAATGAAGAAATGACAATCCTTGCTAAAAAAGATTATAGGAGTTAAAATTCATTAAGTCTTGAGAAAAACCTCAAGATAACATTTGAGTCCAATATTCCCAATTAATAATAGCTCCTACAAACATAGCTAACTACCACCTCTTGATATATTATTTAAAACCACTTAATGAGCAATTGAAATCGGTAATTATAACTTGTTTCCTCTTAATATGAATGCGATAACACGACACTCAATTGATCCAATTTAATTATACAATCTAACAATAACACGTAGAAAGCACAATATCTTTGAATCAATAAGGAAAATGCATATATATATATATATATATATCCCATAAGCTATAAAAATCCAATCCAATCACAAATATCAAACCAACAGAAATAATAAACATCAATCTTAGTTCCAGAATCATATACAATAATTCCTAAAACTAGGAAATTTAAATATATAATTCTAGACTAAATGAATGATAGCAAAACTCTCCTTTGTAGTCCATTAAGCTCAAGCAACTCTTCACCACCAAGAAGCAAAGGAATCAGCCTCTCATTGCCTTCAAATAATTGCAGTTTGTAATTCTAGCACTCGCTGGAATCTGGAAATGTTGCCAGAAAACTCAAGCTTTTCACTGGAAATTGCAGAACCTTGCTAGAATCTTGAATTAGAGCTCTAGAACGAGAAGCTGAATATGGTGGCTAAGGGAGGAAGAAGACAGACAGAGAGACAATGGTGGTGATGGAGTAGTGGTCAGTGAAGGAAAGATTGGAGGAAGTCCTTTGTGGTGAAGCATGAAGGTGGTGTGGACGGAGAGAGAAACGGTGGTGTAACACAGAGGAAGAAGATGAAGGTCGTTGGAATCTGGGATTTGCTTGCCGAAAGTTGCAGGAACAGGGGAGAATCAGCTGGAGGTGGTACTGGTGGTATTTCGACGGAGTGGAGAAGAGAAGACACAGTGATGGTGGTGAAACTGATGAGTGGTGGCATTGATCTCTTTCCCTCCGGTTCTCAAGGCTCACGGTGTTGTGCTCTCCAAACAGTGCTCGAACTCTATTTTCTGCAACTCATATGTGACCTTCCCTTCTCTCCAAACTAGACAGCAGCAAGGTCGACTTTGGAGGACGGTCGCCGGCGACAATGAATAGAGATGAATGTCGCCGGAGACTAAGGTGAAGAAGGTGATGATGAGATGAAGATTTGCTTGCACGGCGCCTGCTCCCTTACTCTCAGCTTCTGTTCTCTTTTTTTATATCGGGTCTCAGCTGAAAAGAAGACCTAGCCCTAGTCAAAATGCAAGTTTTGACTAGGGACTAAAGTGAAGATCTCTAAAAGCTTCTGGAGGGACTAAAGTGAACAATTTTGAACTATTTTGAGGCTCAACTATAATTCCTTAAAAATATGGGTTCTTTTCTGTAATTTTTCCTAGGCCCTTTTCTTTATTACTTGTAATTTCCACAAAATCTAGGGGCCCTTTCTGTGATTTTCCCCAATCTTTAAAATATTAATTTGACCTTTAAAATCTCCAATTTTCTTCCAAACCACCTACAATAAAATATTAAACACCAAGTAGCATCAAAAGTTCAAGGGACAATTGTGCAAAAAATAATTAATAAATTATGACCATTTTTGCCCCTAATTGCAGTTAATTCAAAATAATTGTCCCTAACTAAAATTAGTGTTTAATTATGCAATATTGTCTCAGGAATGCATTTAAAATCCCAAATTAATCATAAAAAAATCATGTAAAATATGGTTCAATCGGTGTGTATACTGATATAATACTTTAAAATTATTTTTGAATAAATAAAAATAAAAATTTAATTAATATCCTATTATTAATTAAAATGTATTATTTTTTTATATTTACTTAAATTATTAAGTTTGTTTATATATAAATGAAGTAATTAAAAAAGAAAACCAAGTATAGGTCATATGTATTAATTGATACAGTTATGAAATAATTTATTTTAGATAAAAGTGTCATTACATGTTATTAATCTATAAAGATATATTGATGGGAGTGTGGGGAATAATATTGAAGAAATTAATAGACAACCCCTTGTTATCATATATATTTACAATCTGAGCTAGCTATATGTCAGTTTTGTTCACTACTTTATATTCTTCTCCTTTGAATCTAATTGCTTTTCATCCCTTCATCTTGATATGTAAATGTGCAAGAGAAAATTACTTGTACAGAGAGATCCCACACACATGCAAATGTATAATTATCTTATTTTTCTTTATAATAAATAGCATATTTAGTGTCATCAAATGTTAAATATCAAATTTAAACAAAAAATATATAAAAAATAACATTTATCTGTGATAAAAACAATCCATTAAAAAAAGATGAAATTGACTTTAAAAGTCGCCACTGAAAGTATGATTTTTTGCAAAAGTCAACGCTGAAAGTATGGTTTTTGGCGGCGACATTTATTGTGGCCCCTGAAAAAGGCACTTTCAGTGTTGACTTAATTGTCGCCGCTGAAAGTATAAGCTTCAGTGGCGACTTTGGATAGTAGAGTTTCAGGCGACATTTTCAGCGACAACAATAAATGTCACTGCCAAAAACCATAATTTCAACAGCGACTTTAAAAGTCGTGCTAAAAGTGGTCGTTAAAAGTCTGTTTTTTTGTAGTGAATCCAAGACCAAATCAATAACCTCATGATAGCCACTTCTGATGAAGAAAGCAGTGAACTATCTTCTGAAGAAGTTAACCAAATTCAACATGATGATCTTTCTTCTTTTAATGGAGAAATTAATGTGATTTCAAAAGAGCATGAATTTTTGTTTGACGTGATTAATGCTCTTCTAGATCCAAAAGAAAAGAGACGTTATTTTATTATATTTAAAGATATGATTGAAGAATATCCCTCTCTTTCAACTCCAAAACCTATAGTTAATAAATATAACCTTTCTGACACCCTCAAAAGATTTAAACAACTTCCAAAACCGACCACAATTCAAGATCTCCAACATGAGATAAAAAATCTCAAGAGTGAGGTAAAAGCTCTTAAAACCCAACAAGAAGACCAAGGCATAGCCATAGAAAAAAAATTAGGTTAACTAGTCTTAGCAACCTCACATTTAACGATCATCCTAAAGACAATCAAGAAAATGAGAACTGTAGGATTTCGGGCGTACCTGGAATCCATTGACTCACTGAGTACCCACAAGAGATCGGAGCACCGATTCGGACTCTGATCACGTTATACGACAGATTCACCATTGGAGAAGAAAACCCAGGGAGAGGATTTTTGGAAGTTTTCTGAGTGATGTTGTTTAACTTACATCCATCGAGTGAGAATAACCCCTTATATTACGTACGGGAGTTATTATGATTTGAAATTCAAATCATAAGGATAAAACTCCTTAATTGAACCCATACTTCTCTATAATTACATAATAGTCCCAACTGAATTGGGCTTAGGCCCTGATTCACCAAGGGTGGACCAAGCATATTCCAACATCTCCCGCTCACACTTGGTGGATCAAATGTTATGGGTCGTATCTCTTTCTCTTCCATCCTTCTATCATACTAGGTGCTATATGTCGTAACCGTATGGGCATGACGTCTCCATTTGGGTGTCTTGTGTTAGGAATCTCTTTCACAGAGACCAACACAAAACAACCTTGTAGTGCAGCTTGATCATATTAATATAATGCCTCCGATGTCCTAGATTTTAACCCATATACACTTTCTTCATGGCCAATCTAATCCCTCTTGAGTCAAGATAAAACTTAGATGGCCTTTCTCATATGCATATTATCCACACTTATGAAATTACCCAAGTAACATCATAAGGGACCGGTCTCAGACACAGGCATAAGTGTGTATATTCCAAGTAATCTTTCTTTCACCCATATATCATTTCAATATGAATCAACCGCTTTCTTAACATAATGCCTTTAGATTGTATTGATCATGATCATAGGAAAAATGCTAAAGTAGAAGACGTCAAAACATATCTCCATCATATTGTCAAAGTCAGAGGACATCATGAAAGGGTTAACCTTTCCAGGACTTACACAACAATGAAGCAGGGATCTTTTCACTTGCTTCCCGTTTGCGGTTCTCTAGCACATGCGGTATGAATCGCATGCTGCGGTGTTACTCTTATACTATAAGAGCGTATGTCATTTTAATCTTACCATTAACACTGTACAAACTTTAGTTTAGACACGCACAGTATTTAAACCTAAATTCTTTAGCTTTACTCATATGACGTCAATTTGAAGAATTTGTTGTCTGGCTACATGTATCCTGGATATAGGTATCCATGAATCGATCCATATTTATAATTTTGGATCTCATCCCAACTAAATGTACTACTAAGTCAAGGCGATATTTAGTGTTGTGTTTCTTTTCTACCATATCAGTTCTCTCATTGCTTTACTGGTGAACACATATGTCTTATCTTTGTACACTCCTTCAGAGTGTTAAAGGTGGTCGCTTGTGTGAGAAAGCCAACCTCATCAACCTGTACGACATACTAGACATTGTATACTTTCGCATACACATGTACAACCATAATGAAGTATCTATACTTCACTTCCTATGCACGCCAAAGGACTCATTATGCTCTTCATGTATTTCCTTGGCCACATGCTTAGTTAGGGGCCTTTACATAGGAATGTGTTGTTCAATAACAACTTTATATGCTATAGTATTTCTAACAAGAATCACATATTCATGTTCAGTCTTGATATGATACTTAGGGTCTTTTACTTAGGCAATGGTTGTAGTGTTTTCATCATACATTAACACTAGATTTAAATTCTCACTTTCAAATCATATATGTTTTCCCAAACATCATCAGCCATATAGCCACATGTACTGACATAGTACATTAATATGTGCATGATCATTATATGCCCTAAAAAGTATCTTCAGACCTTTTGTGAAGACATTCCATGTCTCTCACAATGGTTTGACTAGTACCAACATACAAGTCTTATCACAAAATAGATATCTGGTCTTGTACACATTATTGCATATATAAGACTACCAACAGCATTTGCATGGAAACCTTTTTCCATTTTCTATGTTGATTTAGTTCAGGGACAAAAAACAAGACTCAAAAATCATTACTGAAGTCACTGGGGTATCTATGGGTTTACATTAACTCATATAGAAATTGCTCAAGGATATCCTAATATAATTCTCTTATTACAAAGAGGGTTCTCCTTAAGCTATCTTACTTGATCTCAAATCCAAGAATATGCATTGCTTCACCCATATGCTTCTTTTTAGAACTTATAGGTAACATTCTTTAACATGTACTATTACGTTCAAACTATGTCTCGTCAATAGTATATCATCCATTGAAAAGGATAATATCAAAACATTACTTAATAATGGTTCTCTTCAACTATTTGAAAAATACATTAGGTTATCGCTCTTTTGAAACCTTATGCATCACTATCTAGATGATTGCTTCAATCCATAAAAGGATTTCTACAAAAATAAATGAGGTTATCCCTCTATGAAACCTCATATACCACTTTTAGTGAAAACTAATTGTCATTGCAAATAGATTTTGTCATCCATATCACCACTTAAAGGTGTAGGTTTCACATTCTCTTGATGTATATCTAAATTTAATCAGTGAATTGTTGCCAGAATAAGTTTGATTAAAATGTGTAACAGGTGAGATAAAAGTTTTCCTGTTATGCTCACCCCTTTACAATCAAATGAGTAATTGCTAATTCTTAACCATGACTCTTTTTCAATGAATCATCACTTCCATTGCTTTCTTCCATTTTGCCTTTGCAGAAATCTTGTACAGAACACGACTCTATCTTCTAGAGCAGCCATGAATTCCTTTCTCAATTACTCCTTCTTGTTGAAGCTTGGAGCTTCCTGCTTCTCATGTTTAGGTGTCTTTATCCGTCTAAGCTCCCACTCACAAGGACGATTGAGAATCGCTGGCTAATTCTATACTGCCTTATCTATGTGTCTCATAATTTTTGCCCTTATTTGGAAATGATGTATAATAAATGTGGTAGCTTTTAGTTTTTTTTAGTCACAATTCCATCTTTTCACGTACAAAAAAATGAAGACGTCACTCTAATGAGCTCCTACTTACAATCACAATGGGAATGTACAACTGACCCTTATGGTTTGCACTCTTATGGTCTGCGAAAAGTCAAATCCAATTTGCACTTTGACCACAATTCATAAAGTGTAGAAGTGACCACTTTAGAGGGCTCATGGTTAAGTTCAATACCGCACACACTTGATAAAAAAAATATGTGTACTAATCTATCCACCAAAAGTGAACCTTAATACTCTCCCACTCACATTTGGTGGGCTAGCTTGAACCATCATAACCATGTCTCATAATGTTTCATTACACTTTTTAGCAAACTCCATATGGTGGTGGAGTGTATCTGATAGTTAGCTATCAACTATCTTTCTTCTGTCACAGAGTTTATTTGATCATTCACAACCTTGATTAGTTCATGCATAAGATTTAAAAAACTTATTTAATTATTCATTGACTTCACAACTTATCAATTTATAGTCCAAAATACTTAAACTTCAGACTTACGCGGAATTAAACATGCATGATTATATTGTGAATAATCCTTAACAAGAGTGATAAAATGTTCAGCTCTGTGCCTTTCCCTCAAACTCGGTACCAAATTTATCATAATGGAATAATATAATTGCAATGGAAATACAGTCATTTTCCCTGTACTATAAATCTTTTCGTGTTGCTTTATTTGCTAGACTATCACAAGGACATCTACCCATTGGAAACTAAACTTAGCAATCCTCATTATGCTAATTTTGGTAGTAATTCCTATGTCCTTGCTAGCATGACACATAATCAAGTCAATACTTGAATTACAAAAGGTAGTAAAGCAACTAAGCATAGAGATTCACCAACAATGCTCAACTCAAAGAAATCTTATGAAAGGAAAATTGAATCAGAACTATATACGTGTCACAAAATCATGAAAGTTTAAATCAGTTGAACCCTTAATCTTGATGGCATGAGACAACAACTTAATCTCATTTGAACCAGTGCATGAAGCACATCATAGAGAATTAATGTCACTCCACTACATGAAGTGGACTTGTAGGTGCTTATACCTTTCACTTCAAACCTCATGTCGCCACCAACGCTAAGCTTTTGGCTTAGATTTGACAATAGAGAATATTCTATAAAGAATTTCAATCCCTATCATCATGATTTATGGAGCTTATGTCCTTTTTGCGTTCCCCTTACTTGGAACAATTCTTTGCAAAATGGACGATTCTTTAGCAGGAAAAGTATTTAACCTCACTTAGGTTAGCCTTTTGCTAGGAGAAATTCTTACCCTTCTTTGAACTTAGGGTCGTCCTTCTATCTCTTTTCTGGAATCTCTTACCCTTCCCCAATGTTGGGTGTAGAGTATGGAAGACTTGGCCTCCCCTATAGGGTAAGCTTGTTCAGAGGACTCATAAACCTCTAGACATTCATTTTCAAGCCCCAAGTACTTCAATACATCATTGAAAGTAATAATGTTTTTACTATAGGTCATACTGACTTTCATGAGCTCCCACCTAGAAAGGAGCGTCTTGATGAACAAACTGAACTTGTTCGTTAAACAATACATGTTCAGTTTCTCTCAATTCCCTTGTTAAGTTGGTTATCTCATGTAGATATTGTCTCTTAAGAGGTGATTGAAGTACCTCAAGAGATTATCTTTGAATGTAATTCACATGGCATTGCTATTGGATTTCTTTCACATTTACACATGCATTTGTCAAGTATAGCATACGCAAGGCAATCAATGTTATGAAGTTTCCCTTGTCATAGCCATGTCGGTCTCATAACCTCTTATTTGCTGAGTAAATTCTTAGCTTTAGTGACATTTGACCCAAGTCAATGGCTTTTCAACATCTTTTATTTATATGAAACCTTTCAATGTTAGATATCACAATTGTCCCCATTTAGCTTATTTATTAACATTCTTGTTATTGGTAGCCTTCCTTGGCTTAGTCACTTAAATCATTCCACTTATAGGGTAATTCACAATTAATTTAAACCAAGAATGTCTTTTCATAGCACATTTAAGTATACAGTGTCACGTACTTGTATTATTCTTAACTAGAAAGGTAGTAATACCATTGGGTCTACGATCAGGAGAATATGTTTGCACCTCCCATCACACAGGCTCCAACAATGCCACTATCATCTATCAAGAATTTTATACAAGTACTTCACATGAAATGCTCAATGATGACTTTCAGAAGGCTTAATTTCCGAAAGCTCCCACTTAGATAGAGCATATGAAACTAGCTCCCACTTAGATAAGCATATGATTCTCTTAGAAGACTCATTTTCGAAGAGCTTCCACTCACAGTTGGACATTTACTTCTTCATGTCCCTTAGAGCATTATTATATTGATAATGTCTTATTATCAGGGAATTTGGGACAATTTCTTTGATTTCATATTAATCTCATTTATTCACTCTTAATCTTCAGCCAAACAAATCTTCAAGGGGAGACTTTTATTTATTTCTAAAACCCAATTTGACAAGGTTCACAATAACCACTATTTTCTAAGGTTGGAAGAATTTTATGTCCCATGTTGTTTTAATCATCTTCCAAAGTTTCTCTATCACATTGAGAAGATGTTTCAAATATCTTATGCAATCTAAATTGTTTCATTCTAGAAACATTACATATTTGCTCTTAAGTCTTTTATGATTTCTAATGTTGGTGGTTGGACTGGGCTCAAGGCTCATTTTCACTCATGAAATGGGCTTTACCTTCTGAGGTGCATCACTTGCCTGAATCTGGCGTTAGGAAGCTTCTCCATTTTGAGATTCCCTTTTACTATGATTTGATACTGTCTCTTTTAGTATCAAATCCTTACTTTTACCTCTGTGAGGTTTCCTCATATATGAATCTTGACATTCACCTTCTTAAGATTCATGAGATTTAGGTTTATTTTTAAGTTTATCTTATGAATTTCTTTTTGGTCACACCTCTTATTCAATTTCAAGTTTTAATGAACCTTAGTTTTAATCATTTTTCTCTTGAAACTCTCTTTAGAATCTTCTCCTTCTAGGTTATGTTTCAAGGCTCAATTTTAAATGAGCAAACCCCTCTTCCATCTATCACTTAGAGGCTCACATTACTCTAAGTAATTTATGCTTGAATCATTATTTAGAAATAACATCAAATAATTTTCACTTTTTCAATTCACTATAAAGGTGGTTCATACTTAGGTTAGGAAGTATTTTGCAATATAGTAATCATCCAAAAGAATAAAATTCTTTTGGTTTAGTGCTTTTTGAACACCGCAAATTCATAATTATCTCAAATAAAATTATTATGAATTATTACAAATATTTTTGGATTTTTAAACTCATAAAAAATCATTCAAGATAGCACTAAATGCCTCTAAAATAGATTCAAATATATTCAAACAAGTTTCAAATATATATCAACATGAAGATCTTGAATTTAGGGATTTTTAGAAACAAACCACGTCTCAATCCGAGTTCAAACGCCCCCTCACGCACCCCTAGAAGGAGGAGGAAGAGGAAATTCTGGAAAAATTGAAAGAAACCATACTATCTTACTCTTGGCCTCGGTGCGTGCCGTGCACGCGCCACCACACAGATACCAGAACGTTATACACGCCGGTTCTCCAGAGTCCACGTGCCGAGAGCTTTTAGATGAAGTCTGCCACGTGGCATAAGGCAATCCGACGGCCCAACATGCGTCACGTGGTGATTTTCTTTTTTTTTTTAAGTTTGCCTTCTTCTTTTTTTTTTTGTTTATAGATCAGGTCATACCATTACCCAAACCACCTGCCCAGTCCAAATCCACCTTTAGCCCCTTTTTTTTTTGTTTAGGTTAGGCCAACTTCAGACCAATCCATTTATTTTTTATTTTTTTTTTGTTTTGCATCAGGTTAGGCCCCGACCTGGCTACCCCGATCCATTTTTTTTTATTTGTTACAAAAAAAACGCCTTTTTGATGGTCTGGAGGTTGTCTTCAACCTCCAGTCGGGTCAACCCGAACCCGATTTTAGGTGCGGGTTGGGTCCGTCGACCCGGTACCTTTTCTCCTCCATAACTTCACCATCCGACGACCTTTTTACATGTTCTTGGTGTCCATTTTCATCTTTTTTTCGAGATCTACGCAATGGGATTATTTTTAAAGCCTAAATCACTCATTTTAAGATGATCCAATTCAATTTTGCGTTTCATTTCCCATTCGTTCCTTCAATTTCTTATACCCTGGAGTGTTATTTTGTTTCATACAATTATGATGTGTATTATAAGGCTTCTAAATACACTCTTGCTCATAAAATCATGGCATAAATAGGATCAAAAATTAATTGATTACACCATAAAAACACCAAGAAACGAAAAAAAAAACACTCAAAAAAGACAAAACAATGAACTGATGAATAGAAACTAATCTCATACATCCAAAAAAAATATGTATTTGAGTCAAAATCATATATATCTCATATATCTTCAACATCAACATAATCTGACAAAGTTTCTATTCACATGCTTTCAAATAAAAATTCACTATTCAGGAACACAGGGAACTCTGCGATGCACAGTAGAAACAACTTTTAATCCGGGATAGATAATTAACCTTGCTCTGATACCACTGTAGGATTTCGGACGTACCTGGAATTCGTTGACTCACTGAGTACCCACACGAGATAGAAGCACCGATTTGGACTCTGATCACGTTATATGGCAGATTCACCATTGGAGAAGAGAACCCAAGGAGAGAGGATTTTTGGAAGTTTTCTGAGTGATGTTGTTTAAATTACATCCACCGAGTGAGAATAACCCCTTATATTATGTATGGGAGTTATTATGATTTGAAATTCAAATCATAAGGATAAAACTCCTTAATTGAACCTATACTTCTCTATAATTACATAATAGTCCCAACTGAATTGGGTTTGGGCCCTAATCCACCAAGGGTGGAGCAAGCATATTCCATCAAGAACAATGAAAAGACATACCCAAATAACTCTAAGGCCTTCCTAAACTTTATTGCTAGGCTAGAAATTCAAAAATTTTATGTCGGAATAAAAATCATCATTAACCATGAATTTACTCTTGAAGAAACTGCCTCGTTTGACACCGAAGCAAATTCAAATTGTTTTAAAGAAGGCCTTATCCCAACCAAAGTCAGGTACAATATAACTAACGTTATCATAGAAAATGAAGGATTCCAAATTAAAACCCTTTTCTTTTAGTACAGGATATAAGCAACATAATTATTTTAGGGACACGACCCTTTATTAAACATCTCATTCCATTCTATGCAACATATGATGGTATAGTGGTTCAGCATTTAGGAAAGCCTGTCCTTTTTGAATTTGTCCATAAACCACTCATAAAAGAACTTCATCCATAAAAAAGTACAAAACCTTTTAAATCATATCTAGCAATCCATATGTTCTGATCTCCCAGATGCTTTTTGGGAAAGAAAGAAACACACGGTAAGCTTGCCATATGAAAAAGATTTTCAGGAAACCAAGATCGCAACTAAAGCTAGACCCATTCAAATGAACCAAGAACTCTTAGAGTTTTGCCAAAATAAAATTCAAGAGCTCTTATATAAAAAAATTAATCAGGAAAAGCCGGAGCCCTTGGTCTTGTGTTGCATTTTGTGTCAATAAAAAAGCAGAAATAGAAAGAGGAGCATCTAGGCTGGCCATTGATTATAAACCCCTCAATCAAGCCCTCCAATGGATTATATATCCTACTCCAAATAAAAAGGATCTCCTTAACCGTATTCATTTGGCCAAAATATTTTCAAAATTTGACATGAAATCTGAATTTTGGCAAATTCAGATTGACAAAAAGGATCACTACAAAATAGCATTCATAGTTCCTTTTAGTAAATATAAATGGAATGTTATGCCATTTGGATTAAAAAATGCTCATTCCAAATATCAAAGGATCATGAATGAAATTTTTAACCCTTTTACAAAATTCATCATTGTTTACATTGATGATGTTTTAATATACTCCCAGAACCAACACTTTAAGCACATTCATATTTTTATCAATATCATCAAAAGAAATGGTCTTGCCGTCTCTAAGACAAAAATTAGCCTCTTCCAAACCAAGATTCGATTCTTAGGCCATTATATTCACCTTGGTATGATTACTCCCATAGATCGAGCCATACAATGTGTTGACAAATTTCCGGATCAAATCCTTGATAAAACTCAATTCCAAAAATTCTTAGGTTGTCTTAATTATGTAGGAGATTTCCTACCACAATTAAACAATGTCATTAAACCTCTCCATAATCGTCTGAAGAAAAATCCACCACCATGGACTAACACACACATGCCAATATTGCCAGGCAAATCAAATCAAGGTAAAAGAGCTCCCGTGCCTGGCCCTACCCAACCCACATGCATTAATAATAAAAATAATTTTTTGTTTTTAAACAAAAAAGAAAAAAATGTTGTTTGGAAAACTGTTTTCAATAAGTTATTTTCAAAAACAAAAAGAAAGTTTAAATTCATCTGCCGTGTCTCTCTATATATTAAGGTCTTAAATTTTTTTCAAATGCAGTCATAGTTAGAGTATTGGAAAATTTTCAGGAAAAGATCTTCAAAATTTCATACAAATCATGTTTGTTTCCTATAATTGATAAGGGATTGACTATACTTAATAAGAAATTCACAACTCATTTTAGCAGAAAATCACTGATTTCGGATTTTGAAATTTTGTATTTTTTTTTTTTTGGATTTTCCCTAAACTATTTTCTATATATTACCATCTCTAGTCTTATATTTGAGATTTAGTATGAGAAGTTTCATTCATTTCTAAATGTAATATCTCAATTAGCTTTATCTTTTACATTTATAATTTTTCCATTAAACTATCTCTATTAATTGCAATATCAAAAGGAGTTTTCATCAATGAGAAATTGTTTTTTATGCAAATGATTAAAGGGACTATTTAAGTATTTATGGTAAACCAACCCACGTTTTCAATAAACAACTGACTTAATTAATTTCTTTAATATCTATAAATTAGTTATTTAACTCCTACATTTAAAAAAAATTGAAGTATTACTCATGACTAATACTAATATAATTTGCTATAAATTTTTTTATATATACAAATACACACATATATTGATACTTACTTCTGTATATACGCCACATCTATGATTAATAAAATCCCCCCGCCTCTTTCTCAACAAATGTAGTACACAATATTTTTTTTGGGAGAATTACAATGAGGTCCCAAGGAAGAAGAGAAATGAAAAAATGGTCCCAATAGATTGCAAGATGAAAAAATGGTCTCATGAAGTTGTTAATACAGGCTCCTGGAGTTGTTAACGAGTTGTCAATACAGGCTCATGGAGTTGTTAATGGGACCATTTTTTCATTTTACAATCTATAGGGATCATTTTTTTTATTTTTTTTCCTTCCTTGGGACCTCATTATAATTCTCCCTATTTTTTTTTATGGAATGTACACAATATCTTATTGTAGGCATGCTTTCATCATGAGAAAATAAATGGGCTAGGCCCAATCATTCAAGCCCGAAATATATAGCCCATGACAATGAACTTGTTCTATTCTCACAATTCACGGTAGAAAACTATATCTATGTCCTTGCAATCCCTGATAAAAGAATTTAGATTTAAACAGAATCCATAAAGGCCTTGATGATCATTTATGATTTAATATGTCCTCCATAAACGCCTTTAAAGGTCGTGGTGTAATTTGTGAAGTGTGAACAACACTGTATTAATCAGTTTGATTATGCACTTTTAAGTGGTGATTTTGCACTTAGATTACGTGCTTAATTATCATTAAATGAAAAGTAAATTAAGTTTTGAGCTTGGCTCAAATTTATTTTCTTGTCCTGTCAAGCTAAGCTTGGAACAAATACAGTAACTTGACCAAACAAGAACAAAAATAATTAAGTTCGATCAGTTTGTAAGATAATTAATCATAAGACTGAAAAGGATACAATAATTCAACAGCACATTATTATTAATTGATTATGAATGATATATATCTATATATATCAAGGAACAAAAAACCGGACCGGGCAATAAACCGGTCATGGAACAGGTTCAAGGGTTAATGGTTCAACCGGGGTCTAACCGGTGATCGAACCGGTCATATTAAAATATTATAATTTATTAATAACAATATATATATTAATTATATATTAATAGTAATACAGTAGAAACACATAGATTTAATTATATATTAATTAATTTAAATAAAAATAAAATGAAAAGAAGAAAATGTATAAATAAATAATAAACTTAAAAAGTTGTCAGTTTTTCACTTTTTTGGTACAAAAACATAAAGAGAAATCTGTTTGTTTTTTATGAAATAAATCAAATAATATCTTACTTCCACTTTCAATGCCTCGAGCCGTGTGAATGACAGAAAAAAATAGGGTATAAGACTAAAAGTGATTGTGAGAGTGACAAGTAAGGACAAAGTGATTTTTTGACATTGGTTCCATCTTCTTCTTTCCTCTCTGCGTTTCATTTCGAGCAGCATCTTAACCTTCTTTCTTCTTCAACTTAACTTCATTTCGGCATATCAAAGTTTATGATCAGCAAGGGTTCAGATTTCATCTTTTAATTTTTGTCGCCGTAGCTCACCGGTCGCCGCTCGCCGCCTTCGCCGTCGTCACTCATAGTTCAAGCAGCCACCGTCGATTGGAGCTAGGGCACAGGATCGGGACTCGCGAGGGAATGGGATCTGATTCTGAAACTTTGCCCCATTCTTGTGCTTTGCTTCCGTTCTGTTTTTTATCTCTGCCATTTTTTTTAAAAATTTTTTTTGGGTGACTCGGTCAAACCGCCTGACTCGGCGGTTTGGCCGAGTCACAGGCAAACCGGCCGGGTCGACTCGGTCAAAACCGAGTCGACCCTCCTCCCCTCACTGATAGCTAACCGGACCGGGGTTGGGACCGGTTCGCCGGTTTTCCGGTCCGACCGGCCGGTCCGGTCCGGTTTTTCTTTCATTGATATATATGGTGGGTGTTATTGATAAGGATATTAGCTAGTTGGTACCCTGTATCGCGAGGAGTCAACGTGCACGTCCACATAAAGCCATACACTTCGGTAATAAGTCATAAATATTTTATATTTTTATATAACTCATACACACACACACACACACCCACCCACCCATCCTCCTGGGATTTGATAAATTAAGTATTTAGGTGCATAGGGTTGCATCAGCGTTACACGAGTCAAATTCAACTAAGGGTCAACTCTCTTAATTTTATGCCCTAATACTGTTCGCACAATTCTAATATATCTTATTTTATTTATTTATTTATTTTTTTAAATCGCAGTTGCCTAAATTGACCGCCATGAGAAAAGAGAGATGAATAATTGTTATGCATGATTATCAATTTGTTGATGAACGTGGGTCTATATAATATCATCGTATTATATAGTGTGTGATCAACTGATGATAAACTTTTGTACTATATTCTATATAGAAAATGTTTAAAATTTTGTAGTTTTTTTTTTTTGGCTTAATTATGATGGATCCCTAGCCAAATATGTACAATAACAAGCTACTATCAAAATCTATGTATTTGTATATATATTTAAAAGTTGTCATATTGTTCATAATTCATTAATAACATATCTCATTTTTCATATACTTTCAAACAATAAAGAAGTCAAAAGATACTCAAATTCTCAAGTGAATCAAATAAAAATTCCTTTTATTTTTGATATATTGACCAAATTCCAGTGTTCAAAATTTGTATCTATATTTTAATCTTAAGTTATTTGTTAGGAAAAATTTCAGGGTTGCAGTTTGCCATTTTTTTCTACATTGAGTAAAAATATACAAGAAATAATTATAAATAAAAAAAATGTATCAATGAATTTAATTAATAAGTATATGCAATTTTATCATTTAATGGTCTGTATCATGAAATTTTATAGTACTCCCTCCGGTATTTAATATAGGACCTATTTACCTAATTTGATTATATTAACGGGGTTAGTTAAGTTAGTTAATCTAATATGTATTTTCTAAAACACTTTAATTATTTTCTTTAATTTCTTCATTGTCTCGCCTCCTCGATTAATTATTGTTGAAAACATCAATAAGGATAAATTAGGAAATGATTTATCAAATATTATAAATAAATCTTATATTTTGGAACAAGATCAACTTCTTAAATAAGTCATATATTAAGAACTAGAGGGAGTAATATATTTTCTATTTATAAAAAAATTAATAAATTACTTGTGTTATTGTCTATCTTTATCGATCATGGTTTGACTTGGAAGTTTCTTAATTATATTAGGCACGCATTTATATATGTTTCAATTTAAGCAAAGAGTGGTTCTTTTCTGTTAAAATATATTTGATATGTAAAATATAGGGATAATTACATCCAAGTCCCACACAAGAGAAAAAATGAAGAAATAGTCCCAAAAGTTGTTAATGATAAGTTGAGGGGCGTAACTTCAGGGACCATTTCTTTATTTTTTTCTCTTGTGTGGGACTTGAATGTAATTGTCCCTAAAATATATTATGTGTTTGGTAGAATATTAGAAAAAGAAAATGATTGGATCCCCAGCTTTTTATAATGTACAGTGGCTTTTTCTCATACCAAACGGGATATTAGTTGCCAATTTTTACAATTCCTCGCAATAAAGATTAATTAATAAAATGATGTGACTGAAATTTTCTTTAATTTTCTCTACATACGTAAGTATGGTTACATGTTATTGTCTATTATGTATTTAAAATATAGCAAGTTATTATGCGGGCACGCATATATACATATACATACGTCCATACTATATAAAATATTCTGGCCATAAAAAATTAAATTATATATAAAATAGGTATTGAAAACGGCATGAAAGATTTTTTTTTTTTTCCTTTTCATATTAATTTGCAAATGTGGCCACCTAGATGTGGGGTTAATCCAACCTAGAAAATAATATAATTTTGCATTAGTAATTGATAATAAGAATGATAATATATTTCTATATTGATTTTATTTTATTTTTTAGGAACGTGTATTTGGAAATAAAAAAATCAATACATTGAATTATAAGAGAACAATCAATAATATGTATGTATGTTCAATAATGGAAAATCATGTTCAATAATAGAGACGGGGACGCTGGCTTTTATTTTTTTAATTTACATAAAGTCCCCTTAAACAATTTTTAACATTTTTTGCCACATCGGATGTTTAGAAACATTAAGGACTAAGTTATATCGAGACAAACTCCAAGAACTGGATTATAAGTGAGTCAAAATTTTATGGGCCAAAAGATCAATTTTTCCTATTGTAATAGATGGAAGCTAGTTGGGTTTAACGATTTTGCCCCAATTTTGAAAGTTTATGGTTAATTTTGCCACAAAAAAATAGTTTATAGTTACTGTTACGCTTTTGATAAAAGTCGAAGGTTATTTTAACACTTTAACCATTTAATTTATTGGTAGCATTTTGCCCAGTTAAAAAAAAAAAAAAAAAAACCAGATTTGTGTGGAGAGTGGAGACCATTTAAAAGATGTCACTTCAAAGTTTTTTTAGAAAAAAAATCCAAAACTGAGAATCTTTCAGATAAAACGTCTCCCAAGTAAGAGATACATTTGGTTTTCCGAATATGAGACTATATTGTAATGCAACGTAATAAAATGAAATGAAATAAAACATTGATCCCCATAACAAGTTTTTATATGTTTACTATACCATTAGGAATGAGTAAAAGAAATTTAATATATATATATATATATATATTTAAACCTCCTGCCTCTAAGTTAAATTTTTTGAAAAAAGTGAAAATATAAGCATACAAACATCAAGTATTATCTGAGTTGCACAGATGTCTTATTCAAAATAATGATCTCAATAAACAATGAGAAGGTGATTTGTAATATTCCTTCTTATTATTGTATAATATAAATTAAAAATTAAAAAATTTTAAATAAAAGGAATAAATTTGTGTTCTCAGTGGTAATGCATGGCAGCTATGTATAAGAATTAATAGCCCACGCATATATTGATCGCGCTGCTGAATTGGAATATATAGATCTATAAAGAATATAATATGGATATTGTATTATGTAAATGATAATAATTTTTAATTGTACTGCTGTGACTTATGATAATACAGGCACATATAAGGACAGACATGCTCAGTATTCTAAAATAAGAATAAGGATGTTTGATCCGCATTAATAGGGCCATACTGTAACGCAAGTTGTACAAGTAGTGATTGTATTGTAAGAAATAAGAATTTAATATTATAGATCTCATGAAAATCGATTCATTGTCACTGTTTTGCATTGACCTTAGTTGTACACTGTCCAAAGTTGCAGTGAATCTTTCCTTCCCTTGCGAATTGTTAATTCATTAAAATATAAATCAAAGTTTGGCACACTGCGATCAAATAATAATAATAATAATTACAATAAATCTCCTTTGTTTGTTACTGGGGTAAAAAATAAGTCTTATTGCTGATATAAAAATTCTATTACGTACTGGGTGGCTAAAAGGGAAACAAAGAAAGGAGTGAGTGAAACTCGTTCTAAAGCATTTGAAGAGTTTTATAAAGAGTTAAAGTCTGGAGAAAGAAAGAATTACAAGATTACAAAGAATAGGGAAAGAAAAGATAGCAATTTGGATCAGGTAAGGTGTATAGAGGATGCAGAAGTCAGAGTATTAGTTTCTAGTGGGGATATCAAGGATAGATGGGAGACTTACTTCTACAAGCTGTTCAATTATTGAGTGTGTGTGTGTTGGGGGGGGGCTCTATTTGTGAGTTGGAGGATTTGTCAATTAGAGAAGGTAAACATAATTTGGTTTTCTATCGTAGTATCTGTGTTGGCGAGGTTCAGGATGCTCTTAAGAAAATAGAAAATCGTAAAGCCGTTGGTCTTGATAGTATCCTTATTGAAGTTTGGAAGTGTTTAGGTGAGAAAGGATTGTTCTGGCTTACTAAGCTTTTTAATTAATGACATTTTACAATCTAAGAAAATACCAGATGATTAGAGGAAAAGCACTTTAGTCCCTATTTACAAGAATAAAGGGATACCCAAAATTGCCCTAGCTACATAGCGATAAAGTTTATGAGCCACAATGAAATTATAGGAAAAGGTGATTGAATATAGATTGAGATTGGAGACTTGCATTTCGGAGAACCAATTTGGATTCATGCTAAGAAGATCCATAACAGAAGTGATTTATTTGTTGAGGGGGTTAATGAAAAAGTATCGAAGCAAAGGAAGGGACTTGCATATGATTTTTATTGACTTATTTAGAGGAAGCTTATGATTGCGTGCTGAGATATATAGATTGGAAAGGCTTAGAAAAAAAAAAGGGTGTGCGTGTTGCATATATTAAGGTCATACAAGATATATATGATGGGGTAACAACTAGTGTGGGAACGTCTGGAGGTGAGAAAAAGGACTTCCCTATAAGGATTGGCCTTCATCAAACATCAGCTTTAAGCCCTTATTTATTTAGCCAAATATCAGACATTCTAACTAAGCTTATACTTGAAAAAATCCCTAAGTGGATGCTTTTTGCTTATGATATTATACTTGTGGGTAAGTCAAGAGAAGAAATTAATTATAAACTTAAATTATGGATAAGAGCCTTAGAGTCAAAGGGTTTTCGAATAAGTAGGAGTAATACATAATTTATGCATTGCACTTTTGATAAGAGGATATTAAAAAGCGATTTGGAGGTCAAAATGGGAGAACATTTCATTCCAGAAGTGACAAAGTTCAGAAATTTTGGAACAATTTGTAAGAAGAAGGTGAAATTGATGGAGATGTTAATCATAGAATTCAAACGGAGTGGTTTAAATAGAGAAAAGCTACTAGAGCCATTTGTGATCGAAAAGTACTTGAAAAAGTAAAAGGGAAATTTTATTGTACTGTTATTTGGCTAGCAATACTTTATGGTAGTGAACGTTGAACTTTTAAGAGGCTACATGAGCATAAAATAGGGGTAGCTGTGATGAAGATGTTGAAATAGATGTGTAGTCATACAAGGAAATATAAGATTCATAATGAACTTATATGAAGAAGGGATGGAATGGCATCTATTAAAGAAAAAGTAATAGAAAATCGTCTGAGGTGGTTTGGACATGGACAAAGAAGGCCATTGGATGCGTGAGTGAGGAGAGTAGATTAAGTTATTTGGAACTCAGTTAAAAGGGGAAGAGGAGGATCGAAGAGAATGCTCAATAAGACTATTAAGAGATATCTTTTAGTTAACAAATTATTTCAAGATTTAATTTTTGACAAAGCTTAATGGCTTCATTTGATCCATATAGCATACTCACCTAGTGGGATTAAGGCTCTATTATTGTTGTATGTAATAATTTGCAAATATCTGCACAATCTTCTTGAATTTTGACACTTTGAGATCCTATAAAGAATGCTTGGTAGTGAATGTTTGGGTTTCAAGAGACAATAGCATAACGTGGGAATAGTTGATATGAGGATGTTGAGATGGATGTATGGTTATATGATAAAAAATAAGATTTGTAATGAACATATACAATGAAGAGTTGTAGAAATGTCTATTGGAGAGAAAATGGCGGAAATGTCATTTGAGATAGTTCAAACATATTTTTAAAGAAGTCATTGAATGCACCACTAAGAAGGGGAGATCAAATAGGATAGAATCCTCTAGAAATGGACAGAAGAAGATAAAAAACTCATTAAAGTTATTGAGCAAGACTTTTTCATAATTTATTTAAAAACTTGGTTGTTTATATTACTTGACCTAATAGAATAAGATTTGCTATTGTTTTTTTCCCCCACATAGGACTTGCTATTGTTATTGTTGAGAACTTGTAAGAAGTCTAATTATACAGTTAATTAGAAATTGTTTCCAATAGAACTTTTGTAATTTTCTGTTAAAATTATGTTACTCTCAACTGAAATTAAGTCGTCACTTTCAAGTCAATGTGTTTAAGTACCATTATTTTTTATACACGATTTCAAAGTGTCATAATTTTCCCTTGTTTTAATTCATTATGCACAATCTTCTTCAAATCAATGTGTAGTAATTTACATAACCCAACTCATTAAAACAATTTTAATTTCATGTAACGAATTAAGTTCTTTGAAAAATGAAAAACCTAAAGGGATTGTTTGGGATGAAAATGGGGAGCGGGAATGAAAAGGTTTTCTCCAATAAACATGGAAGGAAAACTTTCTTTAGAAGAAAGTCACATTAACTTATACCAAACATAATTAAAATATTTTTTTTTAACTTTTTCGTTTTTCAAAGAACTTTTTATGTGCCGAAAGCATCAAAAAAGATATAAGAAATGCTGGATTTGAAGAAAGTGGAATTATATTTGGCAAAAAGTTATAAAACGGGAAGTAGAATAGCCAAGAAACTCGTGAATATTGATCTTTATGGTTTGCTTTTGGTTTCATTTTGATGATTCGAGTCACGGTGTATACATGCATTTGCATACACATGCATGCTCACTCACACACACACACGTCCATGCACGTGCGTGGAATAAAAAAGCTTCTCATCCTCCCACCAAACTCTAAATTAAACCATTTTGCTTTGAGCTTTCCTTTAATTTCTCCCCACCAACCACTCATCATTTAATTCTTTTTTCTCATAATTATTAAATATTAATTAATGGCACTTCAAAAATACTTTGCCCATATTTTCTTTCATATTCATCTAAAGCATCTTCAATTATTTAATAAAATATAAACTTAATTCTTGTTAATTGTTTAAAATAATTATTTATTTTTAATACCCACTAGCTGCAAATTTTTTCTTATGCACAAAAAAATTAGATGAATTGAGTCCCCAGGGGTCACCAAGAGTAGGGCATACTTCCAAGCTCAAAAAATGCTTATATATGTACTTACAAATTGCCCATCAACAAGGCTCTCGAGATTTCATTAACTAAGATCCATAAGCTGGTCTCTAAATGAATGAAGGAGGAATGAATAATTGAAGGAAAAATCTATCAATGTTGACTTTACAAATAAAAGGTTAAATCTCCATTAGGTTTAACAATATCAAAGAAAAGTTTTGAAACCAAACAATACAATAAGGGAAATACTTGAGATAATAAAAATGCCTAAAGCTCAATGAAAACTTTGGGAAGAAACATAGAAAAGAAAGTAACGCGGGAGGTGAAGGAGTGGAACAAAGCCCGTGATTCGCGAGGCAAAAAGAGATAAAATGAAATGTTATCTTTTTGGGTTTGGGGTCTGAATCACAGACAGCAAAGCATCACATTACACATTTGGATCATCAATTCATTACTAACCACTCCTTTGTTTTCATACATTTATATAAACCTCCACGTACTTTTAGGCCATTCTTCAAGTTTAACACAACTTTTTTAATATAAAATTACAGATGTCTAACAATCAAGACTCAACACTCTATAAGAAGTACTTACCTATTCCTTAATATAAGCTTCAAATAATATGTGTTAATAAAAAAAAGTTAAAATTAGTTAAGAGCATTAAATATATAATTTTTCCCCAAAGATGTCCTTATTTTTAAAGAGGATAAGTGAGAGAAACAATAAATATAACAAATAAAGTCAAGGGGTAAAGTTGGAAAAAGTGCAATAAATGGTTTGACAAGACTAAAATAAAGTTTATATTTTGGGACAACCATATTTTCAAGTTTGAAGCTTATATTTAAGGACAAAGGGAGTATATATCTTGAGTTCAAATTTTGTGAATAAACAAAATGATACTGAATGGGGTCAGTTTCAATTGAAGTTTGACCTTATTCAAATTCATATTAGTTAGTGAGTAATATAGAAAAAAAAGTTCTTAATGTGTTATGGAATCAACCATTTTGTCCATTAATTAGTTTATATGCGCAAACAAATATGTATTTTGTATTTATATGTTGTACAATTGATGAGTTGTTTGAGAAGAGTTAATTATTTAATAATGGTAATCTTTGGCTTCATTATATATGGTATGTGTTGAATTTTGTTTTGGAAATTACCTATTATTTTTGTCTAAAAACTACCTATTATTAAACGATATATAAAAGGATTTTGATCAATTTTGATTTTCTGAGTGCTATGGATTGAGTCAATAATATTCATTTTATCAGATTACTGGTTGAATTGGCCAGTCTAATTTGATTTCCATAGCATTGATGTTAAATAAATAGTTTTGAATGATGTTTAGTAGACTTTTTACTTTTAATCCAAACAGGCCTTCTAATAATTATAAGTTTCAAAGAGTTGGTTTGAAGATATTGATAAAGCTAGATATTAATTAAGTTTATGATTGTGCATCTTAATTACCGTAATATATTGCATGTTAGTCCCAATTATCCTTCACGTAATAAGATTAAGTCTAATATGTGAGGAGTGATTAACAGAGATTATTATACGTAAGTGCATTAATTAACAGTGAACAAGTGAGAATCTATGAATGCAAGCACAGTTAACTGATTTTTTTAAGACGAAAACTATAGTTTATTTTTTTATATGATTATCTAATTGTGTCAGATCCGAACATTGTCAGGTCTAATAGGAGGTCACTCTCTTGAAAGCATTTTATGCATTTACAAGGATTTAAACTTGAGACTGCTTATTTTAGAGACTAAAGCCCATTTCACTAGGATTAACACATGTTATGTTGGAGTTGGTTGTTCTATTTTTATTCTATAAATAAGATGACCCAATGTCTCAGTATAATTCTTATCAAGAAAGAATCAGAATTAATTTATATGTGTGTTATTCTTTCTTCAAAATAATAATAATTTATTTTATACTATATCTATAAAAAATGCAAGGTCCAAGCGATAAGCCTAAAATAGTCTTCTTATTCAAGTTGGAAACAAAAAAAGCTTTGGACTCACATGATATAATAATTTATACAAGTATATTCCTTCCATTCTATGACCCCATGCATATTTAAAACAAATTTCCATTATCAACAGATATGCTCACGATATCATATCATCTTCCCGCAATTTCTCAGAATATTTCTCACACAGAAGAGAGAGAGAGAGAGAGAGAGAGAGAGAGAGAGAGAGAGAGAGAGAGAGAGAAGGTCTTCTAAGTTATCATAGCTTCTAAGTCAAGATCGATCAGCTAGCTAGCTAGATAGATACCTAGGGTTTTTTTCCTATTCATTCACTGTTCATCTATAACTTTGATGAACTAATTCTTAGGTTTTGTTGAGATCGACCAAGGGTTAATTTTGTCTTTCTTTCTCCTAAATCCTGAATGATATTTTGCAGAGAAGGTGGAGGAGGAAGAACAAAATCAGTTAAGCTGGAATTATAATTAGTCTTACTGAAGATGGAATTCTGAGAAAAAGAATATATATATATATATATATATAGCAGAAAATAAATTTGTCAGATTTTGAAGATAGAGATCATGGAAGGAAGAAAGGAAGGCTCGGAATGCTCGAAAACAAGCCCTTCTAGTTATTATAATTGGGACAAATTAGAAGAAGCGTGCGCAAGCAAGAGCAAGACCAATGAAGAAGAAGAAGAAGAAGAAGCAGATAAGAAGAATATTATAGATAATATTAATGGAGGAAGCTCGAGCAATAGCACGGTGGAAGAGACGACGGAGAAGAAGCCGTCGGTGAGGCCTTATGTGAGATCCAAGATGCCAAGGCTCCGATGGACTCCTGATCTTCATCTTCGCTTTGTTCATGCCGTTCAAAGGCTTGGAGGAGAAGAAAGTAAGTTCAAAATATCTTATTTTCTTCAATAATTTCTTAATTTTAATTCATATGTTAATTTCTATGTTTATTTATTGGTGTACGTAGGAGCAACACCAAAGTTGGTTCTCCAATTAATGAACATCAAAGGCTTGAGTATTGCTCATGTGAAGAGTCATCTACAGGTAATAACTCAGTTTCATTTCTTGAAGTATGGCCTTTCTTTGAAGCAGTAACTAATTATTAATACTCTAAAATTGAAGAAGTTATTGTACCTCAAACTGTATTTTGAACCTCAGATTATTAATTGTTTGTGTAAAATTTTCTCATCTTTATATATTTTCTTTTGCTAGATGTATAGGAGCAAGAAGGTAGACGATCCAAGCCAAGGTATAATAAGATTAATTTCCTCGTTAATTTAATTGCAGTTATAATAACTTGATTAGGGTTTTTGAATAATTAATACGAAGTCACTGATAAAAACTTAACTTGATGTTTATATGACAGTATTGGCTAATCATAGGCACCTTGTAGAAAGTGGAGACAGAAATATGTACAGTCTCAGCCAAATTCCCATGCTTCAAGGTTATAATCCCTGCCAAACTACAACCTTCAGGTACATATATATATATATAATTACCTCGAGTTAATTAATACTGCATTTGATCATTAATATAAGATCTCATTTATAGTATAATTTGTACTATAAAAAAGATCTTATATTAAGGACAAGAGAGGTAATATAAGGTTTGAGTCTGAAAGACACAAACCACACGCACACACTATAATTTATATATTTTTCATGAGACTCTCAAATTCAAGTATTTCTTTTTCGCTTACAGATATGGATATGGGGATGCTTCTTTGAGTGTGTATGACAAGACGGTTCATAGCCCTTTCAATATGGGTCGGAGTCTGAATATAGATCATGAATCCGGGTCATCCGGTGGGTTTCACAGCATTTTCCAGGTGGATCCTTCAAATTTTCTGAAGCAATCATCAACAACAAACAAAATCTATGAGGCAAAAGAAAATCAAATCCTCTCATTTGGTGGCCATCATCATCATGAACCCATATACAATATTGGAACCAGATTGAGCCTTCAGAATAATAACAGTTCTGATCTTAACTACTCATTGACCCACATAGGACCAACAATAAGATCAGAAGAACGGTTTCTTCCTTTTATGAAGGATCGTGATCAAACAAAGACGACGACGCTGAAAAGAAAGGTTTCTGATTCTGATCATAATAATAATCACCACCTTGATTTGGATCTATCACTCAAGTTAAGTTCAAGGGTTGATAATGACAGTGCACAGAAGAATCCTCATCAAGAAAGGAATCATTTGGAGGAGAATGATTACGAAGAAGATGATAGAACTCTCTCATTGTCTTTGTATTCTCAAATTTCATCGTTTTCTGATGCTAATAATAATTATGCTAGGAACAGCTTCAAGGAAGGAGAACACAGTGATTATAAGAAGAGATCAAGGAGGGAAAAGGCTAGTACACTGGATCTGACTATATGAATAAAACAAATATAGTTCTAAGTGAGACCATGAGGTACTTGTCCCAAAACAAATGATGCAATAATATTACTAATTTTTACAAGTATTTGCTAATATTCATGTGAGAACTATATATTTTTCTTTTTTTACCTCCTTTCCTTGTCTTCTGTATATGGAATTATATTGTCTTTATTAATTAGTTCTGATCAAGTTATTATGAATAGAATCATGATAAATAAAAGTAACCTTCTGTTTTAAGAGCCAACAATTTAGAATTGAACTGTGATTAGCTAGTTTTTGTTAGAGTCTTCTATTTTAACTATTATTTCATTTGGAAAACAATGTAAATAATAATCTGAAATTAATTTTTGTTTGAATAATGTAATATGTAATTAAAAGAAAATCAATGTGAAAGGGAAAGGGAAATTAAAGAGAGAAACAAAATTTACTAATTGGCAACTAATGAAATTTTAATTTTATATATCAGATAAACATTCTCCCAAAATATTATTTTCAAAAATATACAATCACTATTCCTTTTCCATGTTATTCTTTACACATTTTTTTTCACTTTTGCTCAAGGTAATTAAACCCGGACCGGTCAGTGAACCGGTCAGAGTACTAGGTCAAGGGTCAGTAGGTCAGACCGGAGTCAAACCGGAGCTAAACCAGGACCAAACCGGTGAGAAATGAAATATTTTAGACTTATAGTATGAAATTCTAAAGGAAAAATGTTTTAAAATTTTTTTTAAAAAAAATAAAAAAAAATCTGACCCGGACCGGACCGGTTTAAAGGCCGGGCCGCCGGTTTCCGGTCCAGTTCGGCCGGGCCGGTCCGGGTTAGATAACCCTGCTTTTGCTGCATCAAGGAAAAGTTTTCAATAAAATGAATTAATGTCCTTTTTGTTATTTTCTTTTTTTTTTCCTTTCGTCCGCTCCACAAATTTGAGTTTTTAAATGCTGGGAAAAAAAACACTTGTATGCAAATGGAAATGGAAAAACTTAATATAGTTCTTATAAATTATTTACTCTACAAACCTATATATGAACCCAGACCAGTCATCCCATGGCCAGAAACTAGCTAGTAATAAAATAATTAGTTTTGGGTATTTAATTTGGAATATTTGATGAAGTTCACATGGTGGCATGCAAGCTTAGATTAATATTGTAAATTGAAGATTATTCAACTGGAATTTAATTTGTAATATCAAGTGGATGGAAATAGCTAGGAAGGTAGTGGGGGGAACAAATAGCAAGGTACTGATCATATGCTCAGAACTATTTTTGTTTGTTTGTGTAAATTAATGTGTGATCTGTCTGTTGCACTGTTGTTTGTCGTTTTCATGGTAAATGACAACCATAACAAAAGGCTAATTTTGGAATCATAAATAAATAAGATTAAATTCTAAATATTAATATACAAACATTGCACTTTAGTACAAAAAGGCATATTTCATAATATGTATATGTTGCCATAATTAGCTATAGGTAACATGCATTAACTATATGAAAATAAATTGAATTATTAACACTCATACAAATATATATATATATATATATCAAAACAGAATGTTTTGTATATGTCAATCGCTTTTCATGTTAAGATTTCTTTTTAATTATTTTTCTCTAAATATATTATGTGTAATTCATTTTCATAATTACAGAGATGATCCAAATTGATATAAAAACTAGCACATGATTCTATGAAAAAAAATATGTATTGCAAACCCAAAGCATTTCTGTGTCAACAGTTCTTCGAATATACTTTTTTTAAGGGAAAACCAATCTTGAAGTATCAATAGTTTCCTTAATTTTTAATTTGGTATTTGTGTATTTTTCTCTCCTTGTTAAACCTTTTAGTTTTACTTTGTTAGCACAATTAGTTTCTGTATAAGGGCTAACAATGCTAATAGAGTATAATTATATTAGTGACTAAAGGTGGTAAAAGAATAAAATTAAAAGATTTAATAAGGAAAAAAGCACATGATAAAAAATTAAAAATTGAAGGAAACTAAATTACCTCAAGAAATGATTTTCCTTTTTTGTCAGAAAAGAAAAAATTCATTGATGAATCAAAATATTTACGCAGAGGCTGGCCAAATGATTACAAAAACAAGAGCTGGCTGCCCAATAGACTTTCACATCTTTCAATTTTCAATGTTAGATGAACGAGATTGTTAAGATAGTACAGATATTATAGTGATAAATCTCATTTAATTATGTTTCGATTTAGAAGCAATTTGACGAATATTTTTAAAGATTTGCTAAAACATTATTCTTCATATCTATCAAAGTCAATTATTTTGACCAATGTATAGTGCCCATTGGTTTGAGCAACAAGGGATTTGCTTTCCTCAATTAAAATAGTAAACACCGAATGAAAGAAAACAAGTATATTTTTAGGAGAATTTAAAGTTTAAACTTCCTTTAATGATTCAATTACCTAGCTACAATAAATCAAAATACAATTTCATTTTCAAAAACTAAAGAAAGTAATCCAAGAAAATTTAAATTTTTTCGGTGATGAATGGTTGAACAATTTTTTTATTCTATATTCTAATTTTAGACAAGAATTATTTTTATAGTATTTACAATTATATATTTGATTGATAAATATAATGATGCTAGATTATTAGCATACTTTCTTGAGTTTAACATGTAATTGTGGATAAAAATTAAATTATTTATATTTGATTGTTCAGTTGTTAAATTTAATAGTAATATTTTTTTATTAAAATGTGACATAATTTAATATATAAAATTAAAAATACATTAATGTTTATACTGCCTGTTTGACCATTAACCGACCACATTCAAGCCAATATATCCTGAATCAATGCTTTCACTGGCCTAAAAATCCTCGACCCCATATACAAAGTGTCAAAAACCCATAAAAAGAATAGCTTGATTTAGTGCCCAACAGGGTTTGGATCTCCCTCATAACATGGTAAATCAAAATTTCAATTCCTGTTGGGAGAAGTGTCACATTTAGTATCTGGCAGTCCCTTGAACAAAATATTTTCCCATAAGTGGATACATGTGCCTCACCAAAAAAAAAAAAACAGAATAGCTTGATTTATAATCTTTTTTCGTTTTTATTCAATTTATAGAAACTTTGTTTGAACTTGAAGTTTTTACCAATCATTTATTTAAATAATAATTACGTTTTCTTTTTGAAAATTTTGTTGTCAATTTAATTTAATTTGTATAAAACATGGATTATAGAGATGATAGAAAATGTAATTTCAATGGTTAAGTAACTGCTATCTTGATGGTGGATATCGCATTAAAATCGATGATGTTAAGAGGTTGTGTTCCATGGATGAGGGGCCTTTATGTTTCCCTTATCATTCATTTCTCTCCATTTTTTTATTCTCACCGTTAGATTAACTTTAAATGGTTGAAATTTCATATCCTATAAAAATATTATTATAATATTAAATAACAAAAAATGTATATAAATAAATATAAATAATTAAAATTTGATATAACTAGTTCATATCTTTATACTTTTATTAAAGTATTATATATATTTATATATATTTTTTATTTTTTATAGGATATTGAATCTCAACCATTCAAAGTTAATCTAACGGTCAGAATAAAAAAAATGGAGGAAAATAAACGGTAATGGAAATAGAGAAGCTCCTCTCCTGTGTTCCATTGGCACTTATAGTAATCATATCACTTTTAAGAGCCTCACATATAATATTTTTTTTCACCCTGATATAGTAATCTAATACCATAATATTTAAAGCGTCATATATGAGATAACCATTTTGGAGAGAAAAAATACAAGAGATAACCATCCATCGCTAATATTAGATTACTCTGTTACATTCTTCTATACATTAATTTATTTTGACCCTTAATTATAATCAAAATATTATATATAAGAATCGACCGAATCCTAGTCAAATATAAAATTCTTTACAGTTTGAACTTCAGACTATACTTGTCCTTTAAATATCAACAGAATTCAATTATATTTATTATAAATAGAACATATAATTTAAATTGAAATTTTAAATTTTGAGCTAGCAAAATTTGAAGGCGATACAGCTTGTTTACTCAAACTCACGTCAAAGTCAAATTACTCAAACCGACAAAACAGCTTGGTAGTATGACAGCACCCAATCAAAAATAAATAAATAAATAAATTATAGACATGATAGAATACCCACCTAGTCAGATAAGACTTTGCCGCTTCTGTTTTATAGACATGATAGAATTGAGAAGGTCAAAGCAGAAGAAACCAAAAATGCAATTAGTGTCACTTAAAGGCAATAGGTTTGGTTTAAAAATATTTCGTCTATAATACTCTTATATTTGAAAGTTGAATAAAGAACCGAGGGGTTTTGTACATGCTCAAAAATCCAATTCTCCACATAAGTTTTCAAGAAACAGAGCAATGTCCGAGCTAATCCAACTGCTCAAAATCCTGGGATACTTGCCCTGAGGACGACGTTTGAGGTGGGGCGTTCAAGCTTCCCATTCCGGAACCAAAGTTCTCCCATTTGGTTGTTACTGAGACCGCATTGCCATTCTTGCTAGAAGACATGGAGTTTCTCTCCTTCAGAGAATCTAGTGTATCAACGAAGTTCTGCACCCTACGTACCTGAAAAAAGGTTGTGAAGCAGATGTTAAGACCTTCATAGGCAATAAGTGTAGCTCAAACCCTACTTTGGGTCCTCCACAGATTAACCAATTCTCAAGTTGATCTTTAATTAATTTTCATTTCCGATTTGATCTCTCACAGTGACCAAACACTTTATTTTTGGTAAATTGATGTCAATTAAATATCATCCAAACCTATTCAATTTGGACGGTACCACGGGCACTGATCACAACCAGTAAACTAGTTTGGATGGATTTTAAATCATCATAGACCAAAATGAAAATGGAAATCTATATGTATGAAGGACAGACATGGAATTTGTCATATCCATTAGAAAGCAAATACACTTCTCAGACGCCAACGCGTTAGAGGTAATGTAATGAACACAGGCAAAAAGAAGAATAAGAAGTCAACATGCATTTACATTATCCAAACAGTAAATAAACACATTCCTTTATGCATACAGGATAAATAGCTACTCTTGCTACATCAGGCTCACCTACTCAAAGGTATATTGCTCTATATACGAAATATTTCTGGTCCACCCAAAACAAATCACTGGTCTTCATGTATCCAAGCAAATTGTGGATGCCAAGGCTCAAGTGAACCTCCACAACCAACAAATAGTTCAACATTCTCCACTTTTACCTGAATTTACCACACCAAGAAGGTTCAAATGTACCGTTTTGCATTCTATTAGTGCTCATTTGGAAGAGCTTATTTTTGGGCGATAAGTGCTTATAATTCGTGATTCACGGTATACGAGATAAGTATGTGAGAGGAGTTTTTTCTCGGCTTGCGTAAATTGGGCTTATTTTCTCAAAATAAGCTCTCCCAAACATGCCTTTATCTTGCCGATTTTAACTCAATCTTATCAATTATAAGCTATATGCCCATATTGTTCAATTTTTTTTTTTACAATAGATTTCCTGTTTGCTTCAATTCATCAATTTATGCAGCTATATTGACAGCAGATAAGGATGAGAAAATCTAATATTCCTTATCTGAATAACATAGGCTTGGTTCCTAAGTTAACATGCTTGCCCTATATTATCATTACTCCAGCTCTCTAATCCAGTCCATCAATTGCCAGAAAACAAAAATCTTGCAAACACATACTATGAAGTTCAAAAATAATTTTTTTTCATATACAAGCTGTTACACTATTGAACCATACTGCATCAGTTTAAACTTATCTAAAGTAACACTTGGATGCATCATAGCGCAATCATTTCACAAAAATCATAGCACAGGGTTCAACTCAACTTTATAACTCACATTACCATATAAGAAATAAGGGATTGCATGAATAAGAAAAATACATCAATAGCAAATAGTAAGAACTTCAGATTAGGAAATACTACCTCAGCTTTTCTCTGCAGCTTTGCTACACCTTCAGCTTTAATAGAATCCAGTTTCAGCAGCTGCCTCATAAGCAACTCAGTTGATATAAGAAACTCTTTCTCTGAGACCTTGGTTCCCCCATTCACAGCCACTTCCAAGGCAGCCACCTGCAAATTTTAGAATACAATGAATGACCATCCTCTATGTAATATGATTTTTCAGTAACCAGCTATATCAAAACCACGGGCTCACCCTCTCAGAAAGTTTGTCCACCTCTTCCCTGACACCAGCAACTGCTTGAGAAGCTTTTACCATCTCACTTTGTTTTCTCATTTCCTCAAGTTTCCTCTCTTTGCTAGCAGCATCCTCCAAAAGCAACATCTTTGACTTGTCCTTTACACCTCCCAAGTGCAAGTGCTCTTCATTTTGTTTTTCTTTTCCTCTGAAGAAAAGCCGTTGCTCATTCAGCTCTAAACCTGTTTTGTGCGCCAGTAGTTTCTTGACATCCACTGTCATTGAAGACCCAGTCAAGGTAAATAGGTATAGCAACAAATCAATAAGAACAGCATGAAGTAATTCATCAACTTATTAATAACAGTATTAAGTGGGGTCCATTTAACTAAAACTTCAGCATGAGGTAAATAGGTATAACAAAACATGCAACCAATTTAACAGTATTAAGTGGGGTCCATTTATCTGCATAAAGTAATTCATCAACTTATTAATAATCATTTACTCTATTAAAAAGCTCTCATAGTTCCATTTTCTTGTAAACAGCATGAAGTTTGAGCATGAATAAAAATCACAGAAATGCACATAACATCCACAGTTTTGGTAAATATAATTCATGCAGCATCTGAGGGTGATTTCATCAACGAATTTCTGGAAACACATAATTTTCTCATCAAGTATCTTACTTATCCTAAAACAATTGATATTTAAGTAAGTTGTGTAAATTATTATAACTATAATAATTTTACCCTTGATCATCTTTTAAGAATGAGTAGAATATAGGTGCAGTTAGACCATTATGGTTCAAAAACTTCAGGTATACAATATGCATTCTAGATGGCAGCTTCCCAAGATTCACAGTGAGAGAATTATGTGGATCTTAGTATCAACATGGTTCTAAGATCCCAAAGAAGCTTAGGTTCAGGAGACCACTGCATTTATTTTCTTCATGATTCATTCTTTTCCCCCAAGACTTTGGAGTTTGGACAGTAAATAAGTATCTCTGACTCAGTATCAATTGGATTTGTATGAAAATACCCAAAAAAGATCCCCCAGCTTGTGCATTAAACTGAAAATCTTTCGTTTCTTCCCTTCTACGTTTTTAACCTTGTTATTCTAAATCAATCACTCCTTAAGATATAAAATATGACAATTAACTTTTTCCCTGCTATAGTTTGTAGAACTTATGATCCTTGATGTAGCAATACAATTCTAATCCAGTTTAGGTGGGATCTTTAATCTTTATTTTAATAAATATCCATTTTTATCAATGATGTAACATGTAAGACGTAAGAGAATACAATGCATGTGAACGGAAGAAAAAGGAATAATATTTGCTCGACAATATGTTGGGAGATAAGAATGTGAAAGCTTGGTAGACCATATGATGTGTATATGTATCAGAAACTCTGGTTGAGCTTATCAATTTTAAGCATATTGAATGAATGAACTGAAGCTTCGTGGTCTATCTTGGTAAGCAATACTTAATCATTTACCTATACCAATTTGCAGCAAATTTCAGTATTTTCAAGCAAATATGACATTTTAGTTAAGTATAAGTTTATTATCAAAAGGGTATATAAATTGAACTTCTAGAAAGATAGGTCACATCACATAATTCGCATCATATATTCACCAAAGTACAACAATCCCAATTCCCGGAGATTCCAAACCCTTCACACACAAAATACTCGACCAATGTAGCACAATTCATAGAAAAGCTTCAAATGCCAGCCTCCGAACTCATTACTACGATCAAGTCCAATAAGCACGTTCAATTGAAAACCATGCTTCAAATTCACGCACAATCTAGAAGGCATCGTAAAAACAAGAGAAGATACTTACGAAAAGTAGATTCAGCTGGGAGATAAACCTCGTGGTGAGAGGAACCATAGGAGACATTGATCTTGATCATGGGCCCAGCACGAGTAGAAGAACCAGCTCCACTGTGATCATCGTCAACACCAACTTCACGTCTCTGGACGAACATTCCACCAGGCCTCATCTCCCACTCGATCTCGTCGTTCTGCTTCGGCGGCGGGGCGCCACAGAAAATCGAACTATTCATCATCAAAATTGGGTTTCGCTTGACACAGACAAATTAAACGCTTAAAAATGGAGTTTCAGAAGTCCTACAAAGAGAAACACTAGGGACAGAGTTTGAGAAGAAAAAGAAAAGCGAGAGCGGAAGAGAAATAGTTAGAATCGAAGAAGAGGGTTGGGAAGAAAAGCGGAACAGAGATCGAAGGGGACGCAATATCTTTGTTTACAGAGAACGGTTGGTCGCCGTCATCTATTGGTCTCTTTAAAGTTAATTAATCTAATAAAAATAAAAAATATATAGTAATAAGATAAGTCAAATAGGTAAATTAAATTATTTCTTTATACAATAAATTAAATTATTTTGAATGCTTTAATTTATATATACATTTACGTTGTCCACAAAAATTAATCTATACATGCATAATATCTCTATGCATGATATTTATTAGAAAGAGGATATTAAATGTAGATCGTTAAAATTTAAAATGTACGGTAAAACTAAAAGAACAAAAATAATTTTTGGTTAGCGTACAGATTTTGCTTTCTATTTGGTATTTAGTATTTACTTCTTTTTATCCTTAATATAAAATCTAATTGATTTTTTCTGAGAGATTAAGGAAACTAAATAAATTACTTAAAAATATTTATATTAATCGATTTTTTCAAACTAATTTATCTGATATATAAATTGATATATAATTTAATAATATACAATATATATTATAATTAAATAATTTTTTTTAAATCTTTTAAAAGTCGGGTTTTATATTAAGGATTCGAGATAAGTTTTTTCTTTTTTTCCTAAGTAACATCTAGTATATTGAAGTATTATTTAGTACTATTACTTACCATCATAAACTAATTTAACTTAAAGTATCTTTTGAGTAACATCGGCTATCTTAAAAGTATTTTCTTAATAATTTTTTATGTATCTAGCATTATAACGTATTTTTAGGGAGAAATTACCAAAAAATATCTTAAGATAGTAGGTGTTATCGAAAAAATATATTAATCATGATAAATGTTATGACTGACTTCTCACAAAATCTAGACAAAATTTTATGAAATCTCATGGTATGTGTCAGTGTGGTTTAGGATACACGATCGAATGTGCTTAATCTGCTGAAACGGGTTTTTAAGTGCTTTTAAAAAAAAAAATTTTGATGTTTGAATCAGCCATTAGCTCATTTGGCTTATTTGCCAAAAGCAGCTTAAATTAAGCAGACATGGATATGTGGTAGCTGCTTTGGCTTATGACCATTAAGGCATTTAATATTTTTTAAAATATTTTTTATTAACCCAAATATACCCTTAAATCTTGTTCAGATAGTATATCTTAAATCAAATATCAATATAAGATATAATATCTCAACAATTCTCTTCTCTCAAAAGCGTCGCTATATTTAATTTATTAAACCTTGATTTAGTCTTGATCCCACTAATCATGCAATATTATTTTGATAGAAAATTTTACATTTGAATGATTTTTAATTTATATGCATTTTATCCATTAAATATATTTAATTAAGTATTTTAGTATTTTCAAAATTTTCTCAAAAATAAATTAACTATTTTTATTTTTTAAAATTTTAATTTTTCACGTAAATTATTACAATATATACATAATATATATGTATGTATGTATGTATAATTTAATAAGTTTCCTTGTCCCTTTCTCAAATATAAATTAACCTTGATTTAGTCTTGATCCAACTAGTCATGCAATATTATTTTGTTAGAAAATTTTACATTTGTATAATTTTTAATTTATTTGTATTTTATCCATTAAATATAGGGAAAATCCCTAATAAAAGACTTTAAAAATATTAAAAGATAAAATGGTGTTTTAAATATCCATAATTCTAAAGAAATGTTAGGTTCAATTTGTCTTTTTTAAAATTAAAAGGAAATGACCAAATTGTCTTTACATATATTTTTTTTTAAAAAAAAAGTATTACCCACACCGGCCGGCACCGCTAGTACTCCAATGGCTGGTGACCATCCCTTGCCAGCCACTGAAGATCTATTGGAATATTCCATCAGAAATTAATATTCCCAAAGTGGTGGGGGAGGGGTTTGAACCCCCACCACTTGATTTGCCTAAAAGGTTGGTTGCCTAATCACCAATGGCTTTCAACATATTATATGCAAATAAATATAAATATATATATATATATATATATATATTAACTTTTGATATTTAACTCAATCCATTTTACAAGTTTTGTTAAGGAATTCACGGTATTTCATTAGGTTTTAACAATTTTTATTTTCTCAAAAAAAAATTACACTATCAGATCATTCACAAGTTTTGTTAAGGAATTTACGACATTCCATTAAGTTTTAACAACTTTCATTTTGTCAGGAAAAAATTTGAACTATCAGGTCATTCATAAGTTTTATTAAAGAATTCACTATATTTCATTGGGTTTTAAAAACTTATAAATTTTTTTATGGTAAAACAAAATTGTTAAAGCCTAATGAAATGTCATAGATTCCTTAATAAAACTTGTGAATAAATTGATAGTTTGAATTTTTTTTTTTGGGAAACAAAATTTATTAAAACCTAATAAAATGTCGTGAATTCTTTAACAAATTTTGTAAATGAGTTGCAGTGTGATTTTTTTTTTTTTTTGAAAATAAAAGTTGTTAAAACCTAATGAAATGTTGTAAATTCTTTAACAAAACTTATAAATGACATGATGGTGTGAATTTTTTTACTTAGTAAACAAAAGTTTTTAAGACATAATGAAATGTCATGAATTCCTTAATAAAACTTGTGCAAAAACTTGGGCGCGCGCGCACATATATATATATATATATATATTTACATATAATATATTGAAAGTCATTGGTGGTCCAATGGCCATCTACCTGTTGGGCAAGCCAACCAGTGGAGGTTCAAACCCCACCCACCCCCACCTCCTTGGGAATATTAATTCCTTACAGAATATTCCCACTGGAGCTCCCATGGCTATCCGCCCATCGAAGCTCCGACCGCCAGTAGGGGTGGTCGCCCGCCGCTGGAGCTTCTGCAGTGGGCAATGAGAGTAATTTTTTTAAGAAAAAATATATGTGAGGGAAATTTGCTCATTGTTTTTTAATTTCAAAAAAGATAAATTGAGTCTAACATATCTTTGAGATTATGAATATTCGAAACACTTTTTTATCTTTAGGATTTTTAAAGTTCTTTATTGGGGATTTTCCCTTAAATATATTTAATTAAGTATTTTAGTATTTTCAAAATTTTCTCAAAAATAAGTTAACTATTTTTATTTTTTAAAATTTTAATTTTTTGTCTAAAATTATCACAATAAGTTAACTATTTTTATGTATGTATGTATGATTTAATAAGTTTCATATTCCTTCAACCGTTTTCCATCTAAACTTGTTTTTTAAAATAATCATCTAAATAAAAAAAACTCACTTCTGCTACCGTCAATCCGAATATAAATTACATTACACTTTCTGACTTTTACGTAAGTTTGTAAAATTTATATTGAGAAAAAGCGACTTCTATTATCGTGAATTCAAACACACTCTACATTTACTTTTATGTTAGTTTTGGTCCCTCAAATCTTAAATCATACGTTTTTGTGAGATTTTTGGGATCAATGTTTTCAATCAAATGAAATCTGAGATACCAAAACTAATGAAATATATCAAGCCTTTAGCATAAGCAAGACGAAACGAGGGCAACATTGTCAGACCATATAGACCAACAATAATTTCAACCAAACCTAGGTTTTGTTTGGTTGACGAACACTCAGATTTTTTCAAAACCTAGGTTTTGATCTCAAAACCTGAGTTTTGGTAAAAACAATTTTTTTCTACTTTTCCTTTTGTATGGGCCTCATTCTCTATCTCTCTCTCTCTCTCTCTCTCTCTTCTACTTTTTTCTTTATGTGGGTCCCACCCTCTCTCTTCTATTTTTCTTTATGTAGACCCCACCCCCTCTCTCTTCTACTTTTTTTTATATGAGCCCCCACATCATAAAAAAAGATATTCTGACAATAATACTCAAACACTCTCATTTTATTAAAATCACTTTGTTCTCATAATCTATTATACTCAAAATCTATTTTTCATAATATTATATTCTCCAGAAACCATTCTCCAAAAACTATTCCAAAAACACCCAAGCAAAAGACCATTGTAGACATCACTGAGCCCTGTCATTTTTATGATAAAAAATGTCAATCTATTTTTTGATCAAAATTTAACTTTAAAAAATGTAAGATGAATTTTATAAGACAGAAAACTGTGTTGTTGTCTTGTTTTTTTTTGGTAGCAAGACCATTGTTGTCTTATTTTATTAGAAAAGGTGTTGAATTTCTGTTGAAGTATAAATCATTAGATGTAATTCTTCATATTTTAATTATATGATTAAATTATAACCATTTATTCATATACGTATATCATAATTATTATCATATTTTAGTTAAAGCCTAAATCAATTTATTTTTCCATCTTGCTTATATATAATCCGTATATCCTCATAATGAGGAGGGAAACGGAGGGAGAGGGGGAAAAATCAATTGGAACACAATGGACCAGAATATTTGAATAATGTTTGCCAAATGAATACCATCCTCAGTCATTAATATAAGATATAAGTTGTAGTTGAAAAGTAATATATGAACTTTATAAACACTTAGTACCTGTTTTAGTTAACGGTAGAAGCTGTTTTTCTGACGTAATTTACAGTATACAAGGTATGTATATGAAATGAGTTTTACCCTCAACTTACGTGAACATATGTTTACAACGCTAACCCAAACAGCCCTTTAATAACAAAATGTTTAAGGCTTCACACACCTCTGAAATATTTTTATATAAACAAGGCTAAAAAAAACTTATGGGTCTATATAGGTACATGAAACTAAGCACTCCAACCAATTGCTTAATCTTAATCAACAATCCATTTTTTCTTTGGTGAAGTTATTCAATAATCCATTTAAATAGAGGAGAGTGATTCTCCTCTACCTCTGCCAATTCACACAAAGTGCTTATTCTGTTTTCAATCTGTGCAACCTCAGCTTTGGCTGCTGCTAAACTACGCTCCAAATTAGCAATCTCTTGGTTAAGATCTTCAGCCTTTGAGCACAATGTCTTCAACTCAGAGGGGGCATAGTCTACTGCTAACTGAGCCTCCCAAGCCTCACTCACCTGCGAGCGCATCTCACCGATGAAGCCGGCATCAAAGCCAAAGGTCTCAAGCTCTCCAATCACGACTTCAATCTCGCTCGTCTTCTGCGTGTCCCAGGTGCCGCTGGCTGATGCAGTTGAAAGCAGTTGAAGGAGATTGGACAAGGAGGAAAACATCCAACGGATGAAGGTCTTCCTTCTATCAGACCTAACGTTCATTAGGTTGGGATATTTGTTAAAGGCTATCTCCAGTAGTTTGGTGGCTCTATCATCTAGCTCACACAACACGGCAAGACTTTTTGCCACATTTGTGGAGACATTTGCAGAAGCTTCTGTAACAGCAAGGGAAGGTAAGATGAGCCGTAGGATCTCCCCAACATTGACGTAGGTGTCTTCCTCTGAATAGCCTTCAGAGGTTGACGCACGGGCAGGAACCGATCGAGATCGAGAATAGAGAAAACCATCACCAGTTAGGGTCTGGCTAGTCCCTGTTTCAATCTGCCCATGGAATTGGGATATCTCAGGGATGACTTCCATTGATGGAAATTCCACAATATGAGCTCGAAAATCTGTACACACATAAGAAAAGTAAATTGTTAGCAGAGGCAAAATTCCGCATGGCACTTAATAAGAGCATGTATACGTCCAGTAGGGGAAGACAAGCTACCAGGAAAGTCAGGTTGAGCAGGATGATCTTCCAGTTCACTAACCCCTGAGGGAGCCCTTCTTTCAATTACCTCCCGAGCTAGAGCACCCAAGTCTGAGGGAAGTGAAAAATGACTTAAGCATAAGAATGAAATCATGGAGACAACAGTAGAGATTGCCTCTTCTTCAAATCTCGATATGTGTGTAAGTGTGTGTAGAGAGAGAGAGAGGGAGAGAGAATCACACACAAGGAGTTTTGTAAAAACCATAATTAACCAAGTAAGGTATTTTAAATGCCAAAAAATTGAATTGTAGCGATTAAAATTCCTTGTGTGCAAAATTTCATGCTATTTCAAGTACCATAATCCACATGCGACTTTGTGAGTTGCCCGGTTAATTCAGCTTTGCATATTAAGCTCTTTCCATGTGAGAGTAACCCTACATTTGGATGGGAAGAAAATAAAAAAGGAAAGAATACTACGAGGGAAAACTCTCAAAAATAGTAAAGTTTTTTACAATTTTAGGAAGTTTTCCTTCCTAGTATTCTCTTCCCCCTATTTTCTTCCCACTTTTCCTTCCATTCAAACATAGAGTAAAAGTTAAGATGTAGGTTTATGATAGGCTGTACTTGACTTACCTAAGCGTCTTCCTCTTCTAACCAAAGACTCGCTAGTTCTTGGATCCTCAGACTCATCTGTACCTTGAAGTTCAAACCCTGTGTCCCAAGAATAAGTAAACGGCTCCAAATTTATAATTGATTCTCCTGAAGATGACAATGGAGGTGGAGCATTCATGCTTCCCGTTCCAGAGCTAAAGATTTCCCCATTTCTATCTGGTAATGCATTGCCATTGTTGCTGGACGGCACAGAGTTTATCTCCTTTAGAGAATCTAATTTATCAACCATGCTCTGCACTCGACAAACCTGAAGAAAGATGGTAAAACAGATGATCAGGCTTTTGCATGAAAGCCTCAAGAAGAAATCTAACACACCTCTATGAAGCAGTAAAGAAAAGGTAGCGCAAGTAATGAAGATTAATAAAATGATGATAAACTGTCCAACAAAGAAGCCTACTGGCTATCAAAGTATTTCAACGCTCAACAGGTCATAGGCATAGCTAATAAACAGTGAATTTATGGTGAATTTATGGCAAATTTATATCCATTTAGTGGGATAGAGCACAATGGCGCCATACGGTTCATGTAGCTAACCTCGCTTAGTGGGATAAGGCTCGCTGTTGTTGTTGTTGATATCCATTTAGAGGCATCCATTAGGCAAAGAGTGGTGAGAAGATGGAGGTCAATGGGAACACTTCATTTGGGTAGAAAGCAATAAAACATGATTATACGACAGATTTTGTGAAATTGGAAAGATGGATTTCATGAAAAACGTCTCAAAACTTTCACATGGTAGACTACTAAATACTCACATAATATAGGAAATACCCTACGGTGGTAAGTCTGAAACACAAGGTAGTTATATTGACTCCCAACCTTAACTTTTGATTAAAAGGTTGAGTACAAAATGGAAAGAGTTAAGGTGCGCAATATAAGACAATGACATTGAAATGCCATCAATATCATTGCCCAATTTGAATCCTTAGCTGCACTCAAGAGAGAAATAGTTGATTCTCTGGATCATTATAACTAGTTGGTGCAAAATATAATGATATTATACGTGCAGAGAATTTACTAAATTGTAGTGCCAGAAATGAAAAATGAAAGCAAGTCGTGAATGTTCAATTAGTTCATAAAGCTTCATCCTGAAAGAATAACAAATTTTCAGGACCATTACATGAATTTTGTTACTATGACAAACGTAGATACTACTAATATAATAGAAATAGATCAGTCATTTCTGTATAGTCTTCCTGCAAGTGGTTCTTTGGTGAATAGCTCAAAAGATAAGGCTGCTTAAGAAAGTTATTTGTAAATGTGTAGAAGTTCACAAAGCTTAATCTGAGAGAAATGCAGTAGACAATGAGCATTTCAAAGTCATTCAAGCAATAGCATTTTCATATTAGTGAATCTTCATTAAGCATCCAAGCTAATTAATAAAAACAGTACAACAACAACAAGAAGCCTTAACCCTCTAAGTCAGGTGAAATTAATTCACAATGGAAGCAAATAAAAACTAGAACAAGGAAAAGAGAAGGAAAAGGTACAAATTTAAATAATTTAAAAATCCTGGTTCAACTGAATCTTCCTGACTATATAAATGAGAACAAATGTCTCCAATTTATTCCTTAAACAACCACATTATTAGTTAGCCCTCACAGGGAGGAAAATAAGCAATGATTATCCATGATTAGAATTACAAACAACTCTGTTATTTGCAACATATTTGCACAATCATCAGAATTGATCTGAAAGAAGCCTAAAGGACGATGCATTATCATGGAAGTTACTTCATAGAAGACATAGCATATGATCACATACCACTTTTATTTCCTAGACAACATTCCGCTTCGTTATTTTAAACACTAATATTGACAGAAGTCACCAATCATGGTCCATCACTTATAATTGGTCATGAAAAAGGGATGAACAAGAGACAAAAAATTAGAACTTCTGATTAGTCTTTTCACCATAGATACTACCTCAGCTTTTCTCTGCAGCCTTGCTTCACCTTCGGCCTGAATAGCATCCAGTTTCAGCAACTGCCTCATAAGCAACTCAGACAGGGTAAGAAATTCATTCTCAGCAACATTGGTTCCACATTTTACAGCCACCTCTAAGGCAGCAATCTGCAAGGTTGAAATTAGACAAATGATCATTCTCTATCGAATATGTTTTTACTTATTCTAACCTAATATGCTTCTTCAGCAAGCAGACAAAGAGGAACCAAGGACTCACACTCCCAGAGAGCTGGTCGATCTCTGCTTTAACACCAGCAACAGCTTCAAAAGCTTTTGACATATCAAAATTTTTTTGGTTTTCCTCAAGTTTCCTCCCTCTGCTAGCAGCTTCTTTAAAAAGAAATATTTCTGAATTGTCCTTTACACCTTCCAAGTGCAAATGCTCTTCATCCTGCTTTTCTTTTCCTCGGAAGATGAGTGTTTGCTCTTCAGGCTCCAGACCCGTTTTATGAGCAAGCAGTCTCTTAACATCCCCTGTCATTGAAGATCTAGTTAAGGCTAATATCTATCAAAAAAGGCAATAATATATTCAATATCTCAAGCTTCTTATACCACATGTTCCTAGCAATTGAGATAAAGAAATCATCGATATCATATTGCAGGGTGTAACTTTAATGTGCTCTAAATAGGGAAGATTATTATGAGAAGAAATCAGGCTAAATTGCTGAAAAACTACTTTATTCATGAATTTTCAAGCTTTATTCCATGAATTTAGCACATGACTCATCAACTTCAATCCCATCAACTTTGTCCTCGCATTTTCTCAAAATATAAAATATTTTCCAACTCAATACCCAAAATTAGCAGCCTGAAACCTATTCTAAAGATTTTTCACAATGAAATATAATTCAATGAACTCCTACCAAGCCGCCCGGTGAACTACTCAGATTCAACTTCTCCTTGTGAATTTCCTGAACTTGGCTCATCACATATATTTAGTGAACGAGTTAGATCAACATATCATTAAGCTTATTCAACTGAGTTTATACTCTAGCTCATTAAGTTCAAAACAACTTGATAAAGTCTTTTTTTTCCAATACTTTCCGTGCTTACATGTTGATTTTAGTAAAGATCATAAATAAACATGAAAGTTTATGCATCTGAGTTGTTTATATGTAGTACAAATTCATAATTTTTAAGTTCTTTATTTAGTGCAGACTTTTTTTAAAAAAAAAAATTACACACAATGATAAATTACATTTATGATTGTCAGCATAGCTTTTGGGCTCAACTCCATTAAAAGGAACTTCAAACGATGGCCATTGTTGGTTTGATTAAATCAGCGGGCTCAAACTTTGCCTCAGTGTGTTTTTTTGGCCAATCGCCTCGCTCTTTTTCAAATAAAGAAGTTTGATTATATAATTAGCCTGGACTTGATTGATCTACAGCCATAGCACAATGAAGTGAAATTCAAGGTTCATCGTAATCGGAGGAGAAAAAACTCACCAAAAGTAGATTCAGCAGGCAGGGAGACCTCGTGCCGTGAGGAATGATGAGAGACAGTGATCTTGATAATGCGCCCACTCGTACTCATATCTTCTTGGCTCTCGTGATTGGAAATCGAGTGAACTGTAAAAACTTGGGGGTTCTCTAGCTTTACAAAAGATCAAGCAAGGTAGGGGATGAAGATTTCATTATTAGTATCATATCGGATTTAAATAGAACCGCAACAATAAAACAAAGAGATAGTAACGTGCAAATACTCTGTGCTACTTATAACATAAACTTAGGAGAAATTAACGAAGTCCATTAAATTATTTTAGAGTGTTTATATTTTTAGTATCATTAGATTATATATTAGTTTATTAGTCAAATTAATTAGTTTGGAAAAAAAAATAAAAATAAAAATACTCTAAAGTAATTTAATTGGCTTCCTTAATTTCTCTAAAAAAATCAACTTTGTCTTATAATTAGGACCGCGGGGAGTACCAAATAATCATGGATTTAAATTTAGATTTTGTACATCTGGTCAAAATTTTAGATATGTTTTATTTTTTTTATTTATTATCAAGTGAAAAATTTATTAAAAATTGTTTTAAATTTTTAAAATAAAAATAAGGCTAGTGTATTAGTGTGTATGTTTGGTTTTACATAAAAAGTTTGCCTCACTATAATATTAAATTTAAAAAACAAATTACTTATCATTATTCAAATTCGTTTCACGTTTTTTTCTCTTCTTGGATATCCCATGTACTATTAATAAATACGGATAATATTAAAAATGGTAATTAATAATTCAATAGATTACTTATATTAATTTTTTGCCACCGATATTATTTATATTATGGAATAATATTTTTTTAAAAAAATATGTCATATACTACTCAGATCTTATTTATAAATCTCAATTTACTTATTTTTATATAGAGTTAATTAACTCATTAATTATGAACTAAAATTTTAATTTTATCTTTATTTTAAATGATTTCAAAAATTAACATTAATAAATTCTTTTTTTTCAGTACAATTAATAGGGAGTAAAATTATAAAGATCACATTTATTATTTTTAAAATGAACGTATAATAAATACCAAAATGCACCCTCAGAACTACTTATAAATAAGAAGAATGGTATTTTGTAAAGAAGATAGCGACTAGAGAGTGTATAAAGTGTGGGTGCATGGGTGGCAAGTTCACTAAAGTAATCGAAAACTTAACGAAGAAGGCTTGAGAAAGAACATCGAAATAACCAATTCACAATCGAACATTCCAGATATCTTCGATGCTTCAAAAAAAAAAATGAAAAGCAAATTATTTTGGTCCTATTTCCGAGAAGATGAAGCCAAATTGTAACAATGCGAGGAAGACCATCATGGGACCACAGGCTCAACTCAATCAAATCCACCTTGACCGCATTTACGCATTTAATAAATATTTAAATTTAAATTAACGGTAGAAGCTATTTTTCTAATGTAATTTATATTCCTTCCGATTTTAATTATAAGATAAAATTGATTTTTTTGGAGAAATTAAAGAAATCAATTAAATCACTTTAGAGTAATTATATTTTTAGTATCCTTAGATTATATATCAGTTTATTAATCAAATTAATTAGTTTGAAGAAAAAAATAAAAATAAAAATATTCTAAAATGATTTAATTGGCTTCTTTAATTTCTCTAAAAAAATCAAATTTATCTTATAATTAGGACCAAAGAGAATAGTATATGAGATAAATTTTAGGGACAATTACAATGAAGTCCCATGCAAAAGAAAAAAATGAAGAAATGGTCCCAGAAGTTGTCAGTGTAAGCTCCTCAACTTGTTAATAGACGATCCTCGACTTGTCATTAACAACTTCAGTGCCATTTTTTCATTTTTTTCTCTTGTGTGGGACTTCATTGTAATTATCCCTAAATTTTATCTTAATTTATATAAATATACTTTTTTAAATATCAACTCAAACAACCTTATAATTAGAGCCGGGAAAACGGTCCGAGCCCGTCGGGCCGGCCCGTTTAGGCCCTGAATTTACAAGGGCCGGGCCTCAGATTTTTGCCTAAAAAATGATAGTGAGCCCTGAAGGGCCAGCCCTGTAGGGCCGAGGGCCTAAAAGGGCCGGCCCTTTAGGCCCTGTATGTTTTTGTTATTTTTTAAAATTATTTATATGATAATATTATTATTGCTTTTTTATATTTTGTTAATGATGTTTCATAAGAATATCTTGTATCAATAATCCTAAAAATTAAAAACTTATAAAAAAATATTTCTTATTTCATAAATATTCTTACCAATTTTGTATTTTTTGTTTTATTTTCTTGTGATTGTTTAATTTATATTTTGTGTCGTTTATTTTATTGACTACTAGAGCAGGAAAATCGGGCCGAGCCCGTCGTCATACTAATGTTGCTTAGAGGTTAGAGTGTTTAGTTTCTTGCCTTATGCTTTGGCCTTTATGTGAGTTATTTATGGATATGATTTTACCTTTAATCATGCATTAGTAACTGTGTTTGTTTGTTGCGCGAGACGTGTTTAAACTTTCATGTTGACAACTTTTATGTGTTAAATTAGAACTTTGTATATCTCTCTGAAAGAAAATACGCAGGAAAAATAGTTAAATATTGTGAAAAAGACTTTCCGGCCCTGCGGGCCGGCCCTGGCCCGCATGCTCTCAGGCCGGGCTTTGAAAAACTGCAATTTTTCTGACCCCGAGCCCTTTAGGGCCGGCCCTGTTAAGCCCTGGCCCGTCAAGGGCCGGCCCTGATTCCCAGCTCTACTTATAATGTGTTTTTTTTTTTTTTGGTACTCCAAGACGAATAGAGTAAACTTATTTATTATGTAGAAGCAAGTTACTCTATTACAGAAAGGGGCAAAAAAATCATGGCTAGTGCGCCATGTGACTTTTCATCTTTTTTTTCTTCCAATGGTGGCTTTTATTTTCTATGTTTCTCTCTCATATTTACCACTCTTCATCTTTATCTCCATACCACCACCACATCATCATATACAATTCCAAAAATCACCATCAACAATCCATGCTAGTAAAGTAAAAAAAAAAAATTGGAAAAAAAAAGTTGTTTATTATAATCGTTATACCTATGTCATCAATTATACAAAATCTGCTTATTAGTACCATTATCAAGAAAAATTCAGAATCTATAGTATAAATTCCAAGAAAAAAAATTACACCAAGATCATAATAATAATTTAAAATGAAAATGAAAATAAAAGGCTCACGGCTAGAATAAGGCTTGAGGTATGAAGGGTTTATCTCATAATCAACACTAGGAAGCGGGGGATAGGAGCTTTATGCAGTGGATCATGTGCATAGGAGAGAAAATTCTGACGAATAGGACCCGAATACCCCCCCCCCAAATTTTTTTACTCTTCTAATATGGATTGTTGGTGATTTTTTTTGGAATTGTGCATGGTGGTGATGGTGTGGTGATGAACATGAAGGGGGAGAATATGAAAGTGAGAGAGAGACACACACACAAAACATGAATACAACTGTTAGAAGAGGGGAGATGAAAAATCAGTAGATTGCTTATTACACGGAAACCACAGTTTTTTATGAAGTGGGGGTATTTCGGTACTTTTATATTGTAATAGATAGAAGTTGGTTCGGTTTAACTGTTTTACCCCAATTTTAAAGATTTATAGTTACTGTTGCACTTTTGATAAAAGTTGAATGTTATTTTAGCATTTAAAACAAATAAAAAGGGGTATATTGTTTTACTTTTTCAGTATTATTTTTTAAAAAAATTGGTTGATAATTTATTGAATTATTATAAATTGAAATCTCAGATTAATAGGTTATAGTGGCTGTACGATTTTTTAAAATTAAATTTAATTTACAAAAATAAATGCATTAACTAATATGGATATGAAATATGAAATATCACCGGTTAAAATGAGGATTTAAATTCAAGGAATTATTGAATGAAGGTCTAGTCTCCATCCTTATGACATAGGAGTACTATTATCTCCGGTGCTAATTATAAGATAAAGTTGATTTTTTTTTGGAGAAATTAAGGAAGTTAAATAAGTTACTTGATCATATTGTTATGTATCCTTAAATTATATATTAATTTATTAGTCAAACTCATTAGTTTGAAGAAAAAATATAAATATAAATATTCTAAAGTAATTTAATTAGTTTCTTTAATTTCTTCAGAAAAGTTAACTTTATCTTATAATTAGGACCGGAGGAAATACCATATTATTGTGGCAGTCAATATATTTCGTTATAAAACCCAGATCAGCAATTTAATGAGATTAAGAAAGTTACTTGATCGCTCTAAATTATTTATATACTCTGCTAGATATAAGATATATTTAACTTTTTACTTTTTGGAGATATCAAAAAAATTAATTAAATTATTTATATTTATTTTTTTTTTCAAATCATTTTGCCTATTTTATAAACTAACATATAATCTAAAGATGCACAACCTATAATGTAATTAAATAATTTATATAGTTTCTTTAATTTCTCCCCAAAAAAATCAACAATATCTTATATTTAAAACTAAATGGATATATTATTAAATTATATATCAATTTATAAATAAGATAAATTAATTCGTAAAAAATAATAAATATAAATATTTTAACGCAATTTATTTATCTTCTACAATCCATCTAAAGTAGTCAAATCCATCCAAATTAGTCAACTGCTAGGTATATACTAAAGACGTAAGGAAGTATATGTTCTTCATACAACTACGAAGCGAATGCTAAATGTAATTGCTTGCGTACATACAAATACATTTGTAGATACGAACGTATGTGACACACACTTAATATTGCCTCCATCAGCTTCTCCTTTGTCACCTGCAACAGCTCCAAATATACTCAACAACTAATAAAATGGTCTCATCTAATTCTTTAAACTTTATATCCATAGGGAAAATCACTATGTAGTCCCAACAAATAAAAGTAATCATAAAAAATTCACACAATAAGTGAGTAAGAATAACAAGTTCCCATATAGGAACTGAAATATCTATTTTATCTTCTTTTTTTATTTTATTCAAGTGACAAGCACTAACTAACGAATTAAGATTATAAGCGGGATTGAATTTGCAACCTTCCCTTTAGGACTAAACTACAGGGCCATTAACATATATGTTTTATCTGTCTCAGGAATCCTCGTTTACTTCCAAAATCAACATGTGTCATGTTTCTCCCCTTCTCTCTGCTTCATTTCTTCTTCATTTTCCGGTTAATTTGGGCTATAAAGTTTGCAAAAAAAAAACCCATAGGATGAGAAGAGTTAACAGATAAAAAACCACTTTAAAATATTAATGCTACTTGATTTGCTTTTGTTCCTGTGCCCACCATGAAATTACTTGGTTTGATATCTTTCTGCATAATTTCATTTGAATGCAAATATTTGATCCTTGCAAGCTATAGTCAAGAAAACAAAATGGCTAAATTTTGGTATTCTTGAACTTTACATGAAGGCCCACTAACTATGGTATCAAAGAGTAGAAATAGTTATGATATAAAATATTTAGTTTAAAAGCAAAGCAAAATGAATATGGATGTTATATAGCTCTTTGGATTACTCTATAAAGTGATTCAAGTGTTTTTTAAGAAATGTCTTTTGAACTTCAAAATTAGATGCTTTTTTTAGATGGTTTTTGGTCTTCAAGAATAAATATTAAATGATATTGAGTAATAGAGGTTGTTGAAAAAACTGACCATCTAAAAAAACCAGACCAAATGTAATATAAGTAATAAAATATGTTAAAATTAACTAAACTAATAATGGAATCTGTTTAAAAAAGCCAAAGTAAATACTCACATGTAAATAAACATTCCTCTGGCCTTTTCTTATAAAGTAGAGAGAGATAGGTCTTTTTATCATATTTATAACTCATCGTTAAATTTTTTATATGAATGGACAGAATTCATATTCGCATTTACTAGGTAGCTGTATTTTGTTCATCAGTCAAGCATTTTGTGGCCAATGTTAAGAGGAAAAAGTGGCACCTTTCAAATCATGAAATTTTTGGCAAAATTATCATCCACTTATACAAATAAAATTACGCCTGTGTTTGGTATCACTTATTTTTGAATAATAAGTCCTTATTACACAAGCCGAGATAAAACTTCTCTCACATACTTATCTTGTATACCGTGAATCATGATTTATAAACACTTATTACCCAAAAATAAGCTATTCCAAACGAGCACTGCATCAACATCCCACTATTCGAGTTTCACCTAGATACAGAAAGCCCCAATGTACGTACGTGAAAGCTACTCTTCCATGGCATCTCCTCCTTCAATCACTTCCACCGCCTCCTTCAAGGGAGTAATCTTTGTTGAGAGAACCTCTGTACCAGAGGATAATCACAAAGTATTTTAGACACAACACATTTCTTAATCCAAATGGGATAAACCCAAAGCACACACAAGACAATTGAGAATCACTCTTTGAATATCGCCTCAAAAGTAAGTTCCCAAATGTACAACATCTATCTTGCTTATGGCATGAAGAAAAACCACAAGCAGCACTTCACAAAACCTTGTCCCTAAGCCACACACTTCCCAAATAGTAAGATAACAGTTTAGCCTATCGCCCCATTCCAACCTTTCCAGGATGTGTTTCTTGACTAGTCAAACAAGGTTAAATTGAAGTCTCGAGTATAATTGTTAATAAATGAACAAAGTGAGCAACTAACCAGACTTTTTAGGGAAGGTAAGGCCTTTTGGGTTCACATATGTACGAGGATTTGGCAGAAGATGGTTCCTGAGGTACTCTTTATGTCCCTGTGCAGAATCAAATAGGAGCGTACAAATAAATGGAAGTTACTTTAAAGTTTAAACCACCTCGAAGAGCAACATGTAGGATCTGGGGTCAAAGATCTAACCTTCGTTATCACACAAACATCAACATTACTTCCACTTCCCAAGTCATTAAATATACCAGCACAAGTTGCCTCTACCACCAGCATTACCCCTTCATCCTTCTGCACCAAATAAAAATGTCCATACAGAATTAGAACTCAGCAAAATGACTACATATAAAATTGATAACAGTGTAAAAAAAAATCATATACAAGCTGTTACACTATTGAACCATACTGCATTAGTTTAAACTTATTTAAAGTAACACTTAGTTGCATCATAGCGCAAATCATTTCACAAAAATCATAGCACAGGATTCAACTCAACTTTATAACTCGCATTACCATATAAGAAATAAGGGATTGCATGGATAAGAAAAAGACAACAATAGCAAATACTAAAAACTTCAGATTAGGAAATACTACCTCAGCTTTTCTCTGCAGCTTTGCTACCCCTTCAGCTTCAATAGAATCCAGTTTCAGCAACTGCCTCATAAGCAACTCGGTTGATATAAGAAACTCTTTCCCCGAGACCTTGGTTCCCCCATTCACAGCCACTTCCAAGGCAGCCACCTGCAAATTTTAGAATACAACTAATGAAAATCCTCTATGCAATATGGTTTTTCAGTAACTAGCTATCTTGAAATCAAGGGCTCACCCTCTCAGAAAGCTTGTCCACCTCTTCCCTGACACCAGCAACTGCTTGAGAAGCTTTTACCATCTCACTTTGTTTTCTCATTTCCTCAAGTTTCCTCTCTTTGCTAGCAGCATCCTCCAAAAGCAACATCTTTGACTTGTCCTTTACACCTCCCAAGTGCAAGTGCTCTTCATTTTGTTTTTCTTTTCCCCTGGAGAAAAGTCTTTGCTCATTAGGCTCTAAACCTGTTTTGTGTGCTAGTAGTTTCTTGACATTCACCGTCATTGAAGACCCAATCAAGGTAAATAGGTGTAGCAACAAATCAATAAGAACATAAAATATTTCATAGCTCAAGTTTCAAGATTCTTCTATGACATGTTCCAGTTTCCTCAAATGGACTCAAGAATCGAGATAAAGGAAACATCAATAGTATGTTGCAGGATGAACATTTAATATGCTGAAAAGTCAAAAAATTTTAAATAAGGGAATGAAAAGAAATCAGGCTAAACTGCAACTTTAGTCCAGGAAAAACAGGGTCTTAGTACTTTAACACTATAAAAATTTATCCAATTTGAATCGGAAATTAGCTGGATGGCGTATGCATTTTTCCGAAGTGTCACATCAAAATATGAATCATTAGGTTACATGTTTAATTAAACCTTTTTTATACAACAAAACGTGCAACGAATTTAACAGTATTAAGTGGGGTCCATTTATCTGTATCAAGTAATTCATCAATTTATTAATAATCATCTACTCTATTTAAAAGCACTCATAGTTCCATTTTCTTGTAAGCAGCATCGATTTCGAGCATGCTTAAAAATCACAGAAATGCACATAACATCCACAGTTTTGGTAAATATAATTCATGCAGCATCTGAGGGCGATCTCATCAGTGAATTTTGTAGAAACACATAATTTTATCATCAAGTATCTTACTTATCCTAAAACAATTGATATCAACACTACTACTACATAATATGAATTTTACGTCCCTAGAAGACGTCACTTTTTAAAAAAGGGACGTAAAAAATAACGACGGTAGCATTTTTGTAATTATGGGTGAGAACTGAATAGTTTTAGACGTCCCCAATTTAAATAAGGACGTCTAAAGTGTGACTTTATAGGCTTTAGACGTCCCTATTTGAATTGGGGACGTCTAAAGTATAAAAAAAAAAAAAAAAATTACTTTAGACGTCCTCAATTCAAATAGGGACGTCTAAAGTCTGTAAAGTTACACTTTAGACGTCCCTATATATATTAGGGACGTCTAAAGCTTTTTACAAATTTTTTTTTTTTTTTTTTTTTATAATGAGGGACGCCCTTTGACGTCCCTCATGTGAATATGGGGTCGCCAAAGGGCGTCCCTGTTGGTACATCAGGGACGCCAAAAATATTATTAGGGACGCCATTTGGCATCCCCATATATATATATATATATATATGAGGGACGCCAAAGGGCGTCCCTCATTTAAAAAAAAAAATCTTAACTTTAGACGTCCCTAATTTAAATAGGGACGTCTAAAGTCATGTCTAAAAAACAAAACTGAATAATTTTAGGCGTCCCTAAATTAAATTGGGGATGTGAAAAACAATTAAAATTTTTTCTGACAGTCTTAATTTGTCAGCTTTATACTAGTTTTACACTCATCTTTCTCTTCCCATCGCTACAAGCACAAGAAGAGTCATTACCACCACGCACTCTTGCTTCTTCTTCTTCTTCTTTATATGCTCTTTAACTCTTGCTTCTTCCTTTCTCTCTCTCTTTTTCACTGCCAGATCTATTATGCTTTCTTACAATCTTTTGTTATTTTATCCTCTTTCTCTTTTTTCTTTGGGTTTCCCTTCTATTTTATCTTCTAACTTGTATTGTTATGGCTTGTAGATCAAAACTCTGAAATATGCTTTATGGCTACGTTCCTACTGAGAAAACGAGGTTCATCTCTCCCTATCGTTCTTGTAGATCAAAACTCTGAAATATGCTTCATGGCTACGTTCCTACTGAGAAAACGAGGTTCATCTCTCCCTATCGTTCTTGTAGATCAAAACTCTAAAATATGCTTCATGGCTACGTTCCTACTGAGAAAATGAGGTTCATCTCTCCCTATCGCTCTTCTCTGTTCATTATTATGAGAAAATAAATTTGAATAATAGAAGGAGATAGGTTTTTTGTAACTAATTCCTCTTATTATTTTCATCTTCTGCCTATGAGATTTCAGCTTTAGCGTTATTATTGTGTAGATTTTGGATTTCAGATACTAGATCTATAATTTTATTGACGATGATCTGTGATTTCTGGTTTTAAATACTGTTTAGTCCAAATCTGTAATATAAACGATTTTTTTTTTTAAAAAAAAACACTTTAGACACGTCTTAAGTGCTACAGTAACACTTTAGACGTCCCCATTTTAAAGTGGGGACGTCTAAAGTGTCAGCGTGGCACTTTAGACGTCCCTTTTTAAAATGGAGACGTCTAAAGTTCAGATTTTAGACGTCCTTTTATCTACGGACGTTATTGTCATTTTTTACTACATCGCTCATATAGACGTCCCCTTATTTTCAGACGTTAAAAGACCTAAAAAAGGAACGTTAAAAACGTTTTTTGTAGTAGTGCAAAGTGAGGTATGTAAATAAGTGTAATAATTTCACCCTTGATCATATTTTAAGAATGAGTAGAATATAGGTGCAGTTAGACCATTATGGTTCTAAAACTTCAGGTATACAACAAGCATTCTAGATGGCAGCTTCCCAAGATTCACAGTGAGAGAAATTATGTGAATCTTAGTATCAACATGGTTCTAAGATCCCAAAGAAGCTTATGTTCAGGAGACCGCTGGATTTATTTTCTTCATGATTCATTCTTTTCCCCCAAGACTTTGGACAGTAAATAAGTATGTCTGACTCAGTATCAACTGGATTTGCTGAAAAGACCCAAAAAGATCCACCAGCATGTGCATTAAAGTCATAATCTTTCCTTTCTTCCCTTCTACGTTTTTAACCTTGTTATTCTAAATCAATCCCTCCTTAAGATATAAAATATCACAACTACATTTTTCCCAGCTATAGTTTGTAGAACTTATAATCCAAGATTTAGCAATACAATTATAATCCATTTAAGGTAGGATCTTTAATCTTTATTTCAATAAATATCTATTTTTATCAATGGAGTAACATGTAAGAGAATATGATGCATGTGAAGGGGAGGAAAAAGGAATAATATTTGCTCAATAATATGTTGGGAGATAAAAATGTGAAAGTTTGGCAGACCAGATTATGTGTATCTGTATCAGAAACTCCGGTTAAGCTTATCAATTTTAAGCATATTGAATGAATGCACCGAAGCTTCGTAGCCATCTTGGTAAGCAATACTTTTTTTTTTTTTTATAACATCAATATGCTTAAAACTAAAAGAACAAAAATAATTTTTGGTTAGTGTACAGATTTTGCTTTCCATTTGGTATGTACTCCCTCTTATTCTTAATATAAGACTCAATTGATTTTGGAGAGATTAAGAAAATTAAATAAATTATTTTAAAGTATTTATATTAATCGATTTTTTAAAATTAATTTATTTGACATATAAACTTATATGTAATTTAATGATATATAATATATTCTATGATTAAATAATTTATTTAGCTTCCTTAATTCTTCTAAAAAAAATTCGGGTCTTATATTAAGGATTCCAAGGACTTTTTTTTTTTTTTTTTTTGTTAAGTAACATCTTGGATACTTAAGTGTTATTTAGTACTATTACCTACTATCATAAACTAATTTAATTTAGGGAGAATTGCTAAAAAAGACCTCACCAGCAACTTATTTGTCAAATGGGACCTGGGAAGATTATCTGCACACAGAGGGAAGATTATCTGCACACGGAGGAAAGATATTTGCACACGCAGGGAAGATCTTTGCACACGTATAGGGAAGAAGTTTGCACACAGGGAAGATCGTCTGCACACCAGGGAAGATATTCTGCATATGTGGAAGATGATCTGCACGCGAAGGTCCCATTTGACAAATAAGTTGTTGGTGAAGTCTTTTTTCACAATTTTCCCTTTAATTTAACATTTATCATGTACCCTTAAGTATCTTTTGAATAACATTGGGTATCTTAAAAAAAGTTTTTTTTTCAATAATTTTTTATGTATATAACATTATAAAGTTTTTTTTTTTTCAGTAGTACTTGGTATCCTAATTTAATTTGTTTATTGCTCCGGAGAAAAATATTTTTATGGAGAAATTATCCCAAAAATACCTTAAGATATTAGGGGTCATTGAAAAAAATATATTAACCATGATAAATGTTATGACTGACTTCTCATAAAATCTAGACAAAATTTTATGAAATCTCATATAAGCTTAATACAATTTTTGATCTCTTATATGTGTCAGTATGGGTTAGGATCCACAAGAAACGTGCTTTTAGAAAGATTTTAAATGTTTGGATCAGCTATTAGCCCATTTGGTTTAGGTGCCAAAAGCTGCTTAAAATCTTAAGCAAAGATGAAGGCGCTAATGTGATCGCTGCTTTAGCTTATAACTGTTAAAGCATTTAACATTTTTTAATATTTTAATTAACCCTGATTTACCCTTAAATATTTTTGAGATTTTATATCTAATATCAAATATCAATATAAGATGTAATATCTTAGCAATTCTCTTCTCTCATAAGTGTTGCTATATTTAATTTATTAACCTTGATTTAGTCTTGATCCAACTAGTCATGCAATATTATTTTGTTAGAAAATTTTACATTTGTATGATTTTTAATTTATATGTATTTTTATCCATTAAATATATTTAATTAAGTATTTTAGTATTTTCAAATTTTTCTAAAAAATAAATTAACTATTTTTATTTTTTAAAAATTTTACTTTTTGGCATAAAATTATCACAATATATACATAAGATGTATGTAAGTATGTATGGATGCATGTATGTATGTATGTATAATTTAATAAGCTTCATGTCCTTTTCAGCCATTTTTCATCTAAACTTGCTTTTCAAAATAATCATCTAAACATGTTTCAGTTTAAAAAAAAACCACTTCTACCATCATCAATCCAAACATAAATCACATTACTCTTTTTAACTTTTATCCTATCATAAGTTTATAAAAGTCAGGTTAAAAAAACGACTTCTATGATCGTGAATTCAAACACACTCTATATTTATCCTTATTTTAGTTTTAATCCCTCAAATTTTAAATCATACGTTTTGGTCCCTCAAAAGATAAAATAATTCAAATTTTTATTAAATTATAGGAATCAATGTTTTCAATTAAATGAAATCTGAGGTACAAAACTAATGAAATATTAGACCGCATACAAACTCGGGCAACATAATAGTCAATAGCAAACGGTTCAGGTGAGGCACAAGGTAATTTTCAGACCATATAGACCAAAGAAAATACCATTGTAAACATCGCTGAGCCGTGTCATTTTTATGATAAAAAATTTCAATAAATTTTTTAATCAAAATTTAACTTTATGAAATGTAAGATGAAATTTATAAGGTAGAGCCGGTAAAACAGGGTGAACCTGCCAGCCTGTCGGCAAAGGGGCGGGCTGGCCGCTTAATTTTCTTTTGGTTTTTCTTATAAAATAAATTCAAATACTCTTATCGCATTTTCTTTAATGCCGTGTTTAACTTCTTCCTCTTACTTTTTATTTGATATTTTTATTTTCATATTATATTTATTTATTCTACTATTATTAAATTTAAAAGACGTGTTTATATGTTTTGTGATGTGAGTAGATGAAAAAAAAAGAAAGTAAGAATGAAATTGGTTTTCTAAGACAAATGTATAAAAGAAAAGAAGTGTGATGTGAGTGGGTGAAGGAGAAAAGGAGCGAGAATTTTTTTTTTTAAAAAGGAGTGAAATATTTTTTTTAGAAAAAAAATTAATAGGTAGGTTGGCTTGGCGGGCTCTGCCAGCTTGCGAAGGGGTGGGTTACAACAGCGCGCCTCATTTAACCCGCGGGCTATCCCGATTTACCAGCTATATAAGGTGGCAAACTATGGACCCGTTTGGTATGCTTGAATTAGCCTGATAGAAATAAAATTAGAATTAAATTACATGCTATTAGCCTGTTTGGTATAAATCTAAGCACATGGAATTCGCTTCCACATGGAAGCCAATTCAATCAAAACTGATGGAAATGATTGCCATACAAAATGTGAAGATTTGTAATTCCATCTCTAAAAAATCAATTTTGTTATAAAAGTATATGTGATAAGAGAGAAGATTGATAGAATTTCTAGAGAGAAGTTAGAGAGAAGTTCTCATTCAGTTCAACTGAAACAATCGATTACAGGCCTTTATATAGAGTCAGAAATCTAACCCTGGTTGCATGACCATGGTTATATTTAACCCTGGTTACATGACCATGGTTACTTTATATCTTCTTTATGTCCTTGTCTTCTTTTGCTTTTGCTTTGTGTCAAGTCTTCTTTTCTTCTTTATGTCAAGTTGACTGGAAGAGTAATATGAGTCAATGGACATCCACATATTTAATATTTATAACATTCCCCCTTGAATGTCCATTATGAATGTGCCTCATTAAAAACTTTAACTAGGAAAAACCCAATGGGATAAAAACCTAGCCAAAGAAAAGAGTACATCATTCATTGATACACCTCGAGTGCTGCCTCATTAAAAACCTTTCTAGGAAAATCCAGTGGGATAAAACCTAGATAAGGAAAAAAGAGTAAAGCGTGTATCGACTCCCCCTCTTGATAATATCAGTTGAAATCTTTGAATCTTCGAAGACCAATATCATGAACAAGTTTTTCAAAGATTGTACCTGAAAGTGACTTGGTGAATAAATATGCTAGATTTTCACTTGAACTGATTTGCTGGATATATATTTCACCATCCATTTGAAGGTCGCGAGTGAAAAAGAATTTTGGTGAAATATGCTTCGTTCTATCGCCCTTGATATAGCCTTCTTTAAGTTGAGCGATACATGCAGCATTATCCTCATATAGGATTGTTGAGATCATTTTTCCGGAAGATAAATGACAAGTTGTACGTATATGATGTATCACTGACCTCAACCACATACATTCTCGACTTCATGTATTGCTAGAATTTCTGCATGATTAGATGATGTGGCTGATATAATCTGTTTCATATATCGCCATGAAATAGCTGCACCTCCACATGTAAATAGATAACCCGTTTGTGATTTACCATCATGTGGATCAGACAAAAATCCGGCATCTACATAACCAACCAGTTCATGCTTGGATACATTTGAGTAGTATAACCCCATGTCTGTAGTACCTCTGAGATAACGAAGAATGTGTTTTATTCCATTCCAATGCCTTTGTGTTGGTGAAGAATTATATCTTGCTAGTAAATTAACAGCAAATGATATATCAGGACATGTGTGATTAGCAAGATACATTAGTGCTCCAATAGTACTAAGATATGGTACTTCTAGACCAAGTAGTTCTTCATCACCTTCTTCACTAATTTCTCAGGGTCGGAATGGATCTTTATCCACCTTCAAAGATCTTACAATCATTGGGGTACATAATGGATGAGATTTATCCATGTAAAATCGCTCTAGGACCTTCTTCACATAAGTTTCTTGATATACAAAGATCCCTTTCTTGAAGTACTCGATCTGTAATCCAAGACAGAATTTTGTTCTTCCCAAGTCCTTTATTTCAAATTCTTTCTTCAAACAATTAATTGCCTTTTGAAGCTCTTCAGGAGCTCCAATGCTATTGATATCATCAACATAAACAGCAATTATAGCAAACTCACTATTAGATCTTTTCATAAAGATGCATGGGCATATCAGATCATTTTTGTATCCTTCTTTCAACAAATATTCATTAAGACAATTATACCACATGCGCCCTGATTGCTTCAGGCCATACAGGGACTTATTTAACTTAACTGAGTATTGTTCTCAAGAACTTGAATTGGATGCTTCTGGCATCTTAAGTCATTCAGGGACTTTCATATAAATATCATTGACAAGTGATCCATATAAATAGGCAGTCACAACATCCATTAGATGTAAATCAAGTCCTGCATATACTGCTAGACTAATTAAATAACGAAAAGTAGTCGCATCCACTACTGGTGAATACGTTTCTTCAAAATCAATGCCAGGTCTTTGTGTAAAACATTGGGCTACAAGACGTGCCTTATATCTAGTTATTTTGCCCTTTTCATTTCTTTTTCGTACAAAGACCCATTTGCATCCAACTGGTTTTACATCTTCAGGTGTAAGGACTACAGGTCCAAATACTTTTCGTTTAGCCAATGATTTTAGTTCTGCATTAATGGCATCTTTCCATAGGGGCCAATCTTTTCTATGTTGGCTCTCACTAATGGATTTTGGCTCATAATCCTCATTATCATTCATTACATCATATGCTATATGATAAGCAAAAATATTATCAACGTTGACTTCATTTCGATCCCATTGGATTCCATTCATGACATAATTTATTGAGATCTCATTATTTTCACATATGTCAGGTACCTGGGTCTCTTCTGGGATTACAATATTCTCTTCTGGATATAATATCTCTTCAGGAGATGGCTCTTCTGGAGCTACTAATTTTTCTTCATTATCCTCGACCTGACCATATATATTCTTTGCTCCTTTTCTTTTTCGAGGATTTTTATCTTTGGAACCGATGGGCCTGCCACACTTCAGGCGTGCTTTGTATTCATTCATAGCATGTTGTCCTTCAGGGACATCAATTTTAATAGGAGCATTAGCAGCTAGGACATGTGACTTTGTCACTTTCTTTGGGTCAGTAAATACTTCTGGCATTTGATTAGCTAAATTTTGTAGATGAATTATCTTTTGAACTTCCAGTTCACACTGTTTTGTACGAGGATCAAAATGAGCCAATGATAATTCATTCCAACTAATTTATTTACCCATCTGTTTGTTTTCCCCCCTAATGTTGGGAAAAGTGATTTATCAAAATGACAATCGGCAAATCATGCTGTAAATAAATTTCCTGTGGATGGTTCTAAACATTTTATAATTGATGGAGATTCATACCCAACATATATTCACATCCTTCTTTGAGGACTCATTTTTGTGCGTTGTGGCAGTGCTACAGGCACATATATCGTACACCCAAAAGTTCTTATATGAGAAATATTAGGTTCCTGACCAAAAACCATTTGTAAGGGGGAAACCTTTAAATAATTTGTTGGCCTAATGCGAATTAACATTGCTGCATGCATAATGGCATGGCCCCAAGCAGAAATTGGGAGATTAGATTTCATAAGTAAAGGTCTTGCAATTAGTTGCAACCTTTTAACCAATGATTCTGCAAGTTCATTTTGCGTATGAACATAAGCTACAGGATGTTCAACATCAATTCCAAGGGACATACAATATTCATTAAAAGCTTGTGATGTAAATTCACCAGCATTATCAAGACATATTTTCTTGATAGGATAATCAGGATAATTTGCTCTTAATCTAATCAATTAAGCAAGTAATCTCGCAAACGCCAGGTTGCGAGAAGATAATAAGCAAATATGCGACCATTTAGTTGATGTATCAATTAAAACCATATAGTACCTAAATGGTCCACATGGTGGGTGTATTGGCCCACAAACATCTCCCTGTATCCGTTCTAGAAATGTGAGAGACTCACTTTCTACTTTTCTTGGTGAGGGGCGAATAATTAACTTTCCCTTAGAACATGCAGCACATGAGAAATCATGGGATTGTGGTATTTGTTTACACTTCAGGGTATGTCCACATGAATTCCCAATTCTTTGTCGCATCATGATTGAACCGGGATGGCCTAACCGGTCATGCCAAACAATAAATTCATTAGTAAACTTGTGGTTTACATTATCAAACTACTGGTTTGAATTGGCAAACTTCTGGTCTGCATTAGTGAATTTCCGGTTCTTAATAGCATGTGTTTCAATTGTACTTATACATGTGTAATACAAATCAAAAGAAAAAATAAAAAAACTTTCTAATATGCATTTTCTACCAGCAACTATATTTGTAATGACAAGATATTCCTTATTATTTTTAGTTGTTGTTTCTAAATGATATCCATTTCTGCGGATATGTTTGAAACTCAGTAAGTTTCTTTTAGACTTGGTAGAATAAATGCATTATCAATGCATAATTTTGTTCCTTCAGATAACAAAATATTAGCTCTTCCGGAGCCTTCAATTAAATTTATACTACCAGATATAGTCTGAATATTGGCTTCTCGTATTACCAAGGAAGAAAAATATTTATCATATCTGAGTAAGGTATGAGTTGTTACACTATCAACGAGACATAAATCTTCAGGATTGATGCCAATAGGATTCATTCTTCATAAAAACATAATTAAAATTAATACATATGATAGAAACAACTTTAAATAAAATATAACAGTTAAAATTATATTAAGAAATCTGCAACATCCAAATAGTTATTATCTATATCGCCATACTCAGAATTCTCGCCCTGATCAACATGATTAACTTCAATATTTGATCTTTTACCAGTATTTTTAATTGATTTTTGGTAAAGATCAACTAGGTGCCTTGGTGTACGACAGGTACGAGACCAATGGCCCTTGCCACCACATCGATAATATGGATTATCAGCATATTTATTATGCCTACTGCTTTCCCCTTTTTTGTTCTTATCAATCTTTTCCCACTTCTGGTAGGAATTTGAACCTCCATGATATCGACCACGCCCACGCCCACGTCCATGGCTGTAGCCACACCCACGTCCACGTCTATGTCCACGTCCACGGCCACGGCCACAATAAAATTCATTTGTTACTACATTCACTTCAGGGAATGGAGTTGACCATGTTGGACGGGATTCATGGTTTTTCAATAAAAGCTCATTATTTTGTTCAGCTACAAGGAGACAAGAAATTAACTCAGCATATTTCTTAAAACCTTTTTCACGATATTGTTGCTGCAGGAGCAAATTGGATGCATGAAATGTGGAGAATGTCTTTTCTAATATATCATCATCAGTAACATTTTCTCCACATAATTTCAATTTAGAAGTAATTCTGAACATAGCTGAGTTATATTCGCTTATAGATTTAAAATCTTGCAAGCGCAAATGCATCCAGTCAAAATGAGATTTTGGAAGAATGAACATCTTCTGATGATCATACCTTTCTTTCAAATTGTTCCAAAGGACAAGTGGGTCCATTACTGTTAAATATTCAATTTTTAAATCCTCATATAAATGGTGGCGAAGAAAAATCATGGATTTGGCTTTGTCTTGGTTGGATGCCTTATTCCCTTCTTTAATCGTGTCTTCCAGACTTTTAGCATTCAAATGAATTTCCGCATCCAACTTCCAAGATAAATAATTTTTCCCGGTAATATCAAGTGCCATAATTTCAAGTTTTGCTAAATTTGTCATGGTTCAAACTAATTAAAGAAATAAATAAAAATAATTAAAATATGAAATGTAAATATGCAATATAATAACTGTAAATTCATAAAGACAATAAATAATTCATAAGGTAAGATAAGAAAATTAAAATATGTATGGCTTCAGGCCATTTAATCTCATGACTTCAGGCCATGTATGGCTTCGGGTCATTTAATCTCAAGATGAGGAATTAACTATTATCTTCACGATAAAAGTTGTACATGACTTCTGGCCATACAATAAGATAAATGATGAAAATATATATAGTTTCTAGCCATATTATAAGAAATTAAAACATTATGACTTATGGTCATAATTTCAAGAATCAGATGTGTATGGCTTCTGGCCATAATAATAATAATAATAATAATAATAATAATAATAATAATAATAATAATAATAATAATAATAATATAAAAGAACTTGACAATGATATATAAATGATATAAAAATAATGACGATCTCCAATCTTAGCCATGGAACCCGATGTTATATAACAATCGGTAAAAGTATCTCTCTAATTCCATATAGTGGCTTAGATTATCCCAGATCTATAAAATAAAACAAGGTATATATAATCATTAAAGAAACCATAAGAAGATCATACCTTCTTTTAAAGCTTCGTGCTGATAATGTGTTATAAAAGTATATGTGATAAGAGAGAAGATTGATAAGATTCAGAGAGAAAATTGATAGAATTTCTAGAGAGAATTTAGAGAGAAAATCTCATTCAGTTCAACTGAAACAATCTATTACATGCCTTTATATAGAGTCATAAATCTAACCCTGGTTGCATGACCATGGTTATATTTAACCCTGGTTACATGACCATGATTACTTTATATCTTCTTTATGTCCTTGTCTTCTTTTGCTTTTGCTTTATGTCAAGTCTTCTTTTCTTCTTTATGTCAAGTTGACTGAAAGAGTAATATGAGTCAATAGACATTCACATATTTAATATTCATAACAAATTTTGCCCCTTTCCATTTTTTAATCTCCCTCAACTTCATCAGTTCACCGCATCACCGTTGGCCTTCACCTGACAATGAGCTCCATCAACCGGTGGCGGTGACCTCCATCAACCGACAATGACGAGCTACATCAACTGGTGGTGGTAACCTCTATAAACCAGCAACGACGAGCTGCATCAACCACAGATTAGAGAATAGGCAGTGGCATCCCAAAGACGCAACCTACAATCTGGATGCCTTCTTCATTGAGCTTCGCTGACAGCTTGATGGCGACGACAACCTCTTGAAGTCTTCAACGATGCGCGACCTAGACTACCCAGCGTCCAAAGTACATCTTGTCGCCTTCTTCACCGAGCTTCGCCGGCACCTACAAATCTTCTCGTCTTCTTCATTGACCTAAGCAACCCACGATCTCCACGTTGCAGATCTCAAGACCCAAACCTTGCCATTGCTATCGTTGGCCCAGAATTGAAGAAGGAGGGCCACCGATTTGAAGTCGAATTTGATGAGCCGATGGGGGTCGTCGTTCAATGATTCTCCAAGCTCATATTTCTATGAATCTTGCTAAAAATTTTGAACAATGCATGTTGAAAATTTCGCCGATCTAGAAAGATTTTTTTGGTCAAAAAATGGCATTTTTGTCTTTTGACCTAAAAATCATATCTTATTTCCTTGACATATCAAACACACGTTTAATCCCCATTTCTATATCTATTTTCATATCCATATCCATTTCTATTTCCATCAAAATCAATTCCATCGTACCAAATAAGCCCTATGTTGTCTTTTTTTTGGTAGCAAGATAAAAAAAAGGTGTTGAATTTCTGTTAAAGTATAAATCATTAGATGTAATTCTTCATATTTTAATTATATGATCAAATTATAACCATTTATTCATATACGTATCTCACAATTATTATCAGATTTTAGTCAAAGCCTAAAATCTAAATCAATTTATTTTTCCATCTGGTTTATATATAATCTGTATATCCTCAATAATTGGGGGAACAGAGAGAGGGAAAAAAACATTTGGAACACAATGGACAAGAATACTTGAGTAACGTTTGCCAAATTAAGACTATCTTCAGTTATTAATATAAGATCTAGATTATAATTCAGAGCCGAGGTAATATATGAATTTCATGAACACCTAGCAACAAAAAGTTTAAGGCTTAACACACCTCCGAAATATTTTTATATATACAAGGCTAAAAAATACTTATGGGTCTATATATGTACAAGAAACTAAGTACTCCAACCAATTGCTTAATCTTATTCAATACTCCTTTTTTTTTTTGGTGAAGTTATTCAATAATCCATTTAAATATAGGAGAGTGATTCTCGTCTACCTCTACCAATTCACACAAAGTGCTTATTCTGTTTTCAATCTGTGCAACCTCAGCTTTGGCTGCTGCTAAACTACGCTCCAAGTTAGCAATCTCTTGGTTAAGATCTTCAGCCTCTGAGCACAATGTCTTCAACTCAGAAGGGGCATTGTCTACCGCTAACCGAGCCTCCCAAGCCTCACTCACCTGCGAGTACATCTCACCGATGAAGCCGGCATCAAAACCAAAGGTCTCGAGCTCTCCAATTACGACTTCAATCTCGCTTTTCTGCTGCACGTCCAAGGTGCCGCCGGCAGACGCAGTTGAAAGTAGTTGGAGGAGATTGGACAAAGAGGAAAACATCCAACGGATAAAGTTCTTCCTTCTATCAGACCTAACGTTCATTAGGTTGGGATACTTGTTAAAGGCTATCTCCAGTAGTTTGGTGGCTTTATCATCTAGCTCACACAACACGGCAACACTTTTTGCCACGTTTGTGGAAACATTTGCAGAAGCTTCTGTAACAGCAAGGGAAGGTGAGATGAGCCGTAGGATCTCCCCAACATTGACGTAGGTGTCATCCTCTGAATAATCCTCAGAGGTTGATGCACGGGCAGGAGACGATTGAGATCGTGAATAGAGAAAACCATCATTAGCTCGGGTCTGGCTAGTGCCTGTTTCAATCTGCCCAGGGAATTGGGATATCTCATGGATGACTTCCATTGGTGGAAATTCCACAATATGAGCTTGAAAATCTGCACACGCATAAGAAAAGTAAATTGTTAGCAGGGGCAAAATTCAGCATGGTGATTTCAAATAAGAGCATGCATACGTCCAGTAGGGGAAGACAAGCTACCATGAAAGTCAGATTGAGCAGGATGATCTTCCAGTTCACTAAACCCTGAGGGAGCCCTTCTTTCAGTTCCCTCCCGAACTTGAGCACCCAAGTCTGAGGGAAGTGAAAAATGACTTGTAAGAATGAAATCACGGAAACAAGAGTAGAGATTGCCTCTTCTTCAAATCTCGATATATGTATGTGTGTGTGTATAGAGAGAGAGAGAGAGGAAGAGAGAATTACACACAAGGAGTTTAGTAAAAACCATAATTAACCAAGGTATTTTAAATGCCAAAAAATTGAATTCTAGCAATTAAAATTCCTTGTGCAAAATTTCCTGTTATTTCAAGTACCATAATCCACATGCGACTTTGTGAGTTTCCCAGTTAATTCAAGCTTTGCATATTAAGCTCTTTCCATGTGACTTAAACCCTATGTTTGGATGGGAAGAAAATTATAGAGGAAAGAATAGTAGAAGGTAAAACTCCCAAAAACAGTAAAGTTTTTTACTACTTTAGGAAGTGTTCCTTCCTTATATTCTCTTCCCCCTATTTTCCTCCCAATTTTCTTTCCATTCAAACATAGTGTAAAAGTTAAGATGTAGGTTTATGATAGGCTTTACTTGACTTACCTAAGCGCCTTCGTCTTCTAACCAAAGCCTCACTAGTGCTTGGATCCTCAGCCTCATCTGTACCTTGAAGTTCAAACCCCGTGTCCCAAGTATAAGTAAACGGCTCCAAATTTATAATTGATTCTCCTGAAGATGACAATGGGGGTGGGGCATTCATGCTTCCCGTTCCAGAGTTAAAGGTCCCCCCATTTCTATCTGGGAATGCATTGCCATCGTTGCTAGAAGGCGCGGAGTTTATCTCCTTTAGAGAATCTAATTTATCAACAATGCTCTGCACTCGACATACCTGAAGAAAGGCGGTAAAACAGAAGATCAGGCTTTTGCATGAAAGCCTTGAGAAGAAATCTAACACACTCATATGAAGCAGCAAGGGAAAGGTACCGCGGGTAATGAAGATTAAAATTTAAAATGTTATCAATTTGACATCTATTCACAATATTCTAAGAAAAAATGCATTATGATATTCCATGCACATGGGATAAAATAAATAAAATGATGATAAATTATCCAACAAAGAAGCGTACTGGCTGTCCATGCATTTCAATACTCAACAGGTAATAGGCATAGCTACTAAACAGTGAATTTATAGTAAATTGATATCCATTTAGTGGATAGAGCACAATAGCATCATATGATCCATGTAGTTGACCCCACTTAGTAGGATAAGGCTTGTTGTTGTTGATATCCATTTAGTGGCATCCATTAGGAAAAAAGTGGTGAGCAGATGGAGGTCAATGGGAACACTTCATTTGGATAGAAAGCAATAAAACATGATTATATGACAGATTTTGTGAATTTGTAAAGATGGATTTCATGAAGAAATCCGCAAATTTTCATATGGTAGACAAATAAATACGCAGTAAGTACCAAACGGTGGTGAGTTTAGTTTGAAACACAAGGTTTAGGGTTTAGGGTTTAGATATATTGACTCCCCAAACTTAACTTTTGATAAAAAGGTTAAGTAGAAAATGGAAAGAGTTAAAGGTGCGCAATATAAGGCAGTGACATTGAATTGCCATCAATATCATTGCCCAATTTGAATCCTTAACTGCACTCAAGAGAGAAATAATTGATTCCCTGGCTCATTATAAATGGTTGGTGCAATATATAATGATACTATACCTGCAGAGAATTTCCTAAATTGTAGTGCCAGAAATGAAAAATGAAAGCAAGTCGTGAATGTTCAATTGGTTCATAAAGCTTCATCCTGAAAGACTAACAATTTTTCAAGACCATTACTTGAATTTTGTTATTATAACAAACATAGATAATACTAACATAAGAAATAGGTCAGTCATTTCTGTATAATCTTCCTGCAAGTGGTTCCTGGGTGAATAGCTCAAAAAATAAGGCTGCTTATCCCTCTTAGTCAGGTGAAACTAATTCACAATGGAAGCAAATAACAACTAGAACAAGGAAAAGAGAGGTAAAAGGTACCATTTTAAATAATTTAAAAATCCTGGTTCAAATGAATCTTCCTGACTATATAAGTGAGAATAACTGAACAAATGTCTCCAATTTATTCCTTCAACAACCACATTATTAGTTATATCGCAAAGAAGAAAAGAACTTTGGTGCAGAATTCAAACCCTCACAGGGAGGAAAATAAGCAATGATTATCCATTATTAGAATTACAAACAACTCTGTTATTTGCAAAATATTTGCACCATCATCAGAATTGATCTGAAAGAAGCCTAAAGGATAATGCATCATCGTGGAAGTTACTTCATAAAAGACATAGCAAATGATCACATACTGCTTTTATTTGTCAAAATAAGGATTGCATGAAAATGGCATGAACAAGAGACAAAACATTAGAACTTCAGATAAGTCTTTTCACATAGATACTACCTCAGCTTTTCTCTGCAGCCTTGCTTCCCCTTCAGCCTGAATAGCATCCAGTTTCAGCAACTGCCCCATGAGAAATTCGGACAGGGTAAGAAATTCATTCTCAGCAACATTGGTTCCACATTTTACTGCCACCTCTAAGGCAGCAATCTGCAAGGTTGAAATTAGACAAATGATCATTCTCTATCGAATATGTGTTTCTACCAAGGTAATTAAACCCGGACCGGTCAGTGAACCGGTCGGGGTACTGAGTCAAGGGTCAGTGGGTCAGACCGGAGTCAAACCGGAGCTAAACCGGGACCAAACCGGTGAGAAATGAAATATTTTAGGCTTATAGTATAAAATTCTAAAGGAAAAATTTTAAAAAAAAAATAAGATTTAAAAAAAAAAAAAAAGTTGACCCGGACCGGGTCACCGAACCGGACCGGTTTAGTGCCCGGGTCACCGGTTTCCGGGCCGGTTCGGCCGGTCCGGTCCGGGTTAGAGAACATGGGTTTCTACTTATTCTAACCAAATATGCTTCTTCAGCAAGCAGTCAAATAGGAAGCAAGGACTCACACTCTCAGAGAGCTGGTCCACCTCTGCTCTAACTCCAGCAATAGCTTCAAAAGTTTTCGACATATCAAAATTTTTTCGGTTTTCCGCAAGTCTCCTCCCTCTACTAGCAGCTTCCTGAAAAAGAAATATTTCTGAATTGTCCTTTATACCTTCCAAGTGCAAATGCTCTTCATCCTGCTTTTCTTTTCCCCGGAAGATGAGTGATTGCTCTTCAGGCTCTAAACCCGTTTTATGAGCAAGCAGTCTCTTAACATCCCCTGTCATTGAAGATCTAGTTAAGGCTACTATTTATCAAAAAAGAGGCAATAATATATTCAATATCTCAAGCGTCTTCTACCATATGTTCCTAGCTTTCGAGATAAAGAAATCATCAATATCATTTTTCAGGGTGCAAATCTACTATACTCTAAATAGGGAAAATTATAATGAAAGGAAATCAGGCTAAATTGCTCAACTACTTTGTTCATGAATTTTCAAGCTTTATTCCATGTATTTGGCATATGACTCATCAACTTCAATCCTATCAGCTTTGTCCTTGATTTTAGTAAAGGTCATAAATAAACATGAAAATTTATGCATCTGAGTCGGGTATATCTGTATAATACAAATTTATGATTTTGAAGTTCTGTTTTTTTTGGTGCAGACTTTGTTTATCTGTAACTTACACACAAGTATAAATTACATTTATGATTGCCAGCATAGCTTTCGCGCTCAACTACATTAAAAGGAACTTCAAACGATGGCAATTGTTGGTTTGATTAAATCAGCGGGCAAAAAATTTGCCTCAGTGTGTTTTTTCGGCCAATCGCCTCGCTTTTTTTTTTCCCCTCAAATAAAAAGGTTTGACTATATAATTAGCCTGGACTTGATTGTTCCACAGCCATGACATAATGAAGTCAAATTCCAGGTTCATCGTAATCGGAGAAGAAAAAACTCACCGAAATTAGATTCAGCAGGAAGAGAGACCTCGTGCCGTGAGGAATGATGAGAGACAGTGATCTTGATAATGCGCCCACTCGTACTCATATCTTCCTGGCTCTCGTCGTTCTGCAGCGTCGACAAGGCGCCGATTGAAAATCGATTGAACTGAAAAACATTAAAATTGGGGGTTTTCAAAGTTTTATAATCGAGATCAAGCAAGGTAGGGGATTAAGACTGCGTGATTATATTTATCATATCGGATTGCTGTTAATTTTGGATTAGCTAACAAAACCACATGTCAAACGCACAATAAATTTAACTGCACCAATCAACAATGAAATAGTAACGTGCACGTACCAAATATGGATTTTAATTTAGATTTGTAGATCTGGTCAAAATGTTAGATATTGTTGATTTTTTTTATTTATTATTAAGTGAAAATTAATTAAAATTTGTTTTAAATTTTTCAAATAAAAATAAGGCTAGTGTATGGGTTTGGTTTTACATAAAAGTTTACCTCACTACAATATTAAATTTAAATAAAATTTTTACTTAGCACTATTTATATTATGGAATATGAATCTCTTAAAAAATACAAAATATATGGAGAAATTTTACATCCAATACTTAATATAATGAATATCTGATTTCTAATAAATCACTGTCATCTATATCTTTAAAATATATTCCCTTCGGTCCTAAATATAAGACAAAGTTTTTTTTTTGTAGAGATTAAGGAAGCTAATTAAATTACTTTAGAATATTTTTATTTTAAATTTTTTCTCAAAACTAGTTAGTTTAACTAATAATCTAAGGATATATAATATATGATATAATTAAGTAACTTATTTAGCTTCCTTAATCTCTCCAAAAAAAAATCAATTATGTCTTATATTTAGAACCGAAGAGAGTATTATTTAGCTTCCTTTCTCTTTTTTTTCTTCAACATCTTCCCGACTCTAAATTGTACTCCCTCCGGTCCTTAATATAAGTCATATTTGGGGAGTTGATATTGGTCCTAAATATAAGACATAAATATAAGGCATAGTTTTTATATTTGTAATCTTTTACTAATTTACTATTATTGAGGCTCTCTCAACTATAACCAAAGAGAAGAGGGAAGGATGAAATGAAAGAAAATGACTAGAGTGTTTTAAAAAATCCATATTATATTAGCTAATTTAACTAACTTTCTTAATCTAATCAAATTAGGTAAATATATCTTATATTAAGAACCGAAGGAAGTATCTTTTTTACCCACCTGCTTATCTCGGATTTCTACAATCTTAATCCAGATGTATCTTGCCCTCGATGCCCACTTGATAAACCAATCTAAGAAAGGTTTAAAATCAAGAAATCAAAACAAGCCAATCTAGGAAGAGAGAAGGTTTAAAATCAGCATCTTGCCACCCAACAACTTTGTAGTTAAAAAAGTTTGGATGAAGATGTTGAAGAGGAAAGAGAAAAAAAAGGTGAATTACGCCGGTAACAATGATATTTCTAAAAGATAGCTATGATATATTTTAAGACATATGTAAAAAAGGGAAAATTTAAAAAAATTACATTGAAAAATGGAAAAGAATATTTCAGTACATTGAAAATGGGAAAGGACAATTCATGTGGGTGTTAGACGTGCAGAGGAATTTGTCCTTTTGAAATCTCGGCCAAATTACAAAAATGCCCTTCATCCCTCACTTCAGAATAACAACATGACCCTTGTAATTAATAATTCCGGATTCGACATTAACAACTTCAATTCTTCTTTGACAATTACCAAGTTTTAGGGCTAATAACAACATATATCTCTTAATTAACAACTCCAATTTCTTCTTTCACAATTAACAAATTTTAGGGCCAATAACAACACCTATCTTTTAATTAACAACTCCGGATTCGACATTAACAACTCTAATTTCTTCTTTCACACTAAATAAGTGTTAGGGCCAATAACAACACCTATCTCGCCATTAACAACTTTAGATTCGAAATTAACAACTCCAATTTCTTTTTTCACACCAAACAAGTTTCAGGACTAATAACAATACCTATATCGCCATTAATAACTTCGGATTTGACATTAACAACTCCAATTTCTTCTTTCACACTAAACAAGTTTCAGGGCCAATAATAACTCCTTTCTCTTTATTAACAACATCATATTCTACATTAACAACTCAACTTTCTTCCTCTACTTTAGAATAACAACATCTATCTCTTAATTAACAACTCTTGATTCAACATTAACAACTCCAATTTCTTCTTTCATGCTTTATAAGTTTCAGGGCCAATAACAACATATATCTCTTAATTAACAACTCCTAATTCGATATTAACAACTCCAATTTCTTCTCACACTTGACAAGTTTCAGGGCCAATAACAACACTCATCTCTTAATTAACCATTCCAATTCCTTTTTTCACAATTAACAAGTTTCAGGGCCAATAACAACATTTATCTCGCCATTAACAACTCCTATGTTATTATTTTGACTAAGGGCTGAAGGGCATTTTCATCATTTGATCAAGATTTCAAAAGGACGGATTCCTTTGCCTGTCTGACAACCACCTGAATTGTCCTTTCCCATTTTCAATGTACTAAAATGTCATTTTTCATTTTTCAATGTAGTTTTTTGGAATTTTTCACTTTAAAAAATAACTATTATATATTTTAAATATATAATTGGGAGTAGTTTTATTGAAATTATGTATTCATATTATTTGTAAGTTAGGTAGGGACTAGGGAGTATGTATATTTTGGGAGCATGAGTAGAAAGTTCAATAAAGAAATCGAAGACTCAATGACAAGTGGACAAGAAGACTTGGGAAAGAAGAAATAACATCCAAATGACCAGTTCATAATCCAAGATTCCAAGTAGCTTCTATGCTTCTAAAAAAAAAATAACAAACGAAAAGTAAATTATTTTATTCCTATTTCCCAGAAGCTGAAGCCAAATTGTAATGATGCGAGGAAAACCATCATGATCATGGGGACAAAGGGCTCAGCAATCAAACGTACCTTGACCGTATTCACACACGTAGGGTGTTGTTTTTTGGTGCTACAGGACCAAAAGAGTAAACTTACTTTTTAAATAGAAGCTAGTTCCTTTATTATTATTATTATTTTGATAAAAAGACAATATTATTATTCTATAAGATAAAATGATACTACATAAAAAGGCTTTCAGCAACAACCCATAAAAATGAATAGTTTTGGAGTTGGCCAAAAAAAAAAAAAGAGTAGTGTTGGAGCCCAAAAAGTTCCTACAGTTGAAACAATACACAAGAAGGGGTCTAGTGTCTTAATTTTTCAGTATTCTATTTTTAAAATAAAATTGATTGATAATTTATTGAAATATTATAAATTTGAAATTTCATGTTATAATGGTTGTACGATTTTTGAATTATATTTAATTTACAATAAATAAATGTATTAACTAATTATGAAAATGAAATATGAAATATCACCGCTTGAAATGAGGTCTCAAATTCAAAGAATTATTGACTGAAGATCTAGTCACCATATTCCTTATGACGCAAGATTACTATCATATTATTGAGGTGGTCAATATATCCAGTTATAAAACCCAGTTCAGTAATGAGATTAAGGAAGTTACCTAATCTTTATATTTATATGTATTATTAGATTATTTTATATGACCAAGTAGTTAACACTTTTTTTTAAGAGATTAAAAAAAAAAAAATTAATTACTTAATTTTTTGTTTTTTTTTGTTGCCAATACTTAATCATATCATACCACTCTGATTCTATTTATAAGTCATTTTTAACTGAAAATTTTGATCCTATTTATAAGTCAATTTTCAGGATAGTAAATGCATTTTGTACTTTTTTACCCCTATTAATTACAATAAACAAAAGGAATTTATTCATATTGATTTTTGGAACCAATCATAAATAAGGGCAAAATTGAAAATTTAGCCCATAGTTAATGAATTAACTAACTCTCCTTGATATGTGAGAATTAGATAAAAAAGACTTATAAATAGGATCAAAGTAGTATATTATATATCAATTTATAAGTTAAATAAATTAGCTTTTAGAAAAACGAGTAATTTAAAATAGTTTAATTGACTTCCTTAATCTTTTTTTTGGGATAACTTAATTTTAGCTTATAAGTGCTTTTAAATCGTGATTTTCAGTATACGAGATAAGTATGTGAGAGGAGTTTTATCTCGACTTATGTGAAAAACATTTATAAGTAAAAAATAAGGTATCCCAAACATAGGCTAAGAAAAAAGTTAGTTGAGTCTGAGGGTCTTATATTTAAGACCTTAGGTAGTACATCAGTTTATATGTTAAATAAACTAGTTTGTAAAATAAAAAAAAATATAAATACTTTAGAATAGTTTATTTAGATTCATTAATCTTTCTTTTTAAATTAGTTAACCGACTCTTATATTAATGACTCTTATATTAAAGATATGAGAAAGCATATGTTCTTCTTGTACTTCTTCATACAACTACAAAATGTAATTGCTTGCGTACATACAAATACCTTTGTAGATACGTACGTATGTTACACACTATTATTAGCCCTTTAATATTACAGTTAACAATGAAGATCATCCGAAAGTAGCTATGAATCCGGCTTCTCCAACTACGTAGCCTGCTATTGCCTCCATTAGCTTCTCCTTCGTCACCTGCCCCCAGCTCCAAATATTATTCAACTATTAATCAATTGGTCTCATCTCATTCTTTTGAATTTAATGGATAAATACAGGGAAAATCACTCCCTAGTCCCAACAAATAAATGTATTCATAAAAAATTCACACAACAAGTGAGTAGTAATAACAAGCTCTTGTATAGAAAAAAATTACATGTCTGTTTTATGTCTGTCTCAGGAATCCTAGTTTACTTCCAAAATCAACATGCATGCATGGTTTCCCCCTTCTTGCTGCTTAATTTCTTCTTCATGTTCCGGTTAATTTGGGCTATTCAAGTTTGCAAAAATGCGGATGAGAATTTGATATGTATGTATGTACCTGGTTATCAAAGTGCTTGTTAGAATCCAAAGCGTAGAGTTTAAACTCAAACCTATCCCCATAATTAGGCATCTTGGGTTCACTCCACAGCTTCACGTTCCAGTCATTAAGCCCTTCTTCAATTCCACTGTACTCATCCCCCAGTTCCTTGCTGGAGAACCCTTCCGGCAGCCCTTTCAGTGTCGGCGGGATGTTCACCACCACCCAGTGCGTAGCTGGAATGAGGCGGCCGTAGGGTCGACGGCATCGATGTCCTGCACCAGGAGGGCCAAGCTCTTGGCTTGATCAGGCACGTTGTGCCACTCCAGAGGGGGAGATATGTTCCACTTGGTCTCTGCGCCTTCTTGTGTGCAGTATCTTGGTAATTTTCCTCCTCCTTCCTTATCTGTTATTGCAGGTGACACTAACTTGAATTCTTTGCTTGCCATTTTAGGGTTTGAAGATTGTCTGTAAATTAACTCGGAGGAAGACGATGGTTTGTTTGTTATATACAGAGGTGGTGTGGTAACATGTGTCATTGTAGTGTACAAGACGAGAGTCCGCTTTTGACACCTATGACAACACTTGTTTTCTCTATTAAGGTGATGCTTTGTTTTGTCTATCATACAATTTATACTTTTTGTACTTAGTTTAGTTGAGAGACTCAAAACTTAGCCACTTTGATCTTTGTTGTGAATCAAAGGCTAGTTAAGTACTGAGTATTACTAACGTCAATGTCAATAGGGAGCGAAAGAATTTCAATTCAGGTAAGAAGTTAGAAGTAAGATTTGGATGAAAGCAATTTTACCAATTATAACAAGAAAATGAAGTGAGGAAGAGCATAAGAACATGAAGCGAGCAAGTTTTAGCGTCATGATCAAGAGAAAATAAATACTCAAGCATAAATAAATATTCCTCTGGTCGGCTTTTATAAGGTATAGAGAGATAGGTGTTTTTGTCATATTTATAACCCACATCATTAAATTTTTCAGAGAATTCATATTCCCATTTACTAGTTAGCTGTATGTATTTTGACCATCGGTCAAGCATTTTGTGGCCAATGTTACGAGGAAAAAATTGACACCATTTGAGATGAAAACCACATAACGTTAATAAAAGCAAACTCAGGGTTTATACAAATAAAATTACATCAACATCCCACCATTTGAGTTTCAGTTTGATACACAATGCCCCAATGTACGTACGTGAAAGCTACTCTTCCATGGCATCTCCTCCTTCAATCACTTCCACCGCCTCCTTCAAGGGAGTAATCTTTGTTGAGAGAACCTCTGTACCAGAGGATAGTCACAAAGTATTTTAGACACAACACATTTCTTAATCCAAATGGGAAAACCCAAAGCACACACAAGACAATTGAGAATCACTCTTTGAATATCTCCTCAAAAGTAATTTCACAAATATACATCTATCTTGCTTATGGCATGAAGCAAAAACACAAGCAGCACTTCACAAAACCTTTGTCCCTACGCCACACACTTTCCGAATAGTAAGATAACAACTTAGCCTATCGTCCCATTCCCCAATTGTCTGACTAGTCAAGAAACACATCCCGGAAAGGTACCAGAGAATTATTAATTGAAGTCTCGAGTATAATTGTTAATAAATGAACAAAGTTAGCCACTAACCAGTCTTTTTAGAGAAGGTAAAGCCTTTTGGGTTCACATATGTACGAGGATTTGGCAGGAGATGGTTCCTGAGGTACTCTTTATGTCCCTGTGCAGAATCAAATAGGAGTGTACAAATAAATGAAAGTTAATTAAAGTTTAAACCACCTCGAAGAGCAACATGTAGGATCTGGGATCAAAGATCTAACCTTCGTTATCACACAAACATCAACATTACTTCCACTTCCCAAGTCATTAAATATACCAGCACATATTGCATCTACCACTAGCGTGATCCCTTCATCCCTCTGCACCAAATAAAAATGTTCATACAAAATTAGAACTCAGCAAAATGACTACACCTAAAATTGATAACAGTATCAATGTAAATCTTCCATAACTTTATCCAATTTTTTGGGACATACTGGTCATACCAATTCCATTCAAAATCATGCTAAATTATACATACTACTTGCCAGATCCATTAAAGATAAAGTGTAACAGGTATTAAGGGTGTCATAACAGAGATATCTACCGAACAGAACATGACTTTTGAAGCATAATATGCATACCGTCAAGCCTTCCTTGTATTTAGACTCAAATAGAGACATTGCAGCAAGTGAACCCGATCCCATTGTTGCAAAGGGGAGTGAATCAGTTGATCCATGTGGATAAATCTGAAAAAACATATTATCAAAAGTCACAAAAAAATCTGATCATATGTATTGAAAAACAATAAGTAAAAGGCTTTAAGCAATGAACTTACGGTATACAAATGAGGTCCAGTAACATCCACCCCGCCAAGGACTAAAGCAGCCTGGACGTGACCTTGGTAACTGGACAAAATTAAAAAAAGTCAGATTGATAGCTAGATGGACAGTGTAATTTCACTTGGAGAGGAAAGCTCTGAAACTCAACTTGAAAAGATGTTTCTTCAGAAGAGTCAATGCTGTAACAACTCTTGATTCTCTACCAGTATGGTACCGATGTAGTTGCAGTTGTGAGCTAACCATGTCTAATGAGAAAACACTTTTTACATTAGGTGGTTATACAATATTAAAGATGATAAAAAAATTACCACCAGCCATATGACAGAGGCCATGAGACTGCAAAAATAATAGGAAATCAAAAGTAAAAAACAGAAATATATTAAGAAAAGAAGTAGACAACAGTATGTAAAGGATCCCAACAGAGACCTGTTACTGCCTCAGTGTCAGCAGCAGTCCCTGCTCCACAGCAATATATGTTTGGTGCCATATAATGGATCTTCTCACAGTTTTTATCAGCAACTATGGGTCCTTCAGTGGCCCTTGTATCTGCTCCAAGGATGACACCATCCTGAAGATTTAATCAAAGATGAAGTAACGTTCAATCCAAAAACAAAAAGGATGAAATATTATCGTACTGTATATTTGGAAAAACCTCTATATTATAACATATTTTGCAAATAAGTCGTTAGGAAGGGAAAATTGTAAAATAGAATTGTCTAAAACTTCATTGAGAACAGGTGGGAGTGCAACAAAACTTAGAAACAAATTAATCATTAAGAACATGGAAGATGAATGATCCATTTCTTTCTTTTATGGGCTATTTAGTGAAGTGGTCGGTTGATTAAAAAAATGTTAGATTTCAAATTCTTTCAAATTCATGAATCATGATATACATATACTTGTAACCACTTTACTCCATGTGGCATACCAAGCACCAATATAAAGAAGGCTAATGAAAATATAAAATTCAACCTGCAATCAGAAATTGCACAATTAACTTTTAAATTTTCAGATGCACAAAAGTAAGCCCTCCTAGGTTTCAAGCTTAAACAAGTCTTTTGCTCTCCTTTAAAATAACGACCAGGTTCTGGAACCTAACGATGTATCTGATAGTGAGAGAAATGGTATTATGGAGAGTCATGGTTTCAGTAACTTAATTTACACAACTATGTAATACATGACCGTACCCAACTAAACACAAAAGCAACGGAAAACCTTATGCTACTACATAACCAATTTAGGAATAAGTAACAGCAAAAATGGCCAGATAAAATGATGATTCGATTACAAGAAAGCAATCATACCTGGAAAATTAAACCAACAATAGTAGTTCCCGTCTTCAGAAAAGATTGGGGTTTAAGACCCTTCTTTTCAAGCATATCATTTCTTCGGCAGAGGTCAAAATTAAATCCACCCTTGGGAGGAAGATCTAACACAGACTTAGTCATGATTAAAATTCAGTTTGACCTGCAAACGAAGTGACAAAGGATGCTCGTCAGGCCTGTCCGCCGGAAGATCAGACAAGCCCTAATTGCGGTGCAAGAGCTTCAACGAAAGCATTGCATCACATTATAAAAAAAATATACGCATTACCCAAAAAAAAAAAAAATCTTATGAAATGTTAAGAATGTATTCTCGTTCCACACTCAGTTCCTAGAATTGATCTATAAAAGCAAAAGGAATTGCAGAAACAAACAAAAAAAACAATAAGAAGAGCAGAAACGAAATTGCACCGTCAAAGATCTGGGTATGGCGTGGTTGGTGCCCTGCCGGTTTAGTACTGAAAAAAGTTGGAATTGAGAAGAGGTAAGCAAAACGGGATTGTATATATGATCCTATCAACGAGCCTACTGAGATTGTCGTGGGAAGAAAGAAAGCAAAAAAGCGATGTTTGCTTGCGCCTGGTTCCCAATTTTTTTTTTTTTTTTTTTTTTGAAATTCAAGGTTTAATTGGGGTGGGTAGGGGTGTCCAAAGTGTCGGTCCCGGCATTTTTATCTCAGGAATTTTTTGTCCCGGTCTCGAAAAACTGGGACCGAATCTAAAGGATCCGGGATCGGGATCGGTCACACACCTTGTGATCCCGATTCCGGTTTTTTTATTTTTTTTTAATTTTTTTCTTAAAAACTAAGTTATTATTTTATTTTTGTATTTTTTATCCCATAATTTAAGTTATCATCTGATAAAATGTGTATCACATATTTAGTTGGAGTTAAACTGTATATATCGTGATATTAATCCTACTATATAATGTATAAAAATAATAACAAAAATGATGAAGGTGATCATAATAATAATAATAAAATGTTATTCTTCAATTCTAGATTAATTTGTGTGATTATTATGGTCTTATTAGATGTTAAATAATTACTTTAAACATTAGATTATAGAAAATTTAACTAAAATAATAATATTTTTAAAATTTAATTTTTTCTTAAAAAAAAAACCTGGATTTCCCGGTTTGATTCCGGTCCCGCCCGGGATTACCGGGACCAAACCGGGACCGGGATGCATCCCGGCCAAAAACCGGGATCGGGATCGGGAGTGGTGGATCCCGGTCCCGATCCCAGATTTAAACACCCCTAGGGGTGGGCTTTACAACTGGCTTGTGTCTTTCCGAGTCGAATTGCAAACGCAGTCTGATTATATGAGCCCAAATTAAAATTATGTTTTGGACTTGCATTTAAATGGGAGCGATTGGATTATAACCATAAGTTATTGGTTCAAACTCATTGATGTGAGAACTTTATTGATGAACGATTTATAAGTATTTTTATAAGTACTATCTTCGGTCTTAATTATAAGACAAAGTTAACTTTTTTTTAAGAGATTAAGGAAGCTAAATAAGTTACTTAATCATATTATATGTTATGTATCCATAGATTATATATTAATTTATTAGTTAAATTAATTAGTTTGAAAAAAAAATAAAAATAAAAATACTCTAAAGTAATTTAATTAGCTTCCTTAATTTCTCCAAAAAAAGTCAACTTCATTTTATAATTAAGACCGGAGGGAGTACTCTTTAAACCCAGAGGCATGCCCTAACCTTAGTAACTCTCAGGACCGGACTAACCTAAACTTTTTTGTACCAAAAATAATGGGATTCACTCTCTTGTTTTTTAATCCATGTAGGGTATAATTGGGCTAAGTTATTTCCTCACAACATGGTGAACAAAAGTTTAAATTAGGGGTGTTCAAAGTGTCCCGATCATGGTTGTCCCAACCCGGTCCCGGACATTTTAACCCTGGAATTTCCCTTCCTGGCCGGGACCAGGATCACACCTTGTAATCCCTCTCCCATCCAGGTCCTGGTTTTTTTTTTTAAATTTGTTTCCTTAAAAAATAAGTTATTTTTTTATTTTTGTATTCTTTATCTCATAAATTAAGTTATCATTTGATAAAATGTATATCATATATTTAGTTAGAGTTAAATCGTATATATCGTGATACTAATTCTAACTATATAATATATAAAGATGATAACAAAAATGATGAATGTGATAATAATAATAATAATAATAATAATAATAATATGATATTATTCTTCAATTTTAGATCAATTTGTGTGATTTTTATAACCTTATTAGGTATTAAATAATTACTTTAAACATTGGATTACAGAAAATTTAAGTAATATAATAATATTATTAAAACCGGGAATTCCCGGCCCCAGTCACAGGAATTTCTGGTCCCGGTTATACCGGAACTTTCCCGGGACCAGGACCGGGAATATAATGACTTTCCACTCCCGGCTACCCCCGGGACGGGAACTGGGAATGGGTGATCTCGGTCTCATCCCGGGATTTGAACACCACTAGTTTAAATCCCCACTTAGAGAAGCGTATGACAATATATTGAATAGAACTACCTCCAATAAGAGAATGCTTGTGCCCAACCAAAATAAAATAAAAATCTAACACCCTAGTCTCTCCTAACATACCAAATCAATTTTGAATGCTCACTAAGAGATAGGGCTAGTAATGAGTCCCGGCTCAGCATGAGTTGCAGATTTACGGATGTAGCATTAAACTAACTCTATGATTTCACATTATTTTAGTAAATTTTCTTTGAATTTTATACACTTTTTGGTATATTTGTGCACATTTTGAATATTCAAAGATAGAAAAATGTGCGTTATGTTTTTTTTCCATTTTTTCTTAGTTTTGCATATTTTGGCTTTCATCTTTGTTCTTTTTTTTTTTTTTTTTTTGGCCATATTCATCTTTGTTCTTTATGAGCTTATAAATAGAGATGGAATATTATCATGTGTCATATTGTAGTGTAGGTAGAAGAGAGTCCGCTTTTGACAACCATAACAACGCTTGTAAGGTGATGTTTTGTTCTCTCTGTTTTTCTTTTATTGTAAGCAAAGCCCAGGGTATATATCCTACGAAAGCGAGTCAAAAAAAAAAAAAAAAAAACCATAAACTTTGTTTTGTCTGTCATCGTACTTTATAATTTTTAAAGTTAATTTAGTAGTGAGGAGCTATAAACTTAATTAACCCCTTAAATCCTTGTTGTGCATCAAAGGCTAGCTGGTTAAGTATATTAGCTTTATAATGTTTATTACTAATATCAATTGGGAGTGAAAATAATTTTTTTCACGTAAAAAATGAGAACTACAAATGTATGTGTGAAAGAGATAGGGTGAGATTTTAAGCATTGTTATCATAAAGGGGTCAAGGACTCAAATTTGAGACGCTATATACTTATACACTGAAAAGTTAAAAGCCTTTCCTCTAATGAAATGTTAATGTCCGAAATGGTAATGTCAACTTGTTGGATAATAAATGAGTTTTCTAAAACATCATTAATATAATATGTACCCTTGCTAGAAGCTCATCTTATAACTCAACTCTATTAAGTGAGTGTTTAGATGGGTGATTGGATTTGGAGGCCTAATTGTGCGATTGGAGCCCATAAGCAGTGATTAAAATATATGTATCGATTGAGATATATTTGATTTGGCTTATTTTGAATTGAGCTTGTGAGCTTATGAGTTGCTTATTCTAAAAGCCCCTAGGTCTGACTTGTAACTTATCACGGTGATTCAACTTTTACTAGGAGAGAGAGAAAGTGAGGTATGGAAAAGGGGCACGTGATATTTGGATAAGAGAGGAAAATGGAAGGGTAATGTGAGACAAAGAGAGAGACGGAAAAGAGAAAGATGATGCGAGGGAGAGAAATAGATAGGAAAAATATTTATATGTATTATTAATTTATATTTTTTTTGGTTTTAATATAAGATAAAGTTAACTTTTTAGAGATATTAAGAAAGCTAATTAAATTATTTTAAAATATTTATATTTATCTTTTTTTTTTCAAACTATTTTGTTCAACTTATAAATTGATATATAATCCAAATAAACTGACTTTGACGTTAATTTTCCACTATATTGTACGGGAGATATAATCTAATCAGTTATGTAATATTATTTTATTAAATTATATATTTTTTAATTGTCAAATTTCCTAACTTGGCTTTTTTAAATTTTTTATAATTTTTAATTTAATTTCACTCTTATTATTATCACAAAAGCACTTATACTACCATCAATCCAAACAAATTTCAATTTTAGAAAAACCATTTATACAACCGTCAATCTAAACATAAATTACATCACATAATCTGACTTTTATTAAAAATAAAATTGTAAAAGTCAAATTGTATAAAAGTCGCTTTTATCATCACTGTTCCAAACACACACACAAATGGTATTCCAACCCTGTTTTTTTCTGTCGCCTTCTTCTACCTCTGTTCCTCTGTATTTTCTGTTACTCCTCTGTACCGGATGTTCACTATATTGCCTGTAGCTCCGGAATCTTACCTATATATAGGCATCAATATATACACATAAAACTGTTGTATGCATTTCAATATGAAGTTTGATCAGCTTAGATTCAGTATTGATTCTGCTCTTCAATTTTATCTGTTCTTTTGTTTCTTTTGAGGTGTGTTCATAACAACATCATCACAGGGATTCCTTAATTGTACTCCCTTCGATTAAAAATGAGATAAAATTGATTTTCTTTGAGAAGATTAAGAAATAAAAATAAGTTATTTAATCATATCATTTATTGTGTATCTTTAGATTATACATCAACTTATTAGTCAAGTTAATTAATTTGAAAAAAAAAATATAAATACTCTAAGTTAATTTAATTAACTTTCTTAATTTCTCCAAAAAAATCAATTTTATTTTATATTTAGGACTAGTTGTAGTATTTCGGGGCGTCAAAAAAATAGCTAGTCGAATCTAATTTTTAACCAACAAGCTAATCATTTTTTCACCCCAACAAGATAATCATTTACTAAATCTAATTTTGCGGTATTATTCATCAATAATCATGCATTACTGAATGGCAATCGTATTAGCTGTTGGGCATCAATACTCTAAAATACTACTTCTAACTCATCATTAAGAAAGAAAATGGAGAAGGTTATTACATATGATATATATAATTATTGAAGTCACATTTCAAAATCAGTACCAAAACTCTATTCAAGGACACATACAGCATGCAACACAGTTATCGATCTGAATGTTTAGAATGAGCTGTAGAAACGTCAGAATTTAGCCACCAACGTCGCTTCCCCTAGCACATGCCCTTCTATCGCCTCCATAACCTTGTCCTTCGTCACCTATTATTCCATCCATTCCCACAAAAAACCACATCAGAAAAACACAAAAATCAAATCTCACAACTTTTTCCTCACAGGATCCATCATATATGCATGAAAGAACAATCACATATCAGATTTTGATCAAGAACATAAAACTTTTTAAGTAGTGTTTGAGATCCCTTAATTTTAGAAAATAAATCCTTATTACACAAGTTGAGATAAAACTCCTCCCACATATTTACCTCGTATCTCGTAAATCACGATTTATAATCACTTATTACCCAAAAATATGCTATTCCAAACAAACACTTAATATAAGTGAAAATTACTTAATTCTCTCGTGAAAAAGAAAAATTACTTAACAGTTAAGTCATACTAAATTGGTAAATTTGTTCAATTTTGCCTTCACATGTTAATGAGTATTTTTCATTTCTTTCTTCTTCTTTTACCTTTGATAGAAATAAAATTGTAACCATCTAATTTATTATTATAAAATTAGATATATAATAAGGACCAAAACCTTTTTTTTCCAAACTAAGCCTATAATAGAACGGGAGTTATAGCAAAACTGCTACTCACCTTTGAATGGGACGAGACTTAGTTGATTAATTTTAGAAAAATTAATGAAATTAAATAAATTATATGTTATGTATCATTAAATTACATATCAATTTATAAGTCAAGTAAATTAATTTAAAAAAAAAAAATAAATATAAATATTTTAAAATAATTTATTTAATTTTCTTAATCTCTCTAAACAGAGTCATCTACATCTTATATTAACCTTGTAGTGATTTTCTGGCAGATGGGTTCTCATTCTGAAATCTCAAGTATTTGATTTAATTAATAGACAAAAAATATCATAAAAGAGAAATAAATGTCAAGATGTCTTGATTGAAAACTAATATTCATATATCTTCCCCGAATTAGTAATTATAACTTTGCAAGTGAGCTAGATTGACAATCTATCTTAAAAATTAATCTTTTTTATATATGCAATATTTATTAATCATTATTAAATATATATATATATATATATTTAAATTTATGAGAAAGTAAATGAGGATATAGAGTTACTGACAAAACAAATGAGGAGATATAATTTATTTATTATCATATTTTTTCAAACGGCTTTTCATAAAATTTTCCCAAAGGGAATGTATAATTTTTTAAAAGAGAAAGTGGGTTAAGTGGATTTCTTTAAAAAAAACCATCGGTTAAAAAGGTCCATATAAACTACTATTTCGAATAAAATATAAAATAAATATACCCAAAAATAAAATAACAGACAACGAAGAAGTTAGAAAAGTTGAAGACAAGAAAACGGACCTGGCTTCCCTCTGTTGCCATGTCCGCCCGTTCCCCCCCCCCCTTTTTTTAATTACAACGTTTTAACGTAGTTTTGAGAGAAGGATGGGGTTAAACCTTTTTTTTATATCTAAAAAAATGGTATTTAGTATTTTAAAATATTTTTTTTGGATGTATTTAGTATCTTAAAATATTTTTTAAGTAGCATGCAGTATCTTAAAATAATTTTTAGTGCTTTTAATTGCTTAAAATATTTTTTCAATGGTACCCAATATGTTAGCAGACTGATTGCAATTTTACCCTTAATATATTTTTTTAGCTCCAAAAATTACTTTAAAATATTAGGTTCTACTGGAAAAATATTTTAGAGTGGGTGGAATTTAATAAACTAGTATCCTAAGTTTTGGGTGCTCGGTACTACTCAGAAAAATACATTAACAATAAAATTGTAGTCAGTCTTCTAAGACACTAAGGATAACTGAAAAAAAAATGAAAGGGTTAAAAATACCAAAAATATTTTAAAGTAATTTTGGGAGCTGAAAAGATACATTAAGGATAAAATTGTAATCAGTCTGTTAAGACATTTGATATAACTGAAAAAATATTTTAAGCTGTTAAAAGCACTAAAAATTATTTTAGGATATTGCATGTACTTAAAAAATATTTTAAGATACTAAATACATCCAAAAAAATATTTCAAAATACTAGATACAATTTTTTTAGACATAACAAAAAAATTCAACCCCATCCTTCTCTTAAAACTACACCAAAACAGTGTAGTTTTAAGAAAAGGATGAGTTTGAACTTTTTTTTATATATATATATACCTAAAACAATGATATTTAGTATTTTAAAATATTTTTTGAATGTATTTAATATCTTAAATATTTTTTAGAATAAAATACTCTGATCACTCTCCTGTTTTGCCTTAATTATACAGACATTTTCTCTATTTTAAAAACATAAACTTAAGTCCAAACCGTTAGCTCCATTAAGAATATTTTAAAAATATATTTTTTAATTAAATTTTATATAAAAATAAAATTTATTTACTATTTTACCTTTAATAGTAAATCCATAATTGTATTTAACAGTTTGTAGATTTTAAGGGAGAAAAAATACAAGTTGCAAGAATAATCATGGAGAAGACAGCTGAAACAAATCATGAAAACAAAAAGGTACCAAGTTTATGAAGTTTTCATTTAAACCGATTAAACAATATGAATCGCATATCTCGTAGTCTTTTATTCCTCATAAAACGAACCACTGTGCGTGAAATATAAATATACAATTGTCCACTATAAAGGTAGCATGAAAAAGGCATTTATTGTGGTTTTTATTTTTTGAAAAAATTGTTCTTTGATTGGGTTATTGATTCAATGGGATAATCGGTTCAATTATATATAGAAGAAATATATATTTTTAGTCATTCAAGAAAACTAAAAATAAACAAATTTCGATTTGTAAGTCGAAAAATTAAAATTATAAATTTTATAATCTCAAAATTAATAAGTTTTTATTATATTAGAAAGTTATAAAATTTATTATGCATAAATTTTTATTGGTCCATATATATATATGTGCGCCCGCATTTTTAAATAATTCTAATATTGAAGAGGAATATTTTGGCTAAAAAAATTTTAAAAGTTAAATTTAACGGTCAACTAACTGTTTGAGTATATGGAAATAAAATCTAAAAACATAAAGGAGATTTGTATAACATACATTTTAATTTTAAGGGAGGTGTATATAAGTTTTTAATATAGAGGAGAGGTTTATGTAATTAAGGTAAAACAGATGGGTGATTAGAGTATTTTACTTTATTTTTTAAGTAGCATGCAGTATTATAAAATAATTTTTAGTGTTTTTAATAACTTAAAATATTTTTTCAATATATCCAGTATGTTAGTAGACTGATTATAATTTTACCCTTAATGTATTTTTTCAACTCCAAAAATTACTTTAAAATATTAGGTTCTACTGAAAAAAATATTTTAGAGTGGATAAAAATTAATAAATTAATATCCTAAGTTTTGGGTGTTTGTTATTACTAAGAAAAATACATTAACAATAAAATTATAATCAATCTTCTAAGACATTGAGTACAACTGAAAAAAAAAATTTAAAGGGCTAAAAATAACAAAAATATTTTAAAATAATTTTTAGAATTGAAAGAATATATTAAGGATAAAATTATAATTAACATACTAAAACAGTGTATAAAGTATAAACAGTTAAAAATACTAAAAATTATTTAAAAAAAAGAAGTTGCTGTGACCTCGCAGCGAAGGAAGCCAGGTCCAAAGAAGACCACTTGTGTGTCTCTTAATCCGGTGAAGTCTAGCGCAGCCCCATTTCCTCTCACCGCCAAAGCTCGCAATCGCTCATAAGTCATAATCTATTCCATACACTACGGCCACTAAATGAGCGTATCGATGTGCCCTCTAGATCTTTGATGAAAATCCTCACTGAGCATTGGCATTATATTGTTAACTCGCTGATCACATGATACCGGGAAAAAAAAAAGACTTCATTGTTTATTCTCATTGCTGTTTTCCACTATTATTTTACACCTCATCACTTACATGTCATGTGTGCAGAGGAAAACAGGGTGAAAAGGAAAAAGACAAACAAAGAAGATCAAGCTTTCATGGTGAATGCAATTAAGAAGACTCTGTATCTGACTCTGAAGAACAATTAGACGGTAAGTAATGGCATGTACACATTGGATCATGAATCGCCTTCTTCATACTAATGTCAGGATTGGAACAGAAAACACAGTACTTCCCTCGAAAGTTTAGGTAATCGAAATTGCAATCTTCATTGCGGTAATCTTTCTCAACTGCCATGTCTGATTTATGTTCTTCAGTATCATCCTCTGTTTCATGAACCCTCGTTGGAGTAAAAACCAAGTCAATCTTAGTAAGAATCAATAGAAGAATTTTGTCAATTTTGTTGCTGCTCCAGCTTCTCCCTTTGTCCCAAAACATCAAGAGCGCAACGATCAATCCTGATCCAACCCCAAAACCCACTCCTGTGAATACAAACTGCCAATCAAATTCAACTCCTGAATCTGCATATACAACACTTGTGGAAGGATTTGTTGAAATGCTGCTCTCATCTTTTCTACACTTTTTAGGTAAAGGAGCCCCACATAATCCTTGATTACTATCGAAAGAAGATGCATCAAATGTTTGAAGCTGTGTGCCTAAAGGGATACTTCCCACTAAATGATTACATGAGAGGTTCAAAACTGAAAGGAAAGACAAATTTGAAAGTTGTTGTGGGATCTCTCCAGTAAAAGAGTTGTTTGAAAGGTCCAAAGACTCAAGTTGTCGCAGTTTACCTATGGATGATGGCACATGGCCTGAGAGATAATTATTTGATAGGTTGAGGCCATAGAGTGCTGTAAAATCCATCATTTGTTCTGGTATTGATCCTTCAATATGATTTGATGAGAAGTCAATGGACGTGAAGACCGGTAGAATTTTAGTCAAGTTCATTTCCAAACCTTTCATGGTAACTATCACTTGATCCTGATAATTCAATTGGCCAAATTCAAAGAAGTTAAAATGGATCTGAATTGCATTTGATGCTTTTTTATTTTCATCAAGCATCATTGCCTTCCAAGTCAGAAAACATTCTCCTGGTAGCGTTCCATTAAAACTGTTGAAAGATAGATCAACAATTTGAAGCATCTTCCAAATCTTTCTCTTCATATTTGGACACCCGATAGGACCATGAAAATTGTTTCTTCGCAAAACCATGACCCGGAGAGTAGGTATTGTCTTCAACAAGCATGGAAACCCATCATCTATCTTGTTATTTCCAATGTCTAACACCTCTAATGTGGTGCAATTGGGCAGAGACTTTGGAATTGGCCCTTGTAAATTATTACTACTAAGATCGAGAGTCCTTAGAGCACAAGCTTGAAAAGTATCAGGAATATTGCCACAAAGATTGTTTTTTCCTAAATTCAATACCCCAAGAGTCTCCATTGTTGCTAGACACTCTGGAATCACCCCGCTGAAGTTGTTGTAGGAAAGATCAAGCACTTGAAGATTTGAAGCATTGCAAATGGAAACAGGAATTCTTTCATAAAGAGCATTGTGCGACAGAGAAAGAAAAATTGTGAAAGACATGTAGTTACCAATGTCATTGGGAATAATAGAGCTGAAATTATTGAGGGAATAATCCAAATAAGAGGCGAATGGAGGAAAGGCTGGAAGTGTGCCTTGAAGGTAGTTGTCATGTAGGTCAAGCACAACCAAATTACTGTGAGAGCTAAGATTATATCGGATTATTTCTCTCTCATGAAGTGAATTGTGAGAAAGATTTAATTGACTAAGATAGCCAAGCTCCCAAATCCAGTAGGGTATTTTTTCTGCAATTTCATTATTCGAGAGGTCTAGATTAGTTAATCTGGACAGATTTCTTAAGAAACTTGGGAATCGTCTCAAATTGCAAGATGCCAACTTTACACTGGTCATCATGTTGGGAAATGACAACCCGTTATCATTCTTAACATTTGTATCAATTAACAAGTTGTTGTTTGAAAGATCTAATGTTGTTAGATTTTGAAGCCTCTCACACATATCCAGCCGTATTGTGCCATTGAACTTGTTCGAAGACAGTTGGAGGACCTTAAGTCCTCTAAGACTAAAAATAAATTTAGGAATAGGCCCTTCTAAATAGTTACTGCTCAAATCAAGAACTTGTAACATGGAGAAAGAGACATTTGAAATTGCATCCAACTGACCTTGAAAGTGATTGTTGAAAAGCTGTATGCTTTGTAGAGATGGGTGTGAAAACAAGGACATGGGAATGCTCCCATTTAAGCTATTGTTCTGTAAATCAATGGTGACTAGTTTATCAAGGCCTTTGAAATGCGCTGATGATATCCCTCCCCGTAATTTATTGTCCGATAGGTCTATATGAGTAAGCTTCTTAGCCATACCAAATGGTGGGATTGGACCTGTGAAGTAATTGAATGACAAATCCAAATAAGTAAGCTCAGTAAGATTTGACATTGAATCTGGAAGTGTTCCGTTAAATTGGCATCCGGATATATCTAACCTAGACAGCCGATGTAAGTTGCCTATGGAATTCGGTAATGCTCCAGAGAAATTTGTAATGCTTAGAATCAGTGTCTGGAGTGATACGTTCTGTGGGAAGTCTAGCAGAAAACCTTGAAGACCATCATTGTATGATAGATCAAGAGAAGTGAGTGATTGTACCTGGAAGATCTTATTTGGAAACGTACCACTCAAATTACAAGAACTGAGATCCAGTTGTATCAGATTTGAGAAGTTAGTAAAGAAATCTGGCACTGGAGCTGATAAATAGTTGAGATCCAAACGAATTATGGAGAGATTTTGAAGAATTTCTAGGGAGGAATCAATGGGGCCTGATAGGTTGCAACTTGACATGCTTAGTACCTGTAGATGAGGTAGAAAAGACGATAAAGCATGACCCCATTCATTTCCTCTGAGCGCTATATTAATGCCATCCAGATATAGTTCTCTAACTTCGCTGAGATTCTGAACAAGCTGCACCAGATTCGGATTCTCAAGTTTTAAAGCTGATTCTGCTAAATAATAAGAAGTAGACAGATCAAGAATGGTTAAACTCGTGAGCTGCGCAATTTCCATCGGTATCTGCTCCACAAAACCAGCATTTGACAAATTAAGAGAAGTTAAGCTCTTCAAATCTTTAATTCCGGATGGAATCACAGAACTGAAGTTATTGAAAGCCAAATTCAAATGCTTGAGATATTGGAGATTAAACAGAGTATTAGAATTGTCAAGTCCACCAGATATTGATTCCTCACTCAGGTTCAGGCCAGCAACATGTCCCTCCTCATCCCAACTTACGCCTCTCCACTCATTGCAGGGGCTGCTTTCATACCAGAACACCAACTTGCTGGAATTAATAGGGTTGAATTTGAGGTTTTTCTTCAACTGAAGTAACAAAAGTTTCTGGTCTTCAAGACAGTGAACAGAATACCCAGAAACCAGAGAGAATTTGAAACTAATACATGACCAATAATAACAGAAAAAGAAGGGAAGCCATAAAAGTAATGATATTCTCATTGGATTTGGAGTGTAATGTGAGAAAGACTCATACAACTGAAGACTGGAGCAGTAAAGAAACAAGTGGTGGCTTCAGGGAGTTCAAAACCATGAACGTGAACTCTCAGATAAATGAGAGGGCAAAAGACAGACGCTGAGAAGAAAAGGCACACAGGGGCTGATTCAGTAGCTTGCAGTAATAATAGGAGGGGAAGGTCGTATTCCCTTTAGGAGACTAGTGAGGCGGCGTCAGAGTAAACTCAAAAAAGTCCAAGTCTTTGTTTGTTGGCAAATAAAGCTAATAAAGTTCGAAGAAAATGCAAAGAAAATAAGCAATGTCTCAATTGAAGACTAATGGCTGCTGCAAAAGCATTCCACGCGTTTGCGTGTTGAACTTTTTGGCTGCTTGTGACTGTGTTGTTGCAATCTTAGAGCAGTCACAGCGTTTTGAGAAATGCAATTATGGAGTGACGTGAACGATTTGGATGAAGCAACGATGAGCGTGCCTAACGTTGAAAATTCAGCATAAAACCGTTGTAAAGACAAAGACAAATGTAGATATATGCCTCTTTTTTAGTCTTTCCTCTTCATGGAGTGATTGAAAGTTGTACTTGTAACCTATGTCTTTGTTTTTTGTCAACTCTTTTATAATTTTATTACTCTTTAACTGTAATTTTTATAATAAAAAGCCTGTATTGGCAATTTCATAATACACTTCGGTGCACAATGAGCACTATCGGAATGTGGAACATATTTTTAAACCATTTTTTTAGATGACATATTTATCAAACGGTCAATATTAGTTTACTTAACCAGCCGTAGCATTTTACACTATTTTAAATACTTTATGTGTATGTTTATACCTAAAAAAGTTTAAGGTGTTAATTTGGTTGCCCTAGTAGAATACTTTGAGTAGATTTGTATCATAACTATTTCATGCTGTTACTTATTTCTATGCCGTGACCGTAGGACCTTTTGCTAAAAAAAAGAAAAAGAAATGAAGATGACTCTGAATAAAACTAAAATATCTGGGTACAATAATTGAATTGAATGCAGGTATATGGCTATTTCTTTTCAGAAAAATATGTTGAAGGAAGCATAAGATCAACAACATCATCACTCAATGACAAACTCTGAGAAAACTGACATATCAATAACACCAGCTTAATAGTTTAGGGACAATATTACATATTCATAGAAAATAAATACGATTCATATATCTCATTACCAAAAGCATCAAACATGTCATCAACTGTATTAAATTCAAATTATTACAACATATGTAAATTCTCATTTCATGATCTTCATTTGTCTCCCTCATTGATCAAGCTGCCCATATTTGGATATGCCACGCACTCCAGATGATTAACTTCATCTAAAATTTACCACAATAAAAACAATTACATAATTAATACCATTGAAAAAAATACTCGGTAACAACGAGGATGAATAATAATAATAATAATAATACCTTCAGAGAAAATCAGAAACCTGTACCAGTACCACTATTAAGTTTGGACTACTATTCACAATTTGTTTTTAGTAATTAAAAAAAAAAGTTTTCTCGGTTCAATTATGATGGGCAAATAATGCTAAGAAACATCTCTCTCAGGGGGGGGGGGGGGGGGGTTATATCATACATAGAGCTTTTCTCTACATGAAGCAGGTTCAATTCTTGCGAGCGTTTCATAAAAAAAAAAAAAAAATCTTGCGAGCTAACACCAACATGCTTACATATTTACTTCCTTCTATTCTTAACATAAGATTTAGTTAATTTTTTTAGAAAAATTTAAAAAACTAAATAAATTAATTAATCATAACATATATCGTATACTATTTGATTATATATTATCATTTCATAAGTCAAAAAAATTAGTTTAGTATAAAAAAGATAAATATCAATACTTTAAACTAATTTATTAAGTTTTTTTAATCTCTCCAAAAAAAATTAATTGGGTCTTATATTAAGCACCGGAGATAGTATTAAATGAATAAAATTTTATGAAATACATCTTCACAACTTTCTCTTAAAAATTCATACATAATTCGAAGTTCTTAAACTATAAATAGAATATAAAGGCAAAAAAGATATAAATAGAATATTTACCAAGTTGAGCTCCGCTATATGAGTTTATATCTTAATCTTAGATTAAATCGTATACGATATATTAACATATGTTCTTGTGAGATCTTCAATCAAAACGCGATTTCATTTGCATAATAATCAAAATTATATATGATATCATCTCATTATTACGTACAGTTGTTCTTAATGACAAAGATAGAAAGCCTATGTAAGATAAAAATATTATGTGAGAAACTACATGAAAAAAAAAAAAGCAACACAAAACACAAAATAAAGGTGATCAAATAACACCATAATATGTAAATTACACATGGTACTTAGACCTGGATCGGAAACCAGCTAGTAAACCAGTCGGGTCCAGTATTTTATATTTTTAAAAAAAATCATTTTTTATAATTTTTCTTTAGAATTTCATATTAATAATAATAAAATCTTCAATTTTTCACCAATTTAATCTCGGGTTAGCTTCAATTTGAATCCGGTCTGACCCACTAATCCTTAACCTAGTACTCCGGGCGGTTCAGTGGCCGGTCTGGGTTTAACTACCTTAAAATTACATGGTTGGATAAATGGAAATATAATCTTAAAAATAAAAAGGAGGTTTATGTTTTACAACCTCTTTTGTCAAAGAAGGCAGACAATGGACAATAACGAGTTAACGACTTAAGACCATAAATGGGATAGAACACGCGGCTTTTTACCTAGAAAAGCTTTGATGCTACTAAATTACAAGTTTATTGGAAATTATGCAATTTTTTATTTCAGGAAAGATTTGCATAAGTTCAAAAGATAGATAAGAGATTTATATAATTAAGATAAAATACAGAATACTTCAATGTATTTAAAAAAATCAATTCATGCAAGTAATTAAGAGTCTGTTTATTTTTGTTTTCTGTTTTTTTTTCCAAAACAGTTTTATAAAATTGTTTTTAAAAATAAATTTTAAAAAAAAAATCTATTTGAATAGTTGTTTTAAAAAACTATGGTTTTGAAGTGATGTGGCGGCAACCGTCATCGGTGATGACGTGGCGGTGGTAGTCGTTAGAAGTATTCTATCAATAGTGATTATGTAATGGCCTCAAAAAGTAAAAAATAGAACAACAAAAATAAGAAAACACATAAAAACTGTTTTTATTTTTTTAGTTTTTAAACACAATTTTATATTTTTTGTTTTTAAAAACAACTCATTAAAAAAAATTTTAGTATAAAATCAAACAAGTCTTAGACCCTGCAAAGTAAAGCCAACACAAAAGATAAAATCAAGGTTATCAAATATAACACCAGAAAAATGAAACAATAATGTTCATATAAGTTTTACCTCTTTTATCCGCAGTGTGCGTGATTAGTATGTTGAACAAAGCCCATTTCTTAATGGCTCCAACGCAGAACTGGAATCCATTGCCCTGCACGTCTCTGATAATCAACATATATTTGAGGAAAGATGCTACAGAGAATGAAGTCCACATATTTCCAGTAGCTTATCCTCCACCGCTTCCAGAAGAAAAGAGGCCCAATAATAATTCCTAGGCCCAATATCACTCCGACTTCCAAACCCATAATAAACTCAAAATCATTTGCATGGTGATTTCCAGATGATGGCGGCACACTTGTCGAAGGCTTTGGTGAAATTCTCTCATCTTTGCTACAGATTTCAGGTAAAGGAGGCCCACATAATCCTTGATTACTAACGAAAGAAGTTGCCTCAAATGATTGAAGCTGTGTACCTGTAGGGATCTTTCCCACCAAATGATTGTGGGAGAGGTTCAAATATGAGAGGAAAGACAAACTTGCAAGTTGTGATGGAATCTCTCAGGAAAAAGAGTTGTTTGACAGGTCCAAGGACTCAAGCTGTTGCAATTTTAGTACGGATGATGGGATTTTACCAGTGAGATTATTATTTGACAAGTTAAGCCCATGGAGTGCTGTAAAATCCATCATCTCTTGTGGTATTGGCTCTTCAATATAATTGGATGAGAAGTTAATGGACGTGAATATAGTTAGAATTTTGGTTAAGGTCATTTCCTGACCTTTTATAGTAACTATCACTCGATCCTGATAATTCAATTGGCTAAATCCAAAGAAGTTAAAGTTGATCTGATTTGCCTCTGATGCTGTTTGATTTTTATCAAGCATCATTGCCTTCCAAGTTGGAAAACATTCCCCTGGCAGCGTCCCACTAAAATTGTTGAAAGCTAGATCAACAATTTGAAGCATCTTCCAAATCATTCTCTTCATATTTGGACACCCAATACGACCATGAAAATTGTTTCTTCGCAAAACCATGACCTGGAGTGTAGGTATTGTCTTCAACGAGCACGGAAACTCATCATTTATCTTGTTATTTCCAATGTCTAACACCTGTAATGTGGTGCAATGGGACAGAGACTTTGGAATTGGCCCTTGCAAATTATTACTACTAAGATCGAGAGTCCTTAAAGGACATGAAGCTTGAAAAGTATTAGGAATATTGCCACTAAGATTATTTTTTCCTAAATTCAATACGCCAATAGTCTCACTTTTTGCTAGACAATGTGGAATCACCCCACTGAATTTGTTGTTGGAAAGATCAAGCACTTGAAGATATGAAGCATTGCAGATGGAAACGGGGATTCTTTCATAAAGGGCATTGTGCGATAGAGAGAGAAAAATTGTGAAAGACAGATAGTTACCAATGTCAAGGGGAATAACAGAGATGAATTTGTTGTGTGAATAATCCACATAAGAGGCGAATGGAGGAAATGCCGGAAGTGTGCCTTGGAGGCAGTTGTCATGTAGGTCAAGCACAAACAAATTAGTAGAGATTAAAGTTTCTGTGGTTCTTTCTATCTCCCTAATTGAATTGTGAGAAAGATTTAATTGACTAAGATAGTCAAGTTCCCAAATCCACTTGGGTATTTTTTCTGCAATTCCGTTGTTTGAGAGGTCTAGATAGGTTAATTTGGACATATTTTTCAGGAAACCTGGGAATTGTCTCAAATTGCAAGATGCCAACATCAAACTAGTCATGTTGGGAAAGGACAACCGGTTTGCATTCCTTGCATTTGCATCAATAGACAAGTTGTTGTTTGAAAGACCTAATGTAGTCAGATTTTGAGATCTCTCAAACTTATCCAGTCGTAGTGTGCCATTGAACTTGTTCGAAGACAGTTGGAGGACTTTAAGCCCTTTGAGATGAAAAATAAATTCAGGAATAGGTCCTCTTAAATAGTTACTACTTAAATCAAGAACTTGTAAAGCGAAGGAAGGGACATTTGAAATTGCATCCGACTGACCTTGAGAGAGGTGGTTGTTGGAGAATTGTATACTTTGTAGCAATGGAAGCCAAAAAAGAGACATGGGAATGCCCCCATGGAGGGAATTGTTCTGCAAATTGATGCTAACTAGCTTTTCAAGGCCTTTGAAATGAGCTGATGCAACTCCACCGTTTAATTTATTATGAGATATATCTATGTGAGTAAGTTTCTTGGCCATACCAAATGATGGGATTGAACCAGTGAAGTTGTTAAATGATAAATCCAGGCAAGTGAGCTCAGTAAGATTTGACATTGAATCTGGCAGTGTTCCATTAAACTGGCATTTAGATATTTCTAATCTAGACAGCTGCCGTAAGTTGCTTATGGAATCTGGCAATGCTCCAGAGAAATTTGTCAGGCTTAGAATCAATGTCTTGAGAGATCTATTCTGTGGAAAGTATGGCAGGGAACCTTGAAGACCATCATTATATGACAGATCAAGAGTAGTGAGTGACTGTAGCTGGAAGATCTGATTTGGAAACCGACCTCTTAAATTACAAGAACTGAGATCCAGATTAGTAAGACTTGAGAATTCAGCAAAGAAACTTGGCACTGCGGCTGACAAATTGTTCTGATCCAGACGAATTATAGAGATATTTTGAAGCTTATTTAGTGAGGAATGGATGGGGCCTGACAAGTTGCAACTTGACATGCTTAGTACCTGTAGATGAGGTAGAAAAGACGACAAAGCACGACCCCATTCATTTCCATTTAATGCTATATTAATGCCATCTAGATATAGTTCTCTGACTTCTTCACTGAGAGTTTGAACAAGCTTCTCCAGATTTGGATTCTCAAGTTTCAAAGCTGATTCTGCTAAATAATAAGAAGTAGACAGATCAAGAATGGTTAACCTTGTGAGCTGAGCAATCTCCATTGGTATCTGGTCCACAAAGCCTGCACTTGACAAATTCAAAGAAGTTAAGTTCTTCAAATCTTTGATGCTAGATGGAATTGCAGAATTGAAGTTGTTGACAGCCAAATTCAAATGCCTGAGATACTGGAGACTGAACAGAGTACTAGAATTGTCAAGTCCACCAGATATTGATTCCTCACTCAGGTCCAGACCAGTAACATGTCCCTCCTCATCCCAAGTTACGCCTCTCCACTCACTGCAAGGGCTGCTTTCATTCCAGAACACCAATTTGCTGGAATCTGTAGAGTTGAATTTAAGGTTTTTCTTCAACTGAAGGAGCAAAAATTTCTGGTTTTCAAGACAGTGAACAGAATACCCAGAAACCAGAGAGAAGTTGAAACTAATACATGCCCAATAATAACAGAAAAGGAAGGGAAGCCATAAAAGTAGTGATATTCTCATTGGATTTGGAGTGTACAGTGAGAAAGACTCATACAACTGAAGACTGGAGCAGTAAAGAAACAAGTGGTGGCTTCAGGGAGTTCACAACCATGAACATGAACTCTCAGATAAATGAGAGCGCAAAATAAAGATGCTGAGAAGAAAAGGCACGGAGAGGCTGATTCAGTGGCCTTCAGTAATAATAGGAGGGGAAGGTCGTTTTCCCTTTAGGAGAAGAGTGAGGCTGCGTCAGAGTAAACACAGAAAAGTCCAAGTCTCTGTTTGTGGGCAAATAAAGCTAATAAAGTTCAAAGAAAATGCAAAGAAAATAAGCAATGTCTCAATTGAAGACTACTGGCTGCTGCAAAAGCATTCCACGCGTTTGCGTGTTGAACTTTTTGGCTGCTTGTGATTGTGTTGTTGCAACTAGGGGTGTGCGGAAAAATTTGGGATCGGGAGATTTTTTTGGGGATTGGAATTAGGAATGAGATTTCTTGATCCCGATTTTCTTCTGATCCCAAATATATATAAATATATATTTATTATGTACAATTTTTTAAAATATTTAAGAAAGTAAGACCAAATGTAAAATAAAAAGTGAAAATCTCTAACACCCTCAATATAATATCTATTTTTTAGTTTATTTAATTAATTTTATTTATTATTTATTAAATAATTCTAATTTTTTATTCTTATCTTTATGCTTTTTGTAGCTAAATCGATAACTTTAAGCATGTATTAAACTAATAATATATTTTTATTGAACTAATTTAATACAATATGATATTAAATAAATTATATATTTTTACTAAACTAAAAAAACACAATAAAAAATTTAATATATGAATTTTTTTTTAAAAAAAGAAATCCAGGATCGGGAATTTCTTGATCCCGATCCCAAAACGTGGGACAAAAAATTTTTCGGATAAAAAATAAAAATAATTCCCAAATCCTTCTTGGGATCCGTCCCATCCCGAACACCCTAATTGCAATCTAGAGCATTCACAGCGTTTTGAGAAGTGCAATTATGGAGTGACGTGAACGATTTGGATGAAGCAACGATGAGCGTACCTAGCGTTGAAAATTCCGCATAAGACCGTTGTAAAGACAAGGACAAATATAGACATCAACTAAATACTTTAGATACAATGCTACAGATTCATAGGAAAAAAAATACGATTCATATATCTCGACCACCAAAAGCATCAAACACGTCATCAACCGTATTAAATTCAAATTATTACAGCATATGTAAATTCACATTTCATGATCTTCATTTGTCTCCCTCATTGATCAAGCTGCCTATATTTGGATATGCCACGCACTCCAGATGATTAACTTCATCTAAAATTTACGACAAATAAAAACAATTACATAATTAATACCATTGACAAAAAATACTTGGTAACAACGAGGATAATTAATCATAATAATAACTATTATATATAGATTTTCTCTACATGAAGCAGCTTCCATTCTTGCGAGCGAACACAAACATGCTTACATATTTATTAAATAAAAGAAAATTTTCTCAAATACATCCTCACAACTTTCTCTTAAAAATGCATACATAATTCGAAGTTCTTAAACTATAAATGGAATCTAGAGACAAACAAGATATAAAATATTTACCAAGTTGAGCTCCAATATATGAGTTTATATCTTATTCTTAGATTAAATCGTATACGATATATTAACATATGTTCTTGTGAGATCTTCAATCAAAACACGATTTCATTTGCATAAAACTCACAATTATATATGATTACATCTCATCATTACGTGCAGTCGTTCTTAATCACAAAGATGCAAAGCCTATGTAAGATAAAAATATTATGTGAGAATTACGTGAAAAAAACCAACACAAAAGACAAAATAAAGGTTATCAAATAACACCAGAAAAACGTAAATTACATGGTTGCATAAATGGAAATATAATCTTAAAAAAAGAAGGGAGATTTATATTATAAAATGAAAAATCATGGTCGTCCCCAAAAAAACCACCCCCCACACTAGCTCTGGGAATTTGGGCTGGCCTGTTTATTGCTGGCCAGATGGGATGAGTTGGTGTAACCCACCCCTTCACAAACTGGTGTTTCTTTTTTTTAAAAAAAATTATTTCACTCCTTTTTTTTTTAATTCTCACTCCTTTTCTCTTTCACCCACTTACATGACATTTATTTTCTAAGTCAATTTCATTCTTAATTTTCTTTTTTTTTTCCATCAACTCATATTATAAAAACATATAAACATATTTCTTTTAAATTTAATAATAGTAGAGTAAATAAATATAATATGAAAATACAAGTGTCAAATAAAAAGTATGAGGAAGTAATTAAACACAACATCAAAGGAAAGATGATTAGGATATTTATAAAAAAACTAAAAAAAAAAATTAGAGGGCCAAACTGTGGCCTGAAGCGGGAAAGGCTGCACTTGATGGGCTGGGCCCAACCTGTTTTACCGGCTATACCCACAACCACCAAACAACCAAAGAAAAGAAGCCAACAAAAAAGATAAAATCAAGGTTATCAAATATAACACCAGAAAAATGAAACAATAATGTTTATATAAGTTTTTCCACTTTTATACCCAGTGTGCGTGATTAGTATGTTGAACAAAGCTCATTCCTTGATGTCTCCAAAGATAAAATCAAGGTTATCAAATATAACACCAGAAAAATGAAACATTCCAGTATCCGATCCTCCACTACTTCCAAAGAAAAGTGGCCCAATAATAATTCTTAGGCCCAATCTCACTCCGACATAGTAAACTGAAAGTCATTTGCATGGTGATTTCCAGATGTTGGTGGCGGCCCATTATTTGAAATTTGGGCCAAAGGAGGTCCATAAAGACCATCATTGTCTTGGAAGGAAGATGCCTCAAATGATTGAACCTGTGTGCCTGTAAGGATCCTTCCAAGTTCAACGACTCAAACTGTTTCAGATTCCCTATGGATGACGGAATGTGGCTTGAGAAATTATTATTTGACACGTTGAGCCCATAGAGTACTGTAAATTCCACTATCTCTTTTGGTATTTACCCTTAAATTTGATTGGATGAGAAGTCAATAGACGTGAAGACACTTAAAAGTTTTGTCAAGGTCATTTCCTGACCTTTCATAGAAGATAAACTTGACACGATTTGCGTTTGATGTTATTTGATTTTGATCAAGAGTCATTGCCTTCAAAACGTTCGATTAAAATTGTTGGAAGTTAGATCAACAATTTGAAGCATCTCCCAAACCATTCTCTTCATATTTGGACACCCAATAGGACCATGGAAATTGTTTCTTCTCAAAACCATGACCTGGAGTGTGGGTATTGTCTTCAACATGCACAGAAACTCATCGTCTATCTTGTTATTTCCAATGTCTAACACCTCTAATGTGGTGCAAAGGGATAGAAGTAATGATATTGCCCAATAATAACAGAAAAAGAAGGAAATTAAAGCCATAGAAGTAATGATATTTTCATTGGACGTTGGAGTACACTGAGCTTAAGGCTCATACAAGTCAAGACTGAAGCAGTGATCGAAGATTGGACATGAATTCTCAGGCCTGTGCTTTCAGCTTTTACCTGTCCAAAAAACGATAAGTGATCATTTTGGTGTTGATCATTTTGGCAGTGTGACTGAGTTGCTGCAATTTTAGAGCGTTCACAACGCAGCGATTTCGGAATGCATTCATATATAGTTTTGATACTGAATAAGGCCGTTGTGAACAGAAGGTAAATATAAATGTCTTTTTTCCTCTGCATCTAGTTCTGGTATGTATTTTATAATTTTACTGCTATTATATAACAGTAACTGTTTTTGGCACAAAGTAAGTAATGGCAAGACGCTTCGTTGCACAATGGGCGTAGAGACAAATTGCAGTTTTACAATGTATTAGGATGAAAGGTCTTAAAGACAGAAAAAAGAATTGATATATATATATATATATATATTATATGATCTCCATTATGTTTTTTTTCTTACCTTTGTGTGTATTTCAACATGAGAATTCACGCTTAAATGATCATACCCACCCTTTACCAACGACGCTAAGGAAAATCATAGCATGTCCATGACTTCTACGGTTTTTTTCTTTTTTTATTCTTAATAAATATTTATACCGGTTGTCAAATTTTTTTCACGAATGTCATTTTCTTTGAATTATTTAGTAGATCTCTGTCCTTTTTTAATTTTGTCTCTTACAAAAATTCCAGCATCTTGATATGGCTTCACTCAACCAAATACTCTCCCCGGTCCTTTATACAAAATATATTTGTCTAATTTGATTAAATTAAGGAAGTTAGTTAAATTAATTGATATGATATGTATTTTCTAAAACACCTAGTCATCTTCCTTAATGCCCTCTTTTCTCTCCTCCTAGATTATTATTAAGGGAGTATGAATTGGGGTAAATTAGAAAAAGATTGTCAAATATGAAAACTATGTCTTATATTGAAGATTAAGATCAACACCCTAAATATATTCTATATTAAATTATGCATGAGTATTGATTAAGAAACAATGAAAACAAATGTATTCAAAGAAATAGCATGGAATAAATGAGAAGGAATAAATCTCATCCATGTACAAAATGAATAGCGTCATAGGAAGAAGGCAGCAATAATGGTTTAAAGTTTTTTTTTTTTTTTGATGAATACATACAAACAAAACAAAAACATGAAACAAAAACTGAAAACTACCCTGCACTCAAATCCTCATGCAACATAGATCTAATACACTCTGGCGGATCATGAAACCATATCAGTCCCGTAGACACTCTCAGAGATTCCTTAGCTAGAGCGTCAGCGACAATATTTGATTTGCGTCCACACCATTCTGTGGATACCTCCCAATCTCTATCCAATATCTGCCGAATTTGCCCCAGAAGTTCAGATTCCAAGTGTTCCTCTTCCTAGCCTCCTGCCAACAGCTCCAACACCTGCAAGCAATCAGATTCCACGACTACTCTCCTCCACCCTGCATCCCATGCCATCTTAATCCCCAGCAGTAATGCCCAAACTTCAGCGTTCAGGCTGTTCCCACGACCCAATCCACACATAAATCCCATTAGTGGTACACCTTCATGATTCCTCACAATCCCTCCACACCCAGCAGTACCAGTAACCTGACTAAATGCACCATCCACATTCACCTTGATCCATCCAACATACGGAGGCTTCCATATATTTGATTCTTCCCTGTCGAGACGTGTTTGGCATAAATTAACATCAGCCCATCTCGTCTGAGCTCTTACTTGAGCTAATATCTGCATAACTCCCGACCTTCTACAATAATGGTTTAAAGTTACTGGGGATTAAGGGAAGTATGGCAATGCATTGAAAAAGCTTTTTGTCTCATATCAATTGTGTATCCGCAATTGTTTATGAGGAATATTATGGTCTTCTGTCCCTGTCTCACCATTGTAGATACCTCTTGTGCAGTCATATGCAAAAAGCATTTTGAAATAACACAAAACGAAACACCTGAATCAAAATGTTCATAACCTTCACTTATAAACTCAAGTCTTACAGTTGAAATGGATTTTAATGATGGAACCAGAATGAGACCAACCTGAAAGCTTCCATCACAACTTGTTGTGCCTTCAGTGATGCGCCCCCTGTTGGCCCTCAATTTTGAGGCATTTTTCAAAAATTTTTTTCATAATTCTTTTAATCATTAGATTCTATATGAAATGAGTAAGATGGTAAAAAATGGAGTTATTTTCAATTTTTTATGATTTTTTGAAAATTCAAGACTCTAAATGAAAAAGAGACTACATAGTTTTGAAGTTTTAAATCTTTTAAAAATAATAAAAAATTGTAAATAACTCTATTTTTTTATTCATAAGATATCGAAATGTCACTAATTTTATATAGGATCTAATAATCAAAGGAACTATGAAAAAACATTTGGGAAGTGCCCCAAAATTGAGGGGGCAGCAGGCACCCTGCCTTTTAGCAACCACTACTATAAAAAAGTAAAGCTGTGGCGCTTATAATTGTATTAACTGTGGCGCTAGAGAAGTGCCACATATTTAGATGCCACTAAAAAAAGCTGTGGCGCTTGGAAGCGCCACAACATTTTAAAATTTTTTTTTTAAAAAAATACCCTCCTGTGGCGCTTGTTTGAGGAAGTGCCACAGGAGGGGGGCCTCCTGTGGCGCTTGCTCAAGCAAGCGCCACAGTAGGGGGGCCCTACTGTGGCGCTTGCTTGAGCAAGCGCCACAGGAGGTCCCCCTCCTGTGGCGCTTGCTCTAGCAAGCGCCACAATAGGGTCCTTTTTTTTTTCTTTCTTCTTCTTCTTCTTCTTTTTTTTTCTGTGGCTCTTTTTTATGCTTCCTGATTGTGAAATTTTATATAAAATGAGTGGATTTCGTGTTTATCATCTCCACAAATTGTCAATCTTTCTATTTTATATTTCAACCTATTATATATATATATATATATATATAATTTTCATATTTAAAATTCAAGTTCCCCAACAATAATGTTCTTACATTAATACTCTCCAAAGCTAACATAAAAAATATCACAATACAAGAACTTGATATGTGAACACAGTACATCAACAACTAATTAAGTAAATTAAAAGATTACTAAAAAACGCAAGCTTGTCGGCAAAAAAATTTAAACAAAGCAAAAAGGCAAACGAAACAAGCTAGGTTTTCATTCTTTCCTATTAAATTAGGAACAAAAAGGTAAACGTTATATTACGGTTTATCTTGACTAAAACAAAAAATTTAAACAAAGCAAGCTAGAATGAAATAGTCTTCTTCTTACAAATCTATTAATTGACCAGCGCAGGGAGTGGGAGACCACGCACGTTGGTGATGCTAGCTTGAGTGACGAGTGAGCGTGTGGGTGTGTTTTTTAGTGTGAAGATGATAGGAAATGGAGGGAGGGGGTCGACGGATCCACTAAGAAGATGAGAAAGGGAAAGTAGTTTAATGGAGGAGAGAGTAGTTAAATAATTAAAGTGGAGTAGTAGTCAAAAAGAGAAGGAATGGGGGGCGGACACAAAACCACTACGCGGGAAATGAAATAATTGTGGTAAAAAAGAGAAGTTGAATTTTTTTTTTTTTTTTTAAAAAAAGTGGGCAATTGTGGCGCCTAAATAATTAGGCGCCACAATTGCCTCTCTTCAGCTGTGGCGCCTAAGCATTAGGCGCCACAGCTGATCAACACATTAGTATGTGTGGCGCCTATTTAATTAGGCGCCACACATGCCCACATTTAAAAAAAAAAAAAATTTCAATGCTGCAGCTGTGGCGCTTGGTGGGTTAGGCGCCACAGCTGCTTTTATGGCCCCAAATGTGGCGCCTGCCCCTTCTCAATTGAGGCACTTAATCTATTAGGGGCCACAGCTGGTACCGAAAATTAAAAAAAAAAATTATAGAGGTAAAAAAAAAAAAAAAGAGAAGCTGTGACATTTGTTTAAAGAAGTGCCACAAAATGTGCGCCACCTTTTACCCTTTTTGTAGTAGTGAACGCTTGGGATCGCTCGTTTATCTTGCAATTTTTTATTGGAAACCAGAACCAATAGACAAAGCATTCTCTCGGTCTGTTAATATTTGGATCCAAGTTTTTGGTCTGGCCGTTGATATATTATTGGTCAGAGCCTGTTGCTAAAATACTTGGAAACTCCATAGGAAAAAGAACTTACACTGTTTCATAAACAGGGGTCGCTAGTTACAGAAGAGAGTATTAGAATAACTAATATCAGTTGATTAGTAGTCTTTGTTATGAATTAGTTTGTACACGTCAGCACTCTCGTTAGTCTAAGCCTCTGGCTATAACAATAAGTATAGGCATCTTGAACCATCCACTCTTCTAAGTGATTCATAGAGGCGTGTCTAGTTTATGATATTGTGTATGGAGGCCTTATTATTTTATATGGTTCTTTTCTAGTTTATTGACCGATTTTCTCCAAATAATATGTACTTTTACATGCTGTATCATGTTTCTTTAATGTGAAATTTCTTTTTCATAAAAAAAATCTATAAAATTAAATACCCATCTCTACATTAAACCACGTTAGTGTTGTCACGTGCAGTGCAAGTCCATTTTGAGTGTAGTGGCATTTTGATTTTTTTGTCACAAGCTCGGCTACAGTGTGATGAACGGTGGGCAATGAACAGTATTCCGCTACAGTGTACTCTTCCTCCTTTTCTGTCCAGCCAGTGTCTCTGGTTCCAGTCAAGAAGATGAAAAACAGAGGATATCAACGGCACACCGAAGTTCCTTCCGTCCTCACTCCGATGGCCGATGATGGAGAAGAAGATGAACGAAGATTCTCTCTCTCTCTCACGCCTGCTTCGCTCCCTCTGGTTTTTCGATAGATGAAGATGACTGCAGTTTTTCCCTGCGCCTGTCCTCTGTTTCGTTTTTTTTTAGGTTCCTTTTTCCCCTTGGCTTCTCTTTTCTTTCTTTCTTTAGTCCATTAGGTCTTCCTTTCCCTTTTTGCAAAACGGCGTCGCAGCTGATCTAATTCATTCCTTCTCATTTGCGCCCCACATGCTCTCCTAATTAGATAAAATAATGGAAAAATCTTAAATAAATACCATTTAAAAATGTAAAATCCTAAAAAGTCTATTAACACTTTATTAAAACATAGAGGTACTAAGTACTAAATTGAGTTTTTCAAGTTTTGACACATTTACCATTTTATCTCTCAAATTTTTTAAAAATAATAATGGTGCCCCCGCCGGAGCACCACCGCCAGCCGGCCGCCGCCGCCCCGGTGACCGGCCGACCGGGACCCCTAACGGCCAGAGCTCTGGTCTCCGATGATAGGAGCTCCAGCCGGTGGAAATTTTTTTGATGGGGAGGGGTTATTTTTTTTTGAAAACAATTTATAAAGAAATGTCAAGGGGTGGGATCGAACCCATCCCACCCCTTTAGAAAAGAAGTTTGATGGCCACTGGGCGACCAAATCTTCTTTGATATATATATATATGCATTATTAAATATATATAATATAATTAAATGTGTAGTAGCTTTGACAAAGTCAGTAATTACATTGACAAATTCAATAATGGAAAGAACAAAATTCGTAATGGTATGGACAAAACCATTTGCTGATGAACCTTAACTTGCATGTTTTCATCAGCATTTTTGCACAAAACATTTTTATCAAAATCATTATAATTCTTGTCAAAATCATTACTAAACTTGTCAAAAAAGGGTATTAGAGTAACTAATATCAGTTGATTAGTAACTAATATATGTCAAAGGTAGTACAATATTAATATCATCGCTCAATGAAGTATTAAAAAACTGACTTATCAACAACGCCAACGTAATAATTCAAGTACAATACAGAGTACTCATAGAAAAATATGACTCATGCATCTCATCAAAAGCATCAAATATTTAAACTGTATTAAATTCAAATGATTACAACATAAAATTCACATTTCATGATCTTCATTCGTTTCCCTTGTTGATCAAGCTGCCCATATTTAGATATGCCACTACAGAGGATAACTTCATCTGAAATTTACTACAATAAAAACAATTACTTAGTTAATACCATTGAAAATTACTTAGTAACAACGAGGATAATTATTAATAAAAAAGCCTTCAAAGAAAATCAGAAACCTGGACCAATAATGAAGGGCCAATATTGCTAAGAAACATCCCTAAAATACACGCACACACACACTGAGAGGGTCGAGGGGCGGAAAAAAATGCCTCCATTGATTTCTTTCTCTATTAAATATCTTCACCATTAGATTAAGTTTTAATGGTTGAGATATAATATTATATTAATATTTTTATATAGTATTAAATCCTCACTATTGAAACTTTATCCAATGATGGAGATATTCAATAGAGAGAAATCAATGAAGACATTCATTTCCGATTTAGAAGGGTTATATATAGCTTTTCTCTACTTGAAGGTTTAATTCTTGCGAGCGCACACAAGTATGCTTACATATGACAATGGGCGCCACTCAAAGAACTGAAGAAGTAATGTGTGAACAGATATTTAATTATAAAATAAAAGAATTTTTTTCTGAAAATATATCCTCACAACTTTCTCTTTAAATAATGCATACATAATTCAAAATTTTTGAACTATAAATACAATTTAAAGGCAAAAAAGATTAAATAGAATGTTACCAAATTAAGCTCCAATATATATATGTGCGTTTATATCTTAGCTTAAAGCGTATACCATATATTAAATATGTTATGTTCTCGTGAGATGTTCAAAATTCTAACACGACTTCATTTGCATAAAACTCAAAATTATATAATATCATCTCGTCACTATGTACAGTCATTTAAACCGATTAGTTAGGAATTAAAAAAAAAGGATTAGAATCAAAAGGGGGGCATTTAAATAAATTAAACAATGTGACTGAATAGACAATTATATGGTTGGATAAATGGGCGCATATAGGTGTGCATGCAATTTTAAAAATTATAGGAAGGTTTATGCTACACAACTTCTCTTATTAAAAAGGACAGACAGTAATAACAAATCGAGACTATATAGTTGACAAATGGGATCGAACATGTGACATTTTATTTAGAGGGACTATTATGCCGCAAGTTATAATAAATTCATTGGCTGTTATGCAATTTTTTTTTTTTTTGGTAAAGAATCCTATAAGTTTTTAATATAGAGGAGAAATTTGTGTAACAAAGATTAAATATAGAATATTTCAGTGTACTTGACTTAAAAAATCAATTCTTGTAATTTACCAAGACTCTATAAAGTTGTTGAGAATTGATCACGATTAGCAAAAATATTCTGCACCGTCTCTCTCTCATGCACACACGTGAGCATAAATGTATTATGAACAAAACATATACTGACATTTCCAACAACCAAAGAAAAAAAAAAAAAGCCAACACAGAGGATAAAATCAAGCAAGGTTATAAAATAACACCAGTGTATCGGAACAATGTATGTTCATAGAAGGTTTACCTCATTTGATAGACAGTGTGAGTGGTTAAGTAGTATGTTGAACAAAGCCCATTTCCTAATGGCTCCAACGTAGAACTGGGATCCATTGCCCCTCATGTCTTTGATAATCAACATATATTTGAGGAAAGATGCTACAGAGAATGAAGTCCACACATTTCCAGTATCTGATCCTCCACCGCCTCCAGAAGAAAAGAGGCGCAATAATAATTCCTAAGCCGAAAACCACTCCCAATTCCAAACCTTCGATAAGCTCAAAATCAATTGCGTGGTTATTGGCAGATGTTGGGGGCGGCATTAGCACTTGTGGCCCATTGTTTGGACTTTGGGTCAAAGGAGGTCCATAAAGACCATCATTGCCTTGGAAGGAAGATGCCTCAAATGATTGAAGCTGTGTACCTGTAGGGATCTTTCCCACCAAATGATTATGGGACAACTCCACAAATGAAAGGAATGACAAACTTGCAAGTCCTGTTGGAATCTCTCCTGACAAAGAGTTTCCTGACAAAGAGTTTTTTGACAGGTCAAACGACTCAAGTTGTTGCAATTTCCATATGGATGATGGAATGTGGCCTGACAGATTATTATTTGACAGGTTGAGCACATGGAGTGCGGTAAAATCCATCATCTCTTTTGGTATTGAGCCTTCAATTTGATTGGATGAGAAGTCAATAGACGTGAAGACACTTAGAATTTTGGTCAAGGTCATTTCTTTACCTTTCATAGTAACCATCACTTGATCTTGATAATTTTTTGAGAAATATTTATAGAAGATAAAGTCGATATGGTTTGCCTTTGATGTTGTTTGATTTTTGTCAAGAATCATTGCCTTCAAAGTGGGAAAGAATTCTCCTGGTAGCGTTCCATTAAAATTGTTGAAAGCTAGATCAACAAGTTGAAGCATCTCCCAAATCATTCTCTTCATTTTTGGACACCCAATAGGACCATGGAAATTGTTTCTTCGCAAAACCATGACACGGAGTTTTGGTATTGTCTTCAACAAGCATGGAAACCGATCGTGTATCTTGTTATTTCCAATGTCTAACACCTCTAATGCGGTGCAATGGGACAGAGATCTTGGAATTGGCCCTTGTAAATTATTACTACTAAGATCGAGAGTCTGAAGAGTACATAAAGCTTGAAAAGCATCAGGAATATTGCCACTAAGATTGTTCTTTCCTAAATTCAATACCCCCAGAGACTCACTAATTGCTAGACAATGTGGAAACCCCCCGCTGAAGTTGTTGTAGGAAAGATCAAGCACTTGAAGATTTGAAGCATTATAGCAGATGGAAACATGGATTCTTCCATAAATAGCATTGTGCGATAGAGAAAGAAAAACTGTGTTAGACATATAGTTTCCAATGTCAGAGGGAATAACAGAGCTGAATTTATTGTATGAAAAATCCAAATAAGAGGCTAATAGAGGAAATGCTGGAAGTTTGCCTTGGAGGCGGTTGTCATGTAGGTCAAGCACTTTCAAATTACCATGAGAGCTAAAATTATGTGGGATTCTTTCTCTCTCTTGAAGTAAGTTGTGAGAAAGATTTAATGCAACAAGATTGCTAAGCTCCCAAATCCAGTAGGGTATTTTTTCTGCAATTTCATTGTTTGAGAGGTCTAAAATGACTAGTTCGGATAGATTTCTCAAGAAATGTGGGAATTGTCTCAACTTGCAAGATGCCAAATTTACACTCTCCAAGCGGGGAAAGGATAACTGTTTAGCATTCTTAACATTGGCATCAATTGACAAGTTGTTGTTTGAAAGATCCAATAGAATTAGATTTTGAAGTCTCTCAAACAAATCTAGTTGTATTGTGCCATTGAACTTGTTTGAAGACAATATGAGGAACTCAAGCCCTCTAAGATGAAAAATAAATTGAGGAATAGGCCCTTGTAAAGAGTTACTGCTCAAACCAAGCATTTGTAACATGGACGAAGAGACATTTGAAATTGTATCAAACTCTTGAAAACAGTTGTCGGAAAGATCTATGTATTGTAGCAATGGAAGTGAAAACAAAGACATAGGAACGCTCCCATTCAGGGAATTGTTCTGCACACTGAAAAAGACTAGCTTTACAAGGCCTTTGAAATGTGCTGATGATATTCCACCACTTAATTTATTATGAGATAATCTTATATAAGTAAGCTTCTTTGCCATACCAAATGGTCGAATTGGACCTATGAAGGAGTTATATGATAAGTCCATGTAAGTAAGCTCAGTGAGATTTGACATGGAATTTGGCAGTGTTCCATTAAATTGGCACGAATCTATTTCTAATCTAGACAGCCGCCGTAAGTTGCTTATGGAATTTGGTAATGCTCCTGAGAAATTTGTATGATGTAGAATCAATGTCTGGAGAGAACCGATTTGTGGGAAGTCTGGCAGGGAACCTTGAAGATGACTGTTGATTGATAGATCAAGAGCAGTGAGTGTCTGTACTTGGAAGATCTTATCTGGAAAACTACCATGCAAATTACAAGAATTGAGATACAGTTGGGTTAGATTTGAGAATTTAGCAAAGAAATCTGGCACTGGAGCTGACAAAGGGTTGAGATACAAACGAATTATAGAGAGATTTTGAAGCAACTGTAGGGAGGAATCAATGGGGCCTGATAGGTTGCAACCAGACATGCTTAGTACCTGTAGATGAGGCAGAGAAGACGACAAAGCAAGACCCCAATCATTTCCCTTGAGCGCTATATTAATGCCATCTAGATATAGTTCTCTAACTTCACTGAGGTTCTGAACAAGTTTCATCAGATTTGGATTTTCAAGTTTCAGAGCTGATTCTCCTAAATCATGAGGATATTCTCCAAAATCATAAGGAGTAGACAGATCAAGAATCGCTAACCTTGTGAGCTGAGCAATCTCCATTGGTATCTGGCCCACAAAACCAGCATTTGACAAATTAAGAGAAGTTAAGCTCTTCAAAACTTTGATTCTGGATGGAATCATAGAATTGAAGTTATTGATAGCCAAATTCAAATGCTTGAGATATTGGAGGCTGAACAGAGTACTGGAATTTTCTAGTCCTCCCGAGATTGATTCCTCACTGAGGTCTAGACCAGCAACATGTCCCTCCGCATCCCATGTTACGCCTCTCCATTCACTGCAAGGGCTGCTTTCATTCCAGAACAACAATTTGCTGGAATCAATAGGGTTGAATTTGAGGGTTTTCTTCAATTGAAGTAACCAAAGTTTCTGGTCTTCAAGACAGTGGACAGAATTCCCAGAAACCAGAGAGACGTTGAGACAAAGACATGCCCAATAATGACAGAAAAAGAAGGGAAGCCATAAAGCTAATGATATTTTCATTGGACGTTGGGGTATACTGTTCTTAAGGCTCATACAACTGAAGACTGAAGCAGCGAAGAGACTAGTGGTGGATTCTGAGGGTTCAAGACCATGAACATGAATTCTGGGGCCTGAGCTTTCAGCTTTTACCTGTCCAAAAACCGAGTTGGGTATGGCTGGTAAAGACGCATGGGAGCGCAGAAGAAAGACAGAAAAAAAGGCACATATTCCGACCCGTTGACTAGTGAGTCAGCGTCAGAGTAAACTCAAAAAAATCCGAGTCGCTGGTTGTTGGGAAAGGCCGAAAGGAAGCTAATAAAGTTGGAAGAAAACGCAGAGAAAATAATGGTGTCTCAGTTGAAGACTACTGACTGCTACAGAAACAGTCCACGCGTCTTGAAAATGCAATCATAGAGTGACGGAAACCATACCACTTTAATTTTATTTATAAATATTTTTTATTAAAAATTTTAATTTTATTTATAAATCCAATTTTAAGGTAGGAGATACATTTTGTTCCTTTTTATCTCTGTTAATTATAATAAAAAAAATAGAATTTATTCATATTGACTTTTAAAACTAATTATAGATAAGAATGAAATTGAAAATTTAGTTAATAATTAATAAGTTAGTTAATTTTTCTTGATTATATGAAAATTAATTAAAAAAAATTTATAAATAGAACCAGAAGATACTGCATAAGACCGTTGTGAACGGAAGGCAATAATATAGGTGGACGCCTCTCTTCCTCGTCGAGTACTCCTTGGATGTCTTTTTCAATCGTATTATTTTAAGGGTAACTGTTTCTTTTATATTATCATCCCCCGTATTACGGTATGGCGGTCTCTCCCAATATAAATGATGCCTCTACAAAATAATGGTAATTTTATCCTCCTAAAAATATACATCGTTGCACAATGAGCTTAACATTATGAGAAAAATGGCAGTTTTATTAAGATGAAGCACTCCAAGATCTTTATTTTATTTTATAAAGTGTTTTTACACTCCACTAACTTTGACAACATTAATTTTATTAAGGGATAATTTTGACCGTACAATTTTAATTCATTGACAAAAATATCTTAAATGATAATATTTTAATGCACTCATTCTTAATTTTAAAAACTAAACATAATATATCAGTATTTAAAATTGTAATATCAACATTTTTTTTGTTAATAAAACTATCGGTGTTAATTAGAGTTAGAAGATTGAAATAACAATTTATAAAATTAAAAAAAAAATACATCGAATTAAAATCTTGTATTAAAGTAGAGGACAAAAAAACTCTTTGTTAATACAATTGATACTCACATATAATTTAAATGTTATGATAAAGATATACTCGTACCATTGATGGATGAGTGATGATATATGGAATAGGATTAAGACCAACCTGGAAGCTTGCATTACCAATGCAATCAATGACTCGTTTCTCAGGAACAGCTTGTGCATAGCCAAGTGTGGCAACAACAGACCATCCAATTGATCCATACTGCATCTGGAACTCATACCTGTTTGGTAGTTAGTCCCCTGTCTCAGCAATAACAGTAGTTTCAGTATTGGCGAAAAGAAAACAGTAGTTTCAGTAAACATCTTTTGAATATCTTCGAACAGAGCTAAATTTATCAAAAGAGGAATCCAAATAAGAGGCGGATGGAGGAATTGCCAGAAGGGTGCCTTGAAGATATAGTCGGGAATACGGGTCTATAGGGCCGGCCCTTCACGGGTTTAGGTTTAAACAGGTCTAAACTCATTTTAATTTAAATAAAATTCACTTTCAAATTTTATAATTTATTTATTATTTTACTTTAAATTGAGATATATTATTTTTAAAACTCATAAATTTCTAGTTAAAATAATTATCTAATATCCAAATTAACCTTTTTTTTTAAGTTTAAATGAATAAATCATTGTAGAAAACCAAATAAATCAAGTCATTTAATAAGTGTTAGCTTGTTAATAATACTCTATTAGGTAATTAGGTGTCTCTTGTAACATCCTTAAATTTTTTAGGCTTACAGTCAGTTGTAGCCTAAGTTTTATTTAGATAAGAGTATATAATGAATTAATAATTTAAAAGAAGCATCAAGTTTTAAATATTAGTGAATACAAAAAAGGCGCACGCGCACACACACAAATGAAATACGTCATTAAAATAATTATTTTAAATATATGGGAATATGTGTGTATCTTATATATATATATTAAAAACAAGAAAGGGTGTTGCTAATAATTTGAATAACACTATTATTATTTTTATTTTTATTTTCTTTAAAAAATTATTATTTTAATGGGATCAAACCCTAACCCTATCCCTATAAAATCTCCATTTCTTTCTTATTCCTATCACTTTAGGCGTTGCTCACAGTCCAGACTCCGAAGATATTCTTATTCTCCGATTTATTTTTTTCTCTTTGTAGCGCCCGGAATTTTGAAAAACATGGAGTCGCCACCAAAATTTTAGAAAACAGGATAACTTTGGAAACCTTTTTAAAATGGAAACTGGTCTTCAAAAACCATTTAGGGTTCGGGAGTCGATTGTGTGGGGAAGGTGTTAGGCACCCCACAACACCCATTCATAAGAATGGTTACCCTAAGTTAATTATTTAAAAATAGTATGGCCTTTAATTTAATTATAATTACCCAAAAAAAAAAAGGAGAATACTTACAAAAATAAATGAAATGAAAACTAAAGAAGAGGAAAAAAAAGAACGCTTATTTACAATAAGGAAAAAATATACTTATTTAAAAAAATATTTATTTACAATAAGAAAATAAGAAAAAATATTTTTATTTACAAAATTGGACTTGATCTAGGATGAAAACCTAGGGCCTACGTACCCTTTAGAGGGATCAAAGCCCACGTAGTTCGGGGGTAGAAAAGCGTGTCACTTGGTTGGTGATTTTTAGAAAAATGTTTATTTAATTTATTTGAGAAAAATATCTATTTTTTGTTGGGTTTGTGTTTTTTACTTTTTTTTCAAAAACGTTTTTTTTTTATTTTCTTGTAACAGAGAGTTTTTCCATTTTATTTTCATTTATCAAAATGTGTCAAAATATTTTTTTTTCTTTTTTTTTTGAAAGAGGACCTAAGAAAGGGATTAAGAAAAAAAGGAAAAGTAACGCAAGTTAAACAAAAAAGAAGTCAAAAGTCAGGAGATTTATGCGTACCTTTTATTCTTTGAATCCGCTACAATAAGAGATAGGGTGATAGAACCACATAATAAACAAGAGGCAAGTACAATTATATTATCTATATTTATTAAGCATAACACCTAATATCATAAGAAAATAAGACAGCACATACCTCTTGCCTATGTATGAGATAATTCAGTTGGACAATAAAATGCAAATCCACAAGACTACAATGAGCTAAATCACGTCCAGCAACATCATAATACAAAGTAAAGCAATGTAATGCATATTGGATAAAGTCATAGTGCATGAATGATGAAGTAAGCATGAACCAAGGGATATTAGATGAGAGAGAAAAAAACGAGATGTAAAAGTGAAATCAAAGAAAAGGATGAAAACTCAACCACAGATCTTATCTCCTTGCTCTCCCAAAATTCTTTGTCCCCCTTGCTTCAACCCTTGCACTCCTATTTATAGTCTCAAGGTAGGGTTTTCTTCATAAATGCTCCCTTTTTTATTTTATTTTTCGTTTTTTTGATTTTTTTGTATTTTATGTTAAGAACTACCTAACTTAACCCAATCACCATCAATGGAGATTTTTTTTTATTTTCGTTTTTTTTTATTTTTTTGTATTTTCTATTGATAAAACTTCCTAACTTGACCTAATTACCATTAGTGGAGATTTTTTCATTTTTAATCTTTTTTTCATTATTCTCCCCACAAGTAACTTCCTAATTTAAACCTATCAACATAAATGAGATTTTTTTTTTTTCGTTTTTTTTTATTTATTATTTTCCCTTAATGAATGACAATGCCAATCATATCAATTAAGGGATTTATTTTAATTTTCGTTTTTTTTAAATTTTTCCCTTTCAATGATGATTGCCTATTTAGACACTGATCATCATCAATAGGAGGATTTCCTTATTTTTTCTTATTTTCGTTTTTTTTTTAATTTTTTCTTTCAATGATGATTGCCAATCTGGACACCAATCATTATCAATTATTTTTGTATTTTTTAGTGGGGCCCGGACAAAATAGGATGTTCACACTCTTGCTTGTGTCTTGGCCCCATGCCTGTATTTTTCCATTGCTTTTTATTGTAGCATGTCTTATCTTCTTATCTTTTCAACTCCCCTCCCATAGTGTGAGTGTTTACACCTTACCAGAACCTACAAACTTTTCGGCTTCTCTTGGGTAAGTGCATTTATTTCAACAATCACTACCCAACTCCTCCTCTCAACTTCACTGTGCGACTGTGCAATAGTATGTGTCGATTATATATATATATATATACTCTATATATCTAAATAATTTTCACACCCACTTTATTCTTTGCCTCAAGGAACGAAAAACCGGACCGGGCAATGAACCGGTCACAGCACAGGTTCAAGGGTTAATGGGTCAACTGGGGTTTAACCGGTAGTTGAACCGGTCATATTAAAATATTATAATTTATTAGTGATAATATATATTAATATATTTTTAAACTTCTATAAATAAAAATAAATATTTTTAGAAAAAAAATGTTTAAAATCTATTAGTATTAGTTATAATACCTATACTTATGCAAAGATATCTCATTTTCTATAATTATTATATCTTTTTAAATAATCTTTTTCATTATTTTCTTCATTTTTTTAGATTTGTTCTTTCTTTATCTATTTTTCTCTTCATTTTAGTCTTCAACTTTCCATTTTGCCCTCAAAAAACACAAAATAAAAATTTAGAAAATAAAAAAAAAAAAAGAAAGAAAGAAACCGGGTCAACCGGTTGGACCACCGGTTTTGACTGGTCCAACCGGTCTGATCGGTTTACTGATCAAACCGGACCGGACCAGGGACTGATTTCCGGTTTAACCGGTCGAACCGACCGGTCTGGTCCGGTTTTTTATACCCTGCTTTGCCTTGAATATGCATCACTTGCCTTCGTTGAAAAAAAAAAAAAAACTATTGTTTAATGATTTAAGATTCTAACTTTTCTGGCATTTAGTTGTTAAAAAAAAAACTCATTCATCCTTATGTGCAGTGCGTGTGTGTACATGTATATTGTGCTTATATTGACTCACTTCACACTTCTTTATATTTTCTTTTTATTTTGTCTTTATCTCCTTATAGTTTTCTTTTTCACCGTGACTACCTCTATATATAGATACCTTCCCTTGAGAGACAAATTTTTCTTTACCAGCGTACACACATACACAAAGACTTTATGTTTAGATCTCATGCATCTGTATAATGATCTTTTTATTATTTCTATAAAAAAAATTAAACATAAAATTTAAAATGAATTTGTGGCAATTGATATATATATATATATTTATATAATATTAATTTTTAGATGGGAAGATTTAGCCTTTAGAGTGGTATTAGGGTAGTTTTGAGAAATATATTAATAGATATTCATGTTTGTGACTTTGTAGACTCTCATTGAGAGCTTTGGAGTATCTCTTTGTGAGATTACCTATGAGCTAGAGAGTAGCAGGTAACTCTGAATATTCTTCCATATACTTGTGAATTATGTATGATTGTAAATGTCTACCTTTTATTAAAAAAAATGGACTGAACTATGTGTATACGTGTATGTATTATAAATTCCCAAGTAAATAATGTTACAACTAAATTTATTTATAACTTATTTTATTCACATAATAAATAATTTAATTATAATTACTATATGGTTGGATTATTATTTCCTTTTAGGCATGTTTGAATATGTGATGATATTTTATACGAATGGAAGCATGATTTATTGTACCTTGTCTTTTAATTATATATTTTGGTTATGGAACATACTTGTCATGACAGATGCATTTGTGATGGGTTGGAGTAAAGAGGAATTTGTATGTTGGGATCTTTTACCACATGGTATGTCATTACTCGGTGCATAGTGGATGGTACTTGTTAGGGCCCCTTCTTCTATGTTTTCCTTTGGCTGGTATTGCATTGGAGCTGTGGGACATGTGACACCTCTTTAGTTGTGTTCTTTTAAGGAGGGGAGCCATGGTCCATACTTAAACTCCAAACCTTGGCCGGGTGTATCTTAAGGACTAGTGAGCTTGGGACAATCTAATCAAATGGATGAGTTCTTGTTGGACTATGTGTTAGCTTATGGCTCCAATCAGCGGAATAAGGATGGACGGTCACTACTACAAAATAACGATTTAGTGGCGTCTCTCCTATAACCCTTCTTTAAAGAAGCGCCATAGCAAACTTTTTTTTTTTTACAACCTTGGTCAACACTTCCACCAGAAAGCATCGGAAGAGGCAGTGCGCGTTGGCCGACGCTTGCCACACCAAGCACCGGCCAAGGCCCATCTTATTCTTTTTTTTTTTTGGTTATGCCCGTAGCTATTTCTGTTTTTTTGTTTTTTGGGTTTTATGCGCCTCCTCTGGCGCTTGCTCCACCAAGCGCCAGAGGAGGCAAAAGCTTTATTTTTATTTTTTGATTTCTGCCCAGTGGCTATTTCTTTTTTTTTTATGCGCCTCCTCCGCCCTTGCTGGGGCAGGCGCCGGCCTAGGCGCCGCCGCCTTGGCCGGCGCTTGCTCCACCAAGTGCTGAAGGAGGCAAAATCTTTATTTTTTATTTATTTATTTATTTTTATTTCTACCCAGTAGCTATTTCTTTTCTTTTTCTTTTTAAGGTTTTGGGCGCCTCCTCCAACAAGCAGAAAAAAGTCATTCCTAAACATGGAGTAAAAAATAATTGTAGTAACCAGTAGGAGTCAAAATTAATTAAAAAACAAAGATTTTCTAAAGATTTAAAGGAAGAAAAAAATTTAAGTCAAGTTCCTTGATTCATCATATCAAGTCCTCCAAAACCATGTGTCCTATTTATTTCAGCTAGATTTATAGTGAAATTATAATATTTCTAAAATATGACACATGTATCCTATTAATTTTTAAGCTTACAAATATAATTTTATTAATTGTTACTTATTTAATTTACTCAATGTCTTTTATATTTAATTTATTATTTAAAATTTTTTTTAAAAAAATTATGCTGGAAGGGCCTCCACGCATATATTAATATGCCTCCAATGGCACTTGCTGGAGCAAGCGCCATTGGAGGCAACAAACCCACCGACAACTTTAATTTTTAAGGTTTTTAATTTTTTTTCTTAAATTATAAAGCTAATACCTTTCCAAGGCTTCTATTTTTTTTTTTTTTTAAATTGGGAAGCTATGGCGCTTTGTGTCAAAGTGCCATAGTTTCTACCACTTGTATGACAAGGTGTTATGTAATTTTCATAGCCCACCATTTTTGTTTTCATTTTCATCTTCCCGCTTTTCCTCTAGCTCTTTCATTTCCCAGAACTCCGTTGCAGTATAAAACTTCCTCTCCTACCTGCTTTTTTTTCTTCTTATCTTGGCTTCCTTTAGAAACTCCCTAGCATGTAAATGTTTTTTTTTTTTGAACATTTGGTTCATTTTTTTTCAAGTTAAAATTTGTCATGAATCTCACATGTATATATGCTCATAACTTTGTTTCTAGGTATTTATTTGAAGCTTCAACCCAGTCTTCTTGAATTTCCTATACATTGTAATAACTTTTTTTAATTTTTGAGCTTACAAATATGATAATGCTTAGTTCAATCTTTCATAGAAGTAACATGTATGGCTCAAGTTTAAGCAACTTAAATGCTAGAGTTCTTTTATGCTTGATATATGAAGACGTAATACTAGAAAAGATACGTGCTATGTTATTTTATTTTGCTGTGGATTATATTGTAAATTAATGTGGATTTTGAATTTTAAACGGAGGTTTACATCAGAAAATAAAATAATTACAATTTTTTTTTTAAAAAAAGACTTCCTATGGCGCTTCTCCAGGGAAGTGCCATTGGAAGTCATTGACTTCCAAAGGCACTTCCCTAGAGAAGCGTCATAGGAAGTGCCAACTTCCTATTACGCTTTCCTGATAAAGAGCTATAGCTTTATACTTAAAAAAATTAAATAATCATGCTATGGCGCTTCCGTATATTCAAGAAGCGCCGTAGTTTGTTTTAATGGCACTGGAAGCTACGACGCTTCCTTAATGCCATAGTGTTCTTTGAATTAGGCGCCACAACTTGTGTTTTTTTTGTAGTAGTGGGTGATATAAGGGAGGTAACATCTTACATATTGCATAATTATACATTACATGTTGTAATAAAAATACAGATTGATATGATGATGTTTAAACTTGTTTTTGTCTTGTATGAGAATTGTGATATATATATATATATATATATGTAATCAGTTCCTTCTTTTTATCATATGTGATTTTCCTGTGCACGGTAGAAAACTTTCAGTAGTTACTTAGACTTGGAATCTCATCCCTATATATTAATACCTATGGGGTGAGACTTGAAGGCTCTTTTGTGCTCCTAGAGCTCATGTTATGTCATTTTTATTGCCATGACCCTAGGACTTCCGCATTTTATTTTGTTTTGTTGAAATATTTTGAGGATTGTATTTACCACTGAAATGTGGGCTTTATTTGAACTAATTTGTATTTTGATGGTTTGGATGTTGAACATCCTTATTGGTAATATTTGAAATATTTTGGTTAAGTATTTGATTGTTTAGATTTGAGGTATTACATTTTTGGTATCAAAGCCCAATGTTCCGTGGCTGTCTTATTGATTTTCTAATTGTTTCTTTAAACTTTTTAGAGGTCATGAAAAATTAAATACCATAACATGTGCACTTCCCTTTATTTAGATTTAGAATTTGTTTGGTTAGTTGTTTCTTACCTAGTGTCTTTGTGGTGTTTTTCATAGGAGAGGAAAAATGGGTTAACCCAGGATATTCACCTAATTGGTAATGGTAATTTTCTTGAAGATGATGCAATCTAGAAGCAGATAGTGTTAAGTTTTAGAAGGAAGATATGCTAGTGATATAATGTTAAACCAATATCAATGATCGGTCCCATTTGAATTCTGGTTATCTTTTGTTGGTTTTAAGTTTCCAATTAGATTGTTTGGAGACCCCTCACTTAGCTCTACCTATAATGTTAGAAGAGGTGGGAGATGACATTTTATACTATTGCTTTCCTTGATCTTCATGTTGAGCTTCATTGAAATTATTGTTTCATGGATGTATTCGTTCTATTTGAATATTTACTTGTCCAATGGTTGAAAAATTTGGCATACTAATGGTTGGGATCACTTTGAGAGCTTATTTTGTGTCATTTGCAAATTGTGATTGAGGAGCATGTCCTAAGAAATGAGTCCGGGTAATTAAATCTATTTTCATAAGTTACACATTTTGTTGTTAGTCTAACTCTACTTTCACACTAAGCAATGCTATGGTTCAGTTTCGCAAATTCATGACCCAGTGAAATTTATCTTTACTAGCTTTTTCTTATGAAATTGAACACATGATCTTGATCCAATATTTGAGATTATTAAGTAAGCTTTGTTTGGGATTTGTATATTTGAATCAGAGTGCTTAAGCCCATAGTGTTGGTTAAAAGTATTGGATACTGAATTCATAGGTTTTTGGATGAGGTATTAAAGGATTGGACATTAAATTTATAGGGTGATTGAACCAAGATAGTCAATTGATTAGTAGCAAGCAATTATATCAAGAGGTTGCAACTTCACTAGAAATAATGGGTATATAATGCTAAATCTCAATAGGAGAGTTAAATCTAAAGCAGTAAATGACTATAATAGAATGTTAAAGAGATGACATAGGAGAAGAATTATGTGAAGTTGAAACAAAGAAGTACATGGATAAACTAAGAATGAGAAAAAGGAGAAGGAAGTCCCCCAAAACAAAGTCAGGAAGCAGTTATGCATTAGAAGTGGGATACATCATATGGAAAACATCATTTTTGTTTTATGTTGAGGATATAGTCACATTTCCTTATTGTTTTACAAGGTCAAGTAAGGATTTTCTAATTATAGAATCATTGAGCTAAGTTAAATTTCCCTCAACCAAAGGTTACTACCACATCAAATATGAATGGAGGTATAGATGAAGTTTATGATTAAAGTATAATTGAATTTCATACTCTTAGGAGACTTGATGATAAGGCTTATACAAGTATGCATTCCTTTTTCATGTAAATGTGTGGTTGCATCTACAAGTGAGTTCACAAAGATTGTATGAAATTAATAAGACTTTAGGCTAGAATTTCGAAGTTGTACATGATTACTTATACGTTTGTTAGGACCTTAGGCTTGGATTTAAAAATTGTATGAGACTTATGAATAGGTATATATGTTACTAAGAGAAGTAGGGTGTGTTCTTATTAGCTTTTGAAGAATGGATTCTGGAGAGAATAGCTTTTGGAGAATAGATTATAGGAAAATAGATTATGGGAAAAAGTGATTTTGATAAAATGAGAGTGTTTGGATGATTTTATCAGAATAGCTTTTTTCATGATCAAATGACTAAAAAGGACATTAACGTTTATGATAATTACATATAAAGGATAAGATTATATTTTAAGTATTATTTGACATTAAATTGCATAATAATTACAATAAATGAAATAAATTTGTACAAAAATTTTTAAATTATAACATTTGTCAATTATGTAATATAAAAAAATAGATGCAAAAATTATAAAATTATAACATTAGTCAATTATGTAGTAAATTACAAAATTAGATCAAACTTACATATTGAAGGCGTACACTATATTAATTTTCATCTCCTTTCACAACCTGGGTTATCTCTTGCCAAACTCACTGTATTATTCTTCATTAAATTCTTTAGAATGGTTTTGATTTTTGCAAGTGTGTCCGTGTCTTTAATTTCTGTTTTTTTACCACTCCTGCCTAGTCTCTAAAGATATATATATATATATATATATATATAAGTATATTAAAAAATTGTTAAAATAAGAAATCTTTTCTACAAAACATCAAAGTACAAATTCCGAATAAATGTCAATAACAGAGTAAGTGAAAATATGGATAAAATACCATTTAACATATTGTCAAAAAGAGAGTACGAAAAAATACGAAAACATTCACATGATTAATGCTCTTGTCGTATAATCTGCCTGTCCTTATGTATTATTTAAAATAAAATTTCATAATAAATACAAAAAATGATATATATTTTTCTGAAAAGTTTAAAATTATAAGATTAGTCATTTAAGTAACATTAAAAAAATATAAAAAATACATATATTGATTAATATATATGACTTCGCTGGAAAAAATGGGGGCCGGTAAACTCATGCTTGCCAGAAAATGTAAAACACCATCGGAGAATTGCAAATGCTGTTGGAACTCACAAAGAATGCCAATGGATGAGGATGATGTGGTGTTCTAGTCAAAAAAAGACGCCGAAACTATGAGAAAAAAGCTCGCCGGTAAAATCAACTTAGCAAGAAAATAAATAAAAACTTTGTTGCAGGAAGTGGGGGTCGGAGTTCTCGGTAGTGTCGCGGTCAAGTATGGTGGGGGGAGTGCCGTTTGTGTCGGTAGCAAGGTGAGAAGGAAATGGAAGTGCGGTGTTGGTGAAGACGGTGGAAGGTGGTGGAGCTTGAAGGAGACGGTGGTGTGGAAGAATGACGCCGTGCAGTCGACGTTCTCCATTTCCAGTCACCGATTGATCAACACCACCGAGCACCTCTTCGAAGACGACGACGAGAGAGAAGAAAGCTGCGAAATGGAGAAAGGAAGGAAGCAACGGAAAGAAATTGAAACCATGACGAGAGAGAGAGAAAATGATAAGGCAGAGGAGAGAGGAAAGCACAGCAATAATTGGAAAAAAAGAGATTGTCTCCAAACCATGGTTTTGGAAGATAAAACCATGGTTTGGGTATGAAACGGGATTGTTCAGAAAAATTCAATGTTCGGATACTTTTAGTCAAAACCATGGTTTCACTTGAAAAGTGCTTTTTTTTTTTTTGTGCAGCCGAACACACACGTAGAAGATTCTAAGCGAGAAAATTTATTACTGTCAAGCTAGGCGTTTCAAGAAGTAGTAAATTATATTCTATAGTATAGTTAGCTTCCGTATTAAGTAAATAATGGTAACAATTAGGTAAATATGTTTTTGAGTACTTCATTACAATTTCTTAAGGAAGAGAGTAAATGATTGTATATGTTGGCTCAGTAGAAGAAAGAGGGAGTAAAAAATGATGACGACTTTTATTTATTAACACTTAGGTTTTGATTGAGCGTTATACGAAAATTTTGTATAAGTGAGATTAATGTTAAAGCTCACAAAAGAGTTATTGATAATTTGATGAACAAGACTACGATTATTCTAAAAGGTTAAAAGTGTGAGAAATGTGAAAGGTTAGGTCACATTTAAATACATGTAAAAGTTAATTAAAGATGAGACAAAAAAAATTAAATGTATGGTTACACCTGTGAGGATAATTTGAGATTCTAGAACTAATGTGTGAACATGAATAATAGTGATCCTAATTGAATAGGAGTGGTATGAGTATAAATTCATATTTTTCTGCATGTCTTTGTGCTTGTGAGTGCTTTATGAGGACTTCGATTGTTGTTGTGATTCATAGGCTTGGATTTTAGAATTTTATCAAATTGTAAAGAAGTGATTATAAGTGTTGCACATCATTAAAGAATAAGGTCGTTTTGTTAAAAATTGTGTACTATGACTTATTGCGTGCTTTGTATCACTTTGTGACATACTAAGAAAATTTGTTTTGTAAAATAATTCACTAACAATTTTGTTGAGTATTATCTTCTTAGGGGAAAATAAATTAAAAGGGTTGTGACATAATTGATTTGGGGAAAATTTAGCGGACTTTTAAAGTGAGTTTGGAAAGAAATTCTTTGCGAAATTATGTCTTTTAACCATGATTCATAGTCATGGCAATGATATAGTTAAGCATAGAGGTGTAAGAGATAGAGTTGATGTCAAGGTAGAATAGTGGTTTTAAATTATGGTGTGTAGGTTATATGTATACATAATTAAGTATTTAGTAAATATTATTAAGAATTCCAATCTATCTGTACAGATGAATAATAAACCTGATGGATAGAGCGAAATGATTAGAGAAAGAAAAAGGGATTAGAGGGAGAATCTTGATAAAAAAATTTATATTGGAAACGAAAAGCATAATGATATGTATATGATTGATTAATTGGCATTATAAGGATGAGTTAGATATTGAGACTTGTACTCTTTTAATGATACACACACATAAAGATGTGATTTTATTTTGAGAAAAATATTGAATCTTCATGAATTATCAAAAAAAAAACGTGACATATAAGTTTTGGATATGTGGTGATTTTCAAAGATTTTGTTATAAATGAAAATTTCTTATGAGTCGTGTTTTTATGCCAACTATATATATACTTCACTGGCATATATATTGTTTTTGTGTATTTTGAAATTATCATGAAGCGTAGAAACTTAATATTTTCTGGGAGCTTATTCACGTGACTAAAATAGAATCAATTAATAAATTAAGAATTGTAAAAAGAAAACAAATGATAAAAATTAAATTGTTGTGAACTAAAGATTTTGTAGAACTGATGGAGAAAATATTCTAAACTGTGATTTGCTAATTGATTTTTTTTTTTATACATGTATATATGGCTTAGTAAGTTCAGTCTAGATAATATAAAAAAATGTTATTTTGCAAGATTTTGAAGCATGAACCACTTATTCATAAAGAGGATTTCCCCCCTTCAAAATAAGAAATGACTGACAAATTACCACATTCACTCGCAAGTAATGAAATTATTAAATAATAGGATGTGGGTTGAGTGATTAGTCTTTAGGGTAAGATTGAGATATATAATATCAGGATTTTGTTTGAGATTAGTAATTTGCAGTAGATACTCAATTAAATTTTGGGAAAATGTCTCTTGGATATTAGGAAGGTTACATGGAAAAAAAAAAAAGGAAGTGAAGATCAAGTCAAGGATGGTATCATAACATTATGTTGGGGTAAATATATAGATTTTGCAATGGCATGATTCAAAGGGATTCTAGACTAGAAATTCATTAAGGATTCCATATGATCTTATTGAATTAACTAGTTTGAGAATGAGTATAGCTATTATGCAATTGTGGGCCAAATAACATCATATGAAAAAAGGAAAAAATATATGAAGAATTTAATTATATGCTAAATGGTGTTAATCAAATTTTGTTTTAAATTTAATTATAGCTATTATGCAATTGTGGGCCAATTTGTGTTCGTTTGGAATAGCTTATTTTTGGACAATAAGTGCTTATAAATTGTGATTCACGGTATATGAGGTAAGTATGTGAGAGGAGTTTTATCTCGACTTGCGTAATAAGACTTATTTACCCCCAAAACGTGTTTCCAAACACAGTAAAACCCGTTTTCTATGGAATTAAGCCCAAATGAGTTGGAGTTTTTTTTTTTTTTTTTTTAATGTTTGGTTCAGCGTTTTATATTTGCATCACGGATAGAATAAGCTACTTATTAAATAAGCTCCTCACTGCAACTTTTCTATTAAGTCACCTATTACGTAAGTCGAGATAAGACTCTTCTCACATACTTACCTCGTATATCGTAAATCACGATTTATAAGAAATTATTGTCCAAAAATAGCTATCTAAAATCGCTCATCCAAACATAAATCACATTACAAAAACTGACTTTTCTATTAAGTCATTTTTAATAAGTCAGAATCATAATAAGTTATTTTTCCTACCGCTATCCCAAACACACACTTAGTGTTTGGGAGTGGAGGTGTATTTTCTAATGAAACTCATTGGATGTTGATTAAGGTGTTGAATTTTGGGGACAAAATTCTTTTTAGGAGGGGAGAATTGTAACATCCTTAAATTTTTGGGGCTTATAATTAGTTGAAGCCTAAGTTTTATTTAGATAAGAGTATATAATGAATTAATAATTTAAAAGAAGCATCAAGTTTTAAATATTAGTGGATACAAAAAAGACACACACACACACACACACAAATGAAATACCTCATTAAAATAATTATTTTAAATATATGGGAATATGTGTGTATCTTATCATTAAGATGAGTAATATATATTAAAAAAAAAAAGAAAGGATGTTGCTAGTAATTTGAATAATAATATTTTTATTTTTTTTAAAAAAATTATTATTTTAATGGGACCAAACCATAACCCTATCCTTATAAAATCTCCATTACTTTCTTATTCCCCTCACTTTAGGCGCTGCTCACGGTCCAGACTCCGGAAGTACTCTTATTCTCCGATTCATTTTTTTCTCTTGCTTGTGTCTTGGCCCCATGCTTGCATTTTTCCATTGCTTTTTACTGTAGCATGTCTTATCTTTTTATCTTTTCTACAAGCTTTTCGTCTTCTCTTGGGTAAGTGCATTTATTTCAACAATATAATCACTACCCAACTCCTCCTCTCTACTTCACTGTGCGTCTGTGCAATAATATGTGTCGATTATATATATATATATATCTAAATAATTTTCACACCCACTTTATTCTTTACCTTGAATATGCATCACCTGCCTTCGTTGGAAAAAAAAAAACTATTGTTTAATGATTTAAGATTCTAACTTTTCTGACATTTAGTTGTTAAAAAAGAAAAAGCTCATTCATCCTTATGTGCAGTGCGTGCGTGCGTGTATTGTGTTTATACTGACTTACTCCACATTTCTTTGTATTTTTTTTTTTCTTTTGTCTTTATCTCCTGATAGTTTTCTTTTTCTTTTTCATTTTCATTTTCATCTTGACTACCTCTATATATAGATATCTTTCCTTGAGAGACAAAATTTTCTTTACCAGCGTACACACATACACAAAGACTTTATGTTTAGATCTCATGCATCTGTATAATGATCTTTTTATTATTTCTATAAAAAAAAAATAAACATAAAACTTAAAATGAATCTGTGGCAATTGATATATATATATATATTTATATATATATATGTTTATATAATATTAATTTTTAGATGGGAAGATTTAGCCTTCAGAGTGGTATTAGAGTAGTTTTGAGAAATATATTAGTAGATATTCATGTTTGTGATTTTGTAGACCCTCATTGAGAGTTTTGGAGTATCTCTTTGTGAGATTACCTATGAGCTAGAGAGTAGCAGGTAACTCTGAATATTCTTGTGAATTTTGTATGATTGTGAATGACTACCTTTTATTAAAAAAAAAATGGACTGAACTATTTGTATATGTGTATGTATTATAAATTCCCAAGTAAGTAATATTACAAGTAAATTTATTTATAACTCACTTTATTCACATAGTAAATAATTTAATTATAATTAATGTATGGTTGGATTATTGTTTCTTTTTAGGCATGTTTGAATATGTGATGATATTTTATACGAATGGAAGCATGATTTATTGTACCTTGTCTTTTAATTATATATTTTAGTGATGGAACATACTTGTCATGGCGGATGCATTTGTGATGGGTTGGAGTAAGGAGGAATTTGTATGTTGAGATCTTTTACCACGTGGTATACATTACTCGGTGCACAGTGGATGGTACTTGTTAGGGCCCCTTCTTCCATATTTTCCTTTGGTTGGGATTGCATTGGAGCTGTGGGACATGTGATACCTCCTTAGTTGTGTTCTTTTAAGGAGGGGAGTCATAGTTCATACTTAAGTTCTACACATTTGGCCGGGTGTATCTTAAGAATTGGTGAGTTTGGAACAATCCAATCAAATGGTGTAGTTTTGAGATAAGGATGAAGTTGAATTATATATATATATATATATATATATCTAAAAAATGGTATTTAGTATTTTAAAATATTTTTTTGGATGTATCTAATATTTTAAAATATTTCTTAGAATAAAATACTCTGATCACCCTCCTGTTTTGCCTTAATTATACAGACCTTTTCTCTAATTTGAAAATATACACTTAAGTCCAAACCGTTAGCTCCGTTAAGAATATTTTAAAAAAATATTTTCTAATTAAATTTTATATAAAAATAAAATTTATTTACTATTTTACCCTTAATAGTAAATCCATAATTGTACTTAATAGTTTGTAGATTTCAAGGGAAAAAAAATACGAGTTACAAGAACAGCCATAGAGAAGACATATGTAACAAATGGAAACAAAAAGGTATTAAGTTTACGAAGTTTTCATTTAAACCAAATAAGCAATATGTATCGCATATCTCGTAGTCTTTTATTCCTCATAAAACGAACCACTGTGCGTGAAATATAAATATACAATTGTCCACTACAAGGGTAGCATGAAAAAGGCATTTATTGTGGTTTTCCTTTTTTTTTGAAAAAATTGTTCTTTGATTTGGTTATTGATTCAATGGGATTATCGGTTCAATTATATATAGAAGAAATATATATTTTTAGTCATTCAAGAAAACTAAAAATAAATAAATTTCAATTTGTAAGGTGAAAAATTAAAATTATAAATTTTATAATATCAAAATTAGTAAGTTTTTATTATATTAGAAAGTTATAAAATCTATTATGTATAAATTTTTATTGGTCCATATATATATATATATATATATGTTTAAATAATTCTAATATTGAAGAGGGATATTTTGGTCAAAAAAATTTTAAAAGTCAAATTTAACGGTCAACTAACTAACGGTTTGAGTATATGGAAATAAAATCTAAAAATATAAGGGAAGTTTATATAACATACATTTTAATTTTAAGGGAGATGTATATAGGTTTTTAATATAGAGAAGAGGTCTATGTAATTAAGGTAAAATAAAGGGGTGATTAGAGTATTTTACTTTATTTTTTAAGTAGCATGTAATATTATAAAATAATTTTTAGCGTTTTTAACAACTTAAAATATTTTTTCAATGTACCCAATATGTTAGCATACTGATTGTAATTTTATCCTTAATGTATTTTTTCAACTTCAAAAATTACTTGAAAATATTAGGTTCTACTAAAAAAAATATTTTAGAGTGAATGAAAATAAATAAATTAGTATTCTAAGTTTTGAGTGTTCGCTATTACTAAGAAAAATACATTAACGGTAAAATTATAATCAATCTTTTAAGACATTGAGTACAACTGAATAAAAAATTTTAAAGGGTTAAAAGCACCAAAGATATTTTAAAATAATTTTTAGAGTTGAAAGAATATATTAAGGATCAAATTATAATCAATCTACTAAAACAGTTTATATGACTGAAAAAATATTTTAAACAGTTAAAAATACTAAAAATTATTTAAAAAAAAGAAGTTGCTGTGACCTTGCAGCGAAGGAAGCCAGGTACAAAGAAGACCACTTGTGTGTCTCTTAATCCGGTGAAGTCTAGCGCAGCTCCATTTCCTCTCACCGCCCAAAGCTCGCAATCGCTCATAAGTCATAATCTATTCCATACACTACGGCCACTAAATGAGCGTATCGATGTGCCGTCTAGATCTTTGATGAAAATCCTCACTGAGCATTGGCATTATATTGTTAACTCGCTGATCACATGATACCGGGAAAAAAAAAAGACTTCATTGTTTATTCTCATTGCTGTTTTCCACTATTATTTTACACCTCATCACTTACATGTCATGTGTGCAGAGGAAAACAGGGTGAAAAGGAAAAAGACAAACAAAGAAGATCAAGCTTTCATGGTGGATGCAATTAAGAAGACTCTGTATCTGACTCTGAAGAACAATTAGACGGTAAGTAATGGCATGTACACATTGGATCATGAATCGCCTTCTTCATACTAATGTCAGGATTGGAACAGAAAACACAGTACTTCCCTCGAAAGTTTAGGTAATCGAAATTGCAATCTTCATTGCGGTAATCTTTCTCAACTGCCATGTCTGATTTATGTTCTTCAGTATCATCCTCTGTTTCATGAACCCTCGTTGGTGTAAAAACCAAGTCAATCTTAGTAAGAATCAATAGAAGAATTTTGTCAATTTTGTTGCTGCTCCAGCTTCTCCCTTTGTCCCAAAACATCAAAAGCGCAACGATCAATCCTGATCCAACCCCAAAACCCACTCCTGTGAATACAAACTGCCAATCAAATTCAACTCCTGAATCTGCATATACAACACTTGTGGAAGGATTTGTTGAAATGCTGCTCTCATCTTTTCTACACTTTTTAGGTAAAGGAGCCCCACATAATCCTGGATTACTATCGAAAGAAGATGCATCAAATGATTGAAGCTGTGTGCCTAAAGGGATACTTCCCACTAAACGATTACATGAGAGGTTCAAAACTGAAAGGAAAGACAAATTTGAAAGTTGTTGTGGGATCTCTCCAGTAAAAGAGTTGTTTGAAAGGTCCAAAGACTCAAGTTGTTGCAGTTTACCTATGGATGATGGCACATGGCCTGAGAGATAATTATTTGATAGGTTGAGGCCATAGAGTGCTGTAAAATCCATCATTTGTTCTGGTATTGATCCTTCAATATGATTTGATGAGAAGTCAATGGACGTGAAGACCGTTAGAATTTTAGTCAAGTTCATTTCCAAACCTTTCATGGTAACTATCACTTGATCCTGATAATTCAATTGGCCAAATTCAAAGAAGTCAAAACGGATCTGAATTGCATTTGATGCTTTTTGATTTTCATCAAGCATCATTGCCTTCCAAGTCAGAAAACATTCTCCTGGTAGCGTTCCGTTAAAACTGTTGAAAGATAGATCAACAATTTGAAGCATCTTCCAAATCTTTCTCTTCATATTTGGACACCCGATAGGACCATGAAAATTGTTTCTTCGCAAAACCATGACCCGGAGAGTAGGTATTGTCTTCAACAAGCATGGAAACCCATCATCTATCTTGTTATTTCCAATGTCTAACACCTCTAATGTGGTGCAATTGGGCAGAGACTTTGGAATTGGCCCTTGTAAATTATTACTACTAAGATCGAGAGTCCTTAGAGCACAAGCTTGAAAAGTGTCAGGAATATTGCCAGAAAGATTGTTTTTTCCTAAATTCAATACCCCAAGAGTCTCAATTTTTGCTAGACAACGTGGAATCACCCCGCTGAAGTTGTTGTAGGAAAGATCAAGCACTTGAAGATTTGAAGCATTGCAAATGGAAACAGGAATTGTTTCATAAAGAGCATTGTGCGACAGAGAAAGAAAATTTGTGAAAGACATATAGTTACCAATGTCAAGGGGAATAACACAGCTGAGTTTATTGTGAGAATAATCCAAATAAGAGGCGAATGGAGGAAAGGCTGGAAGTGTGCCTTGAAGGTAGTTGTTATGTAGGTCAATCACAACCAAATTACGATGAGAGCTAAGATTATATGAGATTATTTGTGTGTTATGAAGTAAATTGTGAGAAAGATTTAATTGACTAAGATAGCCAAGCTTCCAAATCCAGTTGGGGATGTCATCTTCAATTGCATTGTTTGAGAGGTCTAGATTGGTTAATCTGGACAGATTTCTTACGAAACTTGGGAATCGTCTCAAATTGCAAGATGCCAACTTTAAACTAGTCATCATGTTGGGAAATAATGACAACCCGTTAGCATTATTAACATTTGTATCAATTGACAAGTTGTTGTTTGAAAGATCTAATGTTGTTAGATTTTGAAGCCTCTCACATATATCCAGCCGTATTGTGCCACTGAACTTGTTCGAAGACAGTTGGAGGACCTTAAGTCCTCTAAGACTAAAAATAAATTTAGGAATAGACCCTTTTAAATAATTACTGCGCAAATCAAGAACTTGTAACATGGAGAAAGAGGCATCTGAAATTGCATCCAACTGACCTTCAAAGTGATTGTTGAAAAGCTCTATGTTATGTAGAGATGGGTGCGAAAACAAGGACATGGGAATGCTCCCATTCAAGATATTGTTCTGTAAATCGATGCTAACTAGCTTATCAAGGCTTTTGAAATGCAGTGATGATATCCCACCCTGTAATTCATTGTTAGATAGGTCAACATGAGTAAGCTTTTTGGCCATACCAAATGGTGGGATTGGACCTGTGAAGTAGTTGAATGACAAGTCCAAATAAGCAAGCTCAGTAAGATTTGACATTGAATCTGGCAGTGTTCCATTAAATTGGCATTTAGATATTTCTAATCTAGATAGCTGCCGTAAGTTGCTTATGGAACCTGGTAATGCTCCTGAGAAATTTGTAATGCTTAGAATCAATGTCTTGAGAGATCTATTCTGTGGGAAGTATGGCAGGGAACCGTGAAGACCATGATTATATGACAGATCAAGAGAAGTAAGTGACTGTAGCTGAAAGATCTTTTTTGGAAACCGACCTCTCAAATTACAAGAACTGAGATCCAGATTAGTCAGATTTGAGAACTCAGCAAAGAAGCTAGGCACTACGGCTGACAAATTGTTCTGATCCAGACGAATTATAGAGATATTTTGAAGCTTATTTAATGAGGAATTAATGGGGCCTGACAAGTTACAACTTGACATGCTCAATACCTGTAGATGAGGTAGAAAAGACGACAAAGCATGACCCCATTCATTTCCATTTAATGCTATATTAATGCCATCTAGATATAGTTCTCTGACTTCACTGAGAGTTTGAACAAGCTTCTCCAGATTTGGATTCTCAAGTTTCAATGCTGATTCTGCTAAATAATAAGTAGACATATCAAGAATGGTTAACCTTGTGAGCTGAGCAATCTCAATTGGTACCTGGTCCACAAAGCCAGCACTTGACAAATTCAAAGAAGTTAAGTTCTTCAAATCTTTGATGCTAGATGGAATTGCAGAATTGAAGTTGTTGAAAGCCAAATTCAAATGCCTGAGATCCTGGAGACTGAACAGAGTACTAGAATTGTCAAGTCCACCAGATACTGATTCCTCACTCAGGTCCAGACCAGCAACATGTCCCTCCTCATCCCAAGTTACGCCACTCCACTCACTGCAAGGAACATTTTCATTCCAACACACAAGTTTGTTGGAATTTGTAGGGTTGAATTTGAGGTGTTTCTTCAATTTAAGTAGCAAAAATTTCTGATCTTGAAGACAGTGGACAGAATGCCCAGAAACCAGAGAGAAGTTGAAACTAATATATGCCCAATAATAACAGAAAAGGAAGGGAAGCCATAAAAGTAGTGATATTCTCATTGGATTTGGAGTGTACAGTGATAAAGTCTCATACAACTGAAGACTGGAGCAGTAAAGAAACAAGTGGTGGCTTCAGGGAGTTCACAACCATGAAGATGAACTCTCAGATAAATGAGAGGGCAAAAGAAAGAGGCTCAGAAGAAAATGCACAGAGAGGTTGATTCAGTGGCCTTCAGTAATAATAGGAGGGGAAGGTCGTTTTCCCTTTAGGAGACTAGTGAGGCAGCGTCAGAGTAAACTCAAAAAAGTCCAAGTCTTTGTTTGTTGGCAAATAAAGCTAATAAAGTTCGAAGAAAATGCAAAGAAAATAAGCAATGTCTCAATTGAAGACTAATGGCTGCTGCAAAAGCATTCCACGCGTTTGCGTGTTGAACTTTTTGGCTGCTTGTGACTGTGTTGTTGCAATTTTAGAGCAGTCACAGCGTTTTGAGAAATGCAATTATGGAGTGACGTGAACGATTTGGATGAAGCAACGATGAGCGTGCCTAACGTTGAAAATTCAGCATAAAACCGTTGTAAAGACAAAGACAAATGTAGATATATGCCTCTTTTTTAGTCTTTCCTCTTCATGGAGTGATTGAAAGTTGTACTTGTAACCTATGTCTTTGTTTTTTGTCAACTCTTTTATAATTTTATTACTCTTTAACTGTAATTTTTATAATAAAAAGCCTGTATTGGCAATTTCATAATACACTTCGGTGCACAATGAGCACTATCGGAATGTGGAACATATTTTTAAACCATTTTTTTAGATGACATATTTATCAAACGGTCAATATTAGTTTACTTAACCAGCCGTAGCATTTTACACTATTTTAAATACTTTATGTGTATGTTTATACCTAAAAAAGTTTAAGGTGTTAATTTGGTTGCCCTAGTAGAATACTTTGAGTAGATTTGTATCATAACTATTTCATGCTGTTACTTATTTCTATGCCGTGACCGTAGGACCTTTTGCTAAAAAAAAGAAAAAGAAATGAAGATGACTCTGAATAAAACTAAAATATCTGGGTACAATAATTGAATTGAATGCAGGTATATGGCTATTTCTTTTCAGAAAAATATGTTGAAGGAAGCATAAGATCAACAACATCATCACTCAATGACAAACTCTGAGAAAACTGACATATCAATAACACCAGCTTAATAGTTTAGGGACAATATTACATATTCATAGAAAATAAATACGATTCATATATCTCATTACCAAAAGCATCAAACATGTCATCAACTGTATTAAATTCAAATTATTACAACATATGTAAATTCTCATTTCATGATCTTCATTTGTCTCCCTCATTGATCAAGTTGCCCATATTTGGATATGCCACGCACTCCAGATGATTAACTTCATCTAAAATTTACCACAATAAAAACAATTACATAATTAATACCATTGAAAAAAATACTCGGTAACAACGAGGATGAATAATAATAATAATAATACCTTCAGAGAAAATCAGAAACCTGTACCAGTACCACCATTAAGTTTGGACTACTATTCACACTTTGTTTTTAGTAATTAAAAAAAAAAAAAGTTTTCTCGGTTCAATTATGATGGGCAAATAATGCTAAGAAACATTTCTCTCACACAGAGAGTGAGAGAGAGAGAGAGAGGGGTTATATCATACATAGAGCTTTTCTCTACATGAAGCAGGTTCAATTCTTGCGAGCGTTTCATTAAAAAAAAAAAAAAATCTTGCGAGCTAACACCAGCATGCTTACATATTTACTTCCTTCCATTCTTAACATAAGATTTAGTTAATTTTTTTAGAAAAATTTAAAAAACTAAATAAATTAGTTAATCATAACATATATCGTATACTATTTGATTATATATTATCATTTTATAAGTTAGAAAAATTAGTTTAGTATAAAAAAGATAAATATCAATACTTTAAACTAATTTATTAAGTTTTTTTAATTTCTCCAAAAAAAATTAATTGGATCTTATATTAAACACTGGTGGTAGTATTAAATGAATAAAATTTTATGAAATACATCTTCACAACTTTCTCTTAAAAATTCATACATAATTCGAAGTTCTTAAACTATAAATAGAATCTAAAGGCAAAAAAGATATAAATAGAATATTTACCAAGTTGAGCTCCGCTATTAGAGCCGGGAATTCGGGCCGAGCCCGTCGGGCCGACTCGTTTAGGTCCGAGCCTTTCAAGAGCCGGGCTTATGATTTAGAGGCTAAAAAGAGAAGTGAGCCTAAAAGAGCCGGCTCTGTAGGGCTGCAAGCCCTATAGGGCTGGCCCTGCAGCCTTGAGGGCCGGCCCTTTTAGGCCCGTTTAATATTTTTAAAAAAAATAAATTAATAAATATAATATCATTATATCAAATTATCAATATGAGAGACACCTAAATACCTAATAGAGTATTAATAACAGGTAAACACTTATTAATTGGTTTGATTTATTTTATTTTCTACAATGATTTATTAATTTAAACTTTAAAAAATATGCTAATTTGGACATTAGATGATTATTTTAACTAAAAATTTATGATTTTTAAAAATAATGTATCTCAATTTAAAGCAAAATAATAAATAAATTGTAAAACTTGAAAAAGAAATTTTTTTGAATTAAAATGAATTTAAGCCCGTTTAGGCCCGAGCCCGTGAAGGGCCAGCCCTGTAGGGCCAAGGGCCTAAAAAATATTGTACTTTTTAGCAAATGGGCCTAAACGGGCCGGCCCGTATTCCCGGCTCTATCCGCTATATGAGTTTATATCTTAATCTTAGATTAAATCGTATACGATATATTAACATATGTTCTTGTGAGATCTTCAATCAAAACACGATTTCATTTGCATAATACTCAAAATTATATATGATATAATCTCATTATTACGTACAGTCGTTCTTAATCACAAAGATAGAAAGCCTATGTAAGATAAAAATATTATGTGAGAAACTACATGAAAAAAAAAAAAACAACACAAAACACAAAATAAAGGTGATCAAATAACACCATAATATGTAAATTACACATGGTACTCAGACCTGGACTGGAAACCAGCTAGTAAAGCGGTCGGGTCCAGTATTTTATATTTTTTTAAAAAATCATTTTTTATAATGTTTCTTTAGAATTTCATATTAATAATAATAAAATCTTTAATTTTTCACCAGTTTAATCTTGAGTCAGTTTCAATTTGAATCCGGTCTGACCCATTAACCCTTAACCTAGTACTCCGGCCGGTTCAGTGGCCGGTCTGGGTTTAACTACCTTAAAATTAAATGGTTGGATAAATGGAAATATAATCTTAAAAATAAAAAAGAGGTTTATGTTTTACAACCTCTTTTGTCAAAGAAGGCAGACAATGGACAATAACGAGTTAACGACTTAAGACCATAAGTGTTCGTTTGGAATATCTTATTTTTTTGGTAATAAGTGTTTATAAATCGTGATTCACGATATACGAGGTAAGTTTGTGAGAGGAGTTTTATCTCGACTTGTGTAATAAGGACTTATTGTCCAAAAATAAGTCCAACCAAACACACACTAAATGGGATAGAACACGCGGCTTTTTACCTAGAAAAGCTTTGATGCTACTAAATTACAAGTTTATTGGAAATTATGCAATTTTTTATTTCAGGAAAGATTTGCATAAGTTCAAAAGATAGATAAGAGATTTATATAATTAAGATAAAATACAGAATACTTCAATGTATTTAAAAAAATCAATTCATGCAAGTAATTAAGAGTCTGTTTATTTTTGTTTTCTGTTTTTTTTTCCAAAACAGTTTTATAAAATTGTTTTTAAAAATAAATTTTAAAAAAAAATCTATTTGAATAGTTGTTTTAAAAAACTATGGTTTTGAAGTGATGTGGTGGCAACCGTCATTGGTGATGACGTGGCGGTGGTAGTCGTTAGAAGTATTCTATCAATAGTGATTATGTAATGGCCTCAAAAAGTAAAAAATAGAACAACAAAAATAAGAAAACACATAAAAACTTTTTTTTATTTTTTTAGTTTTTAAACACAATTTTATATTTTTTGTTTTTAAAAACAACTCATTAAAAAACATATTAGTATAAAATCAAACAAGCCTTAGACCCTGCAAAGTAAAGCCAACACAAAAGATAAAATCAAGGTTATCAAATATAACACCAGAAAAATGAAACAATAATGTTCATATAAGTTTTACCTCTTTTATCCGCAGTGTGCGTGATTAGTATGTTGAACAAAGCCCATTTCTTAATGGCTCCAACGCAGAACTGGAATCCATTGCCCAGCACGTCTCTGATAATCAACATATATTTGAGGAAAGATGCTACAGAGAATGAAGTCCACACATTTCCAGTATCTGATCCTCTACCGCCTCCAGAAGAAAAGAGGCGCAATAATAATTCCTAAGCCGAAAACCACTCCCAATTCCAAACCTTCGATAAGCTCAAAATCAATTCCGTGGTTATTGGCAGATGTTGGGGGCGGCATTAGCACTTGTGGCCCATTGTTTGGACTTTGGGTCAAAGGAGGTCCATAAAGACCATCATTGCCTTGGAAGGCAGATGCCTCAAATGATTGAAGCTGTGTACCTGTAGGGATCTTTCCCACCAAATGATTATGGGACAAGTTCACAAATGAAAGGAACGACATACTTGCAAGCCCTGTTGGAATCTCTCCTGACAAAGAGTTTTTTGACACGTCAAACGACTCAAGCTGTTGCAATTTCCATATGGATGATGGAATGTGGCCTGACACATTATTATTTGACAGGTTGAGCACATGGAGTGCGGTAAAATCCATCATCTCTTTTGGTATTAGCCCTTCAATTTGATTGGATGAGAAGTCAATAGACGTGAAGACACCTAGAATTTTGGTCAAGGTCATTGCCTTACCTTTCATGGTAACCATCACTTGATCTTGATAATTTATTGAGCTATATTCATAGAAGATAAAGTCGATATGGTTTGCCTTTGATGTTGTTTGATTTTTGTCAAGAATCATTGCCTTCAAAGTGGGAAAGAATTCTCCCGGTAGCGTTCCATTAAAATTGTTGAAAGCTAGATCAACAAGTTGAAGCATCTCCCAAATCATTCTCTTCATTTTTGGACACCCAATAGGACCATGGAAATTGTTTCTTCGCAAAACCATGACACGGAGTTTTGGTATTGTCTTCAACAAGCATGGAAACCGATCGTGTATCTTGTTATTTCCAATGTCTAACACCTCTAATGCGGTGCAATAGGACAGAGATTTTGGAATTGGCCCTTGTAAATTATTACTACTAAGATCGAGAGTCTGAAGAGTACATAAAGCTTGAAAAGTATCAGGAATATTGCCACTAAGATTATTTTTTCCTAAATTCAATACCCCAAGAGTCTTACTTTTTGCTAGACAATGTGGAATCACCCCACTGAAATTGTTGTTGGAAAGATCAAGCACTTGAAGATATGAAGCATTGCAGATGGAAACGGGGATTCTTTCATAAAAGGCATTGTGCGATAGAGAAAGAAAAATTGTGAAAGACAGATAGTTACCAATGTCGGGTGGAATAACAGAGATGAATTTGTTGTGTGAATAATCCAAACAAGAGGCGAATGGAGGAAATGCCGGAAGTGTGCCTTGGAGGCAGTTGTCATGTAGGTCAAGCACAAACAACTTATTAGAGATTAAAGTTTCTGTGGTTCTTTCTATCTCCCTAATTGAATTGTGAGAAAGATTTAATTGATTAAGATAGTCAAGTTCCCAAATCCACTTGGGTATTTTTTCTGCAATTCCGTTGTTTGAGAGGTCTAGATAGGTTAATTTGGACATATTTCTCAGGAAACCTGGGAATTGTCTCAAATTGCAAGATGCCAACATCAAACTAGTCATGTTGGGAAAGGACAACTGGTTTGCATTCCTAGCATTTGCATCAATAGACAAGTTGTTGTTTGAAAGACCTAATGTAATCAGATTTTGAAGTCTCTCAAACTTATCCAGCCGTAGTGTGCCATTGAACTTGTTTGAAGACAGTTGGAGGACCTTAAGCCCTTTGAGATGAAAAATAAATTCAGGAATACGTCCTCTTAAATAGTTACTACTTAAATCAAGAACTTGTAATGTGGAGGAAGGGACATTTGAAATTGCATCCGACTGACCTTGAGAGAGGTGGTTGTCGGAGAATTGTATACTTTGTAGCAATGGGAGCAAAAAAAGAGACATAGGAATGCCCCCAGTGAGGGAATTGTTCTGCAAATTGATGCTGACTAGCTTTTCAAGGCCTTTGAAATGAGCTGATGCAACTCCACCGTTTAATTTATTATGAGATATATCTATGTGAGTAAGTTTCTTGGCCATACCAAATGATGGGATTGTACCAGTGAAGTTGTTTAATGACAAATCCAGGTAAGTGAGCTCAGTAAGATTTGACATTGAATTTGGCAGTGTTCCATTAAATTGGCATTTAGATATTTCTAATCTAGACAGCTGCCGTAAGTTGCTTATGGAATCTGGCAATGCTCCAAAGAAATTTGTTGTGCTTAGAATCAATGTCTTGAGAGATCTATTCTGTGGGAAGTATGGCAGTGAACCTTGAAGACCCTGGTTATATGACAGATCAAGAGAAGTGAGTGACTGTAGCTGGAAGATCTCATTTGGAAACTGACCTCTCAAATTACAAGAACTGAGAACCAGATTAGTAAGATTTGAGAATTCAGCAAAGAAGCTAGGCACTGCGGCTGACAAATTGTTCTGATCCAGATGAATTATAGAGATATTTTGAAGCTTATTTAGTGAGGAATGGATGGGGCCTGACAAGTTGCAACTTGACATGCTTAGTACCTGCAGATGAGGTAGAAAAGACGACAAAGCATGACCCTATTCATTTCCATTTGATGCTATATTAATGCCATCTAGATATAGTTCTCTGACTTCACTGAGAGTTTGAACAAGCTTCTCCAGATTTGGATTCTCAAGTTTCAATGCTGATTCTGCTAAAACATAAGTAGTAGACAGATCAAGAATGGTTAACCTTGGGCGCTGAGCAATCTCGATTGGTATCTGGTCCACAAAGCCAGCACTTGACAAATTCAAAGAAGTCAAGTTCTTCAAATCTTTGATGCTTGATGGAATTGTAGAATTGAAGTTGTTGAAAGCCAAATTCAAATGCCTGAGATACTGGAGACTGAACAGAGTACTAGAATTGTCAAGTCCACCGGATATTGATTCCTCAGTCAGGTCCAGACCAGCAACATGTCCCTCCTCATCCCAAGTTACGCCACTCCACTCACTGCAAGGCATGCTTTCATTCCAGAACACCAATTTGATGGAATCAATAGGGTTGAATTTGAGGTTTTTCTTCAATTGAAGTAACGAAAGTTTCTGGTCTTCAAGACAGTGAACAGAATACCCAGAAACCAGAGAGAAGTTGAAACTAATACATGCCCAATAATAACAGAAAAGGAAGGTAAGCCATAAAAGTAGTGATATTCTCATTGGATTTGGAGTATACAGTGAGAAAGACTCATACAACTGAAGACTGGAGCAGTAAAGAAACAAGTGGTGGCTTCAGGCACTACTACAAAAAGGGGCTTTAACCTCCCAAATTTGGCACCTTTAACGTCCCAAAACGGGGGGACGTATATACTGGGGGCGTAGTAAGTTGAAACAAAAGACGTCCCAAATGATAGGGACGCCCAAAGTCTGACTTTAGGCGTCCCAAATTACAATTTGGGACGCCTAAAGCCCCCCAGGGTGGGACTTTAGACCTCCCAAATGTCATTTGGGATGTCTAAAGTCCCACCCTGGGGGACTTTAGGCCTCCCAATTCTTAATTTGGAACGTCTAAAAGTTAGGTTTTTTTTTATACCATAATTTACATTCTGTATTACCCAATGAATTCAAACTGCAGAAACAGAATAGAAGATGGATTCATAAACCACACTGTCCGTTACAAACTGGTAAGGACATCCAGCACTACAATCTTTACTATATATACATACAATAACCTTTCATACAACCTACTACTATATATATCAACAAAAAACAACCAGAAAGTGTCAAAACGCTGTCATCACACAAGTACAAACTGATATAAAATAACAAGTTTACTGCTCTATATGTTGAAGAAGATGTCCAGTCAAAAGATCTCTGATCAAATCAAGGTCTTCACGTAGGTAGGCATCTTCATTATCAAAAATCTGAAAATTAGAAAGTAATAAGCTTTGATGAAATGAATCTCAAGCAAATGAATTAATTAGCATTTCGATTAGAACACCAAAAATATTATCATTTGAGAATGAAGAAGCGATTACCTTTTCAAAATCGCTAGTAATTCCACTTTGAGTTATGTTATACATATAAAGTATAACATAATATCCGCATTCAGTGTTGCCAGGTTGCCGAGGGCACTTTTAATCAAAGGGATGCAATTGGTTGTTAAAATCAATAAAGGTATGTCTAAAAGGACCGTCAATGAAACAATTAGGTAGGATTGAATGTACTTACTATGGGATAAAACCACTTTGGCTTTTTAACAACTGTACCCTCGCGTGACCCACCTAGGATTCTATATGTTTGACAAGCACTATCATGAAAAGCAAAATGAACAGAAATTAGAACCATTCATTTATTTTTGTTGTCAATGAAATACAAACAGAATAACTTACGTGTCGAAGACGGATTTTGTATCTCTGTCTGGCTTTTTACTCAAGGGATCAAACCAATAGACTACGTTGCGGTGGGGACATATAACACACAAAGTCCAGTGGTAACTTTAATAACATGTACACATTAAAATGAAGTTAGATGAGTGAGAAGACAATTATTTATTAAACTTCTTAAATTGACAAAATGTAAATACGAACCATTGGACAATGGGTGCTAGATAACAACGAAGTTTGGTTTGTGCCATTGCATAGCCGACATAGTGAGTCCTATGCGCCACAGTACAAGTATCCCCTGTCGTATTCGCAGGACATAAGAATCCATACCAATTACTTCTTTCCATGTTTGTGCAGAGATCGTGGAAAGTGCTATAATAGAATTAAAATAAGGAATCAATTCTTGAATGTATGAAAACAAAAAATCACTAAATGAATTCTATGGGAAAATTGAAAAAAAACTTACCGGACTGCAAATTTGACCCAGCCTGCATCTATCTCCTCCAACCTGATAAACTGCTTGAGATCTTTATTGTCAATCGTGTAGGGATACTCCACTTGGCCCACAATCCCTGGAGGCATCTTCAAGTCAATCTGTTTAATGCCCTTGTAGATCTGTTGCAGCCGTGCTAAGTAGGGCCATTTGCTCGCAGCTTCGTTATCCTTTTAGAACATCAAAAAACAAATTGTTATTAGGATGCCAACAGATTTTCAGTAACTGTAAGGTAATTCCTACCATTGGAGGTGTTGCGTCTGAACCAATAAGATTGTGAGGCCAAAGGATGAAAGATCCTATTGCTTGACCTAACGTGCCAACCTCTGGATCAGGAACAGGGATGGCTGTACCTTCTTCCCCCTACGAAAATCCTCTGGAATTTGTTGATTATGGTGGGTGGTAGCACGTGTGTGAATGAGAGCATTAGCAACAACACGCAACAGTGGATCATCCAAATAGAGGGTGCAAGGGTCTCCCGACACTGGAGTGGGAGAAGGGTCGCCAAGTGGTCCTGACACTGGAGTGGGAGAAGGGCCGCCAAGTGGTTGCTCCAGAGGGTTGTAACTTCCTCTGGTGCTATTGAAGGCCGGGGATTCCTGAGTTCTATGCTCGTCCCTTGCCCTTTGTGCTTCAAACATCTTTGCCATTTCAAGTTGAAGCTTTGGCAACAGCTCTTGTTGGAGCTTGTCGCGAAGGTTGGCCTCGATCTCTCGTTCGAGGTCCTCTCGAATCTTGGCCATAATGTCCTTACTAGGTCCAGCTTGTGACGAATAACGTGGGTCTCGTCCAAAATACCTCTCGGCACTAATTCCCCGTGTCTCTCCTCGAACACGACCAAGGTCATCTGCCTTCCCAATAGCCGTTGACAAGATGTCCATCCGTCTACTTGGATTGAATGAACCTTGGCTACTCTGCCCGTCCAGGTCATCCTGTAGCAGGCAGTTTACCGTAAATGTATCAAAACCACTCGCAACATGTAAAAAATTAGGTACTTAAGGTATAACTATTTACAATCCTCGCAGCAACCTCAGCAACAGTCGGATTTATGTACTTCCCAGCCTTAACCCTCCCTGCTTTCCATTTTTTGTGACGTGGAGGAGGTGCCGGTAGCTGGATAACAATGCTAGGATCATATTCCGCTGCTTCCTTCATTTTCTGTAACTTTTCTGCCATCATTTGCCGTCAAGCTTCCGATATCCACCGTGAGACATGAAATGTTGATATTTATTTTCTGCTTGCCTCTGGGCATTTGCTGCACTTAATTTCTATGAATGAAAAACAACAAAAAATGAATCAACGATATAAAGTATATGAAAATTACAAGTTCTATATCATGATGACAGAAATCTTACCAAAAACTCAGGATCTGCTCGTGATGCCGCAAACAACCTCCAGTCCTCTGGAGATAAATATGTATACTGTGCACATGGATCCTTACCCTTAAGGGCCCCTCGAATGTAATGCGCTGTTAGCTTGTTCTTGAAACCTTTCCATCGTACACGAACCTCATCCATCCAGTGCCTATACATCTCCGTGGTGTCTGGGACATCGTATGTTTGCTGCAAGGTAAAACATAAGATTATTATATTTGAAACAATAAGAACAAAGCTACAATGCATCAAAACTTACATACCAAGAGTTGCTGCCAAATCATGTCTTTCGTTTTTGGGGGAACCAATCTCCAATTATCGTAGGTAATGCGCACTTTGCTTCGAGCCAAAAGCCCTACGTAGCTAATGAAGTGGTCTTCCTCAGGACCAACTGGATTCAGATTGTCATCGAAGTCTATATGCAGCCTTTCCTGTTGATGTTCATGACGTGCAACCAATGCTCCCATCTTTGTACAGCCTCTAACCCTCCTTCTTGTAGGGGGTTCAACTCTAGGCCTTTCATCATTGCTAGAGCTTTCGTCATCTCTATGCCTCTCGTCATCACTAACGTTGTCCATATTCCTGTTAACACAAAAAGCATCATCAGAAACGTAAGTAAATTGCAATGAAAACGAAATATACTAAGCGAGAAGTAAAACAAAAAAAAACACAGTTCTCGTTTATAAATTAAGGTCTTACTCTATATTGTTTCCCATAGTCCTTCACCATAGTCATTTCTTACAGCATATTCGTCATCATCTACCAATTCTACTTCATTTGTTCGAGGTGTAGTTGTTGTGAAAGGTGGTGTGTCATCAAGGTTGAAGGTCGGATCACCATACTTCTATTTTTTACTTTTAAGGACAATGGACATGTTTTTGCTGGCAGGATCGGTGACATAAAACACTTGTTTCGCCTGGCTTGCTAAAATGAAGGTCTCGTCTCTATAGCCAACTCTTCGAAGATCGACTGAGACAAATCCAAATTATTTATCTATTACCATGGCATTATTGCTAACCCACTTACATTTAAATAAAGCAACTTTGAACTTGTTGTACGTCATCTCCCATATTTCTTCTATAACTCCATAATAGGCCATAGATGCTAATATGGGGTTTTTGTCTCTCGAACTGGAAAAGTGCATAGATTCAGCTTCTACCATGACCCCACTATTTTGCATGGTACTTTTGTCATCTTGCTCTTTGGTATAGAAAGAATAGCCATTTATATCATAACCGGTCCAAGTAATGACCTGAAACGAAGGCCCCAAGCTAGCCACTCGATTGTCTCAGACACACCGATCTCGTGCAAAACCTTTTCCTCGAACCACTGCATGAATGTCTTGTTTTGCTCAATAGCAATCTGCATGTCATTCTTCCTTGGATTCTTGTTCTTCAAAGTGTTTATGTGTTCATTTATGTAAGGTTGAACTTCTTCCGTATTATTCAGGATATACAAGTGGGCTTGCAACACCTCTTCACGAGGAACATTCTTCACTTTCAGTCCTCGTGTTCCCTTGCTTCTCCCTTCTTCATGCCGAGATTATTCCTTCTTCCCTGACATATAATCTTTGCAAAACTCCATAGCCTCATCAACTACATATCTTTCTACTATTGAGGCTTCTGGTCGATAAGGATTTTTAGAATACCCTTTTAAGATCTTCATGTATCGCTCGAAAGGGTACATCCACCTCAGGTAAACTGGACCACATAGCCTTACCTCCCTCACCAAATGAACTACCAAATGCACCATTATATCAAAAAATGAAGGCGGAAAGTGCATCTCTAGTTGTGACAAAATAATGTAACCCTCATTTTCTAGTTCATCCAACTTTTCAGTGTCAATGACTTTGTTACAGATAGCATTGAAGAAAACGCACAATCTTGTCACTGTGTTTCGTACTTCATCTTTCATTATGCCTCTAATAGCTACTGGTAATAGTTGTTGCATCAACACATGATAATCATGGGACTTCATTCCCACTAACTTCAAATCGTCCATTGAGACACATCTTCTCACATTCGAGGAATACCCTTGCGGCACCTTCATTTTTCACTTTGTATCGTGCAGTTTTACACTTAGGACACTCACTAAGACCTTCGTACTCATTTCTGTACAGTACGCTGTCATTAGAGCAAGCATGTATCTTCTTATACTCCATACCCATTGTAGACAGGATTTTCTTGGCCTCATACATACGATTTGGAAGTACATTATCCTCCGGAAACATATCACACAATAGTTCAAGTAGCAATGTGAAACTACTATCGGTCTACCCACAAGTTGCCTTTAAGTTAACCAAATGTAATGTTCCTGTCAGCCGCGTGTACTTACTACCACTGTATAATGGTGTCTCTGCATCACTCCGCAGGCTATCATACTCCTGCGACTGCGCAAAGGATTCTGCCTCAACATCGTTAATCATTCTCTCCATTCTATCTTCATCTATGACATCCACAGCTTCCTTCTTGTGTGACGGACAATCAGTTACTTCCTCATCATGCCATATCCACCTTGTGTATCGCAGGTTTATTCCATCACAAAGTAGGTGATCCTTTATGACATCAACATCCCGTCTACTCTCATTCAAACAATTGACACAAGGACAAAAATACTTCCCATTTCTTGCAGGAGCATTCTTTTTAGCGAATTCAATAAATTCGTCCACCTCTTTCTCATATTCTTCACTAGTTCTCAAAGCATTCATCCAACTATGATCCATTTTGTTAGCACCTAAAGCATTACCAATAACATTCACACGTTTAGTACAATTCTCAACGACATATGATGGGATTGCCTAATTAAGTTATCAACCCAATTTAGGATTTTAAAATATGGGCTTAATAACTTTATTGCCCCCTCCTAGCCTCATCTCTCCTATTAAAAGGGTTTTAGTGCTATGTAACTTATTTTTTTAATAAGTATATGTATATAAAATTAATGTATAATAAAATAAATACAATAAGATTAAATTAAAGAATTTTTTTGAGGTTTGGAAGAATTAAAAACAAAACGAGCTTCATATTAACAAAACAATTTTAAGTTGAGTTCTTCCAAAAATAAAATTGTTTTATTGAAAATATTTAGATAAAAATCGTTTAATGAATATTGGGGTTATTGTTTTCTTTTTAAGTTTTGGCTTGAATTATTCTTCATAATTCAAGAATTTGGAATTAACAAAACAATTGTGTGTAATTAATACAAGAATTTCTTTAATTTAAATAAATCATATTTTATTTTATTATATATACTAATTAATGGTGCAGGAACAAGACCAATGAAATGGGGTGGTGCCACTACGTGTGTATGGATAAATCTCCATTGCCTTATAAAAGCTAGATTTCCCTAAAACTGAACAACATGGATCTATTATACTTTTAGAAAAGCCGTAGAAACGGCTTTGTATTAACAGGGTTAACATATTGAGCTTATTATGAGGTTTCAAATTAAACGGGGTTAAAGATAACAAATGGTTTCGCCAAATTCATGGTAGGATTTTAATGAGAGGTTTTAACGGTTTCATGAACAACTATGAATTGTATTGGTTTCATGTGGCATACACTAATCAATGATTGGAAGAAACTTTTATGAGCCACTTTCATTATGTTACACTTGAACAAATAAATAAATAAAAGTTCAAAAACTTTGTCTTAAAATTTAATACTCTTCTAATTGTTCTTATAAGTCACTTTTAACATGATCCACAATAGTCAAAGAAATCTTTAAATCTCATTAACTCTACCTTTAAATTTAAAACCTTTCTAACTACATCCCTATTTAATATAACATTTTATCTTATAAGAACAAAGTTTACTCAATAATTAACGAGAAGCAAATTGAAACAGGGGAGTAACTTTTAAACTTTACTCATATTTAACACAATGAAACGGGTGAGAACTAAGAAGACTTGTTTCTATTATACACAAGTAAATTTATATTTAAACAAAAAAATAAACCATTCCCGAATAAATGCAATTTAAACAATATAACCACACCAAACACATCAGGCTAATCTCAACTATCTCAATATAAGCAATATATAACAAGCACAATCTCAACCATTTAATTTATATTTCAAAAGTAAAATAAACCATTCTGTTATAAAAAAAACGAAGAAAATAAACCAACCTGATCAGGGCGCCCACTAGCTAGTATGTTTGAGAGGTAGATAAGACGTTGGAGCTCCACGGTGGTGTGCACAACAATGGAAGGACAAAGGTGGAGGAGAGAGAAAAAATCTACCCACTGTGGAGGAGGTGAGGTTGCAGCAGACACGGTTGCAGCCGTTGAAGAAACAAAGAGGAAGAAGAAGAAGGGAGGAGGGAGGAGTTCAACAAGCTAGGGCCGACGGTGGAGGAGAGAGCTTGAACAAGGGAGGAGGGAGGAGTTGAAGAAAAAAAAAACAAAGGAGGGCCGACGGTGTGGGTGGGGAGAGGAGGAAGAAGAGTAAAGTTGTTGTTGAGAGGATGTGAGGAGAGGGTGTGATAGATGAGAAGACCGCATGTCAGACAAGTGTCTGACATGCGGGTAGGGGACGCACTTTAGGCGTCCCAAATAAAGTCCTGGTTTAGGCGTCCCAAATGAATTTGGGACGCCTAAACTAAGACTTTAGGCGTCCCAAATTAATCTGGGACGCCTAAACCCAGCTCCAGGTGCTAAAAAAAATTTATGAAATTTATATTTCGTGCCAGGAAGCACTTTAGACGTCCCAAATTCAAATTTGGGACGTCTAAAGGTTCCACTACATATATATAATTACGAAAATGCCACCGCCTCCCTTTTTAACCACCCAATTTTCAATTTGGGACGTCTTTGGGGGTGGTTATATCTCAATTCTGTAGTAGTGAGGGAGTTCACAACCATGAACATGAACTCTCAGATAAATGAGAGCGCAAAATAAAGATGCTGAGAAGAAAAGGCACAGAGAGGCTGATTCAGTGGCCTTCAGTAATAATAGGAGGGGAAGGTCGTTTTCCCTTTAGGAGACTAGTGAGTCAGCGTCAGAGTAAACTCAAAAAAGTTCAAGTCTTTGTTTGTTGACAAGTAAAGCTAATAAAGTTCGAAGAAAATGCAAAGAAAATAAGCGATGTCCTCAATTGAAGACTACTGGCTACTGCAAAAGCATTCCACGCGTTAGCGTGTTGAAGTTTTTGGCTGCTTGTGCCTGTGTTGTTTCAATCTTAGAGCATTCACAGCGTTTTGAGAAATGCAATTATGGAGTGCCGTGAACGATTTGGATGAAGCAACGATGAGCGTACCTAACGTTGAAAATTCCGCATAAGACCGTTGTAAAGACAAGGACAAACGTAGATATCATATATATGCCTCTTTTTTAGTCTTTCCTCTTCATGGAGTGATTGAAAGTATGTCTTCGTTTTTTGCTAACTCTTTTATAATTTTATTACTCTTTAACTGTAATTTTTATAATAAAAAGCCTGTATTGGCAATTTTATAATACACTGCGGTGCACAATGAGCACTCAGGGAATGTGGAACATATTTTTGCACCATTTTCTTAGTTGATATATTTACTAAATGATCAATGCTAGTGGATTTAGTGATTGTACTATTTTTGCACTATTTTTAAATATTTTATAGGCATTTTTGCACACGCTAAATAAATTTAAGGCACTTGGCGCCCCTAGCAAAATACTTGATGAGTAATTTTTTTTTAGCCTTACTTCATGAGTATATTTACAACTTAACTCTCTTATGATTCTACTTCATTGCTATGCCGTGACCCTAGGACCTTTTGCTATGGAAAAAAGAAGGGAGAATTACATTAAGGTCCCAAAGAAGAAGAGAAATGAAAAAATGGTCTTAATAGATTGCAAAATAAAAAAATGGTCCCATGGAGTTATTAATACAGGCTCATGGAGTTGTTAACGAGTTGTCAATACAGACTCCTGGAGTTGTTAATAGGACCATTTTTTTATTTTGCAATCTACAGGAACTATTTCTTCATTTTTTTTCCTTCCTTGGGACCTCATTATAATTCTCCAAAAAAAAAAAAAAAGAAAGAAATGAAGATGACTATGAATAAAACTAAAATGTCTGGGTACAGTTTAATTGAACGCGCGCGCGCGCGCATATATATATATATATAATTAGTTCATTTCAGAAAATATGTTGAAGGAAGTATATAAGATCAACATCGTCATCACTCAATAAAATATTTATAAGAAAACTGACATATGAATAACATCAACTTAATAGTTACAATACTACAGATTCATGGGAAAATAATACGATTCATATATCTCGATCACCAAAAGCATCAAACATGTTTAAATTCAAATTATTACAACATAAGTAAATTCACATTTCATGATTTTCATTTGTCTCCCTCATTGATCAAGCTGCCTATATTTGGATATGCCACGCACTTCAGATGATTAACTTCATCTAAAATTTACGACAAATAAAAACAATTACATAATTAATACCATTGAAAAAAAATACTTGGTAACAACGAGGATAATTAATCATAATAATAACTATTATATATAGATTTTCTCTACATGAAGCAGGTTCCATTCTTGCGAGCGAACACAAACATGCTTACATATTTATTAAATAAAAGAAAATTTTCTGAAATACATCTCCACAACTTTCTCTTAAAAATGCATACATAAAAGTTCTTAAACTATAAATGGAATCTAGAGGCAAAACAGATATAAATAGAATATTTACCAAGTTGAGCTCCAATATATGAGTTTATATCTTAATCTTAGATTAAATCGTATACGATATATTAACATATGTTCTTGTGAAATCTTCAATCAAAATGCGATTTCATTTGCATAAACTCAAAATTATAGGAGTATATGATATTGTTTATGTTTGGTATCACTTATTTTTAGACAATAAGTCCTTATTACGCAAGTCGAGATAAAACTCCTCTCACATACTTACCTCGTATACCGTAAATCACGATTTATAAAAACTTATTGCCTAAAAATAAACTATTCCAACGAGTACGTTACATCTTATCATTACGTGCAGTCGTTCTTAATCACAAAGTTACAAAGCCTATGTAAGAGAAAATAATCATGTGAGAATTACGTGAAAAAAACCAACACAAAAGACAAAATAAAGGTTATCAAATAACACCAGAAAAACGTATAAATGGAAATATAATCTTAAAAAAAAGAAGGAGGTTTATATTATAAAATGAAAAATCTTCACGGCCCCACCCCACCAAAAAACAAAACCACCCCCATAGCAAGCACTGGGAATTTGGGTTGGTCCGTATGTTGCGGGCCAGCTGCACTGGCCCGCCAAATTTTTGTGTTTTAAAATTATTTCATTTTTTTTTTTAATTCTCACTCCTTTTTCTTTTGGGAAAATCACTGTCAGGTCCTAAGGAAGCAAAATATTGTCAGAAAAGTCTCAGGAAAAACTGAAATATATGAAAAGTCCCTAGGGACTTTTCAGATATTATTTTTCAATGTAAAATGACACACATGCCCATCTTGTTAATGTAAAAGTGGAAGCTTCAGAAAGAGGAGGGAAGGCGCAAGTTTTTTTCCGGAGACACAGAAACGACGCGAAAGGGACTGGTGTGAACTCCAACATTGAAGGGATCAAGTGTAATGTTGAAGTTCTTGGTAAAGGATCAAATTTGCAAGCTCCACGTACTGGAACCGAGGTAGAACACGAAACTGAATTTTTTGTTTTTGGTTCTGTGTGATATTTGGATAAAGTGAAATTGAATGATGGTGAAAGGTTGGTGCTTGGTGCCAATAGTGGACAAAGTGGTAGGAGGTAGATGAGTAATGACATGATTTAGGTTAAGTTATGAGCTTGAGCGTTGTAGTTGGGGTTTGAATGAGGTTGGGTAGTGTTAATGTCATAGTGCTCTGTTTTTTAGGGAGGTGACAGAGGAAATGATACCTTTAAAGTGGGAATGGCTGATTTTCAGGTTGGTGGGGTGTTGTGAAAATTGTGATATGGGAAGAAATTTAATTGTTGTTAATTCGTGCAGTTGGTGTTGTTAATATAACTGAAGTAGTTGTTAATACAGCAAATGGCTTTGGGTGTCATAATGCTCTGTTATTGGGGAACAAAACAGAGAAAGTTGGACGTTTGACATGGGAAAAGTTGATTCTCATGGTGGTGGGTTGATGTGAAAAGGGTGATATGTAAATAGCTCAAGTAGTTGTTAATTCATGCAGTAGTAGTTGTGAATATAACAGTTGTAGTTGTTAATACAAAAACTGTGCTATGTTTTTAAGTTTTAAGGCAATGTAATAGAGAGAAAGGCCTATTGTTTGGAAACCCAACAAAGGTATGTCTTTGTTTAAAGTGGGAGTCATTGAATATGATTGTGCTTTGTTTGATTATATGATTGTAAAAGAAGTATTGTTAATATGTGCATATACAGTTGTTAATATAGCTTTGGAAGTTGTTAATACGAACTTCATGGTGCAGATTATCATGAAAGATGGCAACTAGTTCTGGGAAGAATCTATTGTGTTTCATTCATGTGGGGGGAAGTTTTTAAATGTCGGAGCAGATGAAATGCAATATATTGGTGGTATGGTAAGAACAAGATGCGTAAAGGAAAGTACAACATATGAGGAGTTGCTACGAATCATATCATCTATAACGGGAAATGAAAGTAATGAAATTCAAGTGAAATTCAAAGTTTCTATTGATACATCAACATTTGTGGATCTTGTAGACGATGAAGGGGTGGATCATTTTATGAAATATAATGAACAATATGGTCATGTGTACATTGAAGACGATGGTGATGATGAGAATATAGTCCCAACATTTAATGGTCAAATGGAAGAGCAAGAAGTGTAAGTCGAGTTATCTTAAGAAAAGTAATTTGTTGTAACTTAATTATGCAAAAGAGAAGTCTAACTTGTCATTTATTGCAGGATTGATCAAATGTTTGTAGGTGCTGGAGGATTGTGTATGTCCCCACCGCCTTTGTTAAATGAAAGTCAAGATGTCCCATCGTTGGAATGTTGTACTCAATTGGTGCCAACACCCATACTGGGAATGAATCATACCAAATGGAAGGATTTAATTATTGGAGAAGGACAGATATTTCTGAATGCTATGAGCCTTCGTCAGACATGTAAATTGATATGTGGATCTTATATGCTACTGAGTTGTGACATTCACTGTCAGAAAGTTGGAAAATTAGGTTGCATGCGTTGTTTAAATTTGCATCAGTTGCATTAGTTGTGAACAAAACTCATTATGTTGTGAAAACATACATTAGGAGTTGTGAAAATTTGCATAAGTTGCTGTCAAATTTTTTGCAGCAGGTAATTTAAATAAATTACGCATTATAAGTGGTGAAAATCATGGGTTCCTTAGATGACAATGGTGAGGTGTGCACTTTATAAAGTCATGGGGGACTTACCATTCACTTGTGCATGTGTCTAACTTACTTCATACAATAGGCAAACAACTTGCCAACCACTTGATAAAATATGCTACAATTCAGCTGTTATGAAAATTTGCATCAGAAGTACTACTGCAGTCACGCGATGAGCTTGTGAAAGGAACTGAAAGGGTTGTTAATGAACGCTTTACAGGTTGTAAATAGCTCAACTGGTAATAGTTACGGTGAGAAAACGATGGGAGGAGGTTGTACATAGAGCTAGTAAGGGGTCGACCACAGATACTAGTACATCTTATGTATCTAGGAGTAAATCTTCCTTTTTGACTAAACATCAATTCATCTTGACTTGGTCACTTTCCTAGTTTTCACTCGTCTGACCGAATCGAGTGTGATCATGGAGCTTCAGCTAAAGTAGCTGTCACCAAACCAAGCTTTCATGATGCCGCCTAAGTCTTAAGGGCATCGTGGAACTATTCTTCCTTCCTGGGACTCACACTGTGGTGAACTAGGGATCTTTCACCCACATCCCGTGTTGCAGTTTAACTCTCAAGCACATGCAGTATGAAATGCATGCTACGGTGAATGGTTTGAGGTGAACGTCGATTTCTTTATCTTTCACTGTACAGACATCAGTTTCAAAATGTACTCAACATTCAAACCAGAACTTTCTTTTTCACAATATCTCTTTTACAATCTCATTTGTGAAAAAGAGTTCTTTGCCTGGCTACAGATCTATATTCATGCTTCGATCCATTTTCTGTGTATATGCACACATGTAGATCTCATCTCAGTCTAACTGAGGCGACTCAAACGCAAAGATTCTTCTCAACCATCTCATGGTGATCATTTGCTCGTCTTACCTTCCCATGCCCCTACAAAACATGGGAAGACGGTTGTTCGTGTGAGTGAACCAACCTCTTTTGACCTGTACGACATACAAAGCTGTATACCTTTATGTATTTACTCATAACATACATACCATTTCTTTTATCTTTATCTAAAAGAAGTTCACGACCTTATATTTTATTTGCGCCCCTAGATTTTCATTAACTCAATGAAAATCAAGTTATGGGCTCAATAAGGGGATCTACCAACATCTTGTCAGTAGAAGGTCATTAAACTATCGCTTTCCCTCTTTGAAAGCATATCTCTCATAGAGATGTATCAAAAAGGTATGTTTCGCCTTGCTGTGATACTTAGGATCCTCATCATAAGATGTTATCGTTTGGATCCTTCTACCCACCATTCATTCCCAATCTCTCATAGGAATTACTTTAGCCATATGGCACTTTGAATGATGGCAAAACACGCCCTGCGTTTTATTTCCATGGATAACAGGAAAAAAATACTTTGTATATTTCCTTACTCCATCACCATTTGCCTAGGTCTTGTATTGGAGTATCCTTTCAAAAAGGAAAGTTGTTGTCTTGACAACTTAATCCATGGTTATTCTCATAACCCATTTCACAGCTGGACCAAAAACAACTTCCAAGTCTGACAAAAAATATTTGGTTTTATGTACACCAATGTGTACATTCATATTACCAACTATAGTCTCACATGGGACTCTATCCACCTTTCTTATGTTGGATTCCTCATAGGACATGTAACCTCTTTAGGTTTATGCCCTTGACTTCAGGGGTGTTCATAGGTTCACACTTTGACATCCTAAGATGTCTAAGGATTACACTTGTACATGTCTTAGATGGAAAAGACTGTATCTTTCTTGTGCAACTCCATTTATCTTGTCGATCAAGATATTTGTTCAACCCATGACTTTCTCAACTCAGAATTTAAGGATTCTCTTATCCTTTATTCCTTTGACTCCTTTGACACTTGTTTCATTTGTCACTTGACAAAGGATGACTTCACAAAGAATCATCACTAGACCATTTGGAACTTATGTAGTGTTCTTCGATTATTTCGAAGTTGGTGAGGCTTTCACCTTGTGAAAAACTCATATACTACTATTTAGGTGATTGTTTCTACGAAGCCCTTAAGCTGCTTCAGTGTAGAGTTCATCATCCAATTTCCAAAATTCCAAATTGGAAGGTGGTCTTTACATCATCTTGATGCAATTTTCAAGACTAAGCTTGTTGTCATAGCCAAAGTTCAGAGTTAAAACGCACAATGGACAACTTTCCATTGTATTACCCCTTAGCCACTAAATGTTTTAGGTTTTATATGCCCTCAACAGATTTGAGAATCTACTTGTTCCCAATCACCTCTTGGTTAGGCTATAAATTGCCTAAAACATGTACTTGGCTCAATGAGAATCCAAATCCTCCTGCATGACATTTTACAATTCATCTTAGCTTTGCAATTCATCTTAGCAGGTCCTTCTAGTGTCTTTCAGACACTTATAGGTACTTATCATCACCTTCTAGATGATGAAGAGAGCATTCAATCCATTAGGGAATCTATCCCTTATAGTCATTCGCTAGATGACAATTTGCTCCGAGGTGGATTTCATAGGATTCTTTTCCTATATATGAGTGAGGTAATTCTCTCGTAACTTACCTCTTACCTCTTTCATTGTGAAAATGGTCTCAATCCTCCCACTCGGATCAGTGAACTTAGGAACACTTGGTTATTCCTTGTCACATGTGAACCTCTTAAAGAGATTTATTGTGATTAATGCTCATTTCCTGCTAGGAAATCTTGGTTTTATGAACGTTGTGTCCCACAGTTTTCTCTCAGTCTCTGAACCGCCATCATTTTCACTAATGAAGACGTGTCATGTCAAATTCTCATGTCATCTCACAAAGAGATACCTTGTATACCTTAGCCCTAATCTTCCTTACTCATAAGAAGAAGTGTGAATATAAAGTTGATAACCCTTATGGTCTTAACGAACTTGGCCCTGGTCTAAGGCCTATCCACGATTCATAGGGTAAGGTCGTGACTGACATAGAAGGCATTTGGTTAAGTGTGAATATAATAGCTATGAGTCCACCTACCAACATATGGCTGGTAGCCTCATTGATGCCATTATGTTCACAACCAAATCAAAGGAGAGGTCTAACTCTCTATTTCAACAACTCTATTATGTTGAAGGGTTCTAGGTATTGATAGTTGCCTAACAATGCCTTTCTTGTACACAAAGCATCTTGAACTAATCACATGGGTGCCTCTAACCCTTGTTAGTTCAAGAAAAAGGTCTTCTCCTTTTAGTTTAACTGATTCCTGACTAGTTCAGCCATTATCTAATAGCTTCACACTTGCCAAAAATCAAGTAAACATTACTGTATTTCGAGTAAACGTCCATAACGTTAAAGAAACACCAAGCTCTTTGTGTTTTGCCTTCACGTTCATTGGTTCACTAACGTCATAATTTGCCAATTGCAGTGGATTTTCTCAAAAAAATGTTTCTTTGTCTTTCTTGCCAGGTAGAATAGGTTTTCAACTTATTCATAAGGGTATTAACCCTTTAGCACACGTTGTTTAGCAAATACTCTTTTGCTAGTTTGATCATTCTCTTTGATCAAGGTGTACATGTGGTAAGAAATGGAATCTTTTATCCCTAGAAAAGAAACATCAAAATCCAACAAAGGATTTGAGAATCATAGTCCCATCGATCCTTAACTAAAGAGATAGCAAAGATGTGATTCTGTCAGTTGCAATTGCATGGAGTGAATCAGGGTGGTTTACTTTTGCAGAGTTAACGTGCAAGTTCCAATCCCTTGATTCTATCTCTTTGTTGCTTTGCATTTGACTTGAAGCCATATGCTTCTCTGAAATATCCACAACTCATGTGGATCGCTACTTTTATAACCCTTAAAGGTTTATCAATGTAGCATTTTATCTTTGTAGAAACCATTGACCTCTTCTAGATCAAGTTTACCTCATAGGTTTCTTGCCCTTGGGCTTAAAGGATAAATCCTCCCACTCTTTAGCTAAGTTCGTCTGACTGATGGACCTTGAATCCTTTAGTCTTTCACATTCAAGTTCAATGTGGTGAATTACATTGCTGAAGGTTACAATATGCATATCAGAGGCAATTTATACTTTCGTATACGCCCACTCACTGGAAGACATGGCTCACTCCCACTCATTGAGAGACATAGCTTCCTCCCACTCACTGGGAGATGTCTTATCACAACCTACACTTGTTGTTTGTTAGAAAGAACTTGGCATTTAGCTTGTCTCAACTTCTTAGTTTGACATCTGCCTCAAGTGTTGCCTAAATAACATGTTAGGACTTAGTACACTATGTTAAAACTTAACTTAGTTTTAACTTTATGGAAGAAGATCACTTATTTCACTATCTTCCAACAATATCCACACGGCTTGGATAAAGTCACATTGCTTAAACCAACATAAGTTTAAGCAATGTTGTTCTTTCTATGCTTGATAGCATAAACCTCTTGTATCCTTCAGCTGCTTCAGCCTCTAAATGTTGAAGACTGGTTGGTAGGATGTTCCTGACATCTCACTCTTCTTGAATGAAAGAGATTTGAGAGTTTCTAACTCCACAGATATCTCTATTGAGCTTGTCTTCATAAGCTCAGTCAAATAGACTTGGTCATAATTGGTCACTCAGACGATTATGGTATACAAATCTTAGTTGTTCAAATAAGATAAAGGATAATTAGATGATAAGTTCACTAGTTTCATGTTCAGGAGACAACTATGTTGACTCCCATCCCAATCATACTAGTTAGCTCATCACCCTTTTAACCACAGTCTTCATTTGAACACTTTCCCCTTTGGATTTCTAGACGTATTCCAGAAAAAATCCCACTCAATCAAAGATCAGTTATATTAACAAGATAATAACATAATATCATCTAACTAGCATGAATGTTCAAGAAAACAAGAAGAGAATATACCGAATTCAATTCTATAAACTAACAGAGAATTTAATTTCAAATTCAATGGGAAAAACATGAACATTCAAAAATTTAAGCCTCATATCATTGTCTCTTAACTAGGTTCTCCTTCTCATAGGCCCTTCTGACCATATTAACTCATGTAGCTTCTAGCTACAATGTCAAACTCCTCTTTGCCATGTCTACATCCACTCATTTGGATGTATTTGCAGCATACCTCCTACTTGATGAGATGATTCTCACATTTCTATCTCTCTTGTCCTTTGTCACAACATATGTGATAAAAGGTTGACTTTTAGAAGTCATTGCTTCAATCCAAGTGGATCAATGTGGTTAGAAGCATGGGAAGACTTATTATTATTCAATAATCATTGAATAATTTTAAGTTGCTGCAATTTTTCAGGTTTTATCTCTAAGAGTTTGAGTCAAGGTTGGATAGGATTTTATATTCAAAAACCCATTTGAATAATACCTTACTTTTAAAGAATCTTTCAGCATTAACCTTATGTTGCAGCTGAAATTATTCTTAAAAAAACAAGCCAACATGTCCCAAAAAATAATAGAACCAACATTGATTCAATTCCAACATTTTTGGGAATCTCTAAGTGCACATAAGCACCTTTTTGACTCAAATCATATCCAAACATGCTTCAAATATATGCAAATTATATATCAAATTGAAGCTCTCGAATTTAGGGATTTTTAGGAACCAACCACATCTCAATCGGAGGTCCCACGCGCTCTCATGCGCCCCTAGAAGGTGTCTGGATGGAAAAATCCTGAAAAATTGGAAAATTCCAGAATTGGCCACTCTCGGTGGTGGCGCGTGATGTACACGCGCCGCCTTGAGGCCACCGGCCGGCGACACGCGCCGGCCCAAACAACTCCACGCGCCGTCATATCTCCGACGGTGCTTGCCACATGTCAAACGGAGACCCCAGTGGGCCCCACATGCCATCTGTCCCCTTTTTTTTTGTTAGCAGTCAACAGATGACTGTTTGACCGTTGACCAGTCAACCGTGACACGTCAACGATGACGTGTCAGTGACGTGGCTCTGACGTGTCTCGGTCAACGTGGCTGGTCAACGGATGACGTGGCCTCGTTGACCGAGGTTGACGTGGCGTTCGACGCTGACGTGGCGGCCGCTCATTGGCGCCACGTGTCATGGGTTGCCACGTCATCATCTTCAACCTTCAACCGGGTCAACCCGACCCGGTTGGAGCTTCGACGGGTCATCGCGACCCGCCAACTTCGGGAGGCCATATCTCCCTCGTTTTAGCTCCGTTTTTCGCGTTCTTGGTGTCGTTGGAATCGTAGTTCAGCGAACTACAAATCCATGCCATTTATTTGATCTTAAAACCTCTGTTTCATTGATCAAATCACGAGTGAAGTTGCGGTGGCGACTAACGACCCGCAAACTTCTTTCCTTTGTTTCTCCCTCATCCGGACTCCGTTTGACGCGTTCTAAGCATTGTTGGAATCGTCTCTTCAAGCTCTACACATTCATGTCCTTACTTTGGGCAAAAACACCGAGTTTCAAACACCCACTTTTTTCTCGACATTGACGGCATTGCGTAAACCGACGTGGATGTATGTCCTCTGGGTTTCAAAGGCTCTTCTAACCTTTGAGAGTTAAAAAGCTCTTGTTTTTTGTTCCACATAGGTCCCAAAGACTCACCTTTATTCAGATTGAAGATATGAGGAAGATGAGGAAGCATGAATGAAAATGACCAGAGGAGCGAACATATTCGGCTAACAATTATGAACCCAGTATTTAGAAGTATGCAAAACAAAGAAAGAAACCCACATAATGCATACACACATGTTTTCGAAAAAAAAGGCATTCAATATGACTTCCGAAATTGACCAGCCACGTAAATGCTTCACGCATGTATATATACAGGGACGATATATGCTTTATGTCAATATGTAATAAAAACTCAATCCCTTATTTAATCAAATATGAGAAGAGAGCAGGCCGAAGAATATTGATACGACAATAGCATATAAATTATATGTGTGCATGAGAGGAAAAAAAAATATGTACAATATATATTTACATATGTACAGAAGCACAGCGGAAAAATATATGATGGAGATATAAACAAATTATATCATATTATTATTCACATAGAATAAATCACAGCCTCAAGGATCAAATGGCTCTGATGCCAATGTAGGAAAAAAATATTTAACTAAGAAGGAGATTAGGCGTACCTGGACGAATCATGTTCGGATCCGGGTCAAAGCTCCAATACTCCATACTTGTGCCCACACAATTATTAGACTACTAGAGCCTAATTGTGATTTGCACAGCAGATCACCAGAACCAGAAAGATGGTAGGAGAGAAGGGAATTGCCAGAAAACTCAATGGCGGGGCGAGTTGCAATTGAGGAGGCACACCCTATTTATAGTGGTTTATGGAGGCCACTAATTAGGAAACGTGTGCACTCTTTCTTACCCTCCAAGACAGGAATTAATTGTCTCTCAATTAATTCCCTAATTATGGTGATTTGTTCCTCTTTTAACAAATCCATAATTATTGCTAAATATTCCCAAATCTGCATCTTATGCTGATTTTATTCTTATTATCTGATTAGGCTACTTATTTCCTAATCAAATAGTCCGGCCCATCAAGGGAGGACTTGGACCCAAAGTCCAACACGAATGATACAAGAACAGAGCATAATTTGGTAACTTCACGGACTCTAATTATGCTTCCGCCACTCGATTATTACAAATATACAATATGCGAGTACGGTCTGGTTTTTACCAACCAATTGTGTACAAAAAGCTGAGGGAATTATAATGAAGTTCTAGAGAAGATATTTAATTACCTAAAAATTTATAACAATTGAAGAAACACGCAATGATAAGTGTTGGTGCAAAAAATAACAAACAGAACACGCAATTGAAGCAGAAAGTGATGGCAAAGATTTGGCCTTCAATAACTTCATCACGCAGATGCCAATATAGATTAATTAGTTAGTGAAGCTTCACGACATGAATATGGAGGTTATCATCCAAAGACAAATGTTTTTTTATATATTAGAATAAATCAAGAAAACAATGAAGGTATATAACCTAATGGTAGGTCTTAACAAATTGACTTGAATCATTTTGATAGAATGATCAATATAATACATACCTAAATTACTAAATTCAATACTTTAACTGTTATAATTGCTAGTTCTGTGCTGCTAGTAGCCGTCGTCCTCCTAATCCACAATAAATTTTAAGTTAAAAACCATTGCCTGCTTTACTAGAATGCTATTTAATTATTTACTTGAAGAGATCATTATGAGATTTATTCCTTTGGGATTTTTATGTTATGGATTTTTCTTTCAATTGTAAGGCTTTTGATTCCCAGTTTAATCAAATATTTCTAATATCAAGCTCTTTAGTAATGCATGCATGTTCAATGCATTGCCAGACTTCCTTGAATCACTACCCTACTTGTGCAGCTAACAACAGTCCTCCTAATCCCCAATAACTTTAAACCATTGCTGCCTTCCTCCTAGGATGCTAGTTCATCTTCTACATGGATGAGATTTATTCCTTGTGATTTTTTAACAGAAATTCAATTAATAAAATTTATTATTTTCGAATCTTAACGTAATAATATTCAACTTAAAAGCTTTCTATCGGACAAAATGATCTAAGCTTAACAAAAAGTCTCTACAAATTAAGAGCATGCAATGTTTTCTTTCGGGCCTGGGTGAGTAAATAAGAAGAACTAAAGTTAAGTGTTTCCTCATATTCTAAATATATGAATTAAATAATTAATTTGTAGAGATTAAAAAAATTAGTTATGACAAAAAATCATCCACCCAAAACAAAAGCCAGTTAGTTGCCCGTTGTTGACCAAAGTGATAAAGATGTATCACTAATGACATGGTTTAGTGAACAGAAGGCAAAATATAAAATGCCTCTTTTCGTCTTCATATCAAGGTGGGGTTGGACTTTTCGTAAGAGATAAAATTACAAAAGGATAGAGATTTGCTAAATAGTTCAATGAAAATGGCATTCCTGACAAAAATTTAACAACCGGTATGAATATTCTCTTCAATAATTAAGAAACAAAAAGATCACAACATTCAAGAACATTTTTTTTTTCTCTTACTAACAGCAACGTAACAGGCGTGGTTGGTGAACCGGTATCATCGTTAAGTATGAAATCTTATATTTAAATACACAAGAAAGAGAAAAAGAAACATGTTTAAAAGAATTACCTCTAGTTAAACTTGACCTGTTAGCATTATATACTATAGACAGTTATATAGGAAAATTTCAGATAAGGATGATTGTAGCAAATTAATTCCCATTAGCCCCTAAAAAAATATGAAATTTCACTCCAATCCGGTGGGGCTGAAGTGAAATTGATTTGTGAAGTAAAAAGACAAAAATAAACCTCTCAGAAAGAAAGGGGAAATAACATGATGTGTTCTTGATCATACTCTAATGTATTCTTGTTAAGAAATTAAGTTATCTTATTCATAGGACTATTACACTTATTTACTATATGTTCGCTACTTGTAAATGGAATTTGACTTGATTATGCTCTAATATATTCGTACAAAGAAATTAATTTCACTTGTTCATATAACTATTTTATTTGTTTATGATGTGTTCGCCACTCACAAATCAAGTTGTTTCTCCTTTCTTTTTGAAAGGATTATTTTTATCTTTTTACACTATAAATAATTTCACTTTAGCCTCATTGGGCTGTAGTGAAATTTCAGATTTATTTAAGGTAAATGGGAATTAATTTGCTATGGTGGTTGTTATCTGAAACTTTCCGCAGTCATATATTATTACTTCTTTCTCCAGAACCATTGAGTGAATATACCAATTCTGTTTTTTAAACCCTTCATGTATCCTAATAAAACTCATCGTGCATAAATTTGAGAAATTTTTGAGTAAAAAAAAAAAAAAAAGTTGTCAATTCCTTATTTAATTTGAATTTGTGAATTCGTTATCTGAACTTGATAATTCGTTATCTAAACTTGTGAATGGCCTAAAAGCGTAAGTGAATTTTTTACTTAAACGAAAGTTACGAATTCCTAATTTAAACATGTAAATTCTTTATCTGAGTTTGGGAATTCCTTATCTAAACTTGTAAATGGTCTGAGAGAGTAAGTGAATATTTTACTTAAAAATGAAAGTTGCAAATTCCTTATCTAAACTTATGAATTTCTTATCTCAATTTGTCAATTCCTTATCTGAACTTATTGGTGGGATTGATTATAGATCAAAGGTTAATATATATATATATATATATATTGCCTCATTTATGTTAAAGAGCTTTGATTGCTCAATGTAATGTACTTGTTGTGCCACCAAAGTGGTGGGAGTTCAAACCCCACCCCACCACTTTGGTAAAAAATATTCTCAAGGGAATATTTCCAAGAGGGAGAGAATATTTCCATCGGAGTTCCGGCCTCCAACTGGCAGGCTGCTGGTGCCGGTCGGACGCCGGAGCTCCGGCTACTGGATCTGGTGGCCAACCAGTAGGAGTAATTATTTTTTTAATTAAAAAAAATGTAAAGGGAAATATAGCTTTTTATTTTAAATTTTAGTAAAGATAGTTCAAATACTGTTGGAAATATGTAAATTCTTTTTCAGGGATTTCCCCAAAAGTTAACAGCCCGTATGAATATTCACTGCAATAATTAAGAAAACAAGAAAATAAAAAAAAAAATCACAACATTCAAGGACATAATTATTTTTTCTTGCTAACAGGCAAGGCAAGGTTGGTGAACGGGTATCATCATTAAGCAGGAAATCTTATGTTTAAATACCCGAAATGTTTAAAAAAAAAACATGTTTAGATTACCGATACATACATTATTACTTCTTATACCCGAAATGTTAAAAAAATAAAAAACATGTTTAGATTACCTATACATACATTATTACTTCTTCTCTAGAACCTTGGAGTGAACATACCAATTCTGTCTTTTAAACCCTTCATCCTAATAAAACTGCAATTTGTCTCAGAATCTCACGCTCATCGTGCAACTGATAGGGAAAAATTGTAACCTAAACTTCCGCAAGTACACGGTCTATATCAAATAATAAAGAGTGAATAAAATATCATTCTCACAAAAATTTGGTACCCAAACTTTAGTTAAGCATTAATTTTACACTTTAGTTAAAGTTGAGTAGCTCAAATGGAATTCAAATGACTAAAAAGAAATTAAAAATAAAAATAAAATAAACGAACTATCACAATAATCAAATGAGCAATTCAGAGTCACTAATCCTTTATTAGCTTCATAAACCTTGTTTTCACTAATTAATTAATTTCAATGTTAATTTTGTTAATCTAGAGTATTAATAGATGTAAATATCTCTGGACCACTTACACCCTTCTCTCAAATAAAAATTGTTATTCCTAACATAGTTATCCAAGAGGCAATAATAATTCAATTTCACCCTAATATGGTTATATGGGTCTAATAGGTATATTCCCATCCTATTGATAAATTAAAATAAATTTTAATACCACATTACTCAATTCTATGGTCCAATTAAGATCCCTCTCCCAAAGTTAATCTAAATTCCCCAAAATCATATTTAATAGTGACCAAACACTTAGTAGATAAGAAATAAACAAGATTAAGTAACCAAAATTAACATTATAACATAACTAATAAGGGAAAACAAAGTTTAACCCACCTACAAATTCATAGCTCCTCAAGACTGCAAAAACAAAAATAGCCACATATGGATTTAATCAATCTCATCCCAGTAACCAAAAATAGATTTAGAATCCATGAGAAAGAGAAAGATGAATAAAATAGAAACATTTAATGGAGTCCTCTTAGCTTTGTCTCTCTCCCTTCTGGTTCTACAACTACTCTGATCTCTTTTCTTCTCTACAATCCTCTTGTTCTCCTGTAAAGAAGAAGAATGGGATTCAAACGTCTTCTTCTCTCTCCTCAAATAGCCTCCTTCCTTCTTTCCAATTCATGGCTTTCTTGTATTTAGGTTTTCCATTTTTTTTATCCCCAAAATCACAGCTTCTGACAATAAAAAAGAAGAGGAAATAACAACAACAACAACAACTACTACTATTATTAGTATTACTACTATTGTAATAATAAAATCTAGATCTTTTTGTTTTCTTTATTTTTTTGGTCCAAATTTGTTTTTGTTTTTTTTTTATTTGAGAAAACTTCAAATTATTATTTTGGGCTAAGCTGCAAAAATGCACATGAACTTTTCTAAAAGAATGTCAAATACCATAAACTTTATTTGAGTGCAAAAATGCCTATGAACTTTTTGAAAAAGTGGCTAAAATACACCCAAATAAAATGGCAAAAATGCCCATTTTTCAAAACATTCATAGGCATTTTTGCACCCAAATAAAGTTTATGGTATTTGACATTGTTTTAGAAAAGTTCATAAGCATTTTTGCACCTTAGCTCGATTTTTTATTGTTTCTTTCCCAAATTACCAGAGGGTTAAAGGGCAAAACTACCCTTAAACTTCTCTCAAAAGTGCACCCACGATCATAAACTTTTTTTTGATGCAAAAGTAAACATGAACTTTTAAAAATGGTGTAAAAGTAATTATGAACTTTTAAAAAAGGGGCAAAAGTGACACTACCATTAACGACCGTTTAGTCAAAAGTTTTTAAGAGGCGAAAATACCCATAAACTTTTCTCAAGAGTACACTCACCACCATAAACTTTTTTTTGGGTGTAAAAATAACCATAAACTTTAAAAAATGGGGCAAAAGTGACGGTTATCTTACTGGGTTCAAATGTAATTTTTTGATTGTTCTAAATCCAGGAAAAAAACACATCGACTTGTCCACTATGATTTTTCCAAGCAAAAACTCATCTTCAATGAAGATGACATCTCTATCCTGCTCTCACTGAAATGCAGTAAATGGAATTATTGAGATCCTTCTCCATCAACAATTTTGGCAACTACGTTTACGACACCATTGATATCAACAATTCCATTTACGATGTGTCAGTGAAAACAGAATGACGACGTCATCTTCATTGAAGATCAGTTTTTTAATTTTTGGTTTGGAAAAATCATGGTAGACAAATCGAGGTGCTGTTTTCCAGGACTTAGAACAATCAAAAGATTAAATTTGAACACAATAAGAGAACTGTCACTTTTGCCCCATTTTTGAAAGTTTATGGTTACTTTTGCACCAAAAAAAAAGTTTATGGTGGTGAGTGCACTGTTGAAAAAAGTTTGTGGGTATTTTTACCTCTTAAAAACTTTTAAGTAAACGGCCGTTAATGGTAGTGTCACTTTTGTCCCTTTTTTAAAAGTTCATAGTTACTTTTGCATCATTTTTAAAAGTTCATGATTACTTTTGCACCAAAAAAAAAAAAAAAGTTTATGGTGGTGGGTGCACTTTTGAGAAAAGTTTAAGATTAGTTTTGTCCCTTAACCCTATATCAAAATATATCTCAAATCTATTAAAAATGGGAGTCATCAGCAACCAACGAAGTGGATTACTATTACTCGTATAAAATTGCCATTACTTTGTGCCAAAACACTTACTGTTGTATATAATAGTAAACGCGTGGAACGCTCTAAAATTGTTAAGGTTGCATTTTCTGCGAAATTGATTAGCCTTGTCGCCAAATCGAACAATGACTTGGACTCTTTTGAGTCTACTCTGACGCTGCCTCACTGCTGAACAGAATATGTTCATTTTCTTCTCAGTGTCTTTCTTCTGCGCTCTCATGCATATTTACCAGCCAGACCCTACCCGTTTTTGGGAATTCAAGTTCATGGTCTTGAACCCCCTGAAACGATCACCAGTCTCTCCGTTGCTTCAGTCTTCAGTTGTATAGTCTTAAGTTCATTATACTCCAACGTCCAATGAACATATCATTACTTGTACGGCTTGGAAGCCAGAATCTTTTCACCACGACTTGAAAGCAACGTTGCAAATCAACATAAAGACCTTAAGGAACCTAAAGAACTATTGAGGGTGAATATTCTGTTCCAACATATTCAAAAGATGTTGTCTACTGAAACTGCTGTTATTGCTGAGACGGGACAAACTACCAAACAGGTATGAGTTCCAAATGCAGTATGGATCAATAGGATGATCTGTTGGTGCCACACTTGGGTATGCACAAGTTGTTCCTGAGACGAGTCATTGCTTGCATTGGTGATGGAAGTTTCCAGGTTGGTCTTATTCCTATTCCATATTAGAATATAAGAGTCCCACATCGACTAATTAAACAAATGATGGACCACCAAGGTGTATGAATCTCTCAATAGAACACATTCAATACTGTTCCTAAAAATCCACCATTATTGGTAACATGGGAAACAGCTAATTTATTATATGTAAATGTCTACTAATAATTAATTAAAACATATTTAATTTGCAGGTATTTTGTGAAGAAACAATTGAAGTGATAGTGCACAAGGATAGAAACAATTGAGATTGCAACAGGTCCAAAGAAGGATAGCTTATGCTTTATTGAAGTGACGGTGCACAAGGATGATACCAGCAAAGAGTTGCTTGAATGGGGCTTCAGGGTGTATGCAGCTAATAGCAATGCAAGTTTAAAGTTTGCCATACTTCCTTGAATAACTACCTTAGCTTGATATGACTTTACTGAACCAAATATATATCATCACTCATCCATCAGTGATACGAGTATATCTTTATCATAACATTTAAACAATATGTGAGTATCAATTGTATGAACAAAGAGTATCTTTGTCCTCTCCTTTTATACAATATTTTAATTTGATTTTAATTTTTTATTTTATGAAGTGTTATTTCAATCTTCTAATCTAATTAACACCGATAGTTTTATTAACAAAAAAAAATGTTGATATTACAGTTTTAAATACTGATATATTGCGTTTTTTTAAAATTAAGAATGAGTGCATTAAAATATTATCATTTAAGATATTTTTTCAATTAATTAAAATTGTACGGTCAAAATTATCCCTTAATAAAATTAATGGTGTCAAAGTTAATGGAGTGTAAAAACACTATAAAATTAAAAAAAAATCAAATTAAAATCTTGGAGTGCATATACCAATTCTGTCTTTCAAATCCTTCATCCTAATAAAACTGCAATTTGTCTCAAAATCTTAAGCTTATTGTGCAATGATGTGTATTACTAGTAGTAATTACCATTACTTCCTAGAAGAGTCATTTGTGTTAGGAGGGCTAGCCACAACCACGGATGATAGTATAAAAGAAAACAGTTACCGATAAATAATACAATTGAAAAATACATCCAAGGAGCACTGGATGAGGAAGAGAGGCATCCACTTATATTATTGCCTTCTGTTCACAACGGTCTTGTGCAGTATCGTTCACGTCACTCTATGATTGCATTTCGAAGACGCGTGGAATGTTTATGTAGTAGCAGTCGGTAGTCTTCAACTGAGACAGCATTATATTCTCTGCGTTTTCTTCGAACTTTATTAGCTTCATTTCCCAACAACCACCGACTTGGACTTGTTGAGTTTACTTTGACGCTGAGTCACTAGTCTACTGGTCGGAATATGTGCCTTTTCTTCTCCGTGTCTTTCTTCTGCGCTCCCCTGCTTATTTACCAGCCATACCCAACTCGGTTTTTGGACAGGTAAAAGCTGAAAGCTCAGGCCCAAGAATTCACATGTTCATGGTCTTGAACCCCCAGAATCCGCCACTAGTCTCTTCGCTGCTTCAGTCTTCAGTTGTATGAGCCTTAAGCACAGTATACCCCAACGTCCAATGAAAATATCATTAGCTTTATGGCTTCCCTTCTTTTTCTGTCATTATTGGCCATGTCTTTTTCTCAACGTCTCTCTGGTTTCTGGGAATTCTGTCCACTGTCTTGAAGACCAGAAACTTTGGTTACTTCAATTGAAGAAAACCCTCAAATTCAACCCTATTGATTCCAGCAAATTGTTGTTCTGGAATGAAAGCAGCCCTTGCAGTGAATGGAGAGGCGTAAGATGGGATGAGGAGGGACATGTTGCTGGTCTAGACCTCAGTGAGGAATCAATCTCGGGAGGACTAGAAAATTCCAGTACTTTGTTCAGCCTCCAATATCTCAAGCATTTGAATTTGGCTTTCAATAACTTCAGTTCTGGGATTCCATCCAGCGTCAAAGATTTGAAGAGCTTAACTTCTCTTAATTTGTCTAATGCTGGTTTTGTGGGCCAGATACCAATGGAGATTGCTCAGCTCACAAGGTTAGCGATTCTTGATCTGTCTACTCCTTATGATTTTGGAGAATCTCCTTATGATTATGATTTTGGAGAATATCCTCATGATTTTGGAGAATCTCCTTATGATTATGATTTTGGAGAATATCCTTATTATTTAGGAGAATCAGCTCTGAAACTTGAAAATCCAAATCTGATGAAACTTGTTCAGAACCTCAGTGAAGTCGTTAGAGAACTATATCTAGATGGCATTAATATAGCGCTCAAGGGAAATGATTGGGGTCTTGCTTTGTCGTCTTCTCTGCCTCATCTACAGGTACTAAGCATGTCTGGTTGCAACCTATCAGGCCCCATTGATTCCTCCCTACAGTTGCTTCAAAATCTCTCTATAATTCGTTTGTATCACAACCCTTTGTCAGCTCCAGTGCCAGATTTCTTTGCTAAATTCTCAAATCTAACCCAACTGTATCTCAATTCTTGTAATTTGCATGGTAGTTTTCCAGATAAGATCTTCCAAGTAAAGACACTCACTGCTCTTGATCTATCATTCAACATTCATCTTCAAGGTTCTCTACCAGACTTCCCACAGATCGGTTCTCTCCAGACATTGATTCTACGTTATACAAATTTCTCAGGAGCATTACCAAATTCCATAAGCAACTTACGGCGGCTGTCTAGATTAGAAATATATTCGTGCCAATTTAATGGAACACTGCCAAATTCCATGTCAAATCTCACTGAACTTACTTACATGGACTTATCATATAACTCCTTCACAGGTCCAATTCCACCATTTGGTATGGCCAAGAAGCTTACTTATATAAAACTATCTCATAATAAATTAAGTGGTGGAATATCATCAGCACATTTCAAAGGCCTTGTAAAGCTAGTCTTGTTCACTGTGCGGAACAATTCCCTGAATGGGAGCGTTCCTATGTCTTTGTTTTCGCTTCCATTGCTACAATACATAGGTCTTTCCAACAACTGTTTTCAAGAGTTTGATGCAATTTCAAATGTCTCTTCGTCCATGTTACGAACGCTTGATTTGAGCAGTAACTCTTTACAAGGGCCTATTCCTCAATTTATTTTTCATCTTAGAGGGCTTGAGTTCCTCATATTGTCTTCAAACAAGTTCAATGGCACAATACAACTAGATTTGTTTGAGAGACTTCAAAATCTAATTCTATTGGATCTTTCAAACAACAACTTGTCAATTGATGCCAATGTTAAGAATGCTAAACAGTTATCCTTTCCCCGCTTGGATAGTGTAAAGTTGGCATCTTGCAAGTTGAGACAATTTCCACGTTTCTTGAGAAATCTATCCGGACTAGTCATTTTAGACCTCTCAAACAATGAAATTGCGGAAAAAATACCCTACTGGATTTGGGAGCTTAGCAATCTTAGTGAATTAAATCTTTCTCACAATTTACTTCAAGAGAGAGAAAGAATCCCATATAATTTTAGCTCTTTTGGTAATTTGGATGTGCTTGACCTACATGACAACCGCTTCCAAGGCAAACTTCCAGCATTTCCTCTATTCGCCTATTATTTGGATTTTTCATACAATAAATTCAGCTCTGTTATTCCCTCTGACATTGGAAACTATCTGTCTAACACAGTTTTTCTTTCTCTATCGCACAATGCTATTTATGGAAGAATCCCTGTTTCCATCTGCTATAGTGCTTCAAATCTTCAAGTACTTGATCTTTCCTACAACAACTTCAATGGGGGGTTTCCACATTGTCTAGCAATTAGTGAGTCTCTGGGGGTATTGAATTTAGGAAAGAACAATCTTAGTGGCAATATTCCTGATACTTTTCAAGCTTTATGTACTCTTCAGACTCTCGATCTTAGTAGTAATAATTTACAAGGGCCAATTCCAAAATCTCTGTCCCATTGCACCGCATTAGAGGTGTTAGACATTGGAAATAACAAGATACACGATCGGTTTCCATGCTTATTGAAGACAATACCAAAACTCCGTGTCATGGTTTTGCGAAGAAACAATTTCCATGGTCCTATTGGGTGTCCAAAAATGAAGAGAATGATTTGGGAGATGCTTCAACTTGTTGATCTAGCTTTCAACAATTTTAATGGAACGCTACCGGGAGAATTCTTTCCAACTTTGAAGGCAATGATTCTTGATAAAAATCAAACAACATCAAAGGCAAACCATATCCACGTTATCTTGTATGAAGATAGCCCAATAAATTATCAAGATCAAGTGATGGTTACCATGAAAGGTAAAGAAATGACCTTGACCAAAATTCTAAGTGTCTTCACGTCTATTGACTTCTCATCCAATCAAATTGAAGGGTCAATACCAAAAGAGATGATGGATTTTACCGCACTCCATGTGCTCAACCTGTCAAATAATAATCTGTCAGGCCACATTCCATCATCCATATGGAAATTGCAACAGCTTGAGTCATTTGACCTGTCAAAAAACTCTTTATCAGGAGAGATTCCAACAGGACTTGCAAGTTTGTCATTCCTTTCATTTGTGAACTTGTCCCATAATCATTTGGTGGGAAAGATCCCTACAGGTACACAGCTTCAATCATTTGAGGCATCTTCTTTCCAAGGCAATGATGGTCTTTATGGGCCTCCTTTGACCCAAAGTCCAAACAATGGGCCACAAGTGCTAATGCCGCCCCCAACATCTGCCAATAACCACGGAATTGATTTTGAGCTTATCGAAGGTTTGGAATTGGGAGTGGTTTTCGGCTTAGGAATTATTATTGCGCCTCTTTTCTTCTGGAGGCGGTGGAGGATCAGATACTGGAAATGTGTGGACTTCATTCTCTGTAGCATCTTTCCTCAAATATATGTTGATTATCAAAGACATGAGGGGCAATGGATCCCAGTTCTACGTTGGAGCCATTAGGAAATGGGCTTTGTTCAACATACTACTTAACTACTCACACTGTCTATCAAATGAGGTAAACCTTCTATGAACATACATTGTTCCGATACACTGGTGTTATTTTATAACCTTGCTTGATTTTATCCTCTGTGTTGGCTTTTTTTTTTTCTTTGGTTGTTGGAAATGTCAGTATATGTTTTGTTCATAATATATTTATGCTCACGTGTGTGCATAAGAGAGAGAGACGGTGAAGAATATTTTTGCTAATCGTGATCGTGATCAATTCTCAACAACTTTATAGAGTCTTGGTTAATTACAACAGGAATTGATTTTTTAAGTCAAGTACACTGAAATATTCTATATTTTATCTTAGTTACACAAATTTCTCATCTAACTTAAAAACTTATAGGATTCTTTCCCAAAATAAAAAGAAAAATTGCATAACAGCCAATGAACTTGTTATAACTTAGCGGCATAATAGTCCATCTAAATAAAATGTCACATGTTCGATCCCATTTGTCAACTATATAGTCTCGATTTTTTATTACCGTCTGTCCTTTTTAATAAGAGAAGTTGTGTAGCATAAACCTTCCTATAATTTTTAAAATTGCATGCACACCTATATGCGCCCATTTATCCAACCATATAATTGTCTATTCAGTCACATTGTTTAATTTATTTAAATGCCCCCCTTTTGATTCTAATCCTTTTTTTTTTAATTCCTAACTAATCGGTTTAAACGACTGTACATAGTGACGAGATGATATTATATAATTTTGAGTTTTATGCAAATGAAGTCGTGTTAGAATTTTGAACATCTCACAAGAACATAACATATTTAATATATGGTATACGCTTTAAGCTAAGATATAAACGAACATATATATATTGGAGCTTAATTTGGTAACATTCTATTTAATCTTTTTTGCCTTTAAATTGTATTTATAGTTCAAAAATTTCGAATTATGTATGCATTATTTAAAGAGAAAGTTGTGAGGATGTATTTTCAGAAAAAATTCTTTTATTTTATAATTAAATATCTGTTCACACATTACTTCTTCAGTTCTTTGACTGGCGCCCATTGTTATATGTAAGCATGCTTGTGGGCGCTCGCAAGAATTGAACCTTCAAGTAGAGAAAAGCTATATATAACCCTTCTAAATCGGAAGAGAATGTCTTTATTGATTTCTCTCTATTGAATATTTCTATCATTGGATAAAGTTTCAATAGTGAGGATTTAGTACTATATAAAAATATTAATATAACATTATATCTTAACCATTAAAACTTAATCTAATGGTGAAGATATTTAATAGAGAGAGAAATCGATGGAAGCATTTTTTTTCCGCCCCTCAACCCTCTCCGTGTGTGTGCGTGTATTTTAGGGATGTTTTTTAGCAATTTTGGCCCTTCATTATTGGTCCAAGTTTCTGATTTTCTTTGAAGGATTTTTTATTAATAATTATCCTCGTTGTTACTAAGTAATTTTCAATGGTATTAACTAAGTAATTGTTTTTATTGTTGTAAACTTCAGATGAAGTTATCCTCTGTAGTGGCATATCTAAATATGGGCAGCTTGATCAATAAGGGAGACGAATGAAGATCATGAAATGTGAATTTTATGTTGTAATCATTTGAATTTAATACAGTTTAAATATTTGATGCTTTTGATGAGATGCATGAGTCATAGTTTTCTACGAGTACTCTGTATTGTACTTGAATTATTAAGTCGGCGTTGTTGATACGTCAGTTTTTTAATACTTCATTGAGCGGTGATATTAATATTGTACTACCTTTGACATATATTAGTTACTAATCAAGTGATATTAGTTACTCTAATACTCTCTTTTGATAAGTTTAGTAATAATTTTGATAAGAATTGTAATGGTTTTGATAAAAATGTTTTATGCAAAAATGCTGATGAAAACATGCAAGTCAAGGTTTATCAGCAAACGGTTTTATCCATACCATTACAAATTTTGTTATTTTCATTATTGAATTTGTCAATGCCATTACTGATTTTGTCAAAGCCACTACATATTTAATTATATTATACATATTTAATAATACATATATATATATATATCAAAGAAGCTTTGATAGCCCAGTGGTCATCATGCTTCCTTTCTAAAGGGGTGGGATGTTCGATCCCCCCTTGCCATTTCTTTACAAATTTTTTTCAAAAAAAATAACCCCTCCCCACCAAAAAAGCTTCCACCGGCCGGAACTCCTATCTTCGGAGACCGGAGCTCTGGCCGTCGGGGGTCCCGGTCGGCCAGTCACCGGGGCGGTGGTGGTGCTCCTACAGGGGCACCACTATTATTTTAAAAAAATTTAAGGAATAAAATGGTAAATGTGTCAAAACTTGAAAAACACAATTTGATACTTGATACCTCTATATTTTTTTAAAGTGTTAATAGATTTTTTTAGGGTTTTACATTTTTAAATAGTATTTATTTAGGATTTTTCCATTATTTTATCTAATTAGGTGAGCATGTGGGGCGCATATGAGAGGGAATGAATTCGATCAGCTGCGACGCCGTTTTGCAAAACGGGGAAGGAAGACCTAATGGACTAAAGAAAGAAAAGAGAAGCCAAGGGGAAAAAGGAACCTAAAGAAAACGAAACAGAGGACAGGTGCAGGGAAAAACTGCAGTTATCTTCATCTATCGAAAAACCAGAGGGAGCGAAGCAGGCGTGAGAGAGAGAGAATCTTCGTTCATCTTCTTCTCCATCATCGGCCATCGGAGTGAGGACGGAAGGAACTTCGGTGTGCCGTTGATATCCTCTGTTTTTCATCTTCTTGACTGGAACCAGAGACACGGGCTGGACAGAAAAGGAGGAAGAGTACACTGTAGCGGAATACTGTTCATTCCCGACCGTTCATCACACTGTAGCCGAGCTTGTGACTAAAAAATCAAAATGCCACTACACTCAAAATGGACCAAAAAATATGAAGCAAATTCGTCTTGCACTGCACGTGACAACACTAACGTGGTTTAATGTAGAGATGGGTATTTAATTTTATAGATTTTTTTTATGAAAAAGAAATTTCACATTAAAGTAACATGAGACAGCATGTAAAAGTACATATTATTTGGAGAAAATAGTTCAATAAACTAGAAAAGAACCATATAAAACCATAAGGCCTCCATACACAATATCATAAACTAGACACGCCTCTATGAATCACTTAGAAGAGTGGATGGTTCAAGATGCCTATACTTATTATTATAGTCAGAGGCTTAGACTAACGAGAGTGCTGACGTGTACAAACTAATTCATAACAAAGACTACTAATCAACTAATATTAGTTACTCTAATACTCTCTTCTGTAACTAGCGACCCCTATTTATGAAACAGTGTAAGTTCTTTTTCCTATGGAGTTTCCAAGTGTTTTAGCAACAGGCTCTGAGCAATAATATATCAACGGCCAAACCAAAAACTTGGATCCAAATATTAACAGACCGAGAGAATGCTTTGTCTATTGGTTCTGGTTTCCAATAAAAAATTGCAAGATAAACGAGCGATCTCAAGCGTTTCTAAAAGGCAGGGTGCCTTCTGCCCCCTCAATTTTAGGGCACTTCCCAAATATTTTTTCATAGTTCCTTTGATCATTAGATTCTATATAAAATTAATGATATTTTGATATCTTATAAATAAAAAATAGAATTATTTACAATTTTTTATTATTTTTAAAATATTTAAAACTTCAAAACTATGTAGTTTCTTTTTCATTTAGAGTCTACAATTTTCAAAAAATCATAAAAAATTGAAAACAACTTCATTTTTTATCTTCAAAATTTTACTCATTTCATATAGAATCTAATGATTAAAAGAATCATGAAATTTTTTTTTGAAAAATGCCTCAAAATTGAGGGCCAACAGGGGGCGCATCACTGAAGGCACACAACAAGTTGTGATGGAAGCTTTCAGGTTGGTCTCATTCTGGTTCCATCATTAAAATCCATTTCAACTTTAAGACTTGAGTTTATAAGTGAAGGTTATGAACACTTTGATTCAGGTGTTTGATTTTGTGTTATTTCAAAATGCTTTTTGCAGATGACTGCACAAGAGGTATCTACAACGGTGAGACAGGGACAGAAGACCATATTATTGCTGCCTTCTTCCTATGACGCTATTCATTTTGTACATGGATGAGATTTATTCCTTCTCATTTTTTCCATGCTATTTCTTTGAATACATTTGTTTTCATTGTTTCTTAATCAATACTCATGCATAATTTAATATAGGATATATTTAGGGTGTTGATCTTAATCTTCACTATAAGACATAGTTTTCATATTTATTAATCTTTTTTTAATTTACCCATATTCATGCTCCCTTAATAATAATCTAGGAGGAGAGAGAAAGAGGGTATTAAGGAAGATGACTAGGTGTTTTAGAATATACATATCATATCAACTAATTTAACTAACTTCCTTAATTTAATCAAATTAGACAGATATATCTTATATAAAGGACCGGAGAGAGTATTTGGTTGAGTGAAGCCATATCAAGATGCTGGAATTTTTGTAAGAGACAAAATTGAAAAAGGACAGAGATCTACTAAATAATTCAAAGAAAATGGCATTCGTGAAAAATTTCTGTTATTATTGGGCAATATCATTACTTCTATCCCTTTGCACCACATTAGAGGTGTTAGACATTGGAAATAACAAGATAGCTGATGAGTTTCTGTGCATGTTGAAGACAATACCCACACTCCAGGTCATGGTTTTGAGAAGAAACAATTTCCATGGTCCTATTGGGTGTCCAAATATGAAGAGAATGGTTTGGGAGATGCTTCAAATTGTTGATCTAACTTTCAACAATTTTAATAGAACGTTTTGAAGGCAATGATTCTTGATCAACATCAAACGCAAATCGTGTCAAGTTTATCTTCTATGAATATAACCCGGTAAATTATCAAGATCGGGTGATAGTTACAATCAAGGAACGAAAAACTGGATCGGATAATGAACCGGTCACAACACAGGTTCAAGGGTTAATGGGTCAACCGGGGTCTAACCGGTAGTTGAACCGGTCATAACCGGTTATATTAAAATATTATAATTTATTAGTGATAATATATATTAATATATTTTTAAACTTCTATAGATAAAAATAAAGATTTTTAGAAAAAAAAATATTTAAAATCTATTAGTATTAGTTATAATACCTATACTTGTGCAGATATCTCATTTCCTATAATTATTATCTTTTTAAATAATTTTTTTCATTTTTTTAGATTTGTTCTTTCTTAATCTATTTTTCTCTTCATTTTAGTCTTCAACTTTACATTTTGCCCTCAAAAACACAAAAAATAAAAATTTGGAAAATTTTTTTTAAAAAAAAAGAAAGAAAGAAACCGGGTCAACCGGTTGGACCACAGGTTTTACCGGTTTTAACCGGTTCTGACCGGTCCAACCGGTCTAACCAGTTTACTGATCAAACCGAACCGGACCAGGGACCGGTTCGGTTTGACCGGTCGAACCAACCAGTCCGGTCCGATTTTTTGTGCTCTGGTTAGAATGAAAGGTCAGGAAATGACCTTGACAAAAATTTTAAGTGTCTTCACGTCTGTTGACTTCTCATCCAATCAAATTAAAGGGTAAATACCAAAAGAGCTAGTGGAATTTACAACACTCTATGGGCTCAACCTGTCAAATAATAATTTCTCAAGCCACATTCCGTCATCCATCGGGAATCTGAAACAGTTTGAGTCGTTGGAAGGATCCTTACATGCACACAGCTTCAATCATTTGAGCATCTTCCTTCCAAGACAACGATGGTCTTTATGGACCTCCTTTGGCCCAAAGTCCAAATAATGGGCCGCCACCAACATCTGGAAATCACCATGCAAATGATTTTCAGTTTATTATGGGTTTGGAAATCGTAGTGACATTGGGGCTAGGAATTATTATTCGGCCGGTTTTCTTTTGGAAGAAGTGGAGGATCAGATACTGGAAATGTGCGGACTCCATTCTCTGCAGCATTTTTCCTCAAATATACGTTGATTATGAAAGCCGTGAAGGCCAATGGATCACAGTTATATGTTGGAGACAATAAAGAATGGGATTTATTCAACATACTAATCACGCACACTGGGAATAAAAGTGGTTATATGAACATTATTGTTTCATTTTTCTGGTGTTATATTTGATAACCTTGATTTTATCGTTTTTGTTGGCCTTTTTTCTTGGGTTGTTTGGTGGTTGTGGGTATAGCCGGTAAAACGGGTTGGACCCCAACCTATCAAAATTAGTAGGCTTGGGCAAGCTAAATGTCAGCCCGCCCCGCTTCAGCTAGCCCACTTATTTTTTTTAGTTTTTCTTATAAATACCCTGCTCACCCTTCCTTTAATACTATGTTTAACTACTTCCTCATATTTTTTATTTGACATTTTTATTGTCATATTATATTTATTTATTCTATTATTATTAAATTTAAAATAAATGTATTTATATATTTTTGTGATGTGAGTAAATGAAAAAAAAAGAAAATAAGAATGAAATTGGTTTCCTAACATAAATGTATAAAAGAAAAGAAGTGTAATATGTATGGGTGAAAAAGAAAGAGAGTGAGAATTAAAAAAAGAAATGAAATAATAAAAAAAAAAATAGGCACCCTCGGGCGGGTATTTTGCGGGCCCAAGAAGGGGGAGGTTGGCGGTTTGCAACCCATGGGCCAGCCTGAATTCCCAATGGTAATTGTGATATGAGTAGGGGGAAAAGAAAAGGGAAAATCACTGTCAGGTCCCAAGGAAGCAAAATATTGTCAGAAAAGTCCTAGGAAAAACTGAAATATCTGAAAAGTCCCTAGGGACTTTTCTGATATTATTTTCCAATGTAAAATGACACACATGCCCTAATGAAAATTTAAACTCTTCTTCTTCAATTCGAAAGAGAGAGCAGAGCGGCAGAACCCCAAATCGCAGAGCCCCAAATCGCATTCCAGAGAGGCATTTGAAAAATGAACTTCTGCCGTCTCTGTTGTTGTCCGGTGGCGTGCGGTGCGTGGCCGTCGTTGTGCCGTCATTCGCTGAGCGTGTCCGTCGCTGGTGGTCTGGCCGTTTGCCCTGCCTCACCATCGGTGCTCCCTTCGTTCGTCGTGCGTGTCCGTTGCTGGTCGGCATCCTGTGGCCGTGTGTCAGTGCTCATCTTGCAGTCGGCTGCGGCTGCGTCTCCGTCGGTGGTGTCTGGCTCCCAGAGTCGTCCGGCGTTCCTCCACTTCGAGACTCCATCTGTGCTCCAATCGAAGGCGCCATTCTCGCCGGTGAGTGAAAGAAATCACTGTTTCTCATTAATTTTGTTGTTGGATTTAGGATTTAGGACTTTGATTTAACTTGTGTGATTTTCTTCTAACAAAAATGGCATTTTGAGAGATGATTGTGAGGGTCGTTACTTCCCTCGTCGGGTATCTATGTAGTTGGGCGTATGCTTCCCCCTTTATTTACCAAAAAAAAAATGGCATGATCTACATTTAGCTCCATATTGTAGGTAGTAATTGGTTTTGGTTTTTTTATAGATGCTTGTTCATATGGCATTAATCTATACCTCTTCAATGTTAACTTGTTTATATTGCACCTTTATTGTTTATAGTCTCTACAGCTTTATTGTGCACCGTTTATTGACTTCCACTCATAATACTAAGTTGTTTTGTGATAAAACTGAACTGTGTGGACTTGGGTTAGAGTTTTGGTGCAGTGACTTGAATTTGTTGTCAAAATGTAGATGTTTGCTGAACGGTATATTCCAAAACTTTGCATCCATTGCTGAAATTCTGTACACTTTGTTGAGTTTGGTGAAATTTCTGATATGAGGTTACTTGTCCAAATTTGCATTTGACATACATATTGACTGCCATGGTAAGTTGTGTGACTTTAGGTGCATGTACTAAAATTTCAAAATTTTGGGCAATGTTGGAGGTGAATCTGATTTGTGACTGTGGAATTTACTGGTTATAAGCTATGCAAAGCAGTAGTCTCTTGGTGGCACCAAACTAGTGTTGTGTTGGAGTCATTTTAGATTATTGTTTTTGATATTGAGTTTTAATTTGCACATGAAAATAGTTTGAATCAGTAGACTGTACTCTATGTTAAAGCTCTTGTTACTGAGTTTTGGAAGGATTGGATTAATTATTTTGTTTCTGGTTAAGTAAAAAATGGCGAACAAAAGAAAAAGGGAAGATAAAGAAGAAGAGAGGCAGCAAAAAGTGTCATCGTATGTATTGTTCACGCAAGAGTATTACCAGAACAAGAAGAAAAAGAATGAGCCGAAAAGGCCTTTTCAAGAGGAGAGTAAGTCGGTAAAAGAAGCTTGGAACGCTTTGAAAGATGATGTGAAGGAGACATATAAGGAGAGGGCAAAGAAATTAAGGAGAGGGGGAAAAGGGAAAAAATATGTGGTTCCATTCCTTACTCGGTGTGCCCCTAATCAATTTATAGAGGTGTGCAAAAGTTTGAAGAATAGAGAAGAGCGGATGGAACGGTTAAAGAGAGTTGGATTTGATAAGTTGGTTAACATAAGCTGCTCAAAAATCCCCTGAGACTTATGTGGGCAGTTTATGGGTGCATTTGACCCTCCAACCAACAATGTTTCCATTCGAGGGAGGTCACTCCACATTTGCTCGGAAGATGTAACAGAATTTATGGGGTTACCGTGTGTGGGGGGACATTGAAAGAAATGCGATGAATAAAGACAAAGATTTTCAACAATTAAAAACATTGTATGGGACATGCCATATAAGACAATGGGGAAATGGCTGATTGAAAGAGAAGATGATGCAGATTTTGAATTTCTCTTTATTATGTACGCATTGGGCACGTTGTTGTGTCCCGGAGCCGGTGTTAAGGTGAGTGACCGAGTGTTAAAGGTGATGGTGGCTACAAAGCCAGCTTTTGGAGACAATGATTGGGCTACCTTTATGTTGAGTGAACTTTCAAATTCAGTTGGACAATACAAGAAAAAAGTCAGCAAAGGGAAAGCTTCAGGAAAAATCAACGTTGGAGGATGTATATATTTTCTTATGGTAAGTGCAACATAAGTTTTCATTATATAATGATTCCTAAATTTCTGCATTAAATGCTGACATTTACTTATGTTAAGTTCTTATTCACATTGTATGCAGGTTTTTTGCTTACAAAAATTTCCCCTCGGTGAACTACAAGCCTCTAAAAATGATGAAGTAGTAGGATATTGGAATGATAAAAACATGAAGAAGAGAGTGCAAATAGAGAGGCACAGCAACCAAGGGTTGCTACATTCCGTGGGGCAAGTAGTTGGGGGTCCGGCCTCGGAATTGCATCAGCAAATATTATAACACACCCGGTAAGTGATGAACTTTGATGTGAGGTTCAGATACTTTGCATATTATTGTCACTAATGTTTCCCTCATAATTTGTAGGAATTGAAGAGAACATATGAAAGAATTATGTCAAGGGTGGTGTCAATTGTCGAAGAGGAATTGGTTTACCTTGAGGCAAGGTTGTTAAGGGGGAGAAATGGATGCAGGGGCAGAAATTGATGAACAGTCATCGTCAGAAAATGACGATGAACAACCCTCCTCGGGAAGTGAATCTGAAAAGGCTGCCATAGGAAAAGGAGATGATGAAGTTTGGACCATACATGAAGAAGATGGGTCAGAGGAAGATAATGAAGGTGAAGCTAATAGGTCAGGCAACGAGAGGAAAGATGAGTGTTCTGAAGATGTACTAAAAGGGGAGGAAGAAGTACAATTGAGAAAATCGACAAGGGTAAAAAAACCTGCTCTTGTCTCTCCCTGGGTGACAACCATGACTAAGAAAAGAACGAAAGATGACAAGCACAAGGAAGCTTTATTCTAGCTGTGCACAACGAGACCCAACAAAGAGGATGCACAAGAGTAAGTAATTAAATGTCTACTATCTATAGCGAGTTGAAGAACAAAAACTGACTGCAAAATGCTTGTTTGTGTAATAGGCCGTTTGTGGAAATGTATGACTATTTCGTCACACGAGGCGAATTATATTGTCTCCGTGAAAGGGGGTGGATTAATAATAGGGTATGTTACATATACATTGACAAGAACTGATACTTTGTTACTTTAGTACGATATTCACTAACTTTTCAGCTATTTTTTCTCAGTTTATGTCAATGGTCGCAAAGACATTAGTGGGGGATCAATTACAGAACTCTAGTCGCGTCAGTAGACACATCTTTTCATCAGAGTTGATGGAAAAAATGTCGTCTGACCCAAAGAAGTGGTCTTGGCAAGCGCATGAATATGAGATCCTTCCTGAGCATATTGGATACAACATTGGGGATTGCGACTTAATCTTTGCTCCTACATTGGGGCTTGATCACTGGTTCTGTTATGTGTTGGATACCAAGACATTGCGTTTCTTTGTCCTTGACTCGCTGGTTGACCAGCTCACATATTCAAGATTGCAAAAGAGGGAAGAAGATGCACTTTTAGAGGATGAGAAGACAAGTAAGAAGAAGAGATTGAGACAAAAGCAACAAGAAGAATTGTGTGGCAAGGAGCGGTTGGCAAGCCAGTGTGTAAGCACTCCAACTTAAGTTTATGCTTTATTTTGTAAATGTTGTTCTTGCTGTGTTGTGTAATGTCAACATTATTTGCTTCTTGCAGAGAGATTGCATCATTAGTGTACTTCGCAGGGTTAAACTAGAATTATTTGGCAAAGGAAGAGAAATACCTAAAGATATCAACTAGCCAAAAGTGCATGTCCAAGCTGACATGTTAGTATTACCTTTTTTTTGTTGCTCAATACTTTGAAATGGTTGGTTGTGTTTCATATCGTTTGTTCCTTTCTGTTTGTAGCGATTCGTGTGGCGTCCATGTTCTTTCATGGTTATTCGGTTGGGATGGCTCGGTATAGGACAAAGGGGGTATACGATGCCTAAGTTGTCTCCTGAACAAATTCGGCAGATTAAGGTCGATTCGTTATGGTGGCTTGTGACACATGACGGGAACATACATGCCAAAAAGGTGCTGTCCATTGCAGGTGGCAAGAAACAAATGCAGGGGAATAGAGACAAGTAGCATTTGTGATGTTATTATGTACATATGATGCTATTTTGTGGGTCCTTCGAGAACCTTATGTCTTTGTGTGACTATTTTGTCATTGTAGGAAGGGCAATCATGCAATGCTTTTTTGTTTACTGCCATGTTTAGGTGACAAGGAAATATTTACAACTTCTTACGGCTATTGCACAACTACATATGCCTTCTTGTACAAGTTGTAACATTTAAGTAATAGGGCGTTATTACAATGGTGATTTTTACAAGTCTTCAAGCGTTTATTCACAACAGGTTATATGGGTTTAACAAACTCCAACACGTTTTTCTTGCAGACGATGTTTTCTTACGTTATGACTAATGTGTTGTTTACAAGTCTTGAAGTGTGTATTAACAATCTGATGAGTTCGTTTTACAACTTCAAGGTGTGGCGATTTGCTTTTGCTTCGCCACAGCGAAACAACAGCAAAATGACATAAAAAATGGCCTATTCTGACCTCGTTCGCTGTTGGTACGCCCCATCAAACCAGCAGCGATAACACATGATTTCTATTTTACAACGGTTGAAGCGCTGATTTACAACCCTTAAAGCGTTCATTTACAACCTTGTAAGTTCAATTAACAACCTCCCCCTCGTTTCTCTCTGACAACGTTATTTGACGTTACGCGTTGGCAAATGAGCTATTTACAACCCTTAAAGCGTTCATTTACAACCCTGTGAGTTCAATTAACAACGTCCCCCTCGTTTCTCTCTGACAATGTTCTCTGACGTTAAGTGTTGGCAAATGAGCTATTTACAACCCTTAAAGCGTTCATTTACAACACTGTAAGTTCAATTAACAACCTCTCCCTCGTTTCTCTCTGACAACGTTATCTGACGTTACGCGTTGGCAAATGAGCTATTTACAACCCTTAAAGCGTTCATTTACAACCCTGTGAGTTCAATTAACAACCTCCCCCTCGTTTCTTTCTGACAACGTTATCTGACGTTAAGGGTTGTAAATGAGCTATTTACAACCCTTAAAGCGTTCATTTACAACCCTGTGAGTTCAATTAACAACCTCCCCCTCGTTTCTCTTTGACAACGTTCTCTGACGTTAAGTGTTGGCAAATGAGCTATTTACAACCCTTAAAGCGTTCATTTACAACACTGTAAGTTCAATTAACAACCTCCCCCTCGTTTCTCTCTGACAACGTTATCTGACGTTACGCGTTGGCAAATAAGCTATTTACAACCCTTAAAGCATTCATTTACAACCCTGTGAGTTCAATTAACAACCTCCCCCTCGTTTCTCTCTGACAACGTTCTCTGACGTTAAGTGTTGGCAAATGAGCTATTTACAACCCTTAAAGCGTTCATTTACAACACTGTAAGTTCAATTAACAACCTCCCCCTCATTTCTATCTGACAACGTTATCTGACGTTACGCGTTGGCAAATGAGCTATTTACAACCCTTAAAGTGTTTATTAGCAACCCTTTCATTAGCTAGTAAGTGCGGATACTATGTACGTGGAAGGCAATCTGAGTTAATCAACATATTAACTCGAGAGGGATTAGATATGCCATGAGTAATATGTATGGGAGAATCTGGGGCATATGAGGCAATGAACATATAACTTACGGTTATATATAAAGGATGTCTTTGGATGCTGGTCCGATATAAAGGATTTCTAGTATCGCAAGCACCAAATCTGAAAGACGTTTTTGCCCACGCAGTCACGGCAGACGCCAAGTATGAAACAAGAAAGAGTAACGCACGCACGATGGAAGGCCCATCAAGTGCGAGTGGGAGATGTTGGACTTTGGGTCTAAGTCCGCCCTTGATGGGCCGGACTATTTGATTAGGAAATAAGTAGCCTAATCAGATAATAAGAATAAAATCAGCATAAGATGCAGATTTGGGAATATTTAACAATAATTATGGATTTGTTAAAAGAGGAACAAATCACCATAATTAGGGAATTAATTGAGAGACAATTAATTCCTGTCTTGGAGGGCAAGAAGGAGTGCACACGTTTCCTAATTAGTGGCCTCCATAAACCACTATAAATAGGGTGTGCCTCCTCAATTGCAACTCGCCCCGCCATTGAGTTTTCTGGCAATTCCCTTCTCTCCTACCATCTTTCTGGTTCTGGTGATCTGCTGTGCAAATCACAATTAGGCTCTAGTAGTCTAATAATTGTGTGGGCACAAGTATGGAGTATTGGAGCTTTGACCCGGATCCGAACATGGATTCGTCCAGGTACGCCTAATCTCCTTCTTAGTTAAATATTTTTTTCCTACAATTCGAATCCCACATTCATGCACTTGTATCGTCAATTGGTGCTCCAAAACGAAAAATCACCTTGTTTATTCATTTCTCTCAGTAATTTACCTTCTTTATTCATTTTAAGTCTTTGATTCTGGATGGAATCACGGAATTGAAGTGTCACAACCCAAAATCCGAGTCGTGATCTGTGTGTAGGCTGAGCCAAATAATTCCACTTAGCCTAGCAAGTCTTAAAAAAAGTACATTGACTGAACAAACATTTATACAACAATAACAATACTTATTGTACCTCCATATAAAAATTGCAATTAGAGAACAAATCCATAACAATTAAATTTGCGAACACACATGCTATCCTATTTACTACATAACACAATGACTCTAACACCAATCACACCATCATAGTTGTCATGACATTACAGAATCCCCCGAGGCTCATCAGTACATTATCGTCTCACCTATACATATATATCATATACTATATACATATAATCTTTGATGCGGAATAATAACCGTCCCACCTATATTTATATATCTATCTATCTCATATACCAATTATCAACATAAACCATGGGGAGGAAAATAATATTCGTCTCACCAATATATATGTATACACACACACACACATCCCACATATATAAACTTTATCAATACACACATACACACATTACATTCCATATATATATATATATATATATATATTATATACCTCCCAAAAATATTTTTCCTTCATAAAAATAAATTTGTCAAATTTTTGAAATCATAAAAAAAGTTTGAAATAAAATTAATTAATTAAACAGAGATGTTGAATAGGAGGTAAAAAATAAGTAATTAAATTTTTTTCCTAAAAAAATCAATTTAATATTTTGAAAAACATAAAGGAGGATTTGAAAATAATCCTAATTAGCAAGACAAAAAGTGAAAAAATACATGTCAACTGAAATTTATAATAAAAGTGTAGGAATGGAACATAAAAAGTATAAATTGAATATCCACACTAACCAATACCATCATAATAATTAAGTCAAGAAATTACAAATTTTTAAGATAAAAAGAATATGATACTAATCACAGTTAAGATGTTCTTAGGAAAGGTAAAAAGATTCAGAATTGCTTCCCAAGCGAAATGGAATAAAAACAAGGCAAAAATATTTAAGGCTGAAAACACATCAAAAGTGAACCGAATGGTGTCACCTTACTATTCATACTCTCACCTGATATGATCGGTAGTATAGATCCCTTTTTAACCATGCTAGATCTAAAATTGAATACTTGCTACGGAGTCCTCACGAGTATCACCTTATGCACGTCCGGATAGCATTAAAGAATTGATTAAAGCAGTGCCATATGTATGAGGGAATGAGGAGGTCAATTCAACATAAAGCTAGACCAGGAAATAACAGAAGGAAAAGAGGAGGAGCAAAAGAATAAGCGGTGTATAAGGGAAATAAGAAACTGTGAAGTCACTTGCGGAGGAGGAGTGAGGAGGAGTAGTCTAGATTAGATTTAGGGATTATGGAGATAGAGATTTGGTATAAATTCAAATAATATATTATTGTGATAGTAGTCATTGTTTTTAAATTATACCACTAGAAAAAAAAAGGAGTTCCCTAAATTATCCTAAAAGGTAATTTATGCTATGATGAGGTTTAATAACATTTACTAAATATCTTATATTATTTTATTCAAATATTTAAATTTCAAAATATGCGATCGTATTCAACTAAAAGATATTTTAAATAAATGTTAAATCATATCATTCTAAGAGTTGTTGGAATATTAGAAGGATTGTACTAGCTAGGTATAGGGTAGATATCTTAATAACTTTATAAGATTATTTTTTAAAAAATTACAAAATTCATTATAATTTAACTAAACTTTTAATTTTTGTTTTTTTGTTTTGGTTATCACATGAAGTGATTGAAAGCCAAATTCATATGCTTGAGATATTGGAGAGTGAACAAAGTCTGAGATCGATTCCTCACTTAGGTCCAAACCAGCAACACATCCCTCCTCATCCCAACTTACGCCGCTGCACTCACTGTAATGTACAAAATGAATAGCGTCCTAGGAAGAAGGCAGCAATAAGGGTTTAAAGTTACTGGGGATTAAGGGAAGTATGTCAATGCATTGAAAAAGCTTTTTGTCTCATATCAATTGTGTATCCGCAATTGTTTATGAGGAATATTATGGTCTTCTGTCCCTGTCTCACCATTGTAGATACCTCTTATGCAGTCATCTGCAAAAAGCATTTTGAAATAACACAAAATCAAACACCTGAATCAAAGTGTTCATAACCTTCACTTATAAACTCAAGTCTTAAAGTTGAAATGGATTTTAATGATGGAATCAGAATGAGACCAACCTGAAAGCTTCCATCACAACTTGTTGTGCCTTCAGTGATGCGCCCCCTGTTGGCCCTCAATTTTGAGGCAGTTTTCAATTTTTTTTTCATGATTCTTTTAATCATTAGGTTCTATATGAAATGAGTAAAATTTTGATGGTAAAAAATGGAGTTGTTTTCAATTTTTTATGATTTTTTGAAAATTCAATACTCTAAATGAAAAAGAGACTACATAGTTTTGAAATTTTAAATCTTTAAATAATAAAAAATTGTAAATAACTCTATTTTTTGTTTATAAGATATCAAAATGTCACTAATTTTATATAGGATCTAATGATCAAAGGAACTATGAAAAAACATTTGGGAAGTGCCCCAAAATTGAGGGAGCAGTAGGCACCCTGCCTTTTAGCAACGCTTGGAATCGCTCGTTTATCTTCCAATTTTTTATTGGAAACCAGAACCAATAGACAAAGCATTCTCTCGGTTTGTTAATATTTGGATCCAAGTTTTTGGTTTTCCCGTTGATATATTATTGCTCAGAGCCTATTGCTAAAATACTTGGAAACTCCATAGGAAAAAGAACTTACTCTGTTTCATAAACAGGGGTCGCTAGTTACAGAAGAGAGTATTAGAGTAACTAATATCAGTTGATTAGTAGTCTTTGTTATGAATTAGTTTGTACACGTCAGCACTCTCGTTAGTCTAAGCCTCTGGCTATAACAATAAGTATAGGCATCTTGAACCATCCACTCTTCTAAGTGATTCATAGAGGCGTGTCTAGTTTATGATATCAACGGCACACCGAAGTTCCTTCCGTCCTCACTCCGATGGCCGATGATGGAGAAGAAGATGAACGAAGATTCTCTCTCTCTCACGCCTGCTTCGCTCCCTCTGGTTTTTCGATAGATGAAGATGACTGCAGTTTTTCCCTGCGCCTGTCCTCTGTTTCGTGTTTTTTTTAGGTTCCTTTTTCCCCTTGGCTTCTCTTTTCTTTCTTTAGTCCATTAGGTCTTCCTTTCCCTTTTTGCAAAACGGCGTCGCAGCTGATCTAATTCATTCCCTCTCATATGCGCCCGCGCCCCACATGCTCTCCTAATTAGATAAAATAATGGAAAAATCTTAAATAAATACCATTTAAAAATGTAAAATCCTAAAAAGTCTATTAATACTTTAAAAAAATATAGAGGTACCAAGTACTAAATTAGGTTTTTCAAGTTTTGACATTTACCATTTTATCCCTCAAATTTTTTTAAAATAATAGTGGTGCCCCCGCCGGAGCACCGCCGCCGGCCCGGTGACCAGTCGACCGGGACCCTCGATGGCCAGAGCTCCGGTCTGCGACGATAGGAGCTCCGGCCGGTGGAAGCCTTTTTGGTGGGGAGGGGTAATTTTTTTTGAAAAAAATTTGTATAGAAATGGCAAGAGGTGGAATCGAACATCCCACCCCTTTAGAAAAGAAGCATGGTGGCCACTGGGCTACTAAAGTTTCTTTGATATATATATGCATTATTAAATATGTATAATATAATTAAATGTGTAGTAGTTTTGACAAAGTCAATAATGACATTGACAAATTCAATAATTGAAATAACAAAATTCGTAATGGTATGGACAAAACCGTTTGCTGATAAACCTTGACTTGCATGTTTTCATCAGCATTTTTGCACAAAACATTTTTGTCAAAACCATTATAATTCTTATCAAAATCATTACTAAACTTATCAAAAGAGAGTATTAGAGTAACTAATATCAGTTGATTAGTAACTAATATATGTCAAAGGTAGTACAATATTAATATCATCGCTCAATGAAGTATTAAAAAACTGACGTATCAACAACACCAACTTAATAATTCAAGTACAATACAGAGTACTCATAGAAAAATATGACTCATGCATCTCATCAAAAGCATCAAATATTTAAACTGTATTAAATTCAAATGATTACAACATAAAATTCACATTTCATGATCTTCATTCGTCTCCCTTATTGATCAAGCTGCCCATATTTAGATATGCCACTATAGAGGATAACTTCATCTGAAATTTACAACAATAAAAACAATTACTTAGTTAATAACATTGAAAATTACTTAGTAACAACGAGGATAATTATTAATAAAAAAGCCTTCAAAGAAAATCAGAAACCGGGACCAATAATGAAGGGCCAATATTGCTAAGAAACATCCCTAAAATACACGCACACACACGGAGAGGGTCGAGGGGCGGGAAAAAATGCCTCCATTGATTTCTCTCTCTATTAAATATCTTCACCATTAGATTAAGTTTTAATGGTTGAGATATAATGTTATATTAATATTTTTATATAATATTAAATCCTCACTATTGAAACTTTATCCAATAATGGAGATATTCAATAGAGAGAAATTAATGAAGACATTCCTTTCCGATTTAGAAGGGTTATATATAGCTTTTCTCTACTCGAAGGTTCAATTCTTGCGAGCGCACACAAGCATGCTAACATATAACAATGGGCGCCAGTCAAAGAACTGAAGAAGTAATGTGTGACAGATATTTAATTATAAAATAAAAGATCATCATATAATACAATACTCTTCCACCTAACACTGTTCATAAGAAAATGAACGGCTCAAATCACAAGCACAAAATCTTTTCACAACAAATCAACGTCTGACAAATTTTCTCTAATAAATTATTCCCTCCTCTGCCTCCTAACCAAGCTGCTACAATTCTCCCTCCTTTCAAAGTTGAATTTAAAGTTTCAAACTCCCCGCCAGAAACATCATACTTTCTTCCTTTACAACGCACCAGTGACAGCAAGGAATGTTTGCTTTCAAACTGAAGAATTCATCTGGTCAAAAAAAAAACTGATGAATTCAAACTTCCAAAAATCGCGCCATCAACATAGGACGTATGCTTTATAATCGTCATACCCATCACAAACTTCTTCATCCACAAAACTATTACCTCCTCACTTCATTCTTTCACCTCTGTTGAAGTTTGTCTCAACCTCTTTTAATTCCTTCTTCTCCGCCTTTTTCGACATTCACAACTGGAGATCTTTGGCTGCTTGAGCTTCTGGTTATACGTGTCAAGTTCGGACGTTCACGGGGAATTAGCTCAAAGGATAACATCAACAATCACGAATTAGCTCAGAGGAGAGTAGAGGAAGTAGGTGAGTTACATTAACAATACCACGAAATCGTTGTGAACTTCTTTAATCCAGATCTCTCTTTCTTGATCTCTCTTTTTGCTGTGGACTACCTAGAAAAGCAAATAAACTCGCCAGAAATTGCAAAAACCAACCGTTAAGCAAAGAATATCACCGAAAATTGCAGGAGCTAGCTGGAAAGATCAAAGGAAGGACGAAACCATGCTCTGCAAAAATTCCAAGCTCTTCAAAGTCGCCGGAGAAGCTCAGAAGAAAGAAGAACACGAAATCGTTGTGAACTTCTTTAATCCAGATCTCTCTTTCTTGATCTCTCTTTTTGCTGTGGACTACCCAGAAAAAAAATGACTTTGTAGAAATGAGTTTTGATTGTAGATCTTTCATATTATACAATCAAAAGCTTCCATTTTTTTTTTTGTTCAAACAAAAGCTTCCATGGAATACCCAGAAAAAAGAATCGAATCAAGCACTCTGTTTGTTGTTCATTCTCGATCTCTCTTTTTCTCTCTTTGTTCTGTTCATTCTCATTCTCGATCCAAGGACCCATCATTGGTGCTAGCTTGCACAGGTCGCCATCGTTGGTGCTGGGGTTGAAGATGAAGGTCGGCGATGGTTCTTCAATAGCAGTTGGGGGAAAAGATGAAGAAGACGAAGTTGAGGAAGGTCGATGGTCGGTGTAGTGGGTGGAAAAGAAGGTCGATGGTGGGTGGGGTAAAAGGTTGCCGGCGAGTATACTCAGTAGAGAAGAAGGTCACTGGTGAGGGCGGAAGAAGGCGCCACCACCGATGAACGTCTTTCATGGTCAAGAAGTGAAGAAAAAAAGTGTTTCTACAAAGGGTTACATTGAAAAGAAATGAAGAAGGACTAAAATCAGGAGAGAGAAAAAGTAAGCCCGTGAGCAATTGAGCATGTGAGTTGTTATCGTAAAGCGTGATTGTATTTAATATTTCTTTTGAAAGTGATAATGAAATCCTTTTATTATTACTATATTTTTATCTGATGGACATGTTTTTTTCACTTCCTATAATGAAATCCTTTTATTTCACTTCCTAATAGACATGTTTTCTTCAAACAAATTAAGAGATGCCGATAAAAAAAAAGAGATAAATATGAAATATCTTATAGATCTTTTTTAATAAACACTTATATATTTTTATATTACATATTATTTATTTAAGATGGCAAAAAGGGCTATTATATGTTTAAATTAATAGCTTATACACTTATTTTTATTTATTTGTTATTTAAAATTAAAATGAGGGAAAGATACTTAAATACCAATTTTTAAAATCTTAATTTGAAAACAAAAAAATAATACTAAAATTAAAGCTATAGTATATTGATACTAATTATGACCTCAGATTACATATATTGATACATTGATTTTGGTTATATATTTAAAATTGTGAAAAAAAAAATAAAATAACTTTTTCTTATTGATTTTGGTTATATATTTAGAACCGATAACTTTTTCTTAAGATGTATGCCTACAGATAGAGATGGGATTTTTTTTTTTTTTGTTCAAAAGAAGTCACATGCATGCTTTCTTGAAAACGAAACAGTACTTTGGCCTCAAGCATGCCTACATCCAATAAAAAGCGTTATAATAATGCTTTGGTCCCCTCTTGGCGGTGTCTTCCAGATCATTCTTTCTTGCTCCATCCCTTTAGTTTGACTATTGGGCATTCAAAATATGTGAACATGGAACTTTTTCCTCATTACCTTTTTCTGCGTGACTTTTTCCTCATTAAAGTGGAGTTGCTCGATCTTACAGAAACCTTGAAGTGGAACTTTTTCCTCATTACCTTTTTCTGCGTGACTTTTTCCTCATTAAAGTGGAGTTGCTCGATCTTACAGAAACCTTGAAGTGAACTGATTATGGACAGTAAAACTGTGTTTGAGTATAATGCCATGGAAATCTCCGCCCATCTTTAATTTGCCTGTTTGTTTTCCAAGAGAGAAACAAGGAAAAAAAAGAATCAAAGACTTTGGACTATCAACCAGGTGGAGTAACCGAGGAAGGAACCAAGTGCAAGCATGCCGCCCCAAATGCTAAAAGTAGTGGAGGTGCTGTGTGATACTGCCACGTCGCGCGTCAAAATTAATATGAGCCGTCCAGATTTTGGTTGCTTTTCCTTTGCCGAAAGTGTTAGAACATAATTAAACATGAGATGTATAATTGTATCTTTACAGCTGGATGATTTATTGCATTTCATTTCTCTATTGATTTTCTATCTGAAAGTCATGATCATATAACCCCACCAATTCCTGTGAGAGTCTCTAAACTGCTAAACATTTTTGCCTTTCCCTTCTGCTGTTCTAAAATTCGACCTCTCCACTCTGATTAATATATATAAGTAATCGCCAATTTGATATATATATATATATATATAACCGACCCACAAGATTTATTTCTGAAAGACGTTTTTAAAAAAAAAATTTGAGCCTTTCTATGATGCCTAGAGATGGCAGTTTATTCTTTAGCATGCCTGTTGGTGTAAATGGGACTAAGGGAAAAAGTAAGATTAGAACATGTGAAATTGATTGATGAAAAGATAATAAAGGTATAAAAGGAGTTGATAAAAATTTGTTAATAATCAATGTTAGATTTCAAGGGTCAAAAGTTTAGGTAATGGAAAAAGGAGGAATATACTTATTCATAAACAGTTAAGTTTTAGAGGAAATGGATTTTTAGAATGAAGTCAAATTATATTAATACATGCACAAGAAAGAGTTGAAATTATACTTAAAATATTGTAATCAATTGCTTATCTTCAAAAAATTTATAATAAAACAATTAAAATCATTTGACACATATCATACACATATTTGTCTATGAGATAGAACAAAAGAAGACATTGTATTCAATTAAATGTTTTCTCTCATAATTATATTGAATGAAATATTCTCAACTAATATTAGCGTGGTGAATTCACTTAAATGAAAAAAAAAAATTTTCCTTAATAACATTCTCCCCTTCAAAGGAGATTAACAAATGTAATGTATAAAAAAATTTTTGGAATATATCCCTTGACTATGAATTTTAATTGTTTTTAATGTGTACTCCACGTGTAATTAAATGTCAATTTATTTTATCATGATGTCATGGATTTTGAAGTTCTGGTGAAATTGATTTTATCAATGAATATAATTTTTTATTAAAAATAATGCTCCCCGCGCAACGCGCGGGAGAGGAGTTGCTCGTTTTTTCTGAAAATACATCCTCACAACTTTCTCTTTAAATAATGCATACATAATTCGAAATTTTTGAACTATAAATACAATTTAAAGGCAAAAAAGATTAAATAGAATGTTACCAAATTAAGCTCCAATATATATATGTGCGTTTATATCTTAGCTTAAAGCGTATACCATATATTAAATATGTTATGTTCTCGTGAGATGTTCAAAATTCTAACACGACTTCATTTGCATAAAACTCAAAATTATATAATATCATCTCATCACTATGTACAGTCGTTTAAACCGATTAGTTAGGAATTAAAAAAAAAAAGGATTAGAAATAAATTAAACAATGTGACTGAATAGACAATTATATGGTTGGATAAATGGGCGCATATAGGTGTGCATGCAATTTTAAAAATTATAGGAAGGTTTATGCTACACAACTTCTTTTATTAAAAAGAACAGACAGTAATAACAAATCGAGACTATATAGTTGACAAATGGGATCAAACATGTGACATTTTATTTAGAGGGACTATTATGCCGCAAGTTATAATAAGTTCATTGGCTGTTATGCAATTTTTTTTTTTTTTTACAATTTTGGGAAAGAATCCTATAAGTTTTTAAGATAGATGAGAAATTTGTGTAACTAAGATAAAATATAGAATATTTCAGTGTACTTGACTTAAAAAATCAATTCCTGTAATTAACCAAGACTCTATAAAGTTCTTGAGAATTGATCACGATTAGCAAAAATATTCTTCACCGTCTCTCTCTCTTATGCACACACGTGAGCATAAATATATTATGAACAAAACATATACTGACATTTCCAACAACCAAAGAAAAAAAAAAAGCCAACACACAAATCAAGCAAGGTTATAAAATAACACCAGTGTATCGTAACAATGTATGTTCATACAAGGTTTACCTCATTTGATAGACAGTGTGAGTGGTTAAGTAGTATGTTGAACAAAGCCCATTTCCTAATGGCTCCAACGTATAACTGCGATCCATTGGCCCTCATGTCTTTGATAATCAACATATATTTGAGGAAAGATGCTACAGAGAATGAAGTCCACACATTTCCAGTATCTGATCCTCCACCGCCTCCAGAAGAAAAGAGGCGCAATAATAATTCCTAAGCCGAAAACCACTCCCAATTCCAAACCTTCGATAAGCTTAAAATCAATTGTGTGGTTATTGGCAGATGTTGGGAGCGGCATTAGCACTTGTGGCCCATTGTTTGGACTTTGGGTCAAAGGAGGTCCATAAAGACCATCATTGCCTTGGAAGGAAGATGCCTCAAATGATTGAAGCTGTGTACCTGTAGGGATCTTTCCCACCAAATGATTATGGGACAAGTTTACAAATGAAAGGAACGACAAACTTGCAAGTCCTGTTGGAATCTCTCCTGACAAAGAGTTTTTTGACAGGTCAAACGACTCAAGTTGTTGCAATTTCCATATGGATGATGGAATGTGGCCTGACAGATTATTATTTGACAGGTTGAGCACATGGAGTGCGGTAAAATCCATCATCTCTTTTGGTATTGACCCTTCAATTTGATTGGAAGAGAAGTCAATAGACGTGAAGACGCTTATAATTTTGGTCAAGGTCATTTCTTTACCTTTCATGGTAACCATCACTTGATCTTGATAATTCATTGAGCTATAGTCATAGAACATAAAGTCGATATAGTTTACCTTTGATGTTGTTTGATTTTTGTCAAGAATCATTGCCTTCAAAGTGGGAAAGAATTCTCCCGGTAGCGTTCCATTAAAATTGTTGAAAGCTAGATCAACAAGTTGAAGCATCTCCCAAATCATTCTCTTCATTTTTGGACACCCAATAGGACGATGGAAATTGTTTCTTCGCAAAACCATGACACGGAGTGTAGGTATTGTCTTCAACGAGCATGGAACCGATCGTTTATCTTGTTATTTCCAATGTCTAACACCTCTAATGAGGTGCAATGGGACAGAGATTTTGGAATTGGCCCTTGTAAATTATTACTACTAAGATCGAGAGTCTGAAGAGTACATAAAGCTTGAAAAGTATCAGGAATATTGCCACTAAGATTGTTCTTTCCTAAATTCAATACCCCCAGAGACGCACTAATTGCTAGACAATGTGGAAACCCCCCGCTGAAGTTGTTGTAGGAAAGATCAAGCACTTCAAGATTTGAAGCATTATAGCAGATGGAAACAGGGATTCTTCCATAAATAGCATTGTGCGATAGAGAAAGAAAAACTGTTTTAGACAGATAGTTTCCAATGTCAGAGGGTATAACAGAGCTGAATTTATTGTATGAAAAATCCAAATAAGAGGCGAATAGAGGAAATGCTGGAAGTTTGCCTCAGAGGCGGTTGTCATGTAGGTCAAGCACATCCAAATTACCACAAGAGCTAAAATTATATGGGATTCTTTCTCTCTCTTGAAGTAAATTGTGAGAAAGATTTAATGCACCAAGATTGCTAAGCTCCCAAATCCAGTAGGGTATTTTTTCTGCAATTTCATTGTTTGAGAGGTCTAAAATGACTAGTCCGGATAGATTTCTCAAGAAACGTGGGAATTGTCTCAACTTGCAAGATGCCAAATTTACAGTATGCAAGAAGGGAAAGGATAACCGTTTAGCATTCTTAACATTGGCATCAATTGACAGGTTATTGTTTGAAACATCCAATGCAGTTAAATTGTCAAGTCCCCAAAACATATCTAGCCGTATTTTGCCATTGAACTTGTTCGAAGACAACAGGAGGAACTTAAGCCCTCTAAGATGAAAAATAAATTGAGGAATAGGCCCTTGTAAAGAGTTACTTCTCAAATCAAGTCTTCGTATCATGGAGGAAGAGACATTTGAAATTGCATCAAACTCTTGAAAACGGTTGTTGGAAAGACCTATGTATTGTAGCAATGGAAGAGAAAACAAAGACATAGGAACGCTCCCATTCAATTTATTATAAGATAGATCTATCACAGTAAGCTTCTTGGCCATACCAAATGGTGGAATTGGACCGGTGAAGAAGTTATCTGACAAGTCCAGGTAAGTAAGCTCAGTGAGATTTGACATGGAATTTGGCAGTGTTCCATTAAATTGGCACGAATATATTTGTAATCTAGACAGCCGCCGTAAGATGCTTATGGAATCTGGTAATGCTCCTGAGAAATTTGTATAACTTAGAATCAATGTCTCGAGAGAACCGATCTGTGGGAAGTCTGGCAGTGAACCTTGAAGACCATCGTTGTATGATAGATCAAGAAAAGTGAGTGTCTGTACTTGGAAGATCTTATCTGGAAAACTACCACGCAGATTACAAGTATTGAGATCCAGTTGGGTTAGATTTGAGAATTTAGCAAAGAAATCTGGCATTGGAGCTGACAAAGGGTTGTGATACAAACGAATTATAGAGAGATTTTGAAGAATTTTCAGGGAGGAATCAATGGGGCCTGATATGTTGCATCTTGACATGCTTATTACCTGTAGATGAGGCAGAGAAGACGACAAAGCAAGACCCCATTCATTTCCCTTGAGCGCTATATTAATGCCATCTAGATATAGTTCTCTAACTTCACTGAGGTTCTGAACAAGTTTCATCAGATTTGGATTCTCAAGTTTCAGAGCTGATTCTCCTAAATAATAAGGAGTAGACAGATCAAGAATGGCTAACCTCGTGAGCTGAGCAATCTCCATTGGTATCTGGCCCACAAAACCAGCATTTGACAAATTAAGAGAAGTTAAGCTCTTCAAAACTTTGATTCTGGATGGAATCATAGAATTGAAGTTATTGAAAGCCAAATTCAAATGCTTGAGATATTGGAGGCTGAACAGAGTACTGGAATTTTCTAGTCCTCCCGAGATTGATTCCTCACTGAGGTCTAGACCAGCAACATGTCCCTCTGCATCCCATGTTACGCCTCTCCATTCACTGCAAGGGCTGCTTTCATTCCAGAACAACAATTTGCTGGAATCAATAGGGTTGAATTTGAGGGTTTTCTTCAATTGAAGTAACAAAAGTTTCTGGTCTTCAAGACAGTGGACAGAATTCCCAGAAACCAGAGAGACGTTGAGACAAAGACATGCCCAATAATGACAGAAAGAGAAGGGAAGCCATAAAGCTAACGATATTTTCATTGGACGTTGGGGTATACTGTGCTTAAGGGTCATACAACTGAAGACTGAAGCAGCGATGAGACTAGTGGTGGATTCTGAGGGTTCAAGACCATGAACATCAATTATGGGGCCTGAGCTTTCGGCTTTTACCTGTGCAAAAACCGAGTTGGGTATGGCTGGTCAAGACGCATGGGAGCGCAGAAGAAAGACAGAAAAAAAGGCACATATTTCGACCAGTTGACTAGTGAGTCAGCGTCAGAGTAAACTCAAAAAAATCCAAGTCGTTGGTTGTTGGGAAATGAAGCTAATAAAGTTGGAAGAAAACGCAGAGAAAATAATGGTGTCTCAGTTGAAGAATACTGACTGCTACATAAACATTCCACGCGTCTTCAAAATGCAATCATAGAGTGACGTGAACCATACTGCATAAGACCGTTGTGAACAGAAGGCAATAATATAGGTGGATGCCTCTCTTCCTCATCGAGTACTCCTTGGATGTCTTTTTCAATTGTATTATTTAAGGGTAACTGTTTTTTTTTAATATTATCATCCCCGTATTACGGTATGGCGGTCTCTCACAATATAAATGATGCCTCTAAAAAATAATGGTAATTTTATCCTCCTAACAATATACATCGTTGCACAAAGAGCCTAAAATTCTGAGAAAAATTGCAGTTTTATTAAGATGAAGCACTCCAAGATCTTTATTTTATTTTATAAAGTGTTTTTACACTCCACTAACTTTGACACCATTAATTTTATTAAGGGATAATTTTGACCGTACAATTTTAATTAATTGACAAAAATATCTTAAATGATAATATTTTAATACACTCATTCTTAATTTTAAAAACTAAACGTAATATATCAGTATTTAAAATTGTAATATCAACATTATTTTTGTTCATAAAACTATCGGTGTTGCTTAGAGTTAGAAGATTGAAATAAAAATTCATAAAATTAAAAAAAAAAAAAGACATCAAATTAAAATCTTGAATAAAAGTGGAGGACAAAAATACTCTTTGTTAATACAATTGATACTCACATATAATTTAAATGTTATGACAAATATATATTCGTACCACTGACGGATGAGTGATGATATATATTAAGTAAAGTCATATCAAGGTAGGATAGTTATTCAAGTTAGTATGGCAAACATTAAGCAAGCATTGCTATTAGCTGCACACACCCTGAAGCCACCCTCAAGCAACTCTATGCTGGTATCATCCTTAAATATGTTTTAATTAATTATTAGTAGACATTTACATATAACAAATTAGCTGTTTCCCATGTTACCAATAATGGCCGATTTCTAGGAACAGTATTGAATGTGTAGTGTTTAGAGACTCATTCACCTTGGAGGTCTATCATTTGCCTTCACCATTGTGAATGGCAACAACAAAGGCAGTATAGTTCCTTCATTGTTTCCTGTGATCAACAAATCATCCACATGCACAAGCACAAGCACGTAAACCACACCATCAATATGGTTTTTAAAAAACAATGAATAATCAAACTTGCTTTGCCTAAAGCTTCCCTTAATAAGGGCAATGGTCAGTTTATGATTCCATTGTCTAGAGGCTTGCTTGAGCCCATAACGTGACTTTCTCAACTTATATACCATATTCTCCCCCTTACTATCAAAACCGGGAGGTATCACCATGTATACCTCTTCATCTAGATCACCTTGCAAAAAGGCATTGTCGACATCCATATGATATAAATTCCAGTAATGTATAGCAGCCAATTTAAGCATAATACAAATAGTAGCCATTTTAATGACAGGAGAAAAAATCTCATGGTAATATATTCCCTCCCTTTGTGTAAAACATTTAGCCACTAGCCTAGCCTTGTACTTTTCTGTCTCTCCATCAACCATGTATTTTATCTTAAAGACCTATTTGCAACCTATAGGTTTCTTACCTTTAAGAAAACTAACAATTTCCCATGTTTGATTCTTCTCTGGTGCTTCTATTTCTAATTTCATTGCTTTTACCCATTCAATGTTTCGTTTTGCCTCTCCATAAGAAGTGGGTTCTACAATACCATCAACATTGCATAGGAAACACATGTGAGAGGAAGAAATATTACCATAAGAAACATAGTTATCAATAGGGCATAAACAACTAGTTTTAGGCCTAAGGGGGGTACAAGTAATTAAATTGCAAACATAGTCTTGAGACCAAATTGGGGCTTTCCTTTCCCTCCTTGGTCTCTCAGCAATTGACATGGAGGGGTCTCTCAAGTGGTTTTCATCTTTAACATCAAGATTATTCATCTCAGTGGCATGCTCAGCAATAGTAGAGCATTTGGAACAGAATCAGGACATACATTAGGTCTAATAGGCACATTCATGCTAGAATTAAGTGTACTAGTATGAGAACTAACATTGTAGCCGGATGTGTCATCATCCATATCAAATAAAAATAAATCTTGTACCTCCTTATTGATCCCCTTTCGGTCAGCTGGTATCATATCCTTGAAAGGGAATCGAGATTCTTGAAAGACAACGTGCCTACTTACCATAATACGCTTGTCATGCAATTGAGGAGGAGGTAGCCTTTTTGATTTGTAGGATAGCCTAGAAAGGCATATGGGATGGATTTGGCTCCAAATTTGTCAGTGGTGGTCAAATCTATAGCACATGTCAAACAACCAAAGACTTTGATATGATCATAAGTAGGCTTCTTACCATAAATTATTTCATAGTATGAGAAATATCCTAAGATCCTAGAGGGAATACGATTAATCAAATGAGTGGCCATTTTGACACACTCCCCCCAATATCGAATAGGAGTTTGCGATTATAAAATCAGTGCTCAAGAAACTTGCATTAAACTTCTATGCTTCCTCTTGACTATTCCATTTTGTTCTAGTGTATATGGACATGATGTTTCATGCACTACACCTTTGGAAAGGAAATAGTTGTGAAGAGCAGAGTTAGTAAATTCAGTTCCATTATTGCTTCTTATTCTTTTAATATTAACACCGAATTGAGTAAGAACAAATGCAAAGAAATTTTTAATATGAAGAGCAATGTCAGATTTATGTTTCATGAGAAATACCTATGTGCTCTAGAAAAATCATCTACAATGGTAAGAAAGTAAGTATGACTAGAATGTGTGGGGGTTCTGTAAGGACCCCATACATCCATGTGCAACAATTCAAAACATGCAAGGGTTTTGATGCAGCTAGGAGAAAAAGGCAATTTCGTTTGCTAAGCCTGAAAACAGATATCACAACTTTCAATCATTGGAGGACAATCCTTATTAACAAAACATAAGTGTTTTAACACTGAATGGGGCATATGCCCGAATCTCAAGTGCAACAAGGACAAATCATTACATGAAGACATCACATTAGCCACATTTGAAACAGTATTCGCAACACAGGAAGTAACATGCTTAAGCTGCAAAATGTATAGCCCATAGACTAAGCTACCAGTCACCTTCAACTTGTCACCCTGAAGGCCCTGTATTGAACAGTAGTTAGGAAAAAATGCCACAATACAATGTTGTTCCTTTATTAGGCGAGAAACAAAAATAAGATTAAATTGTAATCTAGGATCATATAGCACTTCTTTAAGCGAAAAAATCTCAGAAAAAGGTATTGTTCCTATGTGTGTTACTTTTAACTTGTTACCATTAGGCAATTTTATGGTTTTAATTGGTCCTACATATGGGTGTGAATCAAAAAGTAATGATAAATCACTAACTAAATGTGTTGTTGCTCTTGAGTTTATTACCTAATTTGTGTGTGTGTGAATTTTAGAGAGAGGATTAGGCAAACCTGTACCAGTGAGGGCATGGACCGTGGAGTTAGCTTCTTCTTCCTTTTTGAGGAACTCGAGCAGTCTCTCACTTTGTTCTTGAGTGAAGGTAGGTGTTACCATGTTGGCTGTATGTACTGCTTTGTCATTCTTTCGTATGGTGGCAGCAGTTTCTTGATTAACAATTTTGTTTCTATTTCCCTTAAATTCTGGAGGGAACCCAATCAGATGCCAACACCCTTCTTTGGTGTGGCCTTTCCTTCCACAATATGCACAATCTGGGCCTGAGTTGCCTCTACCTCGCCTCGGCCATGCCCTCTTCCTCTGACAGCCATAACAGCTCCCTTAATTGCATTTTCCTTTGCTGAATAAGTGAGATTTTTCTAGGCTTCATTCTCAGATATCATGGCGTAAACCTGATTCACAGTTGAAAGAGGTGACATGAGAAGTATTTAACTTCTTGCAACTTCATAAGTTTCATTGAGACACATTAGAAACTGAAGCAATTTTTGTTGTTAGATAGCTTCAGCATACACCTTTGAGGTTGCACATTATGGCAAGAAGGAATGGGAAAGATGGCTGCTTGTTCTTCCCATAACTCTTTGATTTTAGTGTAGTAGTGTGATACAGACAGTGAACCCTGGTGAAAAGAGCTTATTTCACAATGAAGAGAACAAATTATGGAGCCACTAACTTTATCATACCTTTCCTTTAGGTCTTGCCATACATAATGTGCTTCTTGAAAATATATGAAACTATTAGCTATTTCCTTTGAAACAGAATTAATTAACCATGATAGTACAATTGCATTGCACCTTTCCTACTGATCTTGTATTGTTCTTGAGCCTCCTTTCTGCAGTCCCATTTACAAAACCGAGCTTGTGTTTTCCTCTAAGTACATTAGTCATTGCTCTACTCCAAAGAGTGTAGTTCTCACTGCCTGTCTGAGTTTGTTGAATAATTGCAGCTCCTTCCTTATCCGAAGGATGCAAGAAGAGGGGATGAGTAAAAGGTAGATTACAGCTGAATCATTACCGGCTTTCGTTTCTGCCATAATTGAGGAGTGCACTATGTCAGAACCAACAACTCAGTATTCTGATTGAAACGTACACCCTTTCTTGTGTTTTTGTGTTTGTTGATAAACCGAAACAATCAATCCAGAAATCTAAAGCAACTGTCACCGTTTGTGCAAGATAAGATCATGTGGTCGCTATGATCACAGGACAAAGAATGATCGAGGAACGGGCCGATTCGCGATGGCATCTTGAAGAATGATCCTAACTCTTGATACGGTGATTGAAGAGCGGACCGAATTGCAACGAGAGATATAGAAAATTTTTGATTTTGAGAGCGATTATGGTTAGAGAACGAACCTGTGTGGTGAAATTTGAGCGTGAGGGTTGGAGATCATGATGAAGAAGCCTGTGCAGTGATTCAGGACGACTTTGAGTGCCGATTCTCCCATTCAATCGGTTTGTGAGAGACTGAGATTCCTCTGTGTTTGTGTTTCGCAAGTGGATTAGGGCTTGGCGATTTCAAATGTCACTATTGAGGGATCATGACGGTGTGTGTGCAATGTTTAAAAAACCGGACCGGATCGGACGGTCCGGCCAGTCAAACCGTTGGCCGGAGGTGGGAACGGTTTGTGTTTTGGGTAAGATCCGTTCTGAGAGTGCAGCCGTTTTGAGCCGCGATTTGGCCACTTTTAGGCCGGAACCCTGCTTTAAGGTGGAACCCGTTCCGAGTATTCAACAACCGGACGGCCTAAAAGCTCATAAACAACCCAGTGAAAAGAAGAAGAAGAGGCTCAGATCGGACCAAAAAAAAAATTAAAGCGGAGAAAAATATAAATAGAAGCAAGCAACCGAACAATAGTAATAAGATGATATCCAACCTGAGCTCCCATAAGAAAGCCACATAGGAGCTGTGTTTTGATTTTTAAGCCAGAAAAAGAGAATGGAAACAGAGACGCCGAACTGCAAAACTAGAGACGAAGAAAGACGACAGGTGAAGAGAGAAGTTTAGATGGAAGGAAACATTTGATTGTCCAATGGAATATAAAATTCATTGCTTTAACTTATAATATCCATTGGACAAAAGAGTGTAGTTTCATGTTTATTCTTCCCAGTTCCCAAACCTGTCAGAGCTTATCACGTGAATTCACTTTTGCTCATTTTTCTTTTAAAAATAATAAAACATATTTTAAAAAAGAATATACTTTTGCAAAACAACATTTTATATTATTTAAATTATTTTTAATAAGTAGATTAAAAATTCATTCATTATTTTTAATTATAGGTGACATAAGGGTATTATTAATAAGATAATTAACTCCCCATTAAACAAGATTATTTAATTTTTGATATTTAATTTTTATACTTATATTATTTTATATATTTAATATTTATATAATAATATTTTTAGTCTCAAATATAAAACCCACTTAATTATTTTTGAGAAATTAAGGAAACTAAATAAGTTATTTAATCAAATAATATAAAGTGTATTATTATATTATTTATCAATTTATAAGTTAGGCAAAATAATTTGAAGAAAAAACGATAAATATAAATGCTTTAAAGTAATTTAATTAGCTTTTTTAATATCTTTAACAAAAGTCAAATAAGTCTTATATTTAGGACTTAAGTAGTATTATTTTTACTTAATTATTATGCCAACAGTTCGACCGGACGGTCTGACCGATCCAACCGGTTGAACCATGACCCGCTAGCTTTTCCGGCTCAACATCCGGTCCGGCTTTTAAAACATTGTGTTTGTGGATTCGCAGCTCCGATTCATTACGCGGTGCGGATCTTGGATCGTTGCTAGTTCTCGGCCTGGTGGTGACTCCATGCCCAGTGGTTTGTGACCGGTTCTTGGATATCAAACGAGGTCTTGGGCCAGTTTTGTAGGCCTTTAACATCTGTAGTGTAATTCCTTTCTCTTAAGGCCTGGCTCTGATGCCATGAAAACTAGTCCAAGGAGAAGGGAATAACGTAATGCTTTACTGATTCAGGAGATGAACAGTTCACATGGACAGTCAAACTCAAATCAGTCTTTACCAGTGTAATATCTCCATATTTATAGAGTGCAAAACATAACTGGGCCGACTAACCACAAAGGGCCCAACTATAGAATAATGAAACTAATTCCTATATCCTTTACAAAAATAATCCTTTCGAAAAGAAATGAGAAACAACTTGATTTGCGAATGACGAACACATCATGAATAAATAAAATAGTTATATGAACCAGTAAAATTAATTTCTTTGTATGAATATATTAGAGTATGATTAAGTCAAATTTCATTTACAACTAGCGAACATATCATGAATAAGTGTAATAGTCCTATGAATCAAAGAAATTAATTTCTTAACAAGAACACATTAGAGTACGATCAAGAACACATCAGGTGATTTCACTACAAAAAATAGCTAATTACCTATGGGAATTACCCACGGAATTTCGTCTCTGAAATTAAATTACCGACGGATTAGGGACAGAAACGGAATTATCGACAGAATTTTGCTAATTACCTATGGGAATTACCCACGGAATTTCTTCTCTGAAATTAAATTACCGACGGATTAGGGACAGAAACGGAATTATCGACAGAATTTTTTCCGTCTCTAAAAAATCCACGTGACAACCTTAACAGAGGCCACGTGGATATCATCGAAAGCTCCCCACCGCTTCTGTGAGATAATTGTTGCATTTTGTGACAAAGGTGGGTTCAAACCTTGGCCCTTTGGTATGTGTTCTGATACATTTGCCAGTTGAGCTGCTTTAACCTTGCATTACTTATTTACGTAATAATATATATAATGTAATAATTAAAAAAAAATATTAAGATAAATATATATATTTATAAATAATTATATATTTCATTTTTTATAATATAAAGTTAAAATTGTTTAATTTCTTATTTCATTTAAATATTTAATATTAATATACATATATATAATATTAAATATATATTTATATATTTTGTTTTTATGATATAAAGTTTAAAATTTTTAATTTTTTATTTCATTTAAAATTTTTATTATTAATATTATATATATTTAATATACTATATTAAATATTAACTTTATGATATTTAAATTTTAATTTGATATAGATTATTTTTATTTTTATTATTTTATATAAATTATTAAAAGATAATAAAAAAATTATTAGTTTTATCAATGGATTACCCACGGAATTCCGTGGGTAAGGCATGGGTAAATAGCGACGGAAACAATTCCGTGGGTTATCCGTCAGATTTACCGACGGAATTTTTCCTGTCGGTAATTAGAGACAGATTACCCACGGAATTCCGTTGGTAATTTCTCATTCAAATTACCCACGGAATTCCGGGGATAAGGCGTGGGTAATTACCGATGGAAAAAATTCCGAGGGTAATCTGTTAGATTTACCGGCGGAAAAAATTCTGTCGGTAATTAAAGACAAATTATCCACGGAATTTCGTCGGTAATTTCTCATTCAAATTACCCATGGAATTCCGTGGGTAAGGCGTGGGTAATTACTGACGGAAAAAATTCCGTGGGTAATCCGTCAGATTTACCGACGGAATTTTTTTCGTCTTTAATCCATCAATAATTACCCATGGAATTTTTTTCTGTCGGTAAATCGTCGGAAATTACCGACAGAAATAATTCCGTGGGTAATTCCGTCAGTAATAACATATTTTTTTGCAGTGTTTCTCCTTTCTTTCTGAGAGGTTTATTTTTGTCTTTTTACTTCACAAATCAATTTCACTTCAGCCCCACTGGATTGGAGTGAAATTTAATATTTTTTTTAGGGGCTAATGGGAATTAAATTGCTACAATAATCCTTATTTGAAATTTTCCAATATAACTGTCTATAGTATACAATACTAACAGGGCAAGTTTAACTAGAGGTAATTCTTTTAAGCATGCTTTTTTTTTTTTTTTTTTTACTTTTTTGAATATTTAAATATAAGATTTCATACCTAACGATGATACCGGTTCACCAACCTCGCCTGTTGCTGTTAATAAGAAAAAATAATTATGTTCTTGAATGTTGTGATCTTTTTGTTTTCTTAATTATTGAAGAGAATATTCATACCGGTTGTTATATTTTTGTCGGGAATGCCATTTTCTTGGATGGATGATTTTTTTTTGTCATAACTAATTTTTTTAATCTTTACAGATTAATCATTTAGTTCATATATTTAGAATATGAGGAAATACTTAACTTTGGTTCTTCTTATTTTCTCACCCAGGCCAGAAAGAAAACATTGCATGCTCTTAATTTGTAGAGACTTTTTGTTAAGCTTAGATCATTTTGTCCGATAGAAAGCTTTTAAGTTGAATATTATTACGTTAAGATTCAAAAATAATAAATTTTATTAATTGAATTTCTGTTAAAAAATCACAAGGAATAAATCTCATCCATGTAGAAAATGAAATAGCATCCTAGGAGGAAGGCAGCAATGGTTTAAAGTTATTGGGGGATTAGGAGGACTGTTGTTAGCTTCACAAGTAGGGTAGTGATTCAAGGAAGTCTGGCAATGCATTGAACATGAATGCATTACTAAAGAGCTTGATGTTAGAAATATTTGATTAAATTGGGAATCAAAAGCCTTACTCCCAAAGGAATAAATCTCATAATAATCTCTTCAAGTAAATATTTAAATTGCATTCTAGTAATGCAGCAATAATGGTTTTTAACTTCAAATTTATTGGATTAGGAGGACGGCTACTAGCAGCACAGACCCTTGAGCCCCAATGCATAATAAATATCATTAGCAATCACAACAGTTAAAATATTGAATTTAGTGATTTAGGTATGTATTACATTGGTCATTCTATCGAAATGACTAAAGTCAATATGATAGGACCTACTATCTTCACTTTTTTCTTGATAACCTGGCCTCCATATTCATGTCGTGAAGCTTCACTAACCAATTAATCTACATTGGCATCTTCGTGATGAAGTTATTGAAGGCCAAATCTTTGTCATCACTTTCTGCTTCAATTGCGTGTTCTTTTTGTTACTTTTTGCACCAACACTTATCATTGCTTGTCCTTCAATTGTTATTAAATATTTAGGTAATTAAATATCTTCTCTAGGACTTCATTATAATTCCCTCTACTTTTTTTACACAATTGGTTGGTAAAAATCACACCATACTCGCACATTGTATATTTGTAATAACCGAGTGGCGGAAGCATAATTAGAGTCCGTGAAGTTACCAAATTATGCTCTGTTCTTGTATCACTCGAGTCCCACATTCATGCGCTTGTATCATCAATAGGCGGTGCAAACCGAAAAATTACCTTGCTTATTCATTTCTCTAAGTAATTTACCTTCTTTATTTATTTTAAGTCTTTGATTCCGGATGGAATCACGGAATTGAAGTGTCACGACCCAAAACCGAGTAGTGATCGGTGCTTAAGCTGAGCCAAATAATTCCACTTAGCCTAGCAAGTCTTAAACAAAGTACACTGACTGAACAAACATTTACACAACAATAGCAATACTTGTTGTACCTCCATATAAAAATTGCAATGAGAGAACAAATCCATAACAATTAAATTTGGGGATACACATGCTATCCTATTTACTACATAACACAATGACTCTAACACCAATCACACCATCATAGTAGTCATGACATTACGGAATCCCCTGAGGCTCATCAATTCATTGCAATATAATTCATAAATTTATGAAACATATCGATCACAATCAACCTTACTAGTTGCTTTATCTGAAAAAAAAAAATATAGAGATAGAGAGGAATGAGTCTAGCACTGACTCAGTGAAAATAAAAATAACAAAGTGGGTGAAGGAAAGCAAAGGCACATAGAGTTTTATGCAAAAAGTTTTCCTCAAAATAAATAAGTATAACAAAATTCAAATGTTGAGTTAAAAACAAAAAATGAGGGTAAAGGGCCACTAATTCCTTATCTCAATAAATAGAAAAAATAATTAAAATCATATATTCAACCACAATCTTTCAATCTAAGACGATCACTTAATATCAATCCTGGTGGAGAATAATCATCCCAGCTATATACTATTCCATATTCTATATGTCATAAGCATATAAATCATGGTGCGGAATAAGCTTCTTACCTATATTCCTTTTCTTATACCATATACTAATTGTGAGGAATTCACCAATAGACACACACACATATATACTATATACATATAATCTTTAATGGGAAATAATAACCGTCCCACCTATATTTATATATCTATCTATCTCATATACCAATTATCAACATAAACCATGGGAAGAATAACCGTCTCACCCATATATATGTATACACACACACATCCCACATATATAAACTTTATCAACACACACACACACATTATACCTCCCAAAAATATTTTTCCTTCATAAAAATAAATTTGTCAAATTTTTGAAATCATAAAAAAAGTTTGAAATCAAATTAATCAATCAAACAGAGATGTTGAAAAGAAGGTAAAAAAATAAGTAATTAAAATTTTTTTCCTAAAAAAGTCAATTTAATATTTTGAAAAATATAAAGGAGGATTTAAAAATAATCCTAATTAGCAAGGCAAAAAGTAAAAAAATGCATGTCAACTGAAATTTATAATAAAGGTGTAGGAAGGTGGAACATAAAAAGTATAAATTGAATATCCACACTAACAAAAACCATCATAATAATTAAGTCAAGAAATTATGAAACGAATATGATACTAATCACAGTTAAGAAATAACAGAAGGAAAAGAGGAGCGAAAGAAGAAGTGGGGTATAAGGGAAATACGACTCTGTGAAGTCACTTGCAAGGCAGAGGCTTTTTGGCAGCCGTGTGAATGAAGACGATTGAGGAGGGGTAGTCTAGATTAGATTTAGGGATTATGGAGATAGAGACTTGGTATAAATTCAAATAATATATTATTGTGGTAATAGTCTTTTTTGTTTTAAAATAATACCACTAGAATTAAAAAGGAGTTCCCTAAATTATTCCATAAGGTAATTTCTGCTATGATGGGGTTTCATAACATTTACTAAATATCTTCTTATATTATTTTATTCAAATATTTAAATTTCAAAATATTTGCGATCATAATCAACTAAAAGATCTTTTAAATAAATGTTAAATCATATCATTTTAAGAGTTGTTGGAATATTATAAGGATTGTACTAGCTAGGCATAGGGTAGATATCTTAATAACTTTATAAGATTATATTTTTTAAAAAATTACAAAATTCATTATAATTTAACTTAACTTTTATTTATTTATTTTTGGTTATCACATGAAGTGATTGAAAGCCAAATTCAAATGCTTGAGATATTGGAGATTGAGCAGAGTCTGAGATCGATTCCTCACTTAGGTCCAAACCAGCAACACATCCCTCCTTATCCCAACTTACGCCGCTGCACTCACTGCAACGAACGCTTTCATTCCAAAACACAAGTTCGTTGGAATCTGTAGCGTTGAATTTTCGAGGTATTTCTTCAATGGAAGAGGCAAAAATTTCTAGTCTCGAAGACAGTGGATACAATGCCCAGAAACCAGAGAGACGTTGAAACTAAGATACGCCCAATAATAACAGAAAAAGAAGGAAATTAAAGCCAAAGAAGTAATGATATTTTCATTGGATGTTGGAGTACACTGAACTTAAGACTCATACAAGTGAAGACTGAAGCAGCAATTGAAGAGACTGTTGCATGAGCATTCCACGCGTTTTCGTGTTGATCATTTGGGCAGCGTTAGACTGTGTTGCTGCAATTTTAGAGCGTTCACAACGCAGCGATTTCGGAATGCATTCATATATAATTTTGATACTGAATAAGGCCGTTGTGAACAGAAGGTAAATACAAATGTCTTTTTTCCTCTTCATCTAGTTCTGGTATGTATTTTATAATTTTACTGCTATTATGTAACAGTAACTGTGTTTGGCACAAAGTAAGTAATGGCAATACGCTTCGTTACGTTGCACAATGAGCGTAAGATTCTGATACAAATTGCAGTTTTATAATTTATTAGGATGAAAGGTCTGAAAGACAGAAAACAGAATTGATATATATATGATCTCCATTATGTTTTTTTTTCTTACCTTTGTGCGTGTTTCAACATGAGAATTCACGCTTAAATGATCATACCCACTCTCTACCAACGACGCTAAGGAAAATAATAGTATGTCCTTGACTTCTACGGTTTTTTTCTTTTTTTATTTTTAATAAATGTGTATACCGGTTGTTAAATTTTTTTTTCAGGAATGTCATTTTCTTTGAATTATTTAGTAGATCTCTGTCCGTTTTTAATTTTGTCTCTTACAGAAATTGCAGCAGCATCTCGATATGGCTTCACTTAACCAAATACACCCTGTGGTAGTTTATACAAGACATATTTGTCTAATTTAATTAAATTAAATAAGTTAGTTAAATTAGTTGATATGATATATATTTTCTTAAACACCATAGTCATTTTCCTTAATGCCCTCTTTCTCTCTTCTCCTAGATTATTATTAAGGGAGCACGAATAGGGTAAATTAGGAAAAGATTGACAAATATAAAAATTATGTCTTATATTTAAGATTAAGTTCAACTCCCTAAATATGTCCTATATTAAATTATGCATGAGTATTGATTAAGAAACAATGAAAAAAAAATGTATTCAAAGAAATAGCATGGAATAAATGAGAGGAATAAATCTCATCCATGTACAAAATGAAACAGCATCGTAGGAAGAAGGCAGCAATAATGGTTTAAAGTTACTGGGGATTAAAGGAAGTATGGCAATGCATTGAAAAAGCATTTTGTCACTTATCAATTGTGTATCCGCAATTGTTTATCTGGAAGATTATGGTCTTCTGCCCGTTTCACCATTATAGATACCTCTTGTGCAGTCATCTGCAAAAAGCATTTTGAAATAACACAAAATGAAACACCTGAATCAAAGTGTTCATAACCTTCACTTATAAACTGAGTCTTAAAGTTGAAATGGATTTTAATGATGGAACCAGAATGAGACCAACATGGAAGCTTCCATCACCAATGCAAGCAATGACTCGTTTTTCAGGAACAGCTTCTGCATAGCCAAGAGTACGTAGCGCCAACTGACCAACCTATTGATCCATACCTGTTTGTTCATTTCAAAATATTCTCATCATCATTATCAATGTCTAAACACTTAGGTCTGTTTGGTATGAGAGATTTGGAGGAGACCGAAGAGGATGGAAAATTTTTATCACTTTGATTGAAAAAAAATTGGAACAGAATATTCCAATTTTTATGAATATGTTAGAACAGAATATTCACCCTCAATGATTGATCTTTATGTTGATTCGCAAGTTGCACCGACCTACGCTGCTTCCAAGTCGTACGTGGTGAAAAGCGTCTGGCTTTCTGCCAGAATCACTGTCTATTCATTCAAGTCGTTGCTAATCCCCATAATCATGTCATGAAGCAGCTTCAGTCACGGAGTAATCTATATGCCAATCTTCATGGTGAACTTTGTGTTCTACAACATGATGGAAATATTTTTTTTTCTGGGGTCCTTTTTAGCAACGCTTGGGATCGCTTGTTTATCTTGCAATTTTTTATTGGAAACCAGATCTACCAATAGACAAAGCATTCTTTCGGTCTGTAAATATTTGGATCCAATTTTTTTGTTTGCCTATTATTGCTCAGAGCCTGTATTAGAGCCGGTAATATGGGCCCAACCCGCGGGCTCAACCCGTGAGCCCGCGGGTTTTGACGGGTTAGGGTTGGGAAAATCCCAACCTGCAAAAATGCGGGTCGCACAGGCCTGCACCACATAACCTGCGGGTTGGCGGGTTGGCCTGCAATATTTTTTATTTACATTTAATAATTTTACAAAACTTATAAGTTTTCCACTCCTATCTTGGTACCTCCCAATCCAAAGAGAAAAAATTTTAGCTTCTTCCCTTCTTCTTTAAACAAAATTATTATATCTTGGTTGCTTGAGGATGAGTTTATGTTTTGTTTATAAACTTTAACAAATTTGATAACTTTATCTCTTAAATTGTAGATTATGTTTTTAAATTTTTATAAAAGAAATGATTGATACTAGAAAGGTAAATTTAATTACTCATATATATGTGTATCATATTTTCAATCATCTTTAAAAAATATGAATTTTTTTTTTCAAAAAAGAAATGCGGGTTCGCGGGCTGGCCTGCAACCCGCACACTGCGGGTTAGGGTTAGCACTTTGCAATCCCTCAGAAGTGTGGGCTGCAATGGGTTGGTGCGGGCCAGCCCGCAACCCGCGGGCTGACCCGTATTTCCAGCTATTCCTGTATAGTTTATGATATTGTGTATGGAGGCGTTATGGTTTTATATCGTTCTTTTCTAGTTTATTGACCTTTTTGCTCCAAATAATATGTACTTTTACTTGTTGTATCATGTTACTTTAATGTGAAATTTCTTTTTCATAAAAAAAATCTATAAAATTAAATACCCATCTCTACATTGAACCACGTTAGTGTTGTCACGTGCCGTGCAAGAAGAATTTGCTTCATATTGTTTGGTCCATTTTGAGTGTAGTGGCATTTTAATTTTTTTTTGTAAAGGATGTCAACCTTCTGCTTCAATCTTTCTCCATTCATCACTCTTTTCACAAAACTAATGTTCTATTAAATCCCAATTTCCCTGACTTTACTATACCAATCTTAGTTGTGTAAACATTTTCAATATCACAACTTATACCTTTATGGATTTATAAAATTGATGCATATATATGATTAGTTCATTTTAATATATTTGTCCAAGGTAGTACAACATCAATATTATCACTCAATGAAGTATCAGAAAATTGATATATCAGAAAATTCAGGTACAATACAGAAGTACTCGATCATAAAAAAAAATAAAACTCATGCATCTCATCAAAAGCATCAAATATGTAATCTGTATTAAATTCAAATGATTACAACATAAAATTCACATTTCATGATCTTCAGTTGTCTCCCTTATATCAAGCTGCCCATATTTAGATATGCCACTCCAAAGGATTAACTTCATCTGAAATTTACGACAATAAAAACAATTACATAGTACCATTGGAAATTACGTAGTAACAACGAGGATAATTATTAATAAAAAAGCCTTCAAAGAAAATCAGAAACCTGGACCAATAATGAAGGGCCAGTAGTGGTAAGAAACATCCCTAAAACACCCCCCCACACACACACGGAGAGGGTCAAGAGGTGAAAAAGAATATCTCTATTGATTTCATTCTCCATTCAATGTCTTTACTATTGAATCAAGTTTTAATGGTTGAGATTTAATGTTATATTAATTGTTATATATATTAATATTTTTATATAGCATTAAATCCCCACTACTGAAACTTGATCCAATGGTAAAGATATTTAATATAGAGGAAATGAAGAGAGGAATCAATGAAAACATTTCTCTCTGATTTAAAGGGGTTATATATAGCTTTTCTCTGCATGAAGGTTCAATCCTTGTGAGCGTACACAAACATGCTTACATATAACAATGGGTCTCAGCCAAAGAAGTAATGCGTGAACATATATTTAATTATAAAATAAAAGAAAATTTTCTGAAAATACATCCACACAACTTTCTCTTTAAATAATGATAAATAATTTGAAATTATTGAACTATAAATACAATTTAAAGGCAAAAAAGATATAAATAGAATGTTACCAAGTTAAACTCCAATATGTGCGTTTATATCTTAGCTTAAAGCGTATACCACATATTAAATATGTTATGTTCTTGTGAGATGTTCAAAATTCTAACACATTTGCATAAAACTCAAAATTATATGATATCATCTCGTCATTACGTACAGTCATTTAAACCGATTAGTTAGGAATTAAAAAAAAAAGACTAGAATAAAAAAGGGGGCATTTAAATGAAAAATGTGTCTTCATAGACACTTATATGGTTGGATAAATAGGTGTATATAGTGTGTGCAATTTTAAACATTAAAGGAGTGTTTATGTTACACAACTTCTCTTATTAAAAAGGGCAGTGACACATGTTATAGTTAAGTAAATTTATTTAACATTCTTAATCTATTCAAATTAGATAAATCGGTCTTGCATTAAAATCCAAAAGAATATTATTGGAATCCATGTTCAACAAATTAAAATACTCAAATCATCATACTCCCTTACCAAGTTGGCATATGTCCTTAACTTTTGTGGGTTTTTTTTTTTCTTTTTTTATTGCAGTGAATCATTTTTTCAGGAAATTAAATTCGTTTTCTTTGAATTATTTAGTAAATATCTGTCCTTTTTTTTTTTTTTGGAATTTTCTCTCTTACAAAAATTCCAACCCCACCTTGATTTATGCATTTTTTTAAAAAAAAAAATGTTGGGAAAGAATCCTGTAAGTTTTTGAGATAGATGAGAAATTTGTGTAATTAAAATGAAATATAGAATATGTCAGAGTACTTGACTTGAAAAATCAATTCTTGCAATTAACCAAGACTCTATAAAGTTGTTAAAAATTGATCACGATTAGGAAAAATATTCTTCACCGTCTCTCTCATGCGCACACGTGTGCATAAATATATGGGAGAATCACTCTTAGGTCCCAACGAAAGAAGATATTATCAGAAAGATCCCTCAAGGTTGTAAAACATACTCAACAGGTTGTGAATATACGCAGAAGAGTTGTAAACAAGGACCTTTTTGATAATATATTGTTTGTTTGGGACCTAGGAGTGATTTTCCCTAAATATATTATAAGCAAAACATACACCGACAAAAAAAAAAGCCAACACACAAGATAAAATCAAGCAAGGTTATAAAATAACACCAGAAAAATGTAACAATGTATGTTCATACAAAGGTTTACCTCATTTGATAGACAGTGTGTGTGGTTAAAACAAAGCCCATTCCCTAACGGCTCCAACGTAGAACTGTGAACCATTGTCCTTCATGCCTTTGATAATCAACATATATTTGGGGAAAGATGCTGCAGAGAATGAAGGCCACACAATTCCAGTATCTGATCCTCCACTGCTTCCAAAAGAAAAGTGGCCAAATAATAATTCCTACGCCAAATACCAATCCGAATACCAGACCTGTGATAAACTCATAATCAATTCCGTGGTTATTTGCAGATGGTGGTGGTGGTGGCATTAGCTTTTGTGTTCCATTGTTTGGACCTTGGGTCAAAGGTGGCCCATAAAGACCTTCGTTGCCTTGGAAGGAAGATGCATCAAATGATTGAAGTTGAAGATGTGCACCTACAGGGATCCTTCCCACCAAATGATTATAGGACAAGTTCACAAATGAAAGGGAAGGAAAATCTGCTAGCTCTGCTGGAATCTCTCCTGTCAAAGAGTTGTTTGACAGATCCAAGCGCTTAAGCTGTTGCAGTTTCCATATGGATGATGGAATGTGGCCTGACAGATTATTATTTGATAGGTTGAGATAGTAGAGTGCTCTAAAATCCATTATCTCTTCTAGTATTGGCCCTTCAATGTGGTTGCAAGATGCCAACCTCAAATAACTCATCTTAGGAAAGGAAGAGGGGTGAGCATGTTTAGCATTCACATCAATTGACAAGTTATTGTTTGAAAGATCCAATCCAGTTAAAATGTCAAGTCTCCAAAACATATCTAGCCGTATTGTGCCACTGAACTTGTTTGAAGACAACATGAGGTCCTCAAGCCCTCTAAGATGAAAAATAAATTGAGGAATAGGCCCTTGTAAAGAGTTACTCCTCAAATCAAGAAATTTTAACATGGAGGAAGAGACATTTGAAATTGCATCAAACTCTTGAAATTGGTTGTTGTAAAAATATATGTATTGTAGTGACGGAAGCAAAAACAAAGACATAGGAACGCTCCCATTCAGGGAATTGTTCCACAAACTGATGAGGACTAGCTTTACAAGGCCTTTGAAATGTGCTGATGATATTCCACCACTTAATTTGTTATGAGATAGATCTATTTCAACAAGCTTCTTGGCCATACCAAATGGTGGAATTGGACTTGTGAAGGAGTTATGTGATAAGTCCATGTAAATAAGCTCGGTAAGATTTGACATTGAATCTGGCAGTGTTCCATTAAATTGGCATCTATGTATATCTAACCAAGACAGCCGCCGTAAGTTGCTTATGGAACCTGGTAATGCTCCAGAGAAATTTGTATAACTTAGAATCAATGTCTGGAGAGAACCGATCTGTGGGATGTCTGATAGAGAACCTTGAAGACCATCGTTGTATGATAGATCAAGAAAAGTGAGTGTCTGTACTTGGAAGATCTTATCTGGAAAACTACCACGCAGATTACAAGTATTGAGATCCAGTTGGGTTAGATTTGAGAATTTAGCAAAGAAATCTGGCACTGGAGCTGACAAAGGGTTGTGATACAAACGAATTATTGAGAGATTTTGAAGAATTTTCAGGGAGGGATATATGGGGCCTGATATGTTGCATCTTGACATGCTTATTACCTGTAGATGAGGCAGAGAAGACGACAAAGCAAGACCCCATTCATTTCCCTTAAGCGCTATATTAATGCCATCTAGATATAGTTCTCTAACTTCACTGAGGTTCTGAACAAGCTTCATCAGATTTGGATTCTCAAGTTTCAGAGCTGATTCTCCTAAATAATAAGGAGTAGACAGATCAAGAATGGCTAGCCTCATGAGCTGAGCAATCTCCATTGGTATCTGGCCCACAAAACCAGCATTTGACAAATTAAGAGAAGTTAAGCTCTTCAAATCTTTGATGCTGGATGGGATCCCAAAGCTGAAGTTATTGAAAGCCAAATTCAAATGCTTGAGATATGGCAGACTGAACAGAGTACTGGAATTTTCTAGTCCTCCTGAAATGGATTCCCCACTGAGGTCTAGACCAGCAGCATGTCCCTCCTCATCCCATCTTACGCCTCTCTATTCACTGCAAGGGCTGCTTTCATTCCAGAACAACAATTTGCTGGAATTAGTAGGGTTGAATTTGAGGGTTTTCTTCCATTGAAGTAACAAAAGTTTCTGGTCTTCAAGACAGTGGACAGAATACCCAGAAACCAGAGAGACGTTGAGACAAAGACATGCCCAATAATGACAGAAAAAGAAGGGAAGCCATAAAGCTAATGATAGTTTCATTGGACGTTGGAGTATACTGTGCTCAAGACTCATACAACTGAAGACTGAAGCAACGAAGAAACTAGTGGTGGCTTGTGGGGGTTCAAGACCATGAGCATGAACTCTCAGAGGGCCTGTGTTTTGAGTTTTCACCTGTCCCAAAAATGAGTAGGGTCTGACTGGTGAAGATGCATGAGAGCGCAGAAGATAGACACTGAGAAGAAAAGGCACATATTCCGACCAGTAGCTAGGCAGCATCAGAGTTGACTCAAAAAGTCCAAGTCATTGTTCGATTAGGAGATAACACATTCGCACATTTCCTTGCCGTATTCCACATTTTGCGCCAAAAATATGAGAGAGAAAACCCTTCAACGATACTTGATAAGATGCAGAAGAGACACAAAGAAGTACTCCTCTAGTCATAGACGTTGGATCTAATTTGAGAGCAGATTTTGGTCTGGTCCTTTTTTTGTTTTTATTTGGCATATTTACCATTTTTTCATAATTAATTAACCTAATTTATAAATTTATAAATTGATATATAATCTGTTACGCCAAAATATTTTAAAAAGATCATGTCATACATGTTATAGTTAAGTAAATTTATTTAACCTTCTTAATATATTCAAATTAGATAAATCGGTATTGCATTAAAATCTAAAAGAATATTATTCGAATCCATGTTCAACAAAATACTCAAATCATCATACTCCCTTGCCAAGTTGGCATATGTCCTTAAGTTTTGTGAGTTTTTTTTTTTTTTATTGCAGTGAATCATTTTTTCAGGAAATTGAAGTCGTTTTCTTTGAATTATTTAGTAAATATCTGTCCCTTTTTTTCTTTGAATTTTCTCTCTTACAAAAATTCCAACCCCACCTTTAGAGGTGGTAATATGGTCCGACCCGGTGGGTTCGGGCTAACCCATCACGGGTTGGAACCATATGGGTTCGGGTTCAAAAGGACCGCATCAATATGGGTTGGCATTTAGTCAACCCAACCCATAACCGTTGGGTTGGCGGGTTGGGCGGGCCAACCCATATTTTTTTCTTCAATTTTTTTAATAATATACTAAGATTGATTTTTCTACACACCTAAACCATAACAAAATTAAAAATACATTATAAATTAAATATTCATCACAAACTCACACATAATAAAATAAATATAAATCCAAAAGCCATTAGTATAACTCAACAATAATCAATAATTAGTTAATATTAAAGGTGTTTCAATTTGAAGCATGATGTGAAGCCGTATCTTAAGCTTGATCACTTTGCTTTTGCATAAGTAAATCTGCCACTGCCACAAATAATAAAACAAGGTGAAAGATAATATTATGCTAATTTTAAATAAATGAGTAAATGACAATGAAATAAATGAGTAAATATAATTATATTACCATCATCAATAACATCTTCCGCTGGAAAACCAAGCATCCAATTATGCGTACAGATAAGGGCTTGAACATTATCAGAAATAAGAGAACTTCTATACTCTGTGAGAACTCGTGAACCAATACTGAAAGCTTATTCACTAGCCACTGTAGTTATTGGAATGCTTAAAACATCAGATGCCAACTTTGAAAGACAAGGAAAATGAGCAGAGTTAGTCTTCCAATAATCCAAAACTTCCATATTTATATATCTTACCTCTTGGATCTTGCTCTTAGTTTATATATAAAAAAAAATATGGGCCGGTCCGCCAACCCGGTGGTCCAACCCGTCACGAGTTGAGATTATATGGGTTCGGGCCTAAAAGAACCACTCTCAAATGGTCTCAGATTTTCAGAATCCAACCCGTTACAGGTTGGGACCATATGGGTTTAGCCCACGGTCTCAACCCATATTACCAGCTCTACTCACCTTGATATGAGTTCACTTAACCAAATATCGTTAGTGATACACCTTTATTCTTTTGGTAAAGAAGGTCAAACCTGCTTTTCTTTTGGATTGATGGTTTAAACTTTAAAGAGAGAATTGTAACTGTATAATCCAAGATTTCGAAGAAAACATAATTATATGATGGTATCTGCCAATCTTTCATGCTCACTGAATAATAATTATTCTTAGAGAATAGTTCATATTAATTCATGTTTTTTTCGTTTTCATTTCATTTCATTTGAATTGATAATCTGTGTAGCTAGGCCCTTTAATAATACGGAGTATTATACTATACTTCCTTTGTATTATATTATACTTCCTTTGTATCTAAACGTAAGAGCTAATAAAAGGGGTTGGAAGAAAAAACAAAGAGCTAATAAAAGATATTACTTTGTGCTAAATAGAAGACCTCATTTGTGGGCATTTTTTTTGTTAAGTAAGTAGTTTTCAATACAAATAATTAAAAAATATACTTCATGGAAATTAAAACATATATTTAGAACGGGGAATGCTTGACTTTGCTTCTTCTTGGTTACTCACCATGCCCAAAAGAAAACATTGTGTGCTCTTAATTTTGTAAAGATGTTTTGTTAGGCTTAGATTATTTTATCATATTGGTTTAACCTTAGTCATTCATATTGTGAGAGAGTAGCCTTATCACCAGATTAAATATATCTCAATGTTTTTTTTTTTTTCAATTGATAGTTATCTACGTGAATCTTAATTGACTTGTTTTTTAAGTAAAATATTGTTCCTTCTTTTAGCTTTACTAAAATTATAAAAATGTTCTCTTTATTTTTAAAGGAAGTAAGACAAAATTGACTCCTATATTTCGTGAAAATGGATTTAAAAGGAGTGATAATAAGCCCACTCTTTACTTGAAGCAGCATGGTGATTCTTATTTTTTGGTTGTGTGTTCTATGTTGATGATATGATTTATATGGGATCTTCTGAAAAAGTTATTACTGATTTTAAGTCAAGTTTGATGCACAAGTTTGACATGACACGTCTGGGATTATTGTTCTTGATATAGAAGTGAAGTGAGGTGCTGATGGCATTTTTATTTCTCAAAGAAAATATGCTATGGATTTGCTCAAGAGGTTTCGTATGTTGGGTTGCAAAACATCACGTTCTCCTATGAATATAAATGAAAAATTGAGAGTTAAAGAAGGTACTAAACCTACGAAAAAGAAGGAGAAGAAGCCGGCCGGGTGAAGAACTTAGAGCAACAAGCCATATACGAAGAAGAAGGAGAAGAAGTTGACTGGAAGAAGAGGAATATCAAACCAAATCTATACCTGACATCAAATAAAACTGATTTATAAAGAAAATGTCGAAAATTACAAATGAGAAAAAGAAAAATCAAAGAGCTTTATTGTTCATATCATCCATGTGTTTTGATGTTTGCCGACTGCCTTTTTGCCTTCGTCGGAGATGGCCTAGTACTTTCTAGATCTAGGGGTTTTTCGGATGTTTAGAGGAAAGAAGAAAGAGATTGCGATTTCAGAAGCGTCGTAAAAAAACGCCTGGATCCTCGATGCAAAAGTTGGCAGTTGTTAAAAAAAAGGAAAATAAAATGTTTTTTTTTTATTGACCCATTTTCCCACGTCTCTAGGCTGCAACCTATATGCCTTCGTGCAACTAATGTTTATTTTTTTTCATTTTAATAATATTTAACTTTCATTGCATCAGTGACACACACGTTTACTGAGGAACTTAAAGTTGAAAATTTGTTAACTCTCTTTTCACCTTATTTTTCGTTTTATTCTTTGTTTTTAGCTTTTATTTACATATTCTTAATTCCTCATTTCATTTTCATTTTTTATCTAAAATACTTAATACAAAATTAAACCTGTGCTTATCATTTTCATCGGAAAAAAAATAAATATATGTTATAGGATACCATATAAATTTATTAACTTATTTAAAAATTAAACTATTTAAGTTTATTATTAAATTATTTGTTAATTTAATATTTTATTTTTTTGCATATATAAGTATATAATATTATTTTTTATTTAATTATTATGTCACTGGTTCAACCGAACGGCTTGACCAGTTCAACGGATTGAACCATGACCCGTTAGCCTTTCTGGCTGGATCTCCGGTCTGACTTTTAAAACATTGGTTTGGTTACTCTTTGTTTTACAAAATTAAGTAAAAAGTAACACTACAAAAAAAAAGGTATTTTGTAGCGGTGAAATTGTAGCGGTTATATTAAACCGCTACAAATTATAGTATTTGTAGCGGTTTTCACCTAAACCGCTACAAATTTGTAGCGGCAAGGTTTTTTGTAGCGGTTTCCTACAAAAAACCGCTACAAATTTGGCGCGAAATTCCCTCCAAAACTTGTAGCGGTGAATGCACAGAAACCACTACAATATTCCCGCCAGTTGGAGCGCCAACAGTGTAGCGGTTATTTGTAGCGGTTACAACAACAGAACCGCTACAAAATACCAAAGGTCAGAAGTTTGTAGCGGTTATACCCCTATAACCGCTACAGAATTTCAAGAGTCTCGACATTTGTAGCGGTTCTGGGCAATAACCGCTACAGAATTTCAAATGTTGTGAACTTTTGTAGCGGTTATTGTAGAACCGCTACAAATTTAATTATTTGTAGCGGTTAGAGTAGCGGTTATTTGGATAACCGCTACTAATATCTAGCCTATTTAAGCCATTGCCTTCTTCATTTCTCCTTTTGCTCATTTTCTTTCCTGAGGTTTCTTTGAGTGATTTCTTCGAGATTTGAGCGTTCAGACGTCTTTATAGGAGTTTTTGCTCAGTATTTCTCAGTATTTGCACTTAAGGTACGTATATAACACGTATTTTATTTATATTTGTATTTTTATTATATTTTTGCATAATAATGTGACTAATTTTTTTTTAATTTTTACAGTTGATATGGCTTCAAGACAGGATAAGGGGAAGGCCCCTGAGGTCCCCAGACCGATTTTACGGGGTAGCAGCAGCCGGGCAGGGGGCAGAGGGAGGGGGCAGCGCGCAGGCAGGGCTACCGCGGCATCTCAGCCCATCCCCCCACAGGCACCGCAGACAATCCCACAGGCAACGACCGCACCAGAGGTGCCTGAGGTGGAGAGGCCAGATATTAGCGTTGAGGACTTCCTCAACGAGGAGGAGTTCGAGATCCCGATTGGGTTCAGGGAGATGGAGTAGTTCCTCGATGAGGAGGACGCTCGGGAGCAGAACAACCCACGAGGGTCATCTTCGCGGTCCACTGGGTTTGAGGTGCAGGTCGAAGGTAAATTAATTTTTTAATTTAGTAAATTATTTATTTAAATTAGAAATGTTAACTTTGAATTATAATTGATCTAACGTGCGGTCAACTGTGCAGATGAGTAGGGGAACGTGTCGACGAGGAGGCTGGATGTGGCCGGTCTGAACAGCATGGACCGGACACTGCGAGTTATAGTGCCGTGGAATGAGGGCACTGACCAGCCGATCCACAATGGGGGTCACCTGCTCAACCGCTTCCTGAACGACCTGGGAGCGAATTGGATGCGGTTCCCCCTTCACTTCCCGACGTGGAGGCACGTTCCGAAGGGGCCGAAGGACCAGGCTTGGGAGGAGGTGGTTCAGGTAATTAAAACTATTTAATTAATATTTTTTGTAATTAATTCTATTTAATTAATTTTTTTAAATTATGGTTTTTATAATTATTGATATTTAAATAATTTTTTTTCAGCTGCGGTTTGCCGTCCGGGCCAACCGGAAGAGGTACGCCCTCGTGAAGATGGGCGACGCCTGGAGGAACAGGAGTAACCGTCTCTTCCACAGGGTGGATAAGGACGGGACGATGCCTCTGGAGCAGCTGATCGAGAGCGTCCCGGACGGCGTGCCACTGAACGACTGGGCGCGTTTCGTCCAGTTCAGGAGGAGCCCTCAGGCGCAGGTAATGTATTTATTAGATTTTTGATATATAATTTTGTAATTGTTAAATATTAAATTATAATTTCAATTTAATTTGTATTTAATTTTAAATTATAATACATTTAATTATTTGTTTTTCCAGGAGTTTTCTCAGAGGAACACCGAGATCCGGGTGCAGCAGACGATCCACCACACAGCAGGATCGAAGACCTTTGCTGTGATCTACAGCGAGCTGGTAACTTTTCAAAATATCACTTACTTTTAGCTGATTATTTCATAATACTAATTATTGTTTTGTAATTGTTTCATGAGACGAAGGCACAGTAGGAGAACCGTCAGATGGACTATGCGGAGCTGTACGCCATCACACATAGACACCGTGACGGGACTGCGACCTCTCAGCAGGCAGAGGCGGCCATTGTAAGTAATTTTATTATTATATTTTTTATAAAACCAAGTTAATAATGAAAAATGCTAATTAGTAATTGTTTCATAAAATGGCAAGAGCGGATGCAGCAGTCACAGGCTGAGCTGCTACAGACCCAGCCTGAGGAGTCACAGGGGTCAGTGGACCCGACGGCTCCTTTGAAGGTGGGTCTGGCTCAGCTTGAGCACCCCGGACGTGTGCGGGGGATGGGGATAGGCGCCAGACCCAGCATGGTCTACGGCAGGAGCACCGCCTCTGAGGCTGGCAGCTCTAGAGGGGTCAGACGTCGGAAGGACGAGTCTATTGACCAGCTGCGGTTAGATTTGGAGCAGACGCAGTAGCAGATAGTGCAGCAGCAGCAGTAGATGCAGGTGCAGCAGCAGCACCTGCAGATGCATGCTGATATGTTGTACGCTCAGCAGACGCAGCGGCGTGAGATCGCGAACACCATGCCCGAGGGAGCATGGAGTCGCCTGTTCCCGAACGAGCAGCATCCAGCGGTTTCCCCTGTCCCTCGCTACGTCGTCCCGAGTACTACTCCTCCTGCTACTGCTCCTCCTCCTGCTAATGACGATGGTGCGGTTCACTTTGCGCAGCGGCCCGATCCAGCGGTATATGAGGGAGCCCCACTTGAGGGAGCACCAGAGGATCAGCCCCCAGCTCCTTAGTTTATGACATTTTCTTTTGTTTAAACATTTGTAAATATATATATATGAGTTTTTATTTCAGAACTTTCTTATTGTGTTTTATATAATTATATTTATATTATTAGATCGCGTTGAAATAGTTTATGAATTATTTATATCTAAATTTAAAAAAAAAAGTATATATATATTTGTAACGGTTTTAGTTAAAACCGCTACAAATATATAGATTTGTAGCGGTTTTAAACTAATAACCGCTACAAATGTATATATATAATTGTAGCGGTTTCCCAAGAGAAACAGCTACAAATATATATGTTTGTAGCGGTTATACAATAATAACCGCTACAAATACTCATCATTTGAATTTTGAAATTTGCCGCCTTTGTGCACATTTGTAGCGGTTATGTTATGTATAACCGCTACAAATTAAAAAATTATTTTTAAATTTAATGTCCAACAGCTTTAATATTAGTAGCGGTTTTATATATATAACCGCTACTAATACGCAACAAGTAAATTTTGAATTTCCCACCAATGTGTAACGGCTTGAACATTAGTAGTGGTTTTATATATATAACCACTACTAATACTCAACAAGTACATTTTGAATTTCCCACCAATGTGTAACGGCTTGAATATTAGTAGCGGTTATATATATATAACCGCTACTAATATTTTATAACTGTAGCGGCTGGTGTAGCGGTTTAATAACCGCTACAAAATTATAAACGTTGGAATTTCAGAATATAAGGTTCTAGGCATTCGTCATTATCTTCTCACTCATCTTCTTCTCTATACTTTCTTCTCTCTCACTTGTAGCTATGGATAAATCATGGATAAGGTTGCCGCGCAATTCTCCTGAATATTTGTACGGTTTAAACAATTTCTTAGGTTTCGCATTCACTCACGCCAGCTGTAACGGCAAGATCGTCTGTCCGTGTCGGAAATGCAAGTTCAAGAAGTGGCATGCACGAAATGTTGTGAAGGAACATTTGCTTGTGAAGCCTTTCCCTGAGGACTATACGTTCTGGGCAGTTCATGGTGAGAAGGCCGGCATTAGATATGACGATGCTCTTCCTCGAAGTTCTCAAGTAGGCGTTCAAGTAGATGAAGATGATCCTGTGAATGATGCTGTGCGTGATGCGTTTGGATTTCAAGGCGACAACTTCAATGAAGAAGTGCACGGCTCTGAGCCGGCTTTTATGAGGAATAAAGCAGCTCGGGATTTTTTCAGCTTGATGGATGAGGCAGATCGTCCTTTATATCAAGGTTGTCATAAATATTCTAAATTATCTTTCTTGATCAAATTGTATCATATCAAGTGCTTGTGTGGGATCACAAATAAGGGAATGTCGATGTTGCTCGACTTGTTACAAGATGTATTCCCCGACGCCGAGATTCCTACAACATTCTACGAGGCCAAGAAGATTATCAACAGGTTGGGGTTGAATTATCAAAAGATTGATGCGTGCCCAAATGATTGTATGCTGTATTGGGGAGACGATTCCAGCGGGGAGACGTGTAAGAGATGTCACACATCGAGGTACAAGACAATTCGGAAGGGGGAAAAGAAGAAGAAGAAACCTGTAAAGATTCTCAGGTACTTCCCTTTGAAACCTCGTCTACAAAGATTATTTATGTCGTCTAAAACTGCTGAGCACATGAGGTGGCATGCCGTTGATAAAAACGAAGACGGTAAATTAAGACATCCGCGGGATGCAGCTGCTTGGAAAACGTTTGACAACGACTTTCCAGATTTTGCGACTGACCCCAGAAATATTCAGCTTGCGTTGGCGACCGACGGTTTCAATCCTTTCGGGAATCTTAGCACAAGTTACAGTATTTGGCCGGTAGTCTTAGTTCCCTACAACTTACCCCCTGGATGTGTATGAAACAAAGCTCTTTCATTATGTCTATGATCATTCCAGGCAAAAAGGCACCAGGCAATGACATCGATGTATCCAACTGCTTATTGCGGAATTGCTTGACCTGTGGAATGTCGGCTTGGAGACGTACGATGCTTACAGCAAGACTTTGTTCAACATGCGTGCAGCCATGATGTGGACGATTAGTGACTTTCCTGGCCTTGGCACATTATCTGGTTGGAATGTGCATACTGGGTCGGCGTGTCCAGCTTGCAATTTTGACTCTGACGCATTGCGCCTTCCCCACAGCCGAAAGTAGTGCTTTATGGGGCATCGGAGGTTTCTCGATGGAACGCATAAGTTCAGATTGCAACGGAATCGCTTCAATGGGAAACCAGAGAAAAGAGGACCACCTCAGACTTTGTCTGGTACAGATATCTTACAGCAGCTTGAGCATGTTGACTTCGAGTTTGGAAAAAATGACGATTCAGCACAAACTCGCCAAAAGACGCGCAGGACTTCGGCGCCTCAGCAGTGGAAAAAGATAAGTATTTTCTTCACGCTTCCATATTGGAGATCTAATTTACTTCGCCACAATCTTGATGTAATGCACATTGAAAAGAATGTTTGCAACAATGTGCTGTATACGCTGCTTAACGAACCCGGCAAGACAAAAGATCACCTTCAAGCGAGGAAAGATTTACGCGACATGGGAGTTCGTGAAGACGCTTGGCCAGATGAGTATGACAGATTTACACCGGCAAAGTTTACCCTCACAAAACCGAACAAGGATGTGTTCCTCACGACATTGAAGAAATTAAAAGTTCCTTATGGGTATTCAAGCAACATTTCTCGATGTGTCGACTTGCAGGCTTGAAAGGTTGCTGGCCTGAAGAGTCACGACTCACATGTTCTTATGCAGCAGTTACTCCCTCTGGCTATAAAGAATACACTTCCTCCCGATGTTTCCATCGTTTTGGTGGAACTTTGTTCTTTCTTTCGCAAGTTGTGTTCTAAGGTTTTGATCGTTGAGGAGCTCGATCAGCTACAGTCGAAAATCATTCTTACGCTTTGTCATTTGGAGATGATCTTTCCTCCGTCCTTTTTTACTGTGATAGTTCACCTCACAGTCCACCTCGTTCATGAAACAAAGCTCGCTGGACCAGTACAATATCGTTGGATGTATCCGATTGAGAGGTACTCATTTTAAATATGTGCTTTAATTTATTGTCCGTATTTAATGTTTGCTAGTCGTCCTTTTCATCATTTTATATCAATTTTCTCTTCTGTACTTCATAGGTTCCTTGGGAAATTAAAATCTTATGTGAGGAGTAAGGCGTGGCCAGAAGGTTCTATAGCTGAAGGCTATATAGGGGATGAGGTGCTATATTTTTGCTCAAGGTACTTTGATGACCTTGAGACGGCTTTCAACCGCCCACCTCGTGTTGACGATTGTCCGGAACCTGCGCCGACATCAGGAGAATTTATCCCTCGTGTTGGTAAACCAGTTGGAGCAATTGAGAACTTCAAACTAACGGCAACTGAGAAGTTCCAAGCACATAGACATATCTTGATTAATTGCACTCAAGTTGAACCTTTCATACGGTAAGAATTGTATACTCACATGTTATTCGATCTATATCTTTCGTAACATTTCTCACTTTCATTTCACTAACGCCTTTCCATTATTAATTGCAGGGAATTTAGAAGTCATGTGAAGCGTCAACTCAGGATCCGTACACAGACATCCTCGGAAGTTGATAGGAGGGTCCACAAAGAATTCCCGAGCTGGTTTGCGCGCAGAATACTAAATGACCACAACCCACACTCACCAGATTTCAGAGCTCTCGAAATCGGCCCTCTTGATAATGCAAAACGGTTTACAGCATGCAATGTCAATGGTTTTAAGTTTTGCACGGTTTCACGGGATCAAGGATTGCAAACACAGAATTCGGGGGTTTATGGCACATTTGGGACAAGGAGTTATGTGAGCGGCAGTGACGCCAACATGCAGTTCGGAGGCGTCCCTTACTATGGCAAGCTTCTTGATGTGGTCGAGCTTAATTATCAAGGCCATTTTACCGTGACGCTGTTCAAGTGTTTGTGGACAAATACCACTACTTCTCGGGGACTGACAACTGACGACCTAGGGATCACATCAGTCAATTTCTCACGGCCGATTCATACTGGTATTTCTCAAGATGATGAGCCGTATATTCTGGCTTCAGAGGCACATCAGGTTTATTATGTCGAGGACGAGAGGCATAGGGATTGGCACATGGTCGTTCATTTAAAGCCAAGAGACCTTTACGACATGGGTGAAGGCGATAACATCGCCTATAAGAGTGAGCCATTTCAGCCAGCTGATTTTGAAAACTACTTCCCTGAAGGCGATGACAATTTACCTCTACTGCGGTGAGTTTTTTTAAGTCCATGTCATTTGAATTAAATTTTTTAAATTTAATAATACATCAATAACAATAATTTTTCTACAAAATTTTTGTAGGGATGGCGATGATGAGTGATCAAATTCAAGTGTAAAAAATTTGTCTTTACAAAAAATGCAAAAAATTTGTTAAAATAAAATGTAAAAAAAAAGTTGTAAAAAAAAATTAAAATAATATTTGTAGCGGTTATTGAACCGCTACAAAAATATAAATAACCGTTACTAATTAATAACCGCTACATTAACCGCTACAAATAGCACTATGAATATTAAACCGCTACAAAAATATAAATAATCGCTACTAATTAATAACCGCTACATTAACCGCTACAAATAGTACATGGATCCCTATAAATACCCTTACCACAACTCATTTCAAACACTCCCCAATTTCTTTTCAGTCCCACCGATTGTTCATGTGGCAGTTACCACACTCCAAAGCAAAAAGATGGATACATTCCATAGGGGATGTCCCCAATTCAACAGAAGCCTGGGTATTCATATGAGCCCTTCGTGCAAGATAATCAGCACAGCGAATATTCTCCCTATATGTATGGGAAATCTGCAAATCCCAGTCCGCATAAATAAGGGACCTGGTCTCGAAGATAAGATCATAAAAAGGGTGGTCAATTCCACTTTGTGTCGATAATAAATGAATGGCCTGGAGAGAGTCAGTAAACAGTCTGACTTTTTTGAAGCCCAACTGCATATATAACTTGAGTCCTCTTTGGATTGCATGGATTTCCGCAGCAGTTGGGAAAGAGTGACCTAACTTCTGTTGAAATCCGTGAATCCAGTTGCCTTGATGATCTCGGATGACCCCTCCACAGGCTGATTCACCATCACAAGCAGTCGAACCGTCAACGTCAATACGGAGAAAGCCCTCCTCTGGTGGTTGCCAATGTAGTAGCCCTCGCTCAGGGACTTGAAATATCTGATGAAGGAAGTGCCCGCTCTCTACACTCTCCGATAAATGATAGATGCATCTGTGAACTAACTATTCTGGTTTGATAGCTCTACCTTCAAAAACCTGGCAACACCGGTTCTTCCAAAGTAGCCAACATGTGGTACTAAAAACTCTCTGCCACGACCATCTAGCCATCTTCTTGTTTCCTGGAGAGTGCTGTGAATTCTATTTAAGCCAATCCTGCAAACTACCAGAAGAAAACATAGTATAGTATAGATGGTTAGTTAAAGAAGCCCACACTCTCTGAGCCTGCTCACAATCTCTCAAAACATGAAGGACACTCTCTTCAATCTCACACTGAAAAGGGCAAGTGTTTAGGGTAGTTGGGTTATGTCTCGCTCTAATCTCATTTGTTGGGAGCTTCTCGTGGAAAACTTGCCACACAAAGTGTTTGACTCTTTCAGAAACTCCCCAGTGCCATAAATGACGCCAGTGGGATTGATTACTTAGGTTCTGCTAATGGAAGATACCTTCATAAGTAGATTTCACGCTGAAGATACCATCAGGAGCGTTTCGCCAACAAATAACATCATCCTCAATGCCTAATGGAGGGGAGAGCGTCATGATTTTTTCAACCACCCAATTAGGCAGAAAGGTCTCCCATTTGACCCTATCCCAATGACCAGATTGGGTGATAAAGGAACGTACAGGAGCATCCAAATCAACAAGGTGCATGTTCCTCTCAATGAAGAATTTTAGAGGCTTATCAACGGGGGTCCAGCAAGCCTGCCAAGCCTGCGTGGTCCTACCACTTCTGAGCTTTATTCCAAGCCCCCCTTGTAATTCGTCCCAAACTGCTACAATTCCACTCCACACAGCGGATTGATTACGCCACCTTTGCACATGTGGAACCAAAGATGGACCACAAGAGTATTTTGCCCGTAAACATTTCACCCACATAGCTTCCGATTTTGTGATAAGATTCCAACACAATTTCATGAGCAAAGCCTTGTTTTGGCAGCGAAGATCTTTTATTCCCAAACCTCCTTCATGCTTCCTCCTTTTGAGAACATCCCATGCAATCAGGTGCATTTTTTTATTTTCATCATGCTGATTCTAAAAGAAATCTCTGCTTAACTTTTCAATTGAAGAAAGGACACCTTTCGGAACCAAAGTCGATTGCATCTGATATTGAGGAATGGCAGACAAAACAGACTTTATGAGTACCGACCGGCCTGCCATGCTCAGATATTTACCCTTCCAGTTTGACAACTTCAATCTGATCTTTTGAAGAAGCGGGGCAAAAGTGATCTTGACCATACGTTTGTGAAGAAGTGGAACACCCAAATATTTTCCAAGATCAGCCGTCAGCCCAATCCCTACCATCTGGCTCAACTCATAAGCTCTGTTAAAATGGACATTCTTGGACACAAACATTTTTTATTTACTAAGATTAATCTTATGACCAGAAACCTGACAGAACAGTTCCATAACGTTTCTCATTTCTTCCATTTGCTCCGAAGAAGCTTCACCAAAGAGGAGGAGATCATCGGTGAAGAAGAGATGGGAGAAACGGGGACCCGAAGGGCACAATTGGAGGGGACGCCAGTTCCCTAATTCTACCTCCTGATGAATTAGTTGCCCGAGTAATTCCATGCAGAGTACAAACAGATATGGACTCAGAGGGTCACCCTGCCTTACTCCTCTTGAAGGAAGGAAAGAATCAGAAGACATACCATTCCAGATAATGCTCATGGAAGGGGATGAGACACAACACATGATCAACTTGACAAAATCCGCACCTAAACCTAAGCTATTAAGGGTGAATTCCAAGAAACGCCAATCAAGCCTGTCAAAAGCCTTCTCCATGTCAACTTTCACAGCAATAAAGCCCTTTCTTCCTCTTTTGTTCCTCATGGTATGGATCGCCTCTTGAGCTAAGATGATATTGTCTACAGCTTGCCTCCCGTGAATAAAGCTACATTGGTTTTCAGCTACAAGATAGCTCATGACACCCTTGAGACGATTGGCAATAACCTTGCTGACAATTTTGTAGCATACATTGCACAAAGAGATGGGCCTAAAATCTTTCAAGGATGTAGGATGATCAACCTTAGGAATAAGAACAATGTTTGTCTGATTTATCGCACGCACCTCATCCGGATTGTCAAAAATGCTAATTACCAGATCACAGATCTTCTGCCCCACCAAATCCCACTGAGTTTGGAAAAAGTGGGGGTGCAAGCCATCAGGACCCGGAGATTTGAAAGCACCCATCTCAAAAGCCGCGTTCTTGATCTCGACTGGAACAACCTGCCTTTGAAGAAGCTCAAGTTGCTGAGCGTCTAAAGCTGGAAAATGGGCCGCCCAAGGAGAGAAAGGAGAAGAGGCATTCTCAACCGAATAAAGCTTATGGAAGAAATCAAAAGCCATATCTTTTAAGAGATTCGCATCCGAGACCCAGTTGCCATTATCATCTTGAAGAGCCGCAATTTTACTCCGTTTCCTTTTTGAGATAACGTTGGCATGAAAATATTTCGTATTTCTGTCACCGCCACTTAGCCACTTACACCTTGATTTCTGGAACCAAATCAGTTCTTCTTGCAGAGCAATTTTTTGGTACATGTCCCAAAGATTTCTTTCAATCTTATAGAGTCCATTTTGGGAACCCTCTCTTCTCCTAACACGATCAATACCTTCCAATCTACGGATGATTTCTCTCTTCTTTTTCGCAACATTTCCAACCACTCTATCGTTCCACTCAGAAGCATCTTTTGCGAACTGAGATTGACCTTGGAGCCAATTTTTCCCTTGCCAGGCTGTTTTAATCACTTCACTGAAACCTTCTTCAATGCACCATGCCGCCTGATAACGAAAATTCCTAACCCTATTACCACGAGTGTTGACTAAATGATCAGCAACAACAACCACACGATGGTAAGATTTAAACCTGAGTTGATGAAAAGATTTGGATTGGGGATTGAGGATATCCCAATCAAAATTACAAAAAACCCAGTCAAGCCTCTCCTTAACCCCAGTTTTCTCCCAAGTGAACCTATCACCTTCAAAAGGCACCTCAATGAGGTTACAGCGATTTATGCAGCTCTGAAAATCGTTCATAGAGCTATGGCTGGGGGCAGAGCCACCATCCTTATCACAAGGGTTAAGAAAAGCATTAAAATCACCTAAGACAAGCCAGGGAATATTCACGGATTGACTAATGGCAGACAGAGATGACCACAAATCTCTTCTCTTTAAAACGCTAGTATCACCATATACAAAGGTAACAAACATAGGTTTCAAAGAATTTTTATCAGAAACTTTACAGTGGAGCAATTGGGTGCTTGAAGCAATATATTCAAGGTGGAAATCCCAATTGTTCCAAAGAACCCAAATACCCCCAGCATAACTAGTAGCTTCAATTCTCAGCCAGTCATTGAAACCCAATTTCCTAACAACTTTATCTGCTCTATTCCCACTTATTCTAGGTTCCACTAGACACATTATATTAATACCATATTTATTTACCACATCCTTCAACACTCTGGGGAAGGAACAACCACCCGCCCCGCGACAATTCCAAGACGAGATAATCATAAAACCACAAATTTAAATCGGTTAGGCACAAAAGCTTACTTGTCTGGTGGTTTTTCTTCCATGAGGACAACGACTTCAAGTTGGGATACGGAACGCATTTCAGACCCAGGCTCATGCAAATCCTGATTGGGACTTAATTGGTTCAGAGGAACCAACGCCATGTTCAATGGGTCTTGGCACTGATTAGTCACCTGCTTCTCAGAGTCACTTGGGAGAGCCAGCGACCCTTGCTTCACAGCGTCACTTGGCAGATCCAACATGGTGTGTTCAGCTTCAAGGCCACGGTCCTGACTGCTCTTGCTTGGAATAAACACTTGAGAAGTATCCTTTTGTTGCCCACAAATCTCTTTTTGTGATAAAGGCCCAGGTTGCTGCATGTTACCCCTAACCAAATTATGGGCCCTTTGTTTAGCTTCCTTTTTGGGCTTATTTGGAGGAGCTAAATGGCCCATTGATGAGATATTGTGCTGCACGTTGGTTTCACTTGGCCTAGCTTGCTCCACGTCATTATTTTTCTTTCCTTCAACCCATTTCCCTTTTCCCACGTGATATCCTTTCTTTCTCTGACCAAGTCCAGTTTCTTTCCCTTTTCCTTGCGTTCCATCAACTAACTTCTTCACGGTGTTACCTTGTTCAGTTCTTCTAGCATTCTTTGGCAAATTCAAAATCTGCTCGGGATTCCCGTCTTCAGCAGTGACCATACTTGATAGGGCGGCGTATCTGGACTGAGAAATTCTGACTTCGCCTCTATCAACAGCAGAACCGGGATGGCTCCGTTCACCCACTCTGCCTCTGCTTTCAGACCGTCTCGGGAAACGCGTTCTGGCCGATTTTTGCACAAGCATCCACGGACCAAAATGTTGGTCTTTGGTCGGAGGAGGATTATCCGGTGTCACCTTCGCCGAAGAAGAAGAGGCTTGAATCAGATTTGGATCCCCAATCAAAGGAGATCCATTAGCGGTCCTTGCGCTTCCAGCGGGAGACGCACCAGTAGAGCTCATGGCCTGTGGGCACTGATCCTTTCGATGTCCATACTTGCCACAGGTAAAACAGATGAGCATTAATCCCTCGTACTATATATTAAACAGAGCTGAGCCATAGATTATTCTGGGAATTAGCTTCTTTTGCAAGTCCACTTCTATGCATATTCTCGCATAACGTCCCCTATTGATTTTTGCTTCTGAGTCCTCTGGGTTCGCTAATGTGTTCATATCAACCCTGAGGGTTTTACCAATCATATCTCCTAGTTTCCACATACATTCCCTGTTGTAGCAGAAAAGAGGGACATGAGGGATTCGGATCCACGTAGCAACTCTCCCAAGAGGATTGCAGAATGGATCAAAGAACGGAGACCATCTCTGAACAAGTATTGTGTGTTGTGCAATTGTCCAAGGGCCCCCAAGAAGAATCTTCTTATAATGCTGTTCCCAATTTTCCTGATCTTTAAATTTCACAACAAAGTAGTTGTTGGGAAGGTCGATTAAATCGAAACCGTTGGTCTGCCAAATCCTACACAAATGATCCTTTAATCTATAGAAATTGATTCTTGCACCTAAGATAGTGATGATAAGAGAGGCATTCCAGGGTCTTGACCATCGGTTAAGCTCTTCCTGTGACATTTGCATAGTTGGGTAGATGTCCATTAGCTGCTTCAGATCTTTAGAAGGTTCGGGGAGGTCCCAGGTTTTATTCAGGAGGTCAGAAAACAGATCATCTTTCTCAGAGCAGGAGATCGCATGAGCAGCACCGATATGCTCTGTTCCTTTGAAACTGATAAGAGAATCCTTGTAAGAACATGCATGCTCTGAAGTGATCAAAGAGGTCTGCCCTGTTTTATTCGGAGAAGACTGTCCTGCTTTGGTTGGAGAAACAATCCTGGCGCTCTCTGCATTTTCTGTTTTTTGAGCAAGAGATTCAGACCCTTCAACAGACATTGAACGACCATTTTTGGAGGCATTCATCATGCTCCTAACCACAGCAGTAGGGTCCTTAGTGTACGTCATTCCCTCCGGCGGCTTATCCCGGTCGCCGAAGAGATCCATGAATGAGAAAACACTTGGTTGGCTCGAGTTCCAAGAGAGAGCTTCGCTGAAGTTCGATGTATAAAACCCTCCACCTTACCTTTCTTTCATTTTCTCTCATTTACAACTTCTTTTGTATGAGTAGAAGAGCTGAATAATACGATCAAATATGGTAACAAGATTTTTAATTTTTTTTAGAATACTTCTTTCCTTTCTATAAAATTTATTCTAATCATTTTTTTTCTAGATATATCATAACTCTATCTCATTTTCATCTATTTTTCATACACAATTACATTATATTAGAAAACATAATAATTCCTTATTACCTAGCTATCCTTAATAATATTATTAATATAAATTTTATACTAATCCTATTCAATTACATTTTTTCTTTTTATTTATTAATAAGTTAAACTATTGAATAATAAACTAATTGAAATAGATAAAATAATAACAAAATAAACTATTTAATATAATATTGAAAAAACAGAAAAAATCATTGTATATTTTTAAAAAAAAATTTAAATATTTGTAGCGGTTATTAAACCGCTACTAAATAACGCGCTTTTTTACGACTCATTTTAAATTTTTTGGCGCCAATTTTGAATTTCATGAAATTAGTAGCGGTTTTAAAAACCGCTACTAATATCATGAAATTCAAAATTAGTAGCGGTTCGTTAACCGCTACAAAATAAAAAAAAGGGAAAATCCCTAAAAAATGCGTTGGAAATAGCTAAATTCCGTTTTAGTGCAGCGAATTCCAAAATCCCGAATCAGTCGTGTGTCAGTACGGAATGAACAGTGCACGGATGCTAAAAGACGATTTTGCCCTTCAGCCCTCATTCTCATCACTTTCAGAATAACAACACGAGCCTCTTAATTAACAACTTTGTCTTCTTGATTAACAACTCCAATTTCATCTTTTTACTTTCACAATAATAATACCGGTCTTGTTATTAACAACACCATATTCTACATTTACAACTCTCATTTCTTATTTCACAACTTCGTAATTTAAGTTTCAGGGTCAATAACAACACCTCTTTTTTTATTAAGAAGATGAAATTGGAGTTGTTAATCAAGAAGACAAAGTTGTTAATTAAGATGCTCGTGTTGTTATTCTGAAAGTGATGAGAATGAGGGCTGAAGGGCAAAATTGTCTTTTAGCACCCGTGCACTGTTCATTCCGTACTGACACACGACTGATTCGGGATTTTGGAATTCGCTGCACTAAAACGGGATTTAGCTATTTCCAACGTATTTTTTAGGGATTTTCCCTAAAAAAAATGTCATTTTTTTTTCGCCAACAAATTTTCAATTTTTTATATTTGTAGCGGTTTATTAACCGCTACAAAAAAAAAATCTTTTTTTTAGCTCTCAATATAATTTTTTATATTTGTAGCGGTTATATAACCGCTACAAATATCTCTGGGTGTTGTAGTGGTTAAGCTGAACCGCTACAAAGTATGTAGCGGTTATTTTTTTATTGAGTAGTGGTTTTATAAAACCGCTACAAAACTGCTTGCAACGTACGATTTAGTAGCGGTTTGAGTAACCGCTACTAACCTAGTTTGTAGCGGTTAGAACCGCTACTAATACCCATTTTTAACCGCTACTAAATCACATTTTTTTTTTGTAGTGTAAAGCACGTTGTATTTTCATTAATGACAATTATACTAATAAAGCACAATTATTCTTCCATCAGTCACTCCACCGTTTTGGATATATTTTTCAAATGTAATGATTCAAAAAGAATTTAAAATTTTTTATTCCCAAAACTCGTTCTTCAAAATTACTCTACAACATTGTTCTAAAAATATAAAAATAGAAAATATAATCAAACAGGGCATAAATTTTCAACAATATAATAGCTCTTTATTGTGTTTTATATGCTTCTTACAACATTTTGAATTGTCTTCCCCTTACCTATATTTTCCTCTTCCATTTTTTCTTCTTATGCCAAAAATTGAAACATTTATTTTTAAACCAACCCTTGATTACTAACAAAAAGAAAAAAATCAATTAAATTAAGAACCACGTGGATGGCTAACCAACACTCAAATTAACGTCAGGCACAGTGACTTCGATATTTTAAACAAGTAATTGGGGTATAGAATGGTTGACAAAAAAATTGGGGGTATAAACCAGCGCCATTAGGCGCACTGGTTACCCAAGTGCTATTAAGCACTTTCCCCCCTCCCCCGGTATCCGGGTTCGAACCCGCCTTGTAATCAAAAAAAAAAAAAATTGGGGGTATAGAATGAGACTAGCTTGTGAGATATTGGCAGTTTACCCTTAACAATACAGGGAGATTAGTTGTCACCACCTACAAGGAAGACTTGGACTAGTACTCCATTCCTCCCTATATAAAAAATCTCATTAACCGAATTGAGTTGTTTAAAAACATAATTAAAATTAGCTAAGAGTAATAAATATGTAGAAAAAATATTTTTTTTTCCTTAAATATGCTTTCATTTAGGAGTAGGTAAAGGAGTGACCATAATAACAAGAAAAATATAATGAGAGAGAATGTATGGGTAAAATGGGTAAAAAACATTTATTATTCAAACAATCGACAGAGACCTTTATAAACTCATTTTAAAAAAGAAAAACTTATAAATAGAGACGGAGAGAGTATATATGTATATGCTGAGACCTTAGCTTCTAGCTCAAATAGCATCCTATATCTCCTTTTATTAAGAATGTTTGTGGATTTTATCATTTTTCTTTGTGAGCACAAGTATTCTCCAATTGAGATATTGTCTATTTAAGGTATTATTGGGCACTAAATGTAGGCATATTGTTGGACACTAAATGTAGGCACATATCTTTTTGAGGGGATTCAAATCTTGACTCGCCATGTTATGAATGACTAGCTAGCTTCTTCTGTTAAATCCAACCCCATTGGTTGGCAATAATTTTAATTAAGGTTAGTTTATGAAAATATTTTTGATAGTTTTTTAGAAAAATTAAGGCAATTACATTATTTTAACTACTTTTTTTTTGAAAACATGACGTGATTCAATCAATAAGACATGGAAATACATGAGAAATTCTGGCATATATACTCAAACAGAACCACATTATTTATGTTGTAGCCGATAAACAAATTATTAATCAGACAATGTGATCCACATCTTTCACCTTCATTATAAGATTTACCTCTCTCATTTTCTTCTTTATGCTTGGATGGGAGGAAAAGTTGTGAAGAAAGGAAATATGGGAGGGTTAAAATTTCCAAGTATTTGGATGAGTGAAGAAAAGTGAGAAAAAAGGAAAAAGAGAGTGAAATAAGGGGTGGAACTCACCACATTCCCCCCCCCCCCCCCAAATTTTCTCTCCAAATATGGAAAGAAAATTCTAATTCCATTACTTCAATGCATTTAGTATGCAGTCTTCCCACTCCATTAAATGACCTTTACTCCCGTCTTCTCATCCTAAATCAACCCTACTAAGATACATTCATAATTATATTAAAAAATATTTTTAAATATTTATCATTTTTTTTCAATTTATTATTTTATTTTTAAAATATATTTTTAGACATACAAAATTATTTAAAATATTTTGATAATATGATGACATGCATGAGATATAATAAGTCATAATATAAGGATATTATTGTTATTGTGATATTTGTCCATTTTCTTTTTTCTTTTTTTAAATTTGATGAAGGGTTCCCCCTCTCGAGGTTTGGAGCTCAAAGTGCACTTCCCGATATTTGAATTCATGTTCTCCTCCTTATGGGGATGAGGCCGTTTACCATCACATCTAAAAGCTTGTTGGTAAATTTACCCATTTTCTTTTCTCCATATCCAATTATATCTCTCAAGTTTTCTCTTCTTTTTATGTTCTTTCCTGCATTTCTCTTCCAACTTTTATTATTCTCCATCCAAATGAAGATTAATTTTACCGTTCTCTTTCTACAACAAGAGCACAAACGATATATTAGCGAACTCGGAGTATGCAATAATTTATCGACAATATAATAGAATATTATATTGGCAAAAAAAAAACATTTATAGATAATATATGGGTGGTGGCTAATAAAACTGTGAGCTAGCCGGGAAGGGTTAAAGGAATTAAAAAACGTACGGCAAATAAAGGATCCACATGTTTGTCTTTGAGGGAAGCAAAGAGAGCGCCGTAACTGAATCCAATGAATCTGAACAAACGCTATGTGCTGCGCGATTCATGTCGGTATGATTCCACTGTGTATCGCCTCCCATGTTAATTTGGTCTCTTATTAGTCTTCAAAGACTGGTCAAATTCAATGAATCAAATTCAAGTACGCACGTTCTTGGATTAATCCGATGCTACTATTAGTAACCAACTAGTCTGATTCGTGGGAATGTAGGCCCACAATGGAGAGAATATCGCTACCTCCAAATAATTATTGCCGCTGCATGCCCAGATCTCGAATATGAGACCACTGGGAACAACCTACAGCCGATTGATCCAAAAGAGCTTGGTGGTCAAGTAACCATGTTCTAATATGCCTTAATACTAATCCTCCTATCCTTTTTCACTATATATTTTTATTCTCATTATTGGCCAAAAATCTTATTACAAGGTACTTTCAACTATTTCACTAGAGTAAAGAAAAATAGTTAAATTACTAAATTTAACTATTGCCGCTGCATACCCAGATCTCGAATATGAGACCATTGGTTAAGTTGAAACAATCTACAACCGATTGATCCAAGCGCTTGGTGGTCAAATAAACATGTTCTAATATGCCTTAATACTAATCCTCCTATCCTTTTTTACTATATATTTTTATTCTCATTATTGGCCAAAAATCTTATTATAAGGTACTTTCAACTATTTCACTAGAGTAAGGAAAAATAGTTAAATTACTAAATTTGTTTGAAAGGAAAAAAAAATACAATTTATCAAAACTTAAAATCATAAATGACATCTTGAAAAAAAAAATACATCAAATTTTAAACTGTGGCATTTTAGAAAAATAAAATTAGTAAATCTTAACTTGTAATATGAATCTCGCATTTTTTCTTAAAAAGTGTCTCATAGAGACAAGTGGGATTCATATAAACACTAGCTAACAACTTGTTTGGGCATGGTAAACTAACTAACACCAAGCACCTCCACTAAAATTTTTTAAAGGATTAATGTGCAAATTTATCCGAGAAGTTTTTATTGAGGAGCAATGTTGTCACAGAAGTTTTTTTAGATTCAATATAATGTCGCTCCAGAAGCTTTAAAACGTTGCAATATTGCTCAATACCATTAAAAAATTAATATTGACCATTAAAAAGTGACAGAGAAGAACAACTTATATGGTAAAAGTTGTCATTTTGTCCGAGTTGGCTGTGATTGTGGTCGGAAAGAGGTGTTGATCCCTGGTGGTTGGTTGTAGCGACAGACGAGAGTGGGATGGAATGTGGGTTGGTTCATTTTAGGTTGACATAAGTTGTCGACGGCGGTTTGGATTTGGCCGTATCTTGGGTTGGCACAGAGAGTCATTGGTGAGTTCCTAAGAAATCGCTCTTTCGATGTGAAGTTGCAGTTGGACGCGAAGGTTCGATAAGTGAATAGGTTTAAAAATCTGCTGCATGTGGGTTTAAAAATCTGTTGCACGTGTAGTTGTGAAATTCTAAACCTAAAATGTCAAAAACAAATTTCAAGTTGGGAATGGTTAATTGTGAAACCCTGTTGGAATGTGGGAATTTTGTTATTTGAAAGTTGTTATAACATAATCAGAGTTGCGAAAGCTTTATGAGAACTTGGTACACTGTTTGATGATGTGCGAAATTTAGCGGAATGGCTAGTTGGGAATTTCTGATATGTAGTTGTGAAATTGTAAACCTAAACTGACAAGACCGAAATTCAACTTGGAAATGCTTAATCTGAAGTTGTGAAATTGTGATGCGTGGATGTGAAATGCTTAACCTAACATAAGAAAACATAATTTGAATTTGGGAATGCTTAATCTTAAGTTATGAAATTGTGATGTGTGGATGTGAAAAGCTAAAGCTAACATGAGAAAAGGTAATTTGAACATGGGAATGCTTGATCTGCTCTTGTGAAATCCTGTTGGAAAGTGTAATTTGCAAGTTGTGAATACAAATGTAAAAGTTGTGAATTCTTTTGGAGAACTTGCGAAACTGTGTTTTAATGTGGGAAATTTAGAGTAATCCCAAGTTTCCAAATTGTGATCTGTGGTTGTGAAATAGTAAACCTAAGCTGATAATATGTAATATGAACATGGGAATTCTTAATCTGACATTGTGAAAGGCTGTTGGTTTGTGGGAATGTGTAACATCAAAGTTGTGGTAACATATGTTCAGAACTTGGGAAACTGTGTTATCCAGTGGGAAATTTTCAGTGATCCCAAGTTGTGAAATTGTGAAGCGTGGTGGTGAGAAGGTTAATCTTACATGTGAAGACCTAATATAAACTTGGGAATGCTTTACCTTACATTGTGAAAGCATTTTGGTATGTGGGAAGCTGTAATTTACAAGTTTTGAAACTATATGTAGAAGTTGTGAATCCGTAATGAGAACTTGGGAAAATGTGTAATGATGTGGGGAAGTTTGAGAATTCCCAAGTAGTCAAATTGGGATGTTTGGTTGTGAAATGCTAAACTTAATATGGGAAATCGTGAATAGTTTTTGGGAATGGTTAATATGAACTTCAAAAACCTTGTTGGTATGTGGGAAAGTTTGATTTCCAAGTTGTGAAAACATAATCCCAACTTGGGAATCCTTGAACAGAAGTTGTGAAACTCTATTAATAGATTAATTTAGATAAGAAAGCAGTGAAATTGTTATCACAAGTTGTGAATCCTTTTATCAAAACCTGTGAGACTTTGTGTAAATGAGGGGAATTAGGATTGGCAAGAATTGAAACTATGAAAAAACCATTTAAATTGTGGTTGAACAATGTTCATGACTATGTAATGATTCTTGCGCAGGTAAAAGAAAATAGCATTAGAAAAAGGGGACGCATCAAAATCAGAACCAACAAGGGGGAAAGATGTAAAGAGTAGACAAGTAAAGAGCACAAATATGAAAACAAAAGGAGGAAACAACATACCCATGAAGAGTAAACCAGTACAGAATAGGTTTATGTTGTTTAGAAATGAGTTTGTGGCAAACTTGGGGGACAACAAGAAGAAGATGACATAAGAAAGTAAGGCTATAGGAAAGGCATCGCATGATCTGTCAGATGATAAGAAGAAGAAATACACTGAAAAAGCTAAGCAATCAAGGCCAGAAAAGAAGAAGAGCAAAATTAGAGTGTCATTTCATACTAGCTTCTCACTTTTGGGGAAAGCCCGTTAAGAAGTCAAGTAGGAAGGGTGCCATGAAAGATTATTACATTTTCGTCATCAACTTAATTGTAAGTTCACCTTACTGCAACTGGATATTGTTGTGACACATTCAGATTCAAACACCATGTCATGAACCTGTTATGTATTATGTTTGTATGACAGAGGGATCGTTTTCTTGACATTATAGAGATAATTAAGCCAGATATGGTTGGGAAGAAGCCAAAGAGTGAAATTGTGTGGCCTCCTGTTCTTCAATAAGAAAATCTATGAGTTTTGGAATTTTCTTTGATGACATATTTGATTTTCTGTCTTGTGAACTAATGGAAACGTTGAATATATATGTGACGATTGTAAGAATTATGGTGTGCACGTGATAATATGGCTGAGCCAGTAGGATTCCGATTTTGACTTGAAATATCAAAATGTATATGTCTGAAATTGTAACCTTGTCATTTGTTATTCATATGTCACTACAAAATTAATTTCTTACTTATTTACAGGAGAAGACTAAGCAATTAAGAAGCGATAACATGTGGTGATTAGTCAATCATCCGCTGAATTTATGCCAGGACACTGCTTTGGCGCTTATCCCCCCTATACTATCCATGACCAAAAAATGTGTTTAATATGTCTAACTTCTTACTATGTACACGGTTGTTATGTTTTTTGTTATTGCCATATTGGAATGCAGAACCTGTTTTCCCCTTGTTATGTGCATAAATCCATTTGGATCACAACACTTGTCTTGTGTTAACAGTTTCCCCATTTGACATTAATGTTTGTCAATTTTCTTTAATGCTTTCGCAAATTCAGACAAGCAATTCATGCCTGGATCCCCCCCTCCCCATTAGCTTGCCAATTATATCCCCTGAAAATCTTTAGGGTTTTTCCACTTGAGATAAGCATTTAGCAATGTTATTAAGTATTTCTACAAGTTCCCTCTCATTTTTCTCAACTTGATTCACAAGATCCCATGAAAATATTTCTGTTTTTCCCATTTGCGATAAGCGTTTAACAATGATCTTTAACATGTTCGCACGATCAAATAAGCCTTTCCCCAGGTCCCCCCTCATTTTTTCTCAGTTGGCTTGACAAGATCCCTTGAAGATATTTCAGTTTTCCCCATTTGAGATTACAGTTTATCAATTTTTATTAAGCATTTGGCAACATAAGATAAGCAGTCCCGCAGGTCCCGCTCACATTTTTTTCCACCTTCGTACATTAAATCCCCTGAACATGTAACGCGTTTCACGATTTCAGATGAGCATTTATCAATGTTTTGTATGTGTTTCGCAAATCCAGACAAGCATTTCCGCAGGTGCCCTCACTTTTCTCAACTTCGTTGTGAAGATGGTGATAAATCCCAAATTTAATATATTTTATTCCACCTTATTCATTTATTTTGGGGATTATTTTAGGCTAATTTGGATTTATTGGATAATATTTGGATAGTTAGCCTATTTTAGGAAATAATATAAATCTGAATTGATTATAATATTATTTGTCTTAAATTGTTAATATCTTAATTGTTATTTTGTGATTATATAATATTTTCAATTATATGACAGATCACGATTTTATTTAATTCTTGCAAAAAATTTTCCATGGGTAATCCGACCTTAAAAGAGGCTACATGGACATCACTGAAAGCCCCCCACCGCCTGCCCCCCGAGCAAGGACCACGTGTCCCTCTAACCTTGCTCCACGTGTCTCTGTGAGATAATTGTTGCATTTTGTGACAAAGGTGAGATTCGAACCTTGGACATTTGATATGTGTTATGATGTCTTTGCCAGTTGAGCTGCTTTAACCTTACGTTATTTATTCACGTAATAATATATATAATGTAATAATTAAAAACAAATATAATATTAAGATAAATATATATATAATTAAATATATATTTATAAATAATTATATATTTCGTTTTTTATAATATAAATTTAAAATTTTTTAATTTATTATTTCATTTAAATATTTAATATTGATATAAATATATATAATATTAAATATATATTATATATAATTATATATATATTTTTTATGATATAAAGTTTAAAATTTTTAATTTTTTATTTCATTTAAAATTTTTATTATTAATATTATATATATTTAATATATTATATTAAATATTAATTTTATGATATTTTAAATTTTAATTTGTTATAGATTGTTTTTATTTTTATTATTTTATATAAATTATTAAAAGATAATAAAAAATTATTAGTTTTACCGATGGATTACCCATGGAATTCCGTGGGTAAGGCGTGGGTAAATAATGACGGAAAAATTATATGGGTAATTTGTCAGAGTTACCGACGGAATTTTGTCTGTCGGTAATTAGAGACGGATTACCCACGGAATTTCGTCGGTAATTTCTCATTCAAATTACGCACAGAATTCTATGGGTAAGGCATGAGTAATTACTGATGGAAAAAATTCCGTGGGTAATCCGTCAAATTTACCGACGGAATTTTTTTCGTCTTTAATCCGTCGGTAATTACCCATGGAATTTTTTTCCGTCAGTAATTATTCCAATGGGAAATCCATCGGTAAATCATCAGAAATTACCGACGAAAATAATTCTGTGGATAATTCCGTCGGTAATAACATATTTTTTTGTGATGTTTCTCCTTTCTTTCTAATAGGTTTATTTTTGTCTTTTTACTTCACAAATCAATTTCACTTCAACCCCACTGGATTGGAGTGAAATTTAATATTTTTTTTAGGGGCTAATGGGAATTAATTTGCTACAATCATCCTTATCTGAAATTTTCCTGTATAACTGTCTATAGTATACAATACTAGCAGGTCAAGTTTAACTAGACGTAACTCTTTTAAGCATGCTTTTTTTTTTTTTTTTTTTTAACTTTTTTGCATATTTAAATATAAGATTTCATACCTAACGATGATACCGGTCCACCAACCTCGCCTGTTGCTGTTAATAAGAAAAAATAATTATGTTCTTGAATGTTGTGATCTTTTTGTTTTCTTAATTATTGAAGAGAATATTCATACCGGTTGTTAAATTTTTGTCAGGAATGCCATTTTCTTGGATGGATGATTTTTTTGGTCATAACTAATTTTTTTAATCTTTACAGATTAATCATTTAGTTCATATATTTAGAATATGAGGAAATACTTAACTTTGGTTATTCTTATTTTCTCACCCAGGCCCGAAAGAAAACATTGCATTCTCTTAATTTGTAGAAACTTTTTGTTAAGCTTAGATCATTTTGTCTGATAGAAAGCTTTTAAGTTGAATATTACATTAAGATTCGAAAATAATAAATTTTATTAATTAAATTTCTGTTAAAAAATCACAAGGAATAAATTTCATCCATGTAGAAAATGAAATAGCATCCTAGGAAGAAGGCAGCAATGGTTTAAAGTTATTGGCGATTAGCAGGACTGTTGTTAGCTGCACAAGTAGGATAGTGATTCAAGGAAGTCTGGCAATGCATTGAACATGCATGCATTACTAAAGAGCTTGATGTTAGAAATATTTGATTAAATTGGGAATCAAAAGCCTTACAATTGAAAGCAAAATCCATAACATAAAATTCCCAAAGGAATAAATCTCATAATAATCTCTTCAAGTAAATATTTAAATTGCATTCTAGTAATGCAGCAATGGTTTTTAACTTCAAATTTATTGGATTAGGAGGACGGCTACTAGCAGCTCAGACCCTTGAGCCCCAATGCATAATAAATATCATTAGCAATCACAACAGTTAAAGTATTGAATTTAGTGATTTAGGTATGTATTACATTGGTCATTCTATCAAAATGACTCAAGTCAATATGATAGGACCTACCATTGGGTTATATATCTTCACTTTTTTCTTGATGTATTCTAATAAAAAAGCACTTGGCTTTAGATGATAACCTGGCCTCCATATTCATGTCGTGAAGCTTCACTAACTAATTAATCTACATTGGCATCTTCGTGATGAAGTTATTGAAGGCCAAATCTTTGTCATCACTTTCTGCTTCAATTGCGTGTTCCTTTTGTTATTTTTTGCACCAACACTTATCATTGCTTGTCCTCCAATTGTTATTAAATATTTAGGTAATTAAATATCTTCTCTAGGACTTCATTATAATTCCCTCTACTTTTTTTACACAATTGGTTGGTAAAAATCACACCATACTCGCACATTGTATATTTGTAATAACCGAGTGGCGGAAGCATAATTAGAGTCCGTGAAGTTACCAAATTATGCTCTGTTCTTGTATCATTCGAGTCCCACATTCATGCACTTGTATCATCAATAGGCGTTGCAAACCGAAAAATTACCTTGCTTATTCATTTCTCTAAGTAATTTACCTTCTTTATTTATTTTAAGTCTTTGATTCCGGATGGAATCACGGAATTGAAGTGTCACGACCCAAAACCGAGTAGTGATCGGTGCATAAGCTGAGCCAAATAATTCCACTTAGCCTAGCAAGTCTTAAACAAAGTACACTGACTGAACAAACATTTACACAACAATAACAATACTTGTTATACCTCCATATAAAAATTGCAATGAGAGAACAAATCCATAACAATTAAATTTGGGGATACACATGCTATCCTATTTACTACATAACACAACGACTCTAACACCAATCACACCATCATAGTAGTCATGACATTACGGAATCCCCCGAGGCTCATCAATTCATTGCAATATAATTCATAAATTTATGAAACATATCGATCACAATCAACCTTACTAGTTGCTTTATCTGAAAAAAAAAAAAATAGAGATAGAGAGGAATGAGTCTAGCACTGAACTCAGTGAAAATATAAATAACAAAGTGGGTGGAGGAAAGCAAAGGCACATAAAAGTTTTCCTCAAAATAAATAAGTATAACAAAATTCAAATGTTGAGTTAAAAACAAAAAATGAGGGTAAAGGGTCACTAATTCCTTATCTCAATAAATAGAAAAAATAATTAAAATCATATATTCAACCACAATCTTTCAATCTAAGACGATCACTTAATATCAATCCTGGTGGAGAATAATCATCCCAGCTATATACTATTCCATATTCTATATGTCATAAGCATATAAATCATGGTGCGGAATAAGCTTCTTACCTATATTCCTTTTCTTATACCATATACTAATTGTGAGGAATTCACCAATAGACACACACACATATATACTATATACATATAATCTTTAATGGGAAATAATAACCGTCGCACCTATATTTATATATCTATCTATCTCAAATACCAATTATCAACATAAACCATGGGAAGAATAACCGTCTCACCCATATATATATGTATACACACACACATCCCACATATATAAACTTTATCAACACACACACACACACACACACACACACACACACACATTATACCTCCCAAAAATATTTTTCCTTCATAAAAATAAATTTGTCAAATTTTTGAAATCATAAAAAAAGTTTGAAATCAAATTAATCAATCAAACAGAGATGTTGAAAAGAAGGTAAAAAAATAAGTAATTAAAATTTTTTTCCTAAAAAAATCAATTTAATATTTTGAAAAATATAAAGGAGGATTTAAAAATAATCCTAATTAGCAAGACAAAAAGTAAAAAAATACATGTCAACTGAAATTTATAATAAAGGTGTAGGAAGGTGGAACATAAAAAGTATAAATTGAATATCCACACTAACAAAAACCATCATAATAATTAAGTCAAGAAATTATAAATTTCTAAGATAAAACGAATATGATACTAATCACAGTTAAGATGTGTTTAGGAGGGGTAAAAAGATTCGGAATTGCTTCCTAAGTAAAATGGAATAAAAATAAGGAAAAGATATTTAAGGCTGAAAACACAACAAAAGTGAACCGAATAATGCCACCTTGCTATTCATGCTCTCACCTGAAATGATTGGTAGTATATATCCCTTTTTAACCATACTAGGTCTAAAATTGAATAAATTCAAATAATATAGGGATTATGGAGATAGAGACTTCGTATAAATTCAAATAATATATTATTGTGATAATAGTCGTTATTTTTAAATAATCCCACTAGAATTAAAAAGGAGTTCCCTAAATTATTCCATAAGGTAATTTTTGCTATGATGAGGTTTAATAACATTTACTAAATATCTTCTTATATTATTTTATTCAAATATTTAAATTTCAAAATATTTGCGATCATAATCAACTAAAAGATATTTTAAATAAATGTTAAATCATATCATTTTAAGAGTTGTTGGAATATTACAAGGATTGTACTAGCTAGGCATAGGGTAGATATCTTAATAACTTTATAAGATTATATTTTTTAAAAAAATACAAAATTCATTATAATTTAACTTAACTTTTATTTATTTATTTATTTATTTATTTTTGGTTATCACATGAAGTGATTGAAAGCCAAATTCAAATGCTTGAGATATTGGAGATTGAGCACAGTCTGAGATCGATTCCTCACTTAGGTCCAAACCAGCAACACATCCCTCCTTATCCCAACTTACGCCGCTGCATTCACTGCAACGAACGCTTTCATTCCAAAACACAAGTTCGTTGGAATCTGTAGCGTTGAATTCGAGGTGTTTCTTCAATGGAAGAAGCAAAAATTTCTAGTCTCGAAGACAGTGGATAGAATGCCCAGAAACCAGAGAGACGTTGAAACTAAGATACGCCCAATAATAACAGAAAAAGAAGGAAATTAAAGCCAAAGAAGGAATGATATTTTCATTGGATGTTGGAGTACACTGAACTTAAGACTCATACAAGTGAAGGCTGAAGCAGCAATTGAAGAGACTGTTGCATGAGCATTCCACGCGTTTTCGTGTTGATCATTTGGGCAGCGTTAGACTGTGTTTCTGCAATTTTAGAGCGTTCACAACGCAGCGATTTCGGAATGCATTCATATATAATTTTGATACTGAATAAGGCCGTTGTGAACAGAAGGTAAATACAAATGTCTTTTTTCCTCTTCATCTAGTTCTGGTATGTATTTTATAATTTTACTGCTATTATGTAACAGTAACTGTTTTTGGCACGAAGTAAGTAATGGCAATACGCTTCGTTACGTTGCACAATGAGCGTAAGATTCTGATACAAATTGCAGTTTTATAATTTATTAGGATGAAAGGTCTGAAAGACAGAAAACAGAATTGATATATATATGATCTCCATTATGTTTTTTTTCTTACCTTTGTGCGTGTTTCAACATGAGAATTCACGCTTAAATGATCATACCCACTCTCTACCAACGACGCTAAGGAAAATAATAGTATGTCCTTGACTTCTACGTTTTTTTTCTTTTTTTATTTTTAATAAATGTGTATACCGGTTGTTAAATTTTTTTCAGGAATGTCATTTTCTTTGAATTATTTAGTAGATCTCTGTCCGTTTTTAATTTTGTCTCTTACAAAAATTGCTGCAGCATCTTGATATGGCTTCACTTAACCAAATACTCCCTCTGGTAGTTTATACAAGACATATTTGTCTAATTTAATTAAATTAAAGAAGTTAGTTAAATTAGTTGATATGATATATATTTTCTTAAACACCATAGTCATTTTCCTTAATGCCATTTTTCTCTCTTCTCCTAGATTATTATTAAGGGAGCACGAATAGGGTAAATTCGGAAAAGATTGATAAATATAAAAATTATGTTTTATATTTAAGATTAAGTTCAACTTCCTAAATATGTCCTATATTAAATTATGCATGAGTATTGATTAAGAAACAATGAAAAAAAAATGTATTCAAAGAAATAGCATGGAATAAATGAGAAGGAATAAATCTCATCCATGTACAAAATGAAACAGCATCGTAGGAAGAAGGCAGCAATAATGGTTTAAAGTTACTAGGGATTAAAGGAAGTATGGCAATGCATTGAAAAAGCATTTTGTCACTTATCAATTGTGTATCCGCAATTGTTTATCTGGAAGATTATGGTCTTCTGCCCGTTTCACCATGTTAGAATTAGTAGGCCCAAATTCTGTGTAATTTGTGTAAATTGGGCTTGAGCCCATTGACTGGTATTGTTAGGACTGATAGATTAGATTAGGAATATATAAATGTAAATAGAAGGATCATTCTCTTAGTGATCATTATGTACAGATTATTCATAAATGAAGAGAATAGATTTTCTCTCAATTATTTCTGGTTGCCTCTAGCTAACATGGTATCAGAGCCTGTGCTTTATCCACATTATCTACCGGCCCAGAATCAAGAAACCTCACAGTGCTGGCCCATCGGACTTTCAAGATCCGAGTTCTATGTCCATTTGCCTTAATCGGAGCCCATCGGACTTTCAAGATCCGAGTTCCATGTCCAGTGGCCTTAATCGTAGCCTCGACGCGTTCTCTTCCCCGATTCATTTCTATTCTCACCAAATCCCTAAATCGACCATGGCGACAAGCACTGATTGATTTTTTCGCCACTCACCGCGTCATCATCACGGTCTCCTCTGGTTTCACAATCGCCGTGTCGCTCACCGTGACGCTCACCACCACCTAATCCGTTTCTCTGTTACCATTTTATAGCCATGGCCGGCGAGAAATCTTCTTCCTCTGCTATTTCCGCCATTGATAACCTCAGTTTCAACCATCCCCTTTACCTCCACCCGTCTGAAACCCAGGGCACCACCATTATTCAACACATCTTGACCGGTTCCGAAAACTATACCATATGGAACAGGGCGATGAGGATTGCATTGCGTGGGAAAAGGAAGCTGGGTTTTGTGGATGGTTCGTGAATGGGAACGGTGCAACACGGTTGTCTTGTCTTGGATTCTGAACTCTATCTCGAAAGATCTTGCCAATAGCATCATCTTTTATCAAGATGCCCATCAGGTTTGGCTTGAACTTCAAGAACGTTTTGATAAGGTTACTGGGTCCAGGATTTTTTCATTACACCGTGAATTGCATTCCCTTCGTCAAGATTCTTCCTCTGTCTCCACGTATTATTCTAAACTGAAAGAACTGTGAGAGGAAGAATCATCTCTCTTTCCCATACCATCTTGTACATGTGCTACATCGAAGGCCTATGCTGATATGTCTTAACGATAGAAACTTCTTCAATTCTTAATGGGTTTAAACGAGTGTTTTGCTCCTGCCAGAAGCCAAATTTTATTGATGAATCCCCTGCCCACAGTCAATCAAGCATTTGGCATGATTGTCGAAGATAAGGCCCAAAAATCAATTGCTAATTCCTCCAAGACATCACCCATAAAGGGAGTTGCTATGACTGCACGTGGACGGGGCAGAGGAAGAGGCAGAGGCCGTGGAGGTCCTCTACCTGAATGCTCTCACTGCTCTAAAAAGGGGCATACTCGTGATACATGCTGGGAATTAGTATGTTATCCAGCTGACTTTAAAGGAAAGAAGGTGAAATCATCAAATGAAGCCACCGCCAATCAACTAGGTGTAGATGCAGTCCGTGAAGGAACAATGCAAGGCAACACAGCCACTCCAACCTTCACCATGGGGCAATATGAACGTCTCCTTGAATTGCTCAAGAAAGATTCTAAAGCAACTGTACACGCACTCACCGGTACTGGTTCAGGTTTGCCTCATTCTAATCACTCACACACATGTAGTAAATGGGTACTATACTCTGGTGCAATGACACACAAGTAGGAGACTTGACCCTTTTGGATAGTTCTAGGGCAAACGATGTCTTGATTAAGACAATTAAAATTCCTAATGGTCAAAGAGTGATCGTCACACGAATAGGGACTGTTAAACTCACTAATGATATCACTTTGAGTGATGTGTTATATGCATCTGACTTGAAATTTAATCTCATTTCTATTCCTAGGCTCACTAGAGAACATCACTGCACAGTTCAATTTTTTCCTAATCACTGTTTAGTGCAGGACCTTCGGGATGGAAAGAGGAAGGCGATTGGTAGACTAGAAGATGGCTTGTATATGCTGAATACTTTTAGACACTCTGCTGCATTAAATGTTGTTAATGACAAATCTTTGAAATCTGTGGATTTACAGTTGTTACATATGCGATTAGGACATGCGCCAATTTCAGTTTTGAGACATTTGAATTTTGTTGATTCTTCAAATGTATTGTTGGATCGTACTTGTGATATTTGTATTCAATCCAAACAAACAAAACTTCCCTTTTCCCCTAGTTGCATCAAATCTCAGTCCTGTTTTGAGTTACTTCACATGGATGTTTGGGGTCCTTATAGGATTCCGACCCATCAAGGGCATCAATATTTTTTAACGATAGTTGATGATTATTCTCGTGCTACTTGGATTTTCTTGCTCAAATATAAATCTAAAACTGCTACTTGTATTAAACATTTTGTTGCTTATGTCTTTACTCAGTTTTCTATTCATGTGAAACGTCTACGTAGTGATAATGGTACTGAGTTTGTTAATCATGACCTTAGACTTTTTCTGGGGGACAAGGGCATTATTCATGAAACCACATGTCCCTACACACCTGAACAGAATGGGATAGTAGAGCGCAAACATAGAACCTTAATGCAAGTGTCTAGGAGCCTTATGCTACAATCTGGGATACCGATTGAATATTGGGGTGAATGTGTAAAAATGGCAACCCATTTAATAAATAGAATACCTTCCAAGATCTTAGGTTACCAAACACCCTATGAGAGAGTTTATGGGACTCCACCGGATTACACCACTTTAAAAACTTTTGGCTCCCTAGCCTATGCAACAGATCTGGTCCAAACAGATAAATTGAGGCCTAGGACAATTCCTTGTGTTTTCTTAGGTTTTCCCAACCATCAAAAGGGGTATGTTCTATTAGACCTAAGGACTAACACAATTATTGTTAATAGACATGTAACTTTTCAAGAACATCAATTTCCTTTTAAAACTACAACTGGCATTAATCAAGGGGGAGTTAATCCTGCCATAAGGGAAATGTTTTTCTTTGATGATGTCTCTCCCAACTTAAATTCAGGTGCACAACCACCAACCATGACACAGTCTACCAGTGACAAAGAGGTAAGTAGAGGCAATATCTCTCCACTAAATCTACCTTCCTCTTCTAGCACACATGAGCCGCCCCCTACCAAATCTCATAAGGATCGTAGACCGCCTATTTGGGCCCAAGATTATGTTTGCAATATGATTTCCATGCATAACAATCAAAGTTTACATGCTCCTCATTCTGCATGCTTATATCCATTGCATAACTATCTTACTTATGAAAATATTTCTACTGCACACACCTGTTTCTTATGCCATTTAGACTCTAATACTGAACCACATACTTATACTGAGGCGGTTAAACATGATGTGTGGATTCAAGCCATGCGTGATGAACTAGAGGCATTAGAGAGTAATAAGACCTGGGAAATAGTTCCTCTTCCAACAAATAAGAAACCTATAGGGTGCAAATGGATTTATAAGATCAAGTACAAATCGAATGGTGAGATAGAGAGATACAAGGCTAGACTGGTAGCTAAAGGCTACACTCAAAAGGAAGGCCTTGATTATCAGGAAACTTTCTCTCCAGTAGTTAAAATGATCACTGTTAGAACTGTTCTCAAATTGGCAGCTGCTTGTGATTGGACTTTGTTTCATATGAATGTCCATAATGCTTTTCTGCAGGGTGATTTGTATGAAGAGGTGTACATGACCATTCCTCAAGGCTTTAAGTGCCAGGGGGAGCAAATGGTTTGTAAATTGAATAAATCTTTGTATGGCCTCAAACAAGCATCAAGGCAGTGGAATTGTAAGCTTACAGCTGCCTTGATGCAAGGAGGTTTCATTCAAAGCAAATATGATTACTCTCTTTTCTCTAAACAATTTGATGATGGTGTGGTCCTTGTACTTGTTTATGTTGATGATCTCTTGGTTACAGGAAGTTCAAATGATAGGATTCAAGAGGTAAAGGATTACCTTCATAGCCATTTCAAGATCAAGGATTTAGGAGTTATGAAATATTTCCTTGGTATTGAGATAGCTAGATCAAAGAAGGGAATCATATTATCTCAACGGAAGTATGTATTGGATTTGTTGGCTGATTTAGGCATGAGTGGTTGCAAGCCACTTGGCATGCCAATGGCACAGAATTTAAAACATTTGGCCTATGAAAAGGGCGTTCACAAGGAATCTGATTTGCTGAGTGACCTTGAAAAATATAGAAGGCTGATCGGACGCTTAATATATTTGACTACTACACGTCCTGACATTTCCTTTTCTGTGCAGACTTTAAGCCAATTTATGCAATGTCCTATGAAAGCACATTGGACAGCGGCATTGAATGTAGTTCGATACCTCAAACAAACACCCGGACGAGGAATCTTGATTAGCTCCAACCTGGATTTGACACTTAGTTGCTATTGTGACTCAGATTGGGGTTCCTGTAGTACAACGAGACGTTCAGTTACCGGTTATTTGTTGAAATTGGGGGATTCCCTCATCCATTGGAAGACCAAGAAGCAGAATACCGTGTCGCGCTCCTTCGCTGAAGCTGAATATCGAGCCTTAGCTACAGCAGTCTCCGAAATTGTTTGGATGGCAGCTTTAATGAAAGAGCAAGGGCGACCTCCTGTTGGACCGGTGGCAGTGTATTGTGACAGCAAAGCTGCCATACAAATAGCAAACAATCCAGTCTTTCATGAGCGTACGAAGCATATCGAGATCGATTGCCATTTCGTCCGTGAGAAGCTGCAAGAGAATCTCATTGATCTTTGCCATGTTAAATCCTGCAATCAGCAGGCTAATTTGTTAACAAAAGCAGTTAGCAAAGATGTTTTACTTAGGTTGTTAGGCAAGTTGGGTACTGTTGACGTTTTCACTCCCCAACTTGAGGGGGAGTGTTAGAATTAGTCATGGTTCCCGGACCCGGACCGGAAACCGCCGAACCGGTCACTAGACTGGTCCGGTTCACGGTCCGGTCCGGGTCCCAAATTAAAAAATATATATATATATATATTTTTAACTTTTTCCTTTAGAATTTCATACTATAAGCCTAAAATTTTCAATTACTCACCGGTTTGGTCCCGGTTTAGCTCCGGTTTGGTCCCGGTTTGACCCACTGACCCTTAATCCAGTACCCCGACCGGTTCAATACCCGATCCGGTCTTTAATACCTTGGAATTAGTAGGCCCAAATTCTGTGTAATCTGTGTAAATTGGGCTTGAGCCCATTGACTAGTATTGTTAGGACTGATAGATTAGATTAGGAATATATAAATGTAAATAGAAGGATCATTCTCTTACTGATCATTATGTACAGATTATTCATAAATGAAGAGAATAGATTTTCTCTCAATTATTTATGGTTGCCTCTAGCAAACACACCATTGTAGATACCTCTTGTGCAGTCATCTGCAAAACGCATTTTGAAATAACACAAAACGAAACACCTGAATCAAAGTGTTCATAACCTTCACTTATAAACTCTGAGTCTTAAAAGTTGAAATGGATTTTAATGATGGAACCAGAATAAGACCAACATGGAAGCTTCCATCACCAATGCAAGCAATGACTCGTTTCTCAGGAACAGCTTCTGCATAGCCAAGAGTAGCGCCAACTGACCAACCTATTGATCCATACCTGTTTGTTCATTTCAAAATATTCTCATCTTCATTATCAATGTCTAAACACTTAGGTCTGTTTGGTATGAGGGATTTGGAAGAGACCGAAGAGGATGGAAAATTTTTATCACTTTGATTGAAAAAAATTGGAACAGAATATTCCAATTTTTATGAATATGTTAGAATAGAATATTCACCCTCAATGGTTGATCTTTATGTTGATTCGCAAGTTGCACCGACCTATGCTGCTTCCAAGTCGTACGTGGTGAAAAGCGTCTGGCTTTCTGCCAGAATCACTGTCTATTCATTCAAGTCGTTGCTAATCCCCATAATCATGTCATGAAGCAGCTTCACGGAGTAATCTATATGCCAATCTTCATGGTGAACTTTGTGTTCTACAACATGATGGAATTTTTTTTTTTTTCCTGGGGTCCTTTTTAGCAACGCTTGGGATCGCTTGTTTATCTTGCAATTTTTTATTGGAAACCAGATCTACCAATAGACAAAGCATTCTTTCGGTCTGTAAATATTTGGATCCAAGTTTTTTGTTTGCCTATTATTGCTCAGAGCCTGTATAGTTTATGATATTGTGTATGGAGGCGTTATGGTTTTATATCGTTCTTTTCTAGTTTATTGACCTTTTTGCTCCAAATAATATGTACTTTTACCTGTTGTATCATGTTACTTTAGTGTGAAATTTCTTTTTCATAAAAAAAATCTATAAAATTAAATACCCATCTCTACATTGAACCACGTTAGTGTTGTCACGTGCAGTGCAAGAAGAATTTGCTTCATATTTTTTGGTCCATTTTGAGTGTAGTGGCATTTTGATTTTTTTTTGTAAAGGATGTCAACCTTCTGCTTCAATCTTTCTCCATTCATCACTCTTTTCACAAAACTAATGTTCTATTAATTCCCAATTTCCCTGACTTTACTATACCAATCTTAGTTGTGTAAACATTTTCAATATCAAAACTTATACCTTTATGGATTTATAAAGTTGATGCAGATATATGATTAGTTCATTTTAGAATATTTGTCCAAGGTAGTACAACATCAATATTATCACTCAATGAAGTATCAGAAAATTGATATATCAGAAAATTCAGGTACAATACAGAAGCACTCGATCATAAAAAAAATAAAACTCATGCATCTCATCAAAAACATCAAATATGTAATCTGTATTAAATTCAAATGATTACAACATAAAATTCACATTTCATGATCTTCAGTTGTCTCCCTTATATCAAGCTGCCCATATTTAGATATGCCACTCCAAAGGATTAACTTCATCTGAAATTTACGACAATAAAAACAATTACATAGTAGTAGTACCATTGGAAATTACGTAGTAACAACGAGGATAATTATTAATAAAAAAGCCTTCAAAGAAAATCAGAAACCTGGAACAATAATGAAGGGCCAGTAGTGGTAAGAAACATCCCTAAAACACACACACACACACACACGGAGAGGGTCAAGAGGCGAAAAAGAATATCTCTATTGATTTTATTCTCCATTCAATGTCTTTATTATTGAATCAAGTTTTAATTATTGGGATTTAATGTTATATTAATTGTTATATATATTAATATTTTTATATAGCATTAAATCCTCACCACTGAAACTTGATCCAATGGTAAAGATATTTAATAGAGAGGAAATGAAGAGAGGAATCAATGAAAACATTTCTCTCCGATTTAAAGGGGTTATATATAGCTTTTCTCTGCATGAAGGTTCAATCCTTGTGAGCGCACACAAACATGCTTACATATAACAATGGGAGTCAGCCAAAGAAGATGCGTGAACATATATTTAATTATAAAATAAAAGAAAATTTTCTGAAAATACATCCACACAACTTTCTCTTTAAATAATGATAAATAATTTGAAATTCTTGAAGTATAAATACAATTTAAAGGCAAAAAAGATATAAATAGAATGTTACCAAGTTAAGCTCCAATATGTGCGTTTATATCTTAGCTTAAATCGTATACCACATATTAAATATGTTATGTTCCTGTGAGATGTTCAAAATTCTAACACGACTTCATTGCATAAAACTCAAAATTATATGATATCATCTCGTCATTACGTACAGTCATTTAAACCGATTAGTTAGGAATTAAAAAAAAAGACTAGAATAAAAAAGGGGGCATTTAAATGAAAAATGTGTCTTAATAGACACTTATATGGTTGGATAAATAGGTGTATATATGTGTGTGCAATTTTAAACATTAAAGGAGTGTTCATGTTACACAACTTCTCTTATTAAAAAGGGCAGTGACACATGTTATAGTTAAGTAAATTTATTTAACCTTCTTAATCTATTCAAATTAGATAAATCGGTCTTGCATTAAAATCTAAAAGAATATTATTCAAATCCATGTTCAACAGAATACTCAAATCATCATACTCCCTTACCAAGTTGGCATATGTCCTTAACTTTTGTGAGTTTTTTTATCTTTTTTTATTGCAGTGAATCATTTTTTCAGGAAATTAAAGTCGTTTTCTTTGAATTATTTAGTAAATATCTGTCCCTTTTTTTTTTTTTTTGAATTTTCTCTCTTACAAAAATTCCAACCCCACCTTGATTTATGCAATTTTTTTTAAAAATTTTGGGAAAGAATCCTGTAAGTTTTTAAGATAGATGAGAAATTTGTGTAATTAAAATGAAATATAGAATATGTCAGAGTACTTGACTTGAAAAATCAATTCTTGCAATTAACCAAGACTCTATAAAGTTGTTAAAAATTGATCACGATTAGGAAAAATATTCTTCACCGTCTCTCTCATACACACACGTGTGCATAAATATATTATAAGCAAAACATACACTGACAAAAAAAAAAAGCCAACACACAAGATAAAATCAAGCAAGGTTATAAAATAACACCAGAAAAATGTAACAATGTATGTTCATACAAAGGTTTACCTCATTTGATAGACAGTGTGTGTGGTTAAAACAAAGCCCATTCCCTAACGGCTCCAACGTAGAACTGTGAACCATTGTCCTTCATGCCTTTGATAATCAACATATATTTGGGGAAAGATGCTGCAGAGAATGAAGGCCACACAATTCCAGTATCTGATCCTCCACTGCTTCCAAAAGAAAAGTGGCCAAATAATAATTCCTACGCCAAATACCAATCCGAATACCAAACCTGTGATAAACTCATAATCAATTCCGTGGTTATTTGTAGATGGTGGCGGTGGTGGCATTAGCTTTTGTGTTCCATTGTTTGGACCTTGGGTCAAAGGTGGCCCATAAAGACCTTCGTTGCCTTGGAAGGAAGATGCATCAAATGATTGAAGTTGAAGATGTGCACCTACAGGGATCCTTCCCACCAAATGATTATAGGACAAGTTCACAAATGAAAGGGAAGGCAAATTTGCTAGCTCTGCTGGAATCTCTCCTGTCAAAGAGTTGTTTGACAGATCCAAGCGCTTAAGCTGTTGCAGTTTCCATATGGATGATGGAATGTGGCCTGACAGATTATTATTTTTCAGGTTCAGATAGGAGAGTGCTCTAGAATCCATTATCTCTTCTAGTATTGGCCCTTCAATGTGGTTGCAAGATGCCAATCTCAAATAACTCATCTTAGGAAAGGAAGAGGGGTGAGCATGTTTAGCATTCACATCAATTGACAAGTTATTATTTGAAAGATCCAATCCAGTTAAATTGTCAAGTCTCCAAAACATATCTAGCCGTATTGTACCACTGAACTTGTTCGAAGACAACATGAGGTCCTCAAGCCCTCTAAGATGAAAAATAAATTGAGGAATAGGCCCTTGTAAAGAGTTACTCCTCAAATCAAGAAATTTTAACATGGAGGACGAGACATTTGAAATTGCATCAAACTCTTGAAATCGGTTGTTGTAAAAATATATGTATTGTAGTGACGGAAGCGAAAACAAAGACATAGGAACGCTCCCATTCAGGGAATTGTTCCACAAACTAATGAGGACTAGCTTTACAAGGCCTTTGAAATGTGCTGATGATATTTCACCACTTAATTTGTTATGAGATAGATCTATCTCAACAAGTTTCTTGGCCATACCAAATGGTGGAATTGGACCTGTGAAGGAGTTAAATGATAAGTCTATGTAAGTAAGCTCGGTAAGATTTGACATTGAATCGGGCAGTGTTCCATTAAATTGGCATCTATGTATATCTAACCAAGACAGCCGCCATAAGTTGCTTATGGAACCTGGTAATGCTCCTGAGAAATTTGTATAACTTAGAATCAATGTTTGGAGAGAACCGATCTGTGGGAAGTCTGGTAGAGAACCTTGAAGACCATCGTTGTATGATAGATCAAGAAAAGTGAGTGTCTGTACTTGGAAGATCTTATCTGGAAAACTACCACGCAGATTACAAGTATTGAGATCCAGTTGGGTTAGATTTGAGAATTTAGCAAAGAAATCTGGCACTGGAGCTGACAAAGGGTTGTGATACAAACGAATTATTGAGAGATTTTGAAGAATTTTCAGGGAGGGATCAATGGGGCCTGATATGTTGCATCTTGACATGCTTATTACCTGTAGATGAGGCAGAGAAGACGACAAAGCAAGACCCCATTCATTTCCCTTAAGCGCTATATTGATGCCATCTAGATATAGTTCTCTAACTTCACTGAGGTTCTGAACAAGCTTCATCAGATTTGGATTCTCAAGTTTCAGAGCTGATTCTCCTAAATAATAAGGAGTAGACAGATCAAGAATGGCTAGCCTCATGAGCTGAGCAATCTCCATTGGTATCTGGCCCACAAAACCAGCATTTGACAAATTAAGAGAAGTTAAGCTCTTCAAATCTTTGATGCTGGATGGGATCCCAAAGCTGAAGTTATTGAAAGCCAAATTCAAATGCTTGAGATATGGCAGACTGAACAGAGTACTGGAATTTTCTAGTCCTCCTGAAATTGATTCCCCACTGAGGTCTAGACCAGCAGCATGTCCCTCCTCATCCCATCTTACGCCTCTCCATTCACTGCAAGGGCTGCTTTCATTCCAGAACAACAATTTGATGGAATTAGTAGGGTTGAATTTGAGGGTTTTCTTCCATTGAAGTAACAAAAGTTTCTGGTCTTCAAGACAGTGGACAGAAGGCCCAGAAACCAGAGAGACGTTGAGACAAAGACATGCCCAATAATGACAGAAAAAGAAGGGAAGCCATAAAGCTAATGATAGTTTCATTGGACGTTTGAGTATACTGTGCTCAAGACTCATACAACTGAAGACTGAAGCAACGAAGAAACTAGTGGTGGCTTGTGGGGGTTCAAGACCATGAGCATGAACTCTCAGAGGGCCTGTGTTTTGAGTTTTCACCTGTCCCAAAAATGAGTAGGGTCTGACTGGTGAAGATGCATGAGAGCGCAGAAGATAGACACTGAGAAGAAAAGGCACATATTCCGACCAGTAGCTAGGCAGCATCAGAGTTGACTCAAAAAGTCCAAGTCATTGTTCGATTAGGAGATAACACATTCGCACATTTCCTTGCCGTATTCCACATTTTGCGCCAAAAATATGAGAGAGAAAACCCTTCAACGATACTTGATAAGATGCAGAAGAGACACAAAGAAGTACTCCTCTAGTCATAGACGTTGGATCTAATTTGAGAGCAGATTTTGGTCTGGTCCTTTTTTTGTTTTTATTTGGCATATTTACCATTTTTTCATAATTAATTAACCTAATTTATAAATTTATAAATTGATATATAATCTGTTACGCCAAAATATTTTAAAAAGATCATGTCATACATGTTATAGTTAAGTAAATTTATTTAACCTTCTTAATATATTCAAATTAGATAAATCGGTATTGCATTAAAATCTAAAAGAATATTATTCGAATCCATGTTCAACAAAATACTCAAATCATCATACTCCCTTGCCAAGTTGGCATATGTCCTTAAGTTTTGTGAGTTTTTTTTTTTTTTATTGCAGTGAATCATTTTTTCAGGAAATTGAAGTCGTTTTCTTTGAATTATTTAGTAAATATCTGTCCCTTTTTTTCTTTGAATTTTCTCTCTTACAAAAATTCCAACCCCACCTTTAGAGGTGGTAATATGGTCCGACCCGGTGGGTTCGGGCTAACCCATCACGGGTTGGAACCATATGGGTTCGGGTTCAAAAGGACCGCATCAATATGGGTTGGCATTTAGTCAACCCAACCCATAACCGTTGGGTTGGCGGGTTGGGCGGGCCAACCCATATTTTTTTCTTCAATTTTTTTAATAATATACTAAGATTGATTTTTCTACACACCTAAACCATAACAAAATTAAAAATACATTATAAATTAAATATTCATCACAAACTCACACATAATAAAATAAATATAAATCCAAAAGCCATTAGTATAACTCAACAATAATCAATAATTAGTTAATATTAAAGGTGTTTCAATTTGAAGCATGATGTGAAGCCGTATCTTAAGCTTGATCACTTTGCTTTTGCATAAGTAAATCTGCCACTGCCACAAATAATAAAACAAGGTGAAAGATAATATTATGCTAATTTTAAATAAATGAGTAAATGACAATGAAATAAATGAGTAAATATAATTATATTACCATCATCAATAACATCTTCCGCTGGAAAACCAAGCATCCAATTATGCGTACAGATAAGGGCTTGAACATTATCAGAAATAAGAGAACTTCTATACTCTGTGAGAACTCGTGAACCAATACTGAAAGCTTATTCACTAGCCACTGTAGTTATTGGAATGCTTAAAACATCAGATGCCAACTTTGAAAGACAAGGAAAATGAGCAGAGTTAGTCTTCCAATAATCCAAAACTTCCATATTTATATATCTTACCTCTTGGATCTTGCTCTTAGTTTATATATAAAAAAAAATATGGGCCGGTCCGCCAACCCGGTGGTCCAACCCGTCACGAGTTGAGATTATATGGGTTCGGGCCTAAAAGAACCACTCTCAAATGGTCTCAGATTTTCAGAATCCAACCCGTTACAGGTTGGGACCATATGGGTTTAGCCCACGGTCTCAACCCATATTACCAGCTCTACTCACCTTGATATGAGTTCACTTAACCAAATATCGTTAGTGATACACCTTTATTCTTTTGGTAAAGAAGGTCAAACCTGCTTTTCTTTTGGATTGATGGTTTAAACTTTAAAGAGAGAATTGTAACTGTATAATCCAAGATTTCGAAGAAAACATAATTATATGATGGTATCTGCCAATCTTTCATGCTCACTGAATAATAATTATTCTTAGAGAATAGTTCATATTAATTCATGTTTTTTTCGTTTTCATTTCATTTCATTTGAATTGATAATCTGTGTAGCTAGGCCCTTTAATAATACGGAGTATTATACTATACTTCCTTTGTATTATATTATACTTCCTTTGTATCTAAACGTAAGAGCTAATAAAAGGGGTTGGAAGAAAAAACAAAGAGCTAATAAAAGATATTACTTTGTGCTAAATAGAAGACCTCATTTGTGGGCATTTTTTTTGTTAAGTAAGTAGTTTTCAATACAAATAATTAAAAAATATACTTCATGGAAATTAAAACATATATTTAGAACGGGGAATGCTTGACTTTGCTTCTTCTTGGTTACTCACCATGCCCAAAAGAAAACATTGTGTGCTCTTAATTTTGTAAAGATGTTTTGTTAGGCTTAGATTATTTTATCATATTGGTTTAACCTTAGTCATTCATATTGTGAGAGAGTAGCCTTATCACCAGATTAAATATATCTCAATGTTTTTTTTTTTTTCAATTGATAGTTATCTACGTGAATCTTAATTGACTTGTTTTTTAAGTAAAATATTGTTCCTTCTTTTAGCTTTACTAAAATTATAAAAATGTTCTCTTTATTTTTAAAGGAAGTAAGACAAAATTGACTCCTATATTTCGTGAAAATGGATTTAAAAGGAGTGATAATAAGCCCACTCTTTACTTGAAGCAGCATGGTGATTCTTATTTTTTGGTTGTGTGTTCTATGTTGATGATATGATTTATATGGGATCTTCTGAAAAAGTTATTACTGATTTTAAGTCAAGTTTGATGCACAAGTTTGACATGACACGTCTGGGATTATTGTTCTTGATATAGAAGTGAAGTGAGGTGCTGATGGCATTTTTATTTCTCAAAGAAAATATGCTATGGATTTGCTCAAGAGGTTTCGTATGTTGGGTTGCAAAACATCACGTTCTCCTATGAATATAAATGAAAAATTGAGAGTTAAAGAAGGTACTAAACCTACGAAAAAGAAGGAGAAGAAGCCGGCCGGGTGAAGAACTTAGAGCAACAAGCCATATACGAAGAAGAAGGAGAAGAAGTTGATTGGAAGAAGAGGAATATCAAACCAAATCTATACCTAACATCAAATAAAACTGATTTATAAAGAAAATGTCAAAAATTACACATGAGAAAAAGAAAATCAAAGAGCTTTATTGTTCATATCATCCATGTGTTTTGATGTTTGCCGACTGCCTTTTTGCCTTTGTCGGAGATGGCCTAGTACTTTTTTTTTTGTTACAAGGGCAAGCAAAGCTTGTAGGTGACAAAATCTATAGGCTAGTTCCTATAGAATGATCATGTGGTAACATACCACAATCCAAAGCAAAAAGATGAATACATTCCATTGGGGAAAGCCCTAATTCCACGTAGTCTTGTGGAATCCTATGCGTCGTTCCTGCCAGATAGTCTGCACAACGAATGCTTTCCCTATGAGTGTGGGAAATTTCCAGCTCCCAGTCGCTGTAAACAAGAGATCTGGTATCTAAAATAACATCATACAAAGGATGATCAGGATCACAATGAGTGGATAATAGATGGACTGCCTGTAGAGAGTCTGTGAACAACTTGAACTTGATTTTCTTAAGCCCCAGCTTTTTACATAGTAGAAGGCCTCAATGGATTGCATGGATTTCAGCAGCAGTTGGGAAGGTATGACCTAACTTCTGTTGGAATCCGTGAATCTAGTTACCTTGGTGATCCCGGATAACACCCCCGTAAGTAGCCTGACCTTCCCTAATCACCGAACTGTCTACATCAAGGTGATGAAATCCCGGGTCCGGGGGTTGCCAATGAAAAGACCGCGATCTGGAACTTGGAATATCTGATGTCGATACCTGCCATTCTCCACACCTTCCGAGAGATGGTATAAACATCTGTGGACTATTCCTTTTGGATTGTCGGATGACCCTTCAAAGGCTTGACTGCATCGGTTCTTCCAAAGGATCCAGCATGTGTAACTGAAGACTTTATGCCATGGCCATCTCGCCATCTTGTTGTTTCCTGGTGAGTGATGTAAATTCAAATTGAGCCAGTCCTGCAAATTACCAGAAAAAAATATACTATAATATAGAGGGTTAGTTAAAGTTGAACACACTCTCTGTGCAAGCTCACAATCTCTCAACATATGAAGGATACTCTCCACACTATCACACTGAAAAGGACAGGTGTTTAAGACGCTCTGATTGTGTCTCGCTCTTAACTCGTTAGTCGGAAGCCTGTCATGGAAAACTTGCCACAAGAAAATTTTGACTCTTTTAGGAATTCCCCAGTGCCATAGAGACTGCTAGTGATGATGGAGGCTAAGGCTGTGCTGATGATAGATAGCGTCATATGCTGATCTTATGCTGAAATTCCCATCAGTAGCATTCCTCCAGCAAACCATATCATCTTCGCTGCCTATAGGTGGAGGTACCAACATAATTTTATCAACCACCCAGTTAGGAAGAAAAGAAGCCCATTTAGCTCTATCCCAGTGACCCGATGGAGTCGTAAAAGAATGCACAGTGGCGCTCTTATCGACTAAGTGTAAGTTTTTGTCTATAAGGAATTCAAGCGGCTTATCAACAGGAGTCCAGCATCCTTTCCAAGCTAACGTATTCTGGCCGCTTCTTAGACATTTGCCAAGGCCACTCTTGAAGTCATCCCAGACAGCCACAATTCCACTCCAAACAGCCGATTGCTTACACCACCTCTGAATGAGGGGATGAACAGTTGATCCATATGAGTATTTTGCTCGTAAACATTTAACCCAAAAGGCATCCGGCTTTTTGATTAAGCACCAACACAACTTCATGAGGAAAGCTTTATTTTGGCAATGTAAGTCTTTTATTCCCAATCCACCCTCACATTTTCTTCATTTAAGAACATCCCAAGAAAGCAGATGCAATTTTTTGGAGTCCTCATGTTGGTTCCAAAAGAAGTCATGGCTGAGCTTTTCAATAGCTGATAGCACCCCTTTTGGAACAAGAGTTGATTGCATCTGGTATTGCGGAATTGCCGAAAGGACCGACTTGATAAGAGTCGTACGACCAGCCATACTCAAGAATTTACCTTTCCAGTTTGCCAATTTCAATTTCACCTTCTGTAGTAACGGAGCAAAAGTCCTCTTAACCATCCTTTTGTGCAGTAGGGGAACACCTAAATATTTCCCAAGGTCCGCAGTCAATCCAACTCCTACAATCTGGCTCATTTCGTATGCCCTGTTAAAATGGACATTTCTAGAAACGAACATTTTAGACTTGTTCAGATTAATCCTATGACCAGAGACACGACAGAAAAGAGCCATGACATTGCGAATCTCAACCATCTGATCATTAGAAGCTTCCCCGAAAAGAACAAGGTCGTCGGCGAAGAAGAAATGGGAAATATTGGGACCAGAAGAGCTCAATTTTAAAGGATGCCAGTTCCCCATTTCAACTTCTTGGTGAATTAGTTGACCGAGCAGCTCCATACAAAGGACGAGCAGAAACAGACTCAGCGGGTCACTCTGTCTCACCCCTCTAGAGGGGTGAAAGCGTTCAGAAGCAAACCCATTCCAGATAATGCTCATGGAAGGGGATGAAACGCAAGTCATAATTAGCTTAACAAAGTCCGCTCCCAACCCTAAGCTGTGAAGAGTGAATTCAAGAAAGCGCCAGTCCAGCCTGTCGAAAGCCTTTTCCATATCTACTTTCACTGCAATGTATCCCTTGTTACCGCTCTTGAATCACATGGAATGGATTGCCTCCTCGGCAATAATGATATTGTCCACACCCTATCTTCCTGCTATAAAGCTACATTGGTTTTCTGCAACCAGATGATTCATGACACTTTTAAAACGGTTGGCAATAGTTTTGCTGACGATTTTGTAGCTCACATTGCATAAAGAGATAGGCCTGAAATCCTTCAAAGATGTAGGATGATCAATCTTGGGAATTAGGGTGATGTTCGTATGATTAATTTCCTGGATGACCTCCGGGTGCTCAAAGATCCTAGTCACCAGGTCACATATCTTTTGCCCAATAAGATTCCACTGGGTATGGAAGAAATGGGGATTTAAACCGTCCGAGCCTGGAGCTTTAAAAGCTCCCATCTCAAAGGCTGCATTTTTTATCTCATAAGGGAAGCAAATCTTTGCAGCTGATCCAATTGAAGACCATCCAGAGGTGGGAATCTTGCCGGCCACGGAGAAAAAGGAGAAGATGAGTTCTCAGCCGAGTAGAGATTCTGGAAATAGTCAAAAGCCATGCCTCTTAACAGAGACTCGTCTGACACCCAGTTACCGGTATCATCTTGGAGAGCCTCAATCCTGTTCCTTTTCCTTTTTGCAGCTACACTTGCATGAAAGAATTTTGTATTTCTATCTCAATCACCAATCCACTTACATCTTGATTTCTGGAACCAAATCAGTTCCTCTTGTAAAGCGATTTTGTGATACATATCCCAGAGCTGCTTTTCAATCTTGAAGAGACTATTAGGCCCACCTCCTCTACTCCTGACACGATCAATCCCTTCCAGCCTACGAATAATTTCTCTCTTCTTTTTGGCCACATTCCCCACCACTTTGGAGTTCTACGCGGAGGCTTCTTTTGAGAACCGCTCCTGACCTTGGGCCCAATTTTTCCCCTGCCAAGCATCTTTGACCACATCGCTAAAACTATCTTCAATACTCCACGCTGCTTGGTAAAGGAAATGTCCTCCCCTTTTACAGCCAGCAAAATTATTACTGTCCGCAACAACAATCACCCGATGGTCAGACTTGAATCTAAGATTGTGAAAAGCTTTGGCTTGAGGATTAAGAATATCCCAATCGAAGTTGCAAAACACCCAGTCTAGCCTTTCCTTGACTCTGATTTTTTCCCAAGTGAATTTGTCCCCAACAACTGGAACCTCGAGAAGATTACAACGATCGATACAATTTTGGAAATCCTTCATGGAGCTGAGAGCAGGAATCGCTCCACCATCTTTATTACTAAGATTAAGGAAGGTATTAAAATCACCCATAACCAGCCATGAAGAGTTAACCGACTGCTTAATAGCATGCAACGACTCCCACAGATCCCTCCTCTTAGAAGTACTAGTATCCCCATATACAAAAGTAAAAAACGTGGGATTGAGATTATTCTTAGGAGAGATCTTACAATGGAGAAGTTGAGTATTTGAAGAAATGTATTCAAGTTGAAATTCCCAATGATTCCATAAAACCCAAATACCCCCCGCATATCCAGTGGCTTCAATTCTCAACCGGTCATTGAAACCCAATTTCCTAACAACCTTGTCTGCTCTGCTACCACTAATCCTGGGTTCCACTAAACACATCACATTAATACCATATTTCTGAACCACATCTTTAAACACACGCGGGAACGTGCAACTTCCCGCCCCACGACAATTCCAGGAAGAGACAATCATAAAAATATATACAAGCAGATGAGGGGGCAATAAACTTACTTATCCGGAGGCTTGTCTTACATCATGACCACAACTTCCAGGTGGGACACTGAATGTATCTTAGAGCTAGGGTCATCAATGTCATCATTTATGGCTGCATCGTTAAGATGAAAAGGTGGCAAGCTTGACGGTCGTGAAGGAACATTAGCGTCCTGCGTCACTAGATCATTTGTGTGCAGATCCTTCTCTTGAGCACTTTGTTTCTCATGGACCTGTGCACTCCTTAGAGGATTGGGAGTTTGGGCAGAATTAAGAGGCCCATGCGCAGCATTTTCCCCATGTGATGGCCCAATTCTTGCATGCAGCCTTTAGTTAATATGTGGGACCTTTTCGTTGTGAATTTAGTGGGCTTCAATGACTTGTGGCCATGTAGACCAAGCGTGGTTTCCTGATCCGTTCTACTGCTCTTACCTTTCTCCTTCAGCCCATGTGAAGTGACATCATAACTTTCCTTGGGTCTTTTCACTTTGGCCCAACGTTTGGAGCCCACATGGAACCCTTTCATCCCCTTCCTTTGACCATTGCTTGCCATCATCTGCACAGCTCGATCCGTTCCCACACCCTCGGTTCACATATCTCCAGCATCTTCCGTTAAGGCTTTTCTCAAGCTAAGCTTCAAATTCAAATCACACTCGGGATCTGCACCTTCGATTAAGACAGCATCTACCAGGGCGGCGAACTTGGACTGCGATGGTCTTCCCAAGCCCCTATTTTCTGCAGGAACGGTATGGGTTAAGTCACCAACTCTAGTCCTGCTTTCAGTTCCTCTTGGTTTTCGCGCTTTAGAAGCTTTTCGAACGAGCATCCATGGCCCAAAGTGGTCATCCTTGACCGATGAGCTATCTGGTGGTGGCACAGTCTCTTGGTTCAGATTTTTCGATGGGGCTTGGCTCGCTAATCCTCCAGAATGCCCAGCAACCTCAATCTTCATTGACTGGCATTGCTCTTTCTTGTGCCCGTATTTGCCACAGGTAAAACAAATCAAGCCCAGACCTTCATACTCTATGTTAAAAATCGCTGAAGCAGATATGACCTTGGGAACCGGTTTTTTCTGTAAATCTACCTCCACGCAAAGTCTAGCAAAGCGACCCCTGTTTACTATAGCTTCCTCCTCATCTGGATTTTTAATTGTGTTCATGTCCACTTTAAGGGTTTTCCCTACCATGTCCCCTAGTCTCCATAAGCATTCTTTGTTGTAGCAAAATAATGGGATCTGAGGAATTCTGATCCAGGTAGCCACTCCACCAAGAGGATTATGGAGAGGATCAAAATAGGGAGTCCATCTCTGAACTAGTATGTAGTGCTGTGCTATTGTCCAAGGGCCTACCAGAAGGATATTTTTGTAATGATTTTCCCACATGTCTTGCATTCTGAATTTAATGACGTAGTAGTTGTTGGGAATGTCAATTAAATCGAAGTTGCTAATCTGCCAGATTTTAGCTAGGTGATCCTTCAACCTTTGGTAGTTGAATTTAGCACCTAGGACAGTGATAACGAGGGACCTATTCCAAGGTCTAGCCCAACGGTTAAGCTCCTCTTTTGGCAAATCCATGGTTGTGTATACCTTCATAAGCTATTTAATCTCATCAGAAGGTTCAGGCAGATCCCAGGTTTGCTCAAAAAACTCAGATAAATTAGCTTCCTCTACTGAGCTGGGATTCCCATGAGAGATCCCATTAAATTCAGATCCCTTGAAACCCGAGAGCATATCCTTGTATGAGATAGCATTCAGGGATTTGCTAGGAGGGCTGACCAAGCTTGATCCTACCATCTCAGCTTCTAAACTAGCAAGCTCAGGGAAGCTTGGGGGATATGCCAGGGTATCATTCGCAGACTGAGCAGTAAACGCTATCAGATCAGCAGGTTCCTTAGAGACCAACATTCTCCCCGGTGATGAAACCAGGCACCGGGGTCAACCATTAGGAGTCAATCTTCACGGGCACGAGTAACAATACACAGCTTCTCTCACTAACTTCTCTCTCTATCCATATCATTTATACTTTGGCCTAGTACTTTCTAGATCTAGGGGTTTTTCAAATGTTTAGAGGAAAGAAGAAAGAGATTGCGATTTCAGAAGCGTCGTAATAACATGCCTGGATCCTTGATGCAAAAGTTGGCAGTTGTTAAAAAAGAAAAAAGAAAAGAAAATGTTTGTTTTTTGTTTGACCTATTTTCCCACGTCTCTAGGCTGCAACCTATATGCCTTCGTGCAACTAATGTTTATTTTTTTCTTTTTAATAATATTTAACTTTCATTGCATCAGTGACACACGTTTACTGAGGGACTTAAAGTTGAAAATTTGTTAACTCTCTTTTCACCTTATTTTTCGTTTTATTCTTTGTTTTTAGATTTTATTTACATATTCTTAATTCCTCATTTCATTTTCATTTTTTATCTAAAATACTTAATACAAAACTAAACCTGTGCTTATCATTTTCATCGGAAAGAAATTAAATATATGTTATAGGATACCATATAAATTTATTAACTTATTTAAAAATTAAACTATTTAAGTTTAATATTAAATTATTTTTTAATTTAATATTTTATTTTTTTACATATATAAGTATATAATATGATTTTTTATTTAATTATTATGTCACCGGTTCAACCGAACGGCTTGACCAGTTCAACCGATTGAACCATGACCCGTTAGCCTTTCTGGCTAGATCTCCGGTCTGACTTTTAAAACATTGGTTTCGTTACTCTTTGTTTTACAAAATTAAGTAAAAAGTAAAGCACGTTGTATTTTCATTAATGACAATTATACTAATAAAGCACAATTATTCTTCCATGAGTCACTCCACCGTTTTGGATATATTTTTCAAATGTAATGATTCAAAAAGAATTTAAAATTTTTTATTCCCAAAACTCGTTCTTCAAAATTACTCTACAACATTGTTCTAAAAATATAAAAATAGAAAATATAATCAAACAGGGCATAAATTTTCAACAATATAATAGCTCTTTATTATGTTTTATATGCTTCTTACAACATTTTGAATTGTCTTCCCCTTACCTATATTTTCCTCTTCCATTTTTTCTTCTTATGCCAAAAATTGAAACATTTATTTTTAAACCAACCCTTGATTACTAACAAAAAGAAAAAAATCAATTAAATTAAGAACCACGTGGATGGCTAACCAACACTCAAATTAACGTCAGGCACAGTGACTTCGATATTTTAAACAAGTAATTGGGGTATAGAATGGTTGACAAAAAAATTGGGGGTATAGAATGAGACTAGCTTGTGAGATATTGGCAGTTTACCCTTAACAATATAGGGAGATTAGTTGTCACCACCTACAAGGAAGACTTGGACTAGTACTCCATTCCTCCCTATATAAAAAATCTCATTAACCGAATTGAGTTGTTTAAAAACATAATTAAAATTAGCTAAGAGTAATAAATATGTAGAAAATTTTTTTTTTTTCCTTAAATATGCTTTCATTTAGGAGTAGGTAAAGGAGAGAGCATAATAACAAGAAAAATATAATGAGAGAGAATGTATGGGTAAAATGGGTAAAAAACATTTATTATTCAAACAATCGACAGAGACCTTTATAAACCCATTTTAAAAAAGAAAAACTTATAAATAGAGACGGAGAGAGTATATATGTATATGCTGAGACCTTAGCTTCTAGCTCAAATAGCATCCTATATCTCCTTTTATTAAGAATGTTTGTGGATTTTATCATTTTTCTTTGTGAGCACAAGTATTCTCCAATTGACGTAATGTCTATTTAAGGTATTGTTTGGCACTAAATGTAGGTATATTGTTGGGCACTAAATGTAGGCACACTTCTTTTTGAGGGGATTCAAATCTTGACTTGCCATGTTATGGATGGCTAGCTAGCTTCTTCTGCTAAATCCAACCCCATTGGTTGGTAATCATTTTAATTAAGGTTAGTTTATGAAAATATTTTTGATAATTTTTGAGAAAAATTAAGGCAATTACATTATTTTAACTACTTTTTTTCTTTAAAAAATGACGTGATTCAATCAATAAGACATGGAAATACATGAGAAATTCTTGCATATATACTCAAAGAGAACCACATTATTTATGTTGTAGCCGATAAACAAATTATTAATCAGACAATGTGATCCACATCTTTCACCTTCATTATAAGATTTACCTCTCTCATTTTCTTCTTTATGCTTGGATGGGAGGAAAAGTTGAGAAGAAAGGAAATATGGGAGGGTTAAAATTTCCAAGTATTTGGATGAGTGAAGAAAAGTGAGAAAAAAGGAAAAAGAGAGTGAAATAAGGGGTGGAACTCACCACATTCCCCCCCCCCCCAAATTTTCTCCCCAAATATGGAAAGAAAATTCTAATTCCATTACTTCAATGCATTTAGTATGCAGTCTTCCCACTCCATTAAATGACCTTTACTCCCGTCTTCTCATCCTAAATCAACTCTACTAAGATACATTCATAATTATATTAAAAAATATTTTTAAATATTTATCATTTTTTTTCAATTTATTATTTTATTTTTAAAATATATTTTTAGACATACAAAATTATCTAAAATATTTTGATAATATGATGACATGAGATATAATAAGTCATAATATAAGGATATTATTGTTATTGTGATATTTGTCCATTTTCTTTCTTTCTTTCTTTTTTTTAAATTTGATGAATGGTTCCCCCTCTCGAGGTTTTAGAGCTCAAAGTGCACTTCCCGATATTTGAATTCGTGCTCTCCTCCTTATAGGGATGAGGCCGTTTACCATCGCATCTAAAAGCTTGTTGGTAAATTTACCCATTTTCTTTTCTCCATATCCAATTACATCTCTCAAGTTTTCTCTTCTTTTTATGTTCTTTCCTGCATTTCTCTTCCAACTTTTATTATTCTCCATCCAAATGAAGATTAATTTTACCGTTCTCTTAATTTTATTATTCTCCATACAACAAGAGCACAAACGATATATTAGCGAACTCGGAGTATGCATTAATTTATCGACAATATAATAGAATATTATATTGGCAAAAAAAAAAAAACATTTATAGATAATATATGGGTGGTGGCTAATAAAACTGTGAGCTAGCCGGGAAGGGTTAAAGGAATTAAAAAACGTACGGCAAATAAAGGATCCACATGTTTGTCTTTGAGGGAAGCAAAGAGAGCGCCGTAACTGAATCCAATGAATCTGAACAAACGCTATGTGCTGCGCGATTCATGTCGGTATGATTCCACTGTGTATCACCTCCCATGTTAATTTGGTCTCTTATTAGTCTTCAAAGACTGGTCAAATTCAATGAATCAAATTCAAGTACGCACGTTCTTGGATTAATCCGGTGCTACTATTAGTAACCAACTAGTCTGATTCGTGGGGATGTAGGCCCACAATGGAGAGAATATCGCTACCTCCAAATAATTATTGCCGCTGCATGCCTAGATCTCGAATATGAGACCACTGATTAATTTGGAACAACCTACAACCGATTGATCCAAAAGAGCTTGGTGGTCAAGTAACCATGTTCTAATATGCCTTAATACTAATCCTCCTATCCTTTTTCACTATATATTTTTATTCTCATTATTGGCCAAAAATCTTATTATAAGGTACTTTCAACTATTTCACTAGAGTAAGGAAAAATAGTTAAATTACTAAATTTGTTTGAAAGGTAAAAAAAATACAATTTATCAAAACTTAAAATCATAAATGACATCTTGAAAAAAAAAAAAAAAAAAATACATCAAATTTTAAACTGTGGCATTTTAGAAAAATAAAATTAGTAAATCTTAACTTGTAATAGGAATCTCGCATTTTTTTCTTAAAAAGTGTCTCATAGGGACAAGTGGGATTCATATAAACACTAGCTAACAACTTGTTTGGGCATGGTAAACTAACTAACACCAAGCACCTCCACTAAAATTTTTTAAAGGATTAATGTGCAAATTTATCCGAGAAGTTTTTATTGAGGAGCAATGTTGTCACAGAAGTTTTTTTAGATTCAATATAATGTCGCTCCAGAAGCTTTAAAACATTGCAATATTGCTCGATACCATTAAAAAATTAATATTGACCATTAAAAAGTGACAGAGAAGAACAACTTATATGGTAAAAGTTGTCATTTTGTCTGAGTTGGCTGTGATTGTGGTCGGAAAGAGGTGTTGATCCCTGGTGGTTGGTTGTAGCGACAGACGAGAGTGGGATGGAATGTGGGTTGGTTCATTTTAGGTTGACATAAGTTGTCGACGGCGGTTTGGATTTGGCCGTATCTTGGGTTGGCACAGAGAGTCGTTGGTGAGTTCCTAAGAAATCGCTCTTTCGATGTGAAGTTGCAGTTGGACGCGAAGGTTCGATAAGTGAATAGGTTTAAAAATCTGCTGCATGTGGGTTTAAAAATCTGTTGCACGTGTAGTTGTGAAATTCTAAACCTAAAATGTCAAAAACAAATTTCAAGTTGGGAATGGTTAATTGTGAAACCCTGTTGGAATGTGGGAATTTTGTTATTTGAAAGTTGTTATAACATAATCAGAGTTGCGAAAGCTTTATGAGAACTTGGTACACTGTTTGATGATGTGCGAAATTTAGCGGAATGGCTAGTTGGGAATTTCTGATATGTAGTTGTGAAATTGTAAACCTAAACTGACAAGACTGAAATTCAACTTGGAAATGCTTAATCTGAAGTTGTGAAATTGTGATGCGTGGATGTGAAATGCTTAACCTAACATAAGAAAACATAATTTGAATTTGGGAATGCTTAATCTTAAGTTATGAAATTGTGATGTGTGGATGTGAAAAGCTAAAGCTAACATGAGAAAAGGTAATTTGAACATGGGAATGCTTGATCTGCTCTTGTGAAATCCTGTTGGAAAGTGTAATTTGCAAGTTGTGAATACAAATGTAAACGTTGTGAATTCTTTTGGAGAACTTGCGAAACTGTGTTTTAATGTGGGAAATTTAGAGTAATCCCAAGTTTCCAAATTGTGATATGTGGTTGTGAAATAGTAAACCTAAGCTGATAATATGTAATATGAACATGGGAATTCTTAATCTGACATTGTGAAAGGCTGTTGGTTTGTGGGAATGTGTAACATCAAAGTTGTGGTAACATATGTTCAGAACTTGGGAAACTGTGTTATCCAGTGGGAAATTTTCAGTGATCCCAAGTTGTGAAATTGTGAAGCGTGGTGGTGAGAAGGTTAATCTTACATGTGAAGACCTAATATAAACTTGGGAATGCTTTACCTTACATTGTGAAAGCATTTTGGTATGTGGGAAACTGTAATTTGCAAGTTTTGAAACTATATGTAGAAGTTGTGAATCCGTAATGAGAACTTGGGAAAATGTGTAATGATGTAGGGAAGTTTGAGAATTCCCAAGTAGTCAAATTGGGATGTTTGGTTGTGAAATGCTAAACTTAATGTGCGAAATCGTGAATAGTTTTTGGGAATGGTTAATATGAACTTCAAAAACCTTGTTGGTATGTGGGAAAATTTGATTTCCAAGTTGTGAAAACATAATCCCAACTTGGGAATCCTTGAACAGAAGTTGTGAAACTCTATTAATAGATTAATTTAGGTAAGAAAGCAGTGAAATTGTTATCACAAGTTGTGAATCCTTTTATCAAAACCTGTGAGACTTTGTGTAAATGAGGGGAATTAGGATTGGCAAGAATTGAAACTATGAAAAAACCATTTAAATTGTGGTTGAACAATGTTCATGACTATGTAATGATTCTTGAGCAGGTCAAAGAAAATGGTATTAGAAAAAGGGGACGCATCAAAATCAGAACCAACAAGGGGGAAAGATGTAAAGAGTAGACAAGTAAGGAGCACAAATATGAAAACAGAAGGAGGAAACAACATACCCGTGAAGAGTAAACCAGTACAGAATAGGTTTATGTTGTTTAGAAATGAGTTTGTGGCAAACTTGGGGGGCAACAAGAAGAAGATGACATAAGAAAGTAAGGCTATAGGAAAGGCATCGCATGATCTGTCAGATGATAAGAAGAAGAAATACACTAAAAAAACCTAGCAATCAAGGCCAGAAAAGAAGAAGAGCAAAATTAGAGTGTCATTTCATACTAGCTGCTCACTTTTGGGGAAAGCCCGTTAAGAAGTCAAGTAGGAAGGGTGCCATGAAAGATTATTACATTTTCGTCATCAACTTAATTGTAAGTTCACCTTATTGCAATTGGATATTGTTGTGACACATTCAGATTCAAACACAATGTCATGAACCTGTTATGTATTATGTTTGTATGACAGAGGGATCGTTTTCTTGGCATTATAGAGATAATTAAGCCAGATATGGTTGGGAAGAAGCCAAAGAGTGAAATTGTGTGGCCTCCTGTTCTTCAATAAGATAATCTATGAGTTTTGGAATTTTCTTTGATGACATATTTGATTTTCTGTCTTGTGAACTAATGGAAACGTTGAATTTTCTGTCTTGTGAACTAATGGAAACGTTGAATATATATGTGACGATAGTAAGGACTGTGGTGTGCACGTGATAATATGGCTGAGCCAGTAGTATTCCGATTTTGACTTGAAATATCAAAATGTATATGTCTGAAATTGTAATCTTGTCATTTGTTATTCATATGTCACTACAAAATTAATTTCTTACTTATTTACAGGAGAAGACTAAGCAATTAGAAGCGATAACATGTGGTGGTTAGTTAATCATCCGCTGAATTTATGCCAGGACACTACTTTGGCGCTTATCCCCCCTATACTATCCATGACCAAAAAATGTGTTTAATATGTCTAACTTCTTACTATGTACACGGTTGTTATGTTTTTTGTTATTGCCATATTGGAATGCAGAACCTGTTTTCCCCTTGTTATGTGCATAAATCCATTTAGATCACAACACTTGTCTTGTGTTAACAGTTTCCCCATTTGACATTAATGTTTGTCAATTTTCTTTAATGCTTTCGCAAATTCAGACAAGCAATTCATGCCTGGATCCCCCCCCCCCCATTTTTTCTTAGCTTGCTTGCCAATATCCCCTGAAAATCTTTAGGGTTTTTCCACTTGAGATAAGCAATTAGCAATGTTATTAAGTATTTCTACAAGTTCCCTCTCATTTTTCTCAACTTGATTCACAAGATCCCATGAAAATATTTCTGTTTTTCCCATTTTGCGATAAGCGTTTAACAATGATCTTTAACATGTTCGCACGATCAAATAAGCCTTTCCCCAGGTCCCCCCTCATTTTTTTCTCAGTTGGCTTGACAAGATCCCTTGAAGATATTTCAGTTTTCCCCATTTGAGATTACAGTTTATCAATTTTTATTAAGCATTTGGCAACATAAGATAAGCAGTCCCGCATGTCCCGCTCACATTTTTTTCCATCTTCGTACATTAAATCCCCTAAACATGTAACGCGTTTCACAATTTCAAATGAGCATTTATCAATGTTTTGTATGTGTTTCGCAAATCCAGACAAGCATTTCCGCAGGTGCCCTCACTTTTCTCAACTTCGTTGTGAAGATGGTGATAAATCCCAAATTTAATATATTTTATCCCACCTTATTCATTTATTTTGGGGATTATTTTAGGCTAATTTGGATTTATTGGATAATATTTGGATAGTTAGCCAATTTTAGGAAATAATATAAATCTGAATTGATTATGATATTATTTGGCTTAAATTGTTAATATCTTAATTGTTATTTTGTGATTATATAATATTTTCAATTATACGACAGATAACGATTTTATTTAATTCTTGCAGAAAATTTTCCATGGGTAATCCGTCGATAATTTAATATTATTGTTTTAAAAAAAATCCACATGACAACCTTAAAAGAGGCCACGTGGACATCACTGAAAGCCCCCCACCGCCCGCCCCCCGAGCAAGGACCACGTGTCCCTCTAACCTTGCTCCACGTGTCTCTGTGAGATAATTGTTGCATTTTGTGACAAAGGTGAGATTCGAAACTTGGACCTTTGGTATGTGTTATGATGTCTTTGCCAGTTGAGCTGCTTTAACCTTACGTTATTTATTCACGTAATAATATATATAATGTAATAATTAAAAACAAATATAATATTAAGATAAATATATATATAATTAAATATATATTTATAAATAATTATATATTCCATTTTTTATAAATATATATATTTATAATTTAAAATTTTTTAATTTCTTATTTCATTTAAATATTTAATATTGATATAAATATATATAATATTAAATATATATTTATATATAATTATATTTTTTTTTTATGATATAAATTTTAAAATTTTTAATTTTTTATTTCATTTAAAATTTTTATTATTAATATTATATATATTTAATATATTATATTAAATATTAATTTTATGATATTTAAATTTTAATTTGTTATAGATTGTTTTTATTTTTATTATTTTATATAAATTATTAAAAGATAATAAAAAAATTATTAGTTTTACCGATGGATTACCCATGGAATTCCGTGGGTAAGGCATGGGTAAATAATGACGGAAAAATTCCATGGGTAATTCGTCAGAGTTACAGACGGAATTTTGTCCGTCGATAATTAGAGACGGATTACCCACGGAATTCCGTCGGTAATTTCTCATTCAAATTACGCACAGAATTCTATGGGTAAGGCATGAGTAATTACTGATGGAAAAAATTCCGTGGGTAATCCGTCAAATTTACCGATGGAATTTTTTTCGTCTTTAATCCGTCGGTAATTACCCATGGAATTTTTTTCCGACGGTAATTATTCCAATGGGAAATCCATCTGTAAATCATCAGAAATTACCGACGAAAATAATTCCATGGATAATTCCGTCGGTAATAACATGTTTTTTTGTAATGTTTCTCCTTTTCTTTCTGAGAGGTTTATTTTTGTCTTTTTACTTAACAAATCAATTTCACTTCAACCCCACTGGATTGGAGTGAAATTTAATATTTTTTTTAGGGGCTAATGGGAATTAATTTGCTACAATCATCCTTATCTGAAATTTTCCTGTATAACTGTCTATAGTATACAATACTAACAGGTCAAGTTTAACTAGACGTAATTCTTTTAAGCATGCTTTTTTTTTTTTTTTTTACTTTTTTGCATATTTAAATATAAGATTTCATACCTAACGATGATACCGGTCCACCAACCTCGCCTGTTGCTGTTAATAAAAAAAAATAATTATGTTCTTGAATGTTGTGATCTTTTTGTTTTCTTAATTATTTTAGAGAATATTCATACCGGTTGTTAAATTTTTGTCAGGAATGCCATTTTCTTGGATGGATGATTTTTTTGGTCATAACTAATTTTTTTAATCTTTACAGATTAATCATTTAGTTCATATATTTATAATATGAGGAAATACTTAACTTTGGTTATTCTTATTTTCTCACCCAGGCCCGAAAGAAAACATTGCATTCTCTTAATTTGTAGAGACTTTTTGTTAAGCTTAGATCATTTTGTCTGATAGAAAGCTTTTAAGTTGAATATTACATTAAGATTCGAAAATAATAAATTTTATTAATTAAATTTCTGTTAAAAAATCACAAGGAATAAATTTCATCCATGTAGAAAATGAAATAGCATCCTAGGAGGAAGGCAGCAATGGTTTAAAGTTATTGGCAATTAGCAGGACTGTTGTTAGCTGCACAAGTAGGATAGTGATTCAAGGAAGTCTGGCAATGCATTGAACATGCATGCATTACTAAAGAGCTTGATGTTAGAAATATTTGATTAAATTGGGAATCAAAAGCCTTACAATTGAAAGCAAAGTCCATAAAATAATATTCCCAAAGGAATAAATCTCATAATAATCACTTCAAGTAAATAATTAAATTGCATTCTAGTAATGCAGCAATGGTTTTTAACTTCAATTTTATTGGATTAGGAGGACGGCTACTAGCAGCACAGACCCTTGAGCCCAAATGCATAATAAATATCATTAGCAATCACAACAGTTAAAGTATTGAATTTAGTGATTTAGGTATGTATTACATTGGTCATTATATCAAAATGACTCAAGTCAATATGATATGACCTACCATTGGGTTATATATCTTCACTTTTTTCTTGATGTATTCTAATAAAAAAGCACTTGGCTTTAGATGATAACCTGGCCTCCATATTCATGTCATGAAGCTTCACTAACTAATTAATCTACATTGGCATCTTCGTGATGAAGTTATTGAAGGCCAAATCTTTCTCATCACTTTCTGCTTCAATTGCGTGTTCTTTTTGTTATTTTTTGCACCAACACTTATCATTGCTTGTCCTTCAATTGTTATTAAATATTTAGGTAATTAAATATCTTCTCTAGGACTTCATTATAATTCCCTCTACTTTTTTTTACACAATTGGTTGGTAAAAATCACACCATACTCGCACATTGTATATTTGTAATAACCGAGTAGCGGAAGCATAATTAGAGTCCGTGATGTTACCAAATTATGCTCTGTACTTGTATCATTCGAGTCCCACATTCATGCACTTGTATCATCAATAGGCGCTGCAAACCGAAAATTACCTTGTTTATTCATTTCTCTAAGTAATTTACCTTCTTTATTTATTTTAAGTCTTTGATTCCGGATGGAATCACGGAATTGAAGTGTCACGACCCAAAACCGAGTAGTGATCGGTGCGTAAGCTGAGCCAAATAATTCCACTTAGCCTAGCAAGTCTTAAACAAAGTACACTGACTGAACAAACATTTACACAACAATAACAATACTTATTGTACCTCCATATAAAAATTGCAATGAGAGAACAAATCCATAACAATTAAATTTGGGGATACACATGCTATCCTATTTACTACATAACACAATGACTCTAACACCAATCACACCATCATAGTAGTCATGACATTACGGAATCCTCCGAGGCTCATCATTACATTGCAATATAATTCATAAATTTATGAAACATATCGATCACAATCAACCTTACTAGTTGCTTTATCTGAAAAAAAAAATATAGAGATAGAGAGGAATGAGTCTAGCACTGACTCAGTGAAAATATAAATAACAAAGTGGGTGGAGGAAAGCAAAGGCACATAGAGTTTTTTGCAAAAAGTTTTCCTCAAAATAATAAAGTATAACAAAATTCAAATGTTGAGTTAAAAACAAAAAATGAGGGTAAAGGGTCACTAATTCCTTATCTCAATAAATAGAAAAAATAATTAAAATCATATATTCAACCACAATCTTTCAATCTAAGACGATCACTTAATATCAATCCTGGTGGAGAATAATCATCCCAGCTACATACTATTCCATATACTATATGTCATAAGCATATAAATCATGGTGCGGAATAACCTTCTTACCTATATTCCTTTTCTTATACCATATACTAATTGTGAGGAATTCACCAATACACACACACACACATATACTATATACATATAATCTTAAATGGGAAATAATGACCGTCCCACCTATATTTATATATCTATCTATCTCATATACCAATTATCAACATAAACCATGGGAAGAATAACCATCTCACCCATATATATGTATACACACACACACATCCCACATATATAAAATTTATCAACACACACACACATTATACCTCCCAAAAATATTTTTCCTTCATAAAAATAAATTTGTCAAATTTTTGAAATCATAAAAAAAGTTTGAAATCAAATTATTCAATCAAACAGAGATGTTGAAAAGAAGGTAAAAAAATAAGTAATTAAAATTTTTTTCCTAAAAAAATCAATTTAATATTTTGAAAAATATAAAGGAGGATTTAAAAATAATCCTAATTAGCAAGGCAAAAAGTAAAAAAATGCATGTCAACTGAAATTTATAATAAAGGTGTAGGAAGGTGGAACATAAAAAGTATAAATTGAATATCCACACTAACAAAAACCATCATAATAATTAAGTCAAGAAATTATGAAACGAATATGATACTAATCACAGTTAAGATGTGTTTAGGAGAGGTAAAAAGATTCGGAATTGCTTCCCAAGCGAAATGGAATAAAAAAAAAGGAAAAGATATTTAAGGCTGAAAACACAGCAAAAATGAATCAATTGGTGCCACCTTGCTATTCATGCTTTCACCTTATATGATTGGTAGTATAGATCCCTTTTTAACCATACTAGGTCTAAAATTGAATGCTTGCTATGGAGTCCTCACGAGTATCACCTTATGCACATCCGGGAAGCATTAAAGAATTGATTAAAGCAGTGCCATATGTATGAGGGAATGAGGAGGTCAATTCAACATAGAGCTAGAGGAAGAAATAACAGAAGGAAAAGAGGAGGAGCGAAAGAAGAAGTGGGGTATAAGGGAAATACGACTCTGTGAAGTCACTTGCAAGGCAGAGGCTTTTTGGCAGCCGTGTGAATGAAGACGATTGAGGAGGGGTAGTCTAGATTAGATTTAGGGATTATGGAGATAGAGACTTGGTATAAATTCAAATAATATATTATTGTGGTAGTAGTCGATATTTTTAAATAATGCCACTAGAATTAAAAAGGAGTTCCCTAAATTATTCCATAAGGTAATTTCTGCTATGATGAGGTTTAATAACATTTACTAAATATCTTCTTATATTATTTTATTCAAATATTTAAATTTCAAAATATTTGCGATCATAATCAACTAAAAGATCTTTTAAATAAATGTTAAATCATATCAGTTTAAGAGTTGTTGGAATATTAGAAGGATTGTACTAGCTAGGCATAGGGTAGATATCTTAATAACTTTATAAGATTATATTTTTTAAAAAATTACAAAATTCATTATAATTTAACTTAACTTTTATTTATTTATTTATTTATTTATTTTTGGTTATCACATGAAGTGATTGAAAGCCAAATTCAAATGCTTGAGATATTGGAGATTGAGCAGAGTCTGAGATCGATTCCTCACTTAGGTCCAAACCAGCAACACATCCCTCCTTATCCCAACTTACGCCGCTGCACTCACTGCAACGAACGCTTTCATTCCAAAACACAAGTTCGTTGGAATCTGTAGCGTTGAATTCGAGGTGTTTCTTCAATGGAAGAAGCAAAAATTTCTAGTCTCGAAGACAGTGGATAGAATGCCCAGAAACCAGAGAGACGTTGAAACTAAGATACGCCCAATAATAACAGAAAAAGAAGGAAATTAAAGCCAAAGAAGTAATGATATTTTCATTGGATGTTGGAGTACACTGAACTTAAGACTCATACAAGTGAAGACTGAAGCAGCAATTGAAGAGACTGTTGCATGAGCATTCCACGCGTTTTCGTGTTGATCATTTGGGCAGCGTTAGACTGTGTTGCTGCAATTTTAGAGCGTTCACAACGCAGCGATTTCGGAATGCATTCATATATAATTTTGAGACTGAATAAGGCCGTTGTGAACAGAAGGTAAATACAAATGTCTTTTTTCCTCTTCATCTAGTTCTGGTATGTATTTTATAATTTTACTGCTATTATGTAACAGTAACTGTTTTTGGCACAAAGTAAGTAATGGCAATACGCTTCGTTACGTTGCACGATGAGCGTAAGATTCTGATACAAATTGCAGTTTTATAATTTATTAGGATGAAAGGTCTGAAAGACAGAAAACAGAATTGATATATATATGATCTCCATTATGTTTTTTTTCTTACCTTTGTGCGTGTTTCAACATGAGAATTCACGCTTAAATGATCATACCCACTCTCTACCAACGACGCTAAGGAAAATAATAGTATGTCCTTGACTTCTACGGTTTTTTTCTTTTTTATTTTTAATAAATGTGTATACCGGTTGTTAAATTTTTTTCAGGAATGTCATTTGCTTTGAAATATTTAGTAGATCTCTGTCCGTTTTTAATTTTGTCTCTTACAAAAATTGCAGCAGCATCTTGATATGGCTTCACTTAACCAAATACTCCCTCTGGTAGTTTATACAAGACATATTTGTCTAATTTAATTAAATTAAAGAAGTTAGTTAAATTAGTTGATATGATATATATTTTCTTAAATACCATAGTCATTTTCCTTAATGCCCTCTTTCTCTCTTCTCCTAGATTATTATTAAGGGAGCATGAATAGGGTAAATTAGAAAAAGATTGACAAATATAAAAATTATGTTTTATATTTAAGATTAAGTTCAACTCCCTAAATATGTCCTATATTAAATTATGCATGAGTGTTGATTAAGAAACAATGAAAAAAAATGTATTCAAAGAAATAGCATGGAATAAATGAGAAGGAATGAATCTCATCCATGTACAAAATGAAACAGCGTCATAGGAAGAAGGCGGCAATAATGGTTTAAAGTTTCTGGGGGTTAAAGGAAGTATGGCAATGCATTGAAAAAGCATTTTGTCACATATCAATTGTGTATCCGGAATTGTTTATGAGGAATATTATGGTCTTCTGTCCCTGTAATGTCTCACCATTGTAGATACCTCTTATGCAGTAATCTGCAAAAAGCATTTTGAAATAACACAAAATGAAACACCTAAATCAAAAAGTTCATAACCTTCACTTATAAACTCAAGTCTTACAGTTAAAATGGATTTTAATGATGAAACCAGAATGAGACCAACCTGAAAGCTTCCATCACAACTTGTTGTGCCTTCAGTGATGCGCCCCCTATTGGCCCTCAATTTTGAGGCATTTTTCAAATATTTTTTTTCATGATTCTTTTAATCATTAGATTCTATATGAAATGAGTAAAATTTTGATGGTAAAATATGTAGTTGTTTTCAATTTTTTATTATTTTTTGAAAATTCAAGACTCTAAATGAAAAAGAGACTACATAGTTTGAAGTTTTAAATATTTTAAAAATAATAAAAAATTGTAAATAACTCTATTTTTTATTTATAAGATATCAAAACGTCACTAATTTTATATAGGATCTAATGATCAAAGGAACTATGAAAAAACATTTGGGAAGTGCCCCAAAATTGAGGGGGCAGCAGGCACCCTGCCTTTTAGCAACGTTTGGGATAGGTTGTTTATCTTGCAATTTTTTATTGGAAACCAGATTTACCAATAGACAAAGCATTCTCTCGGTCTGTTATTATTTGGATCCAAGTTTTTGGTCTGGCCGTTGATATATTATTGCTCAGAGCCTGTCGCTAAAATACTTGGAAACTCCATAAGAAAAAGAACTTGCTCTGTTTCATAAACAGGGGTCGCTAGTTACAGAAGAGAGTATTAGAGTAACTAATATGAGTTGATTAGTAGTCTTTGTTATGAATTAGTTTGTACACGTCAGCACTCTCGTTAGTCTAAGCCTCTGGCTATAACATAAGTATAGGCATCTTGAACCATCCACTCTTCTAAGTGATTCATAGAGGCGTGTCTAGTTTATGATATTGTGTATGGAGGCCTTATTGTTTTATATGGTTCTTTTCTAGTTTATTGACCTATTTTCTCCAAATAATATGTACTTTTACATGCTGTATCATGTTACTTTAATGTGAAATTTCTTTTTCATAAAAAAAATCTATAAAATTAAATACCCATCTCTACATTAAACCACGTTAGTGTTGTCACGTGCAGTGCAAGAAGAATTTGCTTCATATTTTTTGGTCCATTTTGAGTGTATTGGCATTTTGATTTTTTTGTCACAAGCTCGGCTACAGTGTGATGAACGGTGGGCAATGAACAGTATTCCGCTACAGTGCACTCTTCCTCCTTTTCTGTCCAGCCCGTGTCTCTGGTTCCAGTCAAGAGGATGAAAAACAGAGGATATCAACGGCACACCGAAGTTCCTTCCATCCTCACTCCGATGGCCGATGATGGAGAAGAAGATGAACGAAGATTCTTTCTCTCTCACGCCTGCTTCGCTCCCTCTGGTTTTTCGATAGATGAAGATGACTGCAGTTTTTCCCTGCGCCTGTCCTCTGTTTCGTTTTTTTTTTAGGTTCCTTTTTCCCCTCGGCTTCTCTTTTCTTTCTTTAGTCCATTAGGTCTTCCTTTCCCTTTGTGCAAAACGGCGTCGCAGCTGATCTAATTCATTCCCTCTCATATGCGCCCCACATGCTCTCCTAATTAGATAAAATAATGGAAAAATCCTAAATAAATACTCCCTCCTGTCCTAATTATATGATAACATTTAAGAGTTGATCTTGATCCTAATTATAGGATAAATTTCTAATTTTTATTAATTTCTTCCTAAAATACCCCCAATTAATACTTTCTCAATAATAATTAAATACAATAATACTTTAATAAGAGTAGATCGGAAGTTGTTGAGGGAGATTAGCGATACTAGATTGTGTGAGAGTTTGGAGAAGTCGTGTGTGAGGTAGGAGAGGTACAAGAAAAAATAGAAAATCGACGTAATTAGATGCCATTTTAAATTTTAAATAAGGGTATTTTAGGAAAATAAATATGATTAACTAATTTAACCACTATCTTTAATTTCTCCAAAGTTAGGTAAATATGTCCTATAATTAGGACCGGAGGGAGTACCATTTAAAAATGTAAAACCCTAAAAAGTCTATTAACACTTTAAAAAAATATAGAGGTACCAAGTATCAAATTGGATTTTTCAAGTTTTGACACATTTACCATTTTATCCCCCAAATTTTTTAAAAATAATAGTGGTGCCCCCGCCAGAGCACCGCCGCCGCCCCGGTGACTGGCCGACCGGGACCCCCGACGGCCAGAGCTCCGGTCTCTGACGATAGGAGCTCCGGCCGGTGGAAGCTTTTTTGGTGGGGAGGGGTTATTTTTTTGGAAAAAATTTGTAAAGAAATGGCAAGGGGTGGCACTAGTACAAAATTCCCTTTTTAGACCGTCATATTTAGACCGGTTATAGCGGATAAGGTCTAAAAAATTTGACCGGTGGTAGTTTTGTAATTATATAGAACTTTTAAGACCGGTTCTCAAAAAAACCGGTCTTAAAAAAATTATTTAGACCGGTTATAAATAAAACCGGTCTTAAAATATCAAAATATTTAAAAAATTAAAAATTTTAAACTTTTAAGACCGGTTATTTATAATAACCGGTCTTAAATATCAAACATTAAAAGTTCAGACTTTTTAAAAACTGGTATAAAAATTTTTTTTCAAGACTTTTAAGACCGGTTCTTAGAATAACCGGTCTTAAAAGTCATACTTTTTAGACCGGTTCTTAGAATAACCGGTCTTAAATATCAAACATTAAAAGTCCAGACTTTTTAAAAACGGTATAAAAATTTTTTTTCAAGACTTTTAAGACCGGTTCTTAGAATAACCGGTCTTAAAAGTCATACTTTTTAGACCGGTTCTTAGAATAACCGGTCTAAAAAGTGATATTTTAAAAAAAAATATGGATTTTTTTTAAATATAAAAATTTTTTTAAAAAAAATTTTCACCCTTTTAAAACCGGTTTTATTTATAACCGGTCTAAAATATCGATCCTAAATTTTTGAATCTCCTCTTTGTCGCGCCTAATTTTCGCTCTCTTAATCTGAAACCTCTCTTCTTAGTGCGATTACTCTGTGAGCTCGATCATCTTCGCTCAATCTCATTCTCATGTTTGTTGCTGCGGTGCTCTCACCCTCGCACTAAATGAGTTTGTTGCCGCCACAACCTCGCTTGCTCTGATCTCCTTCGTCACGACTTTTCACTGTAGTTGCTTTTCTATCTCTAGTATGGGTCTTGCTTTGCTTGGTCACATAGACTTGTACCATGAATGTGATTTGCAGACTCAACATTTTAGAAAAGGTTGACGAAGAGAACATCAACCTTGCGTTGTTGCGAAGGAAGCATCTTTTCGTCTTTTTAGTTTTAGTATACTGTAAGTGATGATAAGAAGGAGGAGTTTCCTGAAGTTAGTATTCTTCTTTCCCTCTATAATTATTTATGATTTTACAACGTTGTTCTGCTTTGTGTTTCGTTTGATTAGCTATGCAAGGAATTTTTTTTGTTATCTCTAACTGTGCATATGCATGGTTCATTTTCATTTTTGCAGTTTCGGATGGGGCTGAGACTCCATTTGTTGGGTTAAAAAAGAAGAAGAAGAAGAAGACAGTAAGTCATTCAGTATTTATGTAGAATATTTTTGCACACAATCTCTGCCGAAGCTATTGGAATATATAATTATATGGGGGCAATATGATGCTTGTTTTTTGATTGAAGGTTGAAACTCGTAACTTTACTAATAAGAGTGGAGATGCTGCTGAAGATTTAGATGGTAAACAGTTGTATTATTTATTGATGTGTGATAAAATGAACTCAATGACTGTATGTGAGTTATACTCTTGATGTCAAGTGAAATTAGCTGAATAAGTTATGAGCATCTAATAAATTTTGAACTCATTACATTGAATAAATCTAAGATAAGTTGCTCTTATCTCAGAGATATAGATTGGTAGAAAAGTTGAGTGAATATGATAAAAAGATTATTCTTTCTTTTTTTTTCTTTCTTTTGTTCTGTTTCTCATTGCCCTTTGTTCAGAGTCTAGAGTGAAAAGGGTGATACAGGTATAGCACCACAAAAAAAATCCACATTTATTTTGTTTTTAAAAAAATATCACTTTTTAGACCGGTTATTAGAATAACCGGTCTTAAAAGTACTTTTAAGACCGGTTCTTATAATAACCGGTCTTAAAAGTACTTTTTAGACCGGTTATTATAAGAACCGGTCTAAAAAGTATGACTTTTAAGACCGGTTATTTTAAGAACCGGTCTTAAAAGTCTTGAAAAAAAAAATTTTTATACCAGTTTTTAAAAAGTTTGGAATTTTTAGACCTGGTCTTCGAACAACCGGTCTAAAAAAGTGATTTTTAAGACTGGTTGCTTAATCGGTCTAAAAAATAACAGACTTTTTAGACCTGCTGTATCAAGACCGGATCCAAAACCGGTCTAAAAAGTCATTTTTAACCGGTCTAAAAAGCCATTTTTCCACCGGTGTGGGATCGAACATCCCACCCTTTCAGAAAAGAAGCATGGTGGCCACTAGGCTACCAAAGCTTCTTTGATATATATATACATTATTAAATATGTATAATATAATTAAATGTGTAGTAGCTTTGACAAAATCAGTAATGGCATTGACAAATTCAATAATGGATATAACAAAATTTGTAATGGTATGGACAAAACCATTTGCTGATGAACCTTGACTTGCATGTTTTCATCATCATTTTTTCACAAAATATTTTTGTCAAAACCATTACAATTCTTATCAAAATCATTACTAAACTTATCAAAAGAGAGTATTTAAGTAACTAATATCAGTTGATTAGTAACTAATATATGTCAAAGGTAGTATAATATTAATATCATCGCTCAATGAAGTATTAAAAAACTGACGTATCAACAACGCCAACTTAATAATTCAAGTACAATACAGAGTACTCATAGAAAAATATGACTCAAGCATCTCATCAAAAGCATCAAATATTTAAACTGTATTAAATTCAAATGATTACAACATAAAATTCACATTTCATGATCTTCATTCGTCTCCCTTATTGATCAAGCTGCCCATATTTAGATATGCCACTACAGAGGATAACTTCATCTGAAGTTTACAACAATAAAAACAATTACTTAGTTAATACCATTGAAAATTACTTAGTAACAACGAGGATAATTATTAATAAAAAAGCCTTCAAAGAAAATCAGAAACCTGGACCAATAATGAAGGGCCAATATTGCTAAGAAACATCCCTAAAATACACGCACACACACGGAGAGGGTCGAGGGGCGGAAAAAAATGCCTCCATTGATTTCTCTCTCTATTAAATATCTTCACCATTAGATTAAATTTTAATGGTTGAGATATAATGTTATATTAATATTTTTATATAGTATTAAATCTTCACTATGGAAACTTTATCCAATGATGGAGATATTCAATAGAGAGAAATCAATGAAGACATTCCTTTCCGATTTAGAACGGTTATATATAACTTTTCTCTACTTGAAGGTTCAACTCTTGCGAGCGCACACAAGCATGCTTACATATAACAATGGGCGCCAGTCAAAGAACTGAAGAAGTAATGTGTGAACAGATATTTAATTATAAAATAAAAGAATTTTTTCTAAAAATACATCCTCACAACTTTCTCTTTAAATAATGCATACATAATTCAAAATTTTTGAACTATAAATACAATTTAAAGGCAAAAAAGATTAAATAGAATGTTACCAAATTAAGCTCCAATATATATATGTGCGTTTATATCTTAGCTTAAAGCGTATACCATATATTAAATATGTTATGTTCTTGTGAGATGTTCAAAATTCTAACACGACTTCATTTGCATAAAACTCAAAATTATATAATATCATCTCGTCACTACATACAGTCGTTTAAACCGATTAGTTAGGAATTAAAAAAAAAAAGATTAGAATCAAAAGGGGGGAATTTAAATAAACAAGGTGACTGGATAGACAATTATATGGTTGGATAAATGGGTGCATATATGTGTGTGTGCAATTTTAAAAATTATAGGAAGGTTTATGCTACACAACTTCTCTTATTAAAAACGACAGACGGTAATGACAAATCGAGACTATATAGTTGACAAATGGGATCGAATATGTGACATTTTATTTAGAGGGACTATTATGCCGCAAGTTATAATAAGTTCATTGGCTGTTATGCAATTTTTTTTTTTTTTTACAATTTTGGGAAAGAATCCTATAAGTTTTTAAGATAGATGAGAAATTTGTGTAACTAAGATAAAATATAGAATATTTCAGTGTACTTGACTTAAAAAATCAATTCCTGTAATTAACCAAGACTCTATAAAGTTGTTGAGAATTGATCACGATTAGCAAAAATATTCTTCACCGTCTCTCTCTCTTATGCACACACGTGAGCATAAATATATTATGAACAAAACATATACTGACATTTCCAACAACCAAAGAAAAAAAAAAAGCCAACACAGAGGATAAAATCAAGCAAGGTTATATAATAACACCAGTGTATCGGAACAATGTATGTTCATAGAAGGTTTACCTCATTTGATAGACAGTGTGAGTGGTTAAGTAGTATGTTGAACAAAGCCCATTTCCTAATGGCTCCAACGTAGAACTGGGATCCATTGCCCCTCATGTCTTTGATAATCAACATATATTTGAGGAAAGATGCTACAGAGAATGAAGTCCACACATTTCCAGTATCTGATCCTCCACCGCCTCCAGAAGAAAAGAGGCGCAATAATAATTCCTAAGCCGAAAACCACTCCCAATTCCAAACCTTCGATAAGCTCAAAATCAATTCCGTGGTTATTGGCAGATGTTGGGGGCGGCATTAGCACTTGTGGCCCATTGTTTGGACTTTGGGTCAAAGGAGGTCCATAAAGACCATCATTGCCTTGGAAGGAAGATGCCTCAAATGATTGAAGCTGTGTACCTGTAGGGATCTTTCCCACCAAATGATTATGGGACAAGTTCACAAATGAAAGGAATGACAAACTTGCAAGTCCTGTTGGAATCTCTCCTGACAAAGAGTTTTTTGACAGGTCAAATGACTCAAGTTGTTGCAATTTCCATATGGATGATGGAATGTGGCCTGACAGATTATTATTTGACAGGTTGAGCACATGGAGTGCGGTAAAATCCATCATCTCTTTTGGTATTGACCCTTCAATTTGATTAGATGAGAAATCAATAGACGTGAAGACCCTCAGAATTTTAGTCAAGGTCATTTCTTTACCTTTCATGGTAACCATCACTTGATCTTGATAATTTATTGAGCTATATTCATAAAAGATAAAGTGGATATGGTGTGCCTTTGATGTTGTTTGATTTTTATCAAGAATCATTGCCTTCAAAGTTGGAAAGAATTCTCCCGGTAGCGTTCCATTAAAATTGTTGAAAGCTAGATCAACAAGTTGAAGCATCTCCCAAATCATTCTCTTCATTTTTGGACACCCAATAGGACCATGGAAATTGTTTCTACGCAAAACCATGACACGGAGTTTTGGTATTGTCTTCAACAGGCATGGAAACCGATCGTGTATCTTGTTATTTCCAATGTCTAACACCTCTAATGCTGTGCAATGGGACAGAGATTTTGGAATTGGCCCTTGTAAATTATTACTACTAAGATCGAGAGTCTGAAGAGTACATAAAGCTTGAAAAGTATCAGGAATATTGCCACTAAGATTGTTTTTACCTAAATTCAATACCCCCAGAGACTCACTAATTGCTAGACAATGTGGAATCCCCCCACTAAAGTTGTTGTAGGAAAGATCAAGCAGTTGAAGACTTGAAGCATTATAGCATATGGAAACAGGGATTCTTCCATAAATAGCATTGTGCGATAGAGAAAGAAAAATTGTGTTAGACATATAGTTACCAATGTCTGAGGGAATAACAGAGCTGAATTTATTGTATGAAAAATCCAAATAAGTGGCAAAGAGAGGAACTGCTGGAAGTTTGCCTTGGAAGTGGTTGTCATGTAGGTCAAGCACATCCAAATTACCACAGGAGCTAAAATTATATGGGATTCTTTCTCTCTCCTGAAGTAAATTGTGAGAAAGATTTAATTTTCTAAGAGAGATAAGCTCCCAAATCCAGTAGGGTATTTTTTCTGCAATTTCATTGTTTGAGAGGTCTAAAGAGGCTAGTCCGGATAGATTTCTCAGGAAAATTGGGAATTGTCTCAACTTGCAAGATGCCAACTTTACATCAATCAAGTAGGGAAAGGATAACCGGTTAGCATTCTTAACATTGCCATCAATTGACAAGTTGTTGTTTGAAAGATCTAATAGAATTAGATTTTGAAGTCTCTCAAACAAATCTAGCTGTATTGTGCCATTGAACTTGTTCAAAGACAACTGGAGGATGTTAAGCTCTTTGATATGAAAAATAAATTGAGGAATAGGACCTTCCAGATAGTTACTCTTCAAATTAAGAACATTTAACATGGTGGTAGAGACATTTGAAAGTGCATCCAACTGACCTTGAAAATGGTTGTTGGAAAGATCCATGTGCTGTAGTATTGGGAGCGAAAACAAAGACATAGGAATGCTCCCATTGAGGGAATTGGTCTCCAAATTGATGCTGAGTAGGTTCACAAGACCTTTGAAATGTTGTGATGATATTCCACCACTAAATTTATTGTTAGATAGGTTTATATAAGTAAGCTTCTTGGCCATACCAAATAGTGGAATTGGACCTGTGAAAAAGTTATGTGACAAGTCCAGGTAAGTAAGCTCAGTGAGATTTGACATGGAATTTGGCAGTGTTCCATTAAATTGGCATGCAGATATTTCTAATCTAGACAACTGCCGTAAGTTGTTGATGGAATCTGGTAATGTTCCCAAGAAATTTGTATCCCTTAGAATCAATGTCTGGAGAGAACCGATATGTGGGAAGTCTGGCAGAGAACCTTGAAGACCATCGTTGAATGATAGATCGAGAGAAGTGAGTGTCTGTACTTGGAAGATCTTATTTGGAAAACTACCACGCAAATTACAAGAATTGAGATCCAGTTGGGTTAGATTTGAGAATTTAGCAAAGAAATCTGGCACTGGAGCTGACAAAGGGTTGCCATACAAACGAATTATGGAGAGATTTTGAAGAATTTTCAGGGAGGAATCAATGGGCCCTGATATGTTGCAATTTAACATGCTTAGAACCTCTAGATGAGGTAGAGAAGACGACAAAGCAGGACCCCATTCATTTCCCTTGAGCGCTATATTAATGCCATCTAGATATAGTTCTCTAACTTCACTGAGGTTCTGAACAAGCTTCGTCAGATTTGGATTCTCAAGTTTTAGAGCTGATTCTCCAAAATAATAAAGAGTAGACAGATCAAGAATGGCCAACCTCGTAAGTTGAGCAATCTCCATTGGTATCTGGCCCACAAAACCAGCATTTGACATATTAAGAGAAGTTAAGCTCTTCAAATCTTTGATGCTGAATGGAATCCCAGAATAGAAGTAATTGAAAGCCAAATTCAAATGCTTGAGATATGGCAGACTGAACAGAGTACTGGAATTTTCTAGTCCTCCCGAGATTGATTCCCCACTGAGGTCTAGACCAGCGACATGTCCCTCCGCATCCCATGTTACGCCTCTCCATTCACTGCAAGGGCTTCTTTCATTCCAGAACAACAATTTTCTGGAATCAATAGGGTTGAATTTGAGGGTTTTCTTCAATTGAAGTAACAAAAGTTTCTGGTCTTCAAGACAGTGGACAGAATGCCCAGAAACCAGAGAGACGTTGAGACAAAGACTTGCCCAATAATGAAAGAAAAAGAAGGGGAGCCATAAAGCTAATGATATTTTCATTGGACGTTGGGGTATACTGTGCTTAAGGCTCATAGCCTCATACAACTGAAGACTGAATCAACGAAGAAACTAGTGGTGGCTTATGGGGGTTCAAGACCGTGAGCATGAACTCTCAGAGGGCCTGTGTTTTTGAGTTTTCACCTGTCCGAAAAAGGAGTAGGTTCTGACTGGTGAAGATGCATGAGAGCGCAGAAGAGAGACACAGAGAAGAAAAGGCACATATTCCGACCCGTATGAGGCAGCGTCAGAGTTGACTCAAAAAGTCCAAGTCACTGTTCGATTAAGAGACAACACATTCGCACATTCTCCTTGCCGTATCCCACATTATGCGCCAAAACTATGGGAAGGACAACCCTTCAACGATGCTTGATAAGATGCAGAAGAGACACAAAGAAGTACTCCTCTAGTCATAGACATTGGATCTAATTTGAGGGTAGATTTTGGTCTGGTCCTTTTTTTGTTTTTATCTGGCATATTTACCATTTTTTTATAATTAATTAGCCTAATTTATAAATTAATATATAATATAATATTAAGCTAAATTATTTTAGAAAGCTCATGTCACATATTTTATAATTAAGTAAATTTATTTAACTTTTTTAATCTACTCAAATTAGATAAATCAATATTACATTAAAGTCCAGAAGAATATTATTCAAATCCATGTTTAAGAAAATACTCAAATCATCATGCTCCCTTACCAAGTTGGTACATGTCCTTAAATTCTGTCAGTTTTTTTTCTTTTTTTATTGCAGTGAATCATTTTTTCAGGAAATTAAAGTCGTTTTCTTTGAATTATTTAGTAAATATCTGTCCCCTTTTTTTTTAAATTCTCTCTCTTACAAAAATTCCAACCCCACCTTGATATGACTTCACTTAACCAAATATCGTTAGTGAATAGTGATACACCTTTATCACTTTGGTAAGAAAGGGCAAACTTGCTTTTCTTTTGGATTGATGGTTTAAACCTTAAAGAGAGAATTGTAACTGTACAATCCAAGATTTCGAAGAAAAAATAATTATGATGGTATCTGCCAATCTTTCATGCTCACTGAATGATAATTATTCTTAGGCAATAGTTCATATTAATTCATGTTTTTTTCGTTTTCATTTCATTTCATTTGAATGGATAATCAGTGTAGCTAGTCCCTTTAATAATACGGAGTATTATACTATACTTCCTTTATATTATATTATGCTTCCTTTGTATCTAAACGTAAGAGCTAATAAAAGGGGTTGGCCAAAAAAAAACTAATAAAAGCAATTACTTTGTGCTAAATGTAAGACCTCAATTGTGGGCATTTTTTTAAGTAAGTAGTTTTCAATGTAAATAATTAAAAAAGATACTTTATGAAAATTAAAACATATATTTAGAACGGGGAATACTTGACTTTGCTTCTTCTTGATTACTCACCTGGTCCCAAAAGAAAACATTGTGTGCTCTTAATTTGTAGAGATGTTTTGTTAGGCTTAGATTATTTTATCATGTTGTTTTAACCTTATTTATTCAAATTGTGAGAGACTAGCCTTTCACCAGATTAAATATATCTCAATGTTTTGTTTTTTAAATTGATAGTTATCAACTAAGTGAATCTTAATTGACTTGTTTTTTAAAGTAAAATATAGTTCCTTCTTTTAGCTTTATTAAAATTATAAAAATTTTCTCTTTATTGTTAAAGGAAGTAGGACAAAATTGACTCCTATTTTCGTAAAAATGGATTTAAAAGGAGTGACAAAGAGCCCACTCTTTGTCTGGAGCAGCATGGTGATTCTGATTTTTTGGTTGTGTGCTCTTTGTTGATGATATGATTTATATGGGATCTTCTGAAAAAGTTATTACTGATTTTAAGTCAAGTTTGATGCAAAAGTTTGAAATGACACATCTGGGATTATTGCATTATTTTCTTGATATAGAAGTGAAGTAAGGTGCTGATGGCATTTTTATTTCTCAAAGAAAATATGCTATGGATTTGCACAAGAGGTTTCGAATGTTGGATTGCAAAACATCACGTTCTCCTGTGAATATAAATGAAAAATTGAGAGGTGAAGATGGTGCTAAGCTTGCGAATGCAAGGTGGTATAAAAGTATGGCAGGTGGCTTGAATTATTCATCTAATACAAGACTTGATATTGCACATTCTGTGAGTGTAGTTTCCCGGTTTATGGATAATCCCACGAAACACCACTTTGGAGCAGTGAAGAGGATCCTTCTTTATGTTGCAAGCACTACTGATTTTGGAATTTAGTACTTAAAAGGTATCAAATTTCAAATTATTTGGCTCTTTTGATCATGAGTGGACAGGTTGTGTTGATGATAGAAGAAGAACTTCGGGGTATGTCTTTACCCTTGGTTTAGGTGCTATCTCATGGAGCTCAAAGAAGCAAGACACTGTAGCTTTATCCTCATTTTAGGCAGAGTACGGCGAAATAACTTCAGCAGCATGTCAAGCTTGTGGCTCAGAAGATTATTAGCATATTTTCTTCAATCAGAGCAAGATGCAATGGAGATTTATTGTGATAATAAATCAACCATTGCTATGACAAAGAATGCAGTTTTTCCTGGCAGGATGAATCACATTGACATCCGACACCACCTCATTCGTGATCTCGTAGCAGATGGAACTATAGCCAGGAATATGGGCTGGGCTGGTCTGGCCCTGAAGGGCCGACCCGTTTAGGCCCGCTTCCTGTAGAACTCTCAATTTTTGAACCCCGCGGCCCTACAGGGTTGACTCTTCACGGGCTCGGGCTTAAACGAGCCCAAACTTATTTTAATTCAAATAAAATTCACATTCAAATTTTATAATTTATTTATTATTTTGCTTTAAATTGAGATACATTATTTTTAAAACTCATAAATTTTTAGTTAAAATAATTATTTAAATGTCCAAATTAACCTTTTTTTTAAAGTTTAAATGAATAAACCATTATAGAAAATAAAATAAATCAAACAATTTAATAAGTGTTAGTCTGTTACTAGTACTCTATTAGGTACTTAGGTGTCTCTCATATTGATAATTTGATATAATGATATTATATATATATTAATTTATTTTAAAAAAATATTAAACCGACTTAAAAGGGCCGGCCCTATAGGGCTGTAAGGCCTACCCTTTTAGGCCCTCTTCCTTTTGGAGCATGATAAGTAAAATATTTGCATATTTAATTTCTCTTATATGATAATTTTATGGATGATATTTGAGCTTAATTTAATAAATTTGGGTGTAATTAATAAATAAATAGTGATTTTGGCATAAAATAGAATTTCTTGAAAAATACTAAATTAGACCCTTTTTTAGTTTTCAGGCAATATCTGGAGCTTTAGATGTCGGATTGGGACATTCTTTATATGGATAAAAATCTAAGAAAGAGCTATACAACTTTAATGTTGAGACCAAAATCCAGTTCTATCTCCAAGGGTTTCGAATTTTGCTTGGAAGTTGAAAGCGGGAATCATCTACCATTCCACCAACCATTTCATCTACCTCTTCATCTTTATTTTCACCTGCTACTTCATCTACCACATTTCATCTACAACTTCATCTTCCTTTTCACCAACTATTTCATTTACTACATTCTATCTACTACTTCTCCTATCACATTTCATCTACCACTTCATCTACCCTATTCCATTCTTCCCTATATATAGCCACCATCTCCTTCACATTTCACTTACACCAATTCATATCCATTACTCTCATCTCTTCTCCACATATACCATTTCATTTCCATTACTCTCCTCTCTTCTCTACTTACACACCATTTCATTACTCCCATCTCTTCCCCACTTACTACATCATTTTAAAATTAATTTTATGCATTGTATTACTTTTTGCATGCATCCATCTTGGAAGGCTTATGATTATATTACTTTTTGTATGCCACCTACATGGAAGGTTTTACCTCCTAAAGGAACGGCTAGATTTTTACATTTTTCATGCATCTTTTGATTATATATTTATGTTTGAGAATTTAATATTCAAGTTTATGCAGTATTTATGGGGATTTCATTCTAGCTTTATATAATGTCAATTTATCTTGGTTTTATTTTTAATTTTATCATGAGCTAATTTTTCATTCTCCTAGGGTGATGACGTAGCTTACTAATAACGGATTGAATCTTAACTTATTAAATTTAGTTTTATTTTTCCTTCATGATTGAGTTTTAATTATTATTCTTAATGCTTTCATTTGATTGGCCATCTTTTGAATGATTTCAATATATATGTTGAGACCGGAAGGAGATACATGTGTGTAGACCTTATAATTAAAACCATAACTTGCATATGAAATAAGAATATATTTATATGAGTTGTGTAGTCTTATAGAGTTCTATAAATTTTAATGTATAATTAATTGCTTAAATTCATATAGGAATATATTGGATTAGCAATTAATTATAGAATTGCTTGACCTTGGAAGAGGCTAGTAATTAAATTAGGGAAACTCGACTATCAATCATGTGGAATAAATTGGGCTAGAATAGATAAGTGATTCAATCCGGAGTTTGTTAAGTGAAATCTAATCCCTAAGACTTTTTCTCATTGTTGTTTCATATCATTTGCATTCATATTTGCTCATCTTTTATTTCGTACTCTCAATCACCAATGAATCAATCGACTAAATAGAATTAAAATTACTTATTTTAGTACTTAGTGATCAATCCTCGTAGGAACGATATTCTACTCACTTCTATATTACTTGATTACGACAGTGTACACTTACACTATTTAATTGATCATCTACACACGTAACAGAGTCTCTAAATCATAAGCCCCACCCTTAACTAGCTCAGGCCTCTCCACCTGATTTCCCTTTCCCGACTCTAAATGGAACAATGACATTGAAATATTGTAGAATAAATGAGCAAGTTGCAAGTATAATGATCAAGTCACTCTCTATTGGCAAAGTTGAATATTTTATAATGTAGATGGCAATGTACAGCTTTGAAATAAGAGGGAGTGTTGAATAACATATATATTATAATATATATATATATATATATATGCGCTTCATTTGCTGCAGTTTTATAAATTATTTATTTTATTAGTTTTCATTTAAGTATTATTTTATTAGTTGTTTGATTTAGACAGATTTTACTATTAGATATATTTTCTTTTTAAGATAGATTCTTATCAAATCGATATCCCCTTGTAACCATTCATTTATTGTTTATATAAAAGTGTATATGTATAGTTGTTTATTTAAGTTTAAGAATCAATAATAAAAGTTCTTATTTTCTCTGTATCCAACATTCACAACCTCAAGGTCGCAGCCTTTTCAAAATGCATTCATAGAGTGACACTGATATGCGCGATTTCAATTGATAAGGCCGTTGTGAACTGAAGGCAATTATAAATGAAATGAGCCCTAATAGAAGAGAGAGATGGGAAATTGATAGAATTTTTTTTTTAAATTACAAAATCTTAAATCTGGTTTATTATAAAAAATTGATAGGTAATGTCGATACTTAATAAGTAATTCATAACTCATTTTATGGAAAATACCTGATTTGAGATTTTGCAATTTCGAAGTCCTTTTTCTATCATTTTCCCTAAATAAAATACTTGTAATAATTAGGAAAAAATACAAAAAAAATACCCTTAAACTTCAAAAACCCAAATCAGTTTTGTTGCATATAGGAGTATAGGTATTAGCTATAATAGTATAGTAATTGACAATTTATTTTAGTAAGAAATCATTAATTTAGGATTTTAAAGTTCTAATGGTATTTTCTTGTCTTTTTTCCAATAATTATGCCTTTGAATTCTGTGAGCCTTTTTTTTTTTTTTTTTAATTTCTTTCTATTGAATACTTAAACCAATTGATAGTTGTTAAATTTTTTTCAGGAATGCCATTTTCTTTGAATCATTTAGTAAATATTTATCCTTTTGCAACTTTATCTCTTACAAAACTTCCAGCCCCCCTTGATATGACTTCACTTAACAAAATATCATAAGGGGTATATTTTTATCCTAACATTTAAATTATATGTGAGTATTGATTAAAAACAATGAAAAAAAATTGTGATGGCAAAAAAAAAACAATGAAAAAAAGTGTATTTTGGTATCTAATTTTTTTACAATTTCAATTTTGAATATTTAATTATTCGAAGTGTCTTTACAATCCACAAACTTTAACACCATTAATTTCATTAATAGAAAATATTGAGGATGCAGTTTTAAATACTTGAAAAAATTCTTAAACGAAGACATTTAACCCACTCATTCTTATTTTTTAAAAATTAAACTGAATATGTCCGTATTTAAAATTGTGATATCGACATTTTTTTGTTAATGAAACTAGACATTTTTTTGTTAATGAAACTAACTGTGTTAGAGTTAGAACATTTTTTTTTTTACCTGATGTTAGAGTTAGAACTTGGAAGACTGAAATCAAATAATACCTCATAAAATTAAAAAATCAAATTAAAATCTTATTTAAATTTAGAGGAGCAAAGAAACATTTTGTTCATTATTTTGTATCAATACTTATAGCATTTAAACGTTATGATAAAGATATTCTGGTACCACTGATGATATTTCGTTAAGTAATGTCATATATTAAGGTGGCGTTGGGATTTTTGAAAGAGACAAAATTAAAAAGGATACATATTTACTAAAAATTCAAAGAAATAACATGGAATAGATCACAAGGAATAAATCTCATCCATGTAGAAAATGAAATAGCATCCTCGCTGGGAAGAAGGCAGCAATGGTTTAAAGTTGCTGGGGATCAGGAGGTTTGCTGCTAGCAGCACAAGTAGGATAGTTAGTAATTAAATGAAGTATGGCAACGCCTTGAAAAAGCTTTTTGTCATATACCAATGCATTTGTGTTTTTCAAAACTGGTAGGTTAGAGAATCAAGGAACTTCAAATGTCCTCTCCAATGCATAATACTAGAATATTTCATTGAATTGTGAATCCCAAGCCTTGCAATTGAAAGCAAAATCCATAACATAAAAATCCCAACGGAATAAATCTCATAATAATCTCTTCATGTAAATAATTAACTAGCTTTCTAGTAATGTAGCAAAGGTTTTTAACTTAAAATTTATTGGGGATTAGGAGGACGGCTATTAGCAGCAGAGACCCTTGAGCCCCATTCAAGCAACTCTTTGCTGGTATCATCCTTGTGCACTATCACCTCAATAAAGCATAAGCTATCCTTCTTTGGACCTGTTGCTGTCTCAATTGCTTCTATCAGCTCCTCTTCACAAAATACCTACAGATTAAATATGTTTTAATTAATTAGTATTCATATGAATATAATTATTAGCCGTTTCCCGTGTTACCAATAATGGTGAATTTTAGGAACAATATTATCGAATGTGCTATGTTGAGAGATCATATTCACCTTGGTACTCCAGCATTTGCCTTCACCATTGTGAATGGCATTAACAAAGGCGGTGTAGTTCCAGTTCTTAATCACATTGTACGGCCCGTCGTGGATTTCGACTTCAATTGTGTATCCGCCATTGTTTATCAGGAAGATTATGGTCTTCTGCCTTTGCCTCAGCATTGTAGATACCTCTTGTGCAGTCATCTGCAAAAGCATTTTGAAAAACACAAAAACAAGCACCTGAATCAGTTACAAGCAGTGAAGTGTGAAACTTCAAAGTATTCATAACCTTCACTTAAAAACTCAAGTCTTGAAGTTGCAATGTTTTTTCCTTTCAAATGATGGAATTGGATTAAGACCAACCTGGAAGCTTCCATCACCAATGCAAGCAATGATTCGTTTCTCAGGAACAGCTTGTGCATAGCCAAGAGTGGCACCAACTGACCATCCTATTGATCCATACTGCATTTGGAACTCATACCTGTTTGTTCATTTCAAAAGATTCTCATCATCATTGTCTGTCGACGTTCAAAAACTTACAAAAAGTTCAAAAGATGTCCCATTCAATCGAAGCTTACCCGCAGCCCTTTGGCAGTTTCAGCTTTTGGCAGTTAAACCATGAGTCTCCCGTGTCAGAAATAACAGCAGTTTCACTAGACAACATCTTTTGAATATGCTCAAACAAAATATTCACCCTCAAAGGTTCTTTAGGTTCTCCCCTCAAAGGTTTTCCCTCAGGAACAAATATCCTGTCATAGTTTTCAAAGGAAGTGTGATTGTGCTTGATCCTCTTGGCAAGTTCCCTAAGGAAATCCTTCATCAACACACACCCGAAAGCAGGCCCATTTCCGATGATAACCCGATCCGGCTGAAGAATGATGGCCTTCTCCTTCTTGAGAAGAAGTGAGTACCCAACAGAACTATAATCATTGAAAATGGGTCCAGCAAACAAGTATGCATCAGCAGATTCAACAATCTCAGCACAGAAAGCTGTGCTCACAGCACCCCAATAAGTACCAATGAAATGCGGGTGATGCTCAGGAACTAATCCTTTTGCTGATGGCATTACAGCAAATGCATAACCACAAGCATCAGCTAGTTCAACGAAGGCTTGGCTAGCATTAGCCACCCTCAGTTTTGGCCCTCCTACTAGTACTGGTTTCACTGCCTTGTTCAGGAATTCTGCAGCTGCTTCCACTGCTGCCTCCAAGCCCATTTTATTACTCAATCTGTCACAAACCCAGAGAAACAAATTGCATTAAGGCATATTGTCAAATGCAAGTTTGCTCCTTTTTTTTTAGTGGAGCATCGGTATTCTGGATCTACCTCCTTTTAACTCAGAGGATTTATGGGGATCCAGACTAATCCGACTAATCCGAATCAAGCCGGGTAGGACCACAAGTGCGGTCAAGCTCTACCAAGTCAAGCTCTACCACCGAGTATTTAATTCTGTTGCGTAGTTTGCTCCTTTGTTGATCAAGCTAGGCTATTTCTTTCTTGTATGAGTGTGACTGATAAGTAGTAACAACAAAAGAGAGAATTATGAAGAAGGACAGAAAAATTACCTTGGAGACAGAGAAAATGGAACAGGCTCGCGACTAAAAGTGGGGTGAGGAATTGCACTCAAGTTACAGCTTATGCTTATATAAACAGGTTTGCTTTCTTTCAAACAGGTAGAGATCGCCGTATCAATCTGCTCGTGAGCGTCTTCTAAGTTATTGACCACGGCCTGCATCATCAAGTATTGAAAACTGTTTAGCAGAACTGACAAAGATCGCAAAACAGACAGAGAAATTCACCAGAACAGAGCAAAGGGGAAGGAATCATCATATGCATCAAGCTTTTTCGAGAATAGAAAGCATGGGTAGAATCAGAGCAATATCGTGTATAAATAATACTTGAGGGGTCGGTTTATATAAAAAAGGTGATTGATTTATAATTTTATACCTGGTAGCAAGTAAGATTCTGGAAGCACCTGAGCTCCTGGCTGAAATCGGGTAACCCAATAGTGTGGTGGAGGATCCGGTTGGTCCCATAATCATTGGAATTGGGACCACCAACGATGCAAATAAGCGGCAAGTTCTCACTGTAAGCACCGGCGATGGAGTTGAGAACACTAAGGCCACCAACGGTGAAGGTAACGACGCAAGAACCAACACCACGAGAGCGAGCATAGCCGTCGGCGGCGTAGCCGGCGTTGAGCTCATTGCAGCAGCCAATGACGTTAAGCTCTTGCTCGGCGATCAGATGGTCGAGAAGTGTGAGGTTGAAGTCACCGGGAACAGAGAAGACATCGGTTACACCAACCTGCACAAGACGGCGAGCCAGGTGGCGGCCCAGTGTGGCCTCACAGGTGGTGATCGGAGGAGTAGAGTCCTGGATGACTGAAACGGTGCCGTTTGGTAGGCAACCGACGTCGTTGCAGGCTGGTTTGCATGCGTCGAGAGATCCAATCTTGGTGTCCATGGTTGTAGTATGAAGAAAGGTTTCGGGTTGAAAGAGATTGAGGTAATAGAAATGGTAAATGAAATGAGAATGAGTTGGAAGATTGAAGAATTTGTCTGTGTGTGACTGTGATGGTGAGGAGAGAGGGAGGGAAGAAGAGGGATTTATAAGGCGGTGTGAATGTGAAAAGTGTGAGAGCTCAAGAATACAAAAACAGGGTGCGGTGTTGGGTTTTGTTGTTGGGATTGAAATTCAGCTTTTTGGCGGTAGGTTCATGTTTAGGCCTGGCTTCTCTGCTTCGCTTCCATTGGGCGAGAAAAGAAACTGAAGAGAAATTTGATGAATTTAAATATGAAAAATAATAATACATGAAATAAAATCTTTTTATTTCTTATTCTGTAATGTTTATTATGATTTTGCTGTGGTATAAAAAATTATGACTTTATGGCTTTTTTTTTGGGTTAAACACAAATATCCTCTTATTGAAGGCAATCATATTTAAGACATTGTCTGAGACTAAATGTGAGCATCTCTCTTAATAGGAATTCAAATCTTAATTCGCAAAGGTTATGAAGGACGGACTCTTCTGTTAGACCCAATCCATATTGCTATTATTTTTTAATTTTTAAGTAATGGTTATATCATTATTTTATAGCTTACTTTTTTAATTTATTTTTATTTCTTTGATAAATTGGCAGGTATTTTTATTTTTATTGCACGTGAGAAGTATAACAATTATTTTTTTTTTATGATGCTGCAGCACATAAACTAATTAGTGGCAAGGAATTTCTTTCTAGACAAGTTAGTTTTAAAGTTTAGATTTTTGGTTGCTTTCTAGAGACGTGTAATAAATGAACTTATAGAAGGAAATATTTGTTGAGCACGGAACTTGGGCAAAAATAAAGACACAGACACAGAAAATAGTACAGTACAGGTGTGCTAGACAATGTAATTATTGCATGCGCAATTCATTGAGTGGGAAATTGAGTTATTTTGTGCTCGGTGAAATAATACAACTGTACTGTACTATTTTCTTTGTTTGTTTCTTTCTTTTTTTTAAGTTTCGTGCTCAACAAATATTTCCTTCTGTAAAAAATTCATTTATTTGACACTTCTAGAAAGCAACCAAAAATCCAAGCCAAAAAATAAGTGGGAAATTAAGTTATTTTGTACTTAGTGAAATTATATTCGGTGTTTTATTTGTATTAAAAAAATCATTTTACTTAGGTTTTAAAAAGCTAGTTTGATTCTACTCATTATTTTGCCAGAATGATACTTAGGTATTAAAAAATTAATTTAATAACAATTAGGTCTCATAAAATTTTATTGCAAAATGAATGGTAAATATTAATTCAGACACACCGTGAAATTGTCAATTACAAAAGCTCAAAGGATTACTCTTTTGCACAGTTTGACACATTGTATTAAGCCATTTCTATTTAAGGAAAAATAATGTTTTTACCGATTATCTTACTAGGATGTCATATAACATAGTAGAGAACTTTTATATCTTTGATCAACAACCACCTTCCATTCAGGAGGTGATCGTTGATGAAGGATCTAGATTGTTTTGCCAGCAGTCAGGCTCTCTTTCAATCGATAGACTCTCTATTATTCAAAAAAAAAAAAACTCAAAGGAAGGAAAAGATACAAAGGGTGTCAAGCGCTAATATATATCGAAGGGCTAATAATTCACCAATTCAATTGAAGGTGAGCTACATTAGCAGACTCCCTTTTCTACTATCAATGTCTAAGAACTTCTCTTTTATGGATCAGGCATTGTGCAATCCATCCTTCCTCGACCAGGAATAGGTTACAGATTTCGTGCATTGACAAATCCTTTATAAATTTGGCTACCATTCAATCAGATCATATCAATATGGTGATGCAGGATATTCAGGAGCTGCTCAAAGACTTCCTTTCTTTTAAAATCTGTATTACTATTTTTTTTTTTTTTGCAAGACTTAATCTCTTAGATTTTAACTCTATTTCTTTTATTTCTTTGTGAGACTTGATAATATTAAATATTTCATTTTGTTATTTTTTTAAAAAAAAGGTAACAAACTTAAATGAATAATTTGTAACTGACATTCCCAAATTTATAATTATTTGAATGAATATTTGCACTTTATTTTTTAATATTTCTTTAAATTTAACTATTGTTAAATCAATTTTCAGATTTAGGTGCCATTTCTTCACCTATTTTAAATTTTACCGTACATGAATAGTGCCCGGTGGCTCCAAGTCTAGTTATATGCATGAGTCGATTTCAAATATTGAAAGAAAATTACATCATCTAAAAAACTTAAATCTTAAAAATTAATGAAGGAATTCAATACCTTGTGTTTAATTTTTATGAATGGCAAAATCATGTTTTTTTTTTTTAACAAAAAAAAAAATCTCTTATTCCTTGTTTGTCTGTGTACACAGTCTCAAACCTGCAAAATCTCTTATTCCATTTGGCCTAAATACAATTAGATTAATAAAATATATAGATAAATGTAGAAGTATTTGAATTTGAGTTTTAAGGTGTTTTTTTTGATATTATGATATAATATTTTTTGGATTGATATTATGATATCACTTTGGTCATATTTGCAAATATAAATTAAATAACTTTCACATATCAAAAAAAATTAGTTAACTCATTAATTATGGGCTAAATTTTCAACTTTGTCCTCTTTTATGATCAGTTTCATGAGTCAAAGTAAATAAATTTTTTTTATTTATTACAATTAATAAGAGCAAAAATATAAAAATCGCATTTATTACTCAGAAACTTGACTTATAATGTGGAATAAAATTTTTGATCAAAATAGACTTATAAATAAAACTAAAGTGATATAAAATATTATGATATAATATTGATTCAACCATTTATCATTCATTTAGACTTTTCCTCCTTTTCGGGGCAGATTTTACCCGGAAATTATGTGGAGATGATTATGGAAGTCCATGTTAAAACACTCTCTTGGCTCTTACACCATATTAGAGATAATTTTTCCTAAACAAATAATATTAAAGTATAAAATTTTAATGTATTGAAATTTAAAATTATGAGCTTTAAATTTATGATGATATATGAATGACAATGTTTTACACATAGTTATAATGTTCACTTAAGATTAATTATCATTATACCTTTCAAAAACACACGTCATAACTTTTATCTAGAACAGGGAAAACGGGCCGGCCCTTCATGGGCTCGGGTCTAAACGTGCCTGCCCGTTTAGGCCCGTTTCATAAAAAGTACCATATTTTTAAAGCCCGCGACCGTTCACGGGCTTGGGTGCTTAAACTCATTTTAATTCAAAAAAAATTTGTTTCCAAGTTTTACAATTTATTTATTATTTTGATTTAAATTGGTATACATTATTTTTAAAACTCATAAATTTTTAGTTAAAATAATCATCTAATGTCTAAATTAGCCTTTTTTTAAAGTTTAAATGAATAAACCATTGTAGAAAATAAAATAAATCAAACCAATTAATAAGTGTTTGTCTGTTATTAATACTCTATTAGGAACTTATGTATATCTCATATTGATAATTTGATATAATAATATTTTATTTATTAATTTATTTTTAAAAAATATTAAACGGGTCTAAAAGGGCTTGCCCGTAGGGCTACAGGGCTTGCGGCCTTTCAAGGCCGGCCTTTTTAGGCCCGCTTCCATTTTCAGCTTATAAATCATAAGCCCGGTCCTTGACGGGCTCGGCTCGAATTCCCGGCTCTACTTTTATCAATGAAGTGAGGTTTTATTTTTTTTTTCAAATTTTAAATAATGTTAATATGATAGGCTATGAAATGACTTAAAAGTTATCTTTTTTAACTTTATTAGTTTAGAAACATTTTATAAATTTGTAATCTCATAAAATACAAATATAGACTGTCAAAAATATTTTGTTTCTCACATCAACCATTGGATGAACTCAATACTCTTTAAAAATAATCGTTTGAATGATAAAAAGTTTCTTATTTGGTAAAGCTGATAGAATCCAATTTCAAATGAAAAGATAACAATATTAAAATACCCATTTTATACACATTTTTTTAAATATTTTACAAATTTGTAATTTCATAAATACAAAATGATAGAGGAAAAACTCAATACTTTTCAGGCAAAGTCTTTGCAATGAGAAAAAATGTGCTAAAAAATTCCCTTATTCGGTAAAGCTTAATAAAAATTCAAAAGAAAAGTTGACATTTAAATAATATTTTATTGCTTCCCAAGGATGAACCTTTCAACAAAAAGTTGGGACTTGTGAGTGAGAAAAATGTGCCAAGAAGCTTGAATATTCCAAATGAAAAGGAGAAGTGTGACATCTTAAGGATCCGTTAGATTAATTAATAACACTTGACTCCTTGACTACTATAAAAATAAAAACTTTTACGAAAGACTAAGGTAATAATTAAATTATGGTGAAAAAAAAGGTTAAAAAGTCAAAACATTTGGATTCATATCTTAAAAAAAATATGAATGGTAGCGATGGATGTATGAAGCAACAAATCAATTGTAAAAGTAAAGAATAAATTTAATATTAAATTAAAAGTTTACATTTTTATAATACCCCTCTAGTCCTTAATATAAGATATATTTAGAGAGTTAATCTTGATCTAAACATATGATATATTTTTTCATATTTATCAGGAGGAGGAGGAACGAGGAAATTGATAAGGAAGATAATTAAAGTGTTTTAAAAAGATACATTTCATATTAATTAATTTAATCAATTTTCTTTATCTAATTAAATTAGATGAATATATCTTAAATTAAAATCATGAGTACTTTATATGGGTTTTTTTATTATGGTCATTTTCTCTGTCCGCTTGTTGAATTGTATGTGAGGGGCAACGGGTCACCAACCTGTTCCGCGGTGTATGGAACCGAAAGCAAGTGGCGAGGTGGCAAACCTGGGTGGCATACGGAGAAAGAAAAGTGAAAGCAAGTCAATTGATTAGTCAATAATTTTGGGCAAAATAATGGAACGTATTAGTCAAAAAAAGAATTTTGCTCAATTATTAATTACAAGTGCCTAAAATTCTATGGTCGCTTTGTCCCCCTAATTGCTTGGGCATTCGCCTTTTGTGTATTGAAACCACTGGCGTTTTCCAATACAAAGCCAACTTTTGCCACTTGAATTTTATTTTCAAGGTCCACAATCATAAATCAAGATCCAAATGTGATTCTTCCTCTTAAGAAGAATACAAGATTCTCTTTCGTTTCATGTTTTACAAACAGATTTTTTTAAAAAAAAATTAAAAAAATCTGTTTGAAAATGTATTTCAAAAAAAATTAAAATTTATTTGGAGGAACAAAATCAGAATTTTTTGATGTTTCGTTACTCTTTGTTTTACAAAATTAAGTAGAAAGTTAAGAACGTTGTGTTTCATTAATGACAATTATACTAATAAAGCAAAATTTTTCTTCCATTATTCACTCCACCGTTTTAGATGTATTTTTCAAATGCATTGATTCAAACAATTTTTTAAATTTTGTATTCCCAAAACTCGTTCTTTAAAATTACTCTGCAACATTGTTCTAAAAATATTAAAAATAGAAAATAGAAGCAAAGAGGGAATAAATTTTCAACAATATACTAGCTCTTTTTTTATATATGCTTCTTACAACATTTTGAATTGTCTTTCCATTACCTGTATTTTCCTTGTCCATTTTTTCTTCTTATGCTAAAAATTGAAACATTTATTTTTAAACCAACCCTTGATTACTAACAAAAAGACAAAATCAATTAAATTAAGAACCATGTGGATGGCTAACCAACACTCAAATTAACATCAGGCACAGTGACTTCGATATTTTAAACAAGTAATTGGGGCATAGAATGGTTGACAAAAGAAAAAAAAAATTGAGGCTATAGAATGAGACTAGCTTGTGAGATATAGGCAGCTTACCCTTAACAATAGAGGGAGATTAGTTATCACCACCTACAAGGAAGACTTTGATTAACACTCCCTTCCTCCTTATATATAAAGTCTCATTAACCAGAATAAGTTGTTTAAAAATACAATTAAAATTTGTTAAAAATAATAAATATGTAGAAAATATAGTTTTTTTTTTCCTAATTATGCCTTCATTTAGGAGTAGGTAAAGGAGAGAGCATAATAACAAGAAAAATATAATGAAAGAGAATGTATGGGTGAAATGGGTAAAAAAAAACATTTATTATTCAGAAAATCCATACAGAACTTTATAAAATCATTTTAAAAAAGAGGAGCTTATAAATAAAGACGGAGAGAGTATATATATGTATATGTTAAGATCTTAGCTTCTAGCTCAAATAGCACGCTATATCTCCTTTTATTAAGAATGTTCGTGGATTTTCTTATCTTTCTTTGTGAGCACAAGATTATTCTCCAATGGAGATAATATATGTTTGAGGTATTGTTTGACATTAAATATAGGCACACCTCTTTCTGAGGGATTCAAATCTTGACTTACCATATTATGGATGACTAGCTAACTTCTTCTACTGATCACAACTAGTTGGTTGGTAATAATTTTAATTAAGGCTGTTTATGAAAATATTTTTGATAATTTTTAAGAAAAATTAAGGCAATTACATTATTTTAACTACTTTTTTTAAAAAAAATGACGTGATTCAATCAATAAGATGTGGAAATACATGAGAAATTCTTGCATATATACTCAAAACGAACCACATTATTTATGCTGTAGCCAATAAACAAATTATTAATAATCAGACAATGTGATCCACATCTTTCACCTTCATTATAAGATCACCTCTCTCATTTTTTTCTTTATGCTTGGATGGGAGAAAAAGTTGTGAAGAAAGAAAATATGGGAGGGTTAAAATTTCCAAGTATTTGGATGAGTGAAGAAAAGTGAGAAAAAAAAGAGAGTGAAATAAGGGGTGGAACTCACCACATTTCCCCCAAAATTTTCTCTCCAAATATGGAAAGATTATGGGAAGAAAATTCTTATTCCATTACTGCAATGCATTTAGCATGCGGTCTTCACACTCCATTAAATGACCTTTACTTCCGTCTTCCCATCCTAAATCAACCCTACTAAGATACATTCATAATTATAAGAAAATATATTTTTAAATATTTATCATTTAATTTGTTCTTTTCAATTTATTATTTTATTTTTAAAATATATTTTTAGACATACAAAATTATTTAAAATATTTTGATAATATGATGACATGAGATATGATAAGTCAGAATATAAGGATATTATTGTTGTTGCGATATTTGCCCATTTTCTATTTTCCTTTTTTAATTTGATAAAGAGTTCCCCTTTTCGAGATTTGGAGCTTAATATGTATTTCCCAGGATTTCAACTTATGTATTCTCTTCCTTATAAGGGTTAGACCGTTTATCATCACAACTAATAATTTGTTGCTATATTTGCCCATTTTCTTTTCTCCATATCCAATTACATGTCTCAAGTTCTCTCTTCTTTTTATGTTCTCTCCTCCTACGTTTCTCTTCCAACTTTTACTATTCTCCATCCAAATAAAGATTAATTTTACCGTTCTCTTTCTACAACTAGAGCACAATTGATATATTAGCGAACTCGGAGTATGCAATATTTTATATTGGCAAAAAAACATTTATAGATAATATATGGGTGGCGGCTAATAAAACTGTGAGCTAACCGGGAAGGGTTAAAGGAATTAAAAAACGTACGGAAAATAAAGGATCCACAGGTTTGTCTTTGAGGGAAGCAAAGAGAGCGCCATGAATCTGAACGTACAAACGCTATGCGCTGCGCGATTCATGTCGGGATGATTCCAGTGAGTATCGCCTCCCATGTTAATTTGGTCTCTTGTTATTCTGGTCAAATTCAATGAATCAAATTTAAGTACGGACTTTCTTGGATTAATATACTGGTATTTGGTGCTACTAATAACCAACTAGTCTGATTCGTGAGAATGGAGGGACTATTGCTACCTTCAAATAATTATTTCGGCTGTATACCTAAGTTTTGAATACGAGATCATTGGTTAAGTTAAAACAACCCACAACCAATTGATCTAAGCACTTGGTGGTCAAATAAACATGTTCTAATATGCCTTAATACTAATCCTCCAATCCTTTTTTACTATATATTTTTATTCTAATTATTGGCAAACAATCTTATTATAAGGTACTTTCAACTATTTCATTAGAGTAAGGGAAATAGTTAAATTACTAAATTTGTTTGAAAGATAAAAAAAAATACAATTCATCAATACTTAAAATCATAAATGACATATTGAAAAATTTAACAAGAAACCATCAAATTTTAAACTGTGGCATTTTAGAAAAATAAAAGTAGTACATCTTAACTTGTAATAAGAATCACTCATTTTTTCTAAAAAAGTGTCTCATAGGGGCAAGTGGGATTCATATAAACACTAGCTAACAACTTGTTTGGGCATGGTAAACCAACTAACACCAAGCGCCTCCCCTAAAATTTTTTAAACTATTAATATGTAAATTTGTCCGAAAAGTTTCACTAAGGAGTAATGTTATTAGGGAAGTTTTTTTAGGTTTAATATAATGTCGCTCCAGAAGTTTTAAAACATAATAATGTTGCTCTATATCATTAAAAACTTAATATTGATCATTAACAAATTGACGTTGACCATTAACTTTTTAAGGATAAAAAACAACATTACTTCATTTTAACATTTTTAGGGCAACATTAAACCTAAAAAAAATTTATAATAACATTGCTTCTCAGCAAAAACTTTCAAAATAAATTTGCATATAAATGTGAAGCTATAAGTTTGAACTATGTCAAGGTTTTAGAAGTATAATGGTGCGTGAGTCATGACGAAACAAAAAAAGTCTACTTAATTATAAAGTAGAACAATATAGTAAAGGATATTTAGAAAAGAAATTTATTGTTTTTTTGATAAAAATTTATATTAAAAATCATAAAAAAAGTTTTAAAACTAGACAGGAGCCTCTATGTTACATGTACACTTTTTTTCCTGTTCCTCACTTTGTTTTTTTTTTTTTTGCCATTGTTTTTCCTGTCTCTCATCAATAACAATAATAATAGGGCTTTTATGTTAGAAATATCACAGGGTCACTAATAATTTGTTGATTGAAGTGGCATGGGCCTCACTTCTATAAAGAAGAGAACATAAATTTAAATTTTGAAAATTATATCTATGGAGAGATGTGATAATCTTTTTCCCTGTAAGTGTGTATTTGGATTAGTTTTTGAGAATACTACCTCCGGTCTTATTTATAAGTAACTTTCTCTCTTATAGGGTTGGTCCCTTTTATAAACAACTTTCACTTTTTGTCTAAAAATGTAAGCTTATTTTTCATATTTTATTCTTATTAAATACTCATTCTCTCTCATATCTTAAACTCATTATCTCTCATACTTTTTATATATTCTCTCTTCTACACTTTTTACATAAATAGAGGCATATATGAAAAAACATAACATTTTTTACATATTTATTACTTTTAACTATTAGTTCGTTTTACGCAATCAAAAAAAAAGTTACTTATAAATAAAACTAAAGAAAGTAACTTTTATAATTTATAAGATAAGTGTGTGAAAAAAATTTTATCTCAATTTACACAAACATAGTTTCAAGAAATTCCCACACACTCCGTAAATCGTATCGTGGGAAACCCTTAATCATAAAGTCGTTGTGCCGGTGGTCCCATATCAGCCTGCATGAATCATGACATCAATTAAGGTGATGTCACGAGAGGAGGCCCCAGAACAAACAAAAGCTGACACTGACACGTCCTGGGTTTTGACCTTTTTAAAGGTCGAACATGCACTGGTTCTCATCGTACGAGATTCTCTCTTTCTTCCTTTTTATTTTTTCGTACAGTACGCGTAGTATATATTTTTTATTAATGACAATTTCTTTAGAAAACATTTCATTTTAATAACTCAAAAATATACAAAGACCCAAAAAGTGACACAAACATTTCATCCGGAAAATAAAAACAGAGACGCAAACATTTTATAATTCTATTTTATAATTTAAAAACATATGCATTTCATAATTCCATTTAATTACAATGAACTTCTTTAAGATTATTAAAATTGGAGTCACCTATTTTGTACATTTTCAAGTTATTTTAAATTTTTAATAGAATTTTTGCATGTATCTAAGCCGCAATCGAATATCCGTCTTTCCTAGAAAAGGTGAAATTTTAATTTGCCACCTGAAAGAAATAAGACTTTTTAATAGATCCAATCCAGGGTAATTCTCTTTCCCTTTCAATTCAATCTATACGGACAATCATGTATTTCTTCTTTTTTTATAAGATAAAATCATGTATTTCTAAATATGAAATTTATAAATATTTGAATATGGTCCTTCTTTACCTTATATCTCATATTCTTAATTACTATGCGTATAGCGAGCATGGAATGGATATAACGTAACACTTTCGTTATTGTTGTTATAAGTGTTAATGGGCAGAAGTAAACTCACTACCTGCAAGTGTAATCGTGCACATTATGCTACAGGGACCCCAGTCATCAGGGAGCAAAAATTTTGGAAATTAAATATAAACACCATTAAAAATTGTAAAGGAGATAAAAGTGATTTCAATATTTATAACCATAGAGGTTTGAGTGTCTTGTCTATCCTTTTTTAAATTTAAAAAAATGATAAAAATGTCCCTCAATGAGTTTTTTAAAAAACAGAGAACGCGTGATATTTTCACAAGTGATCTTTTTAAATGAAGAGTTGTGATTTCCATATAATAAGTTAAGTGGTTGGGAATGCATACTTGGTCTGATTTTGCAAACTTGGGATTAGGTTTTATCCAATTCAGATATGTAAATGATAACTTTCCATTAAAAAAATTAAATGACCACTTGTTTGTATGAGAAGGCAAACATTGATGAATTTCAAATTCAATATGAGTTTACCAAGTTCAACTTTGAAAATAGCAAATTCTGATATGAAAAAGACAACTCTGCATTTATAGAATTAAAACTAAGGCAGGTATGGATGAATCCTTAAACTCAAGTTTAGCTTTGAAAATAACAACTTATGATATGGAAATAACAGTTCTCCGTTTAAAAATGATCATTTGTAAAAATGAAAATGTAGGCATGGATGAATTCTTAGATTCGATATGGGTTTACCAAGTTTGGATTTGAAAATAATAACTTATGATATGAAAATGACAACTCTCCATTTAAAATGATCACTTATGAAAATGAGAATCGAACATGGATGAATTCTTAGACTCAATATGAGTTTACTAAGTTCGGATTTGAAAATAATAACTTATGACATGGAAATGACAACTCTCCATTTAAAAATAATCACTTGTAAAAATATCGCGCCTTCTCTCTTTTTTAAAACTTACCAACATTTTTGTCATTTCCTTTAACTTTCAAAAAGGATAGCTGATGTATTCACACCTCTATGATATTATGAATATTAGAATCACCTCTCTTTCCTTTACAATTTTTAATGGTCTTTATGTGAGATTTTCCCTAAAAGTTACGATTAAAGTGCAAATTCGTCCAGAAAGGTTTTTCATATGAGTGATGGATATCTGAAATTTTTCTAGGTCCAACATTGACCCAAAAGTTTCCAAATGGCCATTATCCAGGTTAAATTTGAAATTTACTTGATCAAATATGTTGAACTAGCAAGTTCACGTGTTATTGACTTTATTTGTTTAAGTTAAGTGCAAATTTGATTCAGGAGTTTTCACTCAGAAGTGTGGATATTTAAAAGTTTCATTCAGATTCAATGTTGCTTAAGAATTTCCAAAGTATAGCAATGTCACCCTACTATTAAAAGATGTTACTTTTGATTGTTAAATGAATTTGTTTGACTACATACACCCCCACGTACCTTGTGTTTAAGTTTTATGAATGACAAAATCATGGTTTTTTAAAAAAAAAAAAAAATTGGCCTATTTTCCTTGTTTGTCTGTGTACACAATCTCAAACCTGCAAAATCTCTTATTCCATTTGGTCTAAATATAATTAGATTAATAAAATATATAGATAAATGTAGAAGTATTTGAATTTGAGTTTTAAGGTGTTTTTTTTTTTTTTGATATTATGATATAATATTTTTTGGATTGATATTATGATATCATGATATCATTTTGGTCCTATTTATAAGTTTAAATTAACTAATTCTCACAAAGCAATGAGAGTTAATTAACTCATTAATTATGGGTTAAATTTTCAATTTTACCCTTATTTTTTATTAGTTTCAAAAGTCAACATGAATAAATTCTTTTTGTTTACTGCAATTAATAAGGGCAAAATTGTAAAAATCCCATTTATTACCCTGAAACTTAACTTATAATAAGGATCAAAATTTTTGATCAAAATAAACTTATAAATAGGACCAAAATGATATAAAATATTATAATATTATGATATAATATCGATTCAACTATTTATCATTCATTTGGACTTCTCCTCCGCTTCGGGGCAGATTTTATCCGGAAATTATGTGGAGATGAATATGGAAGTCCATATTAAAACACACGCTTTGCCTTTACACGAGAGAAATTTTCCTAAACAAATAATATTAAAATATAGAAATTTAATGTATTGAAATTTAAAATTATGAGCTTTAAATTTATGATGATATATGAATGACAATGTTTTACACATAGTTATAATTTTGACTTAAGGCTAAAGACTTATGATTGTACCTTTTAAAAACACACATCATAACTTTTATCAATGAAGTGAGGTTTTATTTTTTTTTTTCAAATTTTAAATAATGTTAATATGATAGGCTATGAAATGACTTAAAAGTTATCTTTTTCAATATTATTAGTTCAGAAAAATTTTATAAATTTGTAATCTCATAAAATACAAATGATAGACGGTCATAAACATTTTATTTCTCACATCAACCATTGGATGAACTCAACACTCTTTAGAAATAATCATTTGAATGATAAAAAGTTTCTTATTTGGTAAAGCAGATGGAATCCAATTTAAAATGAAAAGATAACAATATTAAGGGCCCGTTTGGTTCGATCCCATTACACCCTGCGGTGCAGTGCAATGCGATGCAATGGTAATGCAATGTAATATTAATTACAAGGGTAGTGTTTGGTTTGATTTTTAAGCAATGTGCAATGAGTTAATATTTTAACAATTATTTAAAATTAATATATTACGCAAAGTCTATTTTACCCCTTAATATAATCTTTGTAGAAAAAATAGTTACAAGCCGGCAATGGCCTGGATGGAGGAGGAGGAGGTAGTGGCGGTGGTAATGATGGGGGTGGCGGGGGTGGAGAAGGAGGCGGCGGCCGGCGGGGGTGGCGGCAGAGGAGGAGGTGGTGGTGGGCTGTGGGCCTGCGGCGGCGGCGGGGGGTGAGGGTGGCAGTGGAGGAGGAGGCGGTGGAGAAGGAGGTGGTGGTGGGCGATGGGCCGATAGTAGGGACGAGGGCGGCGGCAGCAGCGGGCGGGGGTGGCGGTAGAGGAGGAGGAGGTGGTGGTAGCAGCGGCGGTGGGCGGAGAGGGTGGAGGAGGTGGTGGTGGGCTGTGGGCCGGTGGCGGCGGCGGTGGCGAAGGAGGTGGTGGTGGCGGTGGGTGGAGGGGGTAAAAGAGGTGGTGGTGGGCGGTGGGCCGATAGTAGGGACGAGGGTGGTGGTGGCGGCGGCGGGTGGATGTGACAGCGGTGGAGGGGGTAGTGGTGGCGGCAGAGGGTGGAGGAAGAGGTTGTGGCTATGGCAGTTGTGACATAATGCGGCAAGTAAAATAAGATAAGTGAAACAAAGATAAGGGAAACTAAAGGGTAAATTGGACTTTTTAGACTATGCAATGAGATGGTAATGAGGATTCATAGGGGGGGAGGTATGAATGAGGATTACCAATTTTTTGGTAATCATCATTACCATGGTAAACCCTATTACCATGCTAAAGAGAAACCAAACACCCTTCTCTTGATAATACAATCATGATTACCATTGTAGGTATGCAATGTGGTTGAACCAAACGGGCTCTAAATTACCCAGTTTATACACATTTTCGAAATATTTTACATATTTTTAATTTCATAAATACAGAATGATAGAGGATAAACTCAATACTTTTCAGAAAAAATCTTTGGAATGAGAAAAAATGTGCTAAACAATTTCCTTATTCGGTAAAGCTTGAATAAAAATTCAAAAGAAAGTTGGACATTTAAATAATGTTTTATAGCTTCCCAAGGATGAAACCAATGCTCTTTCAACAAAATGTTGGGACTTGTGAGTGAGAAAAATGTGCCAAGAAGCTTGAATATTCCAAATGAAAAGGAGAAGTGTGACATCTTAAGGATCCGTTAGATTAATTAATAACACTTGACTCCTTGACTACTATAAAAATAAAAAAATTTACGAAAGACTAATGTAATAATTAAATTATGGTGAAAAAAAGGTTAAAAAGTAACAACATTTGGATTCATATCTTAAAAAAAAAATGAATGGTAGCAATGGATGTAAGAAGCAACAAATCAATTGTAAAAGTAAAGAATAAATTTAATCTTAATAAAAAGTTTACATTTTTATAATACCCATCCAATCTTTAATATAAGATATATTTAGAGAGTTGATCTTAGTCCTAAATATAAGAAATATTTTTTATATTTGACAAGGAGGAGGGGGAATGAGGAAATTGATGAGGAAGATGATTTGAGTGTTTTAAAAAATATATATCATGTTAACTAACTTAACCAATTTTCTTAATCTAATAAAATTAGATAAATATATCTTAAATTAAAGATAAAGAATACTTTATATGGGTCTTTTTATTATGGTCATTTTCTCTGTCTGCTTGTTGAATTGTATGTGAGGGGCAACGTGTCACCAACCTGTTCCGAGGTGTGAGGAATCGAAAGCAAGTGGCGAGGTGGCAAACATGGGTGGCATACGGAGAAAGAAAAGTGAAAGCAAGTCAATTTATTAGTCAATAATTTTGGGCAAAATAATGGTACGTATTAGTCAAAAAAAAATTTATGCTCATTATTAACTACAAGTGCCTCAAATTCCATGGTCGCTTTGTCCCCCTAATTACTTGGGCATTCGCCTTTTTGTGTATTGAAACCACTGGCGTTTTCCAATACAAAACCAACTTTTGCCACTTGAATTTTATTTTCAAGGTCCACAATCATAAATCAAGATCCAAATGTGATTTTCCCTCTTAAGAAGAATACAAGATTCTAATACGTTACTCTTTGTTTTACAAAATTAAGTAAAAAGTAAAGCACGTTGTATTTTCATTAATGTATATGTATATGTCAAGACCTTAGCTTAGAACTCAAAAGAGAGTATATGTATATGTTAAGACCTTAGCTTAGAACTCAAATAGCACCCTATATCTCCTTTTATTAATAATGTTTGCGGATTTTCTTATATTTTTTTTGTGAGCATGAATATTTTCCAACTGAGATAATATATGTTTGAAGTATTGTTAGGCATTAAATGAAGGCGCATATCTTTTTGTGGGGATTAGATCTTGACTCACCACATTATGGATTATTAGCTAGCTTCTTCTACTAAATACAACCCCATTGGTTGGTAATAATTATAATTAAGGTTAGTTTATGAAAATATTTTTGATATTTTTTTGAGAAAAATTAAGGCAATTACATTATTTTAATTACTTTTTTTTAAATGATGTGATTCAATCAATAAGACATGGGAAATACAGGAGAAATTCTTGCATATATACTCAAAGGGGAACCACATTATTTATGTTGTAGCCGATAAACAAATTATTAATCAGACAATGCGATCGACATCTTTCACCTTCATTATAAGATTTACCTCTCTCATTTTCTTCTTTATGCTTGGAAGGGAGGAAAAGTTGTGAAGAAAGAAAATATGGGAGGGTTAAAATTTCCAAGTATTTGAATGAGTGAAGAAAAGTGAGAAAAAGGAAAAAGAGAGTGAAATAAGGGGTGGAACTCACCACATTTCCTCCAAAATTTTCTATATGCAAAAAGAGAGTGAGTATGCAATATTTTATAGACAATATAATAGAATATATTGGCAAAAAAACATTTATAGATAATATATGGGTGGCGGCTAATAAAACTGTGAGCTAGCCGGGAAGGGTTAAAGGAATTAAAAAACGTACGGAAAATAAAGGATCCACAGGTTTGTCTTTGAGGGAAGCAAAGAGAGCGCCGTAACTGAATCCAATGAAAGTGAACAAACGCTATGCGCTGCGCGATTCATGTCGAGATGATTCCAGTGAGTATCGCCTCCCATGTTAATTTGGTCTCTTATTAGTCTTCAAAGATTGGTCAAATTCAATGAATCAAATTCAAGTACGCGTGTTCTTGGAATAATCTATTGGTATCCGATGCTACTAGCTACTACTAACCAACTAGTCTGAATCGTGGGAATGTAGACCTATAATAGAGAGAATTTCACTATCTCTAAGTAATTATTGTGACCACAAGCATACCCAGGTCTTGAATGCAAGACCAATGGTTAAGTTAGAATAACTCAATCAATTGATCCAAACACTTGGTGGTCAAGTGAACATGTTCTAATATGCCTCCATACTAATCCTCCAATCCTTTTTTACTATATATTTTTATTCTAATTATTGGCAAAAAATCTTAATATAAGGTACTTTCAACTATTTCATTGGAGTAAGGAAAATAGTTAAATTACTAAATTTGTTTGAAAGATAAAAAAAATACAATTTATCAATACTTAAAATCATAAATGACATCTTGAGAAATTAAAAAAAAAAACATCAAATTTTAAACTGTGGCATTTTAGAAAAATAAAAGTAGTACATCTTAACTTGTAATCAAAATCACTTATTTTTTCTTAAAAAGTGTCTCTTAGGGACAAGTGGGATTTATATAAACACCAGCTAACAGCTTGTTTGGGCATGGTAAACGAACTAACACCAAACGCCTCCCCTAAAATTTTTTAAAAGATTAATGTGTAAATTTGTCTGAAAAGTTTTTACTGAGGAGTATTATTATCACGGAAGTTTTTTTAGGTTTAATATAATGTCACTCTTGAAGTTTCAAAATGTAGCAATATTGTTTTATACCGTTAAAAAATTAATATTAACCATTAAAAAATTGACGTTGACTTTTACCTTTTTAACAATAAGGGATAATATTGCTTCATTTTAACACTTTTAGGGCAACATTAAACCTAAAAATATTTTATGGTAATATTACTTCTCAACAAAAATTTTTAAAATAAATTTACATCTAAATGTGAAACTGTAAGTTTGAACCATGTCGAGGCTTTAGGAGTATAATGGTACGTGAGTCATGACTATAATGATGCGTGAGTCATGGCGAAACCATAAAAAGTCTACTTAATTATAAAGTAGAACAATATAGTAAAGGATATTTAGAAAAGAAATTTATTGTTTTTTGATAAAAATTTATATTAAAAATCATAAAAAATGTTTTAAAACTAAACAGGAGCCCATGTGTTACATGTACCTTTTTTTCCTGCCTCTCTCTCTCTCTGTTTTTTTTTTTTTTTTTTGCCATTGTTTTTCCTGTTTTTGGTCAATAATAACAACAATAACAATAATAATATATGGTAAAAAACAAAACAATAACAATAATAATAGGAGCTTTTATGTTAGAAATATCACAGGGTCATTGAGAATTTATTAGTTAAAGTGTTAAGGAACTCACTTTTATAAAAAAGAGAATATAAATTTAAATTTCAGAAATCACATCTACAAAGAGATGCGATAATCTTTTTCCTTCTAAATCGTGTAGTGGGAAACCCTTAATCATGAAAAAAAAAAACAGTAGGGAAATATAATAGAGTCGTTGTGCCGGTGATCCAATTTCAGTCTTCATGAATCATGACATCAATTCAGGTGATGTCACGAGAGAAGGCCCCAGAACAAACAAAAGCTGACACTGACACGTCCTGAGTTTTGACTTTTTTTAAGGTCGAACATGCACTGGTTCTCATGGTATGAGATTCTCTCTTTTCTTCTTTTTTAATTTTTTCATTTTAATAACTCAAAAATATGACAGTGTATGCTTGGTTGGACTTCATAAGTCCGATTGGGTATCTAAAACTCAATTGGTAGCGGTGTTTTTTCTTAGCGTGTTTGATTGATAAGATGAGGGATTGGGTTTTTAGGAATTTGATCACTACACCCACAATTGACAAAAGCTTAATGTTAGAGCTTTTATTAAAAGCTCAGCCAAATTTAATTGTATTCATTATCCAGTTTGATATCATATTGATTGTTATTTTCAAAATTGCAATTAGGTTATATTTCCCTATAAATACTCAGTGCTTCTTCGTTTGTAAGACACATTTGAGATTTGAATGATAAATGAAAGTTGTACTTCTGTACTTTGTTTCTTGAGAGTGGATTTTCTCTAGGGTTTTTCTTAGAACTAATAGACTTATCAAGGCTTAATCACCTTATGGCATCTTCCAATACTTCAAATCCTTGTTCTAACATGTTTAATGGTTTAAGTGAATCGTCGATCTGTGTTTAGCGTTCTTGGGGTGTGTGTATCTCAGATTGATTGTGAGTTCGTGGAATCTTGCCTTGTGGGTTCGCACCAGGATACCGGATGATAATATCAAAATAAATTGGCTTATAATATGTTAGGTATTTTAACAAATTATTAGCTTTAATGACTTGAGATAGCGATGCCTTGCTGCTACGTGGGAGTGCATATAGTCAAACAAACTCATTTAACAATCAAAATTAACATCATATACCCGTGGGACAACATTACTATTATTTAAAAATTTTCATGACAAATTTGTATCTTGAACCAAAAAATGAAGTGAATGACACGTGGCTCTACTGATTCATCATATTTAGTCTTAAATTTAACTAGCTGAGGAGATATCGCTACGATTTGAAATCTTCCGAATACTTAACACTTTTGAAGTAAAGAATTTGTGGGCAATTTTTTTGCCAACAAAGAAACTGGTTAATTAAGAGCCTTGTGTTGTTATTCTGAAGTGGCGAGAATGAGGGCTAAAGGGCAAAATTATCTTTTGGCGCCCCCCGCACTGTTCATCCGTACTGACATGGTACTGATCCAAGATTTTGGATTTCGGAGTATTGAATCAGAATTTTCCTATTTCGGAGGTATTTTTTTGGGACTTTCCCTATTTTTTATTAATGATGATTTCTTTAGAAAACATTTCATTTTAATAAGTAAAAAATATAGAAAGACCCAAAAAGTGACACAAACATTTCATCCGGAAAAATAAAAACAGAGACGCAAACATTTTATAATTTAAAAACATATGCATTTCATAATTCCATTTAATTACGATGAACTTCTTTAAGATTTAATCTAATTATATTTAGACCAAATGGAATAAGAGATTTTGCAGGTTTGAGACTGTGTACACAGACAAACAAGGAAAATAGGAGAATTTAAAAAAAAAAACCATGATTTTGTCATTCATAAAACTTAAACACAAGGTACGTGGGAGTGTATGTAGTCAAACAGATTCATTTAACAATTAAAATTAACATCTTTTAATAGTAGGGTGACATTGCTAGAATTTAGAAATTCTTAAACAACATTGAATCTAAATGAAACTTTTAAATATTCAACACTTCTGAGTAAAAACTCCTGAATCAAATTTGCACTTAACTTAAACAAATAAAGTCAATGAGAAGTGAACTTGCTAGTTTAACATACTTGATTAAGTAAATTTCAAATTAAACCTGGATAATGGCCATTTGGAAACTTTTGGGTCAATGTTGGACCTAGAAAAATTTCAGATATCCATCACTCATAAGAAAAAACTTTTTGGATGAATTTGCATTTTAATAGTAACTTTTAAGGAAAATCCCACATAAAGATCATTAAAAATTGTAAAGGAAAGAGAGGTGATTCCAATCATAGAGGTGTGAATACATCAGCTATCCTTTTTGAAATTTAAAGGAAATGACAAAAATGTTGATAAGTTTTAAAAAGAGAGAAGGGCGATATTTTTACAAGTGATTATTTTTAAATGAAGAGTTGTCATTTCCATGTCATAAGTTATTATTTTCAAAACCGAACTTAGTAAACCCATATTGAGTTTAAGAATTCGTCCATGTCTGATTCTCATTTTCATAAGTGATCATCTTAAATGGAGAGTTGTCATTTTCATATCAAAAGTTATTATTTTCAAATTCAAACTTGGTAAACCTATATCGAATCTAAGAATTCATCCATGCCTATATTTTTATTTTTACAAGTGATCATTTTTAAACGGAGAACTGTTATTTCCATATCATAAGTTGTTATTTTCAAAACTAAACATGAGTCGAAGGATTCATCCATGCCTACCTTAGTTTTAATTCTATAAATGCAGAGTTGTCATTTTTATATCTGAATTTATTATTTTCAAAGTTGAACTCGGTAAACTCATATTGAGTTTGAAATTCATCAATACTTGCCTTCTCATACAAACAAGTGGTCATTTAATTTTTTTAATGAAAAGTTATCTTTTGCATATCCAAACTGGGTAAAACCTAATCCCAAGTATGCATTTCCAACCACGTAACAACTTATTATATGAAAATCGCAACTCTTCATTTGAAAAGATCACTTGTGAAAATATCACGCCTTCTCTATTTTTTTAAAAAACTCATTGAGGGACATTTTTGTCATTTTTTTTAAAATTTACAAAAGGATAGCTAAGACACTCAAATTAAACCTCTATGGTTATAAATATTGAAATCACTTTTATCTCCTTTACAATTTTTAATGGTGTTTATATTTAATTTCCAAACTTTTATTCCCTGATGACTGGGGTCCCTGTAGCATAATGTGTACAATTACACTTGCAGGTACTGAGTTTACTTCTGCCCATTAACACTTATAACAACAATAACGAAAGTGTTGCGTTATATCCATTCCATGCTCGCTATACGCATACACTGTTACAAAATATAGATTCTGTTATCTTAAAAGATGTTCCTTTTTAAAATAAGGACATCTAAAATATAGGCGGTGACATTTTGATAATTATGTGTGGGAACTGGATAGCTTAATTTGGGACGTCTAAAGTAAAAAAAAAATTACACTTTGGATGTCCCAAATTCCATTTGGGACATATAAAATCCCACTTTATCACTTTATATGTCCCAAATGAAATATGTGATGTCTAAAGTGTAAAAAAAAAATATTTTAATTTTAATTTTTTTGACTTTAGACGTCCCAAATGGAATTTGGAACGTCTAAAGTAATTTAAAAATTTTCTTGCGACCTGTATTAAATATAAGGGACGCTCGTGTCTTATATTAAATAAAGGGACGCTTTCCTTCCTCTCTCTCTCTCTCTCTCTCTCTCGCTCCCACAGCATTTTTCAATTTCTTTGATAGGAGTTGCAGAAAGAGACCCACATTCTATAGATTCAAATAACTTTTTCCTTCGGTGTTTTCGCCATCGTCCCCCCTCTTATCATGCCCTTCGGTGCTCCTATTTGCAACGGTAACTCTCTCTTTATCACTTCTCAAATCTTACATGCTTGTCTGTTTATTATTATTATTATATAAGTTCCTCTCTTTTTTCACAATCAGATCTGGTACAGTGCATCTGGGTAAAAAATGGATTTTTGAATTTTAAAGTTTGACTAAAAGAAGTTTGAACAAAGCTAGCAAAGTGGTGGAAGTGTGGTGATGCCAAAAAAGGAAATTCCGAAGCCAAAAAGAGAATGGAGAAAGCTAGCATTTATGTTCAACAAAACTATTGCAGAGGATTCTCGTCTGGAACTTGTGTTTGCTTTCGTAATTGATAACCTCAGCATCTACAGAAAACTTGAAATTCAAATGACTTTAGACGTCCCAATTTCAAAATTGAGACGTCTAAAGTCCGCCTGTGGAGGATTTTAGACGTCCCAAATTGAGATTTGGGACGTCTAAAATCCTACACAGGGGGACTTTAGACGTCCCAATTTTAAATTTGGGACATCTAAAGTGGAGGAGTTTAGACGTCCCAAATTGATATTTGGGACGTCTAAAGTCCTACACAGGGAGACTTTAGACGTCCAAATTCTTAATTTGGGATGTATAAAGTTCTCGTTCCATTTTTTTCGGACGTTTTTTCTTAAAATATATTACGCTCCCACATAGACGTCTCCCAATTTTTGGATGTTAAAAATACCAAAATAAGGACATTAAAACCCCTTTTTATAATAGTGATAGTAATTAAGAATATGAGATATAAGGTAAAGAAGGAACATATTCAAATATTTATAAATTTCATATTTAGAAATACATGATTTTATCTTATAAAAAAAGAAGAAATACATGATTGTCCGTATAGATTGAATTGAAAGGGAAAGAGAATTACACTGGATTGGATCTATTAAATTAAAAAGTCTTATTTCTTTCAGGTGGCAAATCAAAATCTCACTTTTTCTAGGAAAGACGGATATTCGATTGTATCTTAGATACATGCAAAAATTCTATTAAAAATTTAAAATAACTTGAAAATGTACAAAATAGGTGACTCCAATTTTAATACTCCCTCCAGTCCTAATTATAGGATAACATTTGATAGTTGAGTTTGATCCTAATTATAGGATAAAATTTTAATTTTTATCAATTCCTTCCCAAAATACCCTCAATTGATACTTTCTCAATAATAATTAAATACAATAATAATTTAATAAGAGTAGATCGGAAATTGTTGAGGGAGATTGAGGAAGCCGGATTGTGTGAGAGCTTAGAGAAGTCGTATGTGAAACAGGAGAGGTACAAGAAAAAATAGAGAATTAACGTAATTGAATGTCATTTTAAATTTTAAATAAGGGTATTTTAGAAAAATAAATATGATTAACTAATTTAACCAGTATCCCCAATTTCTCCAAAGTTAGGTAAATATATCCTATAATTAGGACCGGATGGAGTAAAATATATATATAAATGTAGAGGTGTTTGAATTTGAGTTTTAAGGTGTTTTTTTTATAGCATGATATAATATTTTTTGGATTTATATTATGATATCATTCTGGTCCTATTTAAAGTTTAAATTAACTAACTCTCATAAAGCAATGAGAGTTAATTAACTCATTAATTATGGGTTAAATTTTCAATTTTACCCTTATTTATTATTAGTTCCAAGAGTCAACATGAATAAATTATTTTTGTTTATTGCAATTAATAAGGGAAAAATTATAAAAATCCCATTTATTACCCTAAAACTTAACTTATAATAAGGTTCAAAATTTTTGGTCAAAATAAACTTATAAATAGAACCAAAGTGATATAAAATATTACGATATTATGATATAATATCAAGGTATTAAAATACGGACCGGGTACTGAATTGATCGAGGTACCGGGTTAAGGGTCAGTGGGTCAGACCGGGGCCAAACCGGTGAGAAATTGAAGATTTTAGGCTTATAGTATGAAATTATAAAGGAAAATTTTTTAATTTTTTTTTTTTAAAATTGTAACCCAGACCGGACCGGTTTACCGGCTGGTTCGCCAGTTTCTGAGCTGGACAGGTCGGTCCGGTCCGGGTTACACAACACTGTATAATATTTATCCAACTATTTATCATTCATTTGGACTTCTCCTCCGCTTCGGCCAGATTTTACCCGGAAATTTTGTGGAGATGAATATGGAAGTCCATATTAAAACACACGCTTTGCTTTTACACGAGAGAGATTTTCCTAAACAAATAATATTAAAATATAGAAATTTAATGTATTGAAATTTAAAATTATGAGCTTTAAATTTATGATGATATATGAATGACAATGTTTTACACATAGTTATAATTTTGACTTAAGGTTAAAGACTTATCATCGTACCTTTTAAAAACACAAATCATAACTTTTATCAATGAAGCGAGGTTTTATTTTTTTTCAAATTTTAAATAATGTTAATATGATAGGCTATGAAATGACTTAAAAGTTATCTTTTTCAACTTTATTAGTTCAAAAAATTTTTATCAATTTGTAATCTCATAAAATACAAATGATAGACGGTCAAAAACATTTTATAAACATTTTATTTCTCACATCAACCATTGGATGAACTCAATACTCTTTAAAAATAATCGTTTCAATGATAAAAAGTTTCTTATTTGGTAAAGCAGATGGAATCCAATTTAAAATGAAAAGATAACAATATTAAATTACCCAGTTTATAAACATTTTCGAAATATTTAACATATTTGTAATTTCATAAATACAAAATGATAGAGGATAAACTCAATTCTTTTCAGACAAAATCTTTGGAATGAGAAAAAATGTGCTAAACAATTCCCTTATTCGGTAAAGCTTGAATAAAAATTCAAAAGAAAGTTGGACATTTAAATAATATTTTATAGCTTCCCAAGGATGAACCCAATGCTCTTTCACCAAAATGTTGTGACTTGTGAGTGAGAAAAATGTGCCAAGAAGTTTGAATATTCCAAATGAAAAGGAGAAGTGTGACATCTTAAGGATCCGTTAGATTAGTTAATAACACTTGACTCCTTGACTACTATAAAAATAAAAAAATTTACGAAAGACTAAGGTAATAATTAAATTACGGTGAAAAAAAACGTTAAAAAGTAACAACATTTGGATTCATATCTTAAAAAAAAAAGAATGGTAGCCATGGATGTGGGAAGCAACAAATCAATTGTAAAAGTAAAGAATAAATTTAATCTTAATAAAAAGTTTACATTTTTATAATACCCCTCCAATCCTTAATATAAGATATATTTAGAGAGTTGATCTTAGTCCTAAATATAAAAAATATTTTTTATATTTGTTAAGGAGGATGGGGAATAAGGAAGATGATTAGAGTGTTTTAAAAAATATATGTAATGTTAACTAACTTAACCAATTTTCTTAATCTAATAAAATTAGATAAATATATCTTAAATTAAAGACGAAGAATACTTTATATGGGTCTTTTTATTATGGTCATTTTCTCTGTCCGCTGGTTGAATTGTATGTGAGGGGCAACGTGTCACCAACCTGTTCCGAGGTGTGAGGAAACGAAATCAAGTGGCGAGGTGGCAAACATGGGTGGCATACGGAGAAAGAAAAGTGAAAGCAAGTCAATTTATTAGTCAATAATTTTGGGCAAAATAATGGTACGTATTAGTCAAAAAAAAAAAAAGAATTATGCTCATTATTAACTACAAGTGCCTAAAACTCTATGGTCGATTTGCTTGGGCATTCGCAATTGATATATTAGTGATGAACTCGGAGTATGCAATATTTTATCGACAATATAATAGAATATATTGGCAAAAAAACATTTATAGATAATATATGGGTGGTGGCTAATAAAACTGTGAGCTAGCCGGGAAGGGTTAAAGGAATTAAAAATCGTACGGCAAATAAAGGATCCACAGGTTTGTCTGTGAGGGAAGCAAAGAGAGCGCCATGAATCTGAACGTACAAACGCTATGCGCTGCGCGATTCATGTCGGTATGATTCCAGTGAGTATCGCTTCCCATGTTAATTTGGTCTCTTATTAGTCTTCAAAGACTGGTCAAAGTCAATGAATCAAATTCAAGCACGCGCGTTCTTGGATTAATCTACTGGTATCCGATGCTACTAGCTATTAGTAACTAATTAGTCTGATTCATGGGAATATAAACCTATAATGGAGAGAATTTCACTATCTCTAAGTAATTATTGCGACCACAAGCATACCCAGGTCTTCAATACAAGACCAATGGTTAAGTTAGAATAACTCACAACCAATTGATCCAAGCACTTGGTGGTCAAGTGAACATGTTCAAATATGCCTCCATACTAATCCTCCAATCCTTTTTTACTATATATTTTTATTCTAATTATTGGCAAAAAAAATCTTAATATAAGGTACTTTCAACTATTTCATTGGAGTAAGGAAAATAGTTAAATTACTAAATTTGTTTGAAAGAAAAAAAAATACAATTTATCAATACTTAAAATCATAAATGACATGTTGAAAAATAAAGAAAAATACATCAAATTTTAAAAAATTGACGTTGACTATTAACTTTTTAACGATAAGGGATAATATTACTTCATTTTCACACTTTTAGGGCAACATTAAACCTAAAAATATTTTATGATAATATTACTTTTCAATAAAAACTTTCAAAATAAATTTACATCTAAATGTGAAACTGTAAGTTTGAGATTTATAAATATAAAGGGATTGATGCCGACAAGCTTTATAAGACCTTTAAAATGTGCCAACGATATTCTACCACTTAATTTATTGTTAGATATGCCTATATGAGTAAGCTTCTTGACCATACCAAACGGTGAAATTGGACCTGTGAAAAAGTTAAATGACAAGCCCAGATAAGTAAGCTCAGTAAGATTTGACGTTGAATCTGTCAATGTTCTATTAAATTGGCATTTAGATATTTGTAATCCAAACAATTGTCATAAGTTTCTTATGGAATCTCGTAATTCTCCATAGAAATTAACTTTTCATGATTAGAATCAATGTCTGGAGGGATCCGTTCTGTAGGAAGTCTGGCAGAGAACCTTGAAGACCATAATAGATCAAGAGAAGTGAGTGAGTGTATCTGGAAGATCTTATCTGGAAACCTACCACTCAAAGCACAAAAACTAAGATCCAATTGTGTTAGATTTGAGAATTTAGAAATGAATTTGGGAACTGGAGCTAACAAAAAGTTGTTATTCAAACGAATTATGAAGAGATTTTGAAGAATTTGTTGGGAGGAATCAATGGGGCCTGATAGGTTGCAACTTGACATGCTTAGTACATGAAGATGAGGAAGAAAAGACGACAAAGCAGGACCTCATGCATTTCCCTTGAGCTATATACTAATGCCATCTAGATATAGTTCTCTAACTTCACTGAGGTTCTGAACAAGCTTCACCAGATTTGGACTCTCAAGTTTCAGAGCTGATTCTTCAAAATAATAAAGAGTAGAAAGATCAATAATGGTTAACCTTGTGAGCAGGCAATCTCCATTGGTATCTGGCCCACAAAACCAGCAGTTGACAAATGAAGAGAAGTTAAGCTCCTCAAATCTTTGATTCTGGATGGAATCACGGAATTGAGGTTGTTGAAAGTCAAGTTCAAATGCTTGAGATGTTGGAGACTAAACAGAGTACTAGAATTGTCAAGTCCACCAGAGATTGATTCCTCAGTCAGGTCAAGACTAGCAACATGTCCCTCCTCATCCCACCTTACGCCTCTCCACTCACTGCAAGGAACGCTTTCATTCCAACACACAAGTTTGATCGAATCAAAAGGGTTGAATTTGAGGTTTTTCTTCAGTTGAAGTAGCAAAAGTTTCTGGTCTTGAAGACAGTGGACAGAATGCCCAAAAACCAGGGAGACGTTGAAACTAAGGCACGCCTAATAATAACAGAAAAAGAAGGAAAGCCATAAAAGTAATGATATTTTCATTGGACGTTGGAGTATACTGTGCTTAAGACTCATACAACTGAATACTGAAGCAACGAAGCAACTGAAGACTCATAAAAGTCCAAGTCATTGTTCGATTAGGAGATAACACATTCGCACATACTCCTTGCCGTATCCCACATTTTGCGCCAAAAATATGAGAAGGAGAACCCTTCAACGATACTTGATAAGATGCAGAAGAGACACAAAGAATGGGGAATACTTGACTTTGCTTCTTCTTGGTTACTCACTTGGCCCCAAAAGAAAACATTGTGTGCTCTTAATTTGTAGAGACGGTTTGTTAGGCTTAGACTATTTTATCATGTTGGTTTTAACATTATTTATCCATATTGTGAGATACTAGCCCTTTTTGTGAGATTAAATATATCTTAATGTTTTGTGTTTTTAATTGATAGTTATCTACTAAGTGAATCTTAACTGACTTGTTTCTTTAATAAAATATAGTTCCTTCTTTTAGCTTTACTAAAATTATAAGAATTTTCTCTTCATTTTTAAAGAAAATAGGATAAAATTGACTCCTATTTTCATGAAAATGGATTTAAAAGAAGTGATAATGAGCCCACTTTTTATTTGAAGCAGCACTGTGATTCTAATTTTTTGGTTGTGTGTCTCTATGTTGATGATATGATTTATATGGGATCTTCTGAAAAGTTATTGCTGATTTTAAGTCAAATAGGATGCAGAAGTTTTAAATGACACATCTGGGATTATTGCATTATTTTCTTGGTATAGAAGTGAAGCAAGGTGCTTATGGCATTTTTATTTCGCAAAGAAAATATGCTATGGATTTGCTCAAGAGGTTTCGTATGTTGGGTACGTTGCAAAATAGCGTGTTCTCTTATGAATATAAATGAAAAATTGAGAGCTGAAGATGGTATTAAGCCTACGAATGCAAGGTGGTATAAAAGTATGGTAGGTGGCTTGAATTATTTATCTAATACAAGACCTGATATTGCACATTCTGTAAGTGTAATTTCCAGGTTAATGCATAATCCTACGAAACACCACCTGGAGCAGTGAAGAGGATCCTTCGTTATGCTTCAAGCACTATTGAGTTTGGAATTTGGTACTCAAAGGTATCGAATTGCAAATTATTTGGCTTTTTTGATAATGACTGGGTTGTGCTGATGATAGAAGAATTACTTCGAGTATGTCTTACCCTTTAACAGATATTACTTAAATGCCTAGGGAAGTTATTTTATTTTCACTCATTAGATAGTTTGTTGTAACAAAATCTGGCCACATGAGTAGTTACGCCTAGTTGTTTATTTCTTATATATATGTGGCACACTGTACACATTATTCAATTAATGAAATCAGATTCTTTTTCCCTCATATTTCGTGTTATGGTATCAGAGCGCCATTAGCTCTTTTGCTTCGTTTATTCACCTTTCCCTTTTTTTTCTCCATCGGGATCATTGCTTGATTGCCTTTGTCTGTGTCTTCTTCACATCCTTCTTTCATCTTTCTTGATCGATTCATCCTCTGATCGATCTCTTTTCTGATATTTCTTCAATCGAACGTCCATGGCCAGCGATAGTTCATCTGAATCTTCCTCTATTGCTTCAATTCAAGACCCTTCCAGTTGCTATTATTTGCATCCGAATGAAAATCCGGCGCTCATCCTCGTTTCACCACCATTATCTGGTTCCAATTATCATCACTGGTCCCGATCTATGATGATTGCGTTGATGAGCAAGAATAAGCACCATTTCATCGACGGATCACTATCAGTGCCGTTCAAAACAGATCCTCTGTACCCAGCGTGGCAGCGTTGCAACACAATGGTGTTAACCTGGCTTACACGGTCGATTTCTCCTTCAATTGCTAAAAGCGTCATCTGGTTAAATTGAGCTGAGGATGTATGGAATGACTTGAAGGAGCGATTTAGTCAGAGTGATGCTTTCAGAGTTGCCAAATTACAGGATGAACTCTTCCAAATTAAGCAAGGTGACCTTTCTGTTTCAGACTATTTTACTAGAATTAAGATAATATGGGATGAGTTGCTTAATTTTCGACCTATTGCTGAGTGTTCCTGTTCTTCACGAGAGTATTTTCGGCAAGACTATGTCATTCGTTTCTTAAAAGGTCTTAACGAACGATTCTCTACTGTAAGGTCCCAAATCATGCTTATGGACCCTCTTCCCTCTATTAACAAGGCCTTTTCCCTAGTTCTTCAATAGGAACGTGAACTTACTGGTTCAATTGAACCAAATATCTGTTTTACTCATACTAATGTTTCATACAAGCACAATACTGGCAACAATAGCACCAAGATGTGCACCTACTGTGGTAAACCAAGGCACACTGTTGAAACATGCTACAAGAAGCATGGCTATCCTCCTGGATACAAGAATCGCTCCACGGCTTCGGTTAACAACATGGTCACCTCTGCTTCTGGTTCTTCAGATGGTATTTTGTCCTCTAAACCCTCTCCTGCTAATCAATTTATCAGTCATGATCAATATAATCAACTGATTGCTTTACTGCAACCTAAGTCTGCTGCCAATCAGGATTTAACTGCTTCTCCTTCTGTGCCAAAAATCAAGTCTGTTGCTTGTGTTAATCAGCTTTCTTCCCTCACTTTAATGCCAAATGCCAGCACTGCAGGTATATATGCTGCTTTAGCTTTTACTTCCCCTGCCTCCTGGATTTTGGATAGTGGTGCCACTGCCCACGTTTGCTATTCCCTTGACTTGTTCATTTCTTATTCTACCATTGATCCTATTAGAGTTTCTTTGCCCGCTAATACTGTTATAGTTACTAGCATATCTGGTACTATTCAATTGAATGATCATATTCAACTCTCTAATGTCCTTTATATCCCAGAATTCCATTTCAATATCATTTTATTATCTCAAATAACTTCTGACATTCCTTGTCAACTTGTTTTCTCTTCTTCCAAATGTATTATACAGGACATGAGGACATGGAAAACGATTGGTACTGCTGATCTTCACCAAGGATTGTACAAGCTGTGTAGTCCTTCTTTTAAGTCTGTTGCTTCTGTTGATTCTGTTTCTGCTGAACTTTGTAATCCTCATTGTTATGTTTCTGCTACACCATGTACATCACAATCTCACTTCGATTTATGGCATTTTAGACTTGGCCACTTATCTTCACAAGTTTTGAATGTTTTGAAATAACAAGTCCCTTTCATTTATTGTACTTCCTTTGAGCCTTGTGATGTATGCCACTTTGCTAAACAAAGAAAACTTCCATTTCCTATCAGTACTACCAAAACCTCTTCTCTTTTGCAGTTATTACATGATGATATATGGGGCCCATATAACCTTTCTTCCATTCATGGCCATCGATATTTTTTTAACAATGGTGGATAATTTTACGCGTTTTACTTGGTTATGTCTTTTGAAATCTAAATCTGATGCAAGATCTGCTTTTCAAAATCTCATACTTTTTCTTGCAAAACAGTTTAATCTTCATGTTAAAAGTGTTAGGACTGATAATGGCGTTGAATTTCAAATGCTTTCTTTCTATTCTTCTAAAGGTATTTTACACCAAACCTCTTGTGTTGAAACTCAGCAACAAAATAGTGTTGTGGAGAGGAAACACCAACATATTCTGCATATTGCTCGTGCCTTGATGTTTCAATCTCAGTTACCTTTAGCTTATTGGAACTATGCTGTTTCTCATGCCATTTTTCTTATCAACCGTTTGCCTACTCCTGTTTTGGCAAACAAAACGCCATTTTAGTCCTTACATAGTACTGTTCCTGATTATACTGATCTTAAAGTTTTTGGCTCACTATGCTTTGCTTGCACTTCATCTGCTCATCGAACAAAATTTGATGCTAGAGCCCGAAAATGTGTCTTTCTTGGTTATAAAAATGGTACTAAGGGTTATATCTTGCTTGATATTCATAATCATTAGATTTTGATTTCTAGGCATGTTATTTTCTATGAATCCATTTTTCCTACAGGATTATCACTGTTCTCTCCTTACTTCAATACCAACGGATTCCATGTCTCATTCTTGTAGATATCCTCTTTCTTCCGTCCTTTCTTATGGTAATATTTCTTCCTCTCACAAGCAATTTATTTGTTCCATTTCCATTCCATCTGAGCCTCAAAATTACCGAGAAGCTATTAAATACCCAGAATGGCAGCAGGCCATGCAGGCTGAAATAGCAGCTTTAGAGCAGAACCACACATGGATTTTGACTGAATTACCTAAGGGTAAATCTCCTATTAGTTGCAAATGGGTTTTACGGACAAAATTTCATGCAAATGGGACTTTGGAGAGATATAAGGCCAGATTAGTGGCGAAGGGCTATACACAAACTGAGGGGGTTGATTATTTTGATACATTCTCCCCTGTTGCTAAAATGACTACTGTACGATTGTTACTTGTTGTGGCTGCATCTTCTAATTGGTATCTTGAACAATTAGATGTCAACAATGCTTTCCTACATGGTGATTTACATGAAGAAGTTTACATGTCTCTTCCTCCTGGTTTTTCCACCTCCAATTCAGGACTGGTTTGTAAATTGCAGAAGTCTCTTTATGGTTTGAAGCAGGCTTCACGGCAGTGGTTTGCTAAATTGTCTTCTGCTTTGGTGTCTTGTGGCTATACTCAGTCAAAATCTGACTATTCTTTGTTCACTAGACAGCATGCCACCTCTTTTACTGCTCTTTTAGTTTATGTTGATGACATTATACTTGCAGGCAATGACTTTGCAGAAATCACGCGTATTAAGTCTTTTCTTGATTGTTCTTTCAAAATTAAAGATCTTGGCAAATTGAAATTCTTTCTCGGCCTTGAGGTAGCTCGTTCTAGTGTTGGTATTTCTCTCAATCAGCGGAAATTTGCTTTAGATATTCTTCATGATGCTGGTTATTTGGGCTGTAAGCCTCTTTCCACACCCATGGCTCGTCACTTTATCTCAAGACATTGGTACTCCTCTTTCCGATATTGCTTCCTATCGGCGATTGGTAGGACGCCTCCTTTATCTCACCACTACCCAACCTGACATCTCTTATGTGATCCAGCAGTTATGTCAGTTCACTCATGCACCATCTTCGGTTCATCACCAAGCTGCCTTACGAGTGCTCCGATATCTTAAGAGCTCCCCCGGGAAGGGTATTTTCTTCTCTACTTCTTCTGCCCTTCAGTTAAAAGCTTTCGCGATTCTGATTGGGCTGGTTGCCCAGACACACAACGATATTTATCTGGTTATTGCATTTTTCTTGGTGATTCTTTGGTTTCATGGCGTACCAAGAAGTAAACTACTGTCTCCCTTTCCTCTTCTGAAGCTGAATATAGGGCCATGAGGTGTGTGGCTTGTGAAATTCAGTGGCTTCTTTATCTCCTAGCTGACTTGCAGATTCCTCATTCTTCTCCTACCATCTTGTATTGTGATAATCAATCTGCTATGCATATAGCCTCCAATCCTACTTTCCATGAACGAACTAAACATCTGGAAATTGACTGTTACTATGTTCGGGAGAAGGTTCAAGCTGGTGTCATACGTCTCTTACCAGTCCGGAGTGCCAATCAACTTGCTGACATCTTTACCAAGCCTCTTGATCCACAACCTTTTCATGGCTTCTTGTCCAAGCTTGGCATGGTCAATATCTATGCCATAGCTCGTGGGGGGTAACAGATATTACTTAAATGCCTAGGGAAGTTATTTTATTTTCACTCATCAGATAGTTTGTTGTAACAAAATCTGGCCACGTGAGTAGTTACGCCTAGTTGTTTATTTCTTATATATATATGTGGCACACTGTACACATTATTCAATTAATGAAATCAGATTCTTTTTCCCTCATATTTCGTGTTACCCTTGGTTCAGGTGCTACCTTATGGAACTCAAAGAAGCAAGACACTGTAGCTTTATCCTCATCTGAGGCAGAGTACGCAGCAATAACTTCAACAGCATGTCAAGCTATGTGGCTTAGAACATTATTAGCATATTTCCTTCAACCACTGCAAGATGCAATAGAGATTTATTGTGACAACAAATCAGCCATCTCTATGACAAAGAATGCAGTTTTTAATGGCAGGATGAACCGCTTTAACATCCAATGCCACCTCATTCGTGATCTTGTGGCAGATGGAACTATCACATTGAAATATCGTGAAACAAATGAGCAAGTTGCAGATATAATGACCTATTGACAAAGTTGAAGATTTCAGAATGCAGATGGGAGTTTGCAGCTTTGAAGTAAGGGGGAGTGATGAATAATATATATATTATATATAATATTTATATGCTTCATGCGCTCTACAGTTTTATAGATTTTTTATTTTATTAGTTATCACTTAAGTATTATTTTATTAGTAGTTTGATTTAGATATATTTTACTAATAGATATATTTTCCTTTTGGATATATTCTTATCAAATCCATATCCACATATCTCCATCCCAAGGTTGCTGAACCCAGACCGGACCGGCCGGTCCGGCCCAGAAACCGGCGAACCGGCCGGTAAACCGGTCCGGTCCGGGTTCACATTTTTTAAAAAAAAAAATTATTTTTCGTTTAGAATTTCATACTATAAATCTAAAATTTTCAATTTCTCACCAGTTTAGTCCCGGTTTGACCCACTGACCCTTAACCCAGTACCCCAACCGATTCAATGCCCGGTCCGAGTTTTAATACCTTGCTCCATCCATTTGTTACATATATATATATATATATATATATATGTATGTATGTATGTATGTAAAAGCTCATATGTACGGTTGTTTATTTAAGAATAAATAATAGAAGTTCTTATTTTCTCTATATCCAGTATTCACAACCTCAAGGTCGCAGCCTTTTCAAAATGCATTCATATAGCGACGCTGATATGCACGATTTCAATTGATAAGCCCTCTGTGAACTGAAGCCAAGTATAAATTGAATGGGCCAGAAGAGAGACAGGAAGGGGGAAATGATTGTAAAAATTTTGAAATTATAAAACCTTAAATCAGATTTGTTATTAGGAATTGATAAAATAATAATTAGATTTTATAAATAATTCATAGCTCATTTTATGGAAAATACTTAACTTGGGATTTTACAATTTCAAAGCTCCTTTTCTGTTATTTTCCCTAAAAAAATACTCATAAGAATTAGGAAAAAATGCAAAAATAAAAAAATAAAAATACCCTTAAATTTTATAAATCTCAAATCAGTCATGTTCCATATAAGAATATAGGTATTAACTATAAAAATATAGCAATTGACAATTCGTTTTAGTCAGAAATCATTTTGAAGTTCTAATAGCATTTTCTTATCTTTTTACCTAATAATTATGTCTTTGAATTGTGCGAGTCTTTCTTCTTCTTCTTTTTCAATTGAATATTTATCCCAGTTGTCAAATTTTTTTTCAGGAATGCCATTTTCTTTGAATCATTTAAGCTATATTTGGAATAGCGTTTTTTTGAAAAATAAATGCTTATTACGTAAATCGAGATAAAACTCATCTCACATACTTACCTCATATATCGTAAATCATGATTTATAAATACTTATAAGTTAAAAATAAACTATCACAAACGAACACTCAGTAAATATGTATCATTTTGCAACTTTATCTCTTCCAAAAATTCCAGCCCCACCTTGATATGACTTCACTTGACAAAAATATCATAAGGGGTATATTTTTATCCTAACATTTAAATTATAGGAAGAATAATAGAAAAATATCACGTAAACTTTAAAATCTTATATTAGTCTTTCGATAAAGATGTATGTTGTCAATTTTATTTTATTTTTTTTGTCAGCAGGATAAAGTTCAAATGGTATTTTTCTATCATTCTCCTTAAATTATATGTGAGTATTGATTAAAAACAATGAAAAAAATTGTGATGGAAACAACGACAATGAAAAATAATGTATTTTGGTATCTATTTTTTTTTTTACAATTTCAATTTTGAATATTTTTTTTATGAATATCAATTTTGAATATTTAATTATACGAAGTGTCTTTACAATCCACTAACTTTGACACGAGTAGTTTCATTAATAGAATATATTGAGGATGCAGTATTTAAAATTGTAATATCGACATTTTTTGTTAATGAAACTAGATATTTTTTGTTAATGAAACTAGTTAGAACTTGGAAGACTGAAATTAAATAGTACTCCCTCCGGTTCTAAATATAAGACATAGTTTGTAGTGTAATTTGCACTACAAACTATGTCCTATATTTAGGACCGGAGGTAATACTTCATAAAATTAAAAAAAATTAAAATCTTATTTAAATTTAGAGGAGCAAAGATACATTTTGTTCATTATTTTGTATCAATACTTGTATCATTTAAACGTTATGATAAGGATATACTCGTACCAAAAAAAAAAAAGGATATACTCGTACCACTTATGATATTTGGTTAAGTAATGTCATATATTAAGGTGGTGCTCGGATTTTTGAAAGAGACAAAAAGCTTTTTGTCATACACCAATGCATTTGTGGTTTTCAAAACCGGTAGGTTAATTATTCAAGGAACTTCAAATGTGCTAAAGAGCTTGAGATTTGAGTCCTCTCCAATGCATAATACTAGAATATTTCATTGAATTGTGAATCCCAAGCCTTGCAATTGAAAGCAAAATCCATAACATAAAAATCCCAACGGAACAAATCTCATACTAATCTCTTCATGTAAATAATTAAATAGCATTCTAAAAATGCAGCAATGGTTTTTAACTTAAAATTTATTGGGGATTAGGAGGACGGCTATTAGCAGCACAGACCCTTGAGCCCCACTCAAGCAATTCTTTGCTGGTATCATCCTTGTGCACTATCACCTCAATAAAGCATAAGCTATCCTTTTTTGGACCTGTTGCTGTCTCAATTGCTTCTATCAGCTCCTCTTCACAAAATACCTACAAATTAAATATGTTTTAATTAATCATTAGTAGACATATGAATATAATTATTAGCCGTTTCCCATGTTACCAATAATGGTGAATTTTAGGAACAATATTATCGAATGTGCTATGTTGAGAGATCATATTCACCTTGGTACTCCAGCATTTGCCTTCACCATTGTGAATGGCATCAACAAAGGCAGTGTAGTTCCAGTTCTTAATCACATTGTACGGCCCGTCGTGGATTTCGACTTCAATTGTGTATCCGCCATTGTTTATGAGGAAGATTATGGTCTTCTGCCCTTGCCTCAGCATTGTAGATACCTCTTGTGCAGTCATCTGCAAAATCATTTTGACAAACACAAAAACAAGCACCTGAATCAGTTACAAGCAGTGAAGTGTGAAACTTTAAAGTATTCATAACCTTCACTTAAAAGCTCAAGTCTTAAAGTTGAAATGTTTTTTCCTTTTAAATGATGGAATTGGATTAAGATCAACCTGGAAGCTTCCATCACCAATGCAAGCAATGACTCGTTTTTCGGGAACAGCTTGTGCATAGCCAAGAGTGGCACCAACTGACCATCCTATTGATCCATACTGCATTTGGAACTCATACCTGTTTGTTCATTTCAAAAGATTCTCATCATCATTGTATATCAACGTTCAAAAACTTTCAAAAAGTTCAAAAGATGTCCCATTCAATCGAAGCTTACCCGCAGCCCTTTGGCAGTTTCAGCTTTTGGCAGTTAAACCAAGAGTCTCCCGTGTCAGAAATAACAGCAGTTTCTCTAGACAACATCTTTTGAATATGCTCAAACAAAATATTCACCCTCAAAGGTTCTTTAGGTTCTCCCCTCAAAGGTTTTCCCTCGGGAACAAATATCCTGTCATAGTTTTCAAAGGAAGTGTGATTGTGCTTGATCCTCTTGGCAAGTTCCCTAAGGAAATCCTTCATCAACACACACCCGAAAGCAGGCCCATTTCCGACGATAACCCGATCCGGCTGAAGAATGATGGCCTTCTCCTTCTTGAGAAGAAGTGAGTACCCAACAGAACTATAATCATTGAAAATGGGTCCAGCAAACAAGTATGCATCAGCAGATTCAACAATCTCAGCACAGAAAGCTGTGCTCACAGCACCCCAATAAGTACCAATGAAATGCGGGTGATGCTCAGGAACTAATCCTTTTGCTGATGGCATTACAGCAAATGCATAGCCACAAGCATCAGCTAGTTCAACAAAGGCTTGGCTTGCATTAGCCACCCTCAGTTTTGGCCCTCCCACTAGCACTGGTTTCACTGCCTTGTTCAGAAATTCTGCAGCTGCTTCCACTGCTGCCTCCAATCCCATCTTATTACTCAATCTGTCACAAACCCAGAGGAAAAATTTGCATGATGCATATAATCTAATACAATTTTTCCATTTTGATGATCAAGCTAGGCTATTTCTTCGTTGTATGCGTGTGTGACTAACAAATACCTGGGAGACAGAGAAAATGGAACAGGCTCGCGACTGAAAGTGGGGTGAGGAATTGCGCTCAGGTTACAGCTTATGCTTATATATACAGGTTTGCTTTCTTTCAAACAGGTAGAGATCGCCGTATCAATCTGCTCGTGAGCGTCTTCTAAGTTATTGACCACGGCCTGCATCATCAAGTATTGAAAACTGTTTAGCAGAACTGACAAAGATCGCAAAACAGACAGAGAAATTCACCAGAACAGAGCAAAGGGGAAGGAATCATCATATGCATCAAGCTTTTTCGAGAATAGAAAGCATGGGTAGAATCAGAGCAATATCGTGTATAAATAATACTTGAGGGCTTGGTTTATATAAAAAAGGTGATTGATTTATAATTTTATACCTGGTAGCAAGTAAGATTCTGGAAGCACCTGAGCTCCTGGCTGAAATCGGGTAACCCAATAGTGTGGTGGAGGATCCGGTTGGTCCCATAATCATTGGAATTGGGACCACCAACGATGCAAATAAGCGGCAAGTTCTCACTGTAAGCACCGGCGATGGAGTTGAGAACACTAAGGCCACCAACGGTGAAGGTAACGACGCAAGCACCAACACCACGAGAGCGAGCATAGCCGTCGGCGGCGTAGCCGGCGTTGACCTCATTGCAGCAGCCAATGACGTTAAGTTCTTGCTCGGCGATCAGATGGTCGAGAAGTGTGAGGTTGAAGTCGCCGGGAACGGAGAAGACATCGGTGACACCAACCTGCACAAGGCGGCGAGCCAGGTGGCGGCCCAGTGTGGCCTCACAGGTGGTGATCGGAGGAGCAGAGTCCTGGATAACTGACACGGTGCCGTTTGGTATGCAGCCGACGTCGTTGCAGGCTGGTTTGCATGCGTCGAGAGATCCAATCTTGGTGTCCATGGTTGTAGTATGAAGAAAGGTTTTGGGTTGAAAGAGATTGAGGTAATAGAAATGGTAAATGAAATGAGAATGAGTTGGAAGATTGAAGAAATTGTCTGTGTGTGATTGTGATGGTGAGGAGAGAGGGAGGGAAGAAGAGGGATTTATAAGGCGGCGTGAATGTGAAAAGTGTGAGAGCTCAAGAATACAAATACAGGGTGCGGTGTTGGGTTTTGTTGTTGGGATTGAAATTCAGCTTTTTGGCGGTAGGTTCATGTTTAGGCCTGACTTCTCTGCTTCGCTTCCATTGGGCGAGAAAAGAAACTGAAGAGAAATTTGATGAATTTAAATATGAAAAATAATAATACATGAAATAAAATCTTTTTATTTCTTATTCTGTAATGTTTATTATGATTTTGTTGTGGTATAAAAAATTATTATTTTATGGCTTTTTTTTTTGTTAAACACAAGTGGCCTTTTTATTAAAGGCAATCATATTTAAAACATTGTCTGATACTAAATATAAGCATTTCTCTTAATAGGGATTTAAACCTTAGTTCGCAAAGTTTGTAAAGGACGGACTCTTCTATTAGACCCAATCCTCGTTGCTATTATTTTAATTTTTAAGTAATCGTTATATCATTATTTTATAGGTTACTTTTTTAATTTATTTTTATTTCTGTGATAAATTGGCAGGTATTTTTATTTTTATTGCACGTGAGAAGTATAATAATTTTTTTTTTTTTTATGATGCTGCAGCACATAAACTAATTAGTGGGAAGGAATTTCTTTGTAGACAAGTTAGTTTTAAAGTTTAGATTTTTAGTTGCTTTTCTAGAGATGTGTAATAAATGAACTTATTGAAGGAAATATTTGTTGAGCACGAAACTTGGACTAAAATAAAGACAGACACAGAAAATAGTACAGTACGGTAGAGCTGGGAATCAGAGTCGGCTCTTGACGGGTCAGGGCCTAATAAGGCCAACCCTAAAAGACTGGGGATCAAAAAAATTACAGTTTTTCAAAGCCCGGCCCGAGAGCATCAGGGCCAAGGCCGGCCCGCATGGCTAGGAAATCCTTTTTACAACATTTAACTATTTTTCCTACGTATTTTCCCCAGAGAGATATAATTAATAAATAACAACGATTAAAGTTTTAATTTAATACATAAATGTTGTCAACATTAAGGTTTAAATAACACGTCTCTTGCAACAAACAAACACAGTTACTAATGTATAATCAAAGGTAAAATTATGTCCATAAATAACTCACACAAAGGCCAAAGTATAAGAATGCAAGAAGCTCGATACTCTAACCTCTAAATAACATGAGTATGACGACTATCATTTTCACCTTCTTCACCACTATCATTAATTTCAAGGACATTTGATTGTGTTTCACTTTGAGGAGCAGGTTCAAATAGTCAAATAATCACAACCTTCATAAAAAATCATACTCTATCAGGCAGAATAGTATATAATATAATTTTATTCTAAATAGGCAGAACAATATACTCAAAAATCATACTCAAAAATCACAATATGATTCAATTAGACAAAACAATATACTCAAAAATCATACTCTATACAATATGAGGATAGAGTGACATATAAATTTAATAAGGCAATTCAAAAATGTAACATGATTCCTGTCCAAGCAAAAAAAAATAAAAAATAAATGGGCTTAAAGGGCCAGCCCGAGGCCCTCCAGGGCCGGCCCTTTTAAACCCGAGGCCCTACAGGGCTGGCACTTTTAGGCCTGACTTCTTTTTAAAGCTACAATTTACAAATCTGATTTTTAAAGGGCCAGGGCCTAAAAGGATCGACCCGACGGGCAGAGCATGTTTTCCCCGGTTCTAAGTACAGGTGTGCTAGAAAATGTAATTATTGCATGCACAATTCATTGAGTGGGAAATTGAGTTATTTTGTGCTCAGTGAAATGATACAACTGTACTCTACCATTTTCTTTGTTTGTTTCTTTCTTTTTTTTAAGTTTCGTGCTCAACAAATATTTCCTTCTGTAAAAAATTCATTTATTTGACACTTCTAGAAAGCAACCAAAAATCCAAGCCAAAAAATAAGTGGGAAATTAAGTTATTTTGTACTTAGTGAAATTATATTCAGTGTTTTATTTGTATTAAAAAAATCATTTTACTTAGGTTTTAAAAAGCTAGTTTGATTCTACTCATTGTTTTGCCATAATGATACTTAGGTATTAAAAAATTAATGTAGTGACAATTAGGTCTCATAAAATTTTATTGCAAAATGAATGGTAAATATTAATTCAGACACACCGTGAAATTGTCAATTACAAAAGCTCAAAGGATTACTCTTTTCCAGAGTTTGGCATATTGTATTAAGCCATTTCTATTTAAGGAAAAATAATGTTTTTACTGATTATCTGGTTAGGATGTCACATAGTCTAATAAGAAACTTTTGTATCTTTGATTAATAACCACCTTCTATTCAGAAGGCGATTGTTGATGAAGGATCTAGATTGTTTTGCCAGCTGTCGGGCTCTCTTTGAATCGATAGACTCTCTATTATTCAAAAAAAAAAAGCTCAAAGGAAGGAAAAGATACAAAGGGTGCCAAGCGCTAATGTATATCGAAGGGTTAATAATTCACCAATTCAATTGAAGGTGAGCTACATTAGCAGACTCCCTTTTCTACTATCAATGTCTAAGAACTTCTCTTTTATGGATCAGGCATTGAGCAATCCATCCTTCCTCGACTAGGAATAGGTTACAGATTTCGTGCATTGACAAATCCTTTATAAATGTGGCTACCATTCAATCAGATCATATCAATGTGGTGATGCGGGATATTCAGGAGCTGCTCAAAGACTTCCTTTCTTTTAAAATCCGTATTACGAATTTTATTTTTTGCAAGACTTAATCTCTTAGATTTTAACTTTATTTCTTTGTGAGATTTGATAATATTAAATATGTCATTTTGTCATTTTTTTTAAAAAAAAAAAGGTAACAAACTTAAATGAATAATTTGTAACTGACATTCCCAAATTTATAATTATTTCAATGAATATTTGCACTTTATTTTTTAATATTTCTTTAAATTTAACTATTGTTAAATCAATTTTCAGATTTAGGTGCCATTTCTTCACCTATTTTAAATTTTACCGTACATGAATATTGCCCGGTAGCTCCAAGTCTAGTTATATGCATGAGTCGATTTCAAATATTTAAAGAAAATTGCATCATCTAAAAACTTAAATGTTAAAAATTAAGGACGGAATTCAATACCTTGTGTTTAAGTTTTATGAATGGCAAAATCATGTTTTTAAAAAAAAAAAAAAAAATCTCTTATTCCTTGATTGTCTGTGTACACAGTCTCGAATCTGCAAAATCTCTTATTCCATTTGGTCTAAATACAATTAGATTAATAAAATATATAGATAAATGTAGAAGTATTTGAATTTGAGTTTTAAGGTGTTTTTTTGATATTATGATATAATATTTTTTGAATTGATATTATGATATCACTCGAGTCATATTTATAAGTCAAATTAACTAACTCTCATATATTAAGGAGAGTTAGTTAATTCATTAATTGTGAGTTAAATGTTCAATTTTGCCTTCTTTTATGATTGGTTCTATGAGTTAACATAAATAAATTCTTTTTATTTATTACAATTAATAAAAGCAAAATTATAAAAATCGTATTTATTATCTTGAAACTTGGCTTATAATATATGGACTAAAATTTTTAATCAAAATAAACTTATAAATATAAATAAAGTGCTATAAAATATTATGATATAATATTGATTCAACTATTTATCATTCATTTGAACTTTTCCTCCATTACGGGGCAGATTTTACCCGGAAATTACGTGGAGATGATTATGGAAGTCCATATTAAAACACTCTCTTCGCTCTTACACTAGAGAGAAATTTTCTAAACAAATAATATTAAAATATAAAAATTTAATTTATTGAAATTTAAAATTATGAGATTTAAATTTATGATGATATATGAATGACAATGTTTTACACATGGTTATAATTTTCACTGAAGGTTAATTATCATTATACTCCCTTTGGTCCTAATTGTAGGACATATTTATCTAATTTTGGAGAAATTAAGGATAGTGGTTAAATTAGTTATTCATATTTATTTTCCTAAAATATCCTTATTTAAAATTTAAAATGACATCCAATTACGTTGATTCTCTGTTTTTTCTTGTATCTATCCTGCTTCACACACGACTTCTCCAAGCACTCACACAATTTGGCATCATCAATCTCTCTCAACAATTTCCGATCTACTCTTATTAAATTATTGTTGTGTTTAATTATTATTGAGAAGGTATCAATATGGGGTATTTTGGGAAGAAATTGACAAAAATTAGAATTTTGTCCCATAATTAGAACTAAGATTAACTTTCAAATGTTATCCTATAATTAGAACAGGAGAAAGTACCTTTTAAAAACACACATCATAACTTTTATCAATGAAGTGAGGTTTTATTTTTTTTTCAAATTTTAAATAATGTTAATATGATAGGCTACGAAATGCCTTAAAAGTTATCTTTTTTTAACTTTATTAGTTTAGAAACATTTTATAAATTTGAAATCTCATAAAATACAAATGATAGACTGTCAAAACCATTTTATTTCTCACATCAACCATTGGATGAACTTAATACTCTTTAAAAATAATCGTTTGAATGATAAAAAGTTTCTTATTTGGTAAAGCTGACGGAATCCAATTTAGTGTGTATTTGTATTAGTTTTTGGAGAATAACTTCTGGAGAAAAAATGGAGAATAAATTATGAGGAGAATAGATTATGGGAAATCATGGTTTTAATAAAATGAGAGTGTTTGGATGGTGTAATCAGAATCGCTTTTTTCATGGTCAAATTACTAAAAAAGATATTAACTTTTGTGATAATTACATATAAAGAATAAAATTATATTTTATGTATTATTTAAGGGTTAATGTCCAAATTTAACAGCCAAGTTTTTTCAGAGGAACGTCTGGTACAAATAAATTTTGGAAAATGGAAAATAATAATAAACAATTAACAAGAATGTAAATTTAACAAAACTATTAAATTATATTTTATGCCCAAAGGTTTTGGACACCAAAACCATAGTTTGGGGTCAAAATGGATTATTTAGAAAAGTTGAGTGTTTGGTCCAAAATAGTTTTTTTTTAAAGTGAATCCAAACACCCTCTCATAATGAAAAGATAACAATATTAAAATACCCATTTTATACACATTTTCGAAATATTTTACAAATTTGCAATTTCATAAATACAGAATGATAGAGGATCTTTCAATACTTACAAAATCTTTGGAATGAGAAAAAATGTGCTAGAAAATTCCCATATTCGGTCAAGCCTGAATAAAAATTCAAAAGAATAGTTGACATTTAAATAATATTTTATAGCTTCCAAAGGTTGAACCCGATACTCTTTCACCAAAATGTTTGGACTTGTGAGTGAGAACAATGTGCCAAGAAGCTTGAATATTCCAAATGAAAAGAAGAAGTGTGACATCTTAAGGATCCGTTAGATTAATTAATAACACTTGACTGCTTGACTACTATAAAAATAAAAACTTTTACGAAAGACTAAGGTAATAATTAAATTATGGTGAAAAAAGGAGAAAAGGTAAAAACATTTGGATTCATTTCTTTAAAAAAATATGAATGTTAGCGATGGATGTAAGAAGCAACAAATCAACGGTAAAAGTAAAGCATAACTTTAATCTTAAATAAAAATATCTTGATAATAAATACAAAACATATTTTTTATATTTATCAAGGAGGAGCAGGAATGAGGAAGATTATTAGAGTGTTTTAAAAAATACATGTCATATCATCTTAACCAACTTCTTTAATCTAATTAATATCTAATTAAATTATATGAATATATCTTAAATTAAAGAAATGAAGGAGTACTTTATAATTTATATGGGTCTTTTTATTATGGTCATTTTCTCTTTCCGCTTGTTGAATTGTATGTGAGGGGAAAGGAGGTCTTTCTATTTCTCTTATGGTCGACTTCCCTCCACTTCTTTATTTACACCATTGAATTAGTTTTGATAGTTGAGATTTAATATTTTATAAAAATATTATTATAATATTAAATAGTAAAAAATGTAAATAATAAATTTAAATCATTATCTAATACAAATATTTCACAACTTTAAACTTTTATTAAAGTATTTTATTTATTTTTTATATAATATTAACTTTTAACCATCACACTTGATCTAACGATATAAGTGAAAAAGTGGAGAGAGGTGGACGCGAAGGAAAATAGGAAAACTCTTATCCGGTGTGTGAGGGTCAACGTGTCACCAACCTGTTCCGAGAACCGAGGTGCAAGGACCCGAAAGCATGTGGCGAGGTGGAAAAATAATTGGTCAATAAATTTGGGCAAAATAATGGTATTAGTCAAACAAAAGGAATTAGGGAAAATTCTAAAAAACTACACTCAAAATATACAAAGGACAAATCAGTACAACAAAATTCAGAAATGACAAATCAGGCGGGTGTTAGAAAAAGGAGGAATCTGTCCTTTTGAAATTTCGGCCAAATTACTAAAATGCCCTTCAGCCCTCAGTCGCAATAACAACATCGGAGTTGTTAATGGCGAATCATGAGATGTTAATGGCGAGGTAAGTGTTGTTATTGGCCCTGAAACTTGTGAAGTGTTAATACCGAATCCGAAGGTGTTAATTCCGATGATCATGTTGTTATTCTGAAGTGTGCATGAAGGGCATTTTCGTAATTTGGCCGAAATTTCAAAAGGACAGATTCCTCCTTTTTCTGACACCCGCCTGATTTGTCATTTCTGAATTTCGTTGTACTGATTTGTCCTTTGTATATTTTGAGTGTAGTTTTTTATAATTTTCCCAAGAATTATGCTCATTAACTACAAGTGCCTAAATTTCTATGGTCGCTTTGTCCCCCTAGTTACTTGGGCATTCGCCTTTTGTGTATTGAAACCGCTGGCGTAGAATGGTTGACATCAGCCACAGTGACTTCGATATTTTAAACAAGTAATTGGGGCATAGAATGGTTGACAAAAGAAAAAAAAAAATTGGGGGTATAGAATGAGACTAGCTTGTGAGATATCGGCAGTTTACCCTTAACACTAGAGGGAGATTAGTTATCACCACCTACAAAGGAAGACTTTGGTTAACACTCCCTTCCTCCTTATATATAAAGTCTCATTAACCGGAATAAGTTGTTTAAAAACACAATTTAAATTGATTAAGAATAATAAATATGTAGAAAATATAATTTCCCCCCCCCCTAATTATGCCTTCATTTAGGAGTAGGTAAAGGAGAGAGCATAATAACAAGAAAAATATAATGAGAGAGAATGTATGAGTAAAAAACATTTATTATTCAGAAAATCCATAGAGAACTTTATAAAATCATTTTAAAAAAGAGGACCTTATAAATAAGAATCGAGAGAGTATATATGTATATGTTAAGACCTTAGCTTCTAGTTCAAATAGCACTCTATATCTCCTTTCATTAAGAATGTTCGTGGATTTTCTTATTTTTCTTTGTGAGCACACGAGTATTCTCCAATTGAGATAATATCTGTTTGACATATTGTTTGACATTAAATGCAGGCACACCTCTTTCTAAGGGATTCAAATATTGACTTACCACATTATGGATGACTAGCTAACTTCTTCTGCTGAACACAACCAATTGGTTGGTAATAATTTTAATTAAGGCTGTTTATGAAAATATTTTTGATAATTTTTAAGAAAAATTAAGGCAATTACATTACTTTAACTACTTTTTTTTTTTTTAAAATGACGTGATTCAATCAATAAGACATGGAAATACATGAGAAATTCTTGCATATATACTCAAAGAGAACCACATTATTTATGTTGTAGCCGATAAACAAATTACTATTAATCAGACAATGTGATCCACATCTTTCACCTTCATTACAAGATTTACTTCTCTCATTTTTTTTCTTTATGCTTGGATGGGAGGAAAAGTTGTGAAGAAAGAAAATATGGGAGGGTTAAAATTTCCAAGTATTTGGATGAGTGAATAAAAGTGAGAAAAAGGAAAAAGAGAGTGACATAAGGGCCTAAGGAGTGGAACTCATCACATTTCCCTCAAAATTTTCTCTCCAAATATAGGAAGATTATGGGAAGAAAATTCTTATTCCATTACTGCAATGCATTTAGCATGCGGTCTTCACACTCCATTAAATGACCTTTACTCCCGTCTTCCCATCCTAAATCAACCCTACTAAGATACATTCATAATTATAAGAAAATATATTTTTAAATATTTATCATTTAATTTGTTCTTTTCAATTTATTAATTTATTTTTAAAATATATTTTTAGACATACAAAATTATTTAAAATATTTTGATAATATGATGACATGAGATATGATAAGTCAGAATATAAGGATATTATTGTTGTTGCGATATTTGCCCATTTTCTATTTTCCTTTTTTAATTTGATAAAGGGTTCCCCTTCTCGAGATTTGGAGCTTAATATGTATTTCCCAGGATTTCAACTTATGTATTCTCTTCTTTATAAGGGTTAGACCGTTTATCATAACAACTAATAACTTATTGCTATATTTGCCCATTTTCTTTTCTCCATATCCAATTACATGTCTCAAGTTCTCTCTTCTTTTTATGTTCTCTCCTCCTACGTTTCTCTTCCAACTTTTACTATTCTCCATCCAAATAAAGATTAATTTTACCGTTCTCTTTCTACAACTAGAGCACAATTGATATATTAGTGAACTCGGAGTATGCAATATTTTATATTGGCAAAAAAACATTTATAGATAATATATGGGTGGCGGCTAATAAAACTGTGAGCTAGCCGGGAAGGGTTAAAGGAATTAAAAAACGTATGGAAAATAAAAGGATCCACAGGTTTGTCTTTGAGGGAAGCAAAGAGAGCGCCGTAACTGAATCCAATGAAAGTGAACAAACGCTATGAGCTGCGCGATTCATGTCGGGATGATTCCAGTGAGTATCGCCTCCCATGTTAATTTGGTCTCTTATTAATCTTTAAAAACCGGTCAAACTCAATGAATCAAATTTAAGTACGGACTATCTTGGATTAATATATCGGTATTTGATGCTACTAGTAACTAACTAATCTGATTTGTGAGAATGTAGGTCCACAATGGAGGGAATCTTACTACCTCCAAATAATTATTTCAACTACATACCTAAATTTTGAATACGAGATCATTAATTAAGTTAAAACAACCTACAACCAATTGATCCAAACACTTGGTGGTCAAGTGAACATGTTCTAATATGCCTTAATACTAATCCTCCAATCCTTTTTTACTATATATTTTTATTCTAATTATTGGCAAAAAATCTTAATATAAGGTACTTTCAACTATTTCATTGGAGTAAGGAAAATAGTTAAATTACTAAATTTGTTTGAAAGATAAAAAAAATACAATTTATATATCAATACTTAAAATCATAAATGACATCTTGAGAAATTAAAAAAAAATACATCAAATTTTAAACTGTGGCATTTTAGAAAAATAAAAGTAGTACATCTTAACTTGTAATCAGAATCACTCATTTTTTTCTTAAAAAGTGTCTCGTAGGGATAAGTGGGATTCATATAAACACCAGCTAAGAGCTTGTTTGGGCATGGTAAACGAACTAACACCAAGAGCCTCCCTTAAATTTTTTTAAAAGATTAATGTATAAATTTGTCCGAAAGGTTTTTACTGAGGAGTAATATTATCATGGAAGTTTTTTTAGGTTCATTACAATGTTGTTCCAGAAATTTTAAAATATAGTAATGTTGCTCTATATCATTAAAAAATTAATATTGATAATTAATAAATTGACGTTGACTATTAACTTTTTAACGATAAGGGATAATATTACTTCATTTTCACATTTTTAGGGCAACATTAAACCTAAAAATATTTTATGATAATATTACTTTTCAATAAAAACTTTCAAAATAAATTTATATCTAAATGTGAAACTGTAAGTTTGAACCATATGGAGGCTTTAGGAGTATAATGGTGCGTGACTCATGTCTATAATGGTGCGTGAGTCATGGCGAAACCAAAAAAAGTCTACTTAATTATAAAGTAGAACAATATAGTAAAGGATATCTAGAAAAGAAATTTATTGTTTTTTGATAAAAATTTATATTAAAAATCATAAAAAATGTTTTAAAACTAGACAGGAGCCTCTGTGTTACATGTACACTTTTTTTCCTGTTTCTCTCCTTTTTTTTATTGTCATTGTTTTTCCTGTTTCTCTGTTTTTTTTTTTTTTTTTACTATTGTTTTTCCTGTTTCTCGTCAATAATAACAACAATAACAATAATAATAGGAGCTTTTATGTTAGAAATATGACAAGATCACTGATAATTTATTGATTGAGATGGTAAGAGTCTCATTATTATTATAAAAAAAAGAATATAAATTTAGATTTCAAAAAATCACATTTAAGAAGAGATGTGATAATCTTTTTCCCTTTAAATGGTGTCGGGAAACCTTAATCATTTAAAAAATAAAAACAGAGAAATATCAGAAAGTCTTTGTGCCGGTGGTCCCATATCAGTCTTCGTGAATCATGACCTCAATTCAGGTGATGTCACGAGAGGAAGGCACCAGAACAAACAAAAGCTGACACTGACACTGACACTGACACTGACACGTCCTAAGTTTTGACATTTTTAAATGTCGCACGTGCACTGGTTCTCATAGTACGAGATTCTCTCTTTTCTTCCTTTTTATTTTTGGGAGAATTACATTCAGATCCTAAAGAAGAGGAGAAATGAAGAAATTGTCTCTATAAATTGTAAATGAAAAAATGGTCCCATGGAGTTATCAATACAGGCTCATGGAGTTGTTAATGAAACAATTTTTTCATTTTATAATCTACAGGAACTATTTCTTCATTTTTTCTCTTCTATAGGATCTAAATATAATTCTCCCTTTATTTTTTCGCACAGAACTAGTGGTATATATTTTTTATTAATGACAATTTCTTTAGAAAACATTTCATTTTAATAACCCAAAAAGTGACACAAACATTTCATCTGGAAAAATAAAAACAGAGACACAAACATTTTATAATTCTATTTTATAATTTAAAAACATATGCATTTCATAATTGTCAACACCCGTTTCCATTTCGATAATCGGAGAATAATAAAGATGAGGTTCAATGGGCATACAGAAAAGTACAATTATACTAATAAAAATATTTATTTATAATCTCAACGTCGTTCGTCAACGAAAACAGAAAATACAGTGGAAACTTAATATTTACAAATTTTCCAAAATATTAAGACATAGAGTAAGGTATAATCACGTTCATATCCTCACATTGAGACACGTGCCGCTCACTTTCCGACATCTACGTCTTTTCCCTTAGACCTACTGGTACCCGCTGAGGTATTTATTAAAAATAGGGTGAAATTTCGGAGAACCCTAGTAGAAACATGCTATCGTTCATAAAGAATGCGAAAAGTAAATATGATATATGCCATGTATGTACAAATTAATGAACAATATAAACATATCATCGTCATGTATACATGAGTAGGGGCCCAGCCCCACAATCTATACCGGTTGGACTTCCGCTAACTCTCAGTGTAAGTGCACCTGACACTAACAGCCTCTCTTTAGGCAATTTATCTTGATTAATAAAGTGCATTTACAAACAATGACATTCACATAATCATATAACTATGGCATAATGTATGAAGGATAATGTCCCTACCTCAAAGCTTTATAATCCCTTATTTCGGTGTGTCTCGTAACGCGTGTCGTTCCGGTTTTCGAATCAGTCCTAAAATATTAAATATACTAGAAATAGGTCATGACCTATCCAAGTATAAATAATTTTAGACTCTTCCATAGTGTTTCTTATAGTTATATTAGTCTATGATGAAAATTTTCTAAAATGCCCCTGGGACCCCGGCCCGGTCCTGCCGTACCCGGTCCGATGGCACATTTTCCCAAAATTTTGACTAAAGCTATTCTGACTTAGTTTCTCCTAAGGAATCCATTTTCAGGCTTGAAATCACCAAATTCACTGTCAAATTACGAAAATACCCTTGACAGCCCCTATTTAGGGATTTCAGTGGCATTTTCGTAATTATGCTTTTTCGGTCTCTATTGAAAAAGTGCCCAACTATAACCCCACCTATTTTTGCCCACTGAGTCCAATGGAATCATTTATTTCATGAAAATTCAACTCCTAGTACCAGTTCTGGTCTGACCGAAAATATGAAGAAAAATAGAAAAATGGAGCTTTATGTTTTAGCTTCCAAAACTTGTACTTTTTCACTTCTAATCCTTGGTTAACTCATTTAAACACTTTATAATCATGATTTAAAGGATTTTGGGTAGCATAACCCCTTAGGGTTATGGCTTTTCTAATTTTACAACTCATCTCAAAAAATCACAAAACCAAACAATAATTACCAACAACAACTTCAATACACTAAGAAGTTGAGGTTTTGGAGATTACCTCTTGATCCTTGGTGTCTCTCTCTCTCTAGAAAGTTCTCTCTCTCTCCCCCCTCAACCTTGAAGAATAGCTTGCTAAACCATGATTTCCATGAAGAACAAAAGATTAGGGGATGAACTACATAATATAGGAAGCTTATTCATTTGAAAACAAGCTCTTACCTTAGCTCTTGCTTCCTCTTGCTCTCTAAATCACCAAGAACTCTCTCTCTCTCTCTCTCTCTCTCTCTCTCTCTCTCTCTCTCTCTCTCTCTCTCTCTCTCTCTCTCTCTCTCTCTCTCTCTCTCTCTCTCTCTCTCTCTCTCTCTCTCTCTCTCTCTCTCTCTCTCTCTCTCTCTCTCTCGTTTCCTTGCTTTGTGCGTGAAGTGTATGAAGTGAAGGGAAAAGAACATGTTTTATTAATTTCCTCATCTTTTCTCCTAGCCATTGATATAATCAAGGGTCAGGATTACACCACCTTGGATGCACACTATTCCTCCTCCCATACCTAGAGCTGGGAATCAGGGCTGGCCCAGCCCTACAGGGTCGGCCCTTAACGGGCCAGGGCCTAACAGGGTTGGCCCTAAAGGGCTCGGGTCAGGAAAATTGCAGTTTTTCAAGGCCTGGCCCGAGAGCATCAGGGCCGGGAAATCCTTTTCACAATATTTAACTATTTTTCCTACGTATTTTCCCCAAAGAGATATAATTAGTAAAAAACAATGATTAAAGTTCTAATTCAATACATAAATGTTGTTAACATTAAGGTTTAAATAACACGTCTCTTGCAACAAATAAACACAGTTACTAATGTATAATCAAAGGTAAAAGCATGTCCATAAATAACCCACACAAAGGCCAAAGTATAAGAAGACAAAAAGCTAAATACTCTAACCTCTAAACAACATGAGTATGACGACTATCATTTTCACCTTCTTCACCACTATCATCAATTTCAAGGACATTTGATTGTGTTTCACTTTAAGCAGTAGGTTCAAGAAGTCAAATAATCACAACCTCCATAAAAAATCATACCCTATCAGGCAGAATAGTATATAATATGATTTTAGTCTAAATAGATAGAACAATATACTCAAAAATCATACTCAAAAATCACAATATGATTCAATTAGACAAAACAATATACTAAAAAATCATACTCTATACAATATGAGGACAGAGTTACATATAGATTCAATAAAGTAATTCAAAAATGTAACATGGTTCTTTTCCAAGTAAAAAAAATAAAAAATAAACGGGCCTAAAGGGCCGGCCCGAGGCCCTCCAGGGCTAGCCCTTTTAAGCCCGAGGCCCTACAGGGCCGGCCCTTTTAGGCCCGACTTTCTTTTGAGGCTATAATTTACAAGCCCGGCCTTTGAAGGGCCAGGGCCTAAAAGGGCCGGCCTGACGGACTCGGCCCGTTTTCCCGGCTCTACCCATACCTCCCACCATACCCTCTTCTTTATGCCATACCTTCTCATTATGACCACCATGCACATGTCTTTACTTAGAGTGCACTTCACATTTGTCATTATTGAGAGATTCATGTATTAAACATTTTTTTTCTTTTTCTTTCATGCATGGACGAAAATAATGAGGGAGGGAAGAGAAATTTTTTTTGCTCAATTCCACAATTGACATAATTGATTTTATGTCTAATCCCCCTTAATTTCCCAATTCTTGATTTATTCCACCAAGAATAATCTCATTATGCCTTTTCTTTTATTTTCCTTGATTAATTGAAATTAACTCCAATTAATTGGAAAATAATTAATCTTGGGCTAAATTGGCAAAATTATGATTTTGTTATTCTCTTTGTAATTTAATTCAATTTTTGAATTAATTTTCCCATTTCCTTATGAATATGAATATTTCAAAATTCATAAGATCCAAATTCATGAATATTCACCATTTTATTAAATATTCAAATAATTACAATATATTTTTGGTGAATAAAATTTAGAGTGTTACAATAATTCCATTTAATTACAATGAACTTCTTTAATATTATTAAAATTGGAGTCACCTATTTTGTACATTTTCAAGTTATTTTAAAATTTTAATAGAATTTTTGCATGTATCTAAGCCACAATCGAATATTCGTCTTTCCTAGAAAAAGTGAAATTTTAATTTGCCACCTGAAAGAAATAAGACTTTTTAATAGATCCAATCCAGTGTAATTCTCTTTCCCTTTCAATTCAATCTATACGGACAATCATGTATTTCTAAATATGAAATTTATAAATATTTGAATATGGTCCTTCTTTACCTTATATCTAATATTCTTAATTACTATGCGTATAGCGAGCATGGAATGGATATAACGCAAAACTTTCGTTATTGTTGTTATAAGTGTTAATGGGCAGAAGTAAACTCACTACCTGCAAGTGTAATCGTACACATTATGCTACAGGGACCCCAGTCATCAGGGAATAAAAGTTTGGAAATTAAATATAAACACCATTAAAAATTGCAAAGGAGATAAAAGTGATTTCAATATTTATAACCATAGAGGTTTGAGTTTCTTAGCTATCCTTTTTTACATTTAAAAAAAATAACAAAAATGTCCCTCAATGAGTTTTTTAAAAAAGTAGAGAAGGCGTGATATTTTCACAAGTGATCTTTTTGAATGAAGAGTTGCATTTCCATATAATAAGTCGTTATGTGGTTGGAAATGCATACTTGGTCTGATTTTGCAAACTTGGGATTAGGTTTGACCCAGTTCGGATATGTAAAGGATAACTTTCCATTAAAAAAATAACAAACTCAATATGAGCTTATCAAGTTCAACTTTGAAAATAACAAATTCTGATATGAAAATGACAACCCTGCATTTATAGAATTAAAACTAAGGCAGGCATGGATAAATCCTTAAACTCAAGTTTAGCTTTGAAAATAACAACTTATGATATGGAAATAACAATTCTTCGTTTAAAAATGATCACCTGTAAAAATAAAAATGTAGGCATGGATGAATTCTTAGATTTGATATGGGTTTACCAAGTTTAGATTTGAAAATAACAACTTATGATATGAAAATGACACCTCTCTGTTAACTCAAAGAAATTAAGAGTATTCTAACACATTTTCTTCTCTTTTCACTTATTTTTGGGTTCAAATTGTGCATATAAAGAGATTACAGAAGAAAATGTGATAGGACAAAGTTAAATCAAAATTTTGTTGAATCATGAGTTAAATGCATACAGATTTGATTATTTGTAAAAGTTAAAAGAGCTCATGAATCCCTCCTCCTTGTAGGTGGAAGATAACAAGTTGTAAAAACTCACAAAGATCATGGGAAGATGTGAAAAGAAGGGAAGAATGCAAGAGGTAGAGGAAAATAGACATTATGGAGGAGAAGCTTGCACTTGCTGTGGAATCCGTTGTAGCCAAAATCATAGCGAAACCACATGAAAAAGCATTGTTTCTATCTGATTCTCTATGACCGTTCGCTATGGCATCCCGCGGCGAACGCACGAAACTGATGTTGTGAGTTTTGAAAACTAAAGCAGAAAAACCAGTATAAAGGCATGGGCTAGGTTGAAAATCAGAAAGGCTGGACTCCTTGAACATCTTGGCTACTAGGGTTTGGCATTTTAAAGAGCTTGGAGCTTAGGATTGGGTTGAGAGAGGATTGGAGCCTCAATTCTTGGATTTTTCTTATTCTTCTCTCCTTTTTCTCTATTTTGCTGATATGAATTATGATTGTGTGCTGAGATTTTGGCATGTACAGGCCATGAGTGGCTAGAACTATCAATTAGGATTACTTTTACCCATTGTATGGATTGAAATTACTATATTATCTTGCTTTTGTTGGTTAATGAGTATTATAAGTTGATTTTTCTATGAGCTTAATGCTATCTTGTGCTTGATCACAACACGATTACAGTTGTTCAATTGGAAGATGCTTGATAGAGCTATTTTGATTATATAACTTAAGAAAAATCATGCTACACTTGAAGTTTATGGATTAAATGGATGGTTTGTTGTTAGAATAGAGATATATCTAACAACCTAGCATAGTCAAGTGAAGGCTTGCTTTGGAAAGATGATTTTCATTAATTGTAAACAAGAGATTGAATATTTTTAATGAAGATTAAAAATCAATCTTAACTTGAGAGAGCTTGGTTGGTGATTTTAGGATCTTCGACTAGCATATAGACTCATTTAATTTGCATAAGTGAATATTTGCATAGTTTGATGAAATACAATGGGGAAGAAGTAATTCTAAGTTTATATCTCTTGAAGTTAAACCCAATTTCTCAATTTCCATTGTTTTTCTTTATTATTTTCATTAAAAGTATTTATTTAACTTGATCAAATCTGTAATATATATATATATATATATTATAAAAAAAAAAGTAGGGGAGGGGGCAAACTGTCGGTAAAGAAAGAAAAAGAAAAAAAAGTGGGCCCTACGTGAGGAAAAAGTGACGGGAGGGTATTATTAATACCTTTCCCTTCACTTTCTCATTCAGGTTTCATAAGAAGCGATCAGCAGAGAGCGAACGCAGTTCAACAGTAAGGTTCTAAATTTATCAGATAATTTTGGTACTTAAAATTACTTTTTCTTATAAACTTCCTTCATAAAAGTTGTTCTACGTATTTTTATCTTTCTATTGATGGTAATATTATACTGATTAGCGAGAATTTTGGGATTAGGATTTTGGGAGAATTTTGATTTTTTTACAAAAGATGGTTATAGATATGTAGAGAATAAATAATAGTTGATTTTAATTGGTTTAGATTTACCATTTGGTTGTTTTATGATTTTATAATTAATTTCTTCTTAAATAATTAATAAATTATGCTTTAGGAACATTTTTGACAGATTAAATTTGGATTAAACAATTTATTTGAGTTATTTGAAGTATTATTGAAATTTTAATCAGTTTAGTTTTGCAGATTTTGAGTTATGTAAAATTATAAATTATGATTGATATTATAGTTAGAGAATTATGGTTATTAAATATTTTATTATTGTGAAATAGAGTTAAGAAATTTTAGAAATTTTGATTTAAAAGGAATTTGAGGAATAGATAAATTGTTGTTATTTTTAAGAAAATTGAGCCAATTTTTGGGATTATTATTTGCTATTTTATAATAGTTAACAATTATTATAAATTATATTAACATGTAAATATATATATTTATTAGAGTGAATTTGAATTTGGCTTGTTGGAGTTAAATTCTCAAGTTTAGTTGTGTAAAGAACTTGAGGTAACCACTTTCCAATTTAGCATGTATGCTTGATGAAATGATTATATGCGTATGTTGGTATTTTTAATTGCTATAAATATGTTATACTAATTTATATATGAAAAAGGTACAATGACAGTATTAATCATGTTTTTAGTAAATTTTTAGTTAAGTGGGCTGAACGATTTATTTGAATGATTGATGATGCATAGCATTAAATATGAAATATATGAATAAATTATTGATATTGAAGATTGTGATGTTGAGATGTTGGATGTGGTGAGTTGTGATTGAGGAGAGGTTTGATTCTTTTATACCACATGGTATAGCCGCCACCGTGTGCACAGTGGATGGCTTTGGCATTCTCAGGGCCCTTGATATCACCCTTTCCTTTAGCCAGGTTAAGGGTCAACTCAAGGGCAGGTGACACCTTTCCATTTTTGACGGAAAGGGAATCCATGATCCGATATGAGTTCTGTAGCCTTTGGCAGGGTTACACCACATTATTGGAGAGCTTGGTGCAGTCTTGTCAAAGAGACTAATCCTATTATATGTTATAGCTCATGGGTTCTGTCAGCGGTAAAGGAGGTTATAAGGATGGTTGAGGGAGTTTTATGCATATTGAATTATTTTGAAATAATAATGTTTTGGGAAGATTAAACTTTATGTTTTATGAATATATATATATATTGCCCGCTTAATTATCTTATAATCATTCCTTGCATACTTGTTAAAATGGAATTGTGGTTACTGAGTCCATGTGACTCACCCTATCGATATTTAAAATTTTTCATGTGAGAATTCAGGTGGTGCTACCAAGGGGAAGGCAAACGAGACTTGATTTGATACATCGTATGTTTCGTTTGGTTACATGAGTATAATGTATATTGCCAAACTTAAGGGCCTTTTTGGTTTTACGTTGCATATGTTGAATACTACGCTGCATACTGGGGTTTGTACTGTGGTCGGAGCCCCATAATATGTTGTATTATGTAATATTTAATGTTTTACTTGGTTTGGAAATTAATTATATGGTAATTAAGAGAGGTCGTTACAAAATCTAAATGATTTTATTCAACCTAATTAAGAACATGGTTAAATTAGTTAACTCACTTTTGTCATAGTTCTTATGGTTCGACACTCGTTTCTCACTAATTTATTACTTGCGACCCGTACGCTTGCGAAAGCTAAACGGCGAACAACTTTTTGGCGCCATTGCCGGGGCCCGGGGACTATTGACTAAAGTGTTTTGAGTTAATTAGTGTAATTATGTGATTGATTATGCTTGATTTTTCTTTTTTTTCTTTTCTCTTTTTTTCTTTTGTTTTGTTTCTAGTTTTAGGTTGTTTAGTTGGTTTTGTTAATTTTGTTGCTTTTTGTGCTTGTTAGTTTTTCTTTTCTTTATGAATTATCCTTAGTGTACTGATGGGGCAAGTGGTGGATTTGAGAATAAAAATGATCATCACAATTATTATTATGACTATTACATTTGTTGTGATTATTGTAGAGATTATCACTTGAGAGAGCAGTGTCCCCATGCCTTAACATTGGAGTATATAAAGAATGATTTTGCTAGAGGTCATTTTGATTTTCATGATAATACTCGTAATATTAGATGGAATCATAAACAACCATTGTCTTGGGATCAAAATTGTTCTTTTCCTTCATATGTGTCACGTCCTCATATATCACCTAATTCTCATGTCGATGAAACTGCCCCCATTGATAAGGAGGAGCTTACAACAAAGGATTTACTTCTACGTCTTCTAGATGGTCAAAATAAATTCTTGAGAATTTTTCAAAAAGAGAAAATTAATGAGCATACCCAAAATGGAGAATTTCAAATGGATGAAATAATTTCTAATCTTGAGTATGTGAAATAAAAAGAAGTTTTTAATGATATATCAAAAGATCCTTCTCAAAAAGATAAGGTCTTAAGTGAAACATTGACCATGGGGAATGAGGAAGTGATATTAGAAGCTTGTAAATATGTTGGGGATGACTGTGAGTTGGAGATCAATGAGGAAGAGAACAATATTAAGTGTCCAGTTGAGGTTTCAATTTTGGAGCATAACTTTTGTTGTTCTAAACAACAGAACAGTGAGAAAATCCCTTCAATTTATGATCATAATCCTGTTGTTGATATTTTGACTCTTACTGATGAGAGTCAAGTAGATTTTATTGGCTGTTCAAATTATTTAGGAGGCATGGATAACAATTGTGAAAATGTTAAATTTGAGCCTTTTATTAGTTTGGTTAAAACAAGCACTCCAAAGTCATTTTTTATTGAAGAAATGCATGTTCCTTTTCTCAATGGACTTCCATTGTTGTTAAAATATTTTTGTTACAGGAGTAATGAATACAAGGTAGTTCTGGTTTTTGATACTTATGATTAGTAATTTGTGTTGAAGAGTCTGGCTGAAGGACTATAAATCAAGCGCTATTGGGAGGCAACCCAAGTTCTTAACTCAATTTTTGTCATTTTTATGTTTTTGGTTTGATTTGGTAGATTTATGTTTGGTCTTTGTATTTTGTAGGTGAGAAAGGTTTCCTTCATGAACTTTAAAGGTGAATTTTGGGAGATGAAGATGGAAGAGTAACATGGATGCAAAGAAGGGAACTACAAAGGGGAGTATGCATTTAATATCCATTGAATGTGTTTTTAATCTTGGAATATAGTATTGAGTAGTGTTGAGGCTATTCTTGGATTTTGTGAGTTGTGGATGAATGAATCCCAAGTGTATTGTGACATGGATTAGTGTTCAATGTGCTTGGAATGTTTGAAGTTGGATTTTGAGTGAATTTGAATGATTTTGTTGCTGCATTGTTTGATTAGTTCTATCAAAATTCGCTGTGGAATTCGCCATGGCTAAAGTCATAGCGAATTGGGTGATTTTGAGTATGTTTATGACCTGTTTATTCACCCTAGGATTCACTATAGCAAATTTCACAGCGAATCGGGTCATTTTGGCATGCCTTCTGACCTGTGGTTTGTTGTCAGGTTTTGCTATGGCATATCGGGTCATTTTGGCATGTTTTTTGACCTATTGTTTGCTGTCAGGATTCACTATAGTGAAGGCCACATTGAATCGAGTCATTTTGGCATGCTTATTGACCTATTATTCGCTGTCAGGACTTGCTATAGCAAAGGCCGCAGCGAATATGCTCATTTTGGGAGTGCCTTATTAACTTATTTTAAAAAAATTTTATAAAAGCAAAATAATTATAAATAAATAAAGTAAAATAAAAAACAATATATATATACATTTTTCAAATTTTCTTTTTACTTAAAAAAAAGAAGAAGGGAATATTAAAAAAATTATATATATAATAAATATGATTTTCATTTTTGTATATATATTAAAAAAAACTAAAAACCAGAAAAAATATATATATATATATATATATATAAATTTAAAAATAAAATAAAAAAAATGAAAAGATTAGTCTTCCCTCTTTACCCTTCATTCTTTCATTTTATTCCCAACTTAACTATTTGAATCTACACCATATTTGAACTAAATTCATCCAAAACTTCAAAATACCTAATCCCAATCGTTATTTCCCTCTTTCCCTCAAACCCTAATCCTTCTCCTTTGTTCAGCATGTTTCATCTTCTCATTTTTTTGAATTCACTTCCTCTAGGGCCGATTAGAAGGATTTGCATCTTCATCATTTTTGTCCATCATCACCGTCTTCATATCTCTCACAGATCACTCTCCCGCAGTCTCCCTTTCCTCTCCGTCACGCATCCTCACAGCGGCTGTGGAGTCGTCACTCCAGCGATCGTCAACATACAAACCTTAATACCATAACCTCCACCTTCACACCTCTCATCTCGGTTCTCTTTTGCTCAATCCGACAATCCTCGCTTTCCAGTTTGTAGCCGACACTGATGTGAGTTGAGCTCGTAATTCCCCCCCCCCCCCCGGTTTCTCTTCTACAATTCAGTTCGTCTCTTATTGCTGCCTCTGAGGTAAATTTGGTTCTTTTCTCTATTTCTGTGTTGAATTCTGGATGGATTACAGTAGAGATTTTGATTAGGTGGCTTTAAAAATCAATTGTAAAAGTAAAGAATAAATTTAATCTTAATAAAAAGTTTACATTTTTATAATACCTCTCCAATTCTTAATATAAGATATATTTAGAGAGTTGATCTTAGTTCTAAATATAAGAAATATTTTTTATATTTGACAAGGAGGAGGGGGAATGAGGAAATTGATGAGAAAGATGATTTGAGTGTTTTAAAAAATATATGTCATGTTAATTAACTTAACCAATTTTCTTAATCTAATAAAATTAGATAAATATATGTTAAATTAAAGATAAAGAATACTTTATATGGGTCTTTTTATTATGGTCATTTTCTCTGTCCGCTTGTTGAATTGTATGTGAGGGGCAACGTGTCACCAACCTGTTCCGAGCCGAGGTGTGAGGAATCAAAAGCAAGTGGCGCGGTGGCAAACATGGGTGGCATACGGAGAAAGAAAAGTGAAAGCAAGCCAATTTATTAGTCAATAATTTTGGGCAAAATAATGGTACGAATTAGTCAAAAAAAAAAAAAGAATTATGCTCATTATTAACTACAAGTGCCTAAAATTCTATGGTCGCTTTGTCCCCCTAATTACTTGGCCATTCGCCTTTGTGTATTGAAACCACCGGCGTTTTCCAATACAAAGCCAACTTTTGCCACTTGAATTTTATTTTCAAGGTCCACAATCATAAATCAAGATCCAAATGTGATTCTCCCTCTTAAGAAGAATACAAGATTCTCTTTCGTTACTCTTTGTTTTACAAAATTAAGTAAAAAGTAAAGCACGTTGTATTTTCATTAATGACAATTATACTAATAAAGCAAAATTATTCTTCGATCATTCACTCCACCGTTTTAGATATATTTTTTAAATGTAATGATTCAAAAAAAATTTTAAATTTTTATTCCCAAAACTCTTTCTTCAAAATTACTCTACAACATTGTTCTAAAAATATAAAAATAGAAAATATAATCAAACAGGGCGTAAATTTTCAACAATAACTAGCCCTTTATTATGTTTTATATGCTTCTTACAACATTTTGAATTGTCTTCCCCTTGTCTATATTTTCCTCTTCCATTTCTTCTTATGCTAAAAACTGAAACATTCATTTTTAAACCAACCCTTGATTACTAACAAAAAGACAAAATCAATTAAGAACCATGTGGATGTCTAACCAACACTAAAATTAACATCAGGCACAGTGACTTCTATATTTTAAACAAGTAATTGGGGTATAGAATGAGACTAGCTTGAAACATGTTGGCAGTTTACCCTTAACAATAGAGGGAGATTAACTGAAGACCTTGGCTAGCACTCCCTTACTCCTTTTATATAAAGTCTCATCAACTGAATTGAGTTCTTTAAAAACACAATTAAAATTGGTTAAGAGTAAGAAATAAGAAAATATTTTTTTTCCTTCTAAATATGCCTTCATTTAGGAGTAGGCAAAGGAGAGAGCATCACAATGAGAAAAATATAATGAAAGAGAATGTATGGATAAAATGGGTAAAAATCATTTATTATTCAGACAATATCCATAGTGAACTTTATAAAATCATTTTAAAAAAGAGGACCTTATAAATAAGGATGGAGAGAGTATATATGTATATGTTAAGACCTTAGCTTAGAACTCAAATAGCACCCTATATCTCCTTTTATTAAGAATGTTTGCAGATTTTCTTTTTTTTCTTTGCGAGCACGAATATTCTCCAACTAAGATAATATATGTTGGAAGTATTGTTGGGCACTAAATGAAGGCACATATCTTTTTGTGGGGATTCAAATCTTGACTCACCACATTATGGATTATTAGCTAGCTTCTTCTACTAAACACAACCTCATTGGTTGGTAATAATTTTAATTAAGGTTATTTTATGAAAATATTTTTGATATTTTTTGAGAAAAATTAAGGCAATTACATTATTTTAACTACTTTTTTTTTTTTAAATGATGTGATTCAATCAATAAGACATGGGAAATACAGGAGAAATTCTTGCATATATACTCAAAGGGGAACCACATTATTTATGTTGTAGCCGATAAACAAATTATTAATCAGATAATGTGATCTACATCTTTCACCTTCATTATAAGATTTACCTCTCTCATTTTCTTCTTTATGCTTGGAAGGGAGGAAAAGTTGTGAAGAAAGAAAATATGGGACGGTTAAAATTTCCAAGTATTTGGATGAGTGAAGAAAAGTGAGCAAAAGGAAAAAGAGAGTGACATAAGGGCCTAAGGGGTGGAACTCACCACATTTCCCCCAAATTTTTCTCTCCAAATATGGAAAGATTATGGAAAGAAAATTCTCATTCCATTACTTCAAAGCATTTAAATGACCTTTACTCCAGTCTTCTCATCCTAAATCAACCCTACTAAGATACATTCATAATTATTAAAAAAAAATATTTTTTTAAATATTTATCATTTTTTCTTTTCTATTTATTATTTTATTTTTAAAATATTTTTTTAGACATACGTAATTATTTAAAATATTTTGATAAGTTGATGACATGAATGAGATATAATAAGTCAAAATATAAGGAAATTATTGTTATTGTGATATTTGCCCATTTTCTTTTTTCTTTTTAATTTGATGAAGGTTTCCCCTCTTGAGGTTTGGAGCTTAAAGTGTATTTTTCGGAATTTGAACTTGTGTGTTCTCTTCCTTATATGGGTGATATTATTTACCATCAGAACTAACAGCTTATTGGTATATTTGCCCATTTTCTTTTCTCCATATTCAATTACATCTCTCAAGTTTTCTCTTCTTTTTATGTTCTCTCCTCCTACGTTTCTCTTCCAACTTTTATTATTCTCCATCCAAATGAAGATTAATTTTACCGTTCTCTTTCTGCAACTAGAGCGCAATTGATATATTAGTGATGAACTCGGAGTATGCAATATTTTATCGACAATATAATAGAATATATTGGCAAAAAAACATTTATAGATAATATATGGGTGGCGGCTAATAAAACTGTGAGCTAGCCGGGAAGGGTTAAAGGAATTAAAAATCGTACGGCAAATAAAGGATCCACAGGTTTGTCTGTGAGGGAAGCAAAGAGAGCGCCATGAATCTGAACGTACAAACGCTATGCGCTGCGCGATTCATGTCGGTATGATTCCAGTGAGTATCGCTTCCCATGTTAATTTGGTCTCTTATTAGTCTTCAAAGACCGGTCAAATTCAATGAATCAAATTCAAGTACGCGCGTTCTTGGATTAATCTACCGGTATTCGATGCTATTAGCTACTACTAACCAACTAGTCTGATTCGTGAGAATTTCACTATCTCTAAGTAATTATTGCGACCACAAGCATACACAGATCTTGAATACAAGACCAATGGTTAAGTTAGAATAACTCACAACCAATTGATCCAAGAACTTGGGGGTCAAGTGAACATGTTCTAATATACCTCCATACTAATCCTCCAATCCTTTTTTACTATGTATTTTTATTCTAATTATTGGCAAAAAAATTTTAATATAAGGTACTTTCAACTATTTCATTGGAGTAAGGAAAATAGTTAAATTACTAAATTTGTTTGAAAGAAAAAAAAAATACAATTTATCAATACTTAAAATCATAAATGACATCTTGAGAAATTTAAAAAAAAAATACATCAAATTTGAAACTGTGGCATTTTAGAAAAATAAAAGTCGTACATCTTAACTTGTAATCAGAATCGCTCATTTTTTCTAAAAAAGTGTCTCGGGGGGCAAGTGGGATTCAAATAAACACTAGCTAACAGCTTGTTTGGACATGGTAAATGAACTAACACTAACCGCCTCCCCTAAAATTTTTTAAAAGATTGATGTGTAAATTTGTCCGAAAAATTTTTACTGAGGAATAATATTATCACGGAAATTTTTTTAGGTTCAATATAATATCGTTCCAAAAGTTTTAAAGTATAGCAATGTTGCTCTATATCATTAAAAAATTAATATTGATAATTAATAAATTGACGTTGACTATTAACTTTTTAACAATAAGAGATAATATTGCTTCATTTTAACACTTTTAGGGCAATATTAAACCTAAAAATATTTTATGATAATATTTCTTCTCAACAAAAACTTTCAAAATAAATTACATCTAAATGTGAAACTGTAAGTTTGAACCATGTCAGAGGCTTTAGGAGTATAATGGTGCGTGAGTCACGACTATAATGGTGCGTGAGTCATGGCGAAACCAGAAAAAGTCTACTTAATTATAAAGTAGAACAATATAGTAAAGGATATTTAGAAAAGAAATTTATTGTTTTTTGATAAAAATTTATATTAAAAATCATAGGAGCCCATGTGTTACATGTACCTTTTTTTCCTGTTTCTCTCTCTCTCTCTCTGTTTTTTTTTTTTTTGCCATTATTTTTCCTGTTTTTCGTCAATAATAACAACAATAACAATAAAAATAATAATAGATGGTAAAAAAGCAAAACAATAACAATAATAATAGGAGAGAATTTCACTACCTCCAAGTAATTATTGCGACTACAAGCAACCTAGGTCTTGAATACAAGACCAATGGTTAAGCTAGAATAACTCACAACCAATTGATCCAAACACTTGGTAGTCAAATGAACATGTTCTAATATGCTTTAATACCAATCCTCCAATCCTTTTTTACTATATATTTTTATTCTAATTATTGGCAAAAAATCTTAATATAAGGTACTTTCAATTATTTCATTGGAGTAAGGAAAATAGTTAAATTACTAAATTTGTTTGAAAGATAAAAAAAAATACAATTTATCAATACTTAAAATCATAAATGACATCTTGAGAAATTTAAAAAAAAAAAACATCAAATTTGAAACTGTGGCATTTTAGAAAAATAAAAGTCATACATCTTAACTTGTAATCAGAATCGCTCATTTTTTCTAAAAAAGTGTCTGGGGGGGGGGGAGTGGGATTCAAATAAACACTAGCTAACAACTTGTTTGGGCATGGTAAACGAACTAACACCAAGCGCCTCTCCTAAAATTTTTTAAAAGATTAATGTGTAAATTTGTTCGAAAATTTTTTACTAAGGAGTAATATTATCATGGAAGGTTTTTTAGGTTTAATGTAATGTCGCTCTAAAAGTTTCAAAACATAGCAATGTTGTTCTATATCATTAAAAAATTAATATTGATAATTAATAAATTGATGTTCACTATTAATTTTTTAAGGATAGAGGATAAACTCAATTCTTTTCAGACAAAATCTTTGGAATGAGAAAAAATGTGCTAAACAATTCCCGTATTCGGTAAAGCTTGAATAAAAATTCAAAAGAAAGTTGGACATTTAAATAATATTTTATAGCTTCCCAAGGACGAACCCAATGCTCTTTCAACAAAAAGTTGGGACTTGTGAGTGAGAAAAATGTGCCAAGAAGCTTGAATATTCCAAATGAAAAGGAGAAGTGTGACATCTTAAGGATCCGTTAGATTAATTAATAACACTTGACTCCTTGACTACTATAAAAATAAAAAATTTTACGAAAGACTAAGGTAATAATTAAATTATGCTGAAAAAAAGGTTAAAAGTAACAACATTTGGATTCATATCTTTAAAAAAAAATGAATGGTAGCAATGGATGTAAGAAGCAACAAATCAATTGTAAAAGTAAAGAATAAATTTAATCTTAATAAAAAGTTTACATTTTTATAATACCCCTCCAATCTTTAATATAAGATATATTTAGAGAGTTGATCTTAGTCTTAAATATAAGAAATATTTTTTATATTTGACAAGGAGGAGGGGGAATGAGGAAATTGATGAGGAAGATGATTTGAGTGTTTTAAAAAATATATGTCATATTAACTAATTTAACCAATTTTCTTAATCTAATAAAATTAGATAAATATATCTTAAATTATAGAGATAAGGAATACTTTATATGGGTTTTTTTATTATGGTCATTTTCTTTGTCCGCTTGTTGTATTGTGTGTGAGTGGCAACGTGTCACCAACCTGTTCCGAGGTGTGAGGAATCGAAAGCAAGTGGCGAGGTGGCAAACAAGGGTGGCATACGGAGAAAGAAAAGTGAAAGCAAGTCAATTTATTAGTCAATAATTTTGGGCAAAATAATGGTACGAATTAGTCAAAAACAAAAGAATTATGCTCATTATTAACTACAAGTGAAAAATTCTATGGTCGCTTTGTCCCCCTATTTACTTGGGCATTCGCCTTTTGTGTATTGAAACCACCGGCGTTTTCCAATACAAAACCAACTTTTGCCACTTGAATTTTATTTTCAAGGTCCACAATCATAAATCAAGATCCAAATGTGATTCTCCCTCTTAAGAAGAATACAAGATTCTCTTTCGTTTCATGTTTACAAACATATTTTTATTTTCAAAAAATTGTCTTCCCCTTACCTATATTTTTCTCTTCCATTTTTTTCTTCTTATGCTAAAAATTGAAACATTTATTTTTAAATCAACCCTTGATTTAGGGGTGAGCATGGTGCCCAGTAGCCCGGTGCGCCCACCCTGACCTTACAAAAAATTGCCTAGCCCAGCCCTAAAAAAGTGGCCCGAAAAAATTTTGGGCAGCTTTGGGCTAGCTAATAACCGGGCAGAGCCAGGCATCGGGCAAGGGGTGTTGCCCTGCCCATTTGGCCTACCCTAAAAATTATTTTCATTTATTTAAAATATAAAATTTCATATCAATTAAATATTATTTTATATATATATATATATATATATATTTATATTTAAAGCTACCTAGTTCACACACATAATTATAAAAATGTCATCGCCTATGTTTTAGACGTCCCTATTTTAAAAAAGGACGTCTTTTAGGGTAGCAGAATCTATATTCTGCAGTGGTGACACGATTAGTTTAATTAATAGAATATATTGAAGATGCAGTTTTAAATACTTGAAAAAAAAATTCTTAAACGAAGATATTTTAATCAACTCATTCATATTTTTTAAAAATTAAACTGAATATGTCCGTATTTAAAATTGTAATATCGACATTTTTTTGTTAATGAAACTAGATATTTTTTGTTAATGAGGCTAACCGTGTTAGAGTTTGAACTTAGAAGACTGAAATTAAATAATACTTCATAAAATTAAAAAATAAAATTAAAATCTTATTTAAATTTAGAGGAGCAAAAAAACATTTTGTTCGTTATTTTGTAACAATACTTATTTCATTTAAACGTTATGATAAAGATATTCTGGTACCACTGATGATATTCTGGCGTTGGGATTTTTGAAAGAGACAAAATTAAAAAGGACACATATTTACTAAATAATTCAAAGAAATAATTAACATGGAATAGATCACAAGGAATAAATCTCATCCATGTAGAAAATGAAATAGCATCCTCGCTAGGAAGAAGGCAGCAATGGTTTAAAGTTACTGGGGATCAGGAGGTTTGCTGTTAGCAGCACGAGTAGGATAGTTAGTAATTAAATGAAGTATTGCAAGGCCTTGAAAAAGCTTTTTGTCATATACCAATGCATTTGTGTTTTTCAAAACAGGTAGGTTAGAGAATCAAGTAACTTTCAAATGTCCTCTCCAATGCATAATACTAGAATATTTCATTGAATTGTGAATCACAAGCTTTGCAATTGAAAGCAAAATCCATAACATAAAAATCCCAACGGAATAAATCTCATAATAATCTCTTCATGTAAATAATTAACTAGCTTTCTAGTAATGTAGCAATGGTTTTTAACTTAAAATTTATTGGGGATTAGGAGGACGGCTATTAGCAGCAGAGACCCTTGAGCCCCATACAAGCAACTCTTTGCTGGTATCATCCTTGTGCACTATCACCTCAATAAAGCATAAGCTATCCTTCTTTGGACCTGTTGCTGTCTCAATTGCTTCTATCAGCTCCTCTTCACAAAATACCTACAAATTAAATATGTTTTAATTAATCATTAGTAGACATATGAATATAATTATTAGCCGTTTCCCATGTTACCAATAATGGTGAATTTTAGGAACAATATTATCGAATGTGCTATGTTGAGAGATTCATTCACCTTGGTAGTCCAGCATTTGCCTTCACCATTGTGAATGGCATCAACAAAGGCAGTGTAGTTCCAATTCTTAATCACATTGTACGGCCCGTCATGGATTTCAACTTCAATTGTGTATCCCCCATTGTTTATCAGGAAGATTATGGTCTTCTGCCCTTGCCTCAGCATTGTAGATACCTCTTGTGCAGTCATCTGCAAAAGCATTTTGAAAAATACAAAAACAAGCACCTAAATCAATTACAAGCAGTGAAGTGTGAAACTTTAAAGTATTCATAACCTTCACTTAAAAACTCAAGTCTTAAAGTTGAAATGTTTTTTCCTTTTAAATGATGGAATTGGATTAAAACCAACCTGGAAGCTTCCATCACCAATGCAAGCAATGATTCGTTTCTCAGGAACAGCTTGTGCATAGCCAAGAGTGGCACCAACTGACCATCCTATTGATCCATACTGCATTTGGAACTCATACCTGTTTGTTCATTTCAAAAGATTCTCATCATCATTGTATATCAACGTTCAAAAACTTACAAAATGTTCAAAAGAAGTCCCATTCAATCGAAGCTTACCCGCAGCCCTTTGGCAGTTTCAGCTTTTGGCAGTTAAACCAAGAGTCTCCCGTGTCAGAAATAAAAGCAGTTTCTTTAGACAACATCTTTTGAATATGCTCAAACAAAATATTCACCCTCAAAGGTTCTTTAGGTTCCCCCCTCAAAGGTTTTCCCTCGGGAACAAATATCCTGTCATAGTTTTCAAAGGAAGTGTGATTGTGCTTGATCCGCTTGGCAAGTTCCCTAAGGAAATCCTTCATCAACACACACCCGAAAGCAGGCCCATTTCCGATGATAACCCGATCCGGCTGAAGAATGATGGCCTTCTCCTTCTTGAGAAGAAGTGAGTACCCAACAGAACTATAATCATTGAAAATGGGTCCAGCAAACAAGTATGCATCAGCAGATTCAACAATCTCAGCACAGAAAGCTGTGCTCACAGCACCCCAATAAGTACCAATGAAATGCGGGTGATGCTCAGGAACTAATCCTTTTGCTGATGGCATTACGGCAAATGCATAGCCACAAGCATCAGCTAGTTCAACAAAGGCTTGGCTTGCATTAGCCACCCTCAGTTTTGGCCCTCCCACTAGCACTGGTTTCACTGCCTTGTTCAGAAATTCTGCAGCTGCTTCCACTGCTGCCTCCAATCCCATCTTATTACTCAATCTGTCACAAACCCAGAGGAAAAATTTGCATGCATATTATCTAATACAATTTTTCCATTTTGATGATCAAGCTAGGCTATTTCTTCGTTGTATGCGTGTGTGACTAATAAATACCTGGGTGACAGAGAAAATGGAACAGGCTCGCGACTGAAAGTGGGGTGAGGAATTGCGCTCAGGTTACAGCTTATGCTTATATATACAGGTTTGCTTTCTTTCAAACAGGTAGAGATCGCCCTATCAATCTGCTCGTGAGCGTCTTCTAAGTTATTGACCACGGCCTGCATCATCAAGTATTGAAAACTGTTTAGCAGAACTGACAAAGATCGCAAAACAAACAGAGAAATTTACCAGAACAGAGCAAAGGGGAAGGAATGATCATATGTATCTAGCTTTTTCGAGAATAGAGAGCATGGATGCTTCAGAATCAGAGCCATATCGTGTAAAAATAATACTTAAGGGCTCGATTTATATAAAAAAAGCTGATTGATTTATAATTTTATACCTGGTAGCAAGTAAGATTCTGGAAGCACCTGAGCTCCTGGCTGAAATCGGGTAACCCAATAGTGTGGTGGAGGATCCGGTTGGTCCCATAATCATTGGAATTGGGACCACCAACGATGCAAATAAGCGGCAAGTTCTCACTGTAAGCACCGGCGATGGAGTTGAGAACACTAAGGCCACCAACGGTGAAGGTAACGACGCAGGCACCAACACCACGAGAGCGAGCATAGCCGTCGGCGGCGTAGCCGGCGTTGAGCTCATTGCAGCAGCCAATGACGTTAAGCTCTTGCTCGGCGATCAGATGGTCGAGAAGTGTGAGGTTGAAGTCGCCGGGAACAGAGAAGACATCGGTTACACCAACCTGCACAAGGCGGCGAGCCAGGTGGCGGCCCAGTGTGGCCTCACAGGTGGTGATCGGAGGAGTAGAGTCCTGGATGACTGAAACGGTGCCGTTTGGTAGGCAACCGACGTCGTTGCAGGCTGGTTTGCATGCGTCGAGAGATCCAATCTTGGTGTCCATGGTTGTAGTATGAAGAAAGGTTTCGGGTTGAAAGAGATTGAGGTAATAGAAATGGTAAATGAAATGAGAATGAGTTGGAAGATTGAAGAATTTGTCTGTGTGTGATTGTGATCGTGAGGAGAGAGGGAGGGAAGAAGAGGGATTTATAAGGCGGTGTGAATGTGAAAGGTGTGAGAGCTCAAGAATACAAAAACAGGGTGCGGTGTTGGGTTTTGTTGTTGCGATTGAAATTCAGCTTTTTGGCGGTAGGTTCATGTTTAGGCCTGGCTTCTCTGCTTCGCGAGAAATTTGATGAATTTAAATATGAAAAATAATAATACATGAAATAAAATCTTTTTATTTCTTATTCTGTAATGTTTATTATGATTTTGTTGTGGTATAAAAAATTATGATTTTATGGCCTTTTTTTTTTTTTTTTGTTAAACACAAGTGTCCTCTTATTAAAATCAATAATATTTAAGATATTGTTTGATACTAAATATAAACATCTCTCTTAATAGATATTCAAACCTTAGTTCGTAAAGATTGTGAAGCATGGAGTCTTTTAGACCCAATCCTCATTGCTATTATTTTTTAATTTTTAAGTAATGGTTATATCATTATTTTATAGCTTACTTTTTTAATTTATTTTTATTTCTGTGATAAATTGGCAGGTATTTTTATTTTTATTGCACGTGAGAAGTATAACAATTTTTTTTTTTATGACGCTGCAGCACATAAACTAATTAGTGGTAAGGAATTTCTTTGTAGACAAGTTAGTTTTAAAGTTTAGATTTTTTGTTGCTTTCTAGAGATGTGTAATAAATGAACTTATAGAAGGAAATATTTGTGGAGCATGAAACTTGGACAAAAATAAAGACACTTATTGGCAAAAAAAAAAAAAAAGACAAAAATAAAGACACAAACCAAGGTATTAAAACTTGGACCGGGCATTGAACCGGTCGAGGTACTGGGTTAAGGGTCAGTGGGTCAAGTTGGGACCAAACCGGGACTAAACCGGTGAGAAATTGAAAATTTTAAACTTATAGTATAAAATTCTAAAGGAAAAATTAAAAATTTTTTTTTTTTGAAATACCAACCCGGACTGGTTTACCGGCCGGTTCCCGGGCCGGACCGGGTTTAATAACCCTGACATAGACACAGAAAATAGTAAGGAATGAAAAACCGGACCGGGCAATGAACCGGTCACAGCACAGGTTCAAGGGTTAATGGGTCAACCGGGGTCTAACCGGTAGTTGAACCGATCATAACCGGCCATATTAAAATATTATAATTTATTAGTGATAATATATATTAATATATTTTTAAACTTCTATAGATAAAAATAAAGATTTTTAGAAAAAAATGTTTAAAATCTATTAGTATTAGTTATAATACCTATACTTATGCAAAGATATCTCATTTCCTATAATTATTATATCTTTTTAAATAATTTTTTTCATTATTTTCTTCATTTTTTTAGATTTGTTCTTTCTTTATCTATTTTTCTCTTCATTTTAGTCTTCAACTTTCCATTTTGCCCTCAAAAAACACAAAATAAAAATTTGAAAAATTTTTTTTAAAAAAAAGAAAGAAACTGGGTCAACCAGTTGGACCACCAGTTTTACCGGTTCTGACCGGTGCAACTGGTTCAACCGGTCTGACCGGTTTACTAATCAAACCGGACCGGACCAGGGACCGGTTCCCGGTTCAACTGGTCGAACCGACCAGTCCGATCCGATTTTTTATACTATGGAAAATAGTACAGTACAGGTGTGCTAGAAAATGTAATTATTGCATGCGCAATTCATTGAGTGGGAAATTGAGTTATTTTTGTGCTCAGTGAAATTATACAACTGTACTGTACCAGTTTCTTTGTTTGTTTGTTTCTTTTTTTTAAGTTTCGTGCTCAACAAATATTTCCTTCTGTAAAAAATCCATTTATTTGACACTTCTAGAAACCAACAAAAAATCCAAGCCAAAAAAATAAGTGGGAAATTAAGTTATTTTGTACTTAGTGAAATTATATTCAGTGTTTTATTTGTATTAAAAAAATCATTTTACTTAGGTTTTAAAAAGCTGGTTTGATTCTACTCATTATTTTGCCGGAATGATACTTAGGTATTAAAAAATTAATTTAATAACAATTAGGTCTCATAAAATTTTATTGCAACATGAATGGTAAATATTAATTCAGACACACCATGAAATTGTCAATTACAAAAGCCCAAAGGATTACTCTTTTGCATAGTTTGGCACATTGTATTAAGCCATTTCTATTTAAGGAAAAATAATGTTTTTACCGATTATCTTACTAGGATGTCATATAGCCTAATAGGGAATTTTTGTATCTTTGATCAACAATCACTTTCTATTCAGGAGGCGATCGTTGATGAAGGATTTAGATTGTTTTGCCAGTTGCCAGGCTCTCTTTGAATCGATAGACTCTCTATTATTCAAAAAAAAAAAAAAGCTCAAAGGAAGGAAAAGATACAAACGGTGTCAAGCGCTAATGTATATCGAAGGGTCAATAATTCACCAATTCAACTGAAGGCAAGCTACATTAGCAGACGCCCTTTTCTACCATCAATGTCTAAGAACTTCTCTTTTATGGATTAGACATTGTGCAATCCATTCTTCCTCGACCAGGAATAGGTTACAGATTTCGTGCATTGACAAATCCTTTATAAATTTGGCTACCATTCAATCAGATCATATCAATGTGGTGATGCAAGATATTCAGAAACTGCTCAAAGACTTCCTTTCTTTTAAAATCTGTATTACTAATTTTTGTTTTTGTTTTTGTTTTTGTTTTGCAAGACTTAATCTCTTAGATTTTAACTCTGTTTCTTTTATTTCTTTGTGAGACTTGATAATATTAAATATATCATTTTGTCATTTTTTTAAAAAAAAAGGTAACAAACTTAAATGAATAATTTGTAACTGACATTCCCAAATTTATAATTATTTGAATCAATATTTGCACTTTATTTTTTAATATTTCGTTAAATTTAACTATTGTTAAATCAATTTTCATATTTAGGTGCCATTTCTTCGCCTATTTTAAATTTTACCGTACATGAATATTGCCCGGTAGCTCCCAGTCTAGTTATATGTATGAGTCGATTTCAAATATTGAAAGAAAATTACATCATCTGAAAAACTTAAATCTTAAAAATTAAGGAAGGAATTCAATACCTTGTGTTTAAGTTTTATGAATGGCAAAATCATGTTTTTTTAAAAAAAAAAAAATCTCTTATTCCTTGTTTGTCTGCGTACACAGTCTCGAACCTGCAAAATCTCTTATTCCATTTGGCCTAAATACAATTAGATTAATAAAATATATAGATAAATGTAGAAGCATTTGAATTTGAGTTTTAAGGTATTTTTTTGATGTTATGATATAATATTTTTTTGGATTGATATTATGATATCACTCTGGTTATATTTGTAAATATAAATTAACTAACTTTCACATATCAAGAAAAATTAGTTAACTCATTATTATGGGCTAAATTTTCAACTTTGTCCTCTTTTACAACCGGTTTCATGAGTCAACGTAAATAAATTCTTTTTATTTATTGTCAACACCCGTTTTCATTTCGATATTCAAAGAGTAATAAAGACAGAATTTCATGGGTATACAGAAAAGTATAATTATACTGATAAAAATATTCGTTTACAATATAGATATGGTTCGTCGACAGAAAACAGAAAAATATAGCGGAAAATTAATATTTACAAATTTATTCAAAATATCAAAACATAGACTACATTATAACCACGTTCTTGACCTCGCCTCGAGACACGTGCCGCTCACTTTCCAGCGTCAACGTCTTTGCCCTTTGCCCCATTGGTACCCGCTAAGGTATTTGTTTAAAAATAGGGTGAGATTTCGAATAATCCCCATAGAGACATGAAATCGTTCATAGAGAATGCGAAAAGTAAATATGAAATGCACCAAGGTATGTACAAATTAATGAACAATATAAATACATTATCATCATGTATACATGAGTAGGGCTCAGCCCCACAATCTACACCGGTCGGTCATCCGCCAACTCCCAGTGTAAGTGCACACTAGCACTAACGGCATCTCTCTCGGCAATTCATGTTAATTAATAAAGTGCATTTACAAACAATGGCATCCACACAATTATATAACTATGAAATAATATATGAAGGATAATGTCCCTACTTCAAAGCTTTAATATCCCCCTTTTAAATTAGCCTCGAAGAACTTGTCATATATGGCCTCCAAATTGGTCCTAAAATATTAAATGTATCAGAAATAGATCATAACCTATCCAAGTATCATTTTTGACTATTCTATAGTGTTTATTGTGGTTATATTAGTTTATGGTGAAAATTTACTAAAATACCTCCGGGACCCCGGCCTGGCCTGGCCATACCCAGCTCGATGGCACGTTTTCCCAAAATTTTGACTAAGGCTATTCTGACTTATTTTCACCCAAAGAATCCATTTCCGGGCTCGAAATCACTAAATTCATTGTAAAATTATGAAAATACCCTTGACAGCCCCTATCTAAGAATTTCAGTGGCGTTTTCGTAATTATGTTTTTTCAGCCTGTACCGAAAAAGTGCCCAACTATAACCCCACCTATTTTTTCCAACTGAGTCCAATGGAACCATTTATTTCATGAAATCCAACTCCTACTACCAATTCTGGTCTGGCCGAAAATATGAAGAAAAACAAAAAAATGAAGCTTTGTGTTTTAGCTTCCAAAACTTATACTTTTTCACTTCTAATCCTTGGTCCACTCATTTAAACACTTCATAATCATGATTTAAAGGATTTTGGGCAGCATAACCCCTTAGGGTTATAGCTTTTCTAATTTTACAACTCAACCCACAAATCATAAAAACCAACCAACAATTATCAACAACAACTCAAGAATGCAAGTTCATAAAGTTACCCTCTTTGGCTTCTTGGTTTCCTCTTACTCTAGGCTCCTCTTCTCTCTCTTCTTGATCTCAAAGTGTGTCTTCACGACCATAGATTCATGAGAAACAAGAGTTTAGAGAAGAATCTAAGGAAATGCCATAAGAAAAAACCAAACTTGTTCCATTTTCATTAATTTATCATTCACGTTGACACTCATGACTGTTATTTTTTTATAGTGTAACTATTCTTTGCGGAAAATTTCCCTTTAAAACAAAGTGCCCAGTATGAGTCCACCAACCCCATTGAATTCTAGACTAAGGAGAAGATCAATGAAATGGTAAACTATTAAAGGATGAGCAATAAGGGAATTTTGTACCAAAAAAGGGGCAGTGAAGTAAAGGCGGCCAATGAGGACGCACAACAAATGTCTTATTTAGACCCAATATGTGTGTTGTTTGGTTAATACCTATTTTCCTTCATTGAACAAATTAAGTCAGAAATTAAATTATGTTATTGATGTAGGAGTTAAGGGATCTCCATGCGCTGCTTATGAAAGTTATTGATAAACACCGTAATCAACTTATCAATATTGTGGTCAAGAAGTTAGCCAATGTTCAGAATGCATGAGAGCGGCAGAAGGGAAAAACACAACCAAACATCTCTATTGTGACAATTGATGATGGGGATGGTACTGGTTTGGATGACGATGGTGGAGCGAGTGATGATGATAATGGAGATAATGGTGATGATGACAGTGGACATATGCCTGATGTCACTGGTGATGATGGTGAGCAACAAAAGGCTTTTGATGATGATGATGAAGAGTGTGATTATGCGGATGATGAAAAAGGTTATAATAATTATGCTAACATAGAGGGAGCTAAGGTGGGGAATGGAGGGGACAGTGGGAAAGGACCTAATGAAGGGGATGACAAATCCTTATCTCCATTAAATATATCCCTCTTTTTAGTGTCTAACCAAGAAAAAGGGGAAGGAGAAAGAGGAGGTACCACTGTTGACAGGCCTGAACAGCTACGGAGATCAAAGAGGCAACTAAAAAGGGCGATTACATCTCCATTTATAGAGTTGAATGTAGGTTGAAAGAGGAATAGGCTAACAAAAGATTAGGAGACTTTTTTCAAAATTAATTTCCAAGTCACAACTAAACCAGAGCGTGATGTGTGAGTATAACAATTTTGTTCTTTAGTGTGGCATTAGTACATATCAACAATAGATTAAATCATAACCACCATGACATTTGCGTTTATTGGATAACAATTACAAGCTATTGAGTGCCATCTTGGATGAAGAACCAAGTCGGGATCAGCTGTATACACTGGGGGCATTCAAAGAATAAGTAATACGATATGTATGAGTATCATTATAAATGGTAGGGTATATATTAAATCATTGTCAAGTAATAGTTCTGTGAACACCCTATTTTGTCCGGGCCCCACTAAAAAACTATAAAAAAATTGATAATGATTGGTATCTAAATTGGCAATCATCATTGAAAGAAAAAATAAAAAAAATGAAAATAAGGAAAATAAGGAAATCCTCCTATTGATGATGATCGGTGTCTAAATACGTAATCATCATTGAAAGGGAAAAAATAAAAATATGAAAACGAAAACTAAAATAAATCCCCTCATTGATATGATTGGCATTGTCATTCATTAAGGGAAAATAATAAATAAAAAAATGAAAAATAAAAAATAAAAAAATCTCATTTATATTGATAGGTTTAAATTAGGAAGTTACTTGTGAGGAGAATAATGAAAAAAATTAAAAACAAAAAAATCTCCACTAATGGTAATTAGGTCAAGTTAGGAAGTTTTATCAATAGAAAATACAAAAAAAAATAAAAAACGAAAATTGAAAAAAAAAAAATCTCCATTGATAGTGATTGGGTCAAGTTAGGTCGTTCTTAACATAAAATACAAAAAAAATCAAAAAACGAAAATTAAAAAAAAAGATCATTTATGAAGAAAACCCTACCTTGAGACTATAAATAAGAGTGTAAGGGTTGAAACAAGGGAGACAGAAATTTTGGGAAAACAAGGAGGCAAGGTAAAGAGATTATCCTAATTCTCATCATATTCTAAAAGGTTCTCTTGTGGGGAAAATGGAGAGGACATTTTATCCCATAAAGACGTTATTCTTCTTGTGATTATTGGTCTTGATTTTATTTCGTTGTGCCAAGGAGCATCTCTCAAGAGATAGAGGCACCAATACATGTTACCTTCCTTCTACTTTTTATATCTTAAAGGGCCAGATCGTGAAGCATATGTAGACATATGTCTATGTCTTCTCACCCAGGCAACAATTTCAAAGTGAAACATATTCTAATCCTAGTGTTTGTTCGCATGACGTATTTCATATTTATGAAAGTCTTGGTTGATATTGTGCTTGCATCACATGATGTATGAACATTGGATTTATCCCTTATTTTATTATCTACCTCCCTTCATTTTGTCTCTTTGCAGTAAGATTGAGAGCACAAGAGGTACGTGTCTTCATCATGGCTTTTATTCAAATGATATATTGACTAAGCAATTGCCCCTTGTTCTCGTGGATAACATGCTCGTGTTCTTTTTGGGCTGAATTTGTATGTCATGAAATATGTTTGCTTCTTATTCTTCATGTGATTGTGGATCCATCGTTTTGTGCATAAGTTGATCTTGAGGTTATTTAAAACTATGATCCAAATTTTTTTTATGAAAATAACAAAAAAAAAAAGAAGAAGAAGAAGACTCTTTTTATAAGAAAATAAAGGGATTGTTTTTTTTAAAAAAAAATAAAAAATACAAACCAAACAAAAAATCATTTTCTTAAATAAATTAAATAAAATTTTTCTAAAAAAACACCAACCAAGTGACACGCCTTTCTATCCCTGAACTACGTGAACTTTGATTCCTCTAAAGGGTACGTAGGCCCTAGATTTTCATCCTAGGTCAAATCCAATTTTGTAAATAAATATATTGTTTCTTATTTTCTTATTGTAAATAAATATTCTTTTTTAAATAAGTATATTTTTCCTTATTGTAAATAAGTGTTCTTTTTTTTTTTCTTCTATTTCTTTCATTTCATTTAGTTTTGTAAATATTCTTTTTTTTTATTTGGGTAATTATAATATCATTTTTATTTTTAAATAATTAATTTAAGGCAACCATTCTTATGAATGGATGTTGTGGGGTGCCTAACACCTTTCCCACACGCAATCGACTCTCGAACCCTAAATGGTTTTTGTAGACCAGTTTCCATTTTTAAAAAGGTTTTCAAAATTATCCTTTTTCTAAAATTTTGGTGGCGGCTCCATGTTTTTCAAAATTCCGGGCGCTAGGCATTGTATTTTGTCCAAATCCTCTTTGGTTCCGAGGGGGGCACCTTGTTCTCTGGCCGAACAAAATACGTGTTCTTATCTTTACTTGCTTTATAGAAGAGAATCTCACTTTTCTAAGCTACAAAACAAGTAAAGAGGGGCAACTGTGAACACCCTATTTTGTCCGGGCCCCACTAAAAAACTACAAAAAAATTGATAATGATTGGTGTCCAAATTGGCAATCATCATTGAAAGAAAAAATAAAAAAATGAAAATAAGGAAATCCTTTTATTGATGATTATCGGTGTCTAAATAGGCAATCATCATTGAAAGGGAAAAAATAAAAAAATAAAAACAAAAATTAAAATAAATCCCCTCATTGATATGATTGGCATTGTCATTCATTAAGGGAAAATAATAAATAAAAAAACGAAAAATAAAAAATAAAAAAATCTCATTTATGTTGATAGGTATAAATTAGGAAGTTACTTATGGGGGAGAATAATGAAAAAAAATTAAAAACAAAAAAATTTTCTCTAATGGTAATTAGGTTAAGTTAGGAAGTTTTATCAATAGAAAATACAAAAAAAAAAATAAAAAACGAAAATTAAAAAAAAATCTCCATTGATGGTGATTGGGTCAAGTTAGGTAGTTCTTAACATAAAATATAAAAAAAAAAATAAAAAAACGAAAATTTAAAAAAAAAAGAGCATTTATGAAGAAAACCCTACCTTGAAACTATAAATAGGAGTGTAAGGTTGAAGCAAGGGAGACAGAAATTTTGGGAAAATAAGGAGGCAAGGTAAAGAGATTATCCTAATTCTCATCATATTCTAAAAGGTTCTCTTGTGGGGAAAATGGAGAGGACATTTTATCCCATAAAGACGTTATTCTTCTTATAATTATTGGTCTTGATTTTATTTCGTTATGCCAAGGAGCATCTCTCAAGAGATAGAGGCACCAATACATGTTACCTTCCTTCTACTTTTTATATCTTAAAGGGCCAGATCGTGAAGCATATGTAGACATATGTCTATGTCTTCTCACCCAGGCAACAATTTCAAAGTGAAACATAATCTAATCCTAGTGTTTGTTCGCATGACGTATTTCAGATTTATGAAAGTCTTGGTTGATATTGTGCTTGCATCACATGATGTATGAACATTGGATTTATCCCTTATTTTATTATCTACCTCCCTTCATTTTGTCTCTTTGCATCAAGATTGAGAGCACAAGAGGTACGTGTCTTCATCATGGCTTTTATTCAAATGATAGAATATTGACTAGGCAATTGCCCCTTGTTCTGGTTGATAACATGCTTGTGTTCTTTTTGGGCTGAATTTGTATGTCATGAAATATGTTTGCTTCTTATTCTTCATGTGATTGTGGATTCATCGTTTTGTGCATAAGTTGATCTTGAGGTTATTTACAACTTTGATCCAGATTTTTTTTATGAAAATAACAAAAAAGAAGAAGAAGAAGAAGAAGACTCTTTTTATAAGAAAATAAAGGGATTGTTTTTTTAAAAAAAATAAAAATACAAACCAAACAAAAAATCATTTTCTTAAATAAATTAAATAAAATTTTTCTAAAAAACACCAACCAAGTGACACGCCTTTCTATCCCCGAACTACGTGGGCTTTGATCCCTCTAAAGAGTACGTAGGCCCTAGGTTTCCATCCTAGGTCAAGTCCAACTTTGTAAATAAATATATTTTTTCCTATAAATGTTCCTTTTTTTGAAATAAATATATTTTTTATTTTTGTAAATAAATGTTCCTTTTTTCTTCTCCTTTAGTTTTCATTTCATTTATTTTTGTAAATATTCTCTTTTTTTTATTTGAGTAATTATAATAAAACTAAAGGCCATAATATTTTTAAATAATTAACTTAGGGTAACCATTCTTGTGAATGAGTGTTGTGGGGTGCCTAACGCCTTCCTCATACACAATCGACTCCCGAACCCTAAATGATTTTTATAGACCAGTTTCCATTTTTAGAAAGGTTTCCAAAATTATCCTTTTTTAAAATTTTGGTGGTGGCTCCATGTTTTTCTAAATTCCGGGTGCTACAAGTTCATATGTTCAATAATCCAGAATGAATAATAGTTCATATGTTCGATGTTGCAGGTGATGTCAGTAGTCTGTAAGACTTTAATGTATGAGTTGAAGGAGGTGGGAGGACAACCGAAGTGACATATCTTTGACGCATGGTTCATGATAAGTTAAATTGTCAATCTATTCATTTACATGTTTTCATGAGGGAATATTGTGTTCACATCACCCACCACGAACTTCTTATTGTAGACAAAGTTGTTAGGTAGCCCATTAGGCTGGAAAGTTTCCAGTGTGCAGGAACAATTTTTGCCTGAAACTGTTGGGTACAATATTGGGGAATGTGATTTCATAATGAGCTCGGCACTTGTGAGTGGCCACTAGTTTTGTGTTGCTTTAGAGATGAAGAATATGAACTTCTTCGTGTTGAACTCGATAAAGCCTGAAATGCCCGTTAAGAAGTCAAGTAAGAAGGGTATGGTGAAAGATGATTACATTTTTGTTGTCAACTTAATTTTAAGTTCACCTCACCGTAACTGGATGTTGTTGTTACACGCTCAAATTAACACACCATGTCATGAACTTGTTATGTATTATGTTTGTGCCAACAGAGGGATTGCTTTCTTAACATTATGGTGATAGTTAAACTAGATATGGTCGGAAAGAAGCCAAAGAGCGAAATTGTGTGGCCTCCTATTCTCTAGCAAGATAATTTGTGAGTTTTGACATTTGGTTGGAATAAATAATTGATTTTTCTGTCATGTAAACTAATGCAACCTTTGAATATATTTGTGATGATAGTAAGGACTATAGTGTGCAGGTGATAAAATGGTTGAGCTAGTGGGATCCCGATTCTGTCTTGCAATATCAAAACGTATGAGTCTGAATCTTCAACCTTGTCATTTGTTATTCAAATTGATGCAAAATTTAATTTGTCACTTATTTACAGGAGAAGACTAAATAATTAAAGAGCGACATCATATGGTTGTTAATCAATCATCCGCTGAATTTACGCCATGACACTGCATTGGAGCTTATTCCCCCTACACTATCCATAACCAAAAAACATGCTTAGTTTGTCTTACTGCTTTCTATGCACAGAGTTGTTATGTTTTTTGTTGTTGTCATATTGGAGGGCACAACTTGTTTTGACCTTGTTTTGTGTATTAATCCATTCGAATGACAACACTTGTGGTGTGTTAATAGTTTCCCCATTTGACGTAAGAGTTTACCAATTTTCTATTATAATTTGGCATATTCAGACAAACATTTTCGCAATATGCTTAATCCCCTTAACATGAAAACGGGTTTCACAATTCTAGCTAACAGTTCATCAACATTTTTAATGTGTTTCGCAAGATATGCTAGGCATTTCTGTAGGTGGCCCCACAAGTTTGTAAACTTGGTTGCCAAGTTGACAAAATGAAGATATCACATATTTCCCAAGTTTATGTTATAGTTTATCAAGTTTCATTAATATTTTTACAAATTTAGATAAGTCGTTCCCAAATCACATGCACAATTTTTTCGATCTTTGCACATTTAATCCCTTAAACATGCAATTGGTTCCATAATTCAAGATAAGGGATTAACAAGTTTTGTTATCTATTTCACAATATTTTATAAGCATTTCCGCAGGTCACCTAACAAATGTGTCAACTTGGTTGCAAAGAAGCCCTGAAGCTATTTTGAGTTTCCCAAGTTTACATTATAATTTATCAACTTTAGATAACCGTTTCACAAATTTATATAAATAGTTCCGCAGATGATAACGCCCACAATTTTTTCAATCTTCGTTCATTTAATCCCCTGAACATGAAACTTGTTCTACAATTCCAAATAAGGTTTTATCAAGTTTGGTTATCTGTTTGGCAATATTTTATAAGCATTTCCACAGGTCACCTAAAAAATTTGTCAACATGGTTGCTAAGAAACCTTGAAGCTGTTTTGAGTTTCCCAAGTTTTCATTATAATTTATCAACTTTATCTAACAGTTTTGCAACGTTAGATAAGCAGTTCCGCAGATGATAACACTCACATCTTTCCAATCTTCGTACATTTAATCCCCTGAAGATGAAGCTGGTTTCATAATTCCCGATAAGCATTTATCAATGGTTTTAATGTTTTTCGCAACATGTTATTAGCATTTCCGTAGGTTCACTATAAAAAAAATCACTTTCAGCGGCGACATTTGGCGGCGACATTAAATGTCGCCGCTGAAAGTGAGACTTTCAGCGGCGACTTTTACTGTCGCCGCTGAAGGTGTCACTTTCAGCGGCGACACTTTTGTCGCCGCTGAAAGTCTGACTTTCAGCGGCGACTATTAAAAGTCGCCGCTGAAAGTGAGTTTCAGCGGCGACTTTATGTCGCCGCTGAAAGTCTTTTTCGAAAATTTTAAAAAAAAAAAATTTTTAAAACACTTTCAGCGGCGACTTTCAAAAGTCGCCGCTGAAAGTGAGTTTCAGTGGCGACTTTAGTGTCGCCGCTGAAAGTCTTTTTCGAAAATTAAAAAAAAAAAAAAATTTTAAAACACTTTCAGCGGCGACTATGAAAAGTCGCCGCTGAAAGTGAGTTTCAGCGGCGACTTTAGTGTCGCCGCTGAAAGTCTTTTTCGAAAATTAAAAAAAAAAAAAATTTTTAAAACACTTTCAGCGGCGACAATGAAAAGTCGCCACTGAAAGTGAGTTTCAGCGGCGACTTTAGTGTCGCCGCTGAAAGTCTTTTTCAAAAATTAAAAAAAAAAAAAATTTTTAAAACACTTTCAGCGGCGACAATGAAAAGTCGCCACTGAAAGTGAGTTTCAGCGGCGACTTTAGTGTCGCCGCTGAAAGTCTTTTTCAAAAATTAAAAAAAAAAAATTTTTTAAAACACTTTCAGCGGCGACTTTCAAAAGTCGCCGCTGAAAGTGAGTTTCAGCGGCGACTTTAGTGTCGCCACTGAAAGTCTTTTTCGAAAATTAAAAAAAAAAAAAATTTTAAAACACTTTCAGCGGCGACTATTAAAAGTCGCCGCTGAAAGTGAGTTTCAGCGGCGACTTTAGGGTCGCCGCTGAAAGTCTTTTTCGAAAATTTAAAAAAAAAAAATTTGTTAAAACACTTTCAGCGGCGACTTTAGTGTCGCCGCTGAAAGTCTTTTTCATATTTTTTTTATTAATATTTTTTAAAAATAATATTTATAAAATTTAACTATTAATTATTAAATAATTATATTTAACCTTAATTATTAAAATTATATTATTATTTATTAATATTAGATTTATAATTTTTTATTAAAAATAATATTTATGATATTAAATTATTATGTATTAAGTAATTTTAATTAAAAAATTTTTAAATTTAAATATATCAATATTTTTTTCGTTTTTATTTAATTTTTCATTACTTTTAATAATATTATATTTAATTTATAATTAATTATATGTATATTATTAATTAATTATATGTATGTATGTTTATATATGTGATAATATTATATATATAATAATATGTAATAATATGACATAGGTTCATTCCGGCGCAACTGGTAGAGACTCGCGCGCTAAGGCATCGGCTCTCTGAGGTCGCGGGTTCGAACTGGAGGAGAGTCACATGGAGGAATTATGAGGAGGCGACACGTGGCAGCACAGCGAGGCGACACGTGGCAGCACAGCGAGGCGACACGTGGCAGCACGAGGAGGCGACACATGGCGGCACGTGGTAGCACGGGGAGGAGACACGTGGCAATTGAAAATTAAATTTTTTTAAAAAAAATTCGAATTTTTTTAATAAAAAATTTAGTTTTTTGAATTTTTTTTTTAAAAAAATTAACACTTTCAGCGGCGACAAAAGTCGCCGCTGAAAGTGTTAATTTTTTTTTTAAAAAAATTCAAAAAATTAATTTTTTTATTAAAAAAATTCGAATTTTTTTTAAAAAAAATTTAATTTTTTGAATTTTTTTTTTTAAAAATTAACACTTTCAGCGGCGACAAAAGTCGCCGCTGAATGTCACCTTTGTCGCCGCTGAAAGTATACTTTTAGCGGCGACAAAAATTGTCGCCGCTAAAACTTTCAGCGACAGTCGCATAGGCGGCGACACTTTTGTCGCCGCTGAAAGTCTTTCAGCGGCGACTTTGAGACTTTCAGCGGCGACAAAAGTCGCCGCTGAAAGTCTTTTTTTTTGTAGTGGTTCCATCACATTTTTGTCAACTTGGTTGCCATATATGTTTTCCTAATTTTATATTACATTTTATCAAGGTTCAGTAAGCTTTTAGAAAATTAAGATTAGCAGCTCCACAGATTACGCTCATCTTTTTCCCAATCTTGGTACATTTAATCCCCTGAGGCATGCATGATTTTACCAATGTCTTATAACCAATTGTCAATTTTGTTTACGTATTTAGCATGTTTAGATTAGCCTTTCCGTACTTTCCCCTTTTTTTTAATTAACTTGCACAACAAAATCCCTGACACTTGCATGATTTTTCCCAATATCACTTAAGAGGTCGTCAATAAATGATTAGAATTTCCCATATGTAGATAAACCTTTAACATGTTGGTTCACAACTTTTGCAACATAATTCTGTAAACATCAGCATGCCATGCCTATAAACCCCTTCCTCACCAAGGCCATAATTTGTGTTAAAACACGTGTCATAATTGAATTAAGAGGCTGAGAGTAAATAAAAAAAATTTCTAAAATTTGTATATTATTATCTCTATTCACTTTTAAAAACATTTGGCCTGTTCGGTTTTGTTATATACACAATATCAAAGTGCTGGAAAAATTCCTAACGTTCACCTGGGATGTATTCATTAACTCAAGGGTTTTACATGACATCATTGCCCGCCTCAGTTTCCTTATCGGGGATTACAGTACAAATACTATTCTGATCAATATATATAATTGTACAAAAGTGATAACCAAAAATCCAAAAGCTAAAGGCTACCACCGACAATCCTAGTCGCCCTTATGAACTTGCTTATCCCTTGATCTGCTTGCCCTAACTAAAAATATGATAATTGGAAAGAGTGAGATTTAAAAGAATCTCAGTAGTAACATTTCTCCTATATGGTGTGTAATATAATAAAGCATATAAACAAATATCACAATTTAGCAACACAGCAGCATTCAATCATGACTTTGATCACAAAAATGAAAAGCATGACGATCACCAATAACAACATTCAATTAATACCATAATCGCTATCATGATAGGCATGACAATTAGCAATAGCAGCATTTAAAGCCAGGCTACCCTCCGCGACTCAATCATTCATTCAAAGTCGGGCTACCCTCCCTAACTCAATTGTTCATTCAAAGCTGGACTACCTACCGTGACTCAATCGATCATTCAATGATAAATACAAACATATAATCCATTAAATACAATATAGGAGGAAGTGTTACTACCTTGTTCTTTCTGTTTTTATTCAGGCACAGGCCTCATACGCTCTGAGCAAATATCAAATCCTATCATTATAATTAAGGACGACAAGTTATCACTTATTCCAATACTGAAATGATTTTAAAATAGTTAGGTTTGGTCATCAATAAAGTCCCCTTAATATTTATGAAAGGATCTAAAAATAGCCTTAAAGGGTTAGAAAGAACCACTTTTCAGAATTACAAAGTACTAAAAACAAGGGCCAACCCACCCATGGGTCGTGGCCAAGAGATGGTCAGAAGGTTTTGGGTTGTGGTTAGCCTCCTTGAGCCATGGCCAATAGAAGGTAAGAAACTTGTGGGTTGCGGCCAAAATCCTTGGGCCACAGCCAAGAATTAGACAAAAACATTTAGGCCATGGCCAAGAACAGGTTCGAAAGTTTTGGGCCGCAGTTAAGAAATTGTCCTGATTCTTGGTTAATTTCAATTGACCATAACTCTCAGCACATAACTCAAAAATAACCTAAACTTTATATCAATGGAAAGCTTGTAATATGAACTACAAAACAGGAAAGTTTCACAATATTTTAATACCATTTTCTATTTCAAAACATTATGCAAACTAGGTCCTCTTCACAGAATTTCTTTTGCCAAATTTTCCAGTTTGGCAACCTAAGTCTCCAATGGTTCCAAAACCCATTTTCACACAGAATTTCACCAGGAAAAAAATGGAGACATCAAAACAACCATACTCACATTTCTTTCACATGATATAACTAGGAAACTACTAGATAAAAATCCCAAAAACTCCAAATTTCTCAATTCAAGTTCAATTCGATTCTATTTATGCAAGACTCACAACAACACATCATTTCCATGATCACAACATGTCGTACTCTCTAATACCCTAATCCATGAAAAATAGGGAAAAACTTCCAAAAATTCAAGCCTTAATCAATGGCCACAAAATGCATGTAGAAACGTTTCTCTTACTAACCTCAATCACTTACGCTAACTTGTTCCTTACTTCACCAACCTCTAGATTTTCTTGAGTACACCAAACACCACTAATAGAAAATCTAAACCCATAGAATCGAAGCTCTCAACTCAAGGAACAAGATCAAAGAAGAGAGTTTTGGTATCCAAGGTCATTTTAAGGGTCAAATGACTCACCTTTTCACAAGCTTCTTCCTCTTTCTTCTTCTTCAATGGCAACCGAATGAGAGAGCAAGAGAGAGAGAAATGAGAGTGAGGAAGATGATAAAATGATCACTTCTCCCATGCCTATACTCTTATCAGCCGAAAAAGGGGAAGAAAGAGAGAAGAGAAATGATAAAATATTTCATTTGCCTTTTCTAACTACTCCCTCTTCATCTAATCATGCCACTTGTCCCATTCTCATTACTTCTCATAAAGTAAGTAACCACTTGATTACTCTAATTAGCTCCATTAACCATTTAGTCACACACCTTTTTCCTTTTAGTTAGTAATTAATTTCTTCATCAATTACTGATTAATTTACCGGTAAATTTTCCTTTATTCCAATTTTTCCCCTGATTATGGCACATTCACTTGAATTGCCACATGATACATTTTTTAATTCTTTTTCCCTTTTTTATGTGTCATTTCCCTCTATTTTAGCCCAATAATAACTTTGCCACATAATTATACTAAAATACAGGGTTTTGGACATTTCCAATAATTAATTCGAGTCACAATTCAACTTTATTTCACAACAGCATTTTCTTACATTGATTACATTCTTAATATAAGTCATTAGCCCTTAATCAAAATTTGAGGCATTATAATGACAGTACAATTGTCTTATCAGAACATATCAAAAGAGGCCAAAATGCTTCTTCTTCTAAACCCTATATACATTAGTTTAAAAATAAATGAGTGGACAATCTATACCCTATATACCTAAAAACCCTGACATACTAACATGTAGGCCTCATAAAGGAGAATGACCTTACATAAACAACAATGGGGAATACAATGAAAGCACCCAAAAACCAGCAACAAGAAACATTCTTCTAACATGTGCACTGACAACAGGACATTAAGAAAGTGGTTCCTCTTAATATTCCTTGGTCATGGACATAACCCTATATCTATTACAATTACTAACAACATTTGATTCCTCATGTACCCCATCCTTTCATACAAAAAAAAACATAGAAGGGTTAGACCAAAGTATATATACACTAAAAGATTCTACCTAATATTGAACGAACACTGATTTCAATATGGATTCGGATTTTTGCAAGTCCTCATGTGTGTCCAACTTCATGGCACTGTGCACAATTATAGATCTTTCTATTTTGGAACTATGATTCCTGCCATGTTACTCTTGGTCTTCCAGGTGGTGTGCTTGTAATTAGAGGGTAAAAGAAGATATTTTTAGACATATTATGCATGGTATAAATCCTATAATCACTCATGTTTGACATATCTATTGTGACAACTGGAATCATGATGTGCTCATAAATCTTTGTCTGAGTTTCAATCTTAAAACAGTCATTAACACATTCATAAATGTTGCCATGGACAACCTTCACAGCTGCGCAAGCATGTGTGCATGGATCTCACTCATTTCCCAAAATGCACAACTACATTCGTGTAGTCGAATGTCAATCCCATGGTCTCCATGTGCCATATAGACATAGAATCTTCCCTGACCATAATCTTCACACCATGTATACTCATTTCCGATTACCTTTTCCCTTACCTTTGCCTCTATATTTAGCCCAACACAATTCTTCCATTAACTCATTGACACATATGAGGAATGCGTCTTCTTTGCTACTTTCTCATGATGTGTCTAGATTAGTTAGACTACATTATACTTTCTCTCCTTTACCATCCAAGCATTAAATGAGTTTTCATTGCATATAAGTCATGTATTGAGGGATTCTTGGGAGGTGCAAGACATGTACTATATGTTGATGGAACTCATTTAAGCGGCGCCTTATAGGGGGACGCTCCTCTCAGCTGTGGCCTATGATGCGGATAATGATTTGTTGCCTTTTGCAATAGCAATTGTGATGGGAGAAACACTGGATGATTGGACTTGGTTTATGTATATGATTAAAAAGATTGTTGGTGTAATAGAAGTTACTGTTGTGTCATATTGTCACAATGCCATAATAGGTGGTATGACAGTAATATTTGGAGGTCATCGTCATATATTTTTCTCGTTGCCCACCTATCAACGTTCTTATGATTCAAAATTCAATCATATAACTCTCTTAAGTGCTCCTGCACAAACTTGTGCACAATGCTATATTTGTACCCTATATACCCAACTGAACCCTTACAAAATCAAAAACTTCAAAACTTGACATGATTCTCGTGTTACTCTATATATTCACTTGTTAAATTGTGTTTTTTTTTAATTTTAAAAAATTTATAACTAATACTATTGAGTTTGCATAACTTGTCTTCTTTGCTTTTATACATATAGAGAAATTTTTTTGAAAAATTTTGAACAAAAAAATTGTGTTTTGGAAGTTTGGATTTGATTTATGAATATTCTAACAGTTGTTTGATTTGATCTTGAAAGAATTGAGTTTGATTAGGATTTGGTTCTATCTTCTTAGAGTGTTAGTGGGTAGGCATAGAATTTGGCTTTGGTAATTAACTTTAGGAAGCCAAAGACTAGTGAGGAATTGAGGCTAAATATTTATTTCTTTTAAGAGAGGGTATATTTATTGCAATTTCATCTCTAGAAATTATAGTCTTGAATCTCTTTTAAAATTTAAAACTCTTTTTGAATGATCAAAAATAATTTAGGCATTTAATTTTATAGCTAGTTTGGCCAAATGTCCATTCCTATCTCATGAATCCTTTGTTTCAACCATTTGAGCCTAAACTTTCATTAAAGAAAAATTGCATTGATTAATTAGCCATTTGTTTGAGTTAATGCAATTTCCCCTATCTTCTCATTCATTTATTGTTTTATTAAGTGTAAGTGATATAAGAAAGAAAGACAGTGAAGGGATTGATGAATAAGAGAAACAATGCTATGTGAATTTTTTGAAATAGTGAAAAGAAAAGAGAAATTGAAAAAGATAAGAGAAAAAGGATATAACAAGAGAAAAAACAAAGAAAGAGAGACTAAGAGATTGTTATCATTGAGTTAATATCCCTTCATTATTTTCATGTTTTTCATTGAAATTCTTGGCACTAATTAAAGTATTCCTCCTTTTGTTTGGGTTAGAAGAATTAATATTAGCTTCCTGCTTTTTACTTTTGTTTTAGTGCTATGAATTTTTATTTTACTCTTCTTAATTAGTTTAGTTTTATTTAAATTAAGCTGAGATGGTTTGTTATTTTGATTTTGGGATGTCTCACTTTTAAGGGGAAATGCTGCCAAAATTTTGAAAAAAAAAATAGTAAAAGGTAATTCCCAGTGTTGACAATTATTCTAAACTTGAGTGTGAATGGCATAGGTGGTAATAAAATGGATCATAGTTGGATGAATGCTTTGAGAACAAGTGAAGAATATGAGAATGTGGTTGAAGAGTTTATTGAATTTGCTAGAAGAAACGTTCCAGCCAAAAATGGGAAGTATTTTTGTCCTTGTGTCAATTGTTTAAATGAGAGAAAACGGGATGTTGAAGTTATAAGGGATCACTTACTTTGTGATGGAATAAATCTTCGATACACAAGGTGGATATGGCATGGTAAGAAAGTAACTGATTGTCCGTCGCACAAGAAGGAAGCTGTGGATGTCATAGATGAAGATAGAATGGAGAGAATGATTCATGATGTTGAGGTAGAATCCATTGCGCAGTTGCATGAATATGACAGACTGCGGAGTGATGCAGAGAGACCGTTGTACCTTGGGAGTAAGTATACACGGCTGACAGGAACATTACATTTGGATAACTTAAAAGCAACTTGTGGGTGGACTGATAGTAGTTTCACATTGCTGCTTGAACTGTTGTGTGATATGTTTCCAGACGATAATGTACTTCCAAATCGTATGTATGAGGCGAAGAAAATCCTATCTACAATGGGTATGGAGTAAAAAAAGATACACGCTTGCCCTAATGACTGCGTACTATATAGAAAGGAGTATGAAGGTCTAAGTGAGTGCCCTAAGTGTCAAACTGCATGATACAAAGTGAAGAAAAATGGTGGTTGTGGCGATGGGACAACTAAAAGGCAACCTATAAAAGTTTTATAGTATCTTCCAATAATATCGCACTTTAAGCGTTTGTTTGGCACTGCAAAAAAGCGAAGAAGTTGAGATGGCATTCGGATGATAGAATATCCGACGGAAAATATCTTCGGCACCCAGCTGACTCTCCACAATGGAAGAAAATAGATGAAATGTTCCCTGAATTTGGCAGCGAGCCGAGAAACCTTCGACTTGGGCTTTGTACAGATAGCATCAATTCGTATGGAACTCTTAATAGCACACACAGTGCGTGGCCAGTACTCCTTGCAATATACAACTTGCCTCCCTGGCTTTGTATGAAACGCAAGTATGTGATGCTTTCTATGATGATTTTTGGACCAAAACAACCAGGAAACGATATCGATGTTTACCTGGCACCTTTGATTGAGGACTTGAAGAAGTTGTGGGAGGAAGGCGTAGATATGTTTGATGCATATAAGAATGAGTCCTTCAAGCTACGTGTAATGATTTTCACCACAATAAATGACTACCCTGCGTATGGAAACCTCTCAGGGTACAGTGTGAAGGGGCATAAAGCATGTCTGATCTGTGAAGCAAACACTCACTTCCACTAACTTAAACATGGAAGAAAAATGGTCTACCTTGGTTACAGGAGGTTCCTTCCTAGGTTCCACCCGTATCGTAGGTTAAGAAAGCGTTTTAACGGCTTACCGGAGCATGGAATGGATCCAAAGACATTAACCAGAGAGAAAGTTTATAGTCGGGTTGAACGTATCAATGTCTTACTAGGTAAGAATCAGAAGATTACGGGTGAGAAGAACATATAGAAGAAGAGATCAATTTTCTTTGATCTTCCATATTGGCGTAGGCTTGATGTGAGACATAGTATTAATGTGATGCACGTGGAGAAAAATGTTTGTGATAGCCTTGTCAGTACGCTTTTGCACATTCCAGGGAAGACCAAGGATGGGATTAGTGCGAGACAAGACCTTGTTGATATGGGAATAAGAGAACAGTTACATCCACAGCTAAGAGATAATGGTAGGAGGGCATACATGGAACCAACAGCGCATACACTATCAAAAGCAGAGAAACGAAGTTTGTGTGGGTGTTTGCATGAAATTAAGGTACCACAAGGATATTCTTCGAATGTGAGAAGGTGTGTATCAATGGACGATTTGAAGTTAGTAGGAATGAAGTCCCATGATTATCATGTGTTGATGCAACAACTGTTACCAGTAACTATTAGAGGCATTATGAAAGATGAAGTTTGAAGCACTGTGACAAGATTGTGTGTTTTCTTTAATGCTATCTGTAACAAAGTCATTGACACTGAAAAACTGGATGAACTGGAAGCTGAGGGTTATATCATATTGTCCCAATTAGAGATGCAGTTTCCTCCTTCATTTTTTGATATAATGGTGCATTTGATAGTTCATTTGGTAAGGGAGGTAAGGCTTTGCGGTCCAGTTTACCTGAGGTGGATGTACCCTTTCGAGCGATATATGAAGATCTTAAAAGGGTACTCTAAAAATCCCTATCGACCAGAAGCCTCAATAGTTGAAAGGTATGTTGATGAAGAGGCTATGGACTTCTGTAGCGATTATCTATCAGGGAAGAAGGAATAATCTCGGCATGAAGAGGAGAGGAGCAAGGGAACACGAGGACTGAAAGTGAAGACTATGCCTCATGAAGAGGTGTTGCAAGCACACCTTTATATCCTGAATAACATGGTAGAAGTTCAACCATACATAGATGAACACAGAAAGAGATTGAAGAACATGAATCCGAGGAAGAATGACATGCAGATTACTATTGAGTAAAACAAGACATTCACTCAGTGGTTTAAGGAAAAGGTTTTGCATGAGACCGGTGTGTCTAAAACAATAGAGTGGCTAGCCTGAGGGCCTTCGTTTCAGATAATTACTTGGAGCGGTTATGATATAAATGGGTATTCTTTCTACACAAAAGTCCAAGATGATAGAAGTGCCATGCAAAATAGTGGGGTGATGGTAGAAGCTGAAGCCATGCACTTTTCTAGTTCAAAAGACAAAAACCCCATATTAGCATCCATGGCCTATTATGGAGTGATAGAAGAAATATGTGAAATCACTTACAACAAGTTTAAAGTTGCTTTATTCAAATGTAAGTGGGTTAGCAATAATGCTGTGGTAATAGATCAACAATTTGAATTTGTCTCAATTGATCTTGAAAGAGTAGGTTATAGGGATGAGCCCTTCATTCTAGCAAGCCAGGCGAAACAAGTGTTTTATGTCACAGATCCTGCAAATAAAAAAATTTCCATTGTACTTCAAAGTAAAAAATAGAAGCATGGTGATCTGCCTTCAACCTTGACGACACACCACCTTTCACAATTAATCAACCTACAACAAGTGAAGTAGAATTAGTAGATGATGAAGAATATGCTGTAAGAAATAATCATGGTGAAAGAATATGGGAAACAATCTAGAGTAAGAGCTTAACTTAAAAAATAGTAATGTGTGCTGTTTGTTTTATAACTAGTTAGTTTATTTATTTACTTACAATTTATTCACCTATTTGACAATGATTTTTGTACTTACAGGAATATGGACAATTCTGGTTACTCACAAAGTGATAGGGACAATGAAATGAATAGGCCTGAACCGGTTGCGAGAAGAAGGGTTAGAGACAGTACAAAAATACCTGTATTGGTAGCACGTCATCACCATCAATAGGAGAGGTTGCATATTGACTTTGATGAAAATATGAAACTAATTGGTCCGAAGGAAGACCATTTCATTAGCTACGTAGGTTTTTTGGCTCGAAGCAAAGTTCGCATTACCTATGATAATTGGAAGTTGGTTTCACCAAAAATGAAAGACTTGATTTGGCAACAACTTTTGGTATATAAGTTTCGATAAATCTGCATATATATCTTTATTTCTATTGCTTCAAAGATAATTAACTTATGTTTTTACCTTGCAGCAAACCTATGATGTCCCTGACACTGCGGAGATGTACAAGGAGTGGATGACGGAGGTTCGTCTACGATGGAAAGATTTCAAGAACATGCTCACACGAGATTATATTCGAGGGGACCTGAGGGGTCAGGATCCATGTCAGGAGTATACGTTTTTGTCTCCAGAGGACTGGAGGTTGTTTATGGCATCACGAGAAGATCCAAACTTTTTGGTAAGATTTCTGTCATCATAGTGTTTTATTTGAATATAGTTGACATTATTGATTCGGTGTTCGTTGTTTTCCTTTCATAGGCATTAAGTGCAGCAAATGCAGAGAGACAAGCAGCTAATAACTATCAACATTGCATGTCTCGTGGTGGTTATCAGAAGCTTGAGCGAAAGATGATAGCAAAAGAGTTGGAGAAATTGAAGGAAGCAGCCATATCAGATCCTACCGTCGTGGTCCAGCCCCTGCCACCTCCTCCACGTCACAAAAAATGGAAAGCAGGGAGGCTTAAGGGTGGGAAGTACGTAAATCCGACTGTTGCTGAGGTTGCCGCAAGAATTGTAAGTAGTTAAAGCATAAGTACAAAGTTATTTTTTCATATTGGGAGTGCTTAATTTTCATTTACGATAACTTTTATGCTGCAGGATGAACTAGAAGATCATAGTAGCCAAGGTTCGTTCACTCCAAGTAGACGGATAGACATCTTGTCAACGGCGATTGGGAAGGCAGATCACCCTGGTCATGTTCGAGGGGAGGCAGGGGGAGTTCGTGTCGCGAAGTATTTTGGCCGAGCCTCACATCCTTATTCGTCACAAGCTGAACCCAGTAGGGAGCTTGTGGCCAAGATTCGTTAGGAAGTCTCACAAGAGCTCGAGGCCAACCTTCGCGACAAGCTTCGACAAGAGCTGTTGTCAGAGCTACGTCTTGAGTTGATGCCTGAGCTACGAGCTGAAATGATGAAGATGTTTGAATCGCAGATGACAACTACTGAGCGTAGAACCCATTCATCCCCGGCCTTCCACAGCACCAAAGGAAGTTACAACCCGGTGGAGGAACCACTTGGCGACCCTTCTCCCACTCCAGCGCAGGGAGAACCTGCCATCATCTCTTTGGAAGCCCCAGTGCTGCGTGTAGTTGCAGATGCTCTCGTTCACACAAAAGCTACTACCCACCATAATTAGCAAATTCCACAGTATTTACGTAGGGTGACTGTGACGTGTGTTCGAGAGGGGGAAGAAGGTACAACCATCCCTATTCCTGATGATGAGGTTGCCACGATAGCTCAATCGAGAGGATCTTTCATCCTTTGGCCTGTACAGCTTATTGGCTTGTTACCACCAACACCTCCAATGGTATGGAACTACCTCACTTTTACTTGAGATGTGTTGACATCCTACTAACAATATGTTTTTTTATGTTCTAAAAGAACGAGCAGAAAGCAGAAAAAATGGCCCTTCTTAGCACGACTGCAGTATATCTATAAAGGCATTCGCCAGATTGATTTGCATATGCCTATAGGGATTGTGGGCCAGGAATTAGAGTATCACTTCATTATTGATAAACAAGATCTTAAACAGTTCATTAAGTTGGAGGAGCTAGATGTTGGATGGGGCAAATTTACAATCCTGTAAGTTTTTTATTTCTCATTTTTTCCTTCATTTAGTTAAGTTGATTTTAACTAGCTAATACATTCATCATTTTAATTCTATTATAGCTCCTTTCGTCGTATATGCATTGACTCTCAAAGAGTTGATTTATATGGATTCTTGTCTCCTGCACATACGACAAGGATTGGGAATACATTGAAAAGAAGGATGAACTATGTGGACTTCACAGTAGCAAAGAACGACTATCGTTGTTATCTAGCACCGATTGTTCAAGGGTACGCATTTTAATTTTGTGTATTTGAGATTTTTAATAAATAATTGCCTTGCCATCTAACTTCTTTTTAATCTGTATATGTTGTGATAGTTATCACTGGAGTTTATGTGTTCTCTGTCCTCGGGCCCATGTTGTTTACTGGTTTGATTCCTTAAGTAGAAGACCAGACAAAGAAACTAAAAGCGTCTTCAACACGTAAGTTCTTTTTTTGTATTTCATTGCTTCTTGATTCTTGACTTAAATGAATTATTCTAATTTGTGTTGATTTTCATTTTAATGATAGGGCATGCACGACATATCGAGCGCTTGGCGAGCCACGCGAACGTAAAGGTGGCAAAGAACTGGTAGTTTCAAATCAAGTTCTTTTGATTGACGATCGTTTTAGATATGCCTTTATTGATTTTAACCATTTGGTTTTGATTTATAGTGCCCTCGACAACCTGGTGGCTGGGAATGTGGATACTATGTCTTACTTTATATGTTTAACATCATTTAGAGTGGCATTACGACAGATTTTGAACAAGTAATCGCTTCTTCATTATCAGAGGATAATATTCTTGGTGTTGTAATTCAATAGCAATTCATTCACTTGATTCATTATTTCATCTAAGCTTATTTTCTAATTTATAGATTTTTGACAATAAAGATGCCTACTCATATGAAGACCTAAATATGATCAGAGACTTTTTGGCTGGACATCTTCTTCAACATATACCAGAGTAAAGTCTTTAGTAGTTTGTGTAGGACATACTTTTGTGGTAGTTCTATATATTGTACATATAATTAGCGTTATTGTCGTTGGATATAGATTGGATTTAATCTTGGTTATTGTACAAACTGGGGACTTGGATATAGATTGTTGTGTAGTTTGTGTGGTTTGTTAGTTAATTAGTTTGCTACTCCTTAAAATTATTGCATGTAGTAGAGCCTTGGGTTGATCACTATGTTTCAAGTTGTTGTTTCCTTTCTGCTAAACTGCTGTTGTTTTATTCTGTTGTTGGAATCCTATTTCTGCAGTTTACATTTTCCAGACAGTGCAATATATATAAAGGCCATTTTAAAAAAAAACTTTCAACGTCCTTAAATAAAAAGGGACTTGGTAGAGTTGGTGGCAACACTTTAGACGTCCCCAGATAAAACTGGGAACATCTAAAGGCCACCTTAGACGTCCCCAGTTCCAACTGGGGACTTCTAAAGGCCACATTAGACGTCCCCAATTCTACTGGGGACGTCGAGTTGGAACTGGGGACGTCTAATGTGGACTTTAGACATCCTCAGTTGGAACTGGGGATGTCTAAAGTCTGCCTTTCACGTCCCCTATTTTACGGACGTTATTGACGTTTTTTTCTACGACCCTCATAGACGTCCCTCTGTTTTTAGAAGTTAAAAGGCCAAAAAAAGGGGACGTTAAAACCATTTTTTCTAGTAGTGCATGAGATATAATAAGTCAGAATATAAGGATATTATTGTTATTGCGATATTTGCCATTTTCTTTTTCTTTTTTTAATTTGATCAAGGGTTTCCCTTCTCGAGGTTTGAATCTTAAAGTGTATTTTTTGAGATTTAAACTTGTGTGTTCTCTTCCTTATAAGGGTGAGATCGTTTACCATCATAACTAACAACTTGTTGCTATATTGCCCATTTTCTTTTCTCCATAAATTACATCTCTCAAGTTCTCTCTTCTTTTTATGTTCTCTCCTCCTGCGTTTCTCTTCCAACTTTTATTATCCTCCATCCAAATGAAGATTTAATTTTACCGTTCTCTTTCTACAACTAGAGCACAGTTGATATATTAGTGAACTCGGAATATGCAATATTTTATCGACAATATAATAGAATATATTGGAAAAAAAACATTTATAGATAATATATGGGTGGTGGCTAATAAAACTGTGAGCTAGCCGGGAAGGGTTAAAGGAATTAAAAATCATACGGCAAATAAAGGATCCACAAGTTTGTCTGTGAGGGAAGCAAAGAGAGCGCTGTAACTGAATCCAATGAAACTGAACAAACGCTATGCGCTGCGCGATTCATGTCGGTATGATTCCACTGAGTATCGCTTCCCATGTTAATTTGGTCTCTTATTAGTCTTCAAAGACCGGTCAAATTCAATGAATCAAATTCAAGTACGCGCATTCTTGGATTAATCTACTGGTATCCGATGCTACTAGCTACTAGTAACCAACTAGTTTGATTTGTGGGAATGTAGACCTATAATGAAGAAAATTTCACTACCTCCAAGTAATTATTGCGACTACAAGCATACCCAGGTCTTGAATACAAAACCAATGGTTAAGTTAGAATAATTCACAACCAATTGATCCAAGCACTTGGTGGTTAAGTGAATATGTTCTAATATGCCTTAATACTAATCCTCCAATCCTTTTTTTACTATATATTTTTATTCTAATTATTGGCAAAAAATCTTAATATAAGGTACTTTCAACTATTTCATTGTGGTAAGGAAAATAGTTAAATTACTAAATTTGTTTGAAGGATAAAAAAAAATACAATTTATCAATACTTAAAATCATAAATGACATCTTGAGAAATTTAAAAAAAAAAATACATCAAATTTTAAACTGTGGCATTTTAGAAAAATAAAAGTAGTACATCTTAACTTGTAATCAGAATCACTCATTTTTTCTTAAAAAGTGGCTCGTAGGGACAAGTGGGATTCATATAAACACCATCTAACAGCTTGTTTGGGCATGGTTAACGAACTAACACCAAGCGCCTCCCCTAAAATTTTTTAAAAGATTAATGTGTAAATTTGTCTGAAAAGTTTTTACTGAGGAGTAATATTATCACGGAAGTTTTTTTAGGTTTAATATAATGTCACTCCAGAAGTTTCAAAACATAACAATGTTGCTCTATATCATTAAAAAATTAATATTGACAATTAATAAATTGACGTTGACTATTAACGTTTTAACGATAAGGGATAATATTGCTTCATTTTAACATTTTTAGGACAACATTAAACCTAAAAAAATTTCATGATAACATTACTCCACAACAAAAACTTTCAAAATAAATTTACATCTAAATGTGAAACTGTAAGTTTGAACCATGTCAGAGGCTTTAGGAGTATAATAATGGTGCGTGAGTCATGACTATAATGGTGCGTGAGTCATGGCGAAACCAGAAAAAGTCTACTTAATTATAAAGTAGAACAATATAGTAAAGGATATTTAGAAAAGAAATTTATAGTTTTTTGATAAAAATTTATATTAAAAATCATAAAAAATGTTTTAAAACTAGACAGGAGCCCATGTGTTACATATACCTTTTTTTCTTGTTTCTCTCTCTCTGTTTTTTTTGCCAATATTTTTCCTGTTTTTCGTCAATAATAACAACAATAACAATAACAATAATAATAGATGGTAAAAAAACAAAACAATAACAATAATAATAGGAGAGAATTTCACTACCTCCAAGTAAGTATTGCGACTACAAGCATACCCAAGTCTTGAATATAAAACTAATGGTTAAGTTAGAATAACTCACAACCAATTGATCCAAGCATTTGATGGTTAAGTGAACATGTTCTAATATGCCTTAATACTAATCCTCCAATCCTTTTTTACTATATATTTTTATTCTAATTATTGGCAAAAAATCTTAATATAAGGTACTTTCAACTATTTGATTGGGGTAAGGAAAATAGTTAAATTACTAAATTTGTTTGAAGGATAAAAAAAAAATACAATTTTACAATACTTAAAATCATAAATGACATTTTGAGAAATTAAAAAAAAAATACATCAAATTTTAAACTGTGGCATTTTAGAAAAATAAAAGTAGTACATCTTAACTTGTAATCAGAATCACTCATTTTTTTCTTAAAAAGTGGCTCGTAGGGATAAGTGGGATTCATATAAACACCACCGGGATAAGTGGGATTCATATAAACACCACCTAACAGCTTGTTTGGGCATGGTAAACGAACTAACACCAAGCGCTTCCCCTAAAAATTTTTAAAAGATTAATGTGTAAATTTGTCTGAAAAGTTTTTACTGAGGAGTAATATTATCACGGAATTTTTTTTAAGTTTAATATAATGTCACTCAAGAAGTTTCAAAACATAGCAATGTTGCTCTATATCATTAAAAAATTAATATTGATAATTAATAAATTAACGTTGACTATTAAATTTTTAACGATAAGGGATAATATTGCTTCATTTTAACACTTTTAGGGTAATATTAAACTTAAAAATATTTTATGATAATATTATTTCTTAACAAAAACTTTCAAAATAAATTTACATCTAAATGTGAAACTGTAAGTTTGAACCATGTTGAGGCTTTAGGAGTATAATGGTGCGTGAGTCATGGCGAAACTAAAAAAAGTCTACTTAATTATAAAGTAGAACAATATAGTAAAGGATATTTAGAAAAGAAATTTATTGTTTTTTGATAAAAATTTATATTAAAAATCATAAAAAAGGTTTTAAAACTAGACAGGAGCCCATGTGTTCCATGCATAGTTCTGGAAACCGGATCGGACCGGCCGGTCCGGCCCGGTTTCCATTTTTTAAAAAAAAAAAAATTTTTTTACTATTTTCTTTAGAATTTCATAGCAATAAGCCTAAAATTTTCAATTTCTCACCGGTTTGGTCCCGGTTTAGCTCCGGTTTGGCTCCGGTCTGACCCACTGACCCTTAACCTAGTACCCCGACCGGTTCAGTACCCGGTCCGAGTTTTAATACCTTGGTTCCATGTACCTTTTTTTCCTGTTTCTCTCTCTCTCTCTGTTTTTTTTTTTTTTTTTGCCATTGTTTTTCCTGTTTTTGGTCAATAATAACAACAATAATAATAGATGGTAAAAAAACAAAACAATAACAATAATAATAGGAGCTTTTATGTTAGAAATATCAAAGGGTCATTGAGAATTTATTGGTTAAAGTGGTAAGGTACTCACTTTTATAAAAAAAATTTAAATTTAAATTTCATAAATCACATTTAGAAAGAGATGCGATAATCTTTTTCCTTCTAAATCGTGTCGTGGGAAACCCTTAATCATTAAAAAAAAAAGTAGGGAAATATCATAGAATCGTTGTGCCGGTGGTCCCATATCAGTCTTCATGAATCATGACATCAATTCAAGTGATGTCACGAGAGAAGGCCCCAGAGCATACAAAAGCTGACACTTACACGTCCTGAGTTTGACTTTGTTTAAGGTCGAACATGCACTGGTTCTCATGGTACGAGATTCTCTCTTTTCTTCTTTTTTATTTTTTCATTTTAATAACTCAAAAATATGTGTGTATGTTTGGTTGGATTTCATAAATCCGATTGGGTATGTAAAACTCAATTGGTAGCGGTGTTTTTTCTTACCGTGTTTGATTTTGATTGATAAGATGAGCAATTGGGTTTTTGAGAATTTGATCACTGCACATCCACGATTGACAAAAACTTAATGTTAGAGTTTTTGTTAAAGGCTCAGTCAAATTTAGTTGTATCCATTATCCAATTTGACATCAGACTGATTGTTATTTTCAAAATTATAATTATTACAATTAGATCATATTTTCCTATAAATACTTGGTGCTTCTTCCTTTATAAGACACACTTGAGATTTGAATGATAAATGAAAGTTACACTTCTATACTTTGTTTCTTGAGAGTGGATTTTCTTTAGGGTTCTTCTTAAAACTAACAGACTTATCAAGGCTTAATCACCTTATGGCATCTTCCAACACTTCGGGTCCTTGTTCTAACATGTTCAAGGGTTTAAGTGAATCGTCGATATGTGTTTAGCTTTCTTGGGGTGTGTGTATTTCAAATTGATTGTGAGTTCGTGGGATCTTACCTTGTGGGTTCGCACCAGGATACCGAATGATAATATCAAAATAAATTGGCTTCTAATATGTTAGGTATTTTAACAAATTATTAGCTTTAATGACTTGAGATAGCGATGGCTTGCTGCTACGTGGGAGTGCATATAGTCAAACAAACTCATTTAACAATCAAAATTAACATCATATACCCGTAGGACAACATTACTATTATTTAAAAATTTTCATGACATATTTGTATCTTGAACCAAAAAATGAAGTAAATGACACGTGGCTCTACTAGTTCATCATATTTAGTCTTAAATTTAACTAGCTGAGGAGATATCGCTACGATTTGAAATCTTCCAAATACTTAACACTTTTGAGTAAAGAATTTGTGGGCAATTTTTTGCCAACAAAGAAACTGATTATATTGAATGAAAATAAAACTACAGAGTCTTAAGAGCAAGAAACAAAAAAGACCAACAAAACAAAAAGACAAAATAGACTCTAAAAAGCAAAACACAACCATTTAAAAGGTCTTTCATGTAAAGAGAACTTAAAAACGGCTACCAAATTTGTTTATCTAGAAAGCCATGTGCAAAAATAATTTCTAATTAAATTTTTTGAGATAAGAATATTCTTAAAGAGGACAACAATAAAGGCACTAGCAGAGAACAATAAACCAAATTTAATGTGAATTGCATTATTTTCAATAGGAAGTCTTTTTTTTTTTTTTTTTTTTGCTAGATTCAATATGAATTCATTTGTGGCTTACTCAGTTGCCTCCCTCTTACTTATTCAAAACTCAACATCATCATGTGTGGGCCGACTGTGTACATCCCACATCATTAGATTCGAGGGAAATTTACATCCATAACCCTAAAACTTACTCTTCATATGCAGATTTTCTAATATAATTATGGAATAGTAAAGGGTCACAAGCCACCTTTGTCTACTTAAACTATTACTAAAATTTAAAATTTTAATTATCTTCATATTTTGGAAATATTCAAGTAATTATTTAGCAAATTGCTTAAAATATTTTAATGGCACCTCTCCCCTCTTATTAGAAGTATTCATAAAGCATTATTCATAGTATAGCTTCTCCAGATTTCACATTTTTTATGTTGGAAAAAAATAGAGAGAGGAGAATTGGGTTGAGTCAAATCTGGCTAAGCGAAGCTAACGCAAGTATTAAACTATAAAAGCTTAATCTAGTTTGCACAGTAGTGCACCAGAATAGAGAAAGATGGAATATAAGAAGAGAGGGCGCAAGAGGATTCAATTGCTATAGGGTGAGAAATAATGCTGGTGGAGGCCTATATTTATCAAGGTACTGAAAACCGGACCGGACATTGAACCGGTCGAGACACTAGGTCAAGGGTCAATGGTTCAGACTGGGGTCAACCCGAGGGTCAGACCAGGAGTCAAACCGGGGTTAATTAAAAATATATATATAATTTAAATATTCATGTATATCATTTAAAAAACTACATAAGATTTTTTTTTTCCAACCAATAGTCAAATATAACCTCGTAAACCTAATAACCACAAAAGTATCATTAAGTATATAAGGATTTTACTCCAACCAATGCAAAATAGCAAAAATATTCCACAATACTTTTAAAACTCCTTGCAAATCAAAAAATTTCAAAGAAATAATTTTTTTAAAAAAAGACAAAATGACGTCGTTTGGGATATAAAAAAATTTTAAAAAAATTAAAAAAAGGGGCAAACCGGTTCACCACGGGTCACCCCAGTTCAGACCGGGTCAGTTAGACCCCAATTTTTTTACCTCAACTGGACCGGTCCGGTGACCGGTTCGCCGGTTTCCGGTCTGAACCGGCCGGTTCGGTCCGATTTTAAATACATTGATATTTATAGAGGCAATAGAGGCCCAAAGTGGCTCCTCCTTGTTGCCCGCCAGGCAGTATTAACTCTAGCATTAACTCCTTGATTAAATTCTTCAATCAAGAGGCTCCTCTAGCAAATCAACATTAATGTCGATTTGCTTGACTGATCACATATAAGTGTGATTCCATCAACAATAACTACTGATATAATTTCTTCTTCATTTGATTCAGGTTTTTTCTGAAAAAATAGTTTGACCCATCAAAGGCGGACTCGAACCCAAACCCGAAGTTCAACATCTTTCACTCGTACTTGATGCGCCTCTGATGGTGCGATTCCTATGATTTTGAGAGGAAAGAACCGCATATATGTGAATCTCAAGATTAATTCACTGGCCTATGTATTTATTATATGTGCACGCGCGTGTATATATGTAGGAGGAAATCAGGCTAACTATATAACAACCAAAGAAGACACACAGGCATAGCCAATATTCATTATGCATCTCACTGTTCATGTATGGATTATAACAGCGTCAACCTCAATTATCGGAAAAATGAGTAAGCATCAGTTACGTATATAAGTCAAGTAACCTATATAAGAGGAATTAGAATAGATGCATAGTGGACGCACACTTTCAAAAAAGAAACTACCCTTTTGAAACGAAAAGTTAAACAAAAAAAATCATATGTCCATACATAAAAACATGATAGAGACCCAGAGTGGCTTACCCAATGTTGGAAGAGAGAGAGAGAGAGAGAGGTGCATACTGGGTCAGGTCAAATCTGGGTAAGTGAAACTCACGCAATTATTAGACTATAAGAGCTTAATATGGTTTGAATAGCAATACACCAAAACAGAGAAAAATAATACTAATGTTGATTTGCTTGACTAATCACACATAAGTGTGATTCCATCAGCAATAATTGCCGACATAATCTCTTCTTCATTTGATTCGGGTTTTTCCCAAACACATAGTCTGACCTATCAACTATCAAGGGTGAACTCATAGCCAAAATCCAACAGAGTTCTTTTAACATTTTCTTAATACATTTTGTTGGATTTCGTATGACTGTTTTTCTTTTCAATTCTTCATCGCATAGTTTAACACTATTTAAATGTTGAAAAATAGACATATTCTTAGAAACAAATAAAATTATTGTTTTCCGATATGATGGGATGAGAGTCGACACATATGTAATATTAATGGAGGCTTGTGAATATTCCCAAAATCGGCTTCATAAATGTAACATGTTCGATGGCAAAAAAAAAAAAAAAAAAGAAGTTATATGTGCGGGCGAGGGTGAAGTTGTACAATTTAGTATGTTCTCTAATTATTCTTTTTTTTTTTTGCTACATAATCTTGATATTAATTAAATCATTAATTAGTGTAAGGGCACATGTTTGTGTTGAGTCCAGATTCTTCCCTTTCCCCAACTTTTGTTTTGAAGTTTGTACCTAAAATTCTATTGCTTGTAAGTAAGACTTGTGACAAAGGCTTGTTCAACATCTTTATTATGAACCCAATATTAAAGCATAGATAATGAGCCCGAATTGCAAGGATGAATATCGTACTCCCTCCGATCCTAATTATAAGATAAAGTTAATTTTTTTTGGAGAAATTAAGGAAGCCAATTAAATTACTTTAGAGAGTTTATATTTTTAGTATCTTTAAACTATATATTAGTTTATTAGTCAAATTAATTAGTTTGGAAAAAAAATAAAAATATAAACACTCTAAAGTAATTAAATTGACTTCCTTAATTTTTCCAAAAAAATTAACTTTATCTTATAATTAGGAGCGGGGAGTAACTTTTATGAGCCAATGTTAGCTTTGTAATCTTTTTTTAAATAAAAACTTGTTGGAAAGGAAGGAAAAAGGCTATGTTTCTTTTGTTCATTCAAAAAAGGAAATCTATTTTTGTTAACACACATATAGGCCCACCGCTGGACCTTACAAGGTTCGACTTTGATGGGCCATCCAGCCAATCAAACCCTGGCTTTTGAGCCCGATAGCTGAATGAGAAATCAATTAATTTTCTTTTTAGATTTGAACTTCAGAGTATTTCTTTGCTCCATAGTACAATTGTTTGTTTGTTTTAATTTTTAAGAATTTTTTTTTATAATTTACGAGGTAAGTACATGGAGAAATTTTATTTCGACTTTTAAACTTTTCTCTAATTCCCAAATAAACACCAAGTCATTTCCTACAATCTTATTGGGATTAAGGAAGAGGGATTAACCAGTTAAATTTGCATTAAATTGAAAAAATTTCTAACTTTTTCTTTTTTCAAATCTATCTCACTATTCTTTCTCAAAATCTAATATGTACTACTAATAAATAGAGGTAAAATTGAAAAATATTACCAATTAATGAATTGCTAAATGATTTATATTTTAAATAAAAAAATTTCTTCTAAAACGGTGCCTTACGTTTTGGACAAAAGGAAGCATATAATAGACTACTTATATAAGGGAGTTACGGTGTCTTTGTTTCATTCTTGTTTTTTCTGTGTTTCATTTGTTTCTTCCACCCAATGTTGTTGAGGCCGGACCGGACCGGACGGTTGAACCGGTCCGACCGTCGACCGGAGGAATTGACGACTCGAGTCATATAGATAAGCCGTTCAGAATGTTAGCTCGCTTCAGGCCGTCCAGAATCGTCTTTTAACCGGTGAGCCGGAGTTGAACCGCAACCCGGAGCGGCTATTGAAAAGCCGGACGGGTTAAACACAGTTCACCAGACAAAAAAAAGGCGAGAGAGAATATCAAAGAAGATAGAAGAAGATGAAGGAGAGAAAGTGTGCACTGCCATGTAAGCGATTTCTAGCTTGAGCGCCGCTGCAAAATAGAATTTTCAAGGTAGGAGTGAAGAAGCCCATCTCCGATCACTTTTTCTGTTTTCCGACGAGATGCTAACAATGAGTAGGAACTGGGGAATCGAAGAAAGATAAGCAGAGGAAGTGGAGAGAAGAAAAACTTCATTGGGAATGGAAAAACGTGTGCAGGTGGAGAAAAAGTTGCAAGCCAGTGACAGTTGTCATGTATAATATTATTTTATTAATTTCTAATTATCAACATCTTTTCCTAACAAAAAAATTATCAATACCTTTTGAAATTTTTTAAAATCAAAACGGTTTCACTAAAATCCGTAGGCAATTTGTTTTAAAATAACATCAACATATCGTCTTTTAATGCATAACAAAATCTTTTTAAATGTTACCCCCTTTGTCCTAAATATAAATATAAGAAAAAATTTAATTTTTTTTAGAAAAATTAAGGAAGTTAATTAAATTATTTTAGAATATTTTTATTTTTATTTAAACTGATATATAATATGAGAATATATAACATATGATATGATTAAATAACTTATTTAGCTTCCTTAATCTCTATAAAAAAATCAATTTTGTTTTATATTTAGGAGTCGTTTTAAATGGGGAAATTAAATTAATTAGAAGATTTCAGCAAAATAAATAGTTAGAAGATATAATTATATACATTCTAATGTATATTATCAAATATTTTGTCAAAAAAAACTTATAAATAGGATCAGAGGGTATGGTCTAAATGTCTTTCAAGAAACTTATGCTTGGATCAATCAAGAGCCACCAATATTTGACAAATAATGAAACCATTATTGTTAATACAGTTTGTTAGGTTGATGATAGATTTAATGTTCTTCCTTAAATGGTCTTTTGTGACTTTATTAACTTTATATAAAATTAGATTGAAGATTAATTGTAATATATAATATATATTATTCTTAAATTTAATTATTATGTCATCGGTCTGAAGATTTAATGTTCTTCCTTAAATAATATTTTGTGACTTTATTATCTTCATATGAAATTAGATTGAAGATTAATTGTAATATATAATATATATTATTCTTAAATTTAATTATCACGTTACCGGTCCGATTGAACGGCTCGACCGATCCAACCGGTTGAACCATGACCCGCTAACCTTTCCGGCTCGACCACCGGTCCGGCTTTTAAAACATTGCTTCCACCGCCTTGTCAACTTCTTCCTTTCTCTCCTTTTCACTCTTATTTCCACTGCACTCCTTTTCTCTGGTCCCACCGTCCTTTCTCTTCGCCCCACCGGCCACCGTCATGGGTTGCTCTATTTTTTCTTTCTTACTCTTCCCGACACCTTGCTCTGTTTTATCTTTTGATTCCAAGGCTCTGGTTTTGGGACGATGGCATGTGAGTAAGAAACCCAATCTGGGTTTCTTGGCTCATCTAAACAAAACCCCTTGCTTCTTCTATTTGGCAAGGTTTCTTTCCTTGTTTTCTTTAAAACAACCAAGGAATGGGTAGCGCCATGTCTTTCTCAACTATAGGCTGCTCATGTTGTTAGTTTTTGTTTTGGTGTTTTCTATTACGTTGCTTTGCTACTCGTTTAATTTGTTCTTGTTTTAGGTTGCAGGTTTCTGTTAGTCTCGCTTTTGGTTCAGTCCCCAGCCCATGGCGCCTCTAGCTTCCGAGCTTCAACAAGGGTGCTCAAAACTAGGCTTCTTTTCAAAACCTCCGGTGTAGACATCGTGAATCTTTGGGTACACTCGAGGATTCGTTATGGAGTTGCTCTGTGGATCCATCAGGCTCTATCTACTTGTTGGCTGTTGCATCTTCATCTCTGGTTTATCCGCAGCACTGCATGGGGAGGACGATGGGAATCAACTGATGCCCTCGAGCTTTAGCTCAAGATTTGAAAGCTGTTGTTGAATGGGGCTTGTAGACGGATTCACTTAGTTATTTTAATTGCATTTTCCTTTTGTCCCATGTTTTCTTTTAATCTGTCTATTGACTTTGGGCCTCCCCGCAATATGCTCACTCGAATGTAGAGGGGGCCTTTTTCTACGTAACATTTTATCTGGTTTTTAATAAATTTGACTAGTTATGAAAATAATATAAGAAGTTACCAATACCATGTTAACTTGTTTGGATTTTGGGGTGTCATTGTCAAGCCCACAACGTGTGTTTGTGACGGAAAACCAATTGACAAATTTGTCTCATCTCTACCCATTGGAGTTAGGCCCAGCGGAAGCCGACTAGGTTACCTAAAAGGTAAGAGATCGATCCTAGAGTCAACCTGATAGAGAGGGGAGAAATCATGTTCGGCTCTAATCTCCGGAGTGATATGCCATTTGCCCACCATCTGAAGTATCAAAAAAAAAAAATTGTTTCATCTCTCTCTTCAAGAGGTGTATATTTCGTGTCCGGCAATACCTTAAATAGAGTTGACTTCAATAAAAGAATACTTATATCAAACCAAAAAAAAAGGAGCAAAAAAATTTGTTTCATCTCTATTTTGTTTCATGTTTTGGGAGCTTTCGAGGCAAATGACTTTTGGGTTAGGCTTAAAGTTGAAAAAACTTTTCGGTTTGCCTTTTCTTTGGATTTTACCATTCTAAAACTGACATTTTAATATCACTTAAATAAGGATTTATCAAACTAACTCAATTTTATAAAAATTTATTTAAATATAAATTATATTACAGTAAATGATTTTTACCTAAACTTCAGTTTAGAAAAATCAATTGAATAAAAGTTAATGTTTCCAATGTTAGGCTAAACATGCAGTATTTTTAGTGATAATTGTGATGATATAAGATCTATTTATCTAATTTAGAAAGATTAATAAAGCTAAATAAATTATTTAATTATAACATATATGATATGATATCTCTTATATACTTTCATGTAACATTAGATTATATATAAGTTTATACGTTGAAAAAAAGGTTATATATAAGTTTATAAGTCAAATAAATTAGTTAAAAAAAAAGATAAATATAAGAGATAAAATCAGAAAAATATCTTATATTTATGAACAAAATTCACTTTCAAACTACTCCCTCGAGTCTTTATATGATCTAATTGTAGAGTTAATATTGGTCTTAAATATAAGACTTGCGTCCTACATTTATCAATTTTTCCCTGATTTATTTTTATTGATACTCTCCCAACCAAAATCAAATAATAGAGAGATAAAGAGAATTAAGAAATATGATTAGGGTGTTAAAAAAACATATCATATTAACTACCTTAACTAAATTTTTAATTTAATCAAATTAGGTAACATCATGTTTTATGTTTTAGTCTTCTTATTAGTGATAATTTTTTAAGTTGCAATGCTTGCTGATCCTCAATCGACAAGGTGTTAAGACACAATTTTACTTTGAAAGTTATCACCAAGAAACAATTTGATTTCAAGAGTGCAAAAACAGGGAACTATTTTTCGATAACTGTTTTTCCACTTAACTTTAACCATTAATTAATTAAACATGCTGAAAAGAGAGTCACGTGTCATTTAGCGCATCGGACATGTTTGCAGCTCACTCTGCTGATCTTCATGATTAAATAGTGAAATTTGCCTTAAACGCTCAGAACGACGACAACAAAAATAAGCCTTCCCATTTCGTCCCCAGTGGCCTGAGTGCAGCCTTGGACGACAAAGACACGCGGTCTCCGGGAAGCCAAAACCTCTGTCATTATCTCTCTCTCCACCTCCACCTGTTGCTTCCCAATCACAAGCACCGCCTTCTCCAATCGCCACCACCAACATTCTCTCTTCAACAAAGTTGATTTTGTCACCTCCACCATCCGTATCACTTCTCCCGTTGCTGACACAATCTTGGAGCTCCGGTGGAAATCAAATCTGAGGGAGAGATAAGCTTTGTTTAGCAATGGCGCTTTCAACCTCCGACCTTCCCGCCATATACTCGTTGCTTACCAATTCTATGAGCAGCGATCGCTCAATCCGCCAACCTGCCGAAGACGCGCTCACTCAATCGGAGAGTAGGCCTGGTTTCTGTTCTTGTCTCATGGTACCGTTCTTCGATTCATTTATTGCTAGGGTTTTTTGTGTTGTCCCCCCCCCCCCCCCCAATTCGCATTAATGGTTTTGCTTGACAGTATGTTTTTAAGTGCTTGGAATCTGAGTTTGTAGCATCTTGTGAACGGAACTGTAGGAAGTTATTACCGCAAAGGATTTAGCTTCTCAAGTGGATGTGCGGTTGATGGCTTCGGTGTATTTTAAAAATAGTGTTAATCGCTACTGGAGGCACCGGCGTGATTCCCTGTAAGCTTTTTGTTGCTTGATAGCTTTTGCTTTTAGTTTAAGCTATGTTTTCTTACTCTGTGAGTAGGAGCGAAGCGAGGGAAGATAAGTAAAATGCGTACTTTGGTTGTTAAGCCGTAGAAAGTAATGTGGCATTCTTTATTCAGGGGGATCACCAACGAAGAGAAAATACATCTCAGGCAAAAGTTGTTGCTGCACTTGAGGGAAGAAAATGATCAGGTGCTTCCCTAAACATTCTGTTGCTCTTTTTTAATATTGCTTTTCCCTTTAATGGTGAAACTGTGAATAACTGAACATGCATTTATGCTCGGGAAGGGGGTGTTTGGGAACAGTTTTATCTCTCTCACTTGTGGGAGTGATTTTCAGGCTATGGGCCCTGCGTGTAAATTTTTTCGCGTCTTTCCCCATCACTACCTAAATGGTAAGTTAACTAGTTTTTACAGTCCTAGAAATGGTCTCATTAAATGATAAATTAATTAATATCCTCTTTATCTAATAAAAGCCGTGTTATTGAATTGTTGGTGTTTCTTTGGTCACTCTATCATGGCTAGCCTTACCAAGGTGTGATTTTAGATGCATTTTTTTATGTCATAGTTGATGTCAGATTGAAGGTTGTAGTCTTCCTGAATCCCATTTGTAGCCTTTTTGTGTTTGATAGAAAATAGTTTCCATGGCATGATCATTGGTCACTGATCTGTATGCCTTGAGCTTCAGATGTTTATTTCTTTTACTTTCATTCGCTTATTGCAGATAGCTCAAATGTTGGCTGTGCTCATATCCAAAATTGCTCGGATTGATTACCCCAAAGAATGGTACATTTAATATTTGTTAGACTTTTGAAGTCCAAGTTTGTTAAATGAGTCTATGATACTGTCATTACAATTTTATTTTTTGTTTTTAAACGACAATTTAAGAATCTAAAATAATTAAATGAATGACTTTCACAAATCTCACCTTCTCTATGTCCAAGATTGTATAGACATGTTTGCTGGTTCTTCTAACTTTTATTAATCATCAATCACCTAGAATTAAGGAATTTCATTTTGTATGGTTCATTTGAGGAGTGAAATATAGGAACTGCTGAGTGAATATTCTCTTCGCCTAGTGGCATATGGCTGTTGTAATTTAGAACCTCTAGGCAGTTATGAATTTAGAAATGGATTTTTGATTTGTCATGGCTAAGGAAGGAATCCCCATCTGCATCCTCCATGGCTAAGTAAGAAACTGAAATGAAAATGGTGGTAGGTTCTCTAATTGGTATGCATCAATGTATACGAGGGTTTCTCAAGGTTATCATCAACTGAGAAAATGGACTGGGATGATTTGAAGCTTAATAAGGAATAAGGAAGTAGAAATTAAAAACTGTAAGCAATAGAATTATTCCAGTAGCTGGATCAAATGTTGGCTTATGCTGAAAATTTCATAGACTACTCTGTAAGCTGGATTTGAATGCTTTACTTGTGAAGCAAGCCATACATATTGATTTGCTGATTTCATGACTTATCAGGCCAGATATTTTTTCTGTTTTAGCACATCAGCTTCAATCTTCAGATGTTCTTGCATCCCACCGAATCTTCATGATATTATTTAGGACGTTAAAGGAATTGTCCACCAAGCGCCTAACTTCAGACCAAAAAAACTTCGCAGAGGTACGGTTAATTTCTTAAATTTTTATTGTATGTTTTCTTCTTCCCTTCTCTCTATTAAAACATTTGGTATAAGTTACCTCAACTTTATCTCTACCCCGCACATTGCAAACCAGAGTAATTCCGTGTTGTATTTGTACCAAACTTCTTTTTCTCTTCTTTTGTGATGGAATTCAGGAAGATAATGTCCAATTTAGGTATGGCAACCTTTTCTATTGATAATAGTCATAATTTCCTTAGATAGTCTAATTTCTTTTGGGAGAAAAAGGGTTCTTTGTGCTCTTTGTTTCTTGAAATCATGTACTTAGTGTATCTTCTCTTCATTGAGGTCTGCCATACCAAATATTGAGAATGACGTGGCAGGCAAAACACTATTGACAGCTTGCATTCTCAATAGACGAATCTTACAGGAAGTTTGAGTGAATTAAATCCAATTTGAGCAATTGAATATTGTTATAAACCCCAATTTTGACGTTGTGAAGGATCAAATTTGAGCTACATGTATCCATTTAAAATTTTGACTGCCATATCTTAAAAAAATTCAGGTATGATAGACATTGGATTAGTCAAGATTATTCCAGATAGTGACCCTGTGATTCATAGATTTCAAGGAGCCAATTTTTAATCACAATGTCACAGCATAACGTAAAGACTGAAGACCTTGGCTACAGATGAAGATCCAAATTCACTAAAAAATGCATGACTTGTGGTTTTGGTGGTCTGATTTGAATATTATGTTGTTGTATCGAAGGGAGGGAAGTGGTGCTATTGGAAGTGTTTAGATGCTTGAATACAGTTGTGTGGGCTCGCGCATCACATGACATAGTATATTTAGCACAAGTTTACTCCTTTTGAAGGCTATACGGTTCATGATAATGTGAAAACTATTGAGGAGGCTATGCTCCACTTTATCTCCATTATCCTCCTTAGTGTTGTTGCCCTGGTGTTTTTAAGATAGTTTTTTTGGGTGTTCAGACTTTACAATTTGCTATGGAAAGGATGTTTTTGCCTCATTCTATTGCACTTATTTGACCTTTTTTTAATTTTTTTATTAATTCTATTATGGGGATTTATGTACTGGAGTGTAACGCACTTCTTCCTATGGGTATCTATTGAATTTCAAGTGTTGAATGGGAAGTTTTATGCTGATCATGAGAGAATAATATTCAACCTATTATACTCTGATAAAATTCAGGCAGGAAGATGAAAAAACAAATTATAGTATTGGATGAAGTTTTATACTGATGCCATGTTGCAATTTTTTATAACTCCGGTGGCTAAGAAAGAGAGGGTGGAGGATTTTGTGTGCGTGTGCGCATTTAAAAGCATATAGGTAGTCTGCTCTTTCTTATGAACCTTGTTCTATGTCACTGCTACACTCTGGTGGTGTTAATTTTTGAACATATTGGATTCTTCGAATCTTTGTTCACTTGTTTTTGCACTGGTCCATTCTACATCAAGATGCTTTCCGTAGTAAGAACTGGGATTACTGTTTTAATAACTCATCACTTCTCAAAACAATAAATTATTACTGATGATTTCCTTTGGCAGATATCATCCCATTTCTTTGATTATTGCTGGCACCTTTGGCAAAGTGATGTGCAAAAAATATTACATGGCTTCTCTACTCTTTCTCAAAGCTATATTTCAAATTCCGGGGAGCAGCATCATGATGAACTTTACCTTACTTGTGAGAGATGGTTGATATGTTCAAAAATAATACGTCAGTTAATAATTTCTGGATTTCAAAGCGATTCCAAGTGTTTTCAGGTAACCATTCATTTGTCTTTTGTCTATTCACTACATTGTTTACTGTGTCTCAAAGTTTGGCGTGTTTTTCTTTGTTTGTTTTTATAAACAAAGTTAGCCGCTTGAAATGTTATGGTACTTGATCCCTGATATTTTTATTTTGTAGGAGGTTCGGCCAGTCAAGGAAGTTTCTCCTGTGCTCTTAAGTGCCATTCAGTCACTCCTTCCATACTGTGAGACCTCTGTTTATTGTGCATGTGTCACTGCTTTGTGTTTACGTTTTCATGAATAAATACTCAATTCTATAAAAAGAAAACGTTAATGAACATAAACTGAAGAGAATTCCTTCTATCATTTTAAACCACATGAATGTCTTGCATCTCAAGCTCCAGTTATTGTGGAATCGTCATTTCTAATTGAAGTTTTCATACTTGTTATATAATATTGTAGATTAATTTTGCATGATTAGCACATTTTTGGGATCAATTATACAAAAAGATGGTGAAATTGATGGAGATATTAATCATAAAAATTCAAGCTGGGATGGTGTAGATAGATAAAAGCTGCCGAAGTTATTTGTGATCGGAAAGTACCTAATAAGATAAAAGGGAAGTTTTATTGCACTACTAAAAGACTAGCATTGCTATATGGTAGTGAATGTTGGGCTATAAAGGGACAACATGAGCATAAAGTGGGGTAGTTGAAATGAGGATGATGAGATGGATGTATGATCATACAAGAAAAGATAAAATTTGTAACAAACATACGTGGAAGAGTCGGAGTGACTGCTATTGAAGAGAAAATGTTGAAAAATCGTTTGAGGGGGTTTTGTTATGTTCAAAGAAGGCCATTGCCTGCGTCGGTTAGAAGAGTTGATCAAGTAGTATAGAGTCCTCTAAAAATGGGTTGGGAAGATCAAAGAGAGCACTTGGTAAAGTTATTGAGTGGAACCTCTTGATCAACAATCTATTCAAAGAATGAGTTGTTGATAGAGTACAATGGCGTCATGCGATCCATGTAGTCGATCCTACATAGTGGGACAAGGCTTTGTTGTTGGTACATTTTTGGAGTTGATAATTAGAATTGCACGGAAATCAGAGAAATGTGAATATACTTTTTTATTAAAAATGTGAACATACGTTCTAAATCATTAAAATGATGTTTTAATTATAGAGCACAATCAGCATTTTATGGTGTACTGGCATCTCTCTCCGCCTTCCATCCCTCCCTCTCAGTTGTGAAAAATTTTAGCATCCTGCATATATCATGATGTTTATGCACATCTGAACCTTTGATCTTTCGTTCAGTGACCAGGAGTGCAGCAAATTGGCTCCCCCTCCCCTCTTTTTTATGCTTTTGATGAAAGGAAAAGTTAACTTGTCCTTAGTTTCTGTATTTTTGTTTCGAGAAGTATGACTTCTTCCCTCATACTCTTTGGCCTTTCTCTTGTTTGCAGATTCATCTTTTCAAAAGGAATATCCAAAATTTTGGGAATTTACGAAAAGGGCTTGTACCAAATTGATGAAAATCTTAGTTGCCTTTCAGGGCAGACATCCTTACTCATTTGGCGATAAACTTGTGCTTTCATCTGTTGTAGATTTCTGTTTAAATAAGATAACAGACCCGGAGCCATATCTATTATCATTTGAACAATTTCTTATTCAGTGCATGGTGATGGTGAAGAATATGCTGGAATGCAAAGAATACAAGCCAACTCCTACTGGTAGGGTTATGGATGAAAATGGAATTACCCTAGAGCAGATGAAGAAAAATATTTCCAGTATGGTTGGTGGTGTTTTGACTTCCCTTCTACCCAATGAGCGGATTGTCTTCCTCTGTAATGTATTGATAAGGAGGTAGCATTCACTTTTTAGCTCCTTCTTAAGTTGTTTATTTTACCTGTGTTTGCCGGATTTACTCTCTGACTGAGGTGTGAAGTTGTGACATGCTTGACCTAATAATAAATGGTAGCTCATTATAATTAGAACGTATGGAAAGAATTCTGTTTTAATATGGAACAGATCGGCTTTTTCAACTAACATTTTAGAGTTTCATGTCTGCTGGAGTGTGTAATAATTGTTCTATGATGGAGCTAAACATATCTGGAAAATCATGTGTCTTCCAGGAGTGTGTGTATGAAGAATTACTAGTTTATGTAAACGTTGATTCTTATTTCACTCCTGATAAGATTAAGACAAATAGGGGCATTGAATTGAAACAATCAATATTTAGACGATGTAGTAAACGCAGTTACTTCCCTACCTAAATAATTAATAGAAAAAAAAGATGTTTGAAAGTGTAACAAAATTGTATGCCTTATCTGTTGTTGCTCCCATGATATTGTTGTGATTAAAGTGATTTTGCCAATTGACATTGCCAACAAAAGTCCCAAAAAAGCAAAACTGGAGGGTTCAGGGACCCTACAGTCTATTAACTGAACAGTGTGTTAATGTACTGAGTAAAGTAATGGATTAATGGGAAAGTTAGATGATAATTTGAGAATTTGTGTTGAGAAGGATAAAGGTATTCTGAGATAAAGAGTAGGCAAGAATCTCACCTTCTCTCTAAAACAGCCCAATACTCTGTTATAAAGAGAAAGCAAGCATCTCACTAACTCTCTAAGAACAGCCCTGGAGAATCTCCTAAACCAATTTACTCTCTGAATATTCCATGCTTTATTGAATAGGCCAAAGGCCAATTTATAGGAATACAAAGAGAGATAAAAATCTAATTCAAAATTCAAACTAGGAAATCTAAATAATATCAAAAATACTAAAATAATATCTAAAATCCTATTTAAACTAGGAAATCCAAATAATATATGAAATACTAAAATAATATCTAAATTCTAGTTACTAAATCCTACTTGTGGATATTCCACTTATTCTGAAATATCTAAAATAATTAATAATATTGCTAAAGTATCTTAAATCCTATTTGTGGATAATCCACTTATTTTCAGATTTCCTAAAATGATAATAAAAACAGACTCAATTAATAAAATAAATATTAATAAAATCAGACTTTATCAGTGTGTAAACTTGTTGATCGCCATGATTTAGTTTTAGAACAGGAATTTGGTTAGACATTGCTTCAGTGATATTTTGCCTATTATACTACTTGATTCTGGACTAAACAGTGCTTATGTAATCCGACAGGTATTTTGTTCTAACAGCAAGTGATTTGGAGGAATGGTATCGTAACCCTGAGTCTTTTCATCATGAGCAGGATATGATTCAGTGGACAGAAAAATTGAGGCCATGTGCTGAAGCTTTGTACATCGTATTATTTGAAAATAATAGCCAAGTAGGTGGCATTCAACATCACAGGTTATCTTGTGTTATCTCATTTGTTCTGACGCTTCAATGTAACTAGATTATTAATGCGTGGATGCGTGAATGTGACTGTTACTTTTAGCTGCTAGGTCCTGTTGTAGTTTCTCTTCTTCAAGAGGCTATGAATAGCTGCTCCACTTCAGCGACAGAAATTACTCCAGGGTTGCTTCTTAAAGATGCTGCTTATGGTGCTGCTGCTTATGTTTATTATGAGCTTTCAAACTACCTGAGCTTCAAAGACTGGTACTTCCAATGTTGCTATTTGTTTGAGTTGGTTCATAATTTGGAAGAAGGAGGCAATATTGTATAAACCCAGAAAGAGGCCATGCCTCCTGTACAAAAGCATGGGTACTGTTTAAAATTGGGGTGCTTAGATTCCTAAAAACTGATTAAAATGATGGCAGTTTTCTATCATTTGTCATTCTTTCCTATAGAATGTTTGGGGTTTATTACTATGAATTTTTATTCAATGGGAGCACTGTTGGTGTTCTCAAACAAATTTCACACATCAATATGCAAGAAAAAGAAGCTTGCACATGCACTTCCTTTATTATTCAATTTCAAGATATAGTAATAATCTGTTAGTTGTAACTTTGTATGTAAGAGTTATTTTTGGGTTCAGGAGCTTCTTTTGGTGGTGGTTGTTAACTTTATGTTTGGATTTATCTCTGGTGAACATATAATCCAGCATCATAATTTATTACTGGTATTGCATTTTCCCTTTATTATGCTTTCACTGGTTTTTTTTAATATCCTTAAATGTAATATTTGCAGGTTTAATGGTGCTTTATCTCCTGAACTATCAAATGAACATCCAAACATGCGGATTATCCATCGTAAAGTTGCTCTAATTTTAGGACAGTGGGTTTCTGAGGTAATTCCCATATTGAGTACTTGAGTTGCATAGTGAAGGAGCTTTTTTATTTTCATAGTTGGAGCCTTGTGCATTGGAACGCCCTTTTTTGATAAGATTTTCAATTTTATGTCTTAAGGATAGGGATATTTAGTTATTTACAACCTAAACGTGTTGTACATTTTCAATGTAAACATTACATTTTCTGTAACAGTGTAGTCACTACTATATTGCCATATTATTTATCCTGGTGAATCTTCCAATGATCAATGTGTTAAATCTGTTTTATGCCTATACAATTGTGTGCATTTTGATTTTAGATAAACTTCTCACGTACTATATTGTGACTGTTATGTTCTTCTCAGATCAAAGACGATACAAAAAGACCTGTTTACTGTTCTCTAATCAGATTATTGCAGGCCAAAGATTTATCCGTCAGAGTATGTTGACATGTTGCATAGTTTTGCATTTCAACGGAAGATATTAATTGACCTTGAGTTTTAGCATCTTCGCATCTTCTTGTCATGTTTCTTACTAATCCCATGCATAATTTGTTTTAGCTTGCAGCATGTCGATCCCTGTGCTTACATATAGAAGATGCAAACTTTTCGGAAAGGGAGTTTATTGATCTACTTCCAATCTGTTGGGATTCATGTTTCAAGTTATTTGATGAAGTTCAGGAATTTGACTCCAAGGTAAAATCTTCCTTTCTACAAAGTAAAACTTGTACTGGAAGGGTGATGGGAACTCTTCGTGGTTTTATGTTATGCCTCTCTTGTGCTTTGCAAAACTTTAGTATGTCTTGGGGAATAAATACTCTCTTAGTTGACAGTTTTCTTTCAATTTTTAAAAAAATATTTTTTGCATGATTTTTTAAACTGTAAAAGATGGGAGCCTTCAATGTGCATATTCTTTGGTGAAAAAGCGTATCTGCTTGATGCAGTTTCCACCTTAGTTCATTAGATATTTAGATTTTTAATCTGCAAGATATGGAAGGCTCTATCTGCTTGATGCAGTTCCCCCGTAATTTAATCATTTATATTTAAGGAAGGTCATTCACAACAAACTATTTCATTTTAAATATCCTTTTATTTTTTAGTGGTCAATTGTAGTTCTCATCGTTCTTTTATTATTTTTCCAGGTTCAAGTTTTGAATTTGATCTCTATCCTCATTGGACATGTCGGTGAAGTTACTTTATTTGCAAACGATTTGGTGAAATTTTTTCTTAAGGTAACACATCAGAAATTACTCTTTTCCTCTAATGAAAATTTCATTTTGGTTGCAAGATTTGCTGCTTTCTATCTTCATATATGTCTGGGCATTGAAGGGGTTAGACAGAAACAGTAATATGTTGAAACCACCAAAGAGATCTGGTCATTACTTGTTCTTTATAAGTTTAAACTTGTGTCATGGATGATATCCATCATTTTCTAAAATATAATCTGAGGAGTTTTGTGCTCTTATTGGTGTGATGATAATCTGTGGATTTGCTTATAATGGTTTTTTTTGCTGAAGATGATAGTCTTGTGATGGTTGGTCATTCATGATGCAGCTAAGTGATTTGTTAAAATATATGGCTTTGATATGAACATTATAGATACAGTAATTATACAGGCAAAGATTGCAGAGAAGTACAAGAAAGTTCAGAGGTTATTTTAAAATTTGCCCTTTATCTGATTCTGGGGATCAAAAGTTGACCCCTGAGGATATAGAATTTGAATTTGAATTTGGCTTTCACCCTGTAAACTGTTATTGTTAACAACAGGCTTCCTGATAACTTATTCTGGTTACTTAGAGTCATTCACAGGGGAGATAAAATAGTGGACGATAGAATAAGCATTGTTCACAAGAATTTCGGCTCATTAAAGTTTAGTTTTCACACTGTTAATGTGCCAATGACAACAGAATAAATATAATTAAGCTTCATTCGCAATGAAAGTGCATTTAACCTATTGCTCTGTTGCATTGGTTCTAAAAAGGTGTGGGAGGTATCTATTGGTGAAAGCTTATTGCAGATTCAGCTTCTTATTGCTTTGCGTAACTTTGTGGTTGCACTTGGCTACCAGTCACCCATTTGCTATGACATATTACTCCCCATTCTTGATACTGGAATTGATATTAATGGTCCAGATGAACTCAATCTTCTAGAGGATAGCATGCTGGTAATCCTGCTGCCTCTATTTGTTTATTAAATGGATACTGTTTTGTGGGAACTTATTTAATAAAAGTATATCCTAATAATCTCACAGTTGTGGGAGGCCACACTTTCTCATGGTTCTTCAATGGTTCCTCAACTGTTATCATATTTTCCACGCCTTGTAAGCATCATGGAAAGAAGCTTTGACCATTTGCAGGTTAGCCTTAGCTCTGTCATTATATTGATCTTTATTGCATAGTCAATGTTTGATAGAGAAATATTTGGAACTGGTCCATGTGGTTAGGGACACTATTATGTGAATCTTTTTGAGTACTTATCAGAAGGTAAAGAACTCACTGTTAACTGCCATGTATGGAAAGTAATGCTGCTACCTTCCAGTTCCCAGAAATCTGACTGTTACTTTTTTTGCTTGCAATTTGACTTTTATTGAGAATTTGAGATGGTTATGCACTATGTGGATGTATATATAACCATTTAGTGCATTGATTTGTGGAGAAGTATCATAGCTTAAGTTATTGACTTCTCAGCTGGTTCTTTGTGATTTATCTGCTGACTTGCTTTGGACTTGATTTTTAACCTTTCAGTTTCTATTTTCCCTTGGTGATTTTATTTTCTTTATTTGGATTACTGCCCTTAATGGCCTTGTATAATGTGTCTCATCTCTTAGAATCCATGCATTGCGTAGGACTCGTGCTAGCTGTTGTTATTATTATTTGTTTAATTGCAGGTTTCTGTGAACATAATTGAAGATTACATTATTTTGGGTGGAAGTGAATTTCTGAGTGTCCATGGTTCAAGCATTGCTAAAATTCTTGATCTAGTTGTTGGGAATGTTAACGACAGAGGTCTACTTGCAGTCCTTCCTGTAATTGACCTTTTAATACAGGTAATTTGTTGTCAAACCTTACAGATGTTAGCAATACCATAAACAACTGCATTTTTTTTTTGTATATTTGGAATTTGGAGAAATTGCCTCCTTATTGGTTATCTGTATGACAATGATGATTGCACGTTTAATCTTTTATTAAAGATATATGTGGAAAAAGACCCAAAAACTGATAGAACTGGATATCTTATGGATGTACATGTTACAAAGATTGGGAACTATGATATATTGAACATTTGCCATGACTGATGTCTTGTGTAACTCTCAGGTATGTTCGTTTTGGTTGTCATTGGCTTGAACCAGAAAATGGAAAATTGAACTTAAAATGCAAAGCGGCCAAAAAAATTGTGGTTTCTGCAAATTCAATACTTAGTTGGAGTACAAAAGGAAAGAATAGACTTTGCAACCCATGATTAACCAAAATGGATAGATTGTAGAAGTTTCTGCTAGTGTCGCCTTTAGTATCTTTCAGTTTTATTGCAGCATCTATTCTTCTTTTCATAGTGGTCCAATTTCTGAAATTGAAACTCTTTAATTACTTGGGACTGATCATGTCCTACACTTCCAAGTGAGATGTAAAAAATTTTAATCACTCCTTTTCTTTGGATTATGATAAGGCTCTTTGGTGGACCTCACTAAACTAATATGTTATGTGTAGTTTTGACTTAAGATTGAAAATTAATGCTTGGTCATTACTCTAACACTATGTGTTTGTTCAGAGTTAAAAATAATTTTATCTTATGTCAAATTTTTATATATTGGATTGTCCTTTAATAATATCCTTGCCTTGGTCTTATAAGTTGGATGATAGTTATTTGGCATTTTTAACTGTCTTTACGTATATTTGTAAGAATCCTGGAAAATCATATGCTAATTCATTTTTGCTGTTTATAGTGTTTCCCTGTGGAAGTACCGCCACTTATTAGCAGCACTTTACAAGTAAGTGTAGTTCCATGCCCAACTTTAGGCTATCGAATATGTCAAATACCGAACCTGTGCTCAATAGTTGTTTCGAATTTGTTATTTGTAGACTGTACTTAAAATTTTGTATCTCCTTGTTGTTTCTAGAAACTAATCATCATATGTTTGAGTGGAGGAGATGATCGTGATCCTTCTAAAGCAACTGTTAAAGCATCTTCAGCTGCCATCCTGGCAAGGATTTTGATAATGAATACAAGTTCGCTTGCCCAGTTAACATCAGATCCATCAAACTTATCGCTCCTCCAGACAGCAGGTGTCCCAGTCCAGGAAAATCTACTTCTTTGCCTTGTTGACATATGGCTTGACAAGGTTGGTTAAGTCTGCATCTTAAGGATATGCTTGTCATGCTTGTTATTTTTTCATAGTATGTCTAGTCTGTGCTTGACTCAAAATTGCATTTAATACACTGCAACTGTAAAATGATCTGTATTTACAGGTGACTTTTGATATGTGTCAGTTTCCTCGAAGGATATTTAATGTGGGAAGCTTACTCTAAAAGCATCACTTTTTAATCTTGTAATTAGCTCATGGTGCACTATCGGTTCATGTTACCTTGATTTTATTACTTGTCCATTTTGACACCATTTTATGAACTACCATGAAAAGCCTTGGCAAAATAATTGCTCTTGACTGGAGGATGTTATAAATAAGATGCTCTTGTTTGTTAAGGCTGCTGCAAGTTTTGTTTAATCCAATACCTGGCTACACTTTTTTTAATTGGTATTAACTACTACAGAGAACCTGGTGTTGATTGGCATGATCTGTTTTCATCCTTTAATTTATATATTTATTTTGTTACATAAGGAGGATTTGAATCATGGCTTTTATCCACATCCCATCCCTATATTTTTACCATTTTTATCCACATCGCATCCCATTTTTACCATGTGATGTTGCATGCTTTATTTAAAGTCTTGATTATGTATATTTTGCAGGTAGATAATGCTTCATCCATCCAGAGGAAGACATTTGGCTTAGCTCTTTCAATAATTCTGACGTTGAGATTACCTCAAGTCCTTGACAAACTTGATCAAATTTTGAGGTATTCCACCCTTTTCTTCTTATGGTATCATGGTTAGGGGCATCATTAGGCTTTGCCCAAGAGTCGTCAGGCAATCTTAGGGCTGTAATCCTCCACATTGGCCTAATGTGTTTAGTACTAAATTTTAATAGATTTTACTTTTAGTGTAATTTTTTTAAAAACAATTAATATTCATCTTAAATATACATGTTGCCTCCTCTAACTAATATTTCTGTGTCTTTCAATTGCTACCTCAACTTTGAATATCCTATATCTATTTTGTAAGTATCAAATGATGCCCGTACGTGTTGGCTCTGCAGTGTTTGCACTAGTGTAATTATGGGTGGGAACGATGACTTGACTGAGGAAGAGTCGAGGTTAGATCTTTGCAATTCAAATCTAATTTTTTATTACATTTTATCTCTTATTAGATTGTCAACTTATGCTTTGCATAGAATCTAAGATGAGTTGTACTGTTCATGATTTATAAGTAGTGGATTTTTTTTTTGTGTGGTTTGGGGATGAATTTTATAGTATATATTGATTTTTATTGATTGGGACGTACAGGCTGGTTTCAAATTATGTATATTCTATCCAGTCTCGGTTATATTTATCTTTATTGATTGGGACGTAGACGCTGAATGCTACTAACCCATTTAGAAACTAGTTTTAAGGGAAATGATTGCAGGTAGATAGATAGATCACCTAATTAAATCATAGTTTTTTGTAGATAGATAGATCACCTAATTAAATCATAGTTTTTTATTCTTGTTAAATGCCAGCAATGTCAGCACCGAAAATCTGTGATTAGCATGATATAGTTGACACTCACACATGCCTCCGTCTATCACTCACCTGCCCACCGTTTCTGTCTCTGACTTTCATCTACTCTGTGTCTGTATTTTTCCCCTATATATATTGTAATCATCTAAGCATTTGATATGAATGAAGTTAAGATGAGAATTAATCTCATATGGTATCAAAGCCGGGCATAGCATGTCCGGCGACTAGAAATGGTGGACAGGGCAGGTGAGTGATAGACGGAGGCATATGTGAGTGTCAACTATCTCATGCTGATCACAGATTTTCGGTGCTGACATTTAACACTCCCCCTCAAGCTGGAGAGTATATGTCAATCACACCCAGCTTGAGGGGGAGTGTTAAATGTCAGCACCGAAAATCTGTGATCAGCATGAGATAGTTGACATTCACACATGCCTCCGTCTAACACTCACCTGCCCACCGTTTCTGTCTCTGACTTTCATCTCTGTCTGTATTTTTCCCCTATATATGTTGTAATCATCTAAGCATTTGATATATGAATGAAGTTAAGATGAGAATTAATCTCATAATTCTGTTGTTTTTTAACAGTGGTGACATGAGCTCTGATGCATCTCTTCGTGAGGGCAGTATGCCTTATAAAGAAATCAGAAAGAGTCAGGTACGAGATTTATGAGAGCCATTTAAAAAGTCCTATTTGGAGTGAATAAATAATTATATGCATGCGTGTATTTTGGGAATTTCCAGATCAAAATTTCAGACCCGGTAAATCACATTTCATTGGAGAACTGTGTGAGAGAAAATCTGCAAACATGCGCCACTATTCATGGAGAGTCTTTTAATGCTGCCATGAATAGCATACATCCATCCGCCTTGGCACAGTTGAAGCAGGCATTAAAGATGCCATAGCTGGATGCAACACTGAGTAGTTGCTGTCTTGCCCTCTCATGTTGAGGGCTCTCAATCTCTGCTAGCTCATTAGATTGATACTATTACAGGTACTCCTTGCTGTAACACCCGGGTTTTGATTTCTTTCTTTTTTCTTTCCTTTTCCCTCCTTCAGTCTAGGGTAGATGAGAAGCATGCAGGCACTGACCTTTTCAAAAATAAAATAAAATAAAATAAAATACATAAATGGTAATACTGAACATTTTCACTTTACAAAGAAAGAAATAAAAAAAATCCAATCCATTCTAGTAATAAGATATAATAACTTCCAAGCGATTTGGGGAGCCATAACAAAACTCTAATTCTATGATGCCTAAGGTTCAATGACTGGTCAAGCTAAAAGTTTGGAATTAAATTACTGTGATTACCATGTTTGCAATAAGTTCTTTTATCAGATATATTGCAGGTAGCTGACAACTAGCAATATAACACATTAATATGGGTTATTTCAGGGTGATATTGAAGCTTTTGATACTTGGCTGTGGTGACTTCAGGCTAGTGTGTTGAGAACGGCTTGCAAGTCTTTTTTCCCAATATTTCATATTCATTTGTTTGTGCCAGTTGTCTGCGTGATATTGTGTAAATAGCATGTTCCTTTAGCAAAAAAAAAAAAAGGAGCAGCATCGAGTCTGGTATTTCCCTCCCTCTTTTTACATTCAAAATAGGGAAATGTCAAATGCCCAGTCTCTTGTTTTGAACATATGCCAATATGAGTGATGTGTTTGATGGGAAAATTTTGCAGTGCAAGTTCCATTCTTTTTGGCTGCATGCAATGCGGTTAGTTTTCTTCTTAAGTCTCATTCAAACAAGAAGCTACAAAATGATAAAACACAAGTTGCATACGAGGTGTTTGTTTTTATGTTCGTAGAACTTATGTTTTGGTAGAATTGATTCTACTAATTTAATTTTTTAGATAGAGTTAAGGCTGACAAAAATTGAATTCGGGTAAAATAACAAGTCTTATCCTACTAGGTGGGATTCGTTAGATGGGTCTCAACATTGAAATTGAATTTGGGAACACTAGGATTAGCCAACATTGAGGCAGGTGAAAATTTGTTAAGTGTTACTTATTTCCTAATCATGATTTTGGGGTCTAACATGGGTTGGACTAAAGTTGTGCTATTTAGCGAGTTTTTAACTGTGGTTTTAGGGTTTGTTGTTTGGTAGCCACTTTCAGCAAAACATAAATTTAAGTTCTAAAATCATGATTTTTCCAGCCCTTAATGTATTTGACAAATGAGCACAAATATTTAGAATCAATCTCGAGACATAATTTACTTGTATTATGTCAATGTATTGATCAGTTGTGAAGTTGTAAAGCATGTTTGTTTCAACTTAAAAAAACTTATAAGTTGCTTTTTACGTAAATCGAGACACAACTCCTCTCACATACTTACTTCGTATACCGTAAATCACTATTAAAAAGCAACTTATAAGCAATCGAATCGCTCAACCAAACATACCCGTAGTGATTGCGTTGTTTAGAAATTCATATGAAGGATCATGTCAATATACTCCCTTGAATGATTTCTCTAAAGCATCTTTTAAATGTCTAGTCCAAATAAAAAATGTTGTGTTAAGTATCAAATAGTTTTTCATTGTTTCAAGAGTTTTAATAGCTGTTTTGTATATTGTGAGCCGAGGTTTTATATCCTTTTATTCAACAACGATGAAACTTCTCTTTTGCTTTGGCTAACATGATATTAGAATGCAAACGGATGTTAACCCAAAAAAAAAAGGTTGGTTGCTTTGGCAGTTTGGTTGCTCTTAATTCTTGAGAAACTTGCATGCTTTAGCTTTTTTGTTTTATTAGAAAATCTGTTTCTGCCATATTAAAAAGAAAAATCCTCAAGTCAAGTTCGCTTCCAATCACAATGTCACGTGGATTTATAATTAAAAGATACAATTTAAAAAATACAACACATGGTCATGGACAATTAAAGGATTTGACTTGATATGATGGATATAAGAAATTTTAGGTAAGCATTGTCCTATTAAAAAAAAAGATGCTTGAGAGATCCATGACATGACAAGTAATTGCCTTAGGCACAAATAGGGCCAATGTTTTGAACCCAAATGAGATGGACTCAGTTACTATTTGAGCAAATCCAATTCAAGAGAATGTACAAGCTGAGGAAATGGCACAAATTCAGTTGTGGGGTGTGTGTAACATTTTGATGAAAATTTTTTATTGTATAATTGTAATTATATTATAAAAGTTAGTTAAGGTACTTAGAAAATAAGCCTGAAAGAAAATGATCAAACAGGATGATAGCCATTAGTCAGTAAGTCCTTATAATTTGAGTAATATTCAACGTAATAGGCCCTATGTTATGATTTGGGGTCTAAATTAGGTGCTCATGAGCACCTAACGCTCAGCATTAAGCCTTAGTTTAAGATGACTATTGAAAATTGAAAAGCTTCTACTCGTCTTTTAGTCAATACTAAAAATAACTAAATATTAGGATTGAAAGCGTAAAAGATAATTATAGAAAATACTTGAAATGACTAGTTGGAACATTGAAAGTCTAATTATTAAAAATAATTCAGGGTGCTAGATATTATAGAGTCCTTTCCTTAGTCTAAATAAATTTTAAAATACATATAGTGTGTGTATTTATGTGTGTTAAATTTAAGAAATAATTGTAATGTTTGACTTTTTTAAAAAATAAAATATCAAGTGACCCCATAAAAGAAATGTAAAAGTAAGAAATGTAAAAGTTGGGGACTTTGGGCCTCTTAAAAGGGTGAAGAGGAAAGGTAAGGGACTGAGGGCTGACTCCCTCCCTCTTAATGTTTCAGTGATATTTAGTGTGTAGAAACTCTCCCCCTCTTCTTTATCATCTTCCCAATTTTTGGATTCTTCTCTTTCTGATTCTCTATTTCTAGATTCTTCTCTTTCTGAATCTTTAACCCCTCAGTTTCTCTAATCTTCTTCTATCATTGTATTGTTTCAATATAGCTGAATTATTTACACTATAAATTATTTCAAATAAAAGTGAGGAAAAAAAGTTTTAAATAAGTGAAGAATCATGCAGGGATTGCTACATGTAGAAGACATTGTTTTGGATGTGATTGTTACATGTAGCACGTTTCATGCTCCCGGTCTTCAAAGATTGTTACAAATGGACCTCTCGGTCTTCAAAGATTATTACATATGGACGAAGATTATTTTAAAACATATTGTTAGCTATCTCAGCTGCACACTTATATTTGGTAACGACTTTAGGAGGAGTGGGATCCAACTCCTTCTCCTCCCTCTCATCGTCGGACATGGTAACTCAGTTGTTGAATTCCTATAATTTCTTAAACCTAAGAAAAATGATCAAGAAAGGAAAAAGAAACAGCTTAAGCCATTGAATCTGTATGCTTGACGGCGATTTGAGTGCAATTATGTGAGGTTAAGTGAACTAGAGGGGTGGCTCACTACGACTAGGGTTATTGTCAGTGAGGCAACTATGGCTTATATAGGATTTTTCCTCTTAGTACAAATTCGGTGTAGGGTTTTGCTGCCACCTTTCCTTTCCTTTGGTTTTATTTTTTTAATGGAAAAAATTAATCTTTCAGTTTGTATAGTTTTGACTCGACCATAACTCAGTCCTTACCATTTGACTCAATGCAATCTAACTTTTATAGTTTTGACTCAATTGTAACTCAGTTCATAAACTTTAACCTGCCGCAACTCAATTACTATCATTTTAAGGGAAAATTGCAACCAAGTCCCAAATAACATAATTAATCACAACTACGTCCCTTGAAATCATCAAATTATAGTGAAGTCCCAAGGAACTTGGGTGATATTAATTCCAACTATGAAAATACAATTTTACCCCTTTTCATTCAAAATGAAAAAAATGAATCAAAAGAGATTGCCCATCCTTTCTGAAGTGGCGTCACATTAGAGCTCTAGAAAATTGCCTCCATGGCGATACGAATAATTTTGTAGTAACCTTTTAGTTAATATTTATTTCTCTTCCATTTATTCTTTTCTCATTTTTTTTTAAAATTTCATACGAATTCATAGAAACAAAATTTTCTGCCAATGACCTACTTTCTAAGATCCCTTACTATATCCTTTTAACAACTTTTCAAAAACTGTTGTACGAAAAAAAATAGAGTATATAAACCAAAGTGTTCTTTGAAAAGCTCACCATGTCGGACAAGGGACAACGTTGTCACTGATGTTGTTGTAGAGCCCAGGAGCGAAACAGAGGGACTCTTCCTACCCTTCACCCTCCTCTGCCATTTTGAGAGTGATTTTCTTACATTCTCGGATATCACCGACTTCTCAAACCGTGACCCGTCTGAATATGTAGTTAATATAATCAATACTCTTGAAGCCTTTATGACGAAGAATATATTCTAGTGACAAGAAGAAGAAGCTCAACCTGCGTGACGATAACATAAAGCGGAAACGTTATGAAGCTGCACCAGATTTAGGAGATGACCCTGTGTCAGCAATTAATCATATCACTTTTTAGTGGATTTGTCAGTGCCATTTCCTGAGCTCTAATTAGATTATCAAATGATTTTTACCCAAATGACAAGTGGATTACAACCAAGGTGGGATTGTCCATGAAACTCTAATTTCCCATTGTACTAAAAAACGCATTGTACAAATGATTGTTCAACTTTATTAATTAATATGTGTGGTGCTTTGAGATTAATGCTTGCACGTATATATGGTAATTTTGGAAATTGGAACATAAGAGCAGCGGTAGCTTCTTACAAGGGACCATATGTGATTTTATGTTTTAAAGGGTACATGTGCAATTTTAACAACAAATTTTTTTGATAGGGGTATCTGGCACCATGAAGTTTTTTTTTGTGCTAAAATGTGCATAAAATTTAAAAAATGAGGCAATTTTTAACACAACCGCTAAATAGGGGCAAATGGACGTTATGTGGGTCTCAGACAATTTACAGGTTTTATTTTTTCCTCCCTTTGTCCGTTTGACTGACAACTCAACACCTAGCTTCTCTTATATCCTTTTAAGCTATTGTGTTGAGAACGGCTTGCAAGTATTTTTTCCCATGATAATATTTCATATTCATTTGTTTGTGCCACTTGGTTGTGTGACATTGTGTAAATAGTATGTTGGTCCTTTAGCCAAAAAAGGTGCAACTTCGAGTCCGGTATTTCCCACCCTATTTTTACATTCAAAATAGGGAAAGGTCAAATGCCCAGTCTCTTGTTTTAAACATCTGCCGATATGAGTGATGTGTTTGATGGAAAAATTTTGCAGCGCAAGTTCCATTCTTTTTGGCCGCATGCAATGCGTTTAGTTTTCTTCTTAGTCTCATTCAAACAATCTACAAAATGGTAAAACACAAGTTGCAAACGAGTGTGTTTTTATGTTCGTCAAAACTTATGTTTAGGTAGAATTGATTCTTCTAATTTAATTTAAGATAGAATTAATCCGGCAAAAACTAAATTCGGGCAAACTAACAAGTCTAATCCCATTAGGTGTGGTTAGTTACATGCATTGCATGGCATTAAAATTGAATTTGGACAAACTAAGATTAGCCAACATTGAGGCAGGTAAAAAACTGGTTAAGTGTTATTTATTTCCCAATTATGATTTTGGGTCTAACATGGTTTGGAATAAAGTTGTGCTATTTAGTTGGCAAGTTTTTAATTGTGGTTTTGGGGTCTGTTGTTTGGTAGCCACTTTCAGCAAAACATAATTTAAGCTTTAAAACAATGGTTTTTCCAGCCCCTAATGTATTTCACAAATGAGCACAAATATTTAGAATCAATCTGGAGACATAATTTACTTGTATATGTTGATGTGTTGATCCGCTGTGAAGTTGTAGTAATTGCATTGTTTAGAAATTCATAGGAATGATCATATCAATATGCTCCCTTGAATGGTTTCTCTAAAGCATCTTTTAAGTGTCTAGTCCAAATAAAAATTCTTGTGAAAGGTATCAAATAGTTTTTCATTGTTTTTTGAGTTTTAATAGCAGTTTTGTATATTGTTAGCCGAGGTTTTACATCCTTTTAACGAACAATGATGAAGCTTTTCTTTCGGTTTGGCTAACATTATATTAGAATTCAGACGGATGTTAACTCAATTAAAAAGGTTACTTCGGCAGTTTGGTTGCCCTTTATCCTCGAGGAAATTACATGCTTTAGCTTTTTTTTATTAAAAAATCATTTTCTTAGCATATTAAAAAGAAAAGTACTAAGTTTCTTATATCTATTATGTCAAGTTTTCCAGTTAGGGTCATGTGAATTTATAATTAAATGATAATATTTAAAAAATATGTGTGGCAATTGAAGGACTTGGCATAACAGATATTAGAAACGTGATGTAAGTATTGTCCATTTAAAAAATACTTGAGAGATCCATGCATAACATGATAATTAATTGCTTTCGGTATAAAAAGGCCCAATTTTATGGACCCAAATGAGATAGGCTCAGTTACTCTGTTGGCAGGCCCAATTCAAGAGAATGTACAAGGCCATGTGAGAGTAGCAACAGGGTGAGGAAATGGCACAAATTCAGTTATGGAGAGGGCGTGTGAAATTTTGATGAAAATCTTCTATTGTATAATTGTAATTATATTATAAAAGTTAGTTAAGGTAGTTAGAAAATAGCCCTGATAGAATTAGATAATGGGTGAAGGAGCATGTTTGTCCTGGAAGTTTTCGTTGAGGAGTAATATTGCCCTATAAGTTTTTTCAGGTTCAATATCACCCCGGAAGTTTTAAAACATAGTAACGTTGCCCCATACCATTAAAAAACTAAATTGACCGTTAAAAAATTGATATTAATCGTTAACTTTTTAACGGAAAAGGGCAATATTACTTCATTTTAATACTTCCAGAACTATATTGAATTTGGAAAAACTTTCAGAGTAGCATTGCTCCTCAGAAAAAACTTTTGAGATAAATTTCGTCTTAACCCTTAGATAATAATAGGATGCTAGCCATTAGTTTTTTTTTTCTTTTTTTTCTTTTTTGGTACATGAATTTTAGGTAAAGGGTTAGGCTCACTCACGATCTAAAGGCAAGGCTCCAAGTTAGGATGCCTCCCCCAGAGCTTCAACTGGACCATAACAAAGTTGACTTCCCCATGATCAAACCATTTCCCTTTGATAAGAGTGTCCGACCCCTTCACTAGCTATACCCAAAGACGAGAGGTACTAGCCATTAGTCAATCAGTCATTTACATACCTAACAATAGGGCCTTGTGTTATGATTTGAGTAATATTAAATGTAACGGGGCCCTATGTTTTTGGGTCCTCATAAGGTGCTCCGCTTAATCCTTAGTTTAAGATGACTATTGAAAATTAGAAAGTTTTTACTAGACTTTTAGTCCATGCTAAAAATTTAATGACAAGCCCGCTGCAAGCTCAATTGATCTTTGTTATTAATCTTTAACAAACTCAAAATATCTAAAAACATAAAATAATATTAATACATTAACTCTTTTTATTTTTATAATTAGAATTTTAATATTTCTCTTAAAGTTATCCATTATATACATATAATATAAATGTGTATTATTTTAATAAAATGCATATCCTTTTTAGTCATTTTATATCTAAATTGGCTTTTCATTTAATCATTCAAACAAGTTTCAATTTATCAAACTAATTTTTTTTTATAAAAGTTAATACAAACTTAAATCATATTATACAGTCTAACTTTTCCCCTATTTTAAATTTGCAAAAGTCATATTGAAAAAAAAAAAAATCACTTTTATCATTACTAATCCAAGCACACCCGATTAAGATGCTCTCAATCGTGACCGGGTAATGATGTCTTTTTAGGATTGAAAACTTGAAAGATACATATAGAAAAAATTTAAAATGACTGAGAAAATAAAAAATCTAATTATTAAAAATGGTTCAAGGTGCTAGATGAACCTTAGCCGTTAGACTAAATAAATTTTAAAAGCGTGTATATGTGCATGTTAATTTAAGAAATAATTGTAATGTGATTTTTTTAAAAAAATATATAAAATGTTGGTTGACCTCTTAAAAGAGTGAAGAGGAAAGCTAAGGGAATAAGGTGCAAAGCTTGGCTACATTGACACGGATGCGACGCGAAGCCGTTCAACAGCTTAGCACTAGGTGATATTCAAATTATAATGATCTATCATCTTCTATCTTTGTATCGTTTCAATTTAGTTGAATACATTCATGAAACTATATCCATGTGACATTATTTACCCTATAAAAGGCTATGAATTATTTCAAATAAAAGTGACAAAACAAAGTTTTAAATAACTGAGAAATCATGCAAGGATTGTTACGTGTAGACTGAGATTGTTTTAGATGTGATTTTTAAATGCAGCATGATTTATATGATTGTTTTGGGCTTTAGGTCTTCAAAGATTGTTACAATCTTTGTCGTAGTGGGAAAAAAGGCACCTTTGAGGAGGGAGCCCTAGCAGATGGCTCTGCTAGGGTTTCAGCTCCTCCATCCTCCTTGGTGGGGCTTTCTTCCCCATTGCATGAGAGCTTCTTTTAGCATCTTTGTGGTGTGGTCTTCGGATATTTCTCTTTGGCGTCCGTTGAGTGAGAGTGATTTCCTAATCTATGGCTGGATGGATTAAGCGCCGTGTGGTGAAAATGCTTTGGGTGTATGAAAAATTGGCGACGGCCTGGAGAAGCAGAGAAGATCAAAGAGTTGGGTGGCCTTTTGTAAGCGGACCTTAGGAGGTAAAAATTCTAGTAGAATCGGACTCGACAACGGTGACCACTGCGATTTGGTCAAAAAGGAGAATTTGAGATGGGTACCTCCTGGGTCGGTGTGGATGATAAGTGTTTCAACTTTGGAGCTTGTGGGATTCATGAATGATCACCTTGTGGTGACAAATATTGAAGCTTCTAGGAAGAGTTTGACATCCAGAGACTAGAACCTTGGAACAGAGGAGTAGAGTAGTATGGAACATAGGAGATCAAAGGTGTTGAGTTCCAGGGATGAATTCCAATGGGTGCCTCCCGGGGTCTCGGCAGCGATAAATGGTCCACATTTAGAGGTGTGTAATGATAGGCTTAAGGTAACTGAATGTGGAAGGAAGGAAAAGTATTCTATTATTCAGTCTTCCAAGGGAAAGGTAATAGCTAGACAATTGAGAATAATTAATTTAGGTATGATTAGTGTGGTTGCATATGCTATTTATTCTTGGCTTATCATATACCTGTTCAGTGAGTTAATTAACACTGTACATTGTCGGGTTAGTAATGAGTCTATTCAGTATGTATGGTGTCACACCCTCTTTCTATTTTCACCTATTTCAGAGTATTTGCGAAAAATGATACACAGTTCGGTGGGCAACACAGGAATAGTATAAATACACTGATATTATGTGCACGATTACGGAAATTCCCCATAGGGGTTCGTACTTGATAATTACAATTAACGTAGCTTCACAGCGCTACGTAGGTGTTTAAACCCGTCTCAGTGAACGGAGACATTTTCTCGTCTTCGCTCCACCACCGCAATCCCCTTCGTACGGTTCTCTTTATTGTTCTTAGCATACATTCTTCCTTTTCCTATTTAAATTGTTGGTAGGGGAGGGTGAGATTCTGGGGAATCTCACTAGGAAAGTAATACCAATATGCATGCAAGATAAGTGCTTAATGCATGATATGTTTGCATTACATAACTCATGCTCACACAATGACATATCTGCATGCTCAATGTTTCAATCAACATACGTATGGTCATAGCATAAACAGAAACAGAGCTTCAATTATTCATATATGTTTCACATCATCAGGCAAAGCAATAACATGCATCAATACACCAACACAAATATCAAATACATGCAGGAGAGGTAAGTTCCCTACCTTAATCGCCTTTCCCTGATCTTCGAATAACGTGCCTCGATTTGTGTGCCAATCCCTCAGGCTCTCTACTTGGTCTTAGAACGTCAATTGTACAGTTTAGACATTTCCATAGTGTTTCTGGTGATTATATTAGTCTATGGTGAAATTTTACCAAAATACTTCCGGGACCCCGGCCTGGCCCCGTCGTACCCGGCTCTCGATGGCACGTTTTTCAAAAAATTTTACTAAGGCTGTTCTGACATATTTTCGCCCAAGGAATCCATTTAAGGGCTCAAAATCACCAAATTCAATATCAAATTATGAAAATACCCTTGACAGCCCCGGTTTAGGGATTTCAAAGGCGTTTTCGTAATTATGCTTTTTCGGCCTCTACCGAAAAAGTGCCCAACTGTAACCCCTCCTATTTTTGCCCACTAAGTCTAATGAAACCATTTATTTCATGAAAATCCAACTCCTAATACCAGTTCTGGTCCTGGCCGAAATATTGAAGGGAAAATAGAAAAAATGAGGTTTTGTGTTTTAGCTTCTAAAACTTATACTTTTCCACTTCTAATCCCTTATTAACTTATTTAATCACATTCTAATCATGATTTAAAGAAATTTGGGCAACATAACCCCTTAGGATTAGAACTTTTCAAATTTACAAACTTGACAAAAATCTCCAAAACCAAACACAAACCTTAATAACAACATCATACTAGTTTAAAACTAAGGTTTGCGAGGTTACCTCTTGAGATCTTGAATCTTCTCTCTCTAGACATCTCCTCTTTCTCTTCTTGAGCTAAGAATGTGTCTTAAAATTAATGGATTCCATGAAGAAGAAAGATTTAGAGAAGGATCTAGGGACATGCTACAAGAAAAACTAAAGAGATCAACACTTACCTTAGCTTCTTCTTCCTCCTACTCTCTAACTCTTCAAACTTTCCCAAGCTCTCTCTCTCTCTCTCTCTCTCTCTCTCTCTCTATTTTTCTTTGGTGTTGGATGAAATATGGCTTGAAAGAGGAAGGAGAATGTTTTTATTAATTTGGTCTTCTTTCTTCCTAGCCCTTGATCTCATCAAGGGTTGAGATTTCAACACTTGTCAAAGACACCATTCCTCCTCCCATACCTCCCACCATGCCTTCTACTTTATGTCCATACTCTTACACCCTTTTATGTAATCATGTTTGTCTCTTCCTTCACTCAAGCTTACCATCATGCAATCAAGTATTCCCCTTCCTTTACTCAAGTTATCCCTCCATCATGCACTCAACATTAAATCTAACACATCACTCAACCATTATCATCATTGCAATGTTTATCTAGCATTTGACTTGTGCTTCTTGGAAATTAATCATCATTTTCTCTTCATGTAGCCTTTTGGACATGTGTCCATGAAATTAAATTTTCTCCTCAATCTTAAGTGTTTGGACGAAATTTCAAAAGGGAAGGAAAGGGGAAAAAATGATTTTAACAATTCCACAATTTACTCAATTGCTAACACATTTTATTTTTAATTTTCAATATTTAATTCCTTTGACCTTAAATATTCACCATTTCATTGAATATATAAAATAATATAATATATTCTTGGTGAATAAAATTTGGGATGTTACATATGGCAATACTGTTTGCCATGTTCTCAGACCCGGACCGGACCGGTCAGTCCGGACTGGAAACCGGCCAACCAGCCAGTAGACCAGTCTGGTCCAATATTTTAAAAAAAATCACTTTTTCTTAATTTTCTTTAAAATTTCATATTAATAATTCTAAAATCTTCAAATTCTTATCGGTTTAGCCCCGGTTAGCTCTGATTTGACTCCGGTATAACCCACTAACCCTTGACCTAATACTTCGGCTAGTTCAATGGCTAGTCCGAGTTTAATTACCTTGATTGTTCGTTCTTGGGCTAGTATTGTGATTCTCTTCATCATTGTCATTATAATTGTGATTTCACTGCTAATATATTGAGTCTTCTCTTATCTCAAGGAATTTGGTCAAGAACAATTTATGCATGTGTTCCCATCGAAGCAAATTTGGTAGTCGGAGTTGATTGCCAAACCTTCATTAGAAAGATCCTGCCCCATTGATTGGGTATCTCAGCCCTCGTTATCTAGCATTTGGTGCTAAGGAGCTCTCAAGTCTCCCAGCCCTCGTTATCTGGCATTTGGTGCTAAGGAGCTCTCAAGTCTGTTCTTAGGGTCATACTGCATAGAAGTAGATGTTTTAATTATTTGTATTTCTAGTGTGTTTGCTTGTTTTTATAGTTTAGGTTCTTTGTCTGTTCATCTTTGTTGTCCATAGTCTGCTTTTTTTTTTATATATATATATACAAAATTTTTAGGAAAGGGATTAAACTCACTCACGATCCAAGAACAAGGTTCTAAATTGTGATGCCTCCCCCAACGCCTCTACTGGACCACAACTAAGTGAACTTCCCCGGGATCGAACCCTCTTCCATTAGTGAAAATGCCCGACCCCTTCACCAGCTGAACCCAAAAATAAGGGGTTGGCCTACTTATTTGAGTTGTTATAGCAAGACATTGTAAATGTGTTTGATTTTAATTCTAACATCTTTGTTGGCCCAAAAAAAAAAAACCCCATAGCACTAAGTAGTGAGATGGGTAAGTTCTCTTTTCCACTAAAAGAGCAATTGTTTTTGTATGCATATAATAATCATTTCAACGCACGTTAAGATTTGTACCGGCCAAAAGGAAGACTCCAAACATCACATGCGTCAGAAATGGGTTGTTTGGACGGGAAGTTGAGGAAAATTAATTGTATAAAAATTAAAATTCAAGAATAATACAAAATTTCTGAATTTCAGAAAAATTAGTTACACATCGTGTACTGATTTTCATATAATCTAACCTTAATTCTCGTTCACTTTCAGCTGAGAAGCCAAATTGAGCATTGACCGACAAAAGCGTTGAACATTTCAATTTAGAGACCGCCACCACTCATTAACACAAGACCACATGTCCATTAAAATTTCAGAAAATGGGTTTAAGAGGGAGGCCTCAGATTAGCATTTTGGCACATTCGTCATCACAACGACAACCCATGCGCAGATTGTTGTCGCAGCTCATGCCACAATATCATCATCATCAGCCAAAATATGTTTGAGCATCACAACATACATTTGATATGAAACGCCTTTGTTTCCAATTAAGTATGTGTTTGGATTAGCTTTTTTTAATAGCTTTTACGATGTAAGTGTGTGAGAGAAGTTTTGTCTCGGGTTGCGTAAACCATGGTTTGCGATGTTGCCAAATACATACTAAATGTAACACCATATTATATAGATATACCAGCATAAAAATCATGCCTCCCTACAAATAGCCAACTGTAAACCATTGTAAACTTAACTAATCAAATTTACAATTCTATCTGGCAAGGTAAAGAAAGTGCTACCGGATAGAAGAAGCACAAGTTACTAGGTTAGCATTAGATTACTGCTTTTACAACACCAGTTGGATTATTTTATCACAAACTAATTTCCAAACAAGATTATAAGAAATAGGGATATTGCTAGAGCAGCAATCAAACAATCTCTTTGCTTCACATTCAACTAGATTTTTATGCTCTTCAAGCAGAAAGCATGAAGTGCAATTGGAACGCGCAACTGGAAATTTCTATTAAGAATCTGTCTGACCACTAATAAAATCATATCTGAACAGGTATATTCAACTGAATAATGTAACAAAATTGAAGAGGGTTGAGAAAGAACTAGATAAGGGTTTCAAGTGACTCATTCTTGGGCTGTAGCACCATTTGTTGTCTCCATCGGCTCAGCTTCAGCCGACTCATCGGCCTTGTCACCCTTTTTGCCTGAGAACAGCCAAGCAATGAGATACATGTAGCATTGGAACCAGGTGTAGGCTTAATGGAACACACAAGATGCAATATATACAAGCATAGGCAACACAAACTGGTATTTAGATTTGGATTTCCAGTCTACCTTTCTTCTTCTTTCCACCACCCTTCTTCTTTGTCTTTGTGCCCAAGGACAGCCATGCCTTAATTTCAGGATCATCTATTGTCTTTGTGGGCTGCAATTCCTGAATAGGATGAGATGTGATCCGATCTGAACCATTTGGCATTAGCAAGACCGTGAATTTGATGTGAGCAACATAATCACCTGCAAAACCACAAAAATAATTTCGCACATAAGCATGCTGTAAACAAGTCAAACCATGTGAAATCTAATATTGTCAATAGCCAAAAATTTTACCAGGCTTTTCATGAAGAACTGGATATGGTTGTAAGAGGTCATGATTCACACATTCTACAAGACCCAGACGAGCTCTTTTCTCTTCCAAAGCCCTGATATATAAAAGTGGGGGAAAATAATTATGAATGCGTTTGAGAAAATTCACATAAAGACCCACCAATTCAAACATCTCTTGGAAGTGGCCCAGTTACCTAGCAGTGAATGGCATGATTGGAAATTTTTGACTTATTTCACTGAAAATGAACCTAGATGTTTTCATCTTTAAGTGATAATTCTTGTCCACAGCTCTCTTATAAATGGTTGTCTGCTTCTCATCCAAAAGCTTAGGCTGCAGATGATAACATTTTTCACTACCTGATTCAAAAAAAACCACACCATACTGGTAAATAAAATATAGCAATTAACCTACCTTGCCTTCTCCTGTGGTCGCTACTATATCAATTGCATAAACTTCATTCTCCTCAAACTCCGCATCATCAACCCTTGTTTCCGGATTGGAAACGCTCAGGACAACCTTGTTCCCATCTATCACAAACTGCTTCATTTGGTGGCTAAGAACCCCTTCAACAATTTTGCAATCATATGCAGCAGCAACCTTTTGAATTGCTTCAGTTACATCCTTGTTCTATCAGGGAAAAAATTGAAAAGTCCGTTATCGGCATTTCAGTTCAACAGCTAAGCAGAATACCGCAGATTGAAATTCAAATCCATCCAAAGAGAAATGGCAATATTTTAAGATTGTACTATATTGGCTGAAATAGACAAGTTCACTGACAATAAAATAATCAGCAAAACCATGAATACTCTTCAGCCAATTCTCATTTAGGCAACAGGGAAAGGAGGAAACCAATAAAGTATTGATCACCTCGGCAAAGTTGCCCCTACGACAGCTTCAACAGACACTCTACGATTCTACATATGCACCAGTAGAACAGAAAAGGTTGCAAATTATTGTACAGCTAATAAATGAATACATGCAGCAGGAGAAACAGTTACTTCAGAAGTACAACTTATGGGAAGCAGGAAAGCTGGAGTTCGGAAGAAGCATGTATAAATTGTTAGGCCTTGACAACCTTAAACATAATTTTCTGGGTCGTAGAGATTGCATTTTACAGAATAAAAGCCCTATCAGAGTAACTATGACATAAGCCTCACTTGGACAGTAGTCCATAGCTTTAGTAAAGAATTCATCATCTAGGGTCATATATAATGTGATGAAGTTTCTAATTCAAGAACATATTCTCAACCACTGCCCCATTGGCTATGAAACTAGACAAAAAGATTCAAAGTAAATACCATGCAGAAACACATTTGTGCAAATTACATGGACCTTTAGAACAATATCAGACAAAAGCAGGCATGCATGAGATCACTTAATCCAGCAGCTAACTGAACATGAATAATACAGCTCTGATATACTAACACTGATTGGGAAGTCTGTTAACAAAGATCTCTATCAGTGTAACTATGACAATGAAGCTTCATCGGTGTTTAACCCTGGCTCATAAAACATTTCATCATATAGAGATCAAAATCAACAGAACAGGGGAGGGGATCTCTCCAGACAGCAACTATGCTGGGAAATTGAAAATAAATGCAGCACCAGAAAAGTGAATCGATGCTGTGACAAGCCACAGAATTAAACATGACTCTACAGACCAAGGCCATGTGTAATTAAACTAGCATTCAACAGAAAACAAGAAACAATCAATCAAGGCGCTTGGTGACTTCGAGAAAGATAACAGTAAAAAACTTCAGCAACAGCAAAGAGGTCCATGTATCCAACCATATTTTTTTAATCAAACAACGTAGGTTGGATACAGTGTTTCAATTACAGCATCAACTTTTAAGAATGACTTTGAGACTAGCACTTTTAAGAGAGATAAAAAAAATTCATGTCATACAGATGCAGATGCAAGATCAATTGCGTACATATGATTACCTTCCTTCCTGGCCTCACAAGTCTCAAGGCTACTTCTGCAGCAGTGTTAGCTGCTGCAAGTACATCAGCTGCTCTTCCTGTAACTGGCCCCTCCTGAAGAACATGAGTATGGGCCACCACCGCAATAAATCCATCTATATGACAACCCAAATCACTGCAATGAACCGGAGAAACAATCACCGTCTCTTTTACTATTAGCCCAAAGTAGCATCCGTTCTTTCATTATAGTTCATAGAAATATGCTTCGAAAATCTTACATTTTCAACATATCACCTTCTTCCAAGACAGATTCATCACTGGCGAGGGGTGAGAAGTGACATACTGTGTTGTTTACAGATATGCACGTTGGGAAGGCAACGCCTCTCTCAATCTTCCTTTTTACATTCTTGTACATGTTACCTGTTTGCCTTAACAACAAAAACATCACGCCCATAAGCTAAGGCATTATAAAAACAATCATATTGTCGAGCTATAACAGAAACAACAGTCACGTTAGTTATCACATGAAACAGAGATACATCAAATGGGTTAAAGATAAACTTACTCTCTTATATACGCATCTCCCTTCTCGCAAATGTCGACAATCTTTGCCTTCGGTTTACATTCTGAAACAACTAATTGCAATGCTTCTGCAGGAGATTCCCGTTGTTCATTAGTATAAATATCCAAAGACAAAGGCACAAGCAATGAAAGCGCAGAGAAATTAGAAATACTGAACATTAACTTGAACCCTGAGAACTCTACTTGTCCAGTTGGTATTATAACACAACCGAATGTACTTTTTGAGTAAAAAGAAACCGGTAGAGACAACCAGGGAAATTGAACATACTGTTAGCAATCTCAGCTGCACTCTTGTATTTGGTAACGACTTCAGGGGAAGAGAGATCCAACTCCTTCTCCTCCCTCTCATCGTCCGACATGGTAACTCAGTTGTTGAATTCCTATAACTTCTTAAAACCTAAAAAAAATGATCAAAACAGAAAAATGAAACATCTTTAAGCAATTGAATTCTGAAACCAAATGGATTTCTTCTGAAATGGATGAAATCTCACCCAAAGGAGTTGGATTGACGGCGATTTGAGTGCAGAGGCAGCTATGGCTTATATAGGATTTTCCGCTAGTACAAATGCGGCGTAGGGTTTTGCTGTCACCTTTCCTTTCCTTTTCTTTGGTTTTGTTTTCTTAATAGGAAAAATTAATTTTTTTAGTCCTATAATTTTAATTTGATTATAATTTAGTCCTTAGACTTTGATTTGATACAATTTAATCCCTATAATTTTTACTTGATTGTAATATAATCCTTAAACTTACTCATTGCAATAGTGTAACTCAGTTCCTATAGTTTTAAATAGGGTTAAGGTGCAAATTTTTTACCAACAAAATTTTATCCGAGGAGCGTCTGACACAAATATATTTTAAAAGGGACAAAAATATCAATGAACAATTAAAAAGGGTGCATCCAGCACAAAACAGTTAAAATTGACCTAACGATGTTAAATTATAAGAAGCGTTAAGTCAAATTTAACGGTTTGTACTAGATGCACCCTTTTTAATTATTCATTGGTATTTATACCCCTTTTAAAATATATTTATACTAGATGCCCCTTGGATAAAACTTCGTTAGTAAATTTTCACCTTAACCTGTTTTAAATATTTTATAATTTAATCCATAAATTTTATTATATATGTGATTTTTTTTAAAAAAAAATATAGAGACTAAATTATAAACTGGTTAAAACTATAAGGACTAAGTTGTATCGAATTAAACTTTTGGAACTAAGTTACAACTAAACCAAAGCTATAAGGACTGAATTACACCAGATCAAAAGTGTAAGTACGAAGTTATAATAGTCAAAATTATAGGGACTAAAATATTAATTTTTCCCTTTTGTTTCATTGGTTTATTATTTATTATAAAACTACGTTGGTGCGTGGTACGGCAGGCAATAAATTTTCGATGCAAATTAAAAAGATCCTTATCCCTTGTCTCTTGAGTTAAAGGGAAAATTCCAAAAAACTACACTCAAAATATATAAAGGACAAACTAGTACAACGAAATTCAGAAATGACAAATCAGGCGGGTGTCAGAAAAAGGAGGAATCTGGCCTTTTGAAATTTCGGCCAAATTACGAAAATGCCCTTCAGCCCTCAGTCGCAATAACAACATCGGAGTTGTTAATGGCGAATCATGAGGTGTTAATGGCGAGGTGAGTGTTGTTATTGGCCCTGAAACTTGTGAAGTGTTAATACCGAATCCGAAGGTGTTAATTCCGATGATCATGTTGTTATTCTGAAGTGTGCATGAAGGGCATTTTCGTAATTTGGCCGAAATTTCAAAAGGACAGATTCCTCCTTTTTCTGACACCCGCCTGATTTGTCATTTCTGAATTTCGTTGTACTGATTTGTCCTTTGTATATTTTGAGTGTATTTTTTTGGAATTTTCCCTGAGTTAAATATATTTTCTGTCCATTTAGTTTTATAAAGCTATCTTTTTATATCAAAATTTAAACAATGTTTTTTTCATTCCTCTAAACGATCTAATTTTGCCTCTCTTTTTTTGCCGAATAATTTCGCCTTCTTATCTCATTTGTTTATCTAAAATTCAATATCAAAATACACAACATGCTAAATTGCTCACTTGGTGGACAAATTTGTTGTTAAATTAGGATGAAGTGAAAACCGCGTTACATTTTGAAAATTTTGTAACCTTTAATTTTTAATGTTAACATTTAATTTATCCTCAAGTTTGAATTATGTCAATATAAAATAAACAATTAAGATAGGCTTCGGCAGTGAGCAGTGGCCCAGACGCATTAAAAAAAAGGAAAAAAGATAAATAAATGTCACTCGAATTTCAAAATATCAAATTAGTGATTTTTCAAAAATCTGAATTGTCAATTGTTATATTCTTTTTGTCAATTCATTACTCTTATTGTCAACAAAACCAATTTAAAATTTTGAAGTTTAAATGGTATTTAAGTGTCTTTTTCTCTTAAAAAAATTTATAACAAGATGTATTAATAAAATCATAAATTGCCAACAAAAGTTGGCTTATAACCATAAGATTATGGGTTCGAATTAACTAAATTTAAATAATTTTAGGTATAGAAGATAATTATAGAACTAAGGTGCATCCAACATCATGAAGTTTTTTTTTTTGAATCCTGTTTCTCTCATTTGCCCCATTTTTTCATGTGTATCGAATATTTTTTAGTATTTTGTATGTATCCAATATTTTAAAATATTTTTTATGCCTAGGTGCCTGTGCTAGATGCACAAGATGCACCTAAAAAATACTTTCAGATGTAGGATGCACTACAAAATATTTTAAAATATTGAATACATGTTAAAAAAATACTTCAGATTACCTTAACCCATAAATATATGAGGGGGCTTTGTCCCTTAAGATTTTTGAGGTGTTCCAAAGACCCCTTCATGTAACGTGTAAGAGCTTGAAACAATAATATAAAAAAAGGGTAATGATGCAAAAATGCCCATGTTCATTTTTAAAAGGAATATGTGGCACCATGTAAAATTTTTTAGCTCAAAAATACCTATATACATTACATATAAAACCTTAAATGCCACCACGTTTGCATCCCTTAACGTCTATTAACTTGTGAAGATGGGACCCTTATTTATTCATTCACGTAAACACTTGCCATTTCTTCTCTACTGTGCTTCTTCCTTCTCGAAGGACAGTCACCTTGTCCAGAAATCTAAATTGTTCAAGGACAGTCACCTTGTCCAGAAATCTAAATTGTTCAGTGTGAGATATCAGTTTTTCTTGACGATTTTTAACTTAGTATTCATTTTTTGGTATTTTCACTTTCCAATTCTTCACCGCCACCACAAAAACCTGCAAAATGAAATAATACGAGAGCAATTAATATACTTGGATCTTATATGGATGAATCAAACTGTGTTGACCTCTAGGACTTTGAGGAGAGGGCTATTTCCTGGCTCACGAACGTGATAGAAAGGCTTGCCGAGGGCAATGAAAATGAGACCGGTGGCAGCACAGGACATGGAGATGATGAAACCTTTGTCCCACTCCATTTTGACGATGCTGACGTAGACGACGAAGGTGACTCCAATGGAGGCACCGAGGGTTATATTGAGGAGCAACCAGTTGAAGAAGCTGGCAATATATTTGCGTTCCTTTGGGTTCTTATAGTCAAACTGGTCGGCACCGAGGGTCGACACGCAGCCTCTGATCCTGCCACTGCCCAAAGCCAACAAGTATATGGAGGCGTACAACAGCGTAGCCTTAGAACCATGCACGCTTGTCTTTTCCCCACATAGAGCCAATAAAATCACTGCCACGAGTTTAATAATTAAGTTTAAAGAATGATGGGTGATGATGAAACTGGAAAACAAACAAGCATTGATGGAGGAATGAAGCTAGTCATTGATGAAGATATTCGAGCTCAAGAGGACAATGGTGAAGATGGAAACATGGTGGTATGGTAGAGGCCTTGTGAGATGGTGCACAAAAGTTCCACAAATGGAGTTTGGAAGCTCCAATCGTGACTGTGGGTCTTGGAAGCTGAAGCTACTCTGTTTTTTTCAGGTCGCTAGGGACGGTGGAATGGGTGGACAGCGAAGGTAGAGGATGAAGTTTGATTCTCAAGCTCAAGATCAATGGTAATGGATGTTGGTTCGCTGAAGCTCTCTCCTTGCTCTGTTCGCGACGCCTTTTGCGATGGTGATGGCAGAGCTCTCTCCCTGCACGCATGTCTTTTCCCATATCCCTACGAGTTAACGGACGTTAAGGGATGCAAGTAGTGGTGGCATTTAAGGTTCTATATGTAATGTACATAGGTATTTTTGAACCAAAAAATTTTACACAGTGTCAGATGCTCCTTTTGGAAATGATCATGGGTATTTTTGCACCATTGCCCTAAAAAAAATGTAACATTAGTTTTGCACCAAAAATATCAATTAAGATGCAGCCCTTCTCACTAAACTTGGGTTGGCATATGGTTAACTTGATACCGAACATCAAGGTTATTAAATTCAGACCGGCTACTGAACGGGATGGGATACTAAGTTAAGGGTTAGACTAAGGTGAAACCGGAGCTAATCCGGGGTCAAACCGGTGAGAAAGTGAAGATTTCAGCGTTATTAATATGAAATTCTAAAGAAAATTTAAAAAAAAAAAAAAAAGAGGTGAATCGGGTTGATGCACTAACAGGACCAGTTTTCGAGCCAAACCGTCTGGTCCGATCCGGGTTTAATTACCTGGCCAAACACTTGCATATTATAGTTATGATGATTTTCTATACAAAATTAAACATGTTTTAATAGTAGTAAAACTCGGGTGTTTTAGAAAATACATGTTATATTAACTAATTTCCTTAATCTAATCAAATAAGGTAACTATGTCTTATATAAAGGACCGGAGGGAGTAATACTGAAAAATTTCACTTTACAAAGAAATAAAAAAAATCCAATCTATTGTAGTAATGATGTACCACTCTGGTCCTATTCATAAGTCCAAATTAATTAAATTTCACATATCAAAGGGAGTTAGTTAACTCATTAATTACGGGCTAAATTTTCAATTTTTCCTTTATCTACTATTGGTTCCAAAAGTCAACATAAATAAATTTTTTTGTTTATTGCAATTACTAGGGGCAAAAATGTTAAAAAAAAAAACACACACACACACACACATTTTTTACTCTAAAACTGGACTCAAAATTTTTGGTTAAAATAGACTTATAAAATAGGACTTATTCTATAATGCCTAAAGTTTGGAATTAAATTACTGCGATTACCATGTTTGCAACAAGTTCTTTTTTCAGATATATTGCAGGTAGCTTGCAACTAGCAATATAACACATTAATATGGGTTATTTCAGAATGATATTGAAGCTTTTGATACCTGGGTGTGGTGACTTTCAGGCTATTGTGTTGAGAACGGCTTGCAAGTCTTTTTTCCCATGATAATACTTCATATTCATTTGTTTGTGCCAGTTGGCTGTGTGACATTGTGTAAATAGCATGTTGTTCCTTTAGCCAAAAAAGGAGCAGTTTCAAGTCCGGTATTTACTGTTGTAAATATTGCATATGGGTGTGCCAAAGAAAGAGTCTCTCCAATATTATGGAATGTGTTTAAATAAAGAGATGTGTTTTGAGAAGTCATGTTCTTATGAATTAAGGGATTTGTGTTGGTTCATGAATCAACATAGTTCATGAATTTAACAGATAGTTATGACTTTTCAATTGAAGAGGTGTAGTCTTCAAGAGGCACAACTTCAAGGCATTTATTCATTGTCTATAAATACCCCAATTGCGACACCATTTGGAAGCAAAGAAATAGAAGCCTCAGTAATCTCTCACAGGGTTATCTTACCTTCCACCAGTTCTGCCGCCCTGTATCCTAACAGGAAGGGTTCGTTTAATCCTGGGGAGATGCCGCTTCCTATTTACTGAGGGGGCCGCGGAATATCTGTTAAGGACAGTGTCCTCGGACGCGACTCAAATCAAATATTTTCTTATTTCTTTGCAGATTTTACCTACAATCTTAAGAGATATTCTTGAGTGCATCATGATGGAGTTTTCTCAAATCATTTGGCAGATTGCAAAGAAAATAAGATAAGTTTTAATTTCAATTTCTTGGGCTTTTATTTAATTTGCACATGTGGAAATTATTACGAGTTAGGGAAAATTTTGATGGCGGAAGAAAAATATAGAGAGATTGAGAAAAAACAAAATGGTTGTTTGCAGTTACATTGTTCGCCTTGTGAAACCAGATTCACGCTGATTAAAATTAAGGGTCGTATATTTCTTTTCTTTTGATGCATGCCACCATTAACGACCAGATAACCATCTATTTTCCTGTCAATTTGTTCTTGTCTCCACATCTGGGCTTCATCCAAATCTTGATTTGGAATCAAATGAATGGCCACACTTTTCTGCATGTGAATGCTATCTTTGAGAATTTATGGATTCTTTGGAGAGATTGTCAGTAAATTCACATACAGGAATAGCACTGCCATTTAAATTGGCGTGAAACTCAATGGAAAGATCTGTAGAAAAAATGATTGCATATTACCCAACTGTGGGGGTTCATGACAAGCAAAGGAAAGAAAATTATGATGGTCTGATGACAACAATTGAGAACGGACGGAGTGAGAATTGAGTTTTACAGTATCTAATGAAAGCAAAATAAAATAAGCCTATGATCAAGGTGGATCATGATTAGTACTGTAATGGATGAATATCCAATTTCTCCTTCTACTGGACTATTATAATTTTTATGGTAAAGAGATTTTGAGAGCCCTGTAATACTTGCAAACACAGGCAAGAGGTAGAAAAGAAGTCTGTAAATTTGATCAGAAGAAACTGTATTTGAAACGGTACGGGAAGATGAAGAAGAAGAGAGATGTTGGAATTACCGTTATTGACGTATGTGAATCGGTCTTCTAATAGGTACGCGTCCAATTTAATTTATTTTGATGTTAATAAAAATATTGGTGGGTATATATAAAAGATTAATCATGCCCTTATAGGCCTTCAATTAGTGTGTCGGTTAAAATTACAACATTATTTAATTACTTATGGTGATATCTGATTTTCTAGCCAGTGATGAAATTTTTTCCATTGAAGGATTTATTATAAATGAATATATTATTTGGATTAATAGAGTAGTTACTAAATCTCCTATTATCTCTCCTTAACTAAATCTCCTGTTATTTCTTTTATTAATTATTTTAATGAGGATATGATGAATATTGAATTAGAAAAATAAAGGGTTTTTCTCTCCTCACATTTTTTATAACCATTTATTACTGTTGCTGTTGCTGATTGTGAAATTTGTGGTTGGCCACCCAGTTTAATATTGTTAACTTTGGAGGAGATTTTAGATTATATTCAGGTATGTATGTTTAGTCGGTAGTATCATAGTTAGTCGTACATGATTTCTTGAGCACGAAAGACTATGCTACTATGCTATAGTTTGTTTATAATCCGGCAAGATTTGTGCACTTGTAATCCAAATTTTCATAGTGACGTTGGTTATGCGTTGTTATGGGTATATAAATAATATTGAGTATATTGGCATTTATAACTTTCCAAATAATTTAGTGGGTAGAAAATTCTAATTTAATTAGAATGGAGGAGGATTATATGGTGATATTCTAATTTAATTAGAATTATTATTGAAAAGTTGTGAGATATTTTTTTGAAATATTTGAAAGTGTGGGGGTGCCTAAGATAGAGAGTATCTTGTGGGGACACCTTAGAATATATATTTTGATATATTGAAAAATTATAAAATTGTCATGTAGATGTGGGTTATAATTAAAATTAATTTGATGAAGGTTTTAGTATTTGCTGTGAAAAGCGAATCTTGTAATGTGAATTATTAAATTTTGCATATAACTTTAAATAAGCATTACAGTAGTGATATGGAAATTTAATTATTTATCTAGTGTTTAGATAAAGGTGTTGTAAATTTTCATAATTTATGGATATGTATTTATCTTGGTATATGCATACAGTAAACATATATTGAATTTTTATGTGGATGACTTGCATGGTCAAATATATCATATCATGCTCTTGAAATCATGAGAGAATCACATGTGATTTAGGGTGTTAATGATCATAAAAGACAAGTGATGATAAATGAGAAATGTTTATGAAGATTGGTTTTGAAAATGATTATGTGAATAGTCCTTATGATACTACTTGAGATGATTCTAAAATGTATGCACAAATTATTGAAAATTTGTAGCACCGATAAATGTTAATCCTATGACATAACAAATGATATGTGGAGATTGAACATTTATAAACTCTAATTGAAGAGAAAGAAATAGTTAAGGGATGTCATAAATGATGGCATCATGTATAATGGATTCCCGTTATATTGATATACACGGATGGTAACAAAAATTCAATATATGTGTGAAAATCCAATGGTTATCATTGACCATCAGTGGTGATAAAAGTAAAATATTACGTGAGTCAAACTCAATTACTCTAGAAATGGGTGAAGTGCTAAGAATGTTGAAAACCTCTTAGCAAATATTTTAATAAGAAACCGACTCTTAGTGTCGATGATCTGTGATTGTCAAATGGTAATAGCCATTGTAGAAAGAACAATGATGTAAGTGAAAATCGTTTGAGATATGATATAAATAAGCGCTTAAGAATTATGGTGGTAGAGTTATCTCAATCGATTTGGTGAGGTGAATAATAGACCTATCGAATCCGTTAACGAAACCCTTTGAGAGGAAAATGATTATTGAAATGTCAAGAGGAATGGGACTAAAGCCGACTACTAATTGGCAGTGATGACAACCCATCCTTTGTGATAGGTGATCCCATGAAGAAGGTTCACTGGGTAAGAACAAGTCGTTCGTCAGTTCTGACTAGCACAAATATTTTACGTCCCTTCCTATGATACTTTAAATGTGCTAGACTGCATTATTGTAGATTGAGCAAAGCTCTTAATGATTTCATAGTTCAATGAGACAGTGTGCATAGTGCAGGCACAAAGTTAAATGAAATCACCTCTATGAATGTAGAGTGTGGCCGCTCCTATGAAATCTTGGCAAAATCTCTAGAGCATTCATTATACAACAGGCACGCGCATGGCCGACATAACGCGCAAAACCGGTGTTAACAGTGGAAATGTTAGGATATAATCTGACTCTTAATGCCTCTGATACACGCCAAGAGATGAGAGTTCATAGTCCATAGGACCACTAACATCTCTGTGTATCATGTGTTATCGGTCTAGGTCTAGTTCATAATCCAAATGACCACTAGATACAATGGTTATATCCATGGGAGTAACTCAGCAAATGATGTGTTTTCTTTAACACATTATTGTAGGTTGAGCAAAGCTCTTAATGATTTCATAGTTCAACGAAGCAGTTTGCATAGTGCAGGCACAAAGTTAAATGAAATCACCTCTATGAATGTAGAGTGTGGTCGCTCCTATGAGATCCTGGCAAAATCTCTAGAGCATTCATTATGCACCAGGCACGCGCATGGCCGACATAACGCGCAAAACCGGTGTTAACAGTGGAAATGTTAGGATATAATCTGACTCTTAATGCCTCTGATACACGCCAGGAGATGAGAGTTCATAGTCCATAGGACCACTAACATCTCTGTGTATCATGTGTTATCGATCTAGGTCTAGTTCATAGTCCAAAGGACCACTAGATACAATGGTTATATCCATGGGAGTAACTCAGCAAATGATGTGTTTTCTTTGACACATGTTGGGGATTGTTGTAAATATTGCATATGGGTGTGTCAAAGAAAGAGTCTCTCCAATATTATGGAATGTGTTTAAATGAAGAGATGCGTTTTGAGAAGTCATGTTCTTATGAATTAAGGGATTTGTGTTGGTTCATGAATCAACAAGGTTCATGAATTTAACAGATTGTTATGACTTCTCAATTGAAGAGGTGTAGTCTTCAAGAGGCACAACTTCAAGGTATTTATTCATTGTCTATAAATACCCCAACCGTGACACCATTTGGAAGCAGAGAAATAGAAGCCTCAGTAATCTCTCACTGGGTTACCTTACCTTCCACTAGTTCTACCGCCCTGTATCCTAACAGGAAAGGTTCGTTTAATCCTGGGGAGATGCCACTTCCTATTTACTGAGGGGGCTGCGGAATATCTCTTAAGGACAGTGTCCTCGGATGCGACTCAAATCAAATATTTTCTTATTTCTTTGCAGATTTTGCCTACATTTACCTCCCTCTTTTTACGTTCAAAATAGGGAAATGTCAAATGCCCAGTCTCCCTTTTTGAACATATGCCAATGTGAGTGATGTGTTTGATAGGAAAATTATGTAGTGCAAGTTGCATTCTTTTCGGCTGCATGCAATGCAGTTAGTTTTCTTCTTAGTCTCATTCAAACAATCTACAAAATGATAAAACACAAGTTGCATACAAGTGTGTTTTTATGTTAATCAAAACTTATGTTTGGGTAGAATTGATTCTACTAATTTAAATTAAGCTGGTAAAAACTGAATTTGGGAAAACTAACAAGTCATATCCCACACTAGTTGGAGTTGATTACATGCATCGCACGGCATTGACATTGAATTTGGGCAAATTAAGATTAGCCAACATTGAGGCAGGTAAAAAAATTGTTAAGTGTTGCTTATTTTCTAACCATGATTTTGGGGTCTAACATGGTTTGGAATAAAGTTGTGTTGTTTAGTGAGTACTCTCTCTGGTCTTAAATATAAGACAAAGTTGACTTTTTTTGGAGAAATTAAAGAAGTTAAATAAGCTACTTAATCATATTATATGTTGTATATCCTTAAATTATATACTCCCTCCAGTCCTAAATATAAGACAGGGTTAACTTTTTTTGGAAAGATCAAGGAAGTTAAATAAATTACTTAATTATATTATATGTTGTATATCATTAGATTATATATTAGTTTATTAGTTAAACTAATTAGTTTTAAGGAAAAAAATAAAAATATTATAAAGTAATTAACTTCCTTAATTTCTCCAAAAAAGTCAACTTTATCTTATATTTAGGACCAGAGGGAGTATCAGTTTATTAGTCAAACTAATTAGTTTGGAGAAAAAAATATAACTATAAATACTCTAAGCTAATATAACTAGCTTCCTTAATTTCTCCAAAAAAATCAACTTTATCTTATATTTAGGATATGAGGGAGTAAATTTTTACCTTTAGTTTTGGATCTGTTGTTTGGTAGCCACTTTTAGCAAAACATAAGTTAAGCTTTAAAACCATGGTTTTTGAAACCCCTAATGTATTTCACAAATGAGCACAAATATTTAGAATCAAGCTCGAGACATAATTTACTTGTATGTGTTGATTAGCTATGAAGTTATAGTGATCGCGAAGTTTAAAACTCCACAGGAATGATCATATCAATATACTCACTTGAATGATTCCTCTAAAACATCTTTTAAATGTCTAGACCAAATAAAAAATGTTGTGTAAAGTATCAAGTAGTTTTTCGTTGTTTTTAGGGTTTTAATAGTAGTTTTGTATATTGTTAGCCAAGATTTTATATCCTTTTAATCAACAATGATGAAGCTTTTCTTTCAGCTTGACTAACATAATGGGTGTGTTTGGAATAGCGGTTAGAAAAAAGGCTTTTTTTCAATTTGACTAACATAATGGGTGTGTTTTGTATATTGTTAGTCAAGGTTTTAAGTGCTCGTTTGTAATAGCTTATTTTTGGGCAATAAGTGCTTATAAATCGTGATTCACGGTATACGAGGTAAGTATGTGAGAGGAGTTTTATCTCGGCTTGCGTAACAAGGACTTATTGTCCAAACATGCTATTATAAAATCTTAAGATTGGAGAAAAGTAAGATTGGGTAAAATGATTAATGTTTGAATTGGCGATTGGATAAGTACTTTTGTAAAAGTAAAAAGGATTTATTTTGACTTTTACATAAGTGGCTTTTGTGATATTTCAGAGAAAATTTTAAAAAATATGAAAAGTGAAAAAATTAACTATATGAAAATTTGGCAATGGTAAAATACATAATAAAATTATATTAAAAATTTGAATAAATTAGAAATTATACAAACTTAAAGTTTTTTATAAAGTAAAATATAACATAACTAATCAGATCAGAGATCCCATATAATTTGGTCCCTGATGGTGTCACGAACATTATTCATTTGGGTTGAATATGTTCGAGCAAGTGGATGAAAATCAAATTCAAGTTTTGTGGAAGCTATTACCAAGCAGTTGACAAATGCTCTTAAATTTGCGTTAATAAATTTCAACACAAGGGCAGAATAATGCCCACGAAGCAGAGGGGGAAAAAACCATGAACCAGAGGAAAAATCCGACGGCACACCACAGATCCAAATAAATTTAGGGCAGCCACGGTAGTAGGACAAATACCATGAAGCTTGAGAAGCTTCCCACCAAACTCCACATGACTTCATCAAACTCCAACACCGGCAGCCTAACCTCAAGAGCAACGGCTACTAACACCGACAGCCGCAATCACTATCACCTCCGACGACTACAGGACCCAGCTGCAGGGGAGAAATCATTAAGCTTAAAATGGGTTGTTTGTAGGGGAAATTGAGGAAAATTAATTGTATGAAAATTAAGATTCCAGAATGATATAAAATTTCTGATTGTTAGAAAAAATTATTTACACATCGTGGAATGATCTTCACATAGTGCTTGTTTGAAATGGCGATTAAAACCTTCAAAAGTAACTTTTCAATCGTGATTTACAATATATAAGATATGTGTTTGAATTAGCGATTGGATAAATGACTTATTTTTATTTTGACTTATGGAATCTTAAGATTGGGAAAAATAAGATTGAATAAAATGATTAATGTTTGGATTGACGATTGGATAAGTAACTTTTGCAAAAGTGAAAGATGTTTAGTTTGATTTTTGCATAAGTAGCTTTTGTGATATTTAAGAGAAAAAAATTTAAAAATTATGAAAAATGAAAAAATTAACTTTGAAAATTTGACAATGGTAAAATACATAATAAAATTACAATTAAAATGTGAATAAATTAGAAATTATACAAACTTATCGTGTGTTCGGCAGATGACAAAAAAAGTGATTATTTGCTCAAACCAAGGTTTTGTGACAAAGGATACCGAACACACGAAAAAAACTAACAATCCCGTTTTTAGTCAAAATCTCGTTTTTAAGGGAAAAAAGCTATTATCAAAGAAGCTGTTTTCCTTCACTTTTCAAGCCAGATTATTACCGTTGGGAGCAATTATTATCCTGCTGCCCCTGTACTTTTCTCTTCTCTCTTTTCCTTTTCTCTTTCCCTTTCGCGTCTTCTTCCTTCATTCTCGTCTTCTCCATTTTCTCGATCAACTGTCTTCCCTTTCCTTCTCTGTTTCCCTTACCAGTCGGCATTCTCGTCTTCGACCGTAAACAGATCCCATCTTCCCCTTATCGTTCCTATTCTCTTGCAGATCGGAAAAGCTTGACTTCGCGGCTTCAATCTGGAACGCATTCCCTTTTCTCGTGGTGAACGGAAGCGGTGAACATATTTTTGGTGGCTATATCTGTGTTGACAGAAAATCGCTTGCGAAATTGACGGAAAATCGCTTGAGAAATCTTGCCGGTGACTTCGTGAGGTTCAGCAATCCAGATCTAGCCGACGACTTCGGTGGCTACTCCTCTGTCTGTGGTGGTTCTGAGGTTTGATGACTTCCTCTAGGTACGTATATGTCATGTCTGGTTTGTGGTGGTAGCTCATAGTTCCATTTGTGTGTCATTTTCCTCTGCGTCTGTGGTAGGCTTCTGTTCTCTGGTTATGGTGTTGTGGTTATGGTGTTGTGGTCATGGTGCTCTGGTTTTGGTGGTCTGGTTATGGTGCTCTTGAGATGAATTTATAATAATTTTCATATTAAATTACTGGATACCTTTTTGTTGTTGTTGTTAAGTATAAGATTTGTTTAATCTAGTAGGCTATGCTGAAGATATTTAAAGCTATTATTTAACTATCCTGTGGAAAATGAACCTGTTTGGCTCATGCATTCTTGGCTTAGGAATTTCCTTTGTGCTCATACTTTTTAGCTTTCTTTTCTGTATTCATTGTTGAAGTTCTAGAGCCCCCCCTCTGTCTCTCTGTCTCTCTCTCACACACATGCACACATACACAGAGCACATTGCCTTTGCCACCAGTCGTATTTCATTTTCATCCAAGATTATTTGGTCCACTTATTAATGTTTGAGATATATGAATCAATAATCCTATGGTTCTTTTATAGCCATTCAATTCAATCATTTTCGGATATTTTGCGTTGATCACTAGTAATAATAGCACTTTGGGTATTGGTCCACTGCTATTGGCTCATCTTAAACAATGCTTGCACTACGGTCTGTAAAAAATTTGAGTTTGATTGGCCTTTTGATTGAATGTCAGTGAAATTTATATGATTTGCTCAACAACACTGTCTGGTCTATTTCTGTTTCTGATCCGATGGCATCACTTAAATGTTTTTGAGAGGGAACAATTCACAAGTTCTCTCCTTGTGCATCATTTTAGGCTAGAGAATCATTTTGAACTCAAGACCCTCAACATTACACCTTGAAGAGTTCACCACTGAGACCAAATACAGCAGTAATTTTGAACTCAAGACCCTCAACATTACACCTTGCTTAATTCCATTGAGATTTTTTTGAATGTCGGTATGAAATTGTTTTTTCCCTTATTCCCCGAGCTTTAGGTTTAAGAATGTAGATATTTGTATTTTTTTGCTGTCATGAATATCTCAATTTTTGTTTTTCAAAAAGGACTTAATTGTGTCTAACTAGACAATAAGTAAGTTGTTACTAGGTGGGTGATCCAAAGTTAAGAGTTTCTTTCTTGGATGATTTTACATTGCATTATTTAAATGCCTATAAAATGTAAACTCTATTGTATGTTAAAAAATCCTTGTAAAATTAAGAGAATGTAAAGAGTATCATTGGCCTTTGAGTGAATGCATGTGTTTGCTGCTTTTGGTTCTTACGGCAACAATGGTTTAATGTGATTCATGATTTCTCTGCACCATTTCATCTTTCTTTGCATGTCTATGTATTGGTGTTATTTCTCTTATTTCTGTTTTGTCACTGTCTATGTGACAATATTGATTGATATGGTTTTTTCAGGTCTATAATGAAGTGCCATTCTAAAAGATAGTTGACTCTTGGTCTACCTTCCTGATTGAGTCTTTAAGCAAGAAGGGCTTAATTTTCTTTGCTTTACTATTTCTGCTTCCTTGTCCATTTCATGTATTAATTGTCAACTTAGCAGCATAATGAGTAAGGTGAAAGTATCATAGGATGTAAAGAGCACGAAAATTTTTATTGACTTGTACATAGAACAAGTTGAGAAAGGAACAAGAAAATGCACTAGCTTTCAAAAGAATGGATGGAAAGAGATATCTGAAGGCTTCATTACAAGGACAGGCAGATTATACGAGAAGAGGCAGTTCAAAAACAAATATGATGCCCTTCGAAAGGAGTGGCAACTGTGGGATCGGTTGTTAAATGAAACTGGAGTTGGATGGGACGATCAGAAGAAGACTATTGTTGCTGACGATGATTGGTGGGAGAAGAAGCTATTGGTTAGTGATTCACTTATGCGAACGGCCATTTTTATTTCCATAACATCGTGCTTTTATGAACTTGTGTAATGAATTTGGTGATTCATGTACAGGAAGTTCCCGGTTACGATAAATTCAGAAATAATGGCCTCCAATTCCAAGAAGAATTAACCCGCCTGTTTTCAAGTGTGGCGGCCACGGGAACAAATAATTGGGCACCTTCCTCCATGTCTCTCCCAAACCCTACCGAGACCACCCCTAATGTCGAAATGCAAGAAGGGTCAGGAGACAGTGATGAGGTGTTAGGGACAGCGACTGGATTGAGTGGGGAGTTCAATTCAATCAATTTCAATAACACCAGTGGAGGCAGTAGAGGGAATAATGACAAAGGAAAGGGAATAAGTGGTGGAGAGAAAACAAGTAGTAGTGGTAGAACGGCAAGCTCACTGGGGGTGAGGAAGAGGGGTGCCCCAATGAAAAAGAAAAGGCTTGCATCGAGTAAAATTGCCGACACCCTATGTAGGATAGCTTATGCCACTGACATTGATGTGGAACTTGCAGGAAGGATGGAAGCAGAGGCCCGTGCAGCAAGGATGGCTGCAGAAGCGCGGGCGAATGAGTTTTCAATATCGGGAGTCATGAGTCATCTTAATCAAGTCACTGAAATAACCAATGATGATGACTTCTATATGCGCTGTGCACACCTCCTTATTATGTTTCTTAGGCATTAATGCCATGGACACTTTTGATGTGTATTAAGAATGTTGTTGCTATGTACTTGATGACTGTTATATTTACGTTTCTATTGATCAAGTCACTTTATACGTAATGTAATGTTATTGCTTTATCAATGATATGTGTGTGCATCTTATTAATGTATACTTGTGGTCGTTTTCGTTTTATAAAAGTTAATGTATATGTCTACAGGTAAAGGCAGATATGGAGAATACTATGACATTTACTCGGAATTTGTACTTTGGTATTTTGTAGAAAAGCTTTCTTATTTTAGCAATTTTTTAATATACTTATATATATATATATATATATATCTTTAGAGACTAGGCAGAAGTGGTAAAAAAAACATAAATTAAAGACACGGACACACTTACAAAAATCAAAACCATTCCAAAGAATTTAATGAAGAATAATACAATGGGTTTGGCAAGAGATAACCAGGTTGTGAAAGGAAATGAAAATTAATATAGTGTATGCCTTTAGTATGTACATTTGATCTAATTTTGTAATTTACTACATAATTGAATAATATTATAATTTTAAAATTTTTGCATCTGTTTTTTTATATTACATAATTGACAAATGTTATAATTTAAAAATTTTTGACAAATTTATTTCATTTATTGTAATTATTATGTAATTTAATGTGAAATAATACTTAAAATGTGATCTTATCCTTTATATGTAATTATCATAAAAGTTAATGTCCATTTTAGTCATTTTATCAAAATCACTTTTTCCCATAATCTGTTCTTCTCATTATCTATTCTTCAAAAGCTATTCTCCATTTTTTCTCCAGAAGCTATTCTCCAAAAACTAATAAGAACACACCCTTAAAGTTTTTGATAAAGTTAAATATAACAAAACTAAATAGATCAAAGGTCCCGTATAATTTGATCCCTGATAATATCACGAACATAATTCATTTGGACTAAATATGTTCGAGCATCATTTATTGACGATGACTCGATCTTGACCATTATCTACATCAATATTCTCATATTCAGCTTCCTTAAAGTTCACATCAGTTTGGAAATCCCTAAATTTTTGACTTGTCAAACTTGTCAATATAGTTTTATGTTAGAAAAATCTTTATTTGGATTTTTTTTTAATATTTTTTCTTGTATTTGGGAATTGAGTGAAATCTTCCTTATTAAATAAAGATAAAACTGAAAAGTTGTTAAATTTATTGACAAAATTTAAGAATTTTCAAGGGTGTATTTGATAGGGGAAAGAGAAACCGAAAAACATATGAAGAAATTTTTGAAATAAATGTTGAAGGCAAAAAAAATTTGAAATATATGTAATAATTAATGGCCATGGGCTCAAAAGACGCGGGGCGGCAGACGGCTCTTGTAACACGTCCATATGCTTTTTATTATATTTTTTCCGTACTGTTTCTTCCTGGCCAATGCTCGGGTTACAAGCCATAACAATGACAGGAAGCTTAAAAAGATAAGTCACTTTTGTAGATAAGCCAACAAACAAATCACCAAACCAAACATAACAAAAAAGTCAACCATTTTTTGTCTTCAAATCGCAAGATTGACATGGACAAACACCAAACCAAACATGCTAACGGTAAGTATGTAAGAGAAGACTTGTCTCAATTTACATAAATAAGCACTTTTGGGGTGTTCAAAAGTGAGTCCAAACAAACTTATAATCTAACCTTAATTCTCATTCACTCTCAGCTGAGAAGCCAAATTGAGTATTGACCGACAAAAGTGATGAGCATTTCAATTTAGATACCGCCACCACTCATTAACACAAGATCACATGTCCATTGAAATTTCAGAAAATGAAAAAAGATGAAAAAAGACCTTCCCATTTACGAAAAAATGGGTCAATGTCTGAGGCCTCAGATTAGCATTTTGACACATTCGTCATGGCAACGACAACCCATGTCTAGAAACATGGTGCGCAGATTGCTGTCGCAGCTCATGCCACAATATCATCATCATCAGCCAAAATATGTTTCAAATGTCTCAACCAGAAGATGCATTTGGTATGAAACGCCTTTATTTTCAATTAAATGTACTACCATATTATATAGCTATACCAGTATAAAAATCATGCCTCCCAACAAATAGACAACTGTAAACCATTGTAAACTTAACTAATCAAATTTACAAATTCTATCAGGTAATGTAATGAAAGTGCTGCCGGATAGAAGTACTTGGGATCACGTTTAGGACCCCCAAAAGTTTTTATTCACGTAAATTGAGACAAAACTCCTTTCATATATTTACCTTATATACCATAAATCATGATTGAAAAACTGCTTTTGAAAGCTCCAATCACTATTCCAAACAAGCACTTAAGTTAGCATTAGATTACTGCTTTTACAACACCAGTTGGATTATTTTAACACAAACTACTTTCCAAACATGATTAAAAAAAATTGGGATATTTCTAAAGCAACAATCAAAACAAGCTCTTTGCTTCACATTCAACTAGAATTTTATGCTCTTCAAGCAGAAAGCATGAAGTGCAATTGGAATGCGCATCTGGAAATTTCTATCAAGAATCTGTCTGACCACTATAATAAAATCATATCTAAACAGGTATATTCAACTGAATAATGTAACAAAACTGAAAAGAGTTGAGAAAGAACTGGATAAGGGTTTCAAGTGACTCATTCTTGGGTTGTAGCAACATTTGTTGTCTCCATCGGCTCAGCCTCAGCTGACTCATCTGCCTTGTCACCCTTTTTGCCTGAGAACAGCCAAGCAATGAGATATATATAGCATTGGAACCAGGTATAGACTTGATGGAACACACGATGCAATGTATACAAGCATAGGCAACACAAAATGGTATTTTTAGATTTGCATTTTCAGTCTACCTTTCTTCTTCTTTCCACCACCCTTCTTCTTTGTCTTTGTGCCCAAGGACAGCCATGCCTTAATTTCAGGATCATCTATTGTCTTTGTGGGCTGCAATTCCTGAAGAGGATGAGATGTGATCCGGTCAGAGCCATTTGGCATTAGCAAGACTGAGAATTTGATGTGAGCAACATAATCACCTGTAAAACCACAAATAATATCACACATAAACATCCCGCAAACAAGTCAAACCATGAGGAATCTAATCTTGCCAATGGCCAAAATTTTACCAGGCTTTTCATGAAGAACTGGATATGGCTGCAAGAGGTCATGATTCACACATTCCACAAGACCCAGACGAGCTCTTTTCTCTTCCAAAGCCCTGATATAAAAGTGGGGAAAATTTTTTTGAATAAGTTGGAGAAAATTCATATAAAGACCCACCAATTCACACGTCTTGGAAGTGGCCAAGTTACCTAGCAGTGAACGGCATGATTGGAAATTTTTGACTTATTTCACTGAAAATGAACCTAGATGTTTTCATCTTCAAGTGATAATTCTTGTCCACAGCTCTCTTGTAAATAGTTGTCTGCTTCTCATCCAACAACTTAGGCTGCAAATGATTATATTTTTCAGTTCATGATTCATAAGCAACCACGCCATACTGTAAATAAAATATAGGAATTAACCTACCTTGCCTTCTCCTGTGCTTGCTACTATATCAATTGCATAAACTTCATTCTCCTCAAACTCCGCATCATCAACCCTTGTTTCTGGATTGGACACACTCAGGACAACCTTGTTCCCGTCTATGACAAACTGCTTCATTTGATGGCTAAGAACCCCTTCAACAATTTTGCAATCATAGGCAGTAGCAACCTTTTGAATTGCCTCAGTTACATCCTTGTTCTGTCAGGGAAAAAATTGAAAAATCTGTTATCAGCATTTCAGTTCAACAGCTAACTAGAATGCCAAAAGATTTAAATTCAAAACCATCCAAAGAGAAATGGCATTATTTTAAGATTGTACTATATTGGCTGAAATAGAAAAGTTCACTGACAATAAAATAATCAGCACAACCATGAATACTCTTCAGCCAATTCTCATTTAGGCAACAGGGAAAGGAGGAAACCAATAAAGTATTGATCACCTCGGCAAAGTTGCCCCTACAACAGGTTCAACAGAAACTCTACAATTCTACATATGCACCACTAGAACAGAAACGGTTGCAAATTATTGTACAGCTAATAAATGAATACATGCAGGGGGGCTGCAGTAACGAGCATCATATTAACTGGAGAAACAGTAACTTCAGAGGTACAACCTATGGGAAGCAGGAAAGCTGGAGTTCGGGAGAAGCATGTATAAATTGCTTGGCCATTATGACATAAGCCTCACTTGGACAGTAGTCCATAGCTTTCAGTAAAGAGTTCATCAGCTAGGGTCATATATAATGTGATGAAGTTTCTAATTCAACCTGCACATATTCTCAACCACTGCCATTGACCATGACACTAGACATAAAAAATGCAAAGTAAATAGCATGCAGAAACACATTTGCACAAATTACATGGACCTTGAGAAAAATATCGGACACGGCCGCATTCATGAGAGCACTTAATCCAGTAGCTAACTGGACATGAGTAATACAGCTCTAACATACTAACACTATGGGAAGTATGTTAACAAAGATCTCTATCAGTGTAACTATGACAATGAAGCTTCATCGGTGTTTAACCCTGGCTCGTAAAAGTTTTCATCATTTAGAGAACAAAATCAACAGAACAGGGGAGGGGGATCTCTCCAGACAGCACCCGTGCTGGGAATAAGTGGGATATTGAAATAAATGCAGTACCAGAAAAGTGAATCGATGATGTGACATGCCACAGAATTAAACATGACTCTACAGACCAAGCCATGACAATTAAACTAGCAATTCAACAGAACAAGAAAGAATTGATCAAGGCATTTGATGACTTTGAGAAAGATAAGAGTGTAAAATTTCTGCAACAGCAAAGAGATCCACATATCCAACCATATTTCTAAATAACACAACATAGGTTGGATATAGTGCTTCAAACTTTTAAGAATGACTGAGACTAGCACTTCTAAGAGATATAAAAAAATTCATGTCATACAGGTGCAGAGGCGAGAGCAATCGGGTACATATTATTTACCTTCCTTCCTGGCCTCACAAGTCTCAAGGCTACTTCTGCAGCAGTGTTAGCTGCTGCAAGTACATCAGCGGCCCTTCCTGTAACTGGCCCCTCCTGAAGAACATGAGTATGGGCCACCACCGCAATAAACCCATCTATATGACAACCCAAATCACTGCAATGAACGAGAGAAACAATCACCATCTCTATTCCACTATTAGCCAAAAGCAGCACCCGTTCTTCCAATATAGTCCATCGAAGTATGCTTCAAAAATCTTACATTTTCAACATATCACCTTCTTCCAAGACAGTCTCATCACTGGCGAGGGGAGAGAAATGACATACTGTGTTGTTTACAGATATGCATGTTGGGAAGGCAACGCCTCTCTCAATCTTCCTTTTTACATTCTTGTACATGTTCCCTGTTTGCCTTCACAACAAAAACATCACAGCCCATAAGCTAAGTCATTATAAAAACAATCATGTTGTAGGGCTATAACAAAAACAACAGACATGTTACTTATCGCATGAGACGGAAATAGATTAAATGGGCTAAAGATAAACTTACTCTCTTATATACGCATCTCCCTTCTCGCAAATGTCGACAATTTTGGCCTTCGGCTTACATTCTGAAACAACTAATTGCAATGCCTCTGCAGGAGATTCCCGCTATTCATTAGTATAAATATCCAAAGATATAGAAAACAAGCAATGGAAACGCAGAGAAATTAGAAATACTGAACATTAACTTGATGAACCCTGAGAATTCTCTGTCCGGTGTGTCTTATAACACAACCGAATATACTTTTTGGGTAAAAAGAAACCGGTAAAGACAGGCAGGGAAATTGAGCGTACTGTTAGCAATCTCAGCTGCACTCTTGTATTTGGTAACGACTTCAGGAGAAGTGAGATCCAACTCCTTCTCCTCCCTCTCATCGTCCGACATGGTAACTCAGTTGCCGAATTCCTATAACTTCTTAAAACCCAAAAAAATGATCAAAAGGGAAAAAAGAAACATTTTAGACAATTGAATTGAAATTGATGGAATACTTACCCGAAGGACTTTGCTTGACGGATTTGTGTGAAGATAATCAAGATAATCGAAAGAACAAGGTTTTAGAATTGGCTGAGAATGTGAGGTCGAGTGGAGCAGAAGTGTGGCTCACTCCGACTAGGGTTACCGCCAGTGAGGCAGCTATGGCTTATATAGGATATTTCCCCTCAGGACAAATTCGGGCGTAGGGTTTTGCTGCTACCTTTCCTTTTGTTTTGTTTGTTTTTCTTTTCCAATTGCTTATGATTTATTTGAACTTTGAGTTGCTTCTTTCTTATTGTCAAGTACGTGGTTGCGTAGAGAGCTTGACAGGTAAGTCGGTACCAAATTTTCGATAGTACGACCGGATATAAGTTCTCTTTTTTTTGCCAATGACCGGATATAAGTTCTCGATGTATATTAGAAGAATCCTAGTCACTTGAGTACATTTCCGGTCCATTTAGTTTTATAAAACTACCTTTTTATTTCAAAATTTAAACAATATTCTTTTTCCTTCCTCTAAACGATCTAATTTTGCCTAGTTATCTCATAGTTTGTCCAAAATTCAATATCAATCAAAATACACATTATGCTAAGTTGTCGATTTGGTAGATAATTTATTGGAGAGGCTAGATCTCTTTGAGGAGTATAAGAAGAAAAGATGAAGAAAGAAGTAATATACAATGTCTTCAAGTCATATACAACACTTTTATTTGAGTTTAATTCGACCCCACCTATACCTATCTTATAGGATGTAAGTTGGATTGCCAAGCAAATTTCCTGTAAAATACAACGAAGACCATTGAGTATGGATTGCACTTTCAATACTCAAGCAAGATGACAATGACTTTTACAAAATCATAATTTGACTTTATCTTTGTATACTCAAAGACAAAGATAATGAGTTTAATCTCTTATTGTTGTGTGATTTCTGATCTACTAGAATGACTGATAGTGCTGGGTATTTCTAGGCCGTAATGCCTTGAAATAGTGCCTCTTGAAGCAACACATCTTCAATTAAAAGTCATAACAATTTGTTAAATTCATGAATATCATATGCTGATTCATGAACAGACATATGGGTATTTATATTATGTATAATTTTCTCATAAACACAATAAAACTTTTCACCGAGTGGTGGCTGCTATACCTCTAGCTATAACCTTTCACATGTGTCTTTAGAAACTAAAGATATATAATATTAGTAACTTTTAGTGTTATAACTCATTATACAACTCTTCATGTAAATCTCTTAATTTAATGAGCACGACTTGACAAAAAGTATATCTCTTCATTTTAAAATATTCCAACATAATTTATAGCTAAATTAATAGGATAAAGTGAAAAGCAGGGCTTAATATTGTCAAATTATTAACTTTTAATTATTAATGTTAACATCATGGAAAAAAATTTATTAATGTTAACAATTTATTTAGAGAGAATGAAGGGGAGGAAAACTTTAAAATGGCAAAATCTCAAATAAGACATTTTCCATAAAATGAGTTGTGAATTATTTATTAAATTTCATCATTACTTTACAATTCTTTGTATTGAACCTGATTTGAAATTTTGCAATTTCAATTTTTTTTCTTGTCATTTTTTCATTTATTTATCCTGTCAATATAAAATAAACAATTAAGATAGGGACAGGGGGCGAGCAATAGCCCAAAGGTCTTAAAAAAACAATAACAAGTTGTTTTATTAAAATTATGAATCAATTCGTTTTCTTTGACTTCAATGTGCTTGGTTTAATTTATTTTATGCAGTAAAAGATAAATATACGAGGGAAGCTTTGCCCCACAAGACATAGAAGTGATTTTTGAGGTGTTCCAAAGGCCCCTTCAAGGAACATGCAAGAGCTTAAAACAGTAATAATAATAATAATAATAATAATAATAATAATAATCTATCATTAGTTTTGCACCTAAAATATCAATTAAGATGCAGCACTTCTCATTAATGTTATGTTTAGATGGAGAGAAAAATGAGGGAAAAATAAGGTGAGGGAATACTAAGACAAAAAACTTCCAAAAATAACACAAAAATTTACTCTTTTTTAGAGTTTTCTCCCCTAATTTTATCTTCATCCAAGCATAGGGTAAATGTAGGTTGATATACGTTTAACATGATACCAAACACATGAATAGTATAATTTTGATGATTTTCTATATAAAATTAAACATGTTTTAATAGCTGCGAAAATTAAGTATATACTCTATCCAGTACAAAATATAAGACTTTAGCTAAAAATGTTAATGAAGTTATTTAATGTGCCTTGAATAGATAAAATTTGCTTATTTCAGTAATTTTCAAATATACATTTATTATATGTCATTTCTCTCAAAGGGATAAAAGTGAAAAACAATCATTAATTATCATGTCAAACTCTTATATTTTAAACCAAAATTTCTTCCATAAGTCTTCGTTATAAATTTTTGGATTAACAATCTTATCAGAAGTAGGATGTCTTTACCTAAACATATCATAAACCCATACCACTATAGTCCTATTTATAAGTCCTTTTTTACAAAAAAAAAAAAATTGATCCTATTTATAAGTCCAGTTTCAGTGTAGTAAATGAGACAATGACAATTTTGCTCTATTTATTGTATCAATGAAAAAATAATTTAAAGATAGATAGAGAATAAAGAGTTGAAAAGTACTCATTCATAAATGAAGACATAGTTGGAAATTTACCCCATAATCATTAAGTTAACTACCTCTCCTTAATATATGAGATTTAGTTAAAAGGGATCTACAAATAGGACCAGAGTGGTACTAATCTGTTGATGTTTAGTGCATGTATGGGGAACAGTTTTGGTGTCCCAAAACTTCCCTTTCTCTTGCCTCAAACCGTTGGTACCAAAGATATTTTGGGAACATATATGTTTGGGAAACTTGAACTGTTTCCCAAACATACGCTGAAACAAAGGTAGTAGTGATCTGTTTATAAACTTCAATCAGCAGCAAGGTAAACCATAATAATTATAAAAACAAAATAAATATTGTACAGAGGATAGAAAGAAAATACGCTCCCACCCCTATAACCAAACGGGGCGCTAGTTTATGAATGGTAACAAAAGAAACTGCGCATCCCACTTTCATCTTGCTCAAATGCACCAGTGCCACATGATAAACTTCTGAAGAAGGAGATCAATGGCTAGTTGCAAAAGCAGTGACCAACAAGCCAAGCACAAAAAATGGCAGAGCGCTTGTCTGAAAACAATTAATTAAACCATTAAGATCATGTTTGAAAACCAAAAATTTGGGGGGGGGGGGGTTAAAAAAGTGGAAAAAGTCAACAGAAAACTCAAAATGAAAATGAAAATAAAAATAATGGGAATGACTATGAGATTATGCTATTATCGTAGCATCCACTTGAGTATCCTCTACCGGCCATACTGCTCAACTTATCAAATGCCATCCAGAGACCTCTGTGGTCAAATCAAGACTTGTCATATATACTACCGCCGGTACTTAATATAAGATCTACTTAACTAATTTCAGTAGATTAAGGAAATTAATTACATTAGTTATTTTTCAAAAATGTGTGTTGATTTTTCTAAAATACCCATCTTCAATCATTTGCATTAAAATTACCCCCTATGCAAACTCCCCTGACAAGTGTAATCAATAGGGATAGTTTAGGAGAAAATGGTAAATATGTGGGACAAAGTGTATTAAGGTCTTAAATTTAAAACTAAATTCAACCCCCGACTAACTCTTAAATTAAGAACCAACGTAGTAATTTAGCAAGAGAAGACATGAAAACATGTGGATGTAAAGAGGAAAAGTAACTCCACACACAATCTTACTCCTTTGTGTTTCTCTCTCTACTAAGACATGTGATTACAATTTTTGCCCAAAGGCATGTGACTACATGATTATATAGAGAATCTATTTAATAATGGGTTAAGAGGCAATTTTGTCTTGGGACAATTTTGTCCCGGAAGTTTTTTGTGAGGCAATTTTTCCCTGCAAATGTTAAAGATTGAGCAATTTTACCCTAACCGTTATTCCAATTAATTTTGACCGTTATTTGACCAAAATAACTTAGATAACATGTTGACCGCTAGCTCAGCATATTTGGTCAACTAGCGGTTAAAAGTAACCGAGATAACGCAAATTAGATTTAAAACTTTCAGGGCAAGTTTGCATTTTAACAAAAATAACTTGGATAACATGTTGCCCGCTAGTTTAGCATATTTGGTCAACTAGCGGTCAAAAGTAACCGAGATAACGGCCAGAGCAAAATGCCCTTTAACCCTTTAATAATAAATACCCTTTGTTTATCAATTATCATGCTCATATATTGAAGCTTAGAGGCTGAAGTTCCAATAAAGCATACCTGGTAGTCAACGTCATACTTCACAGGGTCTTTGAGGAAGTAGTGAAACTGAAAAGGCATAAGATGATAAGAAACCACAGAGAAGTTGGTACTATAAAATTTAACGAGGAATGGAAGAACAGCTTAACGTGTATTATTAGGTGCCACATGGTTTACAAACGTTTTACTTTTATCAACCTGTGAAAGAAAATGTTAGTTGTGCTCTACCTGAAAATAGATCTGTGGAATTATCAAGGCAAGTGAAGCCAAAGCATAATACGGTTTGCCAATCCAAAGAAGATATCCTGCAGCCATAAGTGTCTGTAAATTCTTTGCACAAAATATAACAAAACTTTCATTTCTAGTTCACCGAAATTTAAGTCCTGGTGACTAATGAGAAAGACTACTTTTAACAGCAGTTGAGCTGCATTAAATTGTCTGAAACATGATTATTCTTTTTCCATGGAATTATTAGCTCCAAAATGAACAAATACAGTGATAGTCTGTCCTAATGATAAATTATAACAAGCTATTTCTATTTATATTCTAGAACCATCTATCCTAGTACATATATTTTGACTATGAAACCTCCTAACAATTATCATATTGATAACAATGTGCCTATTTGTCAGCAATTCTATGAAGGACGCCATGAGAAAGGTTCTTAAATAAATTGAAAATGTAAAGTATCAAAAACCTTAGGAGAGGTGAATATGAGTCACTCAATGAAAAAATTATCAACGAGGTGAAATTAATATTGTGAACATTTAAACATTTTTTTGTCATGGTCCGTCATAGATATTAAGAATGAAGGCGCTACAGAACGTATAGTGGTTATTTTTGTTCAGATTTAAGGGATGTATATGTACCAGTCACAAATAATTGTGCAATGTCTATAGCACCAACACATATCCATTTGGCAGTGTCAATACCAAAAGCAACTGGAAGAGACTGTTCAGACAAATAGAAAGGTCAGCAGTAGCTACTGATTGTTCAGACAAATAGAAAGGTCAGCAGTAGCTACTTCAATGTGTAAGTTTGATTAAAATTTCCAAAACATCAAAAGTTCATATTGAAATAAATGAAAGAAGAAGGATTAAAAACAGAGACCTGAAGCCCTACAGTTGTATCCCTTTCAATCCTTTTGATGTCCTCGATGATGGCAAAGCCAAACTGCAATGTGACATAGCAACAATATTATTGACTGGTCTGAATACATTAGAAGGCAAATATCATACTACTTCCAGTCCCTAATATAAAACCCATTTTAATGAAGAAATTGAACTACAAAGTACCTCTCCGATCCTTAATATAATACATATTTAGGAAGTTGATCTTGGTCCCAAATATAAGCCAAAGTTTTCACATTTGTAAACCTCTTCCTAATTTACCCCTATTGATGCACTCTCAACAATAGTCAAGGAGGAGAAGGAATGAGGGATTTAAGGAAAATGACTAGGGTGTTTTAGAAAATACATGTCTTATTAACTAACTTAACTAACTACTTTAATCTAATCAAATTGGGTAAATATATTTTATATTAAAGACCAGAAGGAGTAGGTCTTATATTAAGGACCCTAAGGTTTACTCCAACAAATTACAAAATGCCATGTTGAATATACTACATACTCCTGATATGCTGTATAAGAGGGTGAGAATGACTGCATTAAGTGTAAGAGTCCCAAATAAAGCCTGTCCGGTCCACCTGTCCACAAGACATTGATCAAACAGCTTACAGAACATGGCGCAAATGTAAAATAAAAATAATAATAAAAAAAAGACATCAAAAGTATATCAATAAGGTCAGGGTATATATAAGACAATTTTTTTTTTAAATGAAAGAAATATGGATCTCATTACCCAGTTAACTTATAATTGCCGTTATCTCATTCTTAATGCAAACTGTGTCCAAAAATAATAAATTTGTAATATTGTTCAACTGGGAGAGAAAAAAATAGTATATCTAAAATTTATGTTGATGAAAACCCCATATTTTAGCCTATTATTTGAATCTAGGGAATAAATGCTAAATGCCAATAATATGCAGCAACTCATTTATCTAGAGAGATAAACCAATGCAATAACTAGTAATCGATTTGACAACCAGGAAACAATTCTATAGTTGTTAAATATCAAGGCATAAGGTATGACAACCGGCAGTGGCAAGTGCCATTCTAGTATTTCCTATGTCTTGCTTTTTGTTTCACATTGCTACTTGTAAGGAACTTGATCGTATGCTTGCTAAATTTTGGTGAGGACAGAAAGGGATGGAAAATAGAATTCATAGGGTTAGTTGGAATGCTTTAACTGAATCAAAGCAGGATAGTGGACTGGGTTTTAGAGATTTTCACTGGTTTAACATGGCTTTGTTGGCCAAACAAGGATGGAGAATTTTGAATGAGCTAAACGAAATGTGGGTGAAGATCTTGAAAGGTGTCTACGTCCCAAAGTCTAGTTTTTTGGAAGCAAAGAGGGGAGGGAGGGCCTCTTGGGCTTGGGTCGTTAGAAGGAAGAACTATTTTACAGGAGAATATCTGTTTCAATGTGGGGCATGGTTTAAGTACACGAATTTGGGGAGATCCTTGGATTCCAAATCTCCCATCACATAAACTAGGATCAACTACCCCTACTCAAGATGCAGGAAAATGGAAGGTGGCTGAGCTTATTTCTCCATTTGGTTGGAACCTGAGGTTAATAAAGGATTAAATAACAGAAGCTGAAGAAAAGGCAATACTCAGAGTTCTATTACCCAGTAGATCTCGAGAGGATAGAGTACGTTGGGTGGCTAGGAAAAATGGAGAATACTCTGTCAAGGCTGGGTACAAGTGGGCAAGGAAGAACCATCCTATCCCTCTAAATAGACCAGGTAGATCTGTTTCAGTAGATAAAAGATTATGGAATGGAATTTGGAAGCTAAAGGTCCCAGTGAAGGTTAAATTGTTCATATGGAAAGTGGCAAAAGGTGTTGTCCCGACTAGAGAAGCCTTATGGATGAAATGGTGTGTATCCTCTTCAATTTGTCTTGTGTGTAATGCTGAACCTGAAACCCTTGAACATTTATTGTTGCTTTGTAATAAATCGCACGTAGTGTGGTTTGGAAGCTCCTGGGATTAAAGTTTGACAGTAGAAATATTTCTAGGATGGATAATTGGTTGGTAAATATATTGTATGATGAGGAATGCACAGCAAAGGCTAAGGTTCTTATAGCTTGTTTATTATGGCAAATTTGGAAGGCACGATGTGCTTATGTGTTTGAGAATAAGGTATATGACCCCATGTTTGTGATTCAAATTGCTGCTGAATTGGTTGAGTCCCTTTGGAATGCAAATGGATGGAATAACGAAGAGGGTAAAGCACAAGAACCAGTGGTGAAGGAACAAAGCTAATTGATGGGAGGTAGTGGAATCAGCTTTGATGTTACGGTATTATGCGATCGGGCTTATAGTAGCAGTCAGAGTGTGGCTGCCTGGCTGGGATGGGTATTGTGGCAAGAAACAATGATGGTAGATACTTATACATACAGGGAATGATGGTGGAGGCAATGCCACCTTTTATGGCTGAGGCATCTGCTATGTTGCAGGGAATAAAGTGGTGCGTGCTGAATAGGTTTAGATCTGTGATGATCAAATCAGATTGTCTTTCACTTATTCAAGCAGTGACTAATGTTGCATCTTGCCCTGAGTGGGAGAGCTTAAGTATAGTGGAGGAAATCTCCAATCTGGCTAAAACTCTTAGAGATATTCTCTTTGAGTGGATCCCGAGAAGAAGCAACCGAGTAGCCAATTGGGGTGCTCTGGCAGCTATGCTGGAGAAGTGCTCGCAAGATTGGGTATTACAACCCCCTTCTCCTTTGGCAACAATCCTAGCCGAAGATGGATGATGATTGGGAAGAGTAGGGAGTAGTTTGTTTTGTTTGTTTTTACGATTAGAATTTGGTTCTTGCTTTGGAGTCTGTCTCTAGTGTTAGTCTGTTATCAGTTCAATAGTTCTGACCTTTCTAGTTTGTAAGATTGTAATATTCTGGCTTTTGATGGAACAAAATATTTGCTATTGATGCCAAGAAGAAAAAGGTATGACACCATGGCAAACTGATGTATCTAGCTCCAAGGGTTAAGTTTCCAATCCATCCGTTTTGTTTTAGCTGCAAAAACATAAAGAACTTGGTGAATGATCTGAAGAAGGAAGAGTAGAAAACATGGAGAAAAAGAAAAGGAGGAATTTTGTTTTTTCTTAAATACCTTTAAAGGAGGAGCAGAATATATAAATGACAGCAGGGATCCACCAACAGCAAGGTAGAAAACTATAGGGGAACTATGCCCTGCCTATAAAGGATACAATTTTAGATTTGCAGGAGAAGATATTGAGCATAGGACTATCATGTATAATACCCACCCATATGTCCAATATACCAGCCAAGGCAAGACCTCCTGCTAGCAGCACCCATATTTGAGTGATAACCTGCAGAATTTTGACAAACAATTATTTAAAGAGACATCATCAAAATAATACTGCCTCGAGTCCTTAACATAAGAGCCAGTTGACACTTTTTGGAGAGATTAAGAAAGCTAAATAAGTAACTTAATCATATCATATATTGTGTAACACCGTATCATATATTGATTTATAAGTTAGGTAAATTAGTTTGGACAAAAACGATAAATATAAATATTTCAATGTAATTTAATTAGCTTCCCTAATCTTCAAAAAAAAAGACAACTGGCTCTTATGTTAAGAACCAGAGGTAGTAACAATAATCAATCTCAGATTTACAACATACCTCATTTCCATGTATAGCCCCTGAAGGAATTGGTCGATATGGTTCAGCGATTGCATCAATTTCTCGATCATACCAAGCATTTAAAGTCTAAAACATTAAACAGTCATAAATTTCAAGGTTGAGTCACTTTGAAACCCTCATCCAACAGCAGATGATAAAATTATATGTCAAGAAGAATATTACCTGTGTATAACCAGTAAGGAATGGACCAGACATCATCATGCACAAGAATGATTTGGCAAAACCTTCAAGATTCCAGTGGAAATGTCCTAACAAGTGAACAATACTGCCTCAGAACTTAAAAAAGTTGTATCAGGTGCGTGAATGTATTTCTAAAGGTGGAAATATAAAATAGAGAAGTATGTAAAATGTTCATAAAGAACTAATGCCATGAAGTATAATAATGAAAAACGTTAAACGACATTATAAATGTAACACAAAGGGCAAGAAAATATGATAAATGTACAGCCAGCTTCTATGGCAAAAAGTGCAAAAAGAGTATATTTTTAATGGAAGTTTTAAACAGTGGCTCAAAGAGTGTTGCCTTTGTGCAATATGATGCCCCATTCTTCGGATCAATGGTAAACCTCATTACTAAATGGGCGACTCAATTTATATTGTCAGTGGCACATATGATGGATATCCGCTCCAGTATGTGAAGCCAGGAACTTAAGGCGTTCTTCTCCGGCTAGATGTTGGCTCCTATCAGTTACTTCAGAAATAAAGATGATACGCAACAATTTATCGTTCTTCTGGACTTCTGGTTTTAGTAATCATTGTACAAGAACTCTTCACACAAACATTGCATAATACCGAGGGCCAACAAAGTCAATTATGAGTAATGTCACTATTAAAAACCACTCAACCAGATTACCTTTTGATTAATTTCAACACTACATAGCATTAGACTATTATGATAATAAAAAAGGTAGTAGAGTAAAATAGACTACCACTGAGGTCCTATTTATAAGTCCCTGTTAACTAAATCTCACATACCAAGGAGAGGTATTTAACTCAATGATTATGGGATAAATTTCCAACTATACCCTCATTTATAAATGAGTACTTTTCAACTCTTTCTTCTCTATCTATCTTTAAATTATTTCTTCATTGGTATAATAAATAGGGGCAAAATTGTCACAATCTCATTTACTACACTGAAACTGGACTTATAAATAGGACCAATTTTTTTTGTAAAAAATGACTTATAAATAGGATCAAAGTGGTACTATAATTTTTGTTTTGATACAGTGCTAAAATAGAGTACCAGAAGCAGCAGCACCACAAACTACACCCCAAACCAATATAAGCCAGCTGACAGGTTTTGTAAGCTGAAGACGAATCTTCCATTTATCCTGCACAATACATTACAGAACAAATTATAACTACGTATATTAGAACCATAGACCATTAACATTTAGTCAACTGTATGTACTATTAATTATTAAATAGACTATTAACATTTAGTCAACTGTATGTACTATTAATTATTAGACTTTAGCCTATTCTAACAAAATTGCATTATTTTTCATCAAATCATAATGGAATTAAATGGGTTTTAGTAATACCTGCTGTAAGGTGAAGCAATAAACGAGCATGTCATAATGGGCCATAACAACATAAATAAATCATATTTCATGCCCTATGACAACAAGAACTATTATTGCCCAATAAAATAAAACTCATTTTGTACTGCATATCCAGATTTTGCCAAACCACGCAGTTTAGCATTATCATCTAATCTGATTATGGCCATTCCGCACATATACTATTCAATTTTGAACCACATTTTCTAATAATGACTATTTTTTTAAAAAGAAAAACACACTCTTGACTCAGTTCCTTGGGGAGCTCCTTTGGCACCAAGCAGTGGATCGGAACTTGAACCAGTCTTAGCTGAAGCTTTTTCGCGTAGATGAAATTTAACTGCTCAGAACCACCAAAAAAATTTTCAAAATCACTATAAAGCAATATCATTAAGTAAAAGAATCATGCAAAAGCTCAAAACACCTTCATTTGCGTCGGATCCCGCAGCCGTAATCGTTAATCTCCGCCCTGCACTGTTTATATTCATATAACCCCTCAACCGATATCAGAGCCAACGGAACAACAGACAGCTACAGTTAAAAATACTCAAATTCTGGCATCGTTTAAGTTCTGAGAAACTAATTGCCAATTTGCCACATTGAATAAGACAATATTACAAAGAGCCAAAACAAATGAGTGTTTTAAGCATTCCATAGTTCACTACTTCACACTCTAAGCCACCAAATAGAGATAATAATCGACCTACTAGGGAATGAGAAAGAGATTGGTGCGAGAATAGCCCGAGTGTGAACTCGACGGGTTATGGCGCTCGATAATTTCTGCGGTGAAACTGAGGCCATGCTGAGTATAGAAGCCATTGTCTTGAAGATGTGAGATTGGGAATCAAGATGACACAATCAGAGAAGAGACCCACACTGGTTCGCGGAAGGACAAAAGAGCGTAATCAAGCATTTGGCTGGGCATTGGCTAAAGGCATAGGAAATTGAAATTGATGCCTTATATGGATAAATGGATATCGTATAAAAGTCAAAACAAGATGACGTGGATATTAATTTTGAAAATTATTCAAAACGTTTAAATAAACCTCTCCATCGGTTCCGTTTCATGAGATACAGTTGTTCAGACGGGTACGTTGCTTTTCACAGGATACACTTTTGGAGGTCTTTTAAGTGTTTATTTATAATAGTTTAATTTTGATTTATAAATATTTTTTAATTATAATTTACTTTATACGAGATAAATACGTGAGAGAAGTTTTATCTCAATTAATTTAAAAGATATTTATAAATATTTTTTAAATTATCCCAAACATTTTTTTTATTTATACTCTCAATTAATTATGTACGTCTCCTCACTTTTTCCCATTCATTTCTTTCTCTACTCACCTCTCCTCAATTAGTTATATTTATTATTTTGAATCTATTTTAACTAACTTTTTTATCTGCATAATTTGTTTATTTGCATCTTATAAAAATGTAGCGGATGGAGTGCTACACAAATTTTAGAGGGGTTAATATTTACTACAATCCTTGCTCCCTCAAACTTATCAGTTATCATCATTTTGTCTAAGAATTTCAAACATGTATTTTAGTCCCTCAATGGGCAGCATGGTCCCAATTTTTATTAAACTAGTAAGTATGATAAATTGTGAATGATTAAATATAGGGTTAATATAACTTTTGGTCCCTGAAGTTTGATCCAATTTTGGTTTTGGTTCCTCAAGTTTGAAATCGGTGGTTTTGGTCCCTGAAGTTTGAAATCAGTGGTTTTGGTCCCTAAAGTTTCACCCGATTTTGGTTTTGGTCCTTCAAGTTTGAAAAGGACTTGGTTTTTTTCCGGGTCGGGTCGGGTTTTTTAATTGGGTCGCCAAGTCCTTTTCAAATTTGAGGGACCAAAACCAAAATCGGGTGAAACTTCAGGGATCAAAACCACCGATTTCAAACTTTAGGGACCAAAACCAAAATTGGGTGAAACTTCAGGGACCAAAACCACAGATTTCAAACTTCAGAGACCAAAACCAAAATTGGATCAAACTTCAGGGACCAAAAGTTATATTAACCCTTAAATATATAATAAGTAGGAAAAATTTTAAATATAAATATGAGTTCCATATGAGATTTACATATTACAAAAAACTTCTTTATATACAATATTGAAAGTTTTGTTTGTGGGTTGTATCACAAGTCATGTGTCAAATCTAATTGAGTTGCTGCAACAAATTAATGAATCTAAACTTATGATTTTAAAAAAAATTTAAAATTTATATTTAGTATTTATGTAGTAAACAAACAAATCTTGTTAATGATTAGCATCAAAATGAAAAAATGAAATCAAGGGGGAGTAGGAACCTATTAAAGTCATAGTGCAAAAATTGGGCCCATCTGAAAATAAAATATATCATATGGTGTGAGATCTAACTTTGATTTGGTTTGAGATTTAGTGATACTAAAATTATATTTGTAAAAAATATCTAGTAGGTATATGAAAGGACAAACGTTTTCTGATAAATTCTAAATGGAATTTAATATGCAATAACAATATTTAAATAAAATAACTGAATTGATAGGATAGGAAAAATGTTAAATTTGTTATAAACAAACTGATTAAATTTAGCAAAAAAAAAAAAAAAAAGTGTGATTATTATATAAAATGTGAATGCTTTTGCTACCTTAGCACCAAAAACTATCTTCATCTTCTGCCATCATAATATTCTAAACAATTAGTATAATTACACTATTTATTTGATCAAAAAATACCTTGATTTGTCGTTTAAAAGAAACATGAAGGAAGAAGTAATCATATTAAGAGACTAAATAAAGACTCCACAACAAAATGGCACAAAACTGCTCCCTTGTAAATTGCAAATTGAACATAGCTCCCTTGTGGCAGTCAATCTCCGGATGGATGAGGAATTGCCACATAAGAGTATAAACATTAACAACATAAAGTAGACATGAATTCCAAACAATTTTAAAATAATAGACAATCTCCGATTTTTATTAAATTAGGGTTAATGTGTATTTGGCTCCCAAAAATATTTTTTTAAGTACATCTAGTGTTCTAAAATATTTTGTGGTACACTTAACACCCTGAAGTATTTTGTTGAAGTGCATATCATAAACTTTTTTGGGAAAATTATACTCAAGTCCAAAGGAAAAAGGGAAATGAAAAAATAATTTCTTGAAATTATAAAATGACAAAATGGTCCCATGAAGTTGTTATTGTCTGCTTCCGAAGTTGTCAATAGGACCATTTTTTCATTTTACAATTCCAATGAACTATTTTTTCATTTCCCTTCTTTCTTGAGTGTAATTTTTCCAACTTTTTTTAATGCATCCAACACCTTGAAGTGTTTTTTTAAATGTATCCAATACCCTAAATAATCTAAATTATTAAGTATAAAATTGCTCACACAAAATACTTTAGGGTGATAAACACATATGAAAAATGATTCAAGATATTGAATATACCACAAAATAGCTTAAGATACGGGATGCATCTATAAATAATATTTTAAGACGTAGGTTGCACCTTAACCTTTAATTATATAAACTAATATATTTAAAATAAAATGAAATTTGAGACACCAGAACTAAAATAAACACACCCAGAACCCCATGCCCAAAGGCCAAAATCAACGAAGACAGAAAAAGCTGATTCATTTCGTAGGGGTAAACTAAAGAGTGTATATATATATATATAGAGGAAAAATAAGGAAGATTTAAATGGAACTTTCTTACACAAGTTTCCATAATTCTATATTTCTATTCTATGCGCATCCTCGCCCGAGATGTTGACGAGTTGACCAAAACACCCCCTAAAAAAAATATATATTTGAGCACCAAATATTATACTCCGTCCGGTCCTAATTATAAAATAAAATTGACTTTTTTAGAGAAATTAAGGAAACTAATTAAATTACTTTAAAGTATTTATATTTTTATTTTTTCTTCAAAATAATTAGTTTGACTAATAAATTTTATAATCTAAAGATATATAACATATGATATGATTAAGTAACTTATTTAACTTCCTTAATTTCTCTAAAAAAAATAAATTTTATCTTATAATTAAGATCGGAGTAAGTATATTTTAGGAGTCATTCTCCATGGGCCTAATGCCATTTACTCTCATAGTCTCGTGCAATGTCCGAATAGCCCACTATTTTTGGCCCCTCAAAAAAAGTTGTCTCAAATCCTATTGATGTTGTAATTTTGGAAATTATCCTATACATTCATATATAATATAAAAATTATAGCCAGATTTATTCTTGTATGAATTATTTTTTAAACTCTCGTGCAATGTTTGGACTAAATTATTCTTCTTAACAAAATTACGAGGACAATGCTTATTAGAATTGTTCTAAATCCTACAATGTCGCTGTAACAGAACTAGAGGTTACTTTGGTAGTTTGGGGAAGCAATGATACTAGCTTCTATCCTAATACAAGATTTAATTGATTTTTTAAAGAGATTAAAGAAATTAATTAAATAACTTTAAAATATTTATATTTATTATTTTTATTTTAAACCAATTTATCTGACTTAAAAACTGATATATGATTTAATCATACATAAAATATGATATGATTAAATAATTTATTTAGTTTTTTTAATCTCTATAAAAAAATTAATTATGTTTTAATTTAGAACCGAAGGTCGTATTTTCCCTACAACCGTGATTTTATTATTGGATGGATGAAGATTTGTTGAGCCAAAATATGGGAGAGAAATGAAATAGTGGCTTGTACTATTTATTTAAATAATTAATTTACGGATATCAAGAAATTTAATTGGTTGAATTAGTTTTTTTCTTATTTATAACAAATATGATTTGGTTTTCTTAAAATATCCTATTTATTCATTTGTATTGAAACCCTTGATAAAAACCCCTCTACAATCAATAAAGATGTTTTAGAGAAAAATTATAAATTTAAAAAATAAACTGAATTGAAATCATATATATTTATAACGAAATAAAACCGTTTGTTCAGAATTAAAGAGAATATGTTATAAGAATCACCAAGGACCCTTTTATTTAGGGAAAAAGAGGTCTGGTGTTGAAACATTTGCCGTGTTTTTTATATGACCCATATCAAATATATATATATATATATATATGTCCTATATGAATCCAAATTCCACTCATTTTAGCTTCCTAACTAGTGTTAACCCCCGTGCGTTGCACGAGAATATGAATTCTGATTAATAGTATATTGCAGGATTAATTTTTTATGACTATAATGTATTTATTTGTACATTTATAAAACTAAATTTTCAATTCAAAAATGCATAAAGGGTGATTATAATCATGCTTATATATCACATTTTGAAGGAACATTTTTTTAGAGAATTTATTATGCTTGGTGTGTCAACAGAGTGTCAATAAATTTATAAATGGAAGGCTATGTGAGGGACAAAATTTGATAAAGCAAAGGTAAAATGCCTACAATTTCGGTTTTTTACTAAATATATCACCAAAAGAATCTTTCAACAAAAATATGAATCTTACATGATATTTTGAAAAATTTCTCTATAAACCACATTGGTTGTCTTGTTAGTGGGTTTCTTGTCTGAATCAAGTATTAAAATCTTGATGTCGTCCATTGATTTAACCCTTGACAAAGCAACATATAACTGACCATGTGTGAAGACAAGCCTGGGTAAATATAATCCGACATTTGCCATTGATTGTCCTTGACTCTTATTTATTGTCATAGCAAACAATAGTATGATGGGAAATTGCCTACGCGTCAATGTGAATGGGAGTTTAGACTCCGATTGATTCATATCCATATGATGAATTAGAACCTCTTGACCTATACTTGTACCATTGAGCGCGATTGCTTTAATAAAGTGTTTCCCCATAAATGTGACCTTCAACCTGGTTCCATTGTAAAGTCCTGCAGCTTGATCTATATTTCGTACGAGTATTATCGGAACGCCAACTTTCAATGCAAGCCTATGTGGAGGTAAGCCAGAGCATTTTATTGTGTTCAAGAATTCTATAGTGTACAACTCTTGAAATGATGCATAGCCTCGATCTGCTGAACTCACAGAATCAGAGCTAAAATATTCAACAATATCACCAGGCAATAAAGCACACATGCAGTCATTGATTTGCTCTACAACTTCTACTGTTGGTGACAAAATAGCCCTATTAGTAAGATATTCAGAATCAGACAAATGATGAAGGAGATCAGGATATGTAGCTTCGATGATCGATTGCAGAGGATCATGACAGTCTAGAATTAAGAAATGTTCTGGTATTTCTATCTCTGATATTCCATCATGGGGCAAACCAATTCGGCTATCACCAACATCTAGAAGCCAGTCTGAAAATTGTTTCAGCTTTGAATTATCTTCAGCTGAACTTGAAGATAACCGTATGTTCTTGGTAAGTTGGAACAACTTACAATGACCCCATAAATGAGAAGAGTTTATGCTCAAGTTGACAATATCTGCATGGTTACCTCTTGGAACCACAGGTAATATTTGTCTAAAGTCCCCTCCCATGACAATACATTTACCTCCAAAGAGACGATTACATTTCATTATATCTCTAAATGTTCGATCAACAACTTCTGCACACAATCGTTGAACCATTGGGGCTTCATCCCAAATAATCAATTTGGCACACCTTATAAGCTCACATAACGGTGAACTTTGTGGTATACTACACATAGAGTCTTCATTGACATTTATTGGAATTGCAAATCTTGAATGTGCAATCCTACCTGAAGGTAACAAAGTTGCTGCTATTCCACTTGATGCCACATTAATCACTCCTCCTCCTTGGGATCTAACTGATGCTGTAAGTGCAGAATAAGAAAGTTTTCCCAGTACCACCAAAACTGTAGACAAAAAAGAACTCATTACTTGGTTGAATCATTGCATGCATGACATGTTGGAATATATTTTTTTTACTCATCTGTCAATGATGCCACCAATCTATCTGCTTCTTGTTGACATCTTTCTCTGTCAGAATTTAGTTCTTGTAGTACTATATTATCTAATTGAATTAAATACATCATAAAGAACTATTTTTGAATTAATAATTATTTATAATAAAGGGCCGATTAATAACACCATTTTAAGTTATACAATTGTTCTAAAAGCAAATCCTAATTTATTTAGAATAAATCATACGACAAATATCACATTAATCAAATAAATTCATCATTCATTACCAATGAATAATAATTACAACATTGATAGGATGGATTCTTGTAGAGTTGAGAGTAGACTGGTTGAGATCCCTCTGGAGGTAGTAAGCTTCCTAACATATGGTAATTCTGTCCAGACATGATGAAGGAGTACGAAGCAGCTCCAGCGTTGTTAATAGAGTGGTTTATTTTTCCTCTCATTGAAGTGAAACAAAACATGTTATTGTATGCCCTTATATTTGATAAAAAATGCTTTGACTGAGGATTCCCTTTGTCAAAGAAAAGTGTACAAAACGTCTCTGGCGAAGGTTGCATAAGAGGAACCAATATTTTTCCATGGCGGCAACAAATTGAGAATATTGGATACTCATTTGTAGGAGCTCTATTAAGCCTCTCATTGAACCACATTAAAGCACCACAATATTGGCATGAATAATCCGAATCCCCTTCATCGATATAGCCTTCTGTAGATATGTTTACATTATCTAATTCATTGAAGTCAAAAACATCAACATCGCTATAGTCTGAGTCACTATCTTCTACATCTGCAAATATTAGAAAGATGTGAAACCTCATACATGAATTATTTAATGTGAGAACTATTTAATATACAATTGAACAAATTCGTGAGATTTATACCTAACGTGTTAGCATTATCAAGCCTAGATGAAAAATTAGTTGCCAATTTGGAAATGTTGCAAAGTCGAGAACGTTTGATTTTGTCTTTGCCACCTTTGTTTAACCTTAGGCTGGATAAATTCACATGCTGAGTGTGTTGTTCAAATGTTTTTGTGTCGCAATTAGCTCGATGATGTCTTCCACCTACCACCTCAGAATTGGTGATATCCTTTAATGGATCCCTGCTGGAAGAAGGCTGAGTCAAAGATGAGCATTCTGCATGTGGCGTAAAAGGTGATGTTTTATAATCAAGCATCATATACATGGATGTGCTCCCATGGTGCATGGATTGTTGTAGCAAACTATTTTGAAGATGGTTAAACTCCCTAGTGTTGTGATTTTCACCATCACAATGTGTAATTTCTGGTGTTCCTTGTACGTCCACCCTTCCAGCTCTTTTTCTCTTATTTTGCATAGAATTGTTTGATTGAGAGGTAAGATTTTCATCATGGTGTTCTACATAACTATTCTTTCCTGTAAATAATGAAGTAATGTCATTGTTAATCAAATATAAAATAGTTATTAGTTTATATTCACTCTATAGGCATAAAAGAACTATTACATTGCAAGCATAAGATGACACTGTGGGGTTATTTTTTACTTGGACTTAAGTAAATTAAAATTAAAATACTTACCACCAATGCGTGATAGTGCATTGACATCAACTTTGTTCCTTAACCTTTCCATAGACTCTATATTGAAGGAACCAAATAACTCTGACCCTAAACTTATCACAATCTAGCAATCTCACAAGTAGTTCAAAAATCAATCAAAGAAATCTGCAAACATCGCCATCTTTATCAAAACCACATCAAAAAATCATGTAGTTATTTGAAGTAATCAATATTTTATTAATATTGGGCGTAATCGTTAAGATTGTCATAGCTATATAAGTTAAACTATTATGTTCAAATGCATATGTCTAAAATGCCTTCCGTTGATGTAAGGAGTTGATATCCATGGAAATATATTGTTAATTTATTTGAGTTTTGAAAATTTCTATTGAGTATGTTCAGCTTAAAATGTAAAGTAATTGAAAAGGAAGTCTGCAATATGAGAGGGAAGAAGAGGGAAAATGGGTAATCTAGAATAGATTAAAAGTTATTTCATAATAGAAGATTCGTCTTAAATTCCGTGCCAAAAAATGATAAAATGTTTTGCAATTAATTTGGTATTCATCTTGTTAACAATTTCTCATAGATATACATCGCATACCTAGTTGCACTCACGATTGCTCTATAATGCCGCAATTCCACTTGTAGTTGCCCAGATTGTAAAACTGTTCCAGTTTGTCATAACTTAGTGAAAATGGATGATGATGTTTTTCGACATATCAATCAAGTAGCTTCCGTATTTAAGTTTATTATGCAGGAAGGACCTTTAATGAATTTTCTAACACTAGTGCAAAATATTAATTTAGCTACATAATTTTGCATCAGTTACTTGAAAAACCGAAGTCATAATTCATGTGACATAATTTCGCTTCTGTTTTATGTGTAACTGACGCCGTAATGTACAATATGACATCAGTTACTTGAAGAACAGAAGTAATAATTCATGTGACATACATTCGCTTCTGTTTTAAGTGTAACTGACGCCGTAATGTACAATATTACATCAGTTGTATATTCAACTGATGTCGTAATTAAGAAGCTATAACAATAATAATTATGGAATCAGTTTAGTGAGCACCAGAAGCCATAATTAATATAAAGTTTTGGAATTTACTTTTGAAATAAATAAATTTAAAATATAACATGTCATAATTGTAATTAAATACTATAAATAATTTTTCCCAAAATATAATTATATTATACTTATATTGTAAATGAATTTTTTTAAGTGGGTCATTTATAGCTCCGGACCATCTGATAGAGATTGATGAATTTCTTTTAGCTACTGAACCAAACCTAGTTAATTATAAAAATTTAAAAAATTTGATGATCAATTTATGGGTAGAACTTAACCCATAATTTATAATTTATTTATCAAACTTATTTATAGTATCGGGTCCTATAAGAACCCAAAGCCTTAATTATAACCCACATGGTTCCAAAGAAGTCTTACAAATATGTTAATTATTTTTTTTCTAAAAGAAAAAACTGGAATACAAGGACGGTTCAAGCCAACAGACGCCCTAATTCAAACCCACGGCTCCACCATCTGCTAAGTTCGCGGCATCACCATATGAATTTCGCTCCAGCGGCTCTGCTTTCACAACTATCCTTCATCGCTGTTGATGCAACTTTGCAGCTTTGCAACTCCGTCGGATTCCAGATAAAGCTTTGATAGAACTTCATCGCTGTCAATTTGAAGTTTTCACTGTGCCGTGGTGGGTCTTGATTTTCCTCCAAATTCCAAGATCACAGGGCCTGGTGAGTTCTGCAATAATGGGATTTTTTGCTGTATGAGTTTTTTGTTTGTCTAATTTTACATTCTATTACGTCTAATGGTATAATTTTTTCGTTTGTCTAATTCTATGTTCTGCAATCTGAAGCCATTGTTTGTCGTGGATTTTTTTCTGTATGATATATTGCTGTAATTATAGAGATAGAAGCTGGACACTAGTGCATTGAATTTAATGACTGCTTTGGAGTTGCTTGGATTGTGCACCATGGTTTCCCTTTTGTTCCTTGCGTTTTTAAGGAGTGCTGGTTCTGTTTTTGCTTTTTTGAGACTCTGTTTCAATTTATTTGTTTTGGCTTGTTTGTTTTGGTGTTTGGTGGTGATGTTACTGAACTTGCTTTTGCTAATGATTAATAGAATTATACGATTTACTAGCATTGCATAGCATTGGGTCATTGTACGGGGTTAGGCATTGTATTATTATTCAAAGGGATATGCAAGAAACATATGGACTGGGCAAGTGCTCTTCTAGCATAGAAATCTGGCCTAGCATAGTAGATTCTCAGAGTTGAAATAGCATAGTCCAAGGCATCCACAACAAAATCTGCATATCATTAAGAAACCGGCAATTTTGTTGGATATTATTCAGCAAGCTAAGGGAAGGTTTTAAATTAAGCTTGCAAAAATTGCAATCTCATTTTCCCTAGTCTTAGAAGTGTTGATCAATTTTGCAAATTTTTGTGGTCAATATCACTGCCATTCAAATAATACTTGTTTGGTCATATATTGAAGCTGTTCAAAAAGGCTCTAATTCCATCAAGTGATGTTCTTCTTCGTAGGCACCATTTTAATTTGGATCATATTTTCTTCTCATGTCCTTATTCTTAATCTTCATGATTTGGTTTAATTTGCTATCTATATCTTTTTGTCTCTTTGATTAAGAGATTTTTGTCTTAATTAATCTAATCCTTAGGGGATCGGATCACCATAACGAATTTAAAAACTGAAATAACATCATAAAAAGACCATCAAAATACTATGCATAACTGAAATAACATAAAACCCAACTAGATGAGAATTAGTATGAGCCTCGTGGAGAAGAGTCAGAAGGATCTTGAGATCAATCCAATCAACCTGATTGGATTTATACAATCTCTCTAAAAAGTTATAGACCAGACTCTAGATGAGATCAAAGACTGAGAGTTGAAGTTTACACCGGCATTTAGGATACAGAGTCAACTAAAACTTAGCACCCAAACTCTATCTAATATAAATCTGAGTATAAAAATAGAAGGAATGAAAAAAATATTTTAAAAAAAGGAAGTTGAGATGCAAAAAATATTTTCTTCAGTATTCTGCATTTGATATTTTTTTATCAGCTTTTGTAGATAGTAAATCTCTAGAATTTGATGAGTATTTACTAATTACTGGAAAATACTTGCTTGTACATTATCTTAAACATTACAAGTGAGATAGGAATTTATTATAAATTAACAGTTGTTGGTTACTCTGCTTTTTCTTTATATAATAACCATCACCCAATCTACTCTGATGTTGCTTGAATTTCAATGTTGTTAGCATTACTGAAATATAAATTGTTTGAACCTGCTATTTATAAATAAATGAATTAGCAGTTCATCCATGACAAGTTAATAGTTAATGGTGGTTGATTTTTAAAGGCACTGGGATGTTCAAGAATAGGTGTTTCTTCTGATATGTGACGTTACTATGTGGAAATCGCTGCTTACATGATGGCACTGGTTTTGTGTGGATTTCCATTTGCAACATGATTTTATTTTGAACTAAACCTAGGGAATCTGCCCAAATTGTTACCTGCCCTCTGTGCTTAATCGCCTGAAGCAGTTTTGTGGAATTTGTTGCTCATGCTGAGAGATCGGAGAGCATCACTAGTTTGTTACTTCTTTAAGTCAGTCTTTTGTTTTGCTGTTATCTTTCACTTGGAGGATGCCTTATCCTCCACCGTGTATCTTTCTTTTCCTTCTTTTTGTGAGAGCTTCTTTCATTGCAAAAAAGGGAAACACTATTGACTCTGTTATCATGAGTCAAATGCACCAAATAACACTAGCTGTTACTGTTCTATACTAGAGAGTGATAACAACTACTGCAGTTACTGACTTGATTTTAAAGGCTTTATTACTAGTGCATTATAGAGTTAAGAGTCCTATACTTGTTCTATGTCACTAATCAGAAACCAAGTCAAAAAATAGTTGTCAAAGTCTTATATAGAAACCTGAAATTGACATTACCAATCACCATGGCAACGGATATCCTCCCTTTTTCTTGTCAATCCAAGATCCAATTTGGTGTCTGGGAATCTGTATTCCCATTTGTTATGTAGGTTTGATTAAGATGAATTATTAGCCTTGAACTGAAGTTGAGTTGTTGTGGATTTAAAGGTTCAAAAGGTAACTGAGTATTTGCCCCCCAAATATTCCAGTTGAGAATTCATTTGACCCACCAAATATTCCAGTTGAAAAAACTTGATTGGGTTATATAAATCATCTGACTAGAACATGCCTTCTATTAGTATGCTTGGATGCATATGCTTGCACACCGACAGCCCAGTCATGTTTTCTTTCATTTTTCTTGCGGATCAAGGAGTTAAACTCTTATGTGGGTTTGAGAAAAACGTAAGTTTACCCACTTAGACATAAATACTAAATAAAATTTATTGTTATGGATTTATTTGAACAACTCACATGTCATAAAGCCAATCTTTCATGCCAGAACGTTAAGCTGTCAAAACCATAGTATATCCATACTAGTACGCATGGTTTCGTGTAAATAAAAAATAATGCAATATGATAAATGATGTTGCCTCATCTATAAAATAATGTGCATGTGTCTAGATGTGCACATATCTTCAATTTGAAAGTGTTATTTATTGGAAAGTATTGAAACTGCTCAAATGCTTGATACCAAATTATTCTAGTTGCATGTTCAGCTTCCAAAATTACAATTTTTGTCTTAATTGTCTTGTTTTTATATGTCAAGTGTGTTTTCATTATGTTGCTGACTTGTCTGTCATTTCTTATATGTGAGTCTTTCTGTGCATGTTTGGTGCAAGTTAGAATAAGAATAGGATGTTGAGTTAGCATAGTAGGTATATGGTCTTGCTGGGTCAAGTAGGGATGTACCATTTTAATTGTGGAGAATTCTACTACAGATACAATTGTCGGTTGGACAAGACAGAGCAATTGAAGACGCATTGGAGGTATGAAATATCATTAAGTGTTGCTAGAATTTGTTTGATTAAGTTGTCATATTGCCCATTTTTCAATTAGGTAATCATGGATCGTAGTTGGATTGATGCTTTAAGAACGAGTGATGAATATGAGCGTGGGGTGGATCAATTTTTAGAATTTGCAAAAAACAATGTCTCTAATAATAATGGATTGTTCTATTGTCCTTGTGTCAAGTGTTTGAATGGGTTACGAAAATCTGTTACGGAAATAAAAGATCACCTAATTTGTTTTGGGTTCTACAAAGCATATACACATTGGGTATTGCATGGTGAACCTAAAAAACGTAGTGTGTCCCAAATTGAGGAAGATGATATAAATCTAGATGATGATAGAATGGAGGATATGATCCATGACATTGGTGTTGAGGCTATTGAGCAAATGCATAAATATGATAGCTTGTCTGATGATGCCGAAAAGCCTCTCTATCCAGGGTGCACAAAGTACACACGGTTAACAGCAGTGTTAAAATTGGTCAACTTGAAAGCAAAAAATAGGTGGAGCAATACGAGTTTCACAGAATTGCTAAAACTATTGAAAGAAATGCTACCAGAAGGTAATGAACTTCCGAACCGTAACTATAAGGCAAAAAAGATATTATGCCCAATGGGATTGGGGTATAAAAAAATACACGCTTGTCATAATGATTGTGTATTGTACAGAAAAGAATATGACAAGCTAGATGCTTGTCCGGTCTGTGGGACATCACATTACAAAGTGAAAGAAGTAGGGTATGGTGATGTGATTACTAAGGGGCCTCCTACAAAGGTACTATGGTATCTTCCAATAATACCGAGGTTTAAACGTTTATTTGCTAATGCTAATGAGGCAAAGAAGTTGAGATGGCATGCTGAAGAGAGGAAAAATGATGGAATGCTCCGACATCCAGCTGATTCTCCTCAGTGGAAAGGAATTGATCAATTGTTTCCTAATTTTGGTAGTGAGCCTAGAAATCTGAGGCTTGAACTTTGTACAGATGGGATGAATCCTTACGGAAATCTTAGTAGTCAACATAGCTCCTGGCCTGTACTATTGGTGATTTATAATTTACCTCCTTTCTTGTGTATGAAACACAAATACATGATATTGTCTATGATGATTTCGGGCCCAAAACAGTCAGGAAACAACATAGATGTTTACTTGGCACCATTGATTGAGGATTTGAAGATGATGTGGGAGGAAGGTGTGGATGTGTTTGATGCATATAATCATGAGTCTTTTAAGCTAAGAGCCATGATTTTTTGCACGATAAATGACTTCCCTGCATATGGCAACTTGTCTAGATACAGTGTTAAGGGGCATAAAGCATGCCCTATTTGTGAAGATAAAACATCCTACCAGCAACTATTACATGGAAAGAAGACAATCTATCTTGGCCACCGAAGATTTCTCAAACCAGGACACACTTATCAAAGACAAAAAAAGGCATTCAATGGATTTCAAGAGAACGATGACCCTCCAGAGCCACTTACTACAGATCAAGTGTATCAACGGGTGAAAGATATTAATGTGGTAATAGGTAAGAGCCAGAAGAAAGAAGCTAAAAAGAATTTATGGAAGAAGAGGTCTATCTTTTTCAATCTCCCTTATTAGCAAAACCTTGAGGTAAAGCATAGATTGATGTTATGCATGTGGAAAAAAATGTGTGTGAAAGTCTAATTGGAACGCTACTAAACATAAAGGGAAAGACCAAGGATGGTAAGAAAGCAAGAATGGACTTAATTGAAATGGGCATACGAACACACTTGGGTCCAAGAACTGATGGAAAGAGGACTTACATGCGCCCGGCCCATCATACATTATCTAAAAGAAAGAGAGAAAGCTTTTGCAAGTGTATACATGGTATAAAGGTTCCACAAGGTTATTCTTCAAATGTCAAAAAGCTTGTATCAATGAAAGATTTAAAATTAGTAGGCACGAAGTCTCATGATTACCACATTCTGATGCAACAATTCTTACCAATAGCAATTCGAGACATATTGGAGAAAAAGGTGAGAATGACTATTACAATATTAAGTTCCTTCTTCAATGCTATATGTAGTAAAGTTATTGATCCTGATAAACTGGATGAATTGCAAAATGATGTTGTAATTACCTTATGCCAACTAGAAGTATACTTTATGCCATCATTTTTTGATATTATGGTACATTTAATTGTGCATTTAGTGCGAGAGATAAAGTTGTGTGGTCCTGTTTATCTTCGTTGGATGTACTCATTTGAGCGATACATGAAAATTCTTAAAGGATATGTGAATAATCCATATAGGCCTGAAGCATCAATTGTTGAAAGATATGTTGCTGAAGAGGTTATTGAGTTTTGTACTGAATATCTATCAGAAGTAAAACCAATAGGACTTCCCAAGTCTCGCCATGAGGGAATGAGAGTTGCAGGGCAAGGGACACGAGGTTTTAGTGCGAAGCTTATAGCTCATAACAAAGTGGAACAAGCACATCTATACATCTTGAATAACACTAATAAAGTTTAGGATTACTTATTCAAGCACCAAGAGGAATTAAGGGATCAAAATCCTAAAAAGGCAAATAGATGGTTGCTAACTGAGCACAACAAAGCTTTCTCACTCTGGTTTAAGGAAAGGGTTAAGCAAGATCGTCAAAAGTTTAATGTTTCTGACACAATACGATGGTTAGCTGGTTGGCCTAGTTTTAATGTCATAACTTGGACTGGATATGATATTAATGGGTATTCATTCTATACAAAAAAATCAAGATGATAAGAGCACTGTGCAAAATAGTGGAGTCATGGTAGTAGCAGAATCAATGCATTATTCTAGCTCCAAAGATAAAAAACCAATATTGGCATCAATGCAGTATTTTGGCATCATTGAAGATATATGGGAAGTAGACTACTTTAAGTTTAAGGTGCCAATTTTTAAATGTAAGTGGGTTGATAGTAATAATGGTGTTAAAATAGATAAGTCAGGCCTGACATTGGTGAATCTTGATAAGGTAGGTTATAAGGAAGAGCCTTTTATTATGGTGGTCCATGCAAAACAAGTTTTTTATGTTACTGACCCAGCAGACAAAAATTGGTCTGTGGTTTTACAAGGAAAAAGTATGATTTCTCATGATGAGAATGATGAATCAAGTTTTGATATTGGTGAGACTCCTCTTTTTATGTCATCCTTGCCTCGAATGGATGAAGAAGATAAAGAAGATGATGTATATGGTGCAGCTAGTGATCATGATGAAGAAGATAATTTATATGGCGTAAGAACTGATCACGATGAAGGTTTATGGGAGAACTAATATTCTTTTGTATGTTCTTTCAAAATGCTTCCTTTTCATTTTCTTTTCATTATAATTTAAAATGATTGTGTTTTTGTAACTAATCTTGTTTATGTTATTATTTTAAAACGAATACATGGAGAATCTGTCTAGCACCGATAGCCAAAGAAAAAAGTCAAAAAGGGGTAGAAAAGGTGTCACACAACTTACTAGGTTAGCTCAAATAGATGGAGGTAAGAAGATTCATATTGAGTTAGATAAGAGAGGGGAGCCAATTGATTGGAAAGAAGGGAACACATTTAGAAGTTATGTTGCACTTGTTGCACGCCAAAAAATTAGCATTTTGGAAGAAGACTGGGATAAAGTGGATGAAAAGGATAGAGATGAAGTTTGGGATACTATAAAGGTACCTCTCACTACATATCATATTTACTTTTTATTTACCTACATTATTGAGATATGTTATTACTAACTTAATTGTTTATGCATGTTTCTTTACAGATTACTTATGACATACCTGAGACACTATTTTTAAAGGAAAAGTGGCTCTCATATGCAGGAGGGCGATGGAGGGACTTTAAGTCAAAACTTACTAAAAAATATATATTCAATAAGATGTATGATGAAGGTGATTGTCATGTCAATAGTGATACTAACTTCAAAAATCCTTGGGAGAAGTACCCATATATTGATGAGGAGACATGGTTAAGATTTGTTGAAAGTAGATATCATCCTAATTTTTTGGTATGTAAAAGAAGAATGTGATTTTGAGTTGGTATTTTTTAAATTTTTAGTTTTGACAAATACTTTCCATTTTTTTTAACAGGAAAAAAGAAAAAAGGGCCAGGAAACACAAAAGAAAAATCTCTACCCCCATACATTGTCTCGTGGAGGGTATGTATTACTTCAAAAGAAAATGATAGAAGAGAAGTGGAAAAATAAAAGACAAGATGTAGGGTTAGTGGATAATAGAGATGTTTCTCCTCCATCCCCTATTAAACGTAGTCAAACATGGAAGAGAGCACGAATGAATAAAAAATGAGAGTTTCTTACAAAGGAGGCTAGAGAAGTATCAAAAAAGATTGTAAGTTTTTTATAATCAACAAATTTGTTATGTGCTCAAGGAACAATTTCTTAATTGCATTTGTTGCTTGTTATAGGATTCTCTAGAAGAAGCAACTGCTCAAGGAACCTTTATTCCTACTGGTAGGAATGATATATTAGCCACAGCATTAGGGAAGGAAGAGCACCCTGGTCGTGTTAGGGGGATGCCAAGAGGAGTAGGTATTAGGGAATACTTTGGACCACCTTCTTCTACTCGTGGTTTGGAAGGTGTACCATTACAGCAAGTGCAAATCTTGATAGAGGAAGCAGAAAAGAAAGCTGATGCACGAGTGTCAGCTTTAGAGCAAGAATTTCAAAAGAAGATTATGGAAATGCAATCAATGATGACATCTTTTGCGTCGACGCATATGCAATCTCAAAATGCACAACAATCTCCCATGCCACTAAGCACAAAAGGCAATTGTGTGGAGGAAGGAGTGTCATGTATACTTTATTTGGAGGATCCTGAAAGACGTTTAGTTGCATATGGAAAGGTATATAACTCTGCAACAACGATACACCACCGGAAGATACTAGATTACCAGGTGAAGGTAGTGATTGAAAATGTTGTGGATGCTAATGCCTTAGTGCCGTTCCCTATTGAGGATGTAAAAATAGTAGCAGAAGCTAAACAAAATTTCATTCTTTGGATAAGAAGGCTAGTTCATCAAGTTACAGCTGAGGTATGAATTGTGATTTTCTATCATTCACTAATTAAAATGGTATGCATTTTTAATTTTTTTATTACTTATTGATTTGTTAATTAGGAACTACAACAATCAAAGGATTCTTTTCATTCAAATTCTCAACAAGCAATTGAACCCAGTGCCAAACCAAAGCAAAATGGCTTGAGACGGTTGGCTTCATGTGTTGTCGATTTAGACAACTTCATTGAATTAAATGTGAGTAAGGAGATTGTAGGGCACCCTTTTGAATTAAGGATCTTCAAGCGGGATGTGCTTGACATCATTTCTTTTGATTGGTTAAACATATCAATTATTCAACTTTTTCTGAAGTAAGTATACACTTTTATTTTTGAATTTAACATTTACGTTATATTATGTCTTCACTAACTTATTTCTCATTTTAATAGGTATCTCCACAATCTCTGTGAAGAATCGGGTAAGATTAATAATTATGGATTCTTGTGCCCACATTCAATTCAATCATCTGGAAACAATAATGTAAGTAAGAGAACATCATATATTGGAAGGACAATCAAAGAAGGGAATAAAAAGTGTTGGTTTGCACCATTTATAGAAAGGTATTTAATTCTAATTCATCTCTCACTTAAGTAAAAACTTTCTTAGCGATGTAATATTAATATGAATTCATATTGTAGTAATCATTGGAGGCTCGATGTTATTTGCCCACGTGAACGCACTATATATTGGTTATGTTCTTTACAATGGGCAGTGAGTGAAGATACTAAGTGGGTGTTTGAAACGTAAGTTTTCTGCAAAACTCTCTTCTATAATATTTGAATATATCATTTTCTTACAATTATTTGATATAATAGATCTTTGAAGATGCATTCTAGGTTGGTGGGAAAGAATGGTCAAAGTGACGTCAATTGGGTTCTTTTGAAGGTAAATACTTTAAATTTAAACAATGAATTGATGAATTATATTATTGGTTTTTTGAATTTGATTGTTCTGCTTGTTTGTGTACATTCAAGTGCCATAAACAACCCAAAAGTTTTGAGTGCGGATATTACGTGATGCGGTATATGTATGAAATCATCATTGGAGGCATCACTAACTCATTTAACAAGGTAATAATATCATATATATAAATCATAATTTTAGCTTAGACTTTAGTTTTCTCAAAATTTGGAGCCATATTCTGAAGATGTTTTGAATTTGCAGCATTTTCAAAGTTTGGAGCCATATTCTGAAGCGCAAATGAGAGAGATACGCGACATTTGGTCTGAATACTTTCTACATTTAACAAAATTAGAGTAGAACGATAGTTATACATTGTTCTCTTTTGTAACTTGATAATATTATATGCATACTTTTGTTTTGACCATTTATTTATGTTATATGTTGGTTGCATGACTTGCATTATTGTACATTGGCTCCATAACAGGTTTCTCGAATGATGAGGAGTTAATATAAGTTTAGCTCTTTTTTTTTTTAAAAAAATATATTACAATTATGGCGTCAGTTATGACTATAACCGACGCCGTAATTGATAATTATGGCATCAGTTGAGATAAAAACAGACATCGTAAACAACCAAATTACGTCTATATTACGAAGTCGGTTGAGCATATGCAAGATGTCATAATAGTCTATTACGGCGTCGGGTTAGTTTGAATGTGACGCCGTAATATATTCATTTACGACGGAGAGGCCTTGAGCAACTGACTTCGTAATATATTCATTTTCGGCATCATATCTTGAGCAAGTGACGCCATAATATCTATTTCCGCTACGCCTATTTCCGCTACACCCTATATGTTGTAGCAAAAATGTAATTTTAACTGATGCCAAATTAGCTTTTTGCACTAGTGTAAGGTTGAAAAACAGAGAATAATGGCACTTTTATGGTAATAAATATGGTTTTTTCGAAAATTCATTGAATTAGGTAGAAAAGGAATAGAGATTATTACTAAAATGGTTTTAATTGGATTTTGAATGAGAATCAATCTATTTGATCTTAATGTCTCATTTTAAATTTGATCAGTTACCAAAACCTACAAAATGAATAATTAATGCAATAATATTCTAACAAAATCATTTGGGTAATTAATTAGGTAATTAATATTATTTGTGATGCAAATACCCCAATAATTGGGGAAACCAATAAGTAAATTATTGCGAAAAATCAGTGACAAATATGAGACGGGATTGGGTCAAATTAAAAATATACGGTAATTATTGCAATGTTATTAAAAAAATTATGGTAATTATATATCCAATAATTTAAATCAGTCGAGATGATAATTGAATGGCGTATTTCGTCACATAAATTATAATTATTGTCAAGGTTGAAAATTAATTTTATTTTGATATAGGATTAATAAATTATCTCTTCTTTTTAAGTGAACTCTTAATTTTAATGTTAATGGTAGTACACACAGAGATCTATCAATAATAAAAACATGATTTTTTATTGAAAAAAGGGAAATAAGGACCAAGGAACTGAGAATTGATATTATTTTAGTAAAATGTAGTTAATTAAAGCTAATGTAAATGTAAATAGTAATTTACATTATTGAACTTCTTACATTACTCTCACCATTACATTTATATTTGGTCGAGTAGATGGATGATTAATTGGATGTTGTTAATTATGCATAAATGACCTTTAATGTATTTTCTATGGTTGAAAAATGGATAATAATGGCACTTTTATGGCAATAAATAGGGTTTTTCGAAAATTCATTGATTTAGGTAGAAAAGGAATAGAAATTATTACTAAAATGGTTTTAATTGGATTTTGAATGAGAATCAATCTATTTGATCTTAATGTCTTGTTTTAAATTTGATTAGTTACCAAAACCTACAAAATGAATAATTAATGCAATAATATTGTAACAAAATCATTTGGGTAACTAATAAGGTAATTAATATTATTTGCGATGCAAATACCCCAATAATTGGGGAAACCAATAAGTAAATTATAGCGAGTAATCAGTGACGAATGTGTGACGGGATTGGGCCAAATTAAAAACATATGGTAATTATTGCAATGTTATTAAAAAAAGGTACGGTAATTATAGTAATAATAATTTAAATCAGCCAAGATAATAATTGAATGTTGTATTTCGTCACATAAATTATAATTATTGTCAAGGTTGAAAATTAATTTTATTTTGATATAGGATTAATAAATTATCTCTTCTTTATTTAATTATAGTAATGATAGTAAAAATTATTGAAATCAACCAAGGTGATAATTAAATTATGTATTCTATCGCATAATTTATAATTATTTTCAAGATTTCAAATGACCATTAGTTTGAAATAGGATCAATAACTCTTTTTTCCTTTTAAGTGACGTCAACATTTTAATATTAGTGGTAGTATCTTTAAAGATCTAACATAATTCATTTTTCCCTCTAAATGATGTCCAAATTTTAATATTAGTGGTAGTATCTTTAAAGATCTAACAATAATAAATTTATGATATTTTATAAAAAAGCTCAATTAGAAAAAAGAATGTCCAAATTGATATTATCTTGATTCCTATTTAGAACGTGTCAGCATTCACTTTATATCAAACATACATAATGCTTTAACAATAATAAATTCATTGTTTGTACATAACGTGTCAGCATAAATTTTTTTTATCTAGAACATACACGTACTGGGTTTTTGTGAAAGTGTAATGCAAATGCAGTTTTATTGCCATATTAAGTATATATAATCTTATTGCCTTTTTATTGTGTAGATACTTGCAACTAACAAATCACAGATGAAATAAGTTAAAGAACATAAGATAAGCACTTTTATTGAAAAGTAGAAAAGTTGCACCAAGCATTATAACTCTTTAATGGATAGATAAAGTCAACCATCAAAGTAACAAAAGCAAAAAATACATTCAAAATCCATATTCTGAAATTAGCATGACCTTCAACAAACTTATTGGATGCAGAATTAAAGTACAGCATAGAATTTGAAGAAAAGATCACTGGTTATTTTTCTATTTTGATGTTTTTGGTTGGTCTGGTTGTACTAAAGCTAGGAGTTGATAATTCAGACAGCTCAATATCATCAACTTCAATATGTCTACTGCTTGCAATCTTCTTTCTCTTTGATGCAACCATTATAGGAGTCACCATCTGAGATGTGCTTATGTCATCTCCATCGCCATCCTTTTCATTGCTCGTATTTTGTTCCAACGTTATTGATGTAGATGACTCTAGTGGCAAAATCTAGGAAGTAACATCGGTAGAGGTTAGAAAAAGAAGGTTGACTATTAAAGTAGTTATATTGAAGCAAGCTTACGTTTTCATTGGAATTGGCATCAGAATAGGTAAAGTTCTCAATAATATCCTTCTTGGCAGTAAAGTGCGAGACACTCATGCTACTCGTTGGATATTTTATGTTGTTGTCCTTCACCCTTAGCTTAACCACGATTACCCTCCCAACAGCTCCAGTCGTTAACTCTTTTGGGAAAGATGAAGATGCCCCTGCCTAAAATCGAAAGAACATAATTATGAAAATCACATATGTCATGTTATCAGTACCAATAAGTCTAAAAAATTTTAACACCTTTGTCTTATGCTCAGTTGCCGAACAACCTAAAAGCTCAGATACATGTCGGTTGAACAACAGTATAGAACACTTTGCAGTTGAATCAAACACTGTGTAATGAACTTTGAACCTGTCAGAAATAACTACTCAAATGGTAATGTTAATCATTGATCAAAAAGTCATTAATCATTAAATGTTTAAGTCATAAAGAAATATGTGATTTTCGTTATAAAAGGTCTTCAATGTAATTAGATTACCTTCACATCTGGATGAATTTGTCGTCCAGGTTAGAATAAAACATGTTGAATAAAAACCATGGTAGAAATATACACTAACCAATTAGCTCTTCATGTGTGGCTTCACCACTAGCGATGTCATTGACTGGGACAAAGTTGAATGCATGAAGAGGGATTTGGAAGTCATGTTTTTGAAAAAATGTGTTAGTGTGAAACGTAATCTTCCAATGGTGTGAGCACGTTTTGTAGTCATTATTGTTGGCCAACACTTCAAAGTTCTCAAATTGGTACACCTCACCCTCTTTTAAATCCTCAATGTACCTACGGATTTGTCCCCTCTGGACAATTGAAGCCTCAATTCGATCACCCTGTTTGTAAATAGTTAGATGAAATATGAGCAAGAATATAATGTTCACTTGATGAATGTGATGATTATATTAGATACTTATTTGTTCGTCAACTAATAGCATACTGACTTTACAAACCTCAAATGGTGCAGCCTTCTTTGCCATTGTCCACTTCCTAAGTACCATAACAATAATGCTCTAGGTTTCCTTGCTATCATCAATGTCCTTGAGTAAAGTATGAGCAATGTTTGCCATTAATTGAGTTGATGTAATTGATTCTTCAAGAATGGTCCTCTTATGCTGGATATGAGGATGGGAGGCTTATGCTGAGATATATAATAGTACGTGTATGTGAAGGAATTTTAAACTTAAAGAATTTAAAATAAAATAAAATAATAAGATAATAGCTTTCAATTTAAATTTAAAGAATTTATAAGTACAAATTACAAACATGTCTCAAAACAAAATAATATGTATGTGACTACATTAGATAAGGTGTTCAGCCTTTTCAAACAAACTTTTAAAAAAAATAACGTATCGCTCTGAAAAATACAGATTTTTCAAATGTAATCTAAAATAATAAGATAATGATATTCAAACATTGAAAGGCTACACCTAATTATTAAATGGCAATTAATTCAATTATTGAATTAATTAGGATTGGAATGTTAAAGTTATTATTTCCTATAGTTATGGAATATTTTGAAATTTGAAAGGATACACCCAATTATTCTTTTCCAATCATTATAAAAGGTCTTCAATGTAATTAAATTATTTAATTTTTGAAAGGCTACACCCAATTATTATTTGAAAATTATCATAAATGAGTTTTAATGTAATTAGGATTGTGATTATTTATAAGTACAAATTACAAACGTGTCTCAAAACAAAATAATATGTATATCAAAATAAAACTTCAATTGTAGTTTTAAAAAAAAGGTGTTCTGCTTTTTCAAACTAACTTTAAAAAAAATAACGTATTGCTCGTAAAAATACAGATTTTTCAAATATAATCTAAAATAATAAGATAATGATTTTCGAACATTGAAAGGCTACACCCAATTATTAAATGGCAATTAATTCAATTATTGAATTAATTAGGATTGGAATGTTAAAGTTATTATTTCTTATAGTTATGGAAGATTTTGAAATTTGAAAGGATACACCCAATTATTCTTTTCCAATCATTATAAAAGGTCTTCAATGTAATTAGATTATTTAATTTTTGAAAGGCTACACCCAATTATTATTTGGAAATTATCATAAATGAGTTTAAATGTAATTAGGATTGTAATTATTTATAAGTACAAATTACAAACGTGTCTCAAAACAAAATAATATGTATATCAAAATAAAACTTCAATTGTAGTTTTAAAAAAAAAAGGTGTTTTGCTTTTTCAAACCAACTTTTAAAAAAATAATGTATTGCTCGTAAAAATGCAGATTTTTCAAATATAATCTAAAATAATAAGATAATGATTTTTGAACATTGAAAGGCTACACCCAATTATTAAATGATAATTAATTTAATTATTGAATTAATTAGGATTGGAATGTTAAAGTTATTATTTCCTATAATTATGGAAGATTTTGAAATTTGAAAGGATACACCCAATTATTCTTTTCCAATTATTACAAAAACGTTTCAATGTAATTAGATTATTTGAATTTTGAAAGGCTACACCCAATTATTATTTGACAATTATCATAAATGAGTTTTAATGTAATTAGGGTTGTGATTATTCAACCCGGGTCAAGCATAAATGGGTTATGGAGCGGGTCACACGAGATTTAGAATATAAAGTTGATGATTGATTGATTTCCAAGACATTTTGAAACATATAATTAAGGTGTTATGATATTTCAGAGGCTTACAAAAGAAGGGAAAATTACTGATAGATATTTATAAAATATGGATTTGGTGGCCAATGAATAAATTTAGCGAGGAATATGATTCAAAACTCCCCGAAATTCTGCCTACCATTCAGGCCATTTCCTCAAAATCAGAATCCGCAGAGAGGATTTTCACATGGTTGATGGTTCACACCTTCTTCAGCTTTCCCAAAAGCAGTGGCCCTCATCATCTCCTTCTTATTCATTTGAATAATTCTCAACACCAATGACCTCTTTGGGAGGCCTAAATAAAATGCAATTTATTTTCTAATATTATGCATACAAATAACATGTGCACCTCCCTCCCGTTCTTAATATAGGACTTAATTGAAGAGTTTATTTTGATAATAAATATAAAATATATTTTTCATATTTGTCAGTTTTTTCTAGTTTACACATATTGATGCTCTCTCAACAATAACCAGGTAAGAGGGAAACAGAGGGAATTAAGAAAAATGATTAGTATGTTTAAAAAAATATGTCATATTAACTAATTTAATTAAAGAAATAAGTCTTATATTAAGGACATGAGCAAATATAATACTACTATATTATATAGAAGATTAAAAGTTTAAAACATACAGCTCCAAAAATTATAGTTGTACTGAACTACTGATTGATTTGTTCATTCGAAATATTATTTGAATGATAAATTGATAATGTCAGATTTTTTACACCATTTTTATATCCTACCTCCCTCCCATCATTAATATAAAAGTTAGATAATTAATTGAGAAATATTAATAAAATTAATTAAGTTAGAATTATACTTAACCATGTGCATCAAAATTGGGAGCATTCTTGACATTTGCAATCAATATGATACTTTGGACCAAAATAAATAAATAAATTTAAAAGGTAAAATGGATTGACATCTTAGCGTATATTTAAGATCAAAATAAACCATTGTCTAACTCTTGAATTTAAGACCCTAGGTAATACTACTCTATAATCTTGTAGAGACTTGTGAGTATTTGAGAAACATCCAAATCGTGGTTTCAAAAGCTATTTTCTGTAAGTCAAGACAAAACTCTTAGAGCCTGTTTGTTTTTTAACTTTTGAAGAATATCTTTTACAATTTATGAGATAAGTATGTGTGTGTTTGGTAGACTTTTTGAGGGGCTCCAATTGGGTTTTTAGGGGGTCCAATTGGGCTTATAAATTTTTTGACCTTTTCTTTTGTTTGGGAGCAACTTTTTTCAATTGAGCTTATCACATAAAAACAATTTTTGCCCATAAGCTCAAAAAGCTAGCTTATGCAATTGAGCTTTTTCGCATGAGGATGAATAATTAAAATATTTTTTTAGTTGTGCACAGTGTGTTATTAGACCGATTGCAATTTTACCCTTAATGTACTTTTTCATCTACAAAAATTAATTTAAAATATTTTTTGGTGCTTTTAAGCCCTTAAAATCTTTTTCCAACTGTACCCAGTGTGTTATCAGACTGATTGCAATTTTACCCTTAATGTACTTTTTCAGCTCCAAAAATTACTTTAAAATATTTTTTGGTGTTTTTAACCCTTTAAAATATTTTTTCAGTTGTATCCAATCTTAGGAGACTGACTACAATTTTACCTTTAATGCATTTTTGTTTAGTAGTGAAGAGCACCCAAAACTTAGAATACTGATTTATTGATTTCCACCTGCTCTAAAATATTTTTCTAATAACACCTAATATTTTAAAGTAATTTTTAAATATTTACTTGATTTTTTTAATATTTTTCCACCAACTTTCTCTTACTATCATCACAAAAGTTACTTATGCTTAAGTCAATCCAAACCAGTGTTACTTTTACAAAGGTCATTTATACAACCGCCAATACAAACATAAATCACAATACACAATTTGACTTTTATCAAAAGTAATATTACAAAAAGTCAAAATGAAATAAGTTCAATTGGCAATCGATTTTCCAAACATACACTATGTGGGTGAAATTTTCCTCGACTTGCGGAAAAAAGACTTCTAAAACTAAGGTTTTTGGTAGTTTCGCAAACATGCACTTATTATTGGCTAATTTCTCTATGATAGGATACTATTAGGTATTATCGCTGAATATAACAGCTAGTTGATATGTTTATTTTAATTCTAAATATAAAACTATAATCTATCCTTCTCCTAAATTTATAAGATATCTCCCATATTCATATTGATTATAAATGTTAAAGAAGATTTTCATCAAGAGACGCTTTAAACACAAATGATTAAAGAGAGTATTTTAGAAAAATCAACGCATGTTTTTTAATAAATAACTAATTTATTTATTAATATACATAAATTGGTTACCTAACTCAATAGAGGGAGTATATTGTTAATTAGTTTCTCTTTTCTTCCGCGATTTGATTCTATCCTTTGAATTTTTTCCTTTGGTTGTAAAACTACAGTATCTTTCAAAACATGTTTATCTCGAGAGTGGAAAAATGGCCATTGCACCAAAGCAAGAGAGAGTACCCATATAGTCAAGCTAAATTTTGTTCAACATACATTAAAAAATAAATAATTAAAATCTGATCCGCACGTGTGAGAAGATTCGTTAATTGAAAAGTTGGAGAAGCAAGCAAAGAATATGATAATCAAAGCTGAAAAAGGTGGCCAACCCGATGATATCCTCCTTATTATCAAATCTATGTCCACTCAAAAATGGTTCGTCAACTTTATTCCGAAGATTAAGGATTAATATTTCATCAATAAAGTTTAAAAAACCATAAAATTTCAAGTATAAATGAGATTTTTTTGTTTGATGCGAGCAAACTTAAAGTTCTCGGGAATGGCGTTTGGTTATTGCACTCAAATATTTAATAATATTTAATATTACCTCCGTTGATCTTAAATATAAGAATTTTTTTATTATATTTATTATTTTTTCTCTAAATTAATTTGTCTAACTCATAAACTGATATATAATCAAACTATATATTTCAGACGGATCATGTAATATACTATTTTCAATTTTTAATATAAGATCTTGTTCATAACATGACATTACTGATGGAAGTTTATATTAAAAAATGGAAATAGTATAATATAATTAAATAATTTATTTAATTTCTTTAATATGTTAAAATTAGTTAAAGAATTCTTATACTAAGAACCAAATATAATATTTAAAAGGGTTAATATAACTTTTGGTCCCTGAAGTTTGATCCAATTTTGATTTTGGTCCCTCAAGTTTGAAATCGGTGATTTTGGTCCCTGAAGTTTCACCCGATTTTGGTTTTGGTCCCTCAAGTTTGAAATTGATGGTTTTGGTCCTTGAAGTTTCACCCGATTTTGGTTTTGGTCCCTCAAGTTTGAAAAGGACTTGATTTTTTTTTCGGGGTTGGGTCGGGTTTCAAAAACTGGTCGCCAAGTCCTTTTCAAACTTGAGGGACCAAAACCAAAATCGGGTAAAACTTCAGGGACCAAAACCACCGATTTCAAACTTGAGGGACCAAAACCAAAATCGGATCAAACTTCAGGGATCAAAAGTTATATTAACCCTATTTAAAAAATAAACAGCTCGAGCAACGGAAGCTTATATTAAAGAATGGAAATAGTATAATATAATTAAATAATTTATTTAACTAAAGAATTCTTATATTAAGAACCAAATATAATATTTAAAAAATAACTGCTCGAACAACTTGTCCTGGGAGCACACGGATGCAAACACAAGAGCATCTTCCCATGCATCTCGTGAGATTCTCATTGCATGCGAATATTTCAAATTCCTCATGGGATAGATCCGTTTAAGGCAAATTACCATTTCAGACATTATTTTTTTTATTAAAAAGTACACTAAATTATCCAAAATATTAATTTTTTCCAGGATATTAATTACTATCAAAATTTATATGTACATAATAATTTGTAAGTTTCTAAAAGAAGTGTACTAAATTTTAAGAAATCTCCATTCAATTATAATTTTTATTACTTAGCATAGCAATTATTTTATATTATTTAAAATGGTTTTGTATTTCCTAATCAAAATCTCTGTGATTTAACTAAAATTTCAAATAAGTTTATAGCAGCTGCCAGTTATCTTGTTTGGATATATGGTCGATACGTTATATATAGTCCCTTCGATTCTAAATATAAGACATTTATTTAATTTAAAGAGATTAAGAAAGATAAATAAGTTGCTTAATTATATTCTATGTGATGTGATTCCTCAAAAATACTTCATTGTAACATTAAATTATATATTGTTTATAAATCAGACAAATTAATTTAAAAAAAATAATAATAAAAATAAGAGATAAAATAAAAAATGGTCTTATATTGAAGACAAAAGTTCACTTCCAAACCAAATCCTATATTTATGACTGGATAGGTACTATATAACATAGGGTAAATGTGCATTTAGCACCCTGATTTATTTTTGGAGGTGCAATTAGCATCTCAAAGTATTTAAGGGTGCAATCAGCATCTTAAAGTATTTTTGGAGGTGCAATCAGCACCCTAACATATTTTTTAGAGATGCAATCAGCAACCTAATGTATTAAAAATGGAGAATTGATATCCCTTTACTAACAAAATACTACCTCAGTTTGTTGACACTTTTTTTTTTTCTCTTTCATCGATCTTCAACATGTTCATCCATTCTTTTAGTTTAAGGGTGCAATTTTGCCCCTAATGTATTAAAAATAAAGCAATTGCACCCATTTACTAATATAACTCAAGGTTGAGGTTTAGGAATGATGAAAGAGGAAAGGAAAGAGCGTGTCAGCAAACGGAGTTAGTATTTTGTTAGTGAAAAGGTGTAATTACTCAATTTTTATTACATTATAGTACTGATTGCACCTCCAAAAATAGTTTAGGGTGCTTATTGCACCTTTAAATATTTTAGGGTGGTGATTGCACCCCAAAAATAGTTTAGGGTGTTGATTGCACTCTTAAATACTTTAAGGTGCTGATTGCCCCTCTAAAAATAAATCGGGGTGTTGGATACACCTTTACCCTATAACATATAACAAATTATATAATTTTTTTTGGCTAAGTATAAGTATCATCGTATTGGAGATAATCATATTCGAGATACTATTGGACACTAACTGTAAGCACCTCTTTCAATAGAGATTTAAACTTTAGTCCGTCACATTATGAGGGACTAACCCCTTCTACTAGATTCAACTTTTGGTACAAATTAGACAAATTAAAGCTTTAACTTTTAATCAACTTAATTTGCTGTCAAGATCTTGTAGCCCGACTAACATTAGTGTCTCTTTTAAGACTTTTTTTAATCAACCCTCTATTGAGAATATAATTAATGTGTGAGTTATGATGAAAAAAATTCAACTATAATTAATGTGTGAGTTATGATGAAAAAAATTCAACTTAATCAATTTAACTATTCTTATAATAGTTAATAGTTAATTTAGAAGTGAATTTTAATCTTAAATATAAGAATTTTTTTATTATATTTATTATTTTTTCTTTAAATTAATTTATCTAATTCATAAACTGATATATAATTAAACTATATATTTTAGACGAATCATGTAATATACTATTTTTAAATTTTAATATAAGATCTTGTTTGTAGTATGACATTACTAATGGAAGTTTATATTAAAGAATGGAAATAGTATAATATAATTAAATAATTTATTTAATTTCCTTAATATGTTAAAATTAGTTAAAGAATTTTTATACTAAGAACCAAATATAATATTTAAAAAATAAACAGCTCGAGCAACTTGTCCTGGGAGCACACGGATGCAAACAGAAGAGCATCTTCCCATGCATCTCGTGAGATTCTCATTGCATGCGAATATTTCAAATTCCTCATGGGATAGATCCGTTTAAGGCAAATTACTATTTCAGACATTATTTTTTTATTATTAAAAAGTACACTAAATTATCCAAAATATTAATTTTTTCCAGGATATTAATTACTATCAAAATTTATATGTACATACTAATTTGTAAGTTTCTAAAAGAAGTGTGCTAAATTTTAAGAAATCGCCATTCAATTATAATTTTTATTACTTAGCATAGCAATTATTTTATATTATTTAAAATGGTTTTGTATTTCCTAATCAATATCTATGTGATTTAACTAAAATTTCAAATAAGTTTATAGCAGCTGCCAGTTATCTTGTTTGGATATATGGTCGATACGTTATATGTAGTCCCTTCGATTCTAAATATAAGACATTTATTTAATTTAAAGAGATTAAGAAAGATAAATAAGTTGCTTAATTATATTCTATGTGATGTGATTCCTCAAAAATACTTCATTGTAACATTAAATTATATATTGTTTATAAATCAGATAAATTAATTTGAAAAAAATAATAATAAAAATAAGAGATAAAATAAAAAATGGTCTTATATTGAAGACAAAAGTTCATTTCCAAACTAAATCCTATATTTATGACTGGATAGGTACTATATAACATAGGGTAAAAGTGCATTCAGCACCCTGATCTATTTTTGGAGGTGCAATTAGCACCTCAAAGTATTTAAGGGTGCAATCAGCACATTAAAGTATTTTTGAAGGTGCAATCAGCACCCTAACATATTTTTTAGATATGCAATCAACACCCTAATGTATTAAAAATGGAGAATTGATATCCCTTTACTAACAAAATACTAATCTAGTTTGCTGACACATTTTTTTCTTTCCTCTTTCATTGATCTTCAACATGTTCATCCATTCTTTTAGTTTAAGGGTGCAATTTTGCCCATAATGTATTAAAATTAAAGCAATTGCACCCATTTACTAATAGAACTCAAGGTTGAAGTTTAAGAATGATGAAAGAGGAAAGGAAAGAGAGTGTCAGCAAACAGAGTTAGTATTTTGTTAGTGAAAAGGTGTAATTACTCAATTTTTATTACATTATAGTACTGATTGCACCTCCAAAAATTGTTTAGGGTGTTTATTGCACCTTTAAATACTTTAGGGTGGTGATTGTACTCCCAAAAATAGTTTAGGGTGTTGATTGCACTCTTAAATACTTTAAGGTACTGATTGCACCTCTAAAAATAAATCGGGGTGTTGGATACACTTTTACCCTATAACATATAACAAATTATATAATTTTTTTTTGCTAAGTATATGTATCATCGTATTGGAGACAATCATATTCGAGATACTGTTAGGCACTAATTGTAAGCACCTCTTTCAATAGAGATTTAAACTTTAGTCCGTCACATTATGAGGGACTAACCCCTTTTGCTAGATTCAACTGTTGGTACAAATTAGACAAATTAAAGCTTTAACTTTTAATCAATTTAATTAGCTGTCAAGGTCTTGTAGCCCGACTAACATTAGTGCTTCTTTTAAGACTTTTTTTAATTAACCCTCAATTGAGAATATAATTAATGTGTGAGTTATGATGAAAAAAATTCAACTTAATCAATTTAACTATTCTTATAAATATTTCAAGGTTAAAAAAATAAATCCCACCTTTGTTCTGGCAAAAAGTAATAAAAGTAATATGCTGTTGGACCCAATAATAATTTGGCGGGAATGTTACGCAGCAATGCCAATCATTCTTATAATAAGTTGTAATATATGATTGAAATAATATTGATAAAAATATATATTCAGATATACCAAAGTATCATAGAATCTGAAAAATCTCTAAGTAATATATGAAATATTTTTTTTATGATTGTGATCAAAGAGAAAATAATTTATGCTTTCATAAATGAGCAGATGTGGCTTCTAGTTGCCGTAATAAACTAATAATGTAGAACATGTGGATATATCATGAATTTTTTATCAGCTAAATTTAGTATCGGATCAAATCACTTAAAAGTTAGCTCACATATTAAAGGTGAAATAAAAAGTCCAAACATTCTTATATAAACAAAATTGCTATGAGAAATGGAACTATTTATAAGCCTTTTAAAATGCCGCTAATCCCAAAATTTACGCCAAAAATATGTTTATGATCTAGCTGAATGAATACTTAAGCTTTTTTTTTTTTACCTGAAGCTTTATTTTTTAAGTAAAATATTAAATATTAAATAATATTTGTAAATGAATGAGAAATCAAACCTAGTCGCTTTTCAATGATTTTTTTAATTCTTTTTCCCCCTTTCAACGTCCCCAGCAAAAGAAGCTTAACCACAAATTCGAGGATTCTGAAATGTATATTTGCGTATCGGTTGTACATTGATATTTTATATTTTTGGCCAAACTTTATACTATTATATATGTTTATAAACTTGGGATTATCTAAATAAAGTTGCGAAGGTAAAATATATCCTAAAGAAAGTTGTCTAACATGCAATGGTTAAGCATGGCAAATTGTTCTAAAAAAGATGCCAAAAAATGTTTAAAAAACTGATTTATGGCTTCAAAAAAATTATATTTTATGTGAATCAATTAATGTCTCTCATTTACCTTAAAATTTTCTCTTGGTTTTGTTGAAAATACTGATATTTTAAGAAAATGAATTCATCAGCTATGCATGAGCATAAAAAAATTGGGGCTCCCAACACGCGTACTAAATGCATTCAGTTTTTTTTTAAAAGCATTTTGTAACGTATCTGGTATCAAATATATTTTATGTTCTTGTTATTTTAAAATATTTTTTTAGGTGTATCTAAAACCTTAAATTATTTTGTTGTGAATGCCACACGCTTTCATCATATATTTTAAAGTGATGGACACACTTGAAAAATACTTTTTAACTACAAAATACTTTAAAGCATTGAATTTTCTGAAAAAGAAATACTTGAAGGTGTTAGTTGCAACTTAATTCAAGAAAAACCAACTATTATCTCTGGATTGTTTGGATAATATATAATTATTACCTCTGGTCCTAAATATAAGATAGAGTTTATTTTTTTTAATAGATTAGGAAAGCAAAATAAGTTAGTTAATCATATCATATATTATATATTCTTAAATTATATATTAGTTTATTAGTCAAACAATTAGTTTGGACAAAAAAAATAAAAATATAAATACTCTAAATTAATTTAACTAATTTTCTTAATCTCTCTAAAAAATCAATTTTATCTTATATTTAGAACCCATTGAGTATTTTTTAAGTCGAAATACAACGTGAAAGTATTTACAAATGATATATTGGATTTGTAAACGAGAACCATGTTTCTGTTGTTAAGATCACATACATGAAACAAAATCACATCGTAATATTTTTACGATTATTTGAGAGCGACGAACAGAGTGAGAAGCTCTCGTCGTCTTCTTGGTTCTCCTATAAATACCAGAATTTTTCTCCCAAAGAACAAAACAGAGCTGCCTCCGGTTCTCCTCTCCGCTCTTATTCTCTCTTCTTCTTGCACTACTCAGTACGATTTATCTTTCCTAATATTCACTCTTTTCAGCTCGTACGATTAAGTGAGAGGGATAGAGACACTGTGATCATGGATACTTATGCGCTGCATTTGGCCGTTGCGGCTCTGGCTGGAGCTTCCGTGGTGGCTATATCGGCTTACTACATGCACCGAAAGACTCTGATTCAACTTCTTGAGTTTGCCAAGACGGTGGATAAAGATAGGGAAAAAGACGATGTTTCCGCCGGTGGTGATTCGCCGCGGCATTTCAAGAGGAGGCGTTCTCGTGGAAGGAGGAAGGGGAGAGGGTGTTATCAGCGGGACTCGGCGTCCTTACCTGATGTTACGGAAATCTCCGGCTGGAATGACGGAGAGGAGCGGCGCAACGGTCCGATGCTGGTTAATGGTATTCCGGATGGGCTGCCCAGCCTGCATATGCTTCACGAAGGTATGGCGTTGTTGGAGTAGTTAGATTGATGATAGCTGTGTCATCGGTGATTCATCTATGTTTCATATAATAAATGCAGTATAGTCGACACAGTTTCGTAGTTCATTATAGGATAAGCAATTTTAGGACCCTGTCCCACTTCTTGAGCTCTTACTACAGGTTAATGTTAAAACAGGGTTACAATGACTGAAGGTCTCAAGCTTTAATCTTGGATATATAGGATTCACATGGTTGATGAATAATTGTGTGAATTAGAACTGTAATATGAGCACAACACTTGAGATTGATGTATTGTATGTGCTAAAGGGATTCCTGTTTAAGCTGTCTGCTAGAATTTTCTCCCTTTCAGTCCTAATTGGGAAAATGAAGCTGATTTGAGAGAACTTGGAAGAACCAGACATGATTTTTATATTGTGCCAGTTCAGTTAATTCTTGTCCTTTTGACTTAATATTGGAAAGTTCTCAAGATAACAGAGAGAATCGGACACACAGATTTGAGTTCTTAAGTTTCTTTGACATATGAATGGTGATTTAGTTGAGATAGAAAAGAAAGGATAAAGTAACTGGAAAATACAAGTTATATCTAAAATTACTAGAAATAAAATTTCATCTATTCTGAAATAGTTATAGACAAGTGATCCTAGTCTCTGACTGAATGATCTAGGATTATCAATTTGTAAAGAAGTCCTGTGGCTATGCATTTCAGAGAAATTTGTGGTCCAATGGGTGTTAAAGAATGAATTAGACAGGAATAGTGTGAAATGCATAGTTCGTCATATAGAAGGTAATTTTTCATGAGAAATAAGACGTACACCAACTCAGTTTTCACCTAGTTGTCTGTGACAAAGCATGCTTTGCATGGACATGGTTATGAATGATGTATTAACATTCTTTTAGACTAATCATTTTAATTTTTTTTAAATAAATCTGAGGACTACTTAAAAGCTAATTTCTTTTTTCATGGATATTGCATATTCATTTTTTCTTGGTTTATAGGCTTGTCTTCCCTCCCGGCACTCCCTCCTCACCCAAGAAATAATAATAATAATAATAAAAAAGAAGTGAAAAAAGGTCAAGTAGTTTTGGTCTAGGCATCGATATCCTATGCATGTGAAGACAGAGTCTGAGAACCCAAATTATCAGCTTCTAAATTCCATTGTCTTCTCTATAGAAAAAATCTGTTTGCGTTCTGTTGAATTTTTACTTTTTAACGTTCACAAAGTCCCCAGCAATTATGATGAGTGTATGTTTGACCGACACTATGTCAAACATTTTAGTATTACGAAGATATGGGGTTAAAGTTAGGGAAGATGGGGTATGAAAATAGCACTTATTGCTTAGCACTATATATATCTATGAATGTGTGCGTGTATATGTATATTAGACTACTGTTGTGTGATCTTCCTCCTGCATTTCCTCTTTTTAGTTCACGTATCATCCATGTAAACACAAGAATGCACTGGTTAAGGGGCCAATCTCAATATTTGCAATTTGCTAAAAACTTAAATGTACGTTCACAGGAAAATCTGCGCATGCTGTTGACGGAAAGAAAAATCTTTTGAGGCCAACTTCTCCCAGGTCTCCTGTTCTTAGCGCCAGTGCCTTTGAAAGTGGGGAGGCATCGGATGACGAAAATAATAAGACTGACAATGCTAAAATAGATGCTTATTTGCACATGAATGGGAATGCTGTAAGTCTTTAATGGGCATTAAATATGCATTCATATTAAAGCTCTCTCTCTTTCTATCCTTCTTGCCTCCTTGCTCCTTTCCATGGGTGTTCTAGCAAAACTGGTGTTTCCCCGTTACTCTTTTGCTTCATTTTGTTTATTGCCGGATTTAGTGATTTGTATCCAATAGAAGTTTGAAGGATCCCTGGGAATGAATTAGAACTTTATCTATCTGCAGGGTATTGGGGCCAAAAACCCATATGAGAGTTTACCTGATCATGTTAATGCTAAAGGAGAGCAAATGTCTGTTGTTGCTTCAAGTATGATCCATTCCCATAGTGTTTCTGGTGACTTGCATGGTATCCAGCCACACCCTATTGCGGCTGACATTCTGAGAAAAGAGCCAGAACATGAAATTTTTGCTCGTCTTAATGTTACTCCAATTGGTAATTGCTTTAAAAGTGCTTCTCTTTGCCTGTGTAATATTCAATTCCACTTCTTTTATGTATATTTGCTGAAGGTAATAGAAAGTTTAAGAGTTATTTAGAAAATTGTAATTGTAATTCTTATGTTTTCTGTTTAGAGGTTCCATCACGTGATGAATTAGAAGTATATGTGATTCTTCAAGAATGCCTGGAAATGCGAAAAAGATATGTGTTTAAAGAGGCATTTGCTCCATGGGATAGAGAAGTTATATCTAAACCTGGTACTCCGAAGCCTAACCCAGACCCATTCTTCTACATGCCCGAAGGAAAGTCTGATGTGAGTTACCTTTTTTATTTGTAAGTATTTCATCTGTCAAGACTAAGGTCTCTCAATTTACCCTCCCTTGTCATTAATATATTCTGGTATGCTGCAGCATTACTTTGAAATGCAAGATGGGGTTATTCATGTTTACCCTTGTAATGACTGTAAGGGCATTCTTCATAGTAATTTTCTTTCTGTTTTGTTTTTACGTGAACACCTTCTCTGGCTGGATCATTAGGCACATTTTTCTTACTATTTGCAGCAAAGGAAGATCTTTTCCCTGTTGCTGATGCTACTACCTTTTTCACTGATCTTCATCACATACTTCGAGTCATTGCAGCAGGAAATACTAGAACTATATGCCATCATCGGCTTGATCTTCTAGAACAAGTAAATACGTCTAGACTTTAGATTGCTGATTATAAGCAGTCTGTACTGTTATTTCAATTTCTAATAATAAATTGCCTGATTGTCTGACTACTACTTTAAAATTTTTGTGTGTTTCAGAAATTCAAGCTTCATTTGATGCTAAATGCGGATAGAGAATTTCTTGCCCAGAAAAGTGCTCCACATCGAGACTTCTATAATGTCAGGAAAGTTGATACACATGTACATCACTCTGCATGCATGAACCAGAAACATCTATTAAGGTTTATAAAGTCAAAGCTGAGGAAAGAACCAGATGAGGTGATCGGTTTATTTTTGTGCTATTGTGTAATTTGCAGAAACTTTTTGGTATTTATGTTGCATGAACTCTTCCTGTTTTAAAATTTGATAACAGTTTTATAGTAAGTTTCTTTTACTTGAAAATACTATCTAGCTGGTGGGAGAAGCATTTGTATGTCTTTTAAGCTTTAACTATGAGGAGGTCAATCACACATTGTGCAACTTCCACGAGCCTGTTAAACTTTGGAGATTTAGAAGAAATTAAAAGTAGGATTTTCCCCCCAAAATAAAGGAGAGGATGGTTGAAAAAGATATTTGCATAACTTTGAAGGTAAAATAGCAATTTCATGTCACGAGTTACAGGAATTTAAGTTTTTAGAATGGTTGTCTCCTGTGTTTGCCTTATGCATATGATATGCTGTAATGAGTATTAACTAAAGTAATGTGACCCGGGAATATAATCACTTAATGACTTTATTTCTTTTATTTTGTTCTTTTTGGTTCTTTGTTTTTTGTTGTCATTTCATTTTCTGTTTTTGTGTGTATCAAAGCCAACTTCCACATTTTTGAGTGGGGCCTGGCACCCTTCACAAAAAGGGGTGCCATCAAAAGCAGAAGTTTATGTGATATGCATTATGTTATTCTCTTTTGATTACAGATAGTATCCATTACAGCCTTATAAAATCAAAAGTTCTAACTTCATTCAGGTTGTCATATTTCGAGATGGGACATATTTGACCTTGAAAGAAGTTTTTGAGAGTCTTGATTTGACTGGGTAATACTATAACTATAGTTATCACTCATGATTGAATTTTGCTGTCTATATTTTGGATTATATAATCTATTTTTATATTTGTTTGAGCAGGTATGACCTCAATGTGGACCTTTTGGATGTTCACGCAGACAAGAATACATTTCATCGCTTTGACAAGTTCAATCTGAAGTACAATCCTTGTGGTCAAAGTAGGCTCAGAGAGATATTCTTAAAGCAGGATAATTTGATTCAAGGTAACCTCCCTAACAGATTGAGTTCCTTTGTTTGCTTCTGACCAGTGGTAGAACAACTTTACAGTTTTGGAGAATCTATTTACGTAGTTGATTTACTTCAAGCAAGGGTTCTATAAACTATCAATGGATCCTGGATTATGTTAACTTTTTAATTAACTCTACCTAAAACGTAGAAGTTTCTGCTTGCTTTATTCTAATATCTGAATGCAAAAGACATTCTTTTTGGATGTGTATTTTTCCTGGCTTGTGTGTCTTCCGCATGATCCTCCATGTTATTTAGCATAATCTGGTTGTTGAAGACAAGGAGAGTTGGAATTTTAATGACTGTTTATAGTAATCTGGGGACATTGATTATCTAATTAGAGAACTAATGATTTTTCTCAAGAGAATGCCCCTTTTGTTAGTTTTATGCGGAATTGTATCATTCAATTTTTAAAAACGGCTGAGTTTGGGGCTTGGGTCAATGTGGATAGTTTGGTTTGGAAGGAGGGTGAGATTGCTTGAAAATATCATCATATATAATTAAGGGTTGATCTTACATTTGGGGTGAAAAATTGGCATATGTGGGTTAATGAAATAGCGGAGGATGGAAGAAAGGCCAATACATGAGTAACTTATGATAGGTGTTATCAAAATGTAACAACAGTCATTTGGACTGTTGATATATTATTGATGTGAATTATGATTTAGATAATCTTATTTTAAAAAAGAAAGGATATTTTATTTTCCTATGATCTTTTGTTCTATTGCATTGAATAGGTCGCTTTCTTGCCGAGCTGACAAAAGATGTGTTTTCTGACCTTGATGCCTGTAAATATCAGGTTCTTTCTTGAATCCTTGCATGTTATATATTTATTTTGAGAACATAAACTTATTTAGTTGGTTGTTATCTGCTACTTTAACATATCGCAATAGTAAATTCTGCAATTTTGGCATTGCCCATTCTGGAAGCATTGTTCAATTCTTGATTTCAATTTGTCTTACCATAAAAGGCATATGGAGGTAGTTTTTCTAATTGTATTGCTTAGTCATGGTGGGGTCCTAATTTCTCGGTAGATTTGTGGGTATTCTGTAAAGAGATGATCTAAGTCTTCATTTTCAGTTAGTGCCGATGAAACCATTTTAAAGATTAGGTGTTTCTGTTTGAGATTGATCTGTTTTTGGTATTATATTTTGGTTAGAAAAACCATGTTAAAGATTAGGTGTTTCTGTTTGGGATTGTTCTGTTTTTGATATTATCCTTTGATTAGAAGCTGCTCAGGTCATTGGGCGGATTATAGTCATAATTTCTCACATTTTCAAACTTCTGAATGACGGTAAAGTTTAATGGAAACGAAACACAATCTTCCTTTGTTTTTCTGACCAAAAAGCAGTTGATTATTACTTTCATTCTGTGCAATTAAGTTTTCATTTTTTGATTGCGATTTCTTTTCAATACTTCTTTTGACATGGGCATAATTGTTTGTTGTTATATGTCTTCCTGTGCCTAACTTCACAGATGGCCGAATATCGAATATCAGTATATGGTAGGAAGCAAAGTGAGTGGGACCAATTGGCCAGTTGGATAGTGAATAATGATCTGTACAGTGAGAATGTTGTTTGGTTAATTCAGGTATTCTCTTGCTACATTTTAAACCTAGAACAATTTAGTCTTTCAAAATGATGTGGTAGAATTATTCTCTATTTGTCCATTCAGATGGTCTTTAATGCTTGCATTGTCATGTTTTCTTTATGCATGAATATCGTATCATGTTGACATCATGGATTTCAACTTCACATATATTCATGTTGCACTCTCATTTAGTATGAAGCTGCTTAATTTTTCATGATGTCTGAATTTATGCCTTTGATGTTCCTCTTAAGAGCGTTCAGCTTCTATAGTATTTGAGAATTTCCATTTGTCTCAATTTGCTTGAGCAGTTGTATTTGTGATTGATATTAGTTCTTTTTAATTTTTTTTCCCTTCCAGCTTCCACGATTGTATAATGTCTACAAAGAACTGGGAATAGTGACATCATTCCAGAACATTCTTGACAATATCTTTATTCCACTATTTGAAGTTACTGTGGACCCAGATTCCCATCCTCAGTTGCATGTTTTCTTGAAACAGGTATGGTATTCTGGATAAATATATAGTATCAATTACTTGTTACATTCTGAAAGTTCATACTAGTTTTATTGACGAGGCTGACAGTAGGACTCTGTTCATTGTTGAATGACCTATGAACATATGAAACATCCTAAAAAGTGAATGTCGACAATGGTGGATTGAGACAAGACTTAACAGCTAGCTTTGCTTAGTACTGCTACTATACTAACATGAAGCATCCTAAAAGAGTGAATAAATGCGACTGTGGCAATCAAATTCTTTCTTCTTTGCTTTTGACTGTTCACTGTCTGGTCAGGACTCAATAGGATCCTTAAGGCCCAAAAGAAGGCCATTGATGTATATTTTGTACTTCTGATTTTGTGATATTGCTAATTGTGTTTTTTTTGTCATGTATTAATTATTGTGTTCTGTTCTTGAACAATGAGGCATCAATTATCTGACCATGTATTTATTTGTTTGGTTATTTTCCCCCCTTACACTTGTAGGTTGTTGGGATGGATTTGGTTGATGATGAAAGTAAGCCTGAAAGACGGCCAACTAAACACATGCCTACACCTGCTCAATGGACCAATGTTTTTAATCCAGCGTATTCCTACTATGTGTACTACTGTTATGCAAATCTTTATACCTTAAATAAGGTCTGTAATTTTTCCCCAGAACAACTTTCATATGTGTATGAATTACATAAATAAATAAAAAATTAGGGGCTAAAAATTACAACCAGAAAAATCAGGATGGATAGCTCTCTTCCTAATATCTAATAATGTATAGTTATAAAGCATAATTGCATATTTCTCAATAACTTCATTAATTTATCAGTCTTTCTGATTGAGTAGTTCTTGTTTGAGGGTTTTCCGACTAAGAGAATGGTTTCCTCTGCACATTTTTTCCCAAGATATCTCTTATATGGATTTTCATAACTTGGTTTTGATATATTCATTGATGTGATTCACTTATTTCTCAGCTTCGTGAATCAAAGGGAATGACAACAATCAAATTCCGCCCTCATTGTGGAGAGGTAATTATCAGAGTATATTTTCTTCGTTTGGACATTGTTGCATGGCTACCTTATATCATGCATCATCATATTGTACACAGGCTGGTGATATTGACCATCTAGCTGCAGCCTTTCTCACTGCTTATAACATTGCACATGGAATTAATTTGAGAAAATCTCCTGTGCTTCAGTATTTGTATTACCTAGCTCAGGTTTGGCCTTTTTTCAACCTATTACTTGGTTTGGATTTTTGCACTTTGGCTGTAACTGATTGGTTTTGGTGTTTTTTTGTTATCAGATTGGGTTGGCTATGTCTCCTTTGAGTAATAACTCTCTATTTTTGGATTACCATCGGAATCCCTTTCCAACATTCTTCTCACGGGGTTTGAACGTGTCACTTTCTACTGATGATCCACTTCAAATTCACTTAACGAAAGAACCATTGGTTGAAGAATATAGCATAGCTGCTTCTGTGAGACAACTGAGTTTTTCTCCCTCCCTCCTTGCATGGCATATAGACGAACAATATTTACACTTTTTTGTTGTTGCACCTACAGGTGTGGAAATTGAGCTCTTGTGATTTATGTGAGATTGCCCGTAATTCAGTGTATCAATCTGGTTTCTCACATGCCTTAAAGGTACCCCTTCTATCCTGAATCTTCTGTATGAGTAAAAACCTCTACCCGTACCCCGACTCCCGAGGCATACCTAGGGTTGAGGTGCCAATAAAGACTGATTCAGTTGGTAAGGAGTTGGCTCATAACCCATAAGGTAGTGAGTTCAAATTTCATTGCTGACGTGAGAACCTTTCTAGTGGTGATATATAAATACTTCTATAAGCATTCTTTGAATTTGGTGGCGTGCCTTGGCCTGGTGAACCCCTGGGACCAATCTCACCAAAAATTGTCTTGAAAAATAACCTGGGGTCGAGGCTTTGGTATTTTCAAGAGAATATATGTTCTTTTATTCGATTAAATTTTAGTGTTTCTTATCCTAACATTACAATAAAATGATTTGAGTAAACACAAGAAAACATTAGTAGAAGGCTACTCTGGTTAATTGCTAGCTCAAATGCTCATCTGAACATGTGGAGTCTTTCAAGTTTGAATGCATAATAAATTTTTGTTAGGTTGGCTTCTTTGTTTATCCATGTTGGAGAGAATAGTTGAAGTAATTGGAAGTTGTACTTTTTGTTGATGAGATATTTATAGATGCAAACTGATGGGTGATTTTATTATTTCAGTCACGTTGGATTGGCAATGAGTATTACAAAAAGGGGCCTGACGGAAATGACATTCACAAAACTAATGTTCCCCACATTCGGGTAGAATTCCGACACACGGTATGAACTTGATAAATGCTTGGCCATATCTAACTATTTATCCATCTTTTCTTGCCAACTTCTCACTTTATTTGGTTTAATAATTTTCACTACATTCTTCTTCAAACAAGGCTGAAAAAAGTTATCTAAAGATAAAGGGGTAATTTAAAGATTCATTATTATAGTTGCATATATTTCAAAAACATATAATATGATCTGAGTCAATTGTGAAAGCACTTTAATGTGATTTCCGTTCTTGTAGGTTTGGAGAGAGGAGATGCGACAGATTTACTTAGGAAAGGCCATTGCCTCCGAAATAGACATATGATATGCTCAGAGAGCCACATGCTTCATCCTTGCTTCCAGCAACCACAACTTTTGAGCAGGTCATATATGATATATCCATATTTATCTTTGGAAAAACTACAGATGCCGTTCAAGGAATTTTCTTTTCCTCCTTTCTTTTGTTTTTTGGGTAAAAACAGTTTTCAGAATTCTTACTGTCAAGTTATTCAATGAAAATATAACCCTATTAATTTAGTGTTATACGTTTAGAATGTCTTAATAAGATTTTTCATCCTAAGGGAGAACAACTATAAGGTCCCAAGGAAGGAATGTCATCACTAAACCCTATGCAATAACAAGTTCTGGTGTTGTTATTAGGATTTTTTGGTATTTACATTTTCTTCTTTGAGCCCTCATAGTAATTCTCCTTATGAAATATCCAAAATTGTCAAAGTTGAGCCAAAGTTGATTGAATCTGTTGTGGGTTTTATAGGTATAAATTGAGCTCCTGGTCGTCAGCATCAAAAGAGATGACGAACTTCAGATAACCTCATCTAAGTTAACAGTGGGGGGTCTGATACGTACATAACATTCCAAGGCTGAAGAATTTACAGCACTGCTTGGAGAAGATGGCCACTAGCGAGAACAACCATACTTAACCAATGGTTTAACTCCCATAGCTACAAGGCTATTTGGCATAGTAAGATATTAATTTTGAGCATAGAGATGAAAGCAAATTTTATTTCATAATAATTACTTGCGTTGACCGAACTTGTGATTAAACCATAGCAATAAGAGAAGATAGCTGTGAAGATTTTTGGTTCCATATTGATCACAATCGATGTTAACTACTTTGGTCAAACTTAAGGTTAATAAATTTCGTGTACAGTAGTTTATTCTTCTTCTTTTTTTTTTAAAAAAAGTGGCGATTAGTAATTTACTCTTTTAGTTATGTATGCGCACAATAACCACAACAATAGTAACAAGGGTCCACATGACGCCCTGATTATTTGCTTCCACGTTTCCATAATAATATCGCGGGAAATAACTCAAGTAGAGTCGAATATAATAATGGGAAAAAGTCAAAAAAGCAATTTTAAAAATAAGAAAAGACAAAAAGATGTTTTGAGTATTTATAACATCTCAGGAGTGGTAGGTCTGATTTATTCTTTTTGAAATTCAAAAAAAAAAAAAAAATGCCATGAGGTCCCTAACACTTTTTTTTTAAAAAAAGTTACCCTACCCCATCCCTACCGGCTGGCGGAGATTGGCAACTATCAGTGATAGCCAGAGCTCCAACAGGAATAATTATGAATTCTCCATATTTCATTAAATTTTAACAATTTTCATTTATTAAGTAATAAATCTCCACTATTATGTATTTTACAAGTTTTGTTAAGGAATTTATCACATTTCATTAGGTTTTGACAATTTTTGTTTAAATTTGTTACTTGGTAAAGAAAGTTATTAAAACCTAAGAAAATATTATAATTCCTTAACAAAAATTATGAATGACGTGTGAATTTTTTACTCGATAAACAAAAATTTTCAAAACTTAATGAAATATGGTGAATTTTTTAAAGAACTTGTAAATGGCTTGATAGTGTAGATCTATTGCTTTGTAAATGAAAATTATTAAAACCTAATGAAATGTGATGAATTCTTTAAATAAAATTGTGAATGGCTTGATAGAGTATATTTATTACTTTGTAAATGAAAATTATTAAAACCTAATGAAATGTGGTGAATTTTTTAAATAAAATTGTGAATGACTTGAGAATTTTTTACTTGGTAAAAGAAAATTGTCAAAACCTAATGCAATATGGTAAATTCTTTAACAAATTTTTATAACATCTAGTATATCCACTACAAGATCTCACTATGAAATCAGGGCCAATCTAATGGTGAATAAGCCTAACTCCGATACATGGGATCTCCAGATCCACACAAGTAACAGATCTTTTATATTCCATCCTTATTAACTTAAAAATTTGACAAATCAACTTCAATGTATCTGAAAATTTTGAAGTATAATGACAACCTCTAAAAACATTTTCATCAAGTAAGTTGCTTATTCGTAACTTCAAGTTCTCTAGAAGCATCTCAAGGGAAAAAGAAGCCAGATAATCATCAGGCCACATTTTCTGATTTGTTCAGGTTTGGAGGTTACTTTTTGGACTTCTTTATCTCTTTAATAATACCATCAGTAAGGGAATCAACATCGTTGTTCTTCCCAAAGAATTTTACAAACCGCATGTCAGGCCCCATCAAGTACCTGAATAGAAATCCCATGTTATCAAAGATTAATACTCAACAAAAGTCACCCTAGCAAGAGGCATAAATTAATGAATCATGCAATTAATTATGGAGAAAAATAAATTATGATATCAAGCATGGGCATTTAATTATGTAAAACGTAATGTAGCATATGTCAAGGTTAGGAATAATACATACATAACTATGGAGTGATCAACGAGATAATCTGAGTCTTCCTCATTTGTCTTCATGTAATAAACACGATAAGCACGTGCAACATTTCGTATTTCATCTGAGCTACCAGTTAATCCAATCAACTTTGGATGAAATTCTGCCATAAACAAATAAAACAAAATATCAGAAAACAAGCATAACTAAACAGTCTTGTTTACTCATTCTTCTTTTATCTTCCTTTACAAGCATAACCAATCTTATTGTATGACGTATGACCCAAGTACCTTTGACATATTCTCGTACTTGTTCAACAGTATCCCTCTCAGGGTCAACTGAAATAAAAACTGGTACAATTTCAATTCCAGATTTCTCCTCTGCAGGAAACAATAAGAGACAAATATGGTTATCGTTAAATTCGCATCACAGGATCACAAGTACAGCAGAGGTTGATGCCAACATATAAGATGGAAACTCACAAATCATTGCACTGCCGCACTTTGAGTAGATTTAACATCTCATTGTCATCAAATAGAAACAATGGCAAGTCACAAACTTACTTATTTTATCAACTGCAGCTGCTAGTTTTATCAGTTCATCTGGGCAGATATCTGGGCAGTGAGTAAAGCCAAAATATGTCAGTGTCCACTTTCCCAAGAAGTCCTTTTCAGTTACACGCTTCCCATCATGATTGATCAGATTGAATGGACCCCCAATGGCAGCTTTCCCAGCAGAAGGTCCTTCCTTAACTGCCTTTGAAGCATTGTTTATTTCTACATTAAAGAAAGTTAAATGTAAGCGGGGAACAACAAAAAAAAAAATTATCCATGATTCTTCAAACACTTACAGTATGTATGACACTCTATCAACTAAATGATAGAAATTTTGAGAAAATGGAAAAATCTGGAATTGAGATTGGAGATTGATATTGCTGAAAACCAATTTGGATTCATGCTTGGAAGGTCCACAACAGAAGCGGTTTATTTATTAAGGGGGCTAATGGAAAAGTATAAGAGCAAAGGAAGAGATTTGCACATGGTTTTCATTGATTTGGAAAAAGTATATGACCGTGTGCCGAGAAATATACTCTGGAAAGCCGTGGAAAAGGAGGTGCGGCTTGCATATATCAAAGCCATTCAGGACATGTATGAGGGGGTTACAACCAATGTTAGAACGCCTGGAGGTGTAACAAAGGACTTTCCTATAAGGATTGGCCTACATCAGGGATCGGCTTTGAGCCTTTTTTTATTCAACCTAGTGGTAGATATTCTAACTAAGCCTATAAAAGAGGAGATCCCTAAATGCATGCTTTTTGCAGATGATATAGTTCTGTTGGTTGAATCCAGGGAGGAAATTAATTCTAAACTTCAGATAGGGAGACGGACTTTGGAAGTGAAGGGTTTTCGTCTGAATAGGAGCAAAACTGAATATATGCATTACAAGTATGATAAAAGATAAGGTCAAAACAAAGTGGAAGTTAAATTGGGGGGGGGAAGTCATTCCACAAGTGACAAAATTTAGGTATTTGGGATCAATTATACAACAAGATGGTGAAATTGATGAAGATGTCAATTACATAATTTAAGTTGGATGATATAAATGGAAAAAAGCTACTGGAGTTATTTGTGATCGGAAAGTACCTAATAAGGTAAAAGGGAAGTTCTACCGTACTGCTATAAGACCAGCAATACTATATGGTAATGAGTGTTGGGCTTTAAAGGGACTACATGAACATAAAATGGGGGTAACTGAGATGAGGATGTTAAGATGGATGTGTGGTCATACAAGAAAGGATAAGATTCATAATAATCATATACATGAACGAGTTGGAGTGGCCTCTATTGAAGGAAAAATGGTAGAAAGTCTTTTGAGATGGTTTAGACATATTCAATGAAGGCCATTGAATGCATCAGTGAGGAGGGTTGATCAAGCAGTATGGAGTCCTATAAAACGAGGTCGCGGAAGGCAGAAGCGAACACTCAATGAAGTCATAGAGAGAGATTTTTTACTTAATAATATACCTAAAGATATGGTTTTCGACAGAGCACAATGGCTTCGTGCGATCCATGTAGCCGACCCCACCTAGTGGAATAAAGGCTTTGTTGCTGTTGTGGAAAAATCCACTGATCAAATTATCTTTCAACCACTATGCCATGCTCCAAGAAAGAAAGATGCTTCTTGTACATAAAAAATAATCTACGGTTGCGCAAGGACGTGCATACTACATAAAAGGGGCAATCCAAAGTTAACCATGTCATATACATTGTAGCCCCAACAGTCAGCCCACCTCAAGGTTTAGCTTCGCAATGATCTTGTAAGTTAAAAAATGAAGTTTACCATAAAGAAGGGGCACAAATACAACTTCAATCCAACTTTTTAATTGTTAGAGTAAAAGAAAATAGGCGATATTCTTTCATCTATTGTAGATATTGTAATATCTTGCAAGAATATAGTGATAGCATGGTTATAGAGATTAAGGTATCTATGAGCCATAATGACTAAGGCTCCTCCTCTTTGTAGTTTGTATATATTCCCTATCTCAGATGAATACAATCAAGCAATTGAATTATGTCCTTACATCAATTAATTGTATTTTGCACAATTTCCCCCCCACCATATCTATAGGTGTGCATCTGCTGGTTGCTTGCTATGTGTGAGCCCTGTCATGGATCTTGTTAAGTTGACGAGTATCTGTTATTTTTATTTTATTGTTTTGGTCCATTTCTTGGATTTATGTGTATTAATGCCGCTATTGTATCAGAACCACATTTTACAGAGTAGAGACATTCATTTTAAATTTCATCCATCCAATCAAATCCAAACTTTTCAATCCAAGTTGTTGCAGCCCACAGAATACAAAGAAAATAAAAGAACGGGAAAGTAATTCAAGTTAACCATGGATTAAAGATGACTTATTAAAGTTTTTTGACATTTTAATGGAGAGGTGTAAGTCAATATAGTTCACTTCCATAGTCGAAACTAGAAAACACATAACTCACCATAGTAATCTACCTTCAATGTGACGTTTCTTTTCCCTATCATAGTAGTATATCAGCCCAGCTCCAGTGGCAACGAGCAAAAGAAAGCTCAACCATGAAACAGGCTGCAAATCACAACGTAACCAGCTCATGAGTGCCCCAAACCAATTTATCCCAAAAGCGTAACATGTAACTTGTTTTAAAGCCAGGGAATGGATTAATTATTATACTAAAAACAAACATTATATAATCACCCAAAGAAATACAGACAACCAAGGGAAGATGACATGAAAGAGCCATACTCCAATGCGAACACATTAGGAAAGTGGTCAGCGAATTAAGATTCATATGATACCTACATTAGAATCACATACTTTCGCTGTAGAAATCACATCACACAGTTTACAATTGGGTCATGGCAGAAAGTAGAAATCAAATCACACAGTTTACAATGGGGTCATGACAGAAAAAGCGCATGAAAAACATTAGATATAGATACTCACTCCTCCACGCACGGACTTTCCAGCATCAGCCTTCTGATTCGATTCCCCAGATTCTCTTCCTTGGTCAGAATTATTTTTGGCGGAGCTGTTGGATGCTGGGTTTTCTGGATTGGCATTACCGGCTGCGGTATTGGATAGAAATCTCTGACACAACACCAAAGATCCATTACCGTAACCTTGAAGTTCAACCTAAAATTATAAGATAAAGAGAGATTCATAGCTAATAAATTAATCTAAACTGAAATAATACACATCAAAGAAGAATGAATAGACCAAGAACAAAAGAAGAGCACTTGATATTCCTCCTCGTAATCAAAATAATGTTTTTTTTTTACAGAAAATTCACAGAGGTCAATGAATAGAGAAAACCGAACCAGCTGATGGAGTGGGGGATTTGAACAATGAAGATGATTGGGAGAAGGAGATGGTGGTGAAAGCGTAGTGGATCTGTTCTGGCGAAGAATCTGAGAGTAGAGAATGCGACCGACGTAGCGAAATTGGTTAGACTTGCTCGATATGATGGTCGCCATCAGTTTAAGTCTCTGTTTTGGACAGAAGAAAAAGTCGAACTCTCTGCGCAGCAAAACTAATCCTTAAACCTCAGACGACAACGAAGCCGAAAAGGGTTTATCACAATTCAATGGGCGCGAGGTTGTTTTTTTTGTTGCCGTCAGTTGGTTTGGTGGGCGTAGTAGGACCTTTTTTTTTTTTTTTTATTTGAAAAGAGTTTTTTTTTTCTGGCAAATTTTTTTAAAAGAGTATTTTCAAATAATAAATTGTTGTTTAATGACTTAATCAGCCCCTTCCTTTTACTACATCCATTTTTTAATCTCACCCCGAGCCGGAAATTGAAACAAGAAGAGACGCATTGGGTGTATTTATATTGGAGATTAAATAAGTAACTTATTTTTATTTAAATTTATGGAATTTTAAGATTGGAAAAAAGTTAGATTGGGTAAAATGATGAGTATTTGGATTAGCGATTGGATAAGTAACTTAAAGTAACTTATGTAAAAGTGAATGATGTTTGGTTTGACTTTTGCATAAGTGATTTTTGTATTAATTAAGAGAAAAAATTGTAAAAATTATGAAAAATGAAAAAATGAAGGGATAATTGTGAAAAAAGTCCTGATTAGCAACTTAATTGCCAATGCAATCTGGGAGGATATCTACACACGGAGGGATTTTTCACAATTTTCTCAAAAATTAACTTTGAAAATTTGGTAATGGTACAATTGTAATAAAATTATATCAAACTCTAATTTAAATTGATATATTCCAAAAGTCTTTTCTATTGTGCACCTCAAGCTTAAATCTTTAAAATTATATCAAATTCTAATTTAAATATTGAATCATAACTCATATTTTCACATAGCTCAAAATCTAACAAAATAAACCGATTAAAACCTTAATAATACCTCCAATAATCCAAATAAATTATTTAAACTAAATTTAATGGGTAAAAACACTCTATAGAAACTAATTTATGACATGTTTATAAAAAAATTGATTATAAAATCATAAAATAACTAAATAATAAATCTAAACTGATTAAAATTAATTATTAATTATTTTCTACATTTCTACAGTCATATATTAACAAAACTCAAAATTTGCCTAAACTTTTATCCCAAAGTATTTTCTAATTAGCAGAAGATTACTATCTAAAGAAAGAGAAAATTATTTAGAACATTTTTCATCAAAGAAGTTTTGTGATTAGAAGTGATTTTGAGTACCCAAAAATATGAAAATACTCCTATCAATATTATTTTACACACACATGCACATAAGCTCCATTTTGAGGCTTATGACTTTTTCTAATTTATGACTTTTTTTACCTTAAATCCAAAACACCTATTATAACTTTTTTACTGTTTAAGTCCGTTTATAACACTATATAAATCCGATTTCACGTTAAAACGCCGAAACAAATAAGCACATTATCAATTGCTTGATGGAGTTAACTTATAATTGACAGAAATAAACATAAAACTTGACAGAACCTAAGTTTCATATTATAATATTTAAATGATCATATTATTATTACTTTTTTTTCGATACAAATCATATTATTATTACTACTAGCGCATAACCCGCGCACTGCGTAGGCGCTATATAAGTTTTTACCGTTTGCATTTGTAATATATAAGTATAAGATAATAATTTTTTTATCAGGTATAAAAAGATTGATATATTTAAACATTTTCTTTCATATTAATATATATAAAAAAGTAAAAGCTCTATAAATATATTTGTTAGCCCATTTTCACGGTTGACAAACATATATCTTCAATGCCATGGTTTTCTCTGCAGGGAAATAAATTTAGTAATAATTTGAAAAGAATAAAGAAAAACTTAAAGATCAAATGTATATGTAATAAAAAATCAATTCTATATTAGGAAATTCTTGAGAGGGAGACGTCCAAAAATAGTTTTAATATTTAATACTATTAAATGAAACTTAGAACCATTTTAGTTTCCTTTCTGCTTTCTTCGTAGATGTATAAATCATAAGTAGTACAAGTAATATAACTATGCTCCTACATCCTTTCCTTGGACTCTGAGATTCAACCTTCAATATAGAAAGAAATGAAACATTTTTAGTAGATGTTACTCCTCTTAAAATAGAGTAAAAGACCAAAAGAACAAAATATATATTACCTGTAAATGGATTTTGTGAGTATGAGGTACACCCATAATTTACATAATGTGATGGGATATCATGAGAAGAATCATAGCAGTTCTATAAATCAATTCTTCTCCACCTAAAATGAAAAAATAAATAAATTGTTTGCTAAATAAAATCAAACCAAACCAAATTCAATATATCTAGATGCAATGGATTATGATACTACCAATGCAGCGAAACAAAACCTTAGTGAATACCTACCCATTGTTCTTTGGTTCGCATTTGCCATTTCCATTCTGATTCTCAATTAATTTGTACTTCCATTTTAAGGACTTCAAATGGCAGGTTTCACCATTTCAACGGCTTTCTTAACCTAGAAAAAGAAAAGAATAAACTCTACATTGGAAAGGAAATTCAGTCAGGTCAAAAGATTGACGAGGGACGATAAAGAAAAATACGAGAGAAGAAGATAGTAGAGAGAGAGAGAGAGAGGTTGAATGATCCATATATTTAAACATATTAAAGAGATAGCACCTGCACTCCACTGTCATAATTATCCATATAAGGTCAACATTACAAAAATTACATTGAGGTAATACTTAATGTAATATATTAAATATATCTTTTTAGGAGATATTTTAGAATGTCATCAAATTTGTCAAAAATTCTGGGATTATAGTATTATATGAATATAATAAATATTAATTTAAATGTTTTAAATAATTAAGTACAAAATTTTAATTCAAAATATGCAAAATATTTTTCAATTTTGATGTTATCATTTAAGTCAGAATATATAAATATATAAAATATAAAACCCGTTAGTTATGGGGTTGTTACCTATATATTCAAAGTTATTTCTTTAAGTTAATTATTTTGAGAGATATTTGGAATATTATCAAATTTGTCAAAAGTTCCGAGATTATGGTATTATACGATTATATTATATTAATATAGTAAATATTAATGTAAACATTTTAAATAATTAAGTATAAAATTTTAATTCAAAATATATAAAATATATGTGAGTTATAATATTATCATTTAAGTCAAAATATATAAAATATAAAAATCAAAAGTCCATAACTAAATTCTCCATTTCTCCATGATTTTTTTCTTATAATTTAAAGAAATATAAATAAATATTTAAAATAATATACAAAAACAATATTTGATTAAAATATTTAGAATGCCATTAGTAGGAGAAGTGGGTTGTTACATATATTGGAAGTTATTTCTTTAAGTTAATTATTTTGGGAGATATTTTAGGATATTATCAAATTTGTCAAATAACTTTGGCATTATGGTATTATTATAATAAATATTAATTTAAATGTTTTAAATACTTATGCACAAAATTTTAATTCAAAAAATATAAAATATATTTCATTTATGATGTTATCATTTAAGTCAAAGTATATAAACATATAAAATATACAAATCACAAGGCCATGACTAAATTCTTCATGGTTTTTTTCTTATGATTTAAAGTAACATAAATAAACGTTTAAAATATTTAAAATAATATAAAAATACAAATATTTTATTAAATTATTTAAAATGCTGTGAGTGGGAGTATTAGGGTTGTTACAAATATATTAGAAATTATTTCTTAAGTTAGAAATGTATAAAATAAAATATGTAAATAAATAAGCTATGTGAAATGCTTATGTGGCAGCATGAGGACGGCTCAAACTGCCATTACCTTAGTCCTAAATATAGGATAAAGTTATAATTTGTGTCTATTTCTTCCTAAAATATCTTATTGATACTTCATCAATAATAATTAAATACCATAATAATTTAATAATACATCTATATATTCTATAAAGTGAGTAATGCTTTCAACTCATTAATGTAACATACACTCCAATTCTACTATTTTTTTTATAATTTAATAACAGTGAAAAATTGAAATCAGTTTTAAAACAATCAAATGGGCAATTCTTGTTTTTGCATACCTAAAATAATTAACTTGGTGATACGTGTAAATGATATGATAAATTGTGAGTCTAAGTATGCCCTTAATCTTCAATGCCTTTCGGGGATGTACTTGTTAAGAATAATAGATAAAATATCATGAGAGAAATCATAATAATTCTATAAAGTCAATTTTTCTTTATCTAAAATTACAAAAAAAAACATATAAATTGTTTGCTAAATAAAATCAAACCAAACTAACTTCAAAATATCCAGATGTAAGGGATTATGATACTCTTTACAATCCTTAATATAAGATATATTTATCTAATTTGATTATATTAAGTAAGTTAATTAATATGACATGTATTTTCTAGAAAACCCCTTAATTCCCCTATTCCTTTTCCGCTTTAATTATTATTGAGAGATCATCAATAAACGTAAATTAGGGGGGAAATGACAAATGGGTTCTCAATTAACCTAAAAAACCAATTCTACATTGTTGTTCGCATCTATTGGAAGTTATTTTTTAAGTTAACATATATAAATTAAAATGGAAAATACTTACATAAAGTTCCTTATATCCATTTCGTCAAGTTCTCCCATCACATGTGACTATGTGTTCTATTTTTGAATTATTATCAATGAACTATAAATCCAAATGCGAAAAATAAGACACATTGTCATGTATGATTGGAGAACTTGATGTAATAGATGTAAGGAACTTGATGTAAGTATAATCCAATTAAAATATATCAATAAAAATAAGTTTAGGATATTATCATATTTGTCAAAAGATTCCTGGATTATGGTACTTCATTAATATATTAAATATTAATATCAATGATTTAAATAATTAAGGCAGTCACATAATTTTAATTCAAAATGTATAAAATATATTTTAGTTATGATATTATCATTTAAGTCAAAATATATAAATATATAAAATACAGAAATCAAAAGACCATGACTAAATTTTCCATCGTTTTTTTTTCTAATAATTTAAAGTAATATAAATAATGTTTAGAATAATCAAGATAATATAATTAAAATATTTTGGATGTCGTTAGTGGGAATAGTGGGGTTGTTACGCATGTATTGAGAGTTATTTCTTAAGTTAAAATATGTAAATAAAAAATAAGCTAAATGAAATACTTACATGGCAGTATGAAGTCTGCTAAAACTGCTGATTTTATATAGTAAAAAAAAAATAAAAAATGTTATTTGTAAAATCCTTTCCTTATACACAATAATTAACTATGGACTTGTTAAAACCATTTTTAATAAATTATTATAATCATTTACAAATTCTACCATGATAATAAAAAGATTACAACTCATCTTTCAAAAGATTACCATGGTAGAAAAGAGTTCAACTAACTATTTGAAAATTCTTTAACTAAATAATATCTCATCATATATTAAAATATTCATATTTGACCAAATTATGATTCTAGCAATTCAAAACACATCATAAGGCCCGCAAACCATCCAACCTCATCAAGAGTAATTATGTAACATCCCGATTTTCGACTAAGGACTAATCATAATTATTGAGAATAATTATGTGTTTTATGGCCATAATAATTAATATGCCATAATTATTGGAAATTGAAATAGTGAAATTGTTGAGAATTAGTTAGTGATTAATAGAGAAATTAATTACTAGCTAAGAGAAAATGAGATGTGTGATTAAATAATCAATGGCTAAGATTGATTTGTGTAGTGGGCAAGAGGCATAATCATGTGTGTGTGCATGCATGTGAGCCCATGTGAGGTGAAGAGGGATGGTGACAAGTGGCATGTGGAGAGCCCTTGGATGTGGGATAAGTGATGTGGACACATCATCATCATCTCCATCTCTTCTTTTCTCTCTCTCTCGTGCTCTCTCTCTCCTTCTCTCTTGTGCGCATGGTTGAAGGGTGAAGAGGAAGAAGGAAAAGCTTGGGAAAAGGTGAGTAAATGGCTTCCTTTGCTCAAATCCTTTTCATAAATGTTGATCATTGAGTTGAGAGCTTCAATTTGGTGGTTGTAGCTTCTCCATTGATGGTGATTTGAAGATCACGAAAATATGGAGTTTGGAGAATCAAAGAGTGTCTTTGAGAATGTTGATAAGGTATGTGAAACCACTCCTTCTATCTATGTTTCATGCCAAATGATTATGTTTGGAATTTCTGGAATTATTGCCCTAATTGTGAAAATATGGGTAATGGGTAGTTTGGCATGATATGGCATTGGAAATGGTATATTGGTATGAGTTTTGAATAGATAGAATGGATTGGGGATTGAAATGTGTAAGGATAATGATTTGGAAAATGGGTGATTATGATGCCCTAGACCAAAGCTTGTTAATGGAATGGGAATTGGGTAATTCTGTTGATTCCATTGAATTCAGTGAGTGATTTTGTGTGGGAGTGGCTTTGGTAGAGGTTTTTGGTCCCTTTGGATCAATTGGGCAAGAGTTGGGGAAATGTGGTATGTTGCTGCGTTTTCCTGGAATCTGATAGATTCACTCGAGCAGACAGGTGTGTGCTCGAGTGAGGGATGAATGTTGCTCGAGTGAGGAAGAACCTGCTCGAGTGATAGGTGAGTTTTCCCTTGTGTGGCTTCGAGTGCACCTGGGAATTATGAGCTCTGCTCGAGCACATCGCTTTGTGCTCGAGTGAGGGAAGAACATGCTCGAGAAAGAGCATGGCCTGCTCGAGTGATAGTGGGAGTCCAGAGTGAAGGATTGCTCTCGGGTGGATACTCGCGGGCAAGGTGCAAGAAGTGTGCCTTCTCACTCGCGGGTGGAGGGCATCTGCTCGAGTGAGCCGTGTGTGCTCGCGGGTGAGAGGTGTGTGCTCGCGGGTGAGAGGTGTGTGCTCGCGGGTGTGCTCGCGGGTGAGGTGTGCTTCAGGTAGGAGTGTGCTCGCGGGTGTGAGGTGTGCTCGCGGGTGTGGTTTTGTGCTCGAGTGATCCAGTGCTTGGAGAGCTTTGGGTGCTCTCGGGTGCTCACTCGCGGTCTCACTTTCTCTTGTGCTCGCGGGTATGGGCAGCGTGCTCGAGTGAGCCTCTTGTGCTTCGAGTGAGCTTGTGCTTCTGGAGTGGGTTTGTGCTCTCGGGCAAGTGCTCGCGGTCTCACTTTCTCTTGTGCTCGGGTGTTGTCCGTACGCGTGCTCGAGTGAGAGCATCTGTGCTCGAGTGATGTCCGTACTTGTGCTCGAGTGAGAGCTTCTGTGCTCGAGTGAGGCAGTGAAAAATATCAAGTTTGAGGGTTAAAAAGGGGATCTTTGGGAATAGTCTTCCAACCCTTTAGAGCTATGGATTGAGGTGTTTGAGGGCACTTAAAGGGCAATAATGATAACCAACTTGAGTGTCTAAATGTAAAGGAATTGGAAAAGGGATTAATCCTATGTCCTTGATTATGGTTATAGGATTTGATGATTTACTGGAGCGTGAGCAGCCGGAGCTGGAGCTTACGTGGAAAAGAGTGTAGGGAACTTACCTCTCCTGCATGTAGTGATAATTGTATTTGTGTATTGATGCATGTTATTGCCTTGCGTGTTTATGTGAAACGTATGAGTATGATTGAAGCTCTGTTTCTATTTGTACTATGGCCATGAGTATGTTGTGTGAACATTGAGCATGCGAATATATCATTATGTGAACATGAGATATTGTGATGCAAGCATGTCATGCATTAAATACTTATCTTACATGCATATTGGTATTTGTTTTCCTACTGAGATTCCCCAGAATCTCACCCTCCCCTATCAACATTTTAGACAGGGAAGGAAGATTGAGGATGAAGCAAGCATCCAAGGACGAAGAGGACTCGTTTTGGGTGAGAGCTTAGTGTTGGTTATCATTGTGTAATGGGATTATGTATTTGTTTATATGGATCAATACTTGAGAATGTATTTGGATAAGTTGTGTAATCCCTGTTATTTGAATTGTATGGGCTAATGCGCCCTATGATTATTGAGCGAAGATATGATCCCGGAATTGTCGGGAATTTATATTGCGTACTCTGATAATTGTATAAATGTAATTTTATCTTCGCATAGTAATTATATTCGGAGTGTAAATATGAGACCGTGTTTTAAATGATTTCGAAATGTAATTGCGAAAACCCCGTCTGGTTGATGGGTTTATAAATGGTGTTTTGTCTTATTGGTCTCTATTTCACGTTTATTATTGTAATCCGGATATTAATTACGGCAGGGGGTTACATTTTTGGTATCAGAGCTACAGTTCCTGGCAAACTTGGGAATTTGCTAGGATAGCTCTACTAGGTCTCTACCTTGGTGGTAGATGATATTTTGTGATAATGATTGTGTATACACATGTGTGATTTGTCATTGTGGACATAAGAGATTTGTGAAATATGTGTATACATTGGGATTATTCTAGAGTGGAGGATCATTGTGTAATCGAGAGACATAGTGATTCGTCCTAGAATTTGAGGTGTAAACCCAGAGGTGGTTGTAATCAAACTCATCATCTGATTTGAGAACCGAGGAAAATGGTTTCCGAGGTGCTTGATATTGATGTTCTAGGTATCAGGGTTCTAACCTAGATGTTGGGTATGTAACCCAAGGTGGTATGATGTTACATGTAGTAATGTCATACTGATCTTGTGTGTGAAAAAGCCTTAAGACCTAGGGGACCGGTGTGCCTTAGGCTGACAGAGATATTTGAGTTCATGCTGGAGTGGATGAGGCTCTGTGGATTTGAGGGAAGTAATTTCCCAGTTCAACTGAGGTTGAAAGTTTGGATAGATGAATGGTGATCCAAGGATTAGACTCAATAACTGGGTTGATTCTTAGGAACTGGATTTGACCTCAATGGTCTGTGGTGCCAGGGTATGGTACTAGAAGTGAATTGAATTGTGTATCAGGAATTCTGAGAGTGTTGGTTGTTGATCCAGCACAGGGAGAAAGTCATCTACGGAGGATTCGGATCGGAGGGTGCTATCTACGGGGACTTTTGATCGGAGAGGGCTACCTACGGTGACGTCTGACCGGAGTGGCTGTTTGTGAATTTATCACCTGCGGCCCGCTGGGGTGTGTATGGCACACAGTGGGAGGACCGTGCCTTCGGGGCGGTGGGGATACGGGGGATATGTGTGAGTCCTGAGTGGTGGGTTAGCCCATGAGGGGTGAGACCAGCCAGCTCAGCCACCTGGCAGCCCCATGTACGTGAGCGGGGTGGGCACCGGCGCGGGGCATCCCTTGAGGGGGGTAAAACCGGGGTGTGACTATATTTGTGAAAGCCTCCATGACGACAAACCCTAGTGTGCAGCTGCCGTGATAATGAACCGTGGAGAGCGATAGCCGTGACGTTGAATCGTAGAATAGAACTCTGGGAACGTTGGGAGTATGGGATCTCAACGAAGCGCTGGTTATGGCTCTGAATGATTCGAGTTGAATCAAGCCAAGATTTGGTATAGATTATGAATGTGGTCAGGTGATGTAGGAGATTCCTATGGGACTCCTGTTAAGTCAACTTGACATTGTGAATGCACAGATGAGGAGTATGGCCTCAGAGTGTGCAGCGGAAGCATGGGAATGTAATATGTGCGAGAACCGTGCTGAGCAGAAGCTCGAGGTTGCTGTGAGAATGATATGATAACTATGGCTTCGGGAGGTAAAGCTTCGGGGTCAAGTTGTATTGTGAAAAGGGGTCTTGAAGGATCCCAGAATGTGAAAAGAATTTGAGATGTTGAAGGTGAAGTGGTTAAGAGGCCTGATTCCAGCTTGTTGCAATTGCGCATTGTGAGTCTCTTACCTGCGGCCGCATGGGGTGATTCCTATGGCGGAGGACCGTTCCGTTGGGGCGGTAGTTACGGGGGATTGACTATTTGTGAGCCGCGAGGCTATGTATATGCACTGCTACGCCAATAGTCCCTGAGTCGCTAATAACAGTTCGGGTAAAGACTGTGTGTCTTCTCGGCGGTAAAAGGGGATGAGGGTGGAGTGTGATTTGTGTACTTTGTGAACATTGTGGATAAGCTGGAATTGAGGTGAGATTGCATGGCAGAGCAGAGCTAGTTTAGCTGATGGCGAATTCGACTACATGTTCGAGGATTCTTGTCGTGAGGGCAATTACCTCAACATGGCCAGCTTGGCTAGCCACCACGTTGGTTGCACCGGTGTTGACCCAAGGCCGAAAGGCGGTGCGTAAAATTAGAGTCTGCTATATATGTTTGTTAAGGAAGTGAATTCATGTGCGTCCTGGGTTGATGCCCAGCTACTTGCCACACCCGAATGGTAGTACGGGTGGTACTACGGTCGGTGCCGTAGCCGGTTGTGCCGGAGTAGGCGTCCCCGAGAGCACCGGCGGGGGATGTGACAGATTGCAGCGTGAGCAATTCAGCGGGAGCCGTATAGGGAGTGACAGTGGTCATCTCTAGTTCGGCCGTTGAACTGCCGTCGTAACCTACATGGATGATGTGAATCCGACCCGTGTGAGGGCGGCGTTTGTGAAACCAGCCGTGGGCTGTGTGTGAATCTTGCCTATGTGGCTTGAGTATGGAATGTTGTATATGGATCCCGGCTGTGGTGAGTCTTGGGCGAGCTGCGGTGAGCCCAATGGACCGCGCTGCGGTGGGTCCAGCATCCTTACCCACTCCACTTGGGTTGGAGCCCAGTGGTGCGGTAGGCCGGTTGGCTGAAGGGGGGATGTGACATATTACAGCGTGTGCAGGTCAGCGTGAGCCGTTTAGGGTTTGACGATGGTCATCTCTAGCTCGGCCGTTGGACAGCCGTTGTAGTTGTTTTGTGTGGTGCAAGGGAATGAAGGTGGTGTTGGGAGATTGAGACTCTCAACCGGTCGCCTGGATAGAAGAGATTGAGATTCTAGGTGGACCATTACGGTAGGGTGCTTCGGATAGATGAGATTGAGATTCTGGAGTGACCTGATGATGTGATATGTGTTGTGATGTGAATGCCGGAAGGGCAAAGTGAATTTGTCAAGAACATTGTGATTGAGACCCAAAAGTCCCTGATGGGTGAGGGTAATGCCGTGGAAGTTGATACGGCAATGTGATTGTTGTGAATACCCGAAAGTCTCGGTTACCACTAGTGAAATCATTGGTGGGTGTACGGGTGAGGGTAATGTTGTGAAAGTGGATACACAAGCACTTGTGCGGAAGCGGAATGTTTGTGTATACAGCTGAGGCTGTCGTTTGATAATGAGGTTGTGGTGTTTACTCCCGGAAGGGGTAACTAGATTGAGTAAGCAGGTTGGTGGCCTATGCTGCCTAACTGCCGAAATCTTATGATATGGCTCATGGATTGGAGTCACCGGATGTTGAGATGCGCTAGCCACTCATAAATGTGGAGGGCTTGCGACGATTGTGGTTATGAGATGATAGAATGTGTGGCAATCGTATGTGGAGGCGATTGCACTTGTTTGGAAATAGTGTGATGATGGTGGTTGTATAGCAATCGTGATATGGGCCGATTGCAGTTTATGGCAACTAGGGTTGCATTTATGGTTTAAGATTCTTACATGAATCAAGTTGAGACATCCCAATGTGGAATGAATTGTGAAACGGAAGCTGTCGTGAAGAAGCGTCCGGAGTTTATGTCCTTAGTGGTGGAACAAATTTCGAGGACGAAATTTATTGAACGGGGGGAGAAATGTAACATCCCGATTTTCGACTAAGGACTAATCATAATTATTGAGAATAATTATGTGTTTTATGGCCATAATAATTAATATGCCATAATTATTGGAAATTGAAATAGTGAAATTGTTGAGAATTAGTTAGTGATTAATAGAGAAATTAATTACTAGCTAAGAGAAAATGAGATGTGTGATTAAATAATCAATGGCTAAGATTGATTTGTGTAGTGGGCAAGAGGCATAATCATGTGTGTGTGCATGCATGTGAGCCCATGTGAGGTGAAGAGGGATGGTGACAAGTGGCATGTGGAGAGCCCTTGGATGTGGGATAAGTGATGTGGACACATCATCATCATCTCCATCTCTTCTTTTCTCTCTCTCTCGTGCTCTCTCTCTCCTTCTCTCTTGTGCGCATGGTTGAAGGGTGAAGAGGAAGAAGGAAAAGCTTGGGAAAAGGTGAGTAAATGGCTTCCTTTGCTCAAATCCTTTTCATAAATGTTGATCATTGAGTTGAGAGCTTCAATTTGGTGGTTGTAGCTTCTCCATTGATGGTGATTTGAAGATCACGAAAATATGGAGTTTGGAGAATCAAAGAGTGTCTTTGAGAATGTTGATAAGGTATGTGAAACCACTCCTTCTATCTATGTTTCATGCCAAATGATTATGTTTGGAATTTCTGGAATTATTGCCCTAATTGTGAAAATATGGGTAATGGGTAGTTTGGCATGATATGGCATTGGAAATGGTATATTGGTATGAGTTTTGAATAGATAGAATGGATTGGGGATTGAAATGTGTAAGGATAATGATTTGGAAAATGGGTGATTATGATGCCCTAGACCAAAGCTTGTTAATGGAATGGGAATTGGGTAATTCTGTTGATTCCATTGAATTCAGTGAGTGATTTTGTGTGGGAGTGGCTTTGGTAGAGGTTTTTGGTCCCTTTGGATCAATTGGGCAAGAGTTGGGGAAATGTGGTATGTTGCTGCGTTTTCCTGGAATCTGATAGATTCACTCGAGCAGACAGGTGTGTGCTCGAGTGAGGGATGAATGTTGCTCGAGTGAGGAAGAACCTGCTCGAGTGATAGGTGAGTTTTCCCTTGTGTGGCTTCGAGTGCACCTGGGAATTATGAGCTCTGCTCGAGCACATCGCTTTGTGCTCGAGTGAGGGAAGAACATGCTCGAGAAAGAGCATGGCCTGCTCGAGTGATAGTGGGAGTCCAGAGTGAAGGATTGCTCTCGGGTGGATACTCGCGGGCAAGGTGCAAGAAGTGTGCCTTCTCACTCGCGGGTGGAGGGCATCTGCTCGAGTGAGCCGTGTGTGCTCGCGGGTGAGAGGTGTGTGCTCGCGGGTGAGAGGTGTGTGCTCGCGGGTGTGCTCGCGGGTGAGGTGTGCTTCAGGTAGGAGTGTGCTCGCGGGTGTGAGGTGTGCTCGCGGGTGTGGTTTTGTGCTCGAGTGATCCAGTGCTTGGAGAGCTTTGGGTGCTCTCGGGTGCTCACTCGCGGTCTCACTTTCTCTTGTGCTCGCGGGTATGGGCAGCGTGCTCGAGTGAGCCTCTTGTGCTTCGAGTGAGCTTGTGCTTCTGGAGTGGGTTTGTGCTCTCGGGCAAGTGCTCGCGGTCTCACTTTCTCTTGTGCTCGGGTGTTGTCCGTACGCGTGCTCGAGTGAGAGCATCTGTGCTCGAGTGATGTCCGTACTTGTGCTCGAGTGAGAGCTTCTGTGCTCGAGTGAGGCAGTGAAAAATATCAAGTTTGAGGGTTAAAAAGGGGATCTTTGGGAATAGTCTTCCAACCCTTTAGAGCTATGGATTGAGGTGTTTGAGGGCACTTAAAGGGCAATAATGATAACCAACTTGAGTGTCTAAATGTAAAGGAATTGGAAAAGGGATTAATCCTATGTCCTTGATTATGGTTATAGGATTTGATGATTTACTGGAGCGTGAGCAGCCGGAGCTGGAGCTTACGTGGAAAAGAGTGTAGGGAACTTACCTCTCCTGCATGTAGTGATAATTGTATTTGTGTATTGATGCATGTTATTGCCTTGCGTGTTTATGTGAAACGTATGAGTATGATTGAAGCTCTGTTTCTATTTGTACTATGGCCATGAGTATGTTGTGTGAACATTGAGCATGCGAATATATCATTATGTGAACATGAGATATTGTGATGCAAGCATGTCATGCATTAAATACTTATCTTACATGCATATTGGTATTTGTTTTCCTACTGAGATTCCCCAGAATCTCACCCTCCCCTATCAACATTTTAGACAGGGAAGGAAGATTGAGGATGAAGCAAGCATCCAAGGACGAAGAGGACTCGTTTTGGGTGAGAGCTTAGTGTTGGTTATCATTGTGTAATGGGATTATGTATTTGTTTATATGGATCAATACTTGAGAATGTATTTGGATAAGTTGTGTAATCCCTGTTATTTGAATTGTATGGGCTAATGCGCCCTATGATTATTGAGCGAAGATATGATCCCGGAATTGTCGGGAATTTATATTGCGTACTCTGATAATTGTATAAATGTAATTTTATCTTCGCATAGTAATTATATTCGGAGTGTAAATATGAGACCGTGTTTTAAATGATTTCGAAATGTAATTGCGAAAACCCCGTCTGGTTGATGGGTTTATAAATGGTGTTTTGTCTTATTGGTCTCTATTTCACGTTTATTATTGTAATCCGGATATTAATTACGGCAGGGGGTTACAAATTAAAAATATATAGTTAAAATATCAAATCTCTAAAATAAATCAGAGTATGCAAAATGAGCTCTAACGTGACAATATACAATAATCCAACATATATTATAATGACCCATATGACTGATAGTTTAACTTAACAAGCTCACCAATCAAGTGATATAGACTGGCCAAAATCCACAGAGCACGAGATTGGACCATGGGTTCCCCCTCTAAATATATTAGTGGGGTGTCAAGGCCTTACTGAACACAATTAGGTCAAAGGACTAACCAGTGTACACCTGGAAGTCCATCACCTTATTACCTTTTTTTGTATAAAAGTTCACCCCCCTTATTTTCTCTTTAAGTAACAAGCCATCAAATCAACATTCACCATCCCCTCTCATATCAATATGTGTGATTATAACAAATCATTATCAATTCTCAATTATCAAAAGGATATTTTCAATCTCATAAATACATACCAATTCATATAATAAAATATCACTACTCATTTTCTCAGCGAAAATAAGTCTCACAAGACTATTTCATTAACAACATATTTTCAAAATCCACATCACATATCAATAGCCAAATTTATAATTTTATGTAATTAAAAATCACTCACAAACATCATACAAATATGCACAATAAGAGGGAAGTGGTTACCTCTTGCCAAAGCAAAATTATAACCACAAGCTCCTAATCCAAGAACTCAAATATACACCAAAAATCAATCTACAACAATTAATTTATTATACCTTAATAACTCATTGAGTTATTGGAAAAATTAATTTATTTAACTCAATTCTAAAATTTCTAAATTTTGAATTAATTACTCCTAAAATTCCAATTTCACACTAAAATTCTAAATATAAAATTTAAATATTTTTCTTAATTCAAATAACCTATTCAAGTAATTGATTATTGTTAATTTCATTCCAATACATGAAAATCCCCAAATTTTAAGTTTAAGATATAAAATACTGAATTATAAATCTTCATCTAAAAAAAAAAAATTCTAAACCGATTAAAATTCATTATTAATCATCCTCTACATTTCTATAGTCTCGCTCTTTAAAAGTTGAATTTTGAATAAAGACATTACAAAATATTGATTTGAATTATAGGTCATTTTGGAAAGTTGGAGATAAAAGACCAAAAAGTAAAAATGCAAAAGGATTAAAGAAGAAAAGGAAATTCTGCATGTGGGTGATGGTAATTGTGACAGAAATTTGGGGTATTTTTCTGTAACATTATCCCCTACTTTTAGTGAAAGCATATAAGCAGAAATTATAGAAAAAGCCCTGAAATTTTAAAATGACAGTTTAGTCTAAAAATCCGAAAATCACCGTCTCCCTCCGCTGAAACTGATTTTCTGGTTGCTCAATCGCTGATATAAAATGAGGGAAAATTTAAATATAATCTTGGAGGGATTTTTCGGCATCTTGTAGGGGATTTGAAGAAGATTTCAAATCACAGTTAAAAAAAAAAATTGAGAGTCTTCTTATTCATTTTATCCATCGTCTGCCCAAAATTCTAATTCTAGATTATTCTTTAATCAGTAAGAAAATCACTATCATAAGAAAGATAAAATTATTTAGAAGTGGGATTGCAGATAATCTGGGATTGGAAGTATCATAAAAGTAAGGTGATTAAACCCGGACCGGTCAGTGAACCGGTCGGGGTACTGGGTCAAGGGTTAGTGGGTCAGACCGGAGTCAGCCCGAAGTCAACCCGGACCTAAACCGGTGAGGAGGAAAAAATTGAAAAATATTGTAACTTCTCATCAAAATATTTATCATAAGTTCATAACAAAATATCAAAATGTTTATGCTAACAAAAGTAGTAAACTAATAATTAATTATCATCATTAAAATAAGCATCAACTATATCATTCAACTCTCTAGGTACTGAGACATTAGGAGGTGGAGCTGTAGGAGGAAGAGTAAAGGCATTAGGGGCAACAGAGTCAACATTTAATGATGGAGCCCCAACAACATCATCATCACCTATATATCAAAAGAATAAAATTAGTACTAATTATGCTCAAAATATGGTTATCTTCTTTTGTTTAAGAAATAAGAATATAATCTATTAATCTTAGATAATTAAAAAGATGGTTAGAAACCTCCATAATCCTGCGCCATTTGTTGAAATTGAAGATCCGTCGCTTCTACATTTTCAAATTCAGGAGTTGGATCTTCGTCAAGAACCCAAAAGTCTAGTCTATCAATTGATTCATAATCAATGGGGTCGTAATTATCTTTCTTCTTCTTCAATTGGTTCCTATAATGCCAACACAATAGAAGATCATTATTTACTAAAAATATATAACAACCATTCCTCAATCATGACTTTTTAGATTACCTAAACTTTAACTTCAGATTGTAGTTTGTGAAAACCAAATCATTAAGCCTTTGATGCTCCAATCTGTTTCTTCTTTTAGTATGGATACATTCAAATAAGCTCCAATTTCTTTCGCATCCAGAAGAAGAAGAAGTTTGACTAAGAACACGTATAGCAATTTGTTGTAATTCTGTTACTGAACCCCCATAATACAACCACCACTCATCTTCAAAATAAAGTAAAAACATTTAGTATGTATTAAACTATTAATAAATATTAAATAATAAGTGCTTTAAAATATAAAACTTAATATACTTACGAGGGACTAGCTTTTGGGCTGTTTTCTCATATGAAACTTTATCAAATGAGTCTTTATGTTCACGGTAGACACTGATTTGTTGCATCATTGTAACAAAATGATCATCATTGTCAGGTGAGAGTGCCTCAAACAAATTGATCACAGCATCCATCAGTCTATGCTTTCGAACAAAGTTAGGACTGTACAAGAATGCAGGATTCAAGAGATAAGCCGCTGCATGTAGGTCATTTTTCAAATGCTTATCCCAGCGAATTTGAATGATATTCGTATATGGCTTGTACAATTCCTTCTTCATTTGAAACATTTCCTTGATTCCATTCTTAGCTCTCTGCATGCCTTCATAGATGTAAGGCATTGAAGGTTTTTCATCTGAATCCACAATCCTCAACAACCTTATCAAAGGAGACACAAGTCTCACAATTTCAAAGCAATCGTCCCAAAACTGATTATTTAGAACGATTGCACTGAAAATTTTTTCAGGTTCAGTGCTTGATAATTTGTGCTGCACAAAATGATGATCAACAACTAAAGCTTGTAAATCATGCTTATGTGAATAGATGCTATGAAGGGTGATGAATGTGGTGGCAAATCTTGTTGCACCAGGACGTACAATTTCCTTCCAACCTGGTCTATTCCTCAACCATGACAAGAAGACCATATGATTATATGCAAAAACAGTGATTTTAGATGCATTCTTCGCAAGTTCTGACACATGAGGCATGGCTGCAATGTCTTTCAAAATAAGATTCAAACAATGAGCTGCACACGGTGACCAATAAATAGTTTTGCATTTTTTTTATCAATCTACTGCATGCTACATAATTAGCTGCATTGTCAGTCACCACATGGACTAGATTTTGAGGACCAACCCACTCAATAACCTCTGTGAACAATGAGAATAAAGTGTTGGCATCTTTAACTATATCCGAAGCATCAACTGACTTCACAAATATCATGCCATGTAATGAATAAACTAAGAAATTAATCAAAGTTCGTTGTCTAACATCTGTCCAACCATCAGCCATGAGTGTGCAACCATTTTCTTTCCATTTGGCTCGATGGCTATCAATCAATAGTTGAAGTTCCTTTTTACAATCTCTCAACATGGTAACTCTATACTCATGAAAACTTGGAACCTTAAACCCAGGCCCAATTGCAGTAGCAGCATCAATAGCTTTTTGAAATAAGGGACAAGTCATTGCCTTAAATGGAACACAATTAACATAAGCCCAATGAGCAAATGCCATTTTTGCATTATATTGTGCTTCTTGACTTGCCCAAGCACTCTTGATGCTTGGTTGGCTACCAGGAGTTGTCCTAGATGCAAAATGACTATCAATCTTCCCAACTATAGGAGCTTTCCTCTTTAAAGAAGCAAGTGGTTCCTCAACCTCTCTAGCTTCATTTTCCTCCTCAACAACATGTTTTTTCTTTGAACCTTCTAACAAAGAATCTTTCATTTTAGCACGTACATCCTGAGACACTTTTTTGCATGAACTCACTTGACCACTCACACCAGCTAAATGTTGTTTCAACCTATTTATCCCACCTCCCCTATAACTTGAAGAACATAAGAGGCATGTGAAAACATTTATTTTTCCCTCTTTTTTAAGAGAAACGTATTGCCAAGCTGGGTCTGTTTTTTTAAAAATCCCTGATGTCTGTGGAGGGGGTAAACTACTATTAGGAGCATTGGTAGTATCGGGATTGGGGTTAGCAGCAACATTCTCAAGTGCTTCATTATTTCCCTCCATTAAGAAACCAAAACCAAAGCAAACAGCAAATGAACCCTTTCAATTCGCAAACCACAAGCACCCCAGTTGATTAATAATCACTATCAGAGGATTGAGCTACAATGAAACAAAAGAACCAACCAAACCAACAAGAAAACGTACAGAGCATCAGCCGACAACCATTCACATTTTATTTTAAAGTTTAAACTTTAAAGCAATAGCAAACCAATACAACCATTAGGCATCAGCAGAGTCAATTAACAATTTAACATAAACAAATATATACGGGGAGTCAATTAAGTAATTAACATAATCTGTTTATTGAGTCAATTAACAATAACAACCATCTCAGTTTTCTCTCTGTTTTCAGCTGCCATGAAGACAGAACACTGACCTTAATGGCTTAATCACCAGAACATTCTCAGCTCCTTCATTATGTCCTTCTGGCTCAGGAAAAAAAACAGAGCATCACATTCACCGCACAGCCATAGATGAAAAATAATGAATGTAGGAACTATCATTAGAAATACTGAAATAGAGATCAAACAACATACAAAGTAAACCACAAAGCTCAGACCCTTCTTTTCAATCGGAACGGCCAAACCCTTCGTTTCAATCGGCTGAAGAAACAAATGAAGGAGAAACAATAGAGGAGCGAAGTTCATACCTTTCTGACCCCAAAGCTCAGATCTTGCAACCGGCCATGGCGTCCGACGGTGACACCCACGCTGAGAAGACCACCAGCGAACGGTGACAGGTCAAGCGACGGGGAAGAAGAAAGGCGAACTCCACCGACGCAAACGGCGACCCAACACCGGCAGACTATGGTCGCTCAAGCGCCATTCGACAGGGAGTTGAGAGCGAGACTGAGAAGAAGAAGAAGAAGAAGGCTTCGCGTGGTGGCCGGTGACGCTCGGACTCGGGAGATTGAGAATGAAGTTGAGAATGAGAAACTGAAAAGCAGAAGAGAAACTGAGAAAGTGAGTCAGGATTTTCAAATTTTTTTTTTAAAAAAAGGACGAAACGACGTCGTTTCGTCCTTCTAGAGGAAAAAAAAAGCAACCCGGGCGACTCGGCGAGTCGGCCGAGTCGCCCGGGTTATTACCGGTCACACCGGGTCGTGCCGGGTCGACTGGTTCGGTGTGACCCCGGTTCATTTAGTGACCCGGACCGGTTTTTTGGCCGGTTCAGCGGTTCCCGGTCCGAACCGGCCGGTCCGGTCCGGGTCTAATCACTATGCATAAAAGTGGGATTGCTAGAAAGCCACCCACCCTTAATATTGGTGAAGCGATATTGGGATTGGAAAATTTTAGAACCAAATTATCCTCATTTATGATAGTTTTCAAACTGAAATACCCTCATCCAAGTCCTATTCCCAGCATTGCGGCTCAAATCTCTCAATTCTCCATGTCTTCTCTCCCCCATCTCCTTCATCTCCACTTGCTTGATCTATCGCCGATAATCATCTCTTTCCTTTTCGATTGACGGCACGACCACCCACGAAGGAAAGAGAAGATGGGTAAAAGTATACAAAGGCAATTTCAAGACGCGATTGAGTGATGAATCGCCAAGTCTGGGTCATCTTCTTATTTGAGTAATGAACAATGAGATCTGGTTCATGAACAGAGAAGGAAAAGCAACCTCTATCATCGTCCACAAGCAAGGATGAACAACCAGTGTTTTGATTGAACAGGATATTATGATTCAATTATTCTTCAAACCCTCAAGGACTTTGGCAATTCCTCTTTTGATTCGTTTTCTTCCTCCAGATTTTTGACTCAATAGGATATTATGCAGTTTTAAATAAATAAAAAAAAGTAGTCGTTTTGCTTCCTGCATAAAGAAGCTGAGCAAGAGGTATGGGTAGGAAGAAGATGATTAGGAATGTAATACTTTTTTAGGATTAGGGACAGTAAAGTCCTTTCAAAATTAATGGGTAATTTTAAAATAAAATAAATGAAATAATTCCCTGTAAATATTACCTCATACCAAACATACTTCAAAACCTCAATCCCATTTTCAGTTCCAATCTACCAAAATTCAATCCTATGTATCAAACAGGGCCTTAGTGTTGTAACTGCCCCTGTCATCCCTCTTTTCCTGGTACACTTATTTTGAACTAATTTTTTGATTAAGTTAATTATCAACATATTAATTAATTTAACATATTAATTTTACCTTCGTTAACATCAAAATAAAACTATATTTTAATATTTCTACTGCAAATGATATATTTATGATAAAAATATAAATATTTCCTATTAATATTTTCTTAAGTTTTAAAGTTAAGATTAATGGATCGATGACAAAATTGAGATAATGAGTAAGAGTTTACTCAAATAATATATTGTTTTGATTTAACCTGTTACCAATGTTATATTTATTCTAAAACTATATTTTAGAGGGTTAGTTATGGAAAGTATCCCTAAAACTTCTCCGAAAATATATTTGTTACATAGAATAAAGGTTATACGGCTATAATGATAAGGATTTAAAAAGATAATTAAACCTTTGCAACTAACATATTGGAAAAATATAATGACAAAATTGGGAATATGAGTAAACGAAACAATGTATTTTGTCCACTATTTTTATTTATATAAGTTGTTTTTAAGTGCTAACATCAAATTATAAAATCAATATTTTATTTCTTTTGTAACATAATGTAAATTATTGAGATTATTTTAAAAGGTCTTTAAATATGTAATCATCCACAACCACAAAATTTCAAAATATCAATTTGAAAATAATAGATTATCATTGGTTAAACCTCCTATAATCTCTCCCTCAATCTCTCCCACATCCTATTTTTACTATTTTAAAAGTAATTTAAATTTTATGAAATACAAAATTTAAACCGACAAAATCTCATTCAATGTACTTTTTAGGCTATTATTATTTAATTAGTAATTGGTAACTTAATGTAAAAATAATAAGACCTAGAGAGGACCTGGCAGATGATAATAATTTTGTCAAATATTCTAGATGATTAATACAATTTATTAACTAATAGTTTAACATAATAATAGCCAAAAAAGGCATATGACAAAAAAAGACGACGGCGGTTACCTAAAATTCAAAATTATTTTATTTCAAACCATATACTACTCATACACCAACTGTAATCCACCTAATTTTTATTTATATTTAAACAGATTCAATAAACAATATATATATATATATATATATATAATAGTAAGGTTTAAAGCTGGTCTCATGTGCGCCCACGTCAGCAAATTGGCCTCTCTCTCTTCCTGAATAATGTTCTCTCTTGCTCGGTTCTTTTACTGTTGGTCGTGGTTGCGGTTTAGCTGGAAACACGTTCATGCTATGAGCCCACGTACTTCTGTTCCTGAAACGCACATCCTTAGATCACGCTATTTCATCTACACTGTGATTGTTTCAAGGCCATCGGATACATATTTGCGCAACTGCATGGCGGTTTCTTTCCACATTCTTCTGTTTCAGTTCCTTTTGGTTTTCTTTTGGTCTTGTGTCTGTTTGTTGCAGGTATGTAAGCTTATCTTCTTCCAGACTTTTTAGCGACGTGGATGGTTAGTTTTTCATTTCTCTCCTCTATAAATACCTATTGATTTCGATACTTTGGACTGCAGTGTTTCGATTGTTGCTTTTTTACTGTAAGTTTACTTCATGGCTTTTGTATATGATTGCGTAAGGGACGTAAACACCAGTCGCCAGGGCTGGAAGCTCTGTGTTCGTATAATTCATTTATTAAAAATGCCTGGTCGATTCAACAGGGGTGATGTGGCTTCTATTGAGCTTGTGTTGAGGACCTTGAGGTAAGCCTCTATATTTCTGTTTGTCTGCCTTCTTTTGTGCTTGGTTAGCTTCTTTTTGTGTTATATAATTGTTGTTTATTGTTTAAGTCGTTGCCTTTTTTCCCCACTGTTAGTACTTACTCATTTTGTCAACGTCTAGGGTGATCGGATTCATGCTACTGTCCGTAGTGGTTTTGTGCAGCGCCATGAAAAGAGCTTATGTGAGGGTGCAATGTACGTTATATCCCGTTTTAATGTTGGTCCATCGATGGGGTCCTATCATACAACATAACATCCTTTTCGAATTAACTTTCAGTTTCAAACTGTTGTTCGTCCAACCAAGGATGATGGACGTATTCCTCTGTTCAGTTTCAAGTTTGTTCCTTTTATTAAAATTCTGTCAGATGATTATGACAATCATTTTCTAGTGGGTGAGTGTCACTTTCTGCTTAGTTTACACTTTGTTTATGATTTTTAGCTTACTTACTATTTATTGTGTGTGTTGCTTTTTTAATATATGTGATTGGCATGGTTGCTGGAGTGGGTTCTCGGGATGAGAGTACTGTCGATGGTCGAAAGCAAACTCGGGTTGAGATTGAGATAATAGATGAGGAGTACATTAGACTATCTTATATAGTTTTTTAATGGGTTCAACATCTGTTGTTTGAGTTTTCAGCCATGTATGATTATGAATGCTCTTAACTGTCATTCCACTCTGTCTGATGTATATTTTAGGATGAACCGTGTTCCTTGTACACTCTGGGGTGGTTTTGCAAATGAGCTGTTGGAATATATGGCTCGCCATGATTCTGGACCTGTTATTTTTGTCCTGCAGTGGTGTAAGGTCAAAGAGTTTCAGCGTACGTCATTGTGTTATCTTGTAATCTGCTTAATATGTATATATTAAACAGCAGTTTGATCTAATGTTTGTTTCAATAGCGAAGAACAAGTTATCTAACTTTATGTATGCTTCACGTATGTTCGTTTAACCTACTATGGATGAGGTTGATCGTTTTATTGCCAGGTTTTTATTTATGGTCATGTTCTGAATTGTCCCTGATAGTTTTGTCTTCATTTTTCTCAAATCCGATTTTTGTTTTTTACTGTCTAGATTGAAGACTGACGGAGTTGATTTTGACCAAATGCCAAATCATATCTCCTCATAAGCAGCTTTAGGTCTTGCAGATGATCTGCTCGGTATTAAAGATCAAAGGACCATCTCTTCTTTGCGTCCAGGACCTGCAGTGAGATCTTCAGACCGTTTTAAAATTATAGCCTTTTCATTTATGAGTAGAAGTTATAATTTCTCAATTGCATGATGTATACGTTATTATTATTAATTTACTAGCGTATCGCTTCATCATGTGTGAACTCTTGTGTTGTTTATATTTTATTTTGTTTTTGTTAGTAAGTGGTCTTTCGTTTCGTTTCAGTTCAGGATGCTCTGGTTACTCTTGTTGTCGACATTGTTGACATTAACCTTTCTCGAGGCTGGTATTACACGTCCTATAAGATTGATGGTAAAAAGGTTATTCCTGATTGTGAGGGCTACTACTGCGGGAAGTGTGATGGTATTGTTAAGGCTGTTGTTCCAAGGTAGTGCTTTTTTAATTCATTGGTTTCATTCATGAATTTCTTGTATTACTCTATGGTCTCTGATCACTTTCCTTAGCTGATCAATGATTTTGAAATATTTATTTGTAGGTTTATGTTGTACACTGTAGTTGTTGATGACAGTGGCAGTTGTGAGTTTGTATTGTTTGATCGTGAGGTTTCTAGGATGATTGGTTCTTCTGCTTTGGAGTTAAAAGACAGCATTCATCAGGGCATTGGCAAGGAACGACAGGTATGCTCTGTTTTTGTTTAGAATGGTTTTTTTTGTTTTTGTGAGAAAATTTGATGTTTTTAGAGTTTGGTTGTTTTTTACCAGAATGATTCTTCAAACACCTTTCTTGCTGAATTTGTGGATAAGATTGTTGAAAAGAAGTATCTCTGCAAGGTAAGATACCATATGACTATGTAGAACAGAGGTCAGAGTCGTGTGTTGTGGTTAGGTTGACTACAGACCCTGAGATTTTGCAAGCATACATTGCTGATTGTAAGGAGGATCATGATGCAGAGGATATCAGTCTTGTTGAGTATGAAGATGATCAGGTGTGATGTTTTTGGTTTTATTATTTCAACTCCTCATTATGTTTTTTTCAATGTTCAGTGCTTTGCATAGACCATGTATTGGCGTCAATTATCTGCCAACAATGTGTGCTTGTGTTTAGGATATAGATATGACCCTTATGAATTCGGAGGAGCAGGGTCGTCGGATATTGTTTCCACTGAAAAGTAGACAGCTCAACTACCTGAACCATGTTCTGGCACTAGTGATGTTATGTCTTGCGTAAGGTCTTCTGGAAGGAGGAAATTAAAATGTATGATACATTGGAACCCCGTGAGGTGTTTGCTTTTCAAGTTATGATCTGAAGCCATGAAGTGTTACCTGTTTTTGTTTATTTGTTTTCTTATAGTTGAAGCTGAATGTATTCCTGACGGTGATGCTGATGTTGCTGCATGTGGTGTCGAAGGAGATAAGACTCTGAGGGTCTTTGGCACCAGAAAGAAGAATCGTCGTGAGGACAAGTGATTAGCATTTGTTTGTTCTTTGGTTTCTTGAACCCTTTCTACTAAGTTTCTTTAAAGAATGATGGCTTGTTGGTCCGTGTTTGGACTGTTGTAATGTACAGTGCTTTATGTTAATGCATCTATCATTTATCCTGGTGCTACTCATTTTATATATTTATCATTTTATTATACAAGGATGACTTAGTTGAGTTAATTGTTATATAACATATAGTTACCTATATTATTCTGGATTCAACTTCCCGAAAGAGAATATTCAATATTTGTATGTTCCGTATCAATTGGCAAATACAACTTATTTTATATCATACATTTTTCATGGATTTGATCAACTTTCTACATCTATGATTTAAAATTTCTATTTATGAGTTAATTATCTGATAATAATTTTTTTTTCCAAAGTTCAAGAAATATAAAGCAGGTAACTTTAAAGGTCTATCAAGTGAGCCACTGAAAGTGTTATTTCATAAAATGTTGCTGAAATTAATTTACTTTGTCAGCATTTATGTTGTACACTTTATCATCTATTTGCTTTTTACTTGAATTGAAAACTATCTTTTACATACATTACTTTTCTTTTTAAGTTTTCTGAATAGTTCATCTGTTTTTTTTTCTGCTTATTTTTTGTAATACATGTATTGCTCACTTGATCTATTTGTGGTATTTTTTGGAAACGGTAAAAGAGTTTCACTTACATTTGGTATGTAGTGTGTATAAACTGGCACCAAGAAATGATGTTGAACCGCTGTGAAATATGGCTTGATTAAGCACACACACGTATTTATTAAACATTGTTCAATTACTAATTTGTCAAAACTAGATGGCAAATCATATAAAGCATTTATAGGATACATCAATTTCCGGACTGGTATACTGATGATCAATGAAACTTGGTTAAATAGGCAGAAAAAAATGTGGAGCACTATGAAAGTAATTGAAATATACCTATGCAAGGGTGAATATTTAATGTATGGTTGATAACATGATTGTTTTCATCAGTTCTGGTGTTGCATGGTTCATATTAAAACAGAAAGTAATTGGGACATCATGCACTTAAAAAGAAGCACTATGGTCTCCAAGTAAAAAGGGCACCATCATGCCCTTGCATCCTGTTTACTTTCCACCCTTGCATTTAATGTCTGTTTGGTTTTGTAGATGATGTTGCATGGTTCAAATAATGAGCTGTCATAGAATTGGCATAATCAAGTTGCGTTTATATTTCCTATGTACTGTCTATCAGGATTTTTGCATTTGTAAGTAAACATTGTTCAACACATCGGGGTGGAACCATTTGGTACGTTGAAACTTTGTGATTAGGCACATTTCTTAAATTATAACCGACCTTACATTTGGTACATAGTGTGTATATACTGGCACCTGCTTCTAAGTTTAAGACTGATTTGATGTTGTTTGGACAGAATAAGAACGATACTGGCAAAAAAAAAAGATAGCATAAGAAAGGTAACTTGGTTATTTTATCGTGCTATATAGGTATATTTACTCTATTATTTTATTCTATGAGAGGTTATTACTTAGGAGTATTAGTTTCAGGCAAATGCAAAAAAGATTATTGTTATGAATTGGACTATTTAGTGTTATTATTGTGTTATTTAAAAGTCAGTTTAGATTTATATTTTCGATTGGTTGGATGTAGTACAGGAGAGCAGCTAATTGAATTTTGAGTAATGTGTTTTAATGGTACATTAATTGTCTTTTTTCTTGTAATGATGGTCTTTGTAGTTTGTATTATTGAAGTGATAGTTGCGATCGATGATATGTTTCGACATACACGTGTAGTAATCTATCTGATTTTCAGATTATGTTGAATAAGTACCTTCGAGGTTGATGATTGATTTGCCTTTGATCAACGGTCATATTTTTTTCTCATTGCCTTGTGCCCATGTGAATCGTCGATATGGTTTCTGGAAAAACTCCTCCAGTTGAACCGCCTGTGTTCCACTTACTCAATTGCATCACCTGCTGTCGAACACACCACAGTTAATATTTCACTTTTTTCCATAACAGGGCTATCATATTTTTTATGGGTAGGTAAAAGAAGGTTCTGTCATTTTCTCTCACTGTCAAATCTCTGTTTTGATCTTCGAATTGGGTCCTCTGAGGGTTTGGTGAGGATGAATGCTATTGTGCTGACAATGCTTCCTCCGGTGCTACGAATAAACTATTTAAGGTGATGCTATAATATTGATGTATGTTTTGTATGGATGTGATTGCTAAACCGTTTTAGTTTATAAGTAGCACGTTCGCACAATGGTTATATCAAGGTGGATGTTGATTTAAACGTGGACCCCATCTTTTTTGGTGGATGCGCGTAGTGGCTTGATTTCAGGTTGTCCACATTTATAAGCTATTCTTATAGACAAATTATCACAAAAATTTACCTTTTTTTTTTGTAGCTGTCGGAGAAGAGATTAAGTACATTGAAGCTTTTCTATGGTTCACTTATGGATAGTGTATAGAAAATGTCTAAATTTGAAGATGTAATTACCACAAATCTTGACTTTTGTTCTGATTGTGGACGATCTGTTTACTACTAGGTTGTGTGTGTACAGTAACATAATTATGTGTTACGGACATATATGTATATGACTGTAATATGTAGTTCTGCATGAAATGTGTCTATAAAGGAATGAGCTTCCCTTCTTATCTAAAATATGCAGAGAAGTGAATTCCTTCCATCTGTGTTTAGTGATGGGGACTGCATAGTCACCTTTTTTTACTACTTATTTTTTAAGGAAAAAAATATTTTGATGGGTATAGACTCTAAAATAAAAATAATCTCTCAGCTAGGAATATTTTAAATGATGCTTTTATTAAATAATAAATAGCCAAAAAAAATAAATGTGACTATCCAGATCCCATGTGGATGGTTCAGATGCCAAGACCTAATTGGATAGGCACTAAAATGGGTTTATCTCTACACAATGTTTAGATGCCTCCATTCTATAGCCGTAATATCAGTTATTTGATGCTAGGTCAATTGCGAGGTAGGCGTCCATGTCATGATTGACGATTTATTGGCCATCCAGAATTGTAATTTATAATCAGGCTGCTTTGGAAAAAGAAGATTAAGTACATGTCAAAGGTAACGATCAAGTAATTGTTTATTGTTGCTTAATAAATAATCTACAAAAATTAAGGTTGTAATAATATATTGTAATAGGGTTTTGAACCAAATTAACAGTGTATGGAGATTTGTAGTTTTAACTTCTTTTTTTCCTCAAAATTCTGACATGCATGTTACCTATTGAGAGCTATCTGCTGTTGTGGTTTATTGTAATTATTTTTTTGCTTCACGTAAATGTAATTTTGTTTAATGTTGTGTTGTTGAATTATATTTGTTATCAATCATAGCGTCATATTATTGGGTAAAATATTGGGAGATAGCCATTTGTACGTGACTACTGAATGATATTATCAATTTGTATTTTTCTTTAGTTGTCATATTGGCATACCTCTATTATGTATATGATAAAGGGTACTTTGTTTGAATATTATGCCTTTGTATAGACGTGGCGATGTATGTATAGGGGATGGACCACATTAGTTGCCTTTAAAAAATTGTTGATTTTATATAACTAAACTTTTTCTTCTTTATAAGGTTGATAGATTTATACATGTGTGTGTGTGACTTATCGATTTGGACACTTGAATATAGTACGAGTGTTAATTCCCTTTAAACTACCAGAATGGAAATTCCGTGGAACACCGTATGTACTTCATTACATATTTATTCATGCTCTAATACGTTTAGCACATTTATGTGCTTTACAAGTCATCTAGCGTCGATTTAGAGAATCGTAGTAGATAGTGATAACAATGTATTTCAGTTCGTTGTTTTCGAATATTCATGTCCGTGATGAAGGTGGTAAAGTACATTATACACCCACAGTACCTCACGGTCCAGTGCACACATGTCACAGCTTCTTGTGCACGATACATTATCACAGAAATCGTGCATTGGAATGGGAATGATATCAGGGTGCATGTTCCATGATAGCAGCTCAAGTGGATGTTTTACTTCTTCCCTTGATGAATTGATTATTGTTGATTTCAACATTTCTGTCATCCATTGGATTGCATCTTTTGCTATTGCATTGTCCTTGAAAATTTTCCAGTTGGATAAAACTAATAGAGAATGCACGTATTTTGCTATTCTGTGCCCCTTTTCTACAACTTCTTTGATCAATGCCAGACCGGAAACGCTTGTATCTCCTGATTGCATGTAATTCTACAGTCCTTTCCTAAATAAAACTTCCAGATTGCCACGGTGAAAGCATTCTAGCAAAAATACAGATTCCTGAAATGGTCTTAACCAGTCTAGCACTTTTATATTTTTTAAAAAGGCATTTTTAAAGAAGAGCCTGGACTTACCTAAGGTTTTGAGTTCCTGACATGTGTTTCTGAAGCGATAGTAATCCTTCAGACTCCCTTCGGCCACGAGGAACATGATGGTGAGAAGCAGGTCTGTTGGTAGATTCATCAGGTGACTAGGATGGGTAGTCATTGTTTGTTTGGTGTATTCCTCAGATGAAAGGTAAACACGTTTGTAGTGGTGTGTTGCCCAAATTCAAGGGTTAGAGTATTTGTAGTCTCATGCTCTGACGATTATCTTAAATAACTTATCGTGTGACAATCCGGACCGAAACTGACGCACACGTTCACACGACCTGACAACGGTTGAGTTGTTTCATATATTTGAATGGAGTTGGTTACCCTCCTGAATAGATAATTTTTTTTAAATCTATCACCTAAGAGCTTATCTTTATTCTTCATTTTGTACTCACTACAATTTTTTTTACATACACTAACCAGTTAAGAAAACTCACATGTGAAACGTCTGGATCTCATCTGGAAGTCTACATAGTAGGAGCACTCCCCACTTATCCCAAGGATGAAAAGGGAAGCTCATTCGCAGATCTTCAAGTTGTCGCGTGAGATTGATTTAGTAATTTAACAATCCACTACTTCTTTTCGTAGTTATGAAGATTTATCTTGTATGTAAGACTTATTGTGGGCCACGGTTTATAATTTAAATTACCATGAAAATGTATTATTTTTTTACTAATGTCCTTATTTGGTAGGTACATTGGATGTCTGATCAAAGAAGTCAAATGGCTACGGAAATTTCTTTATTTGGCTCTCTTAAATGATATTGAATGTAAGAGCGGTCGTTGTTATATTGTGATCCAAAGATTAATTTGTTTGTTTTGTATGCATTGATAATTTTAACGATTACATCAGAGAATATTCCGCATGGGGCCGCTATACTATACTATTCATGTGTTCTTTATGTTTGACTGTGTTACATTCAAGCTTGGCCATGTTACCTTAATCCTCTATGATGAAATACCCGACAATTGGATATAACAAGAAACATATAATTGACATTTGTATAGCGATATGTAAATTTTAAAGTGGAGTTAGGGGATTGTACTATGGTAATGAATTTCAAAAGTTTTCATGTTTCAAAACTTTAGAGTAGTGATGGCCAGATGTTTAAGTTATATTTACAGATTGTTCGCATGGGACTAAAAAAACTATACAACAAGAAACTAATAAATTAAAACTTAAGATGGACTGAATGACTTTATGTATTATTTCTAATTGTTTGTTTTTTTTGGATCACACATTTGGTTCAAATACTTTAGGATAGAATATTCAAATGGATTGGCAAAAACGTTCAGTCATATATCATTTACTAACCTGACATTTGTTATGTAATTGATGTTTAACAAATAATGATTTGTTATACATGCGAGCATTGTATTGTATAGATTATACTTACATTACTTCCTTATACATTTGTATAGTGCTTGATGTTACGTCTTATTTTGTTGGCCGAATTAAATCCGGTGTATGGTGGACTGACCTAATATAAATAATGTTAATATGAATGAGGAAAAAAAAAATAAAACAACGGTGATATGATTACGATAATTTGGTTTCATATTACCGCTCCCCTGACTTATTAATAAAATGAAGACTAACTACAAATGTGCTTAATTCATTTAATATATTGAATATGCCTTTCCACTTCCTGTATCTAGAACGAAAGATGTTATGGAAACAATCTGAGAGAAACACTAATGCAATATGATACGTTTTAAATGATTTCACAAATAGTGTTGTACGTAGCCTAAGAACACTTTAAACATTATACACGAGTACCTAATTAAAAAGTAAATTTTGATCCATTTTAGACATAGTTTCTCAGTCGACAGTTTCAGTTTGATGTTGACGCAGTAAATAGCAGACCATCATTGCTTCCCATGAGGTATTTGTAGTTTATGTGTTCGGGCTCAATGGGGTTGATGATGACCTTGGTTATATTACGGCAGCTCCTGATGTGAAGTTTTCCTACACATCACACAACACAAGATTTGATTGCCACTAGTTTTTTTTATGCAAAAAATTAAGAACTCATCAATGTTGTTACTCCTATATTTATTCAATGCACAAAGAGGACGATACCGTTTATCATTGATGTTGTGGCAAACTGAATTATTATCGAAGAGACCATGTCTTCAACTTTCTGAAATTGTTTGTATGCTATCTCTGCCACATTATCTACGAGCATACATGTGATTCTGGTCCCTCTATGAAATAATTGGTTAGTTCCATTCTTAAGAATTTTATGTTGCTTATAATATACGCTGCTCTGTACTACAATATATACATCAAATTACATTTACCTTAGATCTGACAGTTCAAGCTTCAGAGATGCCTTGAACGATTCTCCTCTCTCGCTGAGTTTGAAGCGTCGATTCTCGTGCACCATTCCAAACACATCTTAAATGATACATAATGATTGATTAGCTTTTATGTATCAGGAATAGCAGTATTATCAATCACGCTATATTACAAACAACATAAAACAGAAATTCTCTATACCTAACAGATAGGCATCTGATGTCTCCACATTTTTCAATGTATAGAGTAGTGACAGACAGAATGCATTGCGTGGAATGTCTCTATATTCACATAGCAAAGCTTTGGTTGTTTCTCTATGCACCATGATTAATGGATGGTCAGATACCCTCATGTACGTGTAGGTATTATACAGGTCAAATTCTTGAAATAGTAACGCTTTCCTTCTTTTACGATGTTGCTGAATTTTTGAATTATGTTGTCATCAATGATGACAGCATGGATTTTTGTCAGCTGTTTATGAATAGCTAAACATCATTAGATTATAAAATCATATTATACATTCTTAGTCCGGTCTTATTTTTATATACGTTCTATTGAGATAGTCTACTATTTGGATATAAAGTGCATGATTCATACCTGTTTGTCCATTAGAATGAAATTCAGGAGCATGTCTACTCTTCCATTAATGTGTATTGGTTCCGTATAAACCCTGATTACCGATACACGTATACTTGGGGCCAAATCTTTCAACCAAATATGTGCCTCCGTTGACATGATGTAACTAAAGCCAAGAAATTATAGTTGTGTTATACAGACAATATAAGTGAATAATGGAATAGCAACGAATGAGTGCTTGATGTACTTCCTGTGATGGTTTATGTTGGTATGTTTGTGAACGTTCCTGGATTCCCTGATATATAAGTGGTTCATCTACGAGTGTTACCGAAGGGAGATATAATGATTATATATAGATTGTGGCAGTAGTAATGTATCTTACTGCGTGACGATTGCTTTTTTTTCATGGGAGTGATGCGTTTAATTTATGATGTAGTGGGTGTTGGCTACGTTGGTTCCATAACTAACTTTACATGGTCAACTGTAGGATTGCAGTTATTATGCCTTTCCTGATCGTGGGTTTGGCTATTGTTGTGGCGCTATTGTGCATCTCAAGATATTATATTCATTGTTACATTGAATTCATTTTTCTGGAATTAATGTTTATAGCAATAATGATTATAACAATAACGTGATATTTAATTGTGACCAACACAACGTTACAACTAAGTAGCTGTTGGGTTAAGAGTCGTGATAAAACTTCGTCTAACCCTAACAATGAGGTTAGGTGACGTAGTTATCACATTTGCACATTCTTTTCAAAAGCCATACTTATTATGTATTCTTTATCCTTTGCTGCGTTGTTCAGAAGCTACCACGAGTTTGCTTATGCGATTGGGATATTATCCGCCGTTCTCTTCATGACACAATTTCACATGTACTATCTTCTGGTTGCTTCTATATTTTACTGTGGCCCATATATTTTACAAGATTTTCGGTGATGTGACGTGCATTATTGATTTTCAAATAAAGTGATTCTGTGACTAATGTTAGTCACTATGAATTTAACAATAAGTTTAATATATAAACAGATTCAGTATTAGCTAAATAATATGTTTTCTTCGTTTTAAAGTCTTAACTTACTTAAATGATGCAATATATTAACTGCCATTTTAAAAAGTACGTTCGGCCAGAAACGACAAACAGTACATTGTAAGGTGTAATCCTAACAAACATATCTATCTATCATATCTATAAATCTATTATTCAGTTCAGATATTAAGTATCGATTTGATTATAGATTCTATAATATGGTATACGCAATATTGTCCACTCTGTATGACTTTCGTTTTTACTGCATAGCCAGCCTGTCATGAGAAATTGTTATTTCTTTTGTGACGTCTATTGAGTTTAATTAATAGATTATGATAAGTTTTTTATTAAATATGGTCATTATACATTTGTAATTGGTTTTAATAAATGAAATCTAAATAGGATAACAGTTATTTGACAGTGTTATCGCAACAAAAGAATCAAGATATACAAGACAATACACCTTTATCGAGTTGGACATGTTCGGAATTGCAAGCAATAATATTATTTAGCATTAATGTGTTTTTTCAGGTCACACATATAACTAATGAGTCTCATATATTTTGGGTTGTCGTGGGTCATGATGCAGAGTGCTCTTTTATTGTTAAGTTATTGTATAACTGTCAGTCATTCATGCAACTTACGAAAGATAAAAAATTGTACGGCATGAGGAGCATGTCGTTCCTATAAATAGCATTTTATGCTTCTATCACAGAACCTGTGCAGGTAACTTTTTGGTTCATTTGGTGTTGGGTGATTTTTTTTTCTTTTTGTCTTTTTGACCTTAGCCGAAGTGTGATGTCTATGACATCTGAGCATAATATTGTGCAGGTTTTCGATGATACTTCCTAGTCATGTCTACTTGCTCTCCCATATGCAATTCTGTTGGATATAATTGTAACCCCCTCCGTAATTATATCCGAAATACGCAATTAAAGTGAAATAGAGACCAATAAGAAACAAATACAAATTACAAACCCATCTACCAGACGGGGTTTTCACAATTACCTTTCGAAATCATTTATAAACTTGGTCTCATAATCACTTTTCGAATACAATTACTACGCGGAACATCACATTCATAATAAATCAGAGTACACAAAAATAATCCCGGCAATCCCAGTTTCCATATATTAACTCGAGCTTTATAGGGCACATTCGCCCATACAAGCCCTCATATGGGGATTACACAAATCTTTCTCATACATATACAAATATCCAACAACTCATTTCAAATACATAACCAAATATACTCATCCTAAACATGCATTGATAACCACCTATCACAAGATTACAACCCGAACGAGTCCCGTCGCCTTTGATTGCTTACTCCATCCTCGATCCACTTACCCTGTCTAAATTGTTGGTAGGGGAGGGTGAGATTCGAGAGAATCTCAGTAGGAAACAGATACCATAATGCATGCATGATAGATGCTATGTGTATGACATGTTAGCTTTATCTAGATGCATGCCACATAATGACATTTCTGTATGCTCAATGTTTCATGTAACAAAACTATGGCCACAGCAAAACAGAAACAGAGCTTCATTTATTCAAATATGCTCTACACAATCAAGTAAAGCAATCACATACATCACTACACAAGCAAAGATATCAAATACATGCAAGTAAGGTAAGTCCCCTACCTCCAGTCTTTTCTCCTCGATTTGCGTGCCAGCAACTCGGGGCTTCACATTCGATCCTACAATGTCAAATGTACCATTTAGACACTTCCATAGTGTTTCTGGGGGTTATATGAGGCTATATTGAAAATTTACTAAAATACCCCCGGGGACCGGCCCGGCCCCGCCGTACCCGGTCCGGCTGTACTTTTCTTGAAACTTTGACATGGGCTATTCTTACATATTTTCGCCCAAGGAATCCATTTCCCGACTCGGAATTATCAAATTCAATGTCAAATTACGAAATTGCCCTTGGCAGCCCTACTTTTAGGGTTTTAGGGGCGTTTCCGTAATTATGCTTTCTCGGCCTTTTCCGAAAAAGTGCCCAACTGTAACCCCACCTATTTTCGCCCACTGAATCCAATGGAATCATCAAATCATTGAAAATCCAACTCTAAGACCCATTTACAATGCTGGCCGAAATATATGGGTTTTAAGGGGAAAATTGGGGTTTTTCGGTTTCGGCTCCGTAAACGCGTTTCTTTCAACTCCTAACCACTTTATTAACCATTACATTAGGTTACAACTAATATCAAGATCCAATTTGGGCAGCATAACAGCCCCACACACATATTTTCCATTTTTGAAACCAATGACAATCCGGCGAAATTTCACCGATTAAATTGTCCACAGCAGCCAGAATAAGCAATATACCAAAGTTTGGAAGTTACCTCAAGCTCCCACTAGCTTTTCCCAAATTTGGCTGAACCCTAGCCTCTTTGAACCATCAAAATTCTTTGCTTCAAAACCTTAATTCACATAGAGGAATAGCTTAGGAGAAGGATTATACACGTTAGGTACGAATTCACCGAAGAAATCGACCTACCTTGTGAGATTTCTCCTTCCTTCTCCCTCTTTTCTCCAAGAGCTCTCTCACGTCTTTTTTTTCTGCAATGGGGTCGTGAAATGGCTGATGAAGATGGTGGAAATGCTTTTAATTCCATGCTGATGTCATCTTTAATGATGATGATGTCATAATTCCAAAATTGGCATTTTCGGATTTTCTGGCAGATTTTCTGCCCAAACTTTGAAAAATCATAACTAATTCTAGAAAAATTGAAATGAGGTGATCTCAAAGCCAAATGAAAGATATTTAAGTCCTCTTCATAGGAAAAATATTGGCCATTACTAAAAATCACCACACAATTCCAGAATTACATAAAACTCATCACTGCCCCAAAACAGAGTTCAGTTTCCATCCCAAACTTTGGACAGTCATATCTCCTAGTTCACAAAACGAAATGGCACAAATTATATGTCCATTTCGAAGCTTGAGATGTGAACTATAAGACTGGAAAGTTTCATAATTTTCTGACATCATTTGCCTATTAAAAACGTCCACACGAGAAGACTGCCCAGACAGAATTCACACTGGACAACATTTCTAGTTTTGCAACCAATGTGTCCAATCCAATTTAAATCAATTCCAATGATTAAATACCACAACATGACATCATTTCCATCACAATACCCCATTCAATTATTCCCTCTATTCTAAGTCAATTTGGATGTTAATCCACAATTGAACTCAAATACAGGGTTTGGGCATTGCTCATAACACAAGCGACTACAATCCACTTTATATTCTCTAAAAGGGTTCATTAATCACTAACCACGTTCACTTTTGGAGTCATTATCTCTTAATCACAATTTGGGATCTTGCTAAACCGGGGCTTAGCAGTCCACTTATCTCAGGCTTATTCTCTAGCCTCGAGTATCAAAATTCGGGGTATTACAATAATGATACAGGTTGCTGGGTACGATTTGAAGGCTTACTACCTTTTTCGCAACTCCTGCAGTTCCTTAAAGAGGATCGGACAGTCACCAGATTTTTTCAAAAATGCCTCCATTGAACATTATGATGTATTCTACTGTAGGAGACCCGTTCAAGTTGCTATGTTTTTACTTGATTGTTTCCACAAAGGTAATCCATATGTTTTGCTACAAAAAGGATTGCGTAGGTATATAATTAGGGCAGACCTTGGCGAGAATGGCCTTGCCTTAATAGATGCAGCTATGAATCTGGGGTACATGCTTGTTGTTTACATTCATTCACTCTTTGTAATGGCAAATTGGACTTTGTATGCTAATACGCAGGTGGGCAATGAAGCGATGTCGCGTTTAACTGTCGCCATGTCCGTAAAGAATTTATCAGACATAAAGAGTCAACTGTCTGTGTATCTGTATCATATGTCGGGTTTTGTTAACCACAACGTGCTACCACATCCCCATATTTATCTATGCAGTGGCCTCTTGTATGGATGGGTGTGTCGTACTTGTATTTGGGATGATGAGATTGGGTGGTTATACGGCGCACTTGAAATGAAGCTGGACACTTTGGATAGTGGGGACTACTAGATTTTCATGGTAACATATTAGGCTCTCAATTCTGAAAGGCATATGTTGTATGAATGCATTCTCTAAAATAGATTATTTTAATTTGTAATTGTTGTGTAGGAACACGATCATCGTTGTAATTGAATCATCGTTGTTAACACGTTTGCCTGGTTTTTTCGTGAACAAACATCTATCTGTCTTGCTGGGTCGTTTAGGGTTTACTGTACAGTGATATTATTATATGCTTTCATTTCTTTTTCTTAATGTGTTTGTGTGAAGGCAATGGATACATGTTGAACATCTTAATTTGTTTTGAATCTTACCTATTTGTTTTTATGATGTAATGGATATGTTGTATTTGTCTAAACATCAGCCATATTGTGGTAAAAATTATATGGAAGTTGTTTTTTCAGTGTGGAATTAGTTTGGTTAATAGCTTTATGTAATATTTTGTACAAAGAAAAAATTTAAGTAATATTTATGACATATACCTGCTCTTGTAATTACAATTTTTGTTCGTCTGAAACCCATTGTGTTTTGACTTACCCATACAACACAGTAAAAAAAACAATTCAGGAATGGAAACAACGGTTTAAACCTACCCACGTGCATTAATGTTTTTGTCAGTCTATGTATGTAAAGCTTTATATCGCATTCACATCGTATAATGAAATGAGTATATAATTGTATAACTTCAAAGCTCTTTCATTTGGTTACTTTTTTAGATTTACATTACTAAACTTGTATTTATTGATATTTTGTGTTTTAACAGCACTTATCTGCTTGTTAATTATTACAATCTTCTTTTTGGGTAGTATATTACTCAAATGTCATTGTATAAAGATGGCTAGCCTCCTGACCACAGTTACTCTGTGATTATATTTCGTTTCTTGGTTTTTTAAGTACCAACACTTTGTGGTGGTATTATGGTTGTCTTTCTTTTAGATGCACGAACAACCTACGTGTGCATAAATGACAATTACATCATCGATGTTGATAAGTTTTTTTGCACAAATGTATGTCACTGAAATTGAGTATAAAGACCACCTAAATCTATTAACTACATAATGCAAGACATCTATACTGTTCGTTGTATTTGTGTCTAAAGAAGGGAAAGGTAATTTATGAATTTCGTTGGATATGGTAATATATCACATGAACCGATCCCATAGCGTGATTCTATAAGTATTGATGAGCAATATTGTGAAACCTTGATGATTTAGTAGTGTTTGACAATGGATTTTGCGGTGTTTTCAGTGATCTTTCATCTGGTGGTTTAGTACATAAATCATTTTCTAAGTAATTATTATTTTCGACAGAGAGTGATTAATTATTTGTTGAATTTTTTGGGAAAGCTATCCATATTATTACTTATTATATGATGGCAACAAAAATTCCTTGAAATCTATCTGGTGGACAAGCATTAATAATAGTATTAGGCAGATCACTTTACTTACTAAATGTTATAAAATAAATTGTATAGCAAACACACATCATTAAAGATGAAAGACAGTGATCGCTGTATTATAACACAACTTAAATCACGATGGTAAATTTAATAAAATGCCCACAAATCTTTGCCCAAGAATTGCCCTTGTCGCGTTGTTGATCCTAAAACAAAGATTCATCAGTGTGCAAATAAATATAGTTTTCTAATCCTAATATTTGTTATAATGTTTCTTATTCAGGAAATTAACCCTTAATATATAAAGCAAATATGATGAAAATTCTAGGTTCGCGGATTTTAATGTATTAAATAATTAGTACATAAAAAAGTAGACGATAGCTTTTGAAAAAAAAATTTCTTTTACAGAAACTTAATGGTTTTGTAATGTTTCAGATCAGGAAAAGTATTTAATTAATGATTATGTTAAGTAGGGGTGTTATAGTATAATAAGGGTGATGAAGTTAAACATACCAATCATCTAATAGTTGTGTGGGCTGAGAAACGATGTTAAAAGATAGGCAAAGTTTTTGTGTTATCTATTTTGATGTCAACACAAGTATTGCATCATTTTTTTACAGCAGAGATGATGTATGTAAGAAACTAAGAATAATGCAAACGAATCCGTGAGCATATTATTATATATTGCTTTCAGATACGTAATGTATCCTTCCTAATCAGTTGACATTTATTATTCCAGTTATGTAAGAAACTGGTACGTTTAAGAGTAAGGTTTGTGTTTTCCTACTGGTAACATTGTTCGACAGTGTATGAACATATGTAGTTTATGTAGAGTGTATAACGATGTCGTCTCATTTATAGGTTCGTCATTTGTTTATGCCTTACACTTCAATAGACAACGTAGAGGGTCATCTCACTTCTGCATTACCTGCTGTTAGGGGAAGGAGGAAGAGAAAGTTATGTGTTAGTGTTCATATTAGCACTAATGAAAATGCAAAAGAGGGTATGAATAAAACGTTCGCACTATTCTCACTTATTTCTCATGCTTTATTCTTGCTGAGATTTAAACTCTTAGTAGCATGAATATTTGGGAAAATGCAAAAGAGGGTATGAATAAAACGTTCGACACTAATCACACTGATTTCTCATGCTTTTATTTTGCTGAGTTTTGAACTGTTAGTGACATGACTATTTTTTTTGGGTGGTCGTACTACAATAGCACGTTCTCATAGGATGCAAATATTGCGAAACAGGAGAAGTCAGCAAGGAAGTGGCACTAACTCCGGCGATATTAGACATGGACATGCCTTAACATCGGGTATACCTGGAAGTTTTTTGACGAGGCTTTACCTGTGTTATTTTGAAAGCTTTGGTTGCACATCCAATTTCGTCACTCCTGCAGTACCTGTATCATTTTTTCTTTCTTTCTTTTTTGCAGGCTGTGGACATGTAAGTTCCGATAATTATATCCCTACAGGTCATCAAACACAAATATGCCGACCAGTATTATCGGACATCACAAACAATCCAGGCATGTAAGAATAATCATATCATCTAAATTGACTTATTTGCTGTTATTTTACTTTCTACGGATAGTGTTGAGTGGTGTGATCTGTTTTGCTTTAAGACATAGGTGATGCGTCTTTCTTTCCATGACGTAGTGCTAATGAAGCTGGTCCTATTATGGAGGCCTGTACATCTACCATAACAGGTATACTTTGTGGTGTTTTTGTGTATATATACATGGGTATTATAAATTAGGAATGTGTGGATTTTCATCTACCATGCACAATGGCTTAAGTACATTGTATAAGACCATATTGAATTGGGAAATGATAGTATTAAACCCACTTTGCCTTTTGTTTAAGGCTGGAACTTCCACGCTCATCGGTATACGTAATAACATTTTTTGCGGGACAAAATATATATTGAAGGGTATAATACTATTTCATCTCATGCGCTTTGGCTTAAGTATAAGAATCTTGCTTCTGTTTACAGAATAATTACTTAAATTAAATTTGTTATCTCAATTACTATTCTTACTTTTGTACTTAATTTTAGAGTTGGGAATCAGGGCCGGCCCTTGACGGGCCAGGGCCTAACAGGGCCGGCCCTAAAGGGCTCGGGGTCAGAAAAATTGCAGTTTTTCACGGCCAGGCCTGAGAGCATCAGGGCTAGGGCCGGCCCGCAGGGCCGGGAAATCCTTTTCACAATATTTAACTATTTTTCCTGCATATTTTCCCCAGAGAGATATAATTAGTAAATAACAACGATTAAAGCTCTAATTTAATACATAAATGTTGTCAACATTAAGGTTTAAATAACACGTCTCTTGCAACAAACAAACATAGTTACTAATGTATAATCAAAGGTAAAATCATGTCCATAAATAACTCACACAAAGGTCAAAGTATAAGAATGCAAGAAGCTAAATACTCTAACCTCTAAACAACATGAGTATGACGACTATCATTTTCACCTTCTTCACCACTATCATCAATTTCGAAGACATTTGATTGTGTTTGACTTTGAGCAGTAGGTTCAAGTAATAAAATAATTACAACCTCCATAAAAAATCATACTCTATCAGGCAGAATAGTATATAATATGATTTTAGTCTAAATAGGCAGAACAATATACTCAAAAATCATAATTTGATTCAATTAGACAAAATAATATACTCAAAAATCATACTCTATACAATATGAGGACAGAGTGACATATAGATTCAATAAGGTAATTCAAAAATGTAACATGGTTCCTTTCCAAGTAAAAAAAATAAAAAATAAACGGGCCTAAAGGCCCGGCCCGAGGCCCTCTAGGGCCGGCCCTTTTAAGCCCGAGGCCCTACAGGGCTGGCCCTTTTAAGCCCGACTTCCTTTTGAGGCTACAATTTACAAGCCCGCCAGAGCCTAAAAGGGCCGGCCCGACGGGCTCGGCCCGTTTTCCCGGCTCTACTTAATTTTCATGTCTTAAAAGAGGGTTATTTGGGTTTAAATAAAGGATTAGTAGTCAAACTTAATGGTCAACTTATGGTTGGATGATGTATTGTATAACATGTACGAAAGGTTTATGTGACATGCATTTTGATATAAAATGGGGTCTATATAAGCTTTAAAAATATAGGAGGGATTCTTGCAGTTTGGTAAACCAAATTATACTCTACATATAGGTTACACCGTATAATTTATAATACCCACTAGATCATACATATATTAGTTCTGAACCGTGACAACCTCTCAATTTTGTTCAGGTTAACATACTGTAATTAGTTTTATTTTATAATTTCTGGATCAAACCTAACGAACATGCTGAGCTTTTAAAGTATGATGTCTTATGTATAACCACATATATTGTACAATTAACAAAAAAATTGTATCCATTAATGTTTAGTAGTGAATACGATAGAGTAATGGATATAACTATAATAGGATTACCTGTAATGGTTTCAATCGCAGTAACTAGAATTGAAATTGAATCAAATATTATTTATTATATTTTAAGACCACTAATTTTTCTTTCTATATGCTTTTGTTCTTAATGGAGTTTCTAATTATTGTCCAATGTACTTGTGGTGTTGCCGTCGTTTAGTTATGCGCGTATTGTTGCCATAAGTAAATTCCAATTTAAGGAGGTTGTATCTTCATAAGACTTTTGATAGATGTAGTTGTTGTACTGACTTTGAGTTTTTAATTCATAAATATGTTGTTTGAAACATTGTTTGTTGGGATGGTGATGACTTTGTTAGATGGCATTTATAGTTTCAGTTCTGAAATATTTCAATTTTATAAAAATTGAGATAAAATGTGAGATTTGTGTGAATAGTTTTAATATATCATACTGGAGTTAATTTAAAAACTTGAGGTATTCATATTACAGATTTAATTTACAACTCCTACGTTTAGTATGGTCAAAGTAAATATAATATAGGTGTCTACACTCTATTAATATTTGTTGTCTCTATAAATTTCTAACTCATCTCATTCTAATGGGATTTGAAGATCTGTCTGAGTATGAAGATTTGGGTGATCATGATTATGTATGTGCTTACTGCAAGGCAAAGTTTTGGTTGAATGAAAGGCTTCATAAAGATATTCTAGATTGTTCAAAATTTTGGGATATGTTGTCTTCAAGGGAAGATAAAACTGCCTGAAATCAGGGAACCTGCAGAATATCTAAAAGATTTGCTCATCGGTGGTAGCCGGCATTGTGTAGAATTCAGACAGAATATTAGAATATATAACTTTATGTTTGCGTTTACATCTATGGGTCGAATTGATTCTGAAATAAGTACAGGACGCGGACCTTTTGTTTATAGGATGTCTGGGCAGAATATGCATATGATAGGCAGTATTCTTCCAGTTGATGGTAGGACACCAAGATAGGCTCAATTATACATCTATGATACTGAGCATGAAATTTCTCACCGAATTTCTGTAGTAAAGTAAGTATATCCTATTTATGTAGATGCATGGTTTTCTATGACATGTATGGCATTATTTTCCTATAAACTCATATAATTATGATAATTGGTTTTGTCAGTTTGATTTGTAGTTCTCATGCGAATCGTCATCAACATAATCTGAATCAAGATACTATAAGGGGTCTTCAACATATGCTTGACAGAGATAACCGTTTGGTTAGAATATTCCGGATGGCACGTGATTTTGTCATTTCTCATGAAGGTCAATCTATAGGAATAAAGCTACTCCATAAGAGAGGCACTGATTCAAATAGGTACAATATGCCTTGGGCACCCAATGAAGTTGCTGCTTAAATTGTTGGGGATATTGGTAGTACTGATGAGGGACGAGATATTATTGTTAAATACAAGTCAGGTTTATTAGGGATAATTAAGGAAACATGTCCAGACTTTCTAGCACTGCAATATCCTCATCTTTTCCCATTTGGTGATGGTGGTTATAGTGAAAATATACCACACGTCTGCAATGAAGAGGCTTCAACCAGTCGGGTTAAATATGTATCAATGAGAGAATACTTTGCTTATGTTGTTCATGAGCGTGACAATAAAATTTCTACTATACTAAGGTCAGGGAAGTTGTTCCAGCAATTTTTTGTTGATGTATACACAATGATGGAAGCATACCGATTACAATACTTGCGATTCAATAAAAAACTCCTTCGGCCAGAGATGTACAAGGGTCTCACTGATGCAATATTTGTTGGTGAGACAGAAGCTGCTGCTAGGGGTAAGCGCATTATATTGCCATCTTCCTTTACTAGTGGACCTCGCTATATTATGCATAACTACCAAGATGTAATTGCCATATGTGGATAGGCTGGATATCCAGATTTGTTTATAACATTCACATGTAATCCAAAATGGCCGGAGATAACTAGGGCCATGTCATCTTTTGGTTTCAGGGTTGAAAATCATCCAGAGCTTCTAGGCAAAGTGTTTAAGATGAAACTTGATTGCTTGATGAAGGATTTGAAAGAGGGGCGTCTATTTGGTCCAATAAAAGCCTGTAAGTATGTTTTGTCGATGCATTTAAGAAGCATTTACTTAGTAACGTACATAATTGAAATATAAATCTATACATTAATTTCCTGGTCTAATTACTTTGTATAGTGAGATTTTAATTTTTAATGCTGCTTAAACTTCTTGTGCAGCAATATATACCATTGAGTTCCAGAAACATGGCTTACCACATGCGCATATCCTGTTGTTTCTTGGCAATACAAACAAGTTGTCTACGCCTGAAGAAATAGATGATGTTATAAGCGCAGAGTTGCCTGACAAAGACAACAACACATCATTGTTTAAATTGGTGAGTAATTTTATGATGCATGGACCGTGTGGAATAGACAACAAGAACTCACCGTGTATGAAAGATAGGAAGTGTTCTAAATATTTTCCCAAAAATTTTACACCAGATACTTTCATTCATGAAGATGGATATGTTTGTTATAGAAGACGTGATGATGGAAGGGAAGTTGTGAAAAATGGTATTCCTTTGGATAATAGAAGTGTTATACCATATAATCCATACCTGCTCTTTAAAGTATCAGGCTCACATCAATGTTAAGAGATGTAAGCATGGAGAGCCCATCAAATATTTATTCAAATACATCAGTAAAGGTCATGATCGTGCAACAATTGCCTTTTATGCAGATTCTCAATTTTGTGGATCGAAAGTGGTGCACGATGAGATTAAAATGTATTATGATGTTCGCTACTTATCATCATGTGAAGCTATTTGGCGAATCCTTGCCTATGACATAAACTACAGATATCCGTCTGTTGAGCGTCTTGCATTTCACCTTCCAAATCAATAAAATGTTATTTATGAAGATGACGATGACATAGAAGAAGTAGTCAATCTTCCAACCGTGCTGGAATCCATGTTTCATGCCTGGATGGCTGCAAATGATGAATTTGATGAAGCAAAAGTGCTGACCTACACGGAGTTTCCAACCAAATTTGTATTCAAGAAACATCTACAAAAGTAGACACTAAGAAAGAAAGGATTTTCAATAGGACGATTATATTATGTTCCACCAGGACTAGGCGAGTCATTTTACTTGCCATTGTTACTGACAATGGTGAGGGGACCTAAGTCTTACAAGGAAATCAAGATAGTGGATGGCTTGGAATATAATAATTTCAGGGATGTATGTTATGCATTAGGACTATTAGAAGATGATAGGGAGTATATCGATGCATTTAAAGAGGTTGGTAAGTGGTCAACTGCTGGTCATGTACGTCGTATGTTTTGCACTTTACTGTTCTGCAATTCTTTCGGTAGACCAGAGATTGTGTGGCAACAGTCAGGGAAGTTAATGTCAGATGATGCGCTATATAAGCATGAGCAAGAGACAGGTATATAGTGCAATATACATTTAGGAGCTTTTACTTATGACAATCGATGTAGCTTTATTACTTATATAACTTTAAGAACTACATCATATTTTTCCTGGTTCCTTAATATGTCATTATGTGTCCTTTGACCCTATTATCATTGTTTAGGTTTATTTTTGACGGACAAAGAACTTGAAGATGCCGTTTTGATAGAGATTGAACATCTTCTTAACCTGAATGGTAGAAGTCTTAATGAGTATGAATTAATGCCGTTTCCATATTCACCCTCTTATCATAGGCCTTCAAATAGATATATGTATGATGAGTTAGCCTTTGACTTCCATGCTTTGAGGAGGGAAGTTCCAGATTTGGTTGCAAACCTAACCGAAGAACAAAAAGAGATTTATGATGCAGTTATATCAGCTATCAACATCTTGAATGGAGGTTTGTACTTTGTCTATGGTTATGGTGGGACTGGAAAGACATACTTGTGGAAAATGCTCTCAGCATCATTGAGAAGTGATGGCAAAATTGTGCTGATAGTGGCATCTAGTGGTATTGCGGCTTTATTATTACTTAGGGGAAAAACGACATACTCTTAATTTGCTCTTCCGCTAAATATCAATGAAGATTCTGTATGCAATATTAAACAGGGTTCGCATCTAGCAGAATTACTCATTCATACATCTCTTATAATATGGGATGAGGCGCCAATGGCAAATAAGTTCTGCTTTGAAGCATTGGATCGAACACTGAAGGATATATGCAGTCGTGACCGTCCGGATGCATCTGAAATGGCGTTTGGTGGTAAAGTCGTTGTACTTGGTGGGGATTTTAGATAGATATTACTAGTCATTCCTAGAGGTTGTAGAGAGGATATTGTCTTGGCCATAATTAATGCATCATACCTTTGGTAGCATTGAAAGGTCTTCAAACTTACGAAGAACATGAGGTTAATGCATTCAGATATAGAAGGCAATAATATGGATATACAGGAGTTTGTAGACTGGATTGTTGCAATAGGTGATAGAAAGGTTCCAATAATTGATGGTACTACAGATATGGTAACAATACCGGATGAATTTCTGTTACACCCAACTTCATCTCCATTAGAATGTATTGTAAATTCTACTTATCCTAACCTATTAGATCATTTGGGTGATGGTGACTACTTCAAGGATCGTGCAATTTTGGCTCCAAGTTTGACAACAGTTGAAGAGGTTAACAATTATATGATTGATAGACTGCCTGGTGATGAGAGGATATATTTAAGTGCTGATAATGTGTTTAGGTAGGACGTGTTGTGGGATTCTATTGCTGCTATACATTTTGTGGAATTTTTGAATATGATTTCTATGTCTGGGGTTCCTAATCATCATTTGCAGCTTAAGGTTGGTTGTCCCATTATGCTAATCCGCAATTTTGATAAGTCAATTGGTTTATGTAATGGGACAAGGCTCATTCTAACTCGCCTTGAGAGGCATGTCATTTAGGCAAAGATTATGACAGGTGACAATGTTGGCCTTAAAGTCTTAATCCCTAGAATAAATTTATCACCATCCGACACATCATTGCTATTCACATTATGTCGTCGTCAGTTCCCCATTATGCCATCCTTTACAATGACAATAAATTAAAGCCAGGGACAAAGTTTGATGTCAATTGGCTTATACCTTCCGAGACCTGTTTTCACACATGGTCAACTGTATGTTGTTGTTTCAAGGGTGCGACATAAAGATGGTCTCAAAATGTTACTTTTGGACAATTCTGATAAAGTAACAAACAGGACAACAAATGTTGTTTATAATGAAGTGTTTTGCAATGTTCTGAATTAGGCATAGCAGTCATCAAAATTGTGGTGTGTGTTGTGAGTCACACATCATACTTGTGTGTTTCTGTCTTACATTATTATCATAGATATTTTTTTTTATTTACGGATTGATGCAATATATTGTTTGTGATTTGAGGTTGCTCTTCATTTTCGATTTTGATGATTACAGATCGACATGGGGTTTTATAACCTTTAGCGTAGAAATGTTTCTACTTCTTCTTCAACCACAAGGACCGGCATGTTAAATATAATCAAATTAGAGGCAAGTGATCTTCTGATTCCAATATGAACAAATGTAGGCGTCAAAACACTTGGTTACACATTCACAAAAATATAACTCAAGACAAAAATTGGGGAACATATGGTATATTAACCATATAATTAAATAGAAATGAAGTAAGAGGTAACTACCTAATTTCACATTTTACTGAATGCATGATTTTTTTTTTAAGAATGAAAACTGGAATATAATAACTTGTAAATAGGTTACATAAGAAAACCATTCCCAAAAGGGAACGCAAAACAACACTCAACCATGATCATCGATCGCCTTAGGAAAGGGAGGTAGAGGGTGATCAAGGATAACAAAGTTCACAGTGATGCTGAATGTATGATTTGAATTAGCCTTAAAAAGGTTGTGTGACATTGTTCCTACATTGTATAAATAAAATTTATAAACATTATAGTCAAATGTACTACTATTTATTTTTCCACTTTAATAGTACATAGATCCACCCCGTGCATCGCATGGGTTCTGCACTAGTTAATTAAAAAAAACAAAAACTGACTAATTTATTTGACACACGGTGCTGCCACTTGGTGCACTCTGAAAGAATTTGCTTTCGGCCGTACTTTTATATATAAATATTTCCTATTAATATTTTCTTAAGTTTTAAAGTTAAGATTAATGGATTGATGACAAAATTGAGATAATGAGTAAGAAGTTTACTCAAATAATATATTGTTTTGATTTAACCTGTCACCAATGTTATATTTATTCTAAAACTATATTTTAGAGAGTTAGTTTTGGAAAGTATCCCTAAAACTTCTCCGAAAATATATTTGTTACATAGAATAAAGGTTATACGGCTATAATGACAAGGATTTAAAAAGATGATTAAACCTTTGCAACTAACATATTGGAAAAAAATAATGAAAAAATTGGGAATATGAGTAAACGAAACAATGTATTTTGTCCACTATTTTCATTTACATAAGTTGTTTTTAAGTGCTAACATCAAATTATAAAATCAATATTTTATTTCTTTAAGAATTTGTAACATAATGTAAATTATTGAGATTATTTTAAAAGGTCTTTAAATATGTAATCATCCACAACCACAAAATTTCAAAATATCAATTTGAAAATAATAGATTATCATTGGTTAAACCTCCTATAATCTCTCCCTCAATCTCTCCCACATCCTATTTTTACTATTTTAAAAGTAATTTAAATTTTATGAAATACAAAATTTAAACCGAAAAAATCTCATTCAATGTATGTACTTTTTAGGCTATTATTATTTAATTAGTAATTAGTAATTGGTAACTTAATGTAAAAATAATAAGACCTAGAGAGGACCTGGCAAATGATAATAATTTTGTCAAATATTCTAGATGATTAATACAATTTATTAACTAATAGTTTAACACAATAATAGCCAAAAAAGGCATAGGACAAAAAAAGACGACGACGGTTACCTAAAATTCAAAATTATTTTATTTCAAACCGTATACTACTCATACACCAACGGTAATCCACCTGTTTTTTATTTATATTTAAACAGATTGAATAAATAAAAATTAATTAAAAAAACAAAATTAACTGATTTATTTGACACACGGTGCTGTCACTTGGCGAACTCTGAAAGAACCTACTTTCGGCCCTACTTTTATATATTAACTAGTATAGGACCTGCGCGTTGCGCGAGCTAAAAGTTCATAAAATTGATTAAGCATGGCAAATACACAAACAACTTGTATGAAAGTCATTCATTAATTGTGTAATCTAAAGTGATGTTTTGTGTTTTGATAATGCACAATATACAATGCAACTTGTCACGTAAGATTAACTGGAATGTATTTACTTGTGCAGACATATTAAAACAACAAATTGAGTTCAACGATGCATATGGACCTAAAATGTTAATGGTACATGCTACTAACCTCATATGAACAAATTATAATAGACCTCTTTGTACACAATATTGCAAGTCTGGTTAGTTGGATTTTCATCTTCATCCAGGATTAATATCTTCAAGCCCTCTTTGATACGAACTCGAGACACGGCAACATATAGCTGACCATGTGTAAATACAGGACGAGGAAGATACAAGCCCACATTTTTAAGGCTTTGCCCTTGGCTCTTGTTTATGGTCATTGCAAAGGATAACATGACAGGGAACTGTCTGCGACAAAATGTGAAAGGCAAAGATGTATCAGAAGGTGTAATAGTAATCCTTAGGATTAACACGTTACCATGTGATGCATTTGATGACATTAATCTAGCAACAATGACATGCTTTTCCAGCCTAGTGATAATAAGCCGTGTCCCATTACATAGCCCATTTGATTTGTCTATGTTGCGCATAAGCATGATAGGAGCACCCACTTTCAGACGTAATTGGTGGTTTGGAAGTCCAAACATTGTGATATTATTGAGAAATTCAGCTGAATGTATTTCTGATATTGAGCCACGAGCCGTATCTTGTTTGAAAATACTGTAAGCACTGTAATAGATTTTTTCCTCCCAAGGAATTACTCCAAGCACATAATTATTGACCTCATCTACAACTGACAATGTAGAAGTGAGGATGGCACGATCTTTGAAGTAGGCATTATCATTTAAATGAAGTAGCAAATCAGGATATGTAGACTGCACTATACATTCTAATGGATTGTTGACGGGCTTTAATAGCAGCTCTTCTGGTATGATGATCAAACTATCAGAATGCTCCTCTGTTTCAACTGTTTCGTCACCAATTGATATAATCCAATTACAAAAATCAATTACCTCTTGGTTATGACGTGATGCTTCAGAGCCCATTAGTCTCATATTAGTGGTCAACATGACTAGCTTACAATATTTCCACAAATAAGATGAGTTAATCGTAGCATGCACTATATCTTCTCGTGTACCTCTTAGAATGACTGGCAGTATTTATCTAAAATATCCACCAAGCACAACAACCTTGCCGCCAAAAGGTTTATTAGACATGTCTGGGAAATCTAAGCTGAATTACAAGTGAATGTTATGAACAGATCTAGATAGCCAGCCCATGCACATATTGTCATTGCATCCTGATAATTTCCTATAGTATATCTGGCTCCACCGGTAAATGATGAGGGAAGTATAACTCCTTTACCTCTAGCGGCAGCTGCTGTTTCTCCAGCAAGCACAGCATCTGCAAGTCCTTTGTATAATTCCACCCTGAGTTGTTTCTGGTGTGTTCTTATGTACATAAGCCTATAAGATTCAACCATCATATATGCATCAACAATAAATTACTGGAATAATTTTCCTCCCAATAATATGGTTGATATTTCATTGTCTCGGTCTTGAATCTTATAGGAAAAATATCCTCTCATTGTCACCTTCTAACTATACCTCGGCTATTCCCTGCCATCCTTTGATGAGGTATATCCTCTCTATAACCACCTGTACCATATGAAAATAGTAATGGATATTGTAAAGGAAGAAAGTCTGGATGGGTTTCTTTTATTCTTTCAAGTAGCCCTATTTTGTAGTTCACTACTATATCTCTGCCCTGATATGCATCTCCAATATCTTCAATGATCAATGGATATTATATCTACAGCCGTCCGTGCCCCTTTTATGTATAAGCTTGATTTTTATTGCATGGCCTTCATGTGTGTTGACAAAATCTCTTGCCATTCGAAACGTCTGTACCGAGCTATTATGATTGTCTAGCATGGTCTGAAGTCTTTGAACAATATCAGCATTTATGCTAGTCAGAGAGTTGTCTTGCCCACTAGAATAATAAAACTTGCATGATTATAAAACACTAAAATAATGATAAAATATAAATGTCTTTATTTAAATTGAATGCAAATGAAATGAAGATTATGTTTATTTTATATAATTACCTGATAGCTGGAATTCTATTTGATACTTCATTTTCGGTATCATAAATATACAACTGTGCAAATTTGGGAGCTTGTCCATCTGGGGGAGGATACTACCTATCAAGTGCATATTCTGGCCACTCATTCTATATACATAAGGTCTACATCCATCATTGATTTGTCGATCAATTCTTCCTCCCATGGATGTAAAGGCGTACATAGAATTATAGGTTCTAATATTGCTGCGGAAATGCTTACTCTCTAAACTTTCTCCAGATAAAAGCAATGATAACTCAAGTGGTGGTTCCAGTTCGGTAGGGAGCTTGACCTTTCCTTGTAGGCAACACACGCCAAAATCTGGATTTTTGTCATTGTAATGCTTCTTTAGTCGTTCATTATACCATAATTTAGCTCCACAGTGTTTGCAAATATATGTTGGATCTCCAAGATCTTCATACTCTGGAAATTCTATTGTCAAACAAAATTACAAAGATGAAGTATTTATAAAGCAATAAGCAACTACTTAATATTTGTCGCATGTCACAACGGCTGCAATAAAGCTGTCTATAAGCTAACGTGGTAAAATAAATATGGCTTAAAGATAATTACCAGGTCTCTCATTGCAAGATGTACGCGGTTTATGTTTTCTAGCTGATGTCCTTTGGCATGACACACGTATATGTCCTGATTGGGAAAGGTGATGGAACTGGAATTAATATATGGTTTACATTGCAAGCATGATTAGCTTAGAAATTGAAGCAATTGATAAAGAAGGCATTATTAGGAAAAAAACGCAGGTCTAAAATTTTAAAAAGATACAGGGGAGAAAAAGAAAAAGGTGCAAGAGAATTATCGAAAAAAGAAGAGGAAGAGGAATGCGACAAACACATAATTAATGGATCTGGTTTCTTATATGACCATTTAGTTGGACAATCACATAATTTGTCTCTCAATGAATGTGCCCCAATCAATAAATAGAAGCCATAAAATGCCAGATTCAAGGATATAAGCAACTTCATAAAATTTAAAAAGCTCATCCACTTTGCAGGATAGGCATTTTAAACCAGTTTATGGTTGGTATATAATCCATCCGATATGATTGTATAATCATTATGGTACTATCATTAGTATTGGATAATTGTTATTTTTTAATGGTTTGTGATCTTACTGTTACTGACTTGTCAATGTGCTAGCAGTGATAAATACAATGCATGCTTTCTCTGCTAACCTTGTAATTCAATGGCCATTCCCCAAAAATTCATAATACATGAAAACCTTAAATGTGCAACTATGCTAGAATCAACATGAACATCAATATAGTATACAAAATCTATTTCAAGGGATACTATTCCTAAGCAATGAACAACGTGACTCAATTCATAGATTTCATGCACTAGGAAGAAAAATTTCTCTAGATTTTTTCATCATTCAATATACTATACTTTAAGTTTATGCCTTCAGCTACCCCGTTCCAATTATGTTTCCTTACTGTTTTCTGTTGGAATAAAGTCAGCAGCCTCATTCACACATAGTAATGAAAAGAGGCAAAAAAAGAAGCAAACAAAAAGTCAAAGTACCTTTCAACCCTTCTCCTGTGGCTTTTTATTACTTGATACAAATTTCAAGCTTTCAAAGTTGGAAAGGTAAATTCAATAAAAAGATAAACAGGAAACTTTGGTGGTTTGAATATAGTCGCTAGGAAGAATAATGAATATGGTAAAACACTAAGGATATCCACTAATATAATTAATCCAAAAAGGTATAATGTTATGAGTTAATAAATCCACTTTTTGAATTTTGTCTATATATGTGTAAAGTAAACAAAAAGAGGAAGGGGAAGCATGTGTGAAGGGGTGACTGCAGCCATAACAATGCCTTTTTTGTAGAAGATGAGAATAATAATGAACTATTCCAAATATTAAGGAACGCAGACATATCATGCAGCACTTTTTTGTAACCCAAACATGCCTAAACATGAAGCTGATTAGATTAAAATTCAAATATACTTTGAGGACAAATAGTAAGGAATTTGTCTAAACAGTAAGTAGATCAAACCATTAGTGATTTCAGCAAGCGGTTTGCGGCCAATAACGTCACTGTATTGTTCTCTTTATTCTCTGATCAGCTGCTGGGCACAATGCCCTGAATCATATACTTATAATAGTTTTAATAAGACAAGATGCAACAGTTTATGAATTTGTGCATAATGATCATTACAGTAGGATGATAGTTATATTTAAAGATATTTTTTGGTTGCAAGATAAATCTTAAATACCCACACACGTGCAACATTAACCTATTCTTAATTGGATAGAGACGTGAAATCAAGAAATTAATAAATTTAATTTGTGTTACTTAAAGTAAAGGTAACATTAAGATATGATTATGTTGGGCAAACCTAAATTAAATTAATAATTAAAATATTGGAACACATGCAACACATTTGTGATCTCTCAAAAAGTTTCCAAAATATTTGACAATTAAATATAAAATCAAACATTTAAACAGTAAAATATTAAGCAAATCAAAACAGCAAATAGGTATTGATCACGAAAAGGGGAAAAAAATTCAATACAAAGTCAAAAAGTCAGATGATGCGTCTGAAAATGAGATAATTCGAATAAAAAAACAATGAAATAATAATAACAACGAAAAAAGAAAACAATAAACTGGTAAACAATGTTTTGAAATTTTATCAAGGCCATAAAGTGCTTTAACCTAGCTCTGTCCTTAATCTTTCAAAGTCGTTTGACATCACAGCCAAATATCGATGTTTCACCTTTAAGTTATAGGTAGTGGATTTTTCAAATAGGCTAAGTATCACATGAGACTACTATTCTACGTATACACTTGTTCTAACGAACGCCACCATGGTTGATACAACATTCACCAAAATGTATGCAGTTACAGGTCGCATTCCATGTGAAAATACGTTAGGTGTAGGAGGAGGAAAAAATGTTCAGCCTTCTAATCTTTTCAAATGTAAGTTGGGTTTCACCAATAGATTCACTTAAGAACATTCCAAACGCACCTATTGCAACAGCAAAACTCCGACCACATGGATATTTTCAAATTAACCAAAAGAATGTACATGGATATTTTCAAATTAACCAAAAGAAGTATTTAAAGTTTCTAAGTAACCATTCCAGCACAAATTCAGAAAAAGAAAAAAAATAAATAAACGGGGTCGACGTGTTTTGAGGGGCGGGAGGTGGGGGTTCCAAACTAATAATCTAAAAACTACTCCTCTCCACTCCGCCTCATAGACTGATCGAGATTTTAGTTGGGAACCTATCATTAGAAAATATCTCACCGCGGTAATGTTTATATAATTAACCTTTTCAAGCCCCAAAGCAGAACCTTTATTTTACCAAAAAAAAAGACCACACTATCAGAGGAATAATACAGAGGAGTAAGGAGAATAAGTGGAAAGTCAAGATTTGATAGCCTTAACTGAGTGGTGTTGTCATAGGTTGTGAGATGCTCGTTAAAGTCTCCTTGTTTATTTTCCTCTGCTGCCTTATATGCTCAAGCCGCCTTGCCCTTGCTGGTAAGTGAGCAGAAAGTCAGAAAATGAAACAAAAACCAACTATCTATGTAGGTTGCATGTTAAACTGACATAAAAAAAAAGGACCATGGCCAAACCATCTTGATGTATATATATACCTTCCTTCCCAGACATTATTTCGCGTGTTGTTGATTTCAATTTGACAGCGTTCTTTCCTTTTTGCGGTGTGGGATTTTCTATGATCTGGTATTTCTGAGAAATCCATGGGATTTGTGGCAAGACCAAAATGCAATGAAGTGAAGGTCAATCAGAAGTTTTTTGTTCCTTTTCGGACAGAAAAATCTTCATTTGAACTGTTTGTGGTGGCATTCTGAACAGGGGATGGCAGTTATTAGACAGTTTTGAGGCCGATGTACAGCACTCCACATATGCTGCGTTTTGTCCGACAGTTTCGCGCCTGCAGCTAACGTGATAATGTGTTTGTATTATCTTTGATAGTAATTTTTTGGGCCAAAGATTTTGATACTAATCTTTTTTTTCTAAAGATTTTGATAATATTTAATGATAACAAATCGAAATAAATTAAATGTGCATTGCTAAGGCATTGGATGCGTGTTTATTTAATATGCCTCAGAGACTTTCACCTCAAACTATGAACAGAGCTATTTAAAATTTTAAGAAGAGCCATGACTGTGTTCTCATATTTAATTTTGCAATCTTAACTTTCACCCAAAAAAAGGAAGGCTGTTAAATATTTACCTATCTCCTTATATCATGGCATTGACCTGATTGATTTTGTATTATAAAATGAGATTGAATATCTTAATGTTATTTCTGCCCACCAAATCCTATCGTAGTTAAATCTGAAAGCGTTAATTTTATTTAATCATTAATTTTATTTACTAAAATCATAATGCTATTTTTGTAACAAATTCTAAAAGCATAAGGGTAAGGAAATATAATGCAGATTAATTCGAAATCATAACTAATGCAACAGGTCAATAATTAGATATAGAGAAATCATAACTACTTCATTGTCGGAAAATAGAATTTTAATTCTGAATAATTAGATTTAATGGTAGCATAACTAACTTAATTGTATTTACTAAAATCATTCAGATTAGATTTAATGGAAGCATATATGTAAGTTATTTTCTCCTTTCATAATGGTAAAATAAAGGGCAGTGTAACAATTATGATTTCCTTTTTTTTTATGACATTTAATTAAATCCATACAAAGTGTAAAAGCTCCTTTTGATCACCATAAAATGGCTTCCATCAATGATGTGACCATATGACCAAAAAAGAGTTATAAGTCATAGTTTTACTTTTCTTTTCATTATAATTTTCCTTAGTTTGAAATAACCAATACTTTATGTCAGCATAAATGTCTGCACGTTCTGAGAGTCATGAGAAATGAGGATGATCACTTTCTGTTTGCCGATAAAATATGATCATCATTTTACAACAAAATGGTGTTCGAACAGAGTTAAAAACAACGGCATGAAAGGACGAACGAATGATTGGTTAAACAGATACCACATTCACATTTAAAAATTAAAAGATGAAAACAAATGACCACTGTTGCACGGCAAGTTGTCCAGTTTAAACACTTTCCAGCCATTGATATTTAATATACCTCTCTATTGGATCTTCAAGGATGACCTTGTCCCCAAAGAGTTTGATCTACAAATATTACAAGGGACGAATGACTATAGAGAAAAGACAAAAGACTATGCCCAAAAAAAAATTAATAGAACAACCAACACTGATAATCTGTCATACAAGAATAGAGTTGGAAAGGAACATCATCATGTCATATATTAAACGATTGGAAACCGATACCATTTTCTATGACACTTGAAATGAAAAGTTGAAAAAGAAGTCCAATTCTAATAGCACACCACAGGTGGATACATTAAGGGAAATCCTACAACAACATAGAAATCTTGAAATTATAAATAAACATAGGAAACTAACGAAAGTCCACAACAACTGAAAAAAGACTAAAATAGCGACACCAAACCACCCCAATCATCAATGAAAAACTAATGTTTCTTCTTTCCCTTGGCCACTTTAACAGCTTTATCTTCACGTTTTAGCTTCTTTGAAGTACCACCCAAATAATCAGCTAAGCATTCATCATCATCAGGAGCAGACTCATCCTTTTCAATTTTTACTTTGACACCCACTTTTTCACGCGCAATCACTGATGAGCTTGCGCCCTCAGAGTCAAGAAGGGAGCTATCGACATCCTACGATGTTAGTACCACAAAAAAGGCAAACATCAGTTATGAATTCATAAATGTGTTCAGAGAAATATGTAGTGCTATGACCAAATGAAGCAAATGATACAAACTCACAGGGTCATCTTCTTGCTGGAAGACACCATAGTAGGGGAGCTAGTTGGAGCTTCCTGTTTAGCCTCAAATGCTTCAATGATTTCAGAGTCTGCAGTCAAGCGTGCCACGATGCACGAACTGGAAGACCCATCCACATATTCCTCAGGAATTCTTAACAGGCAAAGGAATTTTTTGCCTACAATCTTGTTCGCAGCATCCGCTGGGAGAACATTATCATCTTCAACATCATCCTGCGTACACACGACTCAAATCAGCAACATGGACCTCCAATACATAAGTGGTAGGTTATAATTATAACATCTTAATGGATTGCACACACTCACATCATGGTGAACAGGTTGATGAATCACTCGATCTATCATCTCCACTGTAGAACAGCCGGCTAACTTTGAAAATTCCCTATCAAACAACATAAAGATGTAAGTGCCGGTGTCATCCATAGCATCAAACTTCACCAAGAACCTAGCACACCAGACAATCAAAGTTAGGGGTCCCATTAAAGCATGCTTATTTTGAGTTGACAGATTGGTAAGAGAAGGAGAGCATATCACCTGGGAATTACATTCTTCACGATCCCTTCACACTTGTCACAAAAAAAAACCATCCCCATCCGAAACTACTTTCTTTCCATCCGCCTTACATGAGTTGTAAAACCAGCCATGCTCATAACGAACGTCAACAATTTCAGCTAACACCACGGGCGTTTCCATCTAGATATTAAATAAGCAAAAAAAATGAGCATAAAACAAAAAAACAGAGCTGTTAGATAATACTTTTAATATAAACACTAATATATGTAAATCTTAATCACATGTGAATGTTTGGATTTTTAAAGAATGAGATTGTTTTTAATCTAAAGCAAGAGTATATTTAAAGATATTATTTTGTTGCAGAAATCTTAAATACCTACACACGTGCAACGTTAACCTATTATTAATTGGATAGAGTCTTGAAATCAAGAAATTAATAAATTTAATTTGTGTTACTTAAAGTAAAGGTAACATTAAGATATGACATGAGAGAAACATTATTGATGCGCCAAGGCTCACCCTCTCAAATATGTATGCATGCATGCACAGAAACTATGTCAACTGATGAAACAGTTTGACCAAGAAAAAAATGTGAAATGTTCTAATTCGTTCTAGAGATAGCAACTCAATAACTGAAGTCCAACAAATAAACATTCTAGCCATCAAGAATAGATTTATTGCAAATTTGCAATATGCAAAATCAGATGCTCTCAACCTTAAAAGGACGGAAGTGGGCATACTTCCCATGTGGCTGGATAGTTTTCAGCACATCAGGTTCATTATCTCCAGTAAGTTTTGGTTAACATTTGCAGCAAAGGCCAAGCAGAATGTCAAACTTTTGTTTACCAAAATCATCTCAAGGACAACATAAAGTAAAGCAATTAATTCCAGAACCTAGTAATTCCCTATGATGAAAAAGCCATCCTGATCGCCATCTATCTAAAAAGTCAAGACTTGATAACTTTGAATTCTCTCTTCAATACCCTAATCAAACCAAGTAATCTTTTTCTGAGGATGCCGCTTAACGAACTTCAAACTACCAATTATTCCTAACGAATAGAGTTATAAAATATAAGGCATTCCTTAAACAATGTTTTTTACCATAACTTATTGAACAAACTTCCGATTTGTCTAAACGTTTCCAAACCAATCAAATATAAAAAAATAGCATACTGTATTTTAAAAATTAAGATATCCGAATGTTACATTCAAACAGTGAATATTAACAAAAATAAAAACCATAACACATTTAACATGACGTGATAGTGGGTGATATTTTGAAACTAAAATTAAATTAATCATTAAAATATTGTAACGCTAAATAAATACGGTGCATGCCGTGATGGTGGAAGATATTTATATTGTAATTTTGGATATTACCTTCCTAATGAAAAATGAATAACGTTAAGATAATTGTTTGTTTTTTCCAGTGATTATTGAGATTGAAAAAATAAGTTGCACAGGTTACTGAATTAAAACAGTATCACAAACCGCTGGCCCTCTACGTAGTCCTGCGATCTTTCGTCTGTCCGGGTTTCCCAGCAACTCTTCAACGAGAGTTAAAGTCCGCTGAGGTGTAATACGATCTGGTGGCTGTGAGACATCAACTCCTGCTGCCTCAAATCTAGTAGTGCATTGAAATTGTTAATTAATTATTTAAACACACTTGGTGTTCAACTTATATAGGCAGAATTTTAAACCAAAGAATACGCAAGCAGAGAACGCACCTTGCAATGAAATCGCTTACTTCTGGTAGTTCAGGGTGTATGAGCAGACGAGATGTATACATAGAGTTGGAGATCTTATTCCTACCTGGATGCAAGAAATTGGCATAAAGTATTTGATTAGTCTATGACATGGGCTTAAAGAATGCAAACCAAGGGAATACTAAAAATAAGTGAAAAACACTAACGATTAAATTCTCGCGCCTTGCACCACTGGAGGATGATCACGATTGGGCCAGACTTGTGAGAAGCCATATATGATAGAAGGTCATCTGCAAATTCCCCCCAAAGTGTACACTGGAGCCGTTCTAGACTGCAAAGTATCCGCGTGGTTATTGGAACAGCTATTGAAGGTCAACAACACAGTATAATAAAAAAATCTCATGCCAACTTACTCTTCATTTGTTAATTCTATGTCCACGCAATGTTGTCGTCGTCCTTGGACAGTGCATTCTTCTAGTTGGCCCATGGCAGACACCCTCCCAACAACGTCTAGTAAATGTTTTGGTAGTGAGTACACGCTTACTGGCAACAAATTAATTAAGAAGCATAAAACACGGAGACACTAAAACGTCACTCACCAAACAGGAATCGGTCATCCAATTCAGTAGAGAGTATGTCAGAGAAATTCTTGAAAGGGAAACCATAACATGGGATGCTATGATAATCCTTGCGAGGTCGCACAACGGTGGAAAACTGGAAGTTAACACGATACGGGTGGGCCGTTGGCCGGTACGACCCTGTTGCAGCAACGACGTCGAAATTGGAGACCTCTACAACCGCGCCCTCTTCGAGATGTTTCTTATGGCGATGAACAAATCCACTTCGCACAGATGCATGCACACGATCACCCTGAAAGAGCATAAACAAATACAAAAAAGGAAACCAAAAATTAATAAAGGGACAAACGCAAAAGGAAGGAAGATGAAAGGGCGAAAAAGGCCAATGGACTGTCCAAAAATGAACCCCTGACATGAATATCCTGCATCACAAGCTCCATGGACGTAGCATCACCAGAACCGTGCCGAGAGGGCATATTCCACATGCGGACAAGGCGGACACATATGCACTAGTTGTGTCGCTTAGGAGTCAAGGCACGAACTGGATCAAAAATGGTTACCATGGCTATATATCGGAAAAGTGGAAAGAAGAGTGATAGATGAAAGTGCAGGAGAAAGATGAAAGCGCAGGAGACAGAGCGCCGATTATAAGTGCGTATGAGCTTTTAAAGGAATGGCAGGCAAGAAGGGTTGCAAGTTAGTGTGAGTCAGTAACTGCCTTGGGATGAGAGTGAGTAACTTCCGAGTAACTTCCACCACAAACTGTAATGAAAGGAGGACGTGCGTGTGCCACTACGAATTAATCAGGTAGAAAAAATAATTATTTAATTGTTTTTCTGAATAAATAGATTTACTGGAATCAAGTCCAACTTGCGAAGACAAAGGAACTATGATTCAGATTTAGAGATAAAGGAACCATAGGATTAAGTAATAAATAAAATTTAGGCAAAAGAACTGTAATTCAGAATCCACAAAAATTAAAAGGGGAAGGGAAAAAAAGATGAATCATATAACGCAGAACAGAAGAGGTTGTCGGGGTCAGCGCAGAAGAACCATTCACGACGGCTTGCTCTTGTTCGCCGAAGATCGCTGCTCTGTGAAGCTGCTGCTGTCTCTCCAATCGTCGGCTGCTCTCCTACAGCAATTAGTTTTTTGTTGAGGGCAAAGGAACTATAATGCAGAATCCACAAAAATTAAAAGGGGCAGGGAAAAAAAACTGAAGCATAAAACGCAGAACAGAAGAGGTTGTCGGCGTCAGCGCAGAAGAACCATTCACGACGGCTTGCTCTTGTTCGCCGAAGATCGCTGCTCTGTGAAGCTGCTGTTGTCTCTCCAATCGTCGGCTGCTCTCCTGCAGCAATTAGTTTTTTGTTGAGGATAAATGTAACTTTAAAACGGAGGGGCTGGCGTGAATCCTATATTTCAAACCAAGTCGGAAATAATTAATTTTATTTTCTGAATCAGAATATTTATGCTAGTTTTTTGTTCAAGATATAGGCCGGCAGAAAATCTGAAATAATTAATTTCATTTAATTATTAATCTTATTTTTTGAATGAGAATGAAGCTGCAGTGTTTTTTCCAGGTGGAAAACGTAGGGGCTGATAAATCGGAATATGTAACTACAAAACGAAGGGGCTGATGTGGCATGCAGAAAATCGGAAATAATTAATTTCATGGGCTGATGGGCTGATAAATCGGAGGGGCTGATACAAAATAAAGCTGCAGTTATTTTTTCAAGATATATGCAACTGCAAAACGGAGGGGCTGATTGCATATTTTTTTTTCAAGATATATGTAACTGCAAAACGAAGGGGCTGATGTGGCAAGCAGAGAGCCGCTTACTGCTCTGCTTTTATATAGGTAAGATAATAGAAGATGTGTATTTTGCCATGCCCGTTTACCAGTTACCACTTAATTTAGTTTTAATTCTCATGCATGAGTTTATATGAGAACATTTTATTAATTCGAACATGAACAATGATGTATTGATTTATTTTAAGGAAAAACTTGATATTATCGGTTTAATTAGAATTCAAGCGGGTTTTATAACAGAGGAACTTCAACTAACAATTTTTTTAATAGAACTTTATACATTATTTTTATAAGATATCGAAACCCTCCTACTAGTTTGTTTGGTACGAGGGATTTGGAAGGAAGGAAAGGAAAAATTTTTATGTGTTAAATTTAATAAAATTGAAGAAATTGGGTTATAAAATTTTAACTTAGAGAAGATTTAAGATAAGAGTAAAAAAAATTAATTAAAATCTTTTAACCTCACTTCTTTTATTTTCAAAACTTGAACTTAAAAAATTTTTCCCTTGACCTACTTCCCCTTCCCTCCCCTCATACCAAACAAGCTTTTAGTTAATCATGGATGCTTAGCAAATTTTACTTTTTTAGTTATTAATCATTAAAAGGCTTTAAACACATCTTCAAATCTCAAACGGGACTGAGTTTTGCATTTATTTATTTAGATGAGAGTTTCTAACATGTTTGACAATTGTAACTATGAACGAGATCAACAAAGCAACTTCATATACATAGAGGAATCACATATGCATCCTTGTTCCGAACTACAATATATCCATGAAACTAATACGAGTAATTCTTTTTCAGATGATCAAACAAGGCCGCATGAATTCCTTCCTGATGAATTTGAGATCACAAAAACTAAGCAAATCTAAACTAACCAAAAAAAAAAAAACATAACAGAAAAAGATGGCGAGGAAGGCTTGTCTGTCTCCACCAGCACAATCCTTAGCCAAAGGTTAAGGATGTTGTTATTCCATCTCCACCAATTACTGCTTCTTAAACGACTGCCAGTACCCAAAAAACAAACACATTCATTATTAATACAGGTCTGTGCAAGTTTTGAAAATAAAAAGAAAGCTCTTTGCAACAGTAAAACTCACAAAATATCGATTTAGCTTACCCTTAACTCAATTCTCCAATATTAGTATATAAACAATCTAGTTTTTCACTTTTCCGAATAACAAATCTTTTGTGCATCAATAGTAATTGGACAAAAGAAGTTCTATGTTGACTGACAAAGTAAATCAGCATCACACCATCGAAGCTGAATTCTTAGTCTAGCCAATATTTAATATAACATGGCAATATATAAGCTACCTCCATATCTTTTGAGAGGTCCTTGAACAACTCAGTTACCCCCTCTTTCATCTGAGTTCCTGTTAGAATACATAGCATTTAGATTTTAGATCAAACTGATTTGTTAACATGACCGACAAAAAACCAATTAGGTAGTTTGCTGTTACTACTACCTTTAATTGCAGCATCCTCGATTTTCTTTGATGTCCTCACAGCAAATCTCTGAAAGGCAGGGCTACGAATCCACAAGTAAACATCAAGGTGAGAGAAGTAAAATGTAATACTAATAAATCACCAACTTGCTGTATAAAAGCAGGAATGAGAATTTCATCATCCAGAGTGCAATGACGGAATATGTAGTTATATTTGTACTGACATGCCTTTCTAACACAGCACACAGCACAATCAACCTAAGTAGGGAACTAGGGATGCTTAATGATGCTTAATATTGCAGAAGCAGACAGAATCCAGGTGCCATTTAGATACCATGTTGTTGATGTTTGATAGCCAACTTGTGCAATCAAACACTAACTAGACCCCTTTTTTTGAAGTATGTGTTCTTTGTTGCACAATCGATAATGACATAGTTCATCAAACTCAAACAATCACATAATAAATAAGGCCCCGCTTCCCTGTATACATGGATGGTCTAGAAATGATTAGATGCCGTGCAAGTCCAGAAACAGCCTAAGAAGCAGAAGAGGGGGAAAGAAAATGGAAGCGCAATACAGAATGGTTAAAAAGAACCCGAGCTGTAAGATTCACAAACTGCACCCACAGTGAAGACCATTACTACCATGAAGACGAATGTGAGTGGACTCCGAATCTCATGGGAGCTAAGGTTTGGACATATCCCAGGGAGAAGGTAATGGACTGAAGGATCTATAAAACGAGAAGAGGATATTCGGCAGGAGAGATCACACACAACATATAATTATCCAGAAATTAGAGCAAACATCCCACCTAAGCTCGGCACTCTCAAGATCCTGCACCTTTTAATTTAAATTTCACTTACCCAACACAATTAAACACATCTATTTCCTTCATACTTCAAATAGCATTTCTAGAAGCATTTCCAGACATGATTGTCTTTGTTCGGTTATTTATTTCCCTAGGTTCTCCTGTTTGCATTCTAGTTTGCTTCAAGAAGCAAGTTTGTCAGGCATATTCAGTCCGGGTAGCCTAATCATGAAGCTTCAGTCAACAAGCTGATTGTAAAAACAAGCTTTACACTAGTATTTATTTCCAAGACTAGCTCCATTGATTAGCTTTCTCATACACCATATACCAACTACAGACCCTAAAAAAATTATTCTCAAATTCTATACTGCAGTGAATGAAACATTACACTGCAAATAACTACAGCATATGAGACTCTTTTGCTTCAGGTGGCAAGCTTGTCAGGTACACTCAGTCCTGATAGCTCAATCATGAAGCTTCAGTCCACAAGCTGATTGTCAAAACAAGCATTCCAAAAATATTTATTTCCAAGAATGATACCATGATTAGCTTTGTCAAACAACAGGAAATGCATGCCAACTTCAGCCCCTAAATACTCACCATGAAGGAAAGATATTCTCAAACTCTATACTACAGTGAACGAAGCATTGCACTGCAGATAACTAGAGAATTTGAGACTCTTTTGCTTCAGGGAGCAAGCTTGTCAGGTAAAGTCAGTCCTGACAGCCTAAACGTGAAGCTTCAGCCAACAATCTGTAAAAACAAGCTTTCCACAGATATTTATTCCCAATACTGACCCCATGATTAGCTTTCTCAAGCACCTGGAAATGCATGCCTACTTTAGCCCCTAAATACTCAACATGAAGGATAAAGTATTCCCAAACTCTGCACTGCAGTGAATGAAGCACTATACTGTAGATAACTAGAGAAAATGAGACTATTTTGCTCCAGGGCGCAAGCTTGTCAGGTGCAGTCAATCCTTACAGCCCAAACGTGCAGCTTCAGTCAACAAGCTGATTGTAAAAACAAAGCTCTCCGCAAATAGATATTTCCAGGACTGGCTCCATGGCTAGGTTGCTCAAGCACCTGGAAATGTATACCAACTTCAGCCCTTGAATACTCACCATGAAGGAAAACATGTTCTCAAACTCTATACAGCAGTGAATGAAGCAGTGCATTACACTGCAGATAAGTAGAGAATTCGAGACCCTTTTGCTTCAGGGAGCAAGCTTGTCAGGTACAGTCAGTCCTGACAGCCTAATTGTGAAGCTTCAGTCAACAAGCTGATTGTAAAAACAAACTTTCCACAAAATAACGCTTGGAGATTGTGAACAGAAAGATCTCTGTGGTCTTGCAAGCCACCAAAAGTGAAGGTCTAACCAATTGAAACATTCAAACATTACGTAAAACAACAATATTACAACAAAGACATATTGTAATCAATAGACCCATAAATTCAAACACAACATAAATTGAATCCAGCTTGTTAGCTTTCTGGCAATTAGGATTTTATTATAAACAAACCTATACCACCTTAAACAAAGAGACACAAGCACCAATTATCACTGTGTCATGAAAAACCTATAGTGGCAAGAGATTCTCTCAAAATCCCTTATCTACATAGCAATCAAGTTTCTATTGACGCTACACAACTTCTAAGTTTGATGGTTGCTCGCTAAATTGGGACGAACCAACTTCAAAGAAGCTTAGAATCACAAAATCATACGTAACAAGCAAAACGAAATTAAAAAATTGATTGGAATGGTACCTGTTAGCAAGACTGTTGACAACCAATTCATTTACCACGTAAGAGATGACCCTATGCATAAAATTGCCACCACCGGCCATGTTCGACTCGCTTCAATTTACAGCTGCGATAAAATCAGAGAAACAAGGGGACCCTATAATGAGATGGGGACCTCCAACACGGATCGCAGAATCGATTGGGCTGATAAATAGCGGAAGATGCTGAATAAAGTCTCCAGTATTGGTGGTCACAGACAAAGAAATCCGAAGCTTCTCGAAATCACCAGGACAAGATCTTGCTGCCAAGCTTACGTTCTAGCATCACGGCGGGCTCGATCCTAAATAGTAAATACATGCTCCCTCAGTCATATCTAGAGCCGGTAATACGGGCTCAACCCGCGGGCTCAACCCGCGAGCCCGCGGGTTTTGACGGGTTTTCCCAACCCGCAAAAATGCGGGCCGCACAGGCCCGCACCGCATAACCCGCGGGTTAATGCGGGCTAGCCCGCGGGTTGGCGGGTTGGCCCGCAAAATATTTTTTTTTTTTTTTACATATAAAAATTTTATAAAACTTATAAGTTTTTCACTCTTATTTTGGTAACTCCCAATCCAAAGAGAAAAAATCTTAGCTTCTTTCCTTCTTCTTTACACAAAATTATTATATATTGGTTGTTTGAGGATGAGTTTATGTTTTATTTATAAACTTTAACAAATTTGATAACTTTATCTCTTAAATTTTAGATTATGTTTTTAAATTTTTATAAAAGCAATTATTGATACTAGGAAGGTAAATTTAATTACTCGTATATATGTGTCTCATATTTTCAATCCTCTTTAAAAAATATAAATTTTTTTTTTCAAAAAAAAAATGCGGGCCCGCGGGTTGGCCCGCAACCCGCACACTGCGGGTTAGGGTTGGCATTTTGCCAACCCGCAGAAGTGCGGGCTGCACAGGCCCGCACCGCGCGGGCCGCGGGTTGGTGCGGGCCAGCCCGCAACCCGCGGGCTGGCCCGTATTACCGGCTCTAGTCATATCACGCATAAAGGTATTTCTTAAAAATTCGTTTAAATATATCGGTTTAAAGGGTAGTTTTGTTCAGAAAGTTTTCGTAAGGGTAATTTTATTCTTAAAGGTTTTTCTGATAATCAATTTTGCTCTTAAAGTATTTTGGGCCAATTTTATCTTGATGGTTATCTCAATTAATTTGGATCATTAGTTGATCAAATATATTAACCTTATAATCCATATGTTATTTACATCATTTTTATTAATTTCAAATTTGCTCCGGAAATCCATATGTCTTCTACTTCATCTTTTTTTAAAGTTAAATTTAAAATTGTTTAAATGAATTTACATTTTAACAAAAATAATATAGATGACATGTGGATTGTCAACTCAGCATATTTAATCAACAAACGATCAAAATTAATTAAGTTAACAGCCCGAATAAAATTATTCATATTTTAACATTTTTAGAGTAAAATTGGCCCTTGTTGGATACGGGCAAAATTACCCTTTAACCTAAATATATGAGATATTTTCAAAGATTATTTACTCCCTGCCAGTAATAAATGTACAACTAGTTTGTATGGAGGTGTAAGTGAAATTTAAGAAAGGAGAAGAATAAGATATTAAAAGTAATTAAACTCTTTTTTTAAAAAGAAAAATTTTATAAAAAGATGGTTGAATTAATCTAATTTTAATTTTAATTGCTGAACTTAATAAATTATAAAGTAGGTTATTTAACACAATTAAAAATTAAGAAATTGGGCCAAATTGCATCCAATGCCTCTTAGTTGATTTATCCAAGCGATTCAACAAAATTGATCTATAAGCTGGAAAATAAAAAAGACATGAACGTGGTTATTATAAACCTACAATCCAAAGCATGGCACATATATAATTATGTATTATATTATTGTTAAGAACAAAAGAGACAGTTTGGGATGAAGGAGAAAGCAGATGCATTACACCATGTTCAAACCCCTTGGAATACGGTGCCTTGTTCTTGCTGGCTTGCATTTCAATAAGAGCAGATTCAGCATCGAGTTTGTGAGATGTGGATGTAAGAATATCAGAAGAATCGGTCGCCTTCCTTATTATTATATTAACAGAAGCTCTTGCTTCCGAATAAAACTTAGCACTCCTACTCAAAACAATCTATGGTTTTAAAAGCACTTTTCCTCAAATCGAGATAAAACTTCTCTTATATACATATCTCGTAAATTGTAAAAGCTATTCTCTAAAAGCTAATCCGAACACATAGTCATAGCTCTACACAAATTATTATTATTATTATTATTATTATTTTCTTTTTGAACGGCACAGAAATTATTATTGGATGTTTTTCTTATATCACCATCGTCATAAGGAGGGAACAACGTTACATAACGTAACTTACACAATTAATATTGTGTTCGTTTGGAATAGCTTATTTTTAGGTAATAAGTATTTATAAATCGTGATTTATGGTATATGATGTAAGTATATGAGAGGAGTTTTATCTCGGCTTGCGTAATAAGGACTTATTCTCTAAAATTAAGTGATCCCAAATAGAGCTTGTGAGAACACGAACTTCTTATTTTTTGGTTCTAGGTCAATTTTTTTGAGTTGACTGGATATATAAACTAAGGGGCATTGATGTAATTTAGTCCCATTTCTAAATCTATAATTGTATCATATAACATAATTTATAATTTGTTAAATTCAGTGACTTAATTTAGAATTTAACTAATTCAACTATCTTTTTATAGGATTTTCTCTTTTAAAATATTTTTTATATTGAATAGTATAATTTATGCTCCCTAATTTTTTGAACATACAAATGCACCCAAATTAGGGAAAATACCTGGAAAAAACTTTAAAAATACTAAAAAAAAAAAGTGCTTCCAATATTCATAATACTATAAAAAGTGTGGTGGCCTGATTTATGATTTTTGAAATAATAAAATGACAAACACACCCTTATATATATATATTTATTGGACAGGGAAAATAAAAAAAATTGCAATCACTCCCCTCCCTAGCTACCTCCTTTTATTATGGAACGGTGAACCAGAAGATTGCGTGCCTGTTTGGATTGGTGGCAGAGAAGGAGCTTTTTTTATAGATGGGTTTTTAGAAAAGTCAGATAAAAAAAAAGTCAGATTACAGATGTGATTTGTGTTTAGATTGGCAGTGGCAGAAGTGATTTTTTTTCTAAACTTAAATCTGTTTGAATTAGTGTTTGAAAAGCCCGTTTAGATGGAAAATGACTGAAAAGGGCATGAATCTTATTGAATACTACACACACACATATATTATTTGTATATATTGTGATAAGAATGAAATATGGTTGAAAATTGAAGTGAGGAATCCTGATTTGGATAAATGCAACCAATATTCATTGATATTTAATTTGAGTTAATGAAATTATTTTATCGTAATTCAAATTTACAGGGCAATTACTTGTGTAAGGAGAATTTAATCAAAATATAATTAATAAGTTTTAGAGAAAAATATTGATAAGGAGAAATGAATATATGTATGTAAGTAAATTTGTCACATAAAAAAATTAACTAATTAAGTATTATAAAATTAATTTAAATTCTTTGGAGATCCAGATATGAAATTATAAAAAAAAAAATAATATTGTTATTAGATTAAAAAAAAAAAGAGGTAGATATCATCCCAAACGAAGGGGAAAAAGAGATATTAGGTTGCTTACATAAAGCCGGTGGGACCCACATCAATTTAATTGTCCAACATTGACCCACGCAGCAGAAGCTCCTTCTTCCATGGAAGCTACTTGCATGAGCTTCTGTGGAAAGCTCCGTTTTTTGAAGAAGCACAGTGAAGAACAACGCACACCCAAACAGAGCTAGATGCCTCAACTGGGCTTCTGGCAGGCAAATGAGCTTTTTTCCTCCTCCAACATCTTCCCAAACAAACCCTGCGACGACGACTCAGCGAGAACAAGAGAGGGCTATGTCCTGATAAATCTCTCTCTTCAAATAACTGGAAAACGGGCCGGTCCGTGATGGGCTCGGGCTAAACAGGCCGGCCCGTTTCGGCCCGAATCCAAAAACGTACATCAAATTTAGGGCCCGGCTTGTTTATGTAAAGCCCGCGGGCTTTAGGCTTGTTTAATTATTTTCCTTTTTCTTTTTGCCATGATTTTTTCCCCTTATTCTCTTAAAGACTAAAATACTTAATTTAAAACATAAATATCATCAAAACTAATTTAAAACATAAATATTATCCAAGTTTAATAAAACACAAATACTAAAACTTAAGTTCAAACCATAATTAATGTCCAAAACTAATCAAACAAGTCCACAGCCACAGTCAAGCAAGTCTACAAATTTCAAATGTCAGTAATAATAGACCACCTGATTTGGATTTTGGCGGACACATATAAAAAAAGAAAAAAGAAAATCAAAGAAGAGAAGCTTCAAATGAGGCATGAATAAGTGTGAGAGCATTTCTGATCTGAGGGTTATGTTAGATTAACTCTGCCTCCTGACCACTACTGCCCTGTGCCCAGTTAAAAAAAAAGGTTAAACGGGCCTAAAAGGGCAGGCCCTACAGGGTTGCAAAAGGGCCTGCCTCCTTTTTTTAGCTCTAAATTACAAGCCTGGCCCTTGACGAGTTCGAGCCTAAAAGGGCCGACCAGAAGGGCTCGGTCCGATTTCCCGGCTCTACTCTTCATCATCCTTTCTGTAAATTTCTTTTTTTTTTTGTTATTCTTTGAGGAGAGGAGACGCATGTATTTTTTTTTTTTACCTTTTTCCTACATATAAATCTGATTTTAATTGTGGATTTGGTGGCATGATTTAATTTTTTTTTTCTTGTGGCCTGATTATTCGATCCAGAGATTCTTTGTTTTTTCTACATCATTCTTTAGTTTTTTTTCTTTTTCCCTGCAGAAGAATCTCGAAGATACGAGTGTCCATCAACCCCAAGCTTAAAGACTACCATTCTGTTCTTATAAATCTTTTTTTATCAAAAAATTTATTTCTATTTATAAATTCAGTTTCAGTGTAGTAAATGAAATTATGATAATTTTGTCCTTATTTATGATACTAATATAGAAATAATTTAAGATAGATAGAAAAAAAAGAGTTACAAAATACACATTCATAAATGAGGGCATAGTTTGAAATTTATCTCATAATCATTGAGTAAATTACATTTTCTTGATATGTGAGATTAGTTACAATGGACTTATAAATAGAATCACAATAGTATGAGCTAATGTGGAGGGCTTGTTCTTCTCTCTCTCTCTCTCTCTCTCTCTCTCTCTCTCTCTCTATATATATATATATATATATTTACTTTCTGGTTTGTGTGGGAGTTGTTATTTTCAAGTCCGAACTTAATAAAATCAAATCTGAAGTTGATAATATCAAATTAAGTTTAGGAATTAATTCATGCATGTTTTCTCCTTTTCTTTTTTCTTTTTTTATCCTTTTCATAAGTGTTTAACTTAAAATTGTGAGTTGTGAATTTTTAATCCAAAGGTAAAATCGAATCCAAAGTTGGTAATCCCATAAGTTTAGAAATTAATCTATGTTTGTTTTCTCACTTTCACAAGTATTTAATTTGAACGGTGAGTTGCTATTTTCAAACTCAAACTTGGTAAAAATAAATCTAAAGTTGGTAATATTATATAAAGTCTGGAATTAATCCATACTTATTTTCTTATTTTCATAAGTGTTTAATTTAAAATAATGAGTTGTGAATTTTATATTTCGAACTTGTTAAAATCATATTTGAAATTGTTAAAATCTTATATCAAGTTTAGGCAGTAATCTATGTCTATTTTCTCATTTTTCACAAATATTTAATTAGAAATGGAAAGCTGTAAATTTCATACCCGAAAATGAAACCCAGAGTTGGTAATATTATACCAAGAATTATGCAATTACAACAGGTGTGTGTTTGGCAACATGCAAAATCATGGTTTCAAAATCACTTTTCAGTAAATCAAGACAAAACTTCTCTCACATACTTACCTCATAGACCGTAAAAACTATTCTCCAAAAGCTAATCTAAACACACACTTAAAACTTAAAGGAATGTTTCTGTCATTTCTTTTTTATTTCAAAAAGGATAAATCACGCTCATATAATTCTCTGATATTATAAATATTAGGAATGCATTTATGTCTTCTAATATTTTTAAAACTTTTTTTTTGGACATCGTATTTTAAAAGTTCTTTTTCAAAGAGTTTGCCCCAAGTGATTTATATTGTGCTTATTTGAAATAACAATTGGAGCTTTCAAAAGAAGCTTTTCAATCGTGATTTATGGTATACAAAATAAGTATGTGAGAGGAATTTTTTTTTCAATTTACACAAAAAACACTTATAAACTATCCCAAATTGAATACTCCTATGCTATTCATCGCCCATTTCCTCTATAATTGGGACTGGCTTGCCTCCTTTTCTTTAATGGTCTGTTACATTGTTTTTTTTATAAAATTCACATGCTGCTCACTTTTTTTTTTAAAAAATAACATTCATCGTTTTGAAATATTTTTCAGTACCAGTCAGTATCCTAAAATATTTTTTCAAGATCCTAAAATAATTTTTCAATATTATCCAGTGTCATGAAGTATTTTTTTTCAGTACTAGTACTCTGAAATATCTTTCAAGATCCTAAAATAATTTCACCACCCAAAATATTTTTAAATACCACCCAATATCTAGTATCTAACTATAATATTTTTAAAGTAATTTTTGGTGTAAGATTTTAGGATGTTGGATATACTAAAAATTACTTCATGATACTTGATAATACTAAAAAATTATTATTGACACTTGAAAAAGTATATTTTAGGATCTTAAAAAAATATTTCAACATAGAGATTGCTATTCAAAAGATAGTTAGATACATCACGATGGTCAATGCTATTTTTTTTTTTAAAAAAGGTGAGTAGTATTATGCACAAAAGGTGTAGTTTCATAGAAAAGGATGGCAACACACCATTAAAGAGAAAGGAGGCAAGCCACGTCCCTATTAGTGTATGTCTAACCATGTTCATCTCATCCTCCACCGCATCCCCTAAAGAGTTTTGATTCTTGACGGCGCCAAGAATGGCCATCTAGTTGCTTTCCCTCAGACAATCTCCTCCAAACTAGATGACTCTAATTTTCTAGTCTGGAGAAAGCAAATCGAGTTTGCCGTTAGAGGTTACGGCCTCTTTCATCTTCTTGAGGACAGAAGAGCTCCGCCACGATTCCTATCGCTTGAAAATCGTGCTACCGGAACCGTTTCACCTGATTATCTCTTCTAGCACCAACAAGACCAGTTAATCTTTTCATGCTTCCAATCCACCATCTCCAGATCCATGCTTCCTCGATTCGTAGGCTGTTCTACCTCTCGTGATGTCTGGAAATGCATTTTGTAGAGTTCCGACACTTCACACATCCTAACTACTGGTCAACTCCTCCGGCCAGGGCAATAATAGGGTGGCTAGCCCTTAGGCCGTGTCTGGGTAAGAGCCAACACTTTGTCCTACTCTCACGCAGTGAGAACCCTCGATCATGGTGGCAAATTCCCATCCATCTTTTCAACTAGATCTGATACCGCTGGTACCATCTTGAGGCCACTATCACTAGTGCGGGTATTATTACTATGTGCACTGGAGCCACCGATACCATCATCTAGGTATTGGTATTGCCTTTGCGTTTACTCTGATACTACTGCTTCCTGATACCATTGATATCATCTCCAAATTTCGGGTACCACCAATACTACCATCTGGGTACTGATATCACCTCTGAGTGCCCTAATACCCCTATTCCCTAATACCGCTGGTACCCTCCTGATACCAGTGGTACCTTCCTCAAATCGGTATTACACCACTTACTGCCCTCCAGGTACTCGCTATTTCTCAGGGCTGATTCACTAATTTGGAAGATATACTCCTTTGGTATCTCCCGTTCGTGCATATTTCCTATCACTGTATAATCAAGACCATATTAATATACTATTCTGTTGCCAGAACCACCACACTGCTAGAATCACTTGGACTCTTCTAGAACTGCTTGGCTCTGATACCAAAATGTAGAGTTTCAGCGCTTCACGTAGCCTAACTACTGGTCAGCCCCTCTGACCAGGGCAACAATAGGGTGGCTAGCCTTTATGCCGTGTCGGGGTAGAAGCCAACGCTTCGTCCCACTCTCATGCAGTGAGAACCCCCAATCACGGTGGCGAATTCCCAGCCATCTTTATAACTAGCTTTGATACCAAAATGTCACACCCTTATCTTATTTTCACCATTTTTAGAGTATTCACAGAAAACGATATACGGTTCCGTAAGCAACACAGGAATAGCATAAATATACTGATATGTGCATTATTACAGAAAATTCCCTATAGGGGTTTGTACATGATAATTACAAATTATGTAGCCACACAGGGCTACTAGTGTAACATCCTTTTTTTAGTACTTAGAGCTAATTGTAGCCTAAATTTTATTTTGTTAAAGGTTTAGAATAAATTAATAATTTTAAAAGAAGAATCAAGTTCCAAAAGATATATATATATATATATATATAAACTCCTCAAAATAATTATTTTAAACATATGAGTATGTATGTGTGTAAACTTACCTTATTATGGAAAAATACTTATTAGAACAAAAAAAATGATGCCTGAAAATATATATATATATATATATATATTATTTTAATAAAAAAGCAAACCTTAACCCTAAATCCTCGCCTTATAAATACCCTTTCACCCTTTAAGATCCCTATACGCCGCACCTCTCCAATAGGTTGTCAAGTTTTGCTCCTTTCTCTCTCTCTCTCTCTCTCCGACTCCACTTGGTTGTTCCTTAAGGTCTCCATTGCTCTGATTTACTGTTCATCATTTTATTCTCTCTATGTTGTAAGCTCTCATGTCTTATCTTTAATTTCCCTCACACCAGGCTATCACATCATTACTGTAGGTGTGAATTTCAAATCTAGCTTTTGACCCACACCTTCACTCATGTATTGTGTGTGGGTAGATTATTTTTTCCCGCTCTTACACCACTAATTTTTCTTCAGATCTGATAGTGTGTATGAGGGTGTTTGGATGCACTGAAAAAAAACTATTCTAGGCCCAAACCAAGGTTTCCTTAAAAAAAGCCCAAACACCAAAATTTTTCCCATAATCCCGTTTAAGCCCAAACTAAAGTTTTGAATTGGAAAACCAAGTGTAGCACTTGAAATTTTGAAAAATATGGAGCTGCTAACAAAATTTTAAAAATGGAATAATTTTGGAAACTTTTTTTGAAAATAAAACCAGTCTACAAAACCCGTTTAGGGTTCGGGAGTCGATTGTGTATAGGGAAGGTGTTAGGCATCCCACAACACCCATTTATAAGAATGGTTACCCTAAGTTAATTATTTAAAAATAAATATGGCATTTAATTTAATTATAATTACCCAAATAAAAAGAATATTTACAAAAATAAATGAAATGAAAAATAAAGAAGAAAAATGAACATTTGTTTCCAAAAAGAAAATAAGGAAAAATATATTTATTTACAAAGTTAGATTTGACCTAGGAAGAGAGCCTAGGGCCTACGTACCCTTTAGAAGGATTAAAGCCCATGTAGTTTGGGGGTAGAAATGCGTGTCACTTTGTTGGTGTTTTTTTAGAAAAAATGTTTATTTAATTTATTTGTGAAAAATATTTTTTTTGTTTGGTTTGTGTTTTTTATTTTTTTAAAAAGTATTTTTCTTTATTTTCTTGTAAAAGAGAGTTTTTCCATTTTATTTTCATTTATAAAAATGTGTTAAAATGTTTTTTTATTTTTTTTGAAAGAAAACCTAAGAAAGGGATAAAGAAGAAAAAATAGCACAAGTTAAAAGAAAAGGAAGCCAAAAGTGAGGAGACTTTGCATACCTTTTGTCCTTGAAAGCAAGCCAATTTAGTAACATGCCATCAACACTTGCAACCATTGAACTAGATCTTCAAAAGCATATTATCATTAAGGTAAAGCAAAACAAGATAATGTATACAACTTCTAACATTCCCACCATTTAGTCAACAACAAAAATGAAGCTTCACAGCATCATTGTTTAACGTAGAAGCAAGGAAAGTTGTAAGCATAATAATCACAATAATAATCACAAGGAGTACAGCATATTTCGTCTTTGTGAACCTCTTCCTTGTAAGCCCCTTTCTCCCAAACACTACCACTTTTGTTAAATGCACAATAAAGATGGTTAGATATATAAAAACAAGCAAAGTGGCAAGAGAGTCTAAAATGAAATGACATTGATCACACTATAATCATGTTATTCACAAAGCCAAAGGATGATGAGAGAGATTCGTGAGGCAAAGAAGGATAAGATGGCAAATGCATGGTCATCTTAAAAGAATATCCAAGAAAGTGAGAAAGCATGCCATGGAGTTAGTAGCTATATTCATAATAGAACAAATAAAAGAAACCACGACGTACCTCTTTCTCTCTTGCTGCCCTTTCCTCTCAAAAATTTCCTCAAATTCTTGTGTCTTTGCTCTCCTCCTCCTTCTCCCAAAATTTTTGTCTGTCTTGCTTCAACCCTTGCTCCCCTATTTATAGTCTCAAGGTACAGTTTTCTTCATAAATACTCATTCTTTTTGAATTTTTACTTTTGATTTTTTTTAATATTTTATGTTAAGAACTACCTAACTTGACCTAATCACCATCAATGATATTTTTTTTAAATTTTCGTTTTTTATTTTTATTTTTTATATTTTCTATTAATAAAACTTCCTAGCTTGACCTAATCACTATCAATGGGATATTTTTTTTATTTTCGTTTTTTTTATTTTTTTATTTTCTCCATAGGTAATTCCTAAGTTAAACCTATCAGTATAAATGAGAGATTTTTTATTTTTTATTTTTCATTTTTTTGTATTTATTATTTTCCCTTAATGAATGACAATTCCAATAATCATCAATGAGGGGATTTATTTTAATTTTCGTTTTTTTTATTTTTTCCCCTTTCAATGATGATTGCCAATTTGGACACTGATCATCATCAATAGGAGAATTTTCTTATTTTTTTCTTATTTTTTCTTTTATTCTCCCCACAAGTAGTTTCCTAATTTAAACCGATCAACATAAATGAGATTTTTTATTTTTTATTTTCATCTTTTTATTTATTATTTTCCCTTAATGAATGACAATGCCAATCATCATCAATGAGGGGATTTATTTTAATTTTCTTTTTTTTTTCCCTTTTAATGATGCTAGCCAATTTGGACACAGATAATCATCAATAGGAGGATTTTCTTTTTTTTTCTTATTTTCATTTTTTATTTTTTCTTTCAATGATGATTGCCAATTTAGACACCAATCATCATCAATTATTTTTTTATTTTTGAGTGGGGCCCGGACAAAAAGGGTGTTCACACCAAGGTTTCACCAGAATCTATTTTTTTCCTCATCTGCAGCAAATGTGACCGTTCCTTGTTCATTATTGCCTCTGACATTTCTCTCTCTCTTTCTTTTCTCTTTCCCTTCTCTTTGGCTTTTTCTTCTTCAATATTCATCCTTTGAGATTCCCGTCTTGCCTTTCTCCTTCCCTGATTCTCGTTTGGATTCCTATCAAAATTCGCCCGTCTCCTTCTCTTCCAGATCCCTTCGAAGCTTTGATTCTAGTCTGGTTTCCCCATTTTCGGTGTTTTGGGTCACCAATTTGCCCTATTTCAAAACCGTGGGTGGCTGGTGGTGGACGGTGGCGGTGTGTCACGGTGGTTACGGTCCCTATTTCTTCCCATTTATCTACTAAAAATCTGGTCCGATCTGAGGATCTGGTGGCTGGCGATGCTTTATCGGTGATTAGAGAAGGTCAAACGGTGGCTGTCAGTGCCCGTGAGTCTCTCAACATTCAACAACTCAAAACTCTCTCTCCTCTTCGCCGTTTCAAAACTTGTTCGGTGAGTCTATCGGTTCAAAAAGTTCTATTTTTTTTTTCATTCAGATTTACGTGTTCTGTTGGCATTTTTTTTATTCAGACACTATCATTGCATGCCAGCCTAGAAAGGGTTATTGAGGGAGAGAGGTTCATTGCAAAAAAATATTTGACCACCATGTGTATATCAATCTTCAACTTTACTTTGTTTTCTTTGTTTGGGTGTGCCGTCTTTTTGAGTAGCCTTTGTACGCCATTGAATTGCATCACCCATATCTCATTCGTGATGATATGGCTACAGTAACCAGACTTGCTTCCTCACCTCCTCTACAAAATTTTTGTATGTATTGTGATAGTGAAAGAGCAAGAAGTAGTAGTAACTGAGCAACAACAAGCTCTTAGTAGTGTTCAGGCTCACATGAGTTGGTACATCACGTATGTGTCTGAAAGTGACCCATAGATTTAAAAGTTTTGTATTATAAATGAACAGCAGCAAAAGTTTTGTATTTTATGCTAATACAATGCCTGTCTTCGTTTGCTTTAGAATTCTGTTTGGTTAGAATGCAATAAATGGACTAAGAATGATCGTCAAGCATAGATTTCTGTTTGGTTAGAATGCAATGACTGGAAATCCTTGTAATAGATTTCTGTTTGGTTAGAATGCAATGCATGTCTTCGTTTGCTTTAGAATTCTGTTTGGTTAGAATGCAATGATTGGATTGAGAATGATCGTCAAGCATGGATTTCTATTTGGTTAGAATGTAATGAATGGAAATCCTTGTAATAGATTTCTGTTTAGTTAGAATGCAATGCCTGTCTTCATTTGCTTTAAAATTCTATTCGGTTAGAATGCAATGACTGGACTGAGAATGATTGTCAAATATAGATTTTTTTTTGGTTAAGGTAAAAGCATAATGAGTAAAGATAAGGTAAAAGCATATTGGGATGTCAAAAGCACACAAGTCTTCATTGACATATGTATAGAACAAGTTGAGAAGGGAACATGCAAAAGCACTAGCTTCAACAAGAATGGGTGGAAAGAGATCTCGGAAGCCTTCACTACAAAGACAGGTAAAATGTATGAGAGGGGCCAGTTTAAAAACAAATATGATGCCCTTCGAAAGGAATGACAGCTATAGGATTAGTTGTTACACAAGATAGGTGTTGGATGGGATAGTGAGAAGAACACTGTTGTTGCTGATGATGATTGGTAGGAGAAGAAATAGCAGTTAGTAATTAATTTATGCAAGTGAACATATTTATTTCCCTGACATCGTGCTTGTACGAACTTGTGTAATAGCTTTGATGATGAATGTACAGGAAGTTTTAGGATATGAAAAATTCAGGACTAAAGGACTTCAATTCCAAGAAGAATTGATGCAACTATTTTCAAGTGTCACGGCCATGGGAGCACATCATTGGGCACCTTCATCCATGTCTCTTATACTCCCACTCTTTACTGAGGCCATCCCAAAATATGATATGCAAGAAGGTTCAGGAGATAATGATGAAGTGTTAGGGATAGCTACTGGGTTGAGTGGGGAGATGAATTCATTCAATGTCAATACCAACAATAGAGGTAGTGGAGGGAACAATGACAAAAGGAAAGGAATCAGTGGTGGAGAGAGAATAAGCAGTGGTGGCAGAGTAGCTAGCTCGTTGGGGATCAGGAAGAGGGGTGCTGTAATGAAAAAGAAAGGGCCTGCCTCAGTGAAAATAGCCGATGCCCTATGCAGGATTGCTGATGCAAATGACGTTGATATTGAAGCTGTAAGTGCAGAAAGGATTGCAGTAGAGGCATGGGCTGATAGGATGGCTGCAGAGGCACGTGCAGAAAGGATGGTAGCAGAGGCACAGGCTTACAAGATCTCAATAGTGAGAGTAATGAACCACTTTAATGAAGTTCCTGAAGTTGTCAGCAATGATGACTTTTATGCACGCTGTGTACACCTCCTTATGAGGGATCCACCTGCAAGGGAAATGTATGTAGCAGTGAAAGATATGCCACACCAACTTCTCATTTTTCTTAGGTATGAATGTTATGGAAGTAATTGAAATGTATTGCTATATAGGAGATGAATACTATATTTACCTTTTTAGTAGGAATTATGTTTAATTAGGACATCGCTCACTTGTTTCTTAACATTGTTAATTAGGACATCGCTCACTTGTTTCTTAATATTGTTGATTTACAATTGAATGTTATGTGTGTGCATATTATGACTATATAATTGTTGTCATTACCATTTATAACATTTAATGTATATGTCCACAAGAAAAAGTAGGTATGGACACCATATTGAAAATTATGGCAAAGCATGAGCAACGGCGTAAACAAAGAGTCCGAAAAGTGGCCGCATATGTTGGTGCATATGCTCGGCTATATTTATGTAAAGAACCGCGGTACACAAGTGACTTTACAGGTGCTAAATGGGTGCGTGAAGTCTTAAGCTATAATTCGAACCGTTGTTATGACATGTTTAGAATGCAACTACATGTCTTTCACGAACTTTGCTTTAAACTGCAGCGATATGGTTTGAGGGAGACTCGAAATGTGGGTGTACATGAAATGGTTCCAATTTTTTTGAACACCGTTGGATTTGTGGCATCGAGTAGGCTACAATAGGAAAGATTTCAACACTCAAGAGAGACAATTCATAGGGCTCTGCATGCTTTCTTAAACGTATGTTGTAGTCTTGCAATGTCCAACATCATACCACATGATCCTAAGTTTTAGAACATTCACTCAAAGATACGCCTCAGCAATAGATATTGGCCTTTTTTTAAAAATGTTATTGGAGCAATTGATGGCATGCACATTCCATGCAAGGTCAAAGCAAAGGAAAAAACAAAATATATTGGTAGAAAAGGATTTACATCACAAAATGTGATGGCGGTTTGTGATTGGGACATATGTTTTACCTTTGTAGTGACTGGATGGGAAGGAACAGCGCATGATGCGCACATATTTGATTATGCACTAGCAACGCCGTCGATGAATTTTCCACATCCTCCAAAAGGTATACTTATAACTCTTACACTTTAATTATTATTGATTATATATATATATATATATATATTTTAATTGACATTAAGCTAATTATTTCGTAAAGATAAATATTATTTGGTGGATGTTGACTATCCCACCCTGATTGGATACCTTGGTCCATATAGATCCGAGTGTTACCATCTCTCGGACTTTTAGAGGTCATCTAGGTTTGAAAATAACAATGAGATCTTCAATTACTTACATTCAAGTCTTAGGTGCACAATAGAAAGAACATTTGGCGTTTGGAAGAACAAATTTGAAATCTTACAGAAAATGCGTAGCTATAGCTTCCCCACACAGGTTGGAATTGTTTGTGCGACAATGACTATACACAACTTCATTAGAAGAACATCTATTTCTGATCCAAATTTCTGGCACCATGATCGAGAGGGTATTTTGTGTGATGCTGATGCTAATGACGATATAGAATCTTCAACAATACATTTATTAATTGCATCTTCATCTGACATGGCTTCTCTTTGTGATTCTATAAGAGATCAAATCATTTATTATATGCAAGAGCATTAGTTATGTATTGTTTCCATATTTTTACATACGCTTTTATTGATAATCTGTTAAATGTTATTGTATTTATATTTTGACATACTTTATTATTAACAATCAGTGAAATGTATGCGTATCCCTGCTCTAAACTTGTACTTTGGTATTTTGTAGTAGATTATTTTGTATCCTAACTACTTATAAATGATTTTTTGTTACACAATTTATTACTATACATGTACACACACATATGTATGTTTGATCTATTTTTTTATATTACATAATTGACTAATATTATAATTTATAAAAAAATTTTATCTATTTTTGGATATTACATATTTGACTAGTTTTATAATTTTATAATTTTTTTACAAATTTATTTCATTTTTTTGTATTTATTATACAATTTAATGTTTAATAATGCTTAAAATATAATTTTATCCCTTATATGTAATTATAACAAAAACTAATGTTCTTTTTAGTAATTTGACCATGAAAAACGCTATTATAATCACAATATCCAAACACTATCATTTTATCAAAATCACTTTTTTCTCAGAATCTATTCTGCTCATAATCTATTTTCTAAAAGTTATTCTCCACCTTTTCTCTAGAAGCTATTCTGCAAAAGCTAATCCAAACACACACTAATATATTGTCTTAACAAACCCACATTATACTTCTGAGCATGATGAGCATGAGCATGCATATTCCCCCTTTTTTTTTTATAGTTCAAAGCTTTATTATCTTGGCATGTGTTTGACTATTATATACAATTTTTTCCCCCTTCTTTTTCTTCCCAACAAATCCGACCCACCTCCATCACTCCCTCACTCTACATGTGTAAATGAATGCATTTTTCTGAATTCCTCTTCCTTTTGTGTTGACGGTGGATGGGCATACAAGCATTCATCTACTTTTCTTTTTTTACAAAAAAAATAAAACAAAACAAACATCTTACCGTCCAGGTTTTTTTTATGCATGTGTGTAAACTGTACCCTTAAAAACTCCACATGCTACTTTTATTTTTATTTACTTGTGGGTGTGTCTATATAGGATTTTCATTATATTGTTTTTTTAATGAAACCCATCCCAGATTTTTACTTTTGCCTCCTCTGTATTTGCATCAATAGATATTAAAGGGGCAGTGCTCTACACACATGCGCGCGCGCGTCCTTTACTCCTTTCTTTCTTTCGTTTTTTTTCGCAAAAAAAAAAAAAAGGATTGTCATCCCTTCCCTTTTCTTCATTAATATAACACTAAGAGTCCGTTTGGTTCAACCCCATTGCATGCCTGCAATGGTAATCATGATTGCATTACCAAGAGAAGAGTGTTTGGTAGCTCTTTAGCATGGTAATAGGGTTTACCATGGTAATGAAGATTACCAAAAAATTGGTAATCCTCATTCATACCTCCCCCCTATGAATCCTCATTACCATCCCATTGTATAGTCTAAAAAGTCCAATTTACCCTTTAGTTTCCTTTGTCTTTGTTTCACTTATCTCATTTCACTTGCCGCATCACGTCACAATTGCCACCGCCACAACCTCTTCCTCTTCCACCGTCGTCACCTTCACTCTCTGCCGCCACCACTATCTCCTCCACCGCCGTCACCTCCACCCACCACCACCCCCGGCCCACCGCCCGCCACCACCTCTTCCACCCGCCGCCGCCCACCACCCACCACCCATCGCCCACCACCTACCACCACCTCCTTCACCCCCACCGCCTATTGCCGCCGCCACCACCACCACCTCCTCCTCAACCGCCACCCTCACCCCCGCCGCGCCCACCGACCCACCGCCTATCGCCCACTACCACCTCCTCCACCCCACCGCCCACCGCCACTACCACCACCTCCTCCTCCGGCGCACCCCTCGCCTACCACCACCACCTCCCTCCTCCACCCGTCGCCGCCACCTCCTCCTCCACCCCCCACCGCCCATTGCCACCACCACCACCACCTCCTCCTCCTCCGCCGCCCCCACCGCCCATTGCTTACCACCACCTCCTCCACCCCTACCGCCCACCGCCACTACCACCACCTCCTCCTCCGCCGCCACCCTCGCCTACCACCACCACCTCCTCCTTCACCCCTCGCTGTCGCCGCCGCCACCTCCACTGCCGCCACACCCGGCCCATTGCCCACCGCCCACCGCCACTGCCACCACCTCCTCCTCCATCCCCGCCGTCACCGTCTTGTAACTACTTTTTCTACAAAGATTATATTAAGGGGTAAAATAGACTTTATGTAATATATTAATTTTAAATAATTGTTAAAATATTAACTCATTGCACATTGCTTAAAAATCAAACCAAACACTACCCTTGTAATTAATATCGCATTGCATTACTATTGCATCGCATTGCACTGCACCGCAGGGTGTAATGGGATCGAACCGAACGGGCCCTAAGTAAGTGTCCGGTGTCTTTTGTTTGTTTGTTTTAGTTGCATCTTGTGCTTATATTCTTTCAAAATATATTTTTTTAGAATATATATTTTTTCATATGTATGCAACACTATCCTGCCTTGTATGATCTACTAATCACCTATTGTTCTCAATACCCACATAAATATATGGTGTATTTATATGCAGTATGAATCTTATACTTAAATCTTTTATGGTATGTATAGCATAATTTTATGTTTAGCTAATGTAAAATTTTAATAGGGAAGACTTCATTTTGTATAGCTAATATAAACAACATTGATTTGTAGAAGTAGCTTTAAGACTTTGGAGTAGTTTTGGGTCATAGATTGATAGATGTTTATGTTTGTGATTTTGTAGACTCTCATTGAGAGTTTTGAAGTGGCTCTTGTCTGATTACCTGTGAGTTAGCGAGAAGCAGGTAACTCTGAATATTCTTCCATATACTTGGGAATTGTGTATGATTGTGAATGACTATTTTTTTTGAAAGAAAAATGGACTGAATTATATGTGTGTGTGTGTGTATTGTTAATTCTCAAATAAATAATGTTACAAGTAAATTTCTCTATAACTCATTTTACTCGAATAATTAATAATTTAATGATAATTAATGTATTATTGGATTATTATTTCCCTTTTAGCATGTTTGAATATGTGTTGATATTTGATAAGAATGAAAGCGTGATTTATTGTACATTGTTTTTTAATGATATCATATTTATTACTATCATGTCGGTTGTATTTGTGATGGGTTGGAGTAAGGAGGAATTTGTATATTGTGACACCTCCTTAGTTGTGTTCTTTTAAGGAGGGGAGCCATAGTCCAGACTTAAGCTCTACACCTTTGGCCGGGTGTATCTTAAGAACTGGTGAGCTTGGGACAATCCAGTCAAATAGATGGGTTTCTATTGGACTATGTGTTAGCCAATGACTTCAGTCAACGGAATAAGGATGGATGGTGATATAAGGGAGGTTGCATCTTATATATTGCATATTGCATAATTGTATATTACATACTATGATGAAAATACAGATTGACATAATGATGATTAAACTTGTTTTTGTCTTGTATGAAGAATATGGTATATATAAATATATATGTAATTAGTTCCTTCTTTTTATCTACTGGCAAGAAAAAAGTTCCTTTTTTTAATCATTTGTGATTTTCTTGTATACGGTAAAAACTTTCAGTAATTACTGAGACGTGGAATCCCATCCCTATATATTAACATTTTCAGGTGATTGTTCTAGTAGGGAGCAAGGAAAGGCACCTATGGAGTGAGCCTTGAAGACTCTTTTGTGCCTCTAAAGCTCATGTTATGTCATTTTTATTGCCATGACCCTAAGACTTCCTTATTTTATTTTGTTGAAATATTTTGAGGATTTGATTTCATGTTGAGACGTGGGCTTTATTTGAACTGATTTGTATTTTGATGGTTTGGATGTTGAACATCCTTATTAGCGATATTTGAAATTCTATGGTTAAGTATTTGGTTGTTTTATTTGAGGTGTTACAACTAGGGTATCTAAACCAGTTCCAGTGAAACGGAGACATCTTCCCGTCTTCGTTCCACCACTGTAATCCCCTCTGTTGTTCTCTTCTTTGTTTTTAGCATATCTTCTATCTTCTCCTGTCTAAATTGTTGGTGGGGAGGGTAAGATTATAGGCAATCTCAATAGGAAAACAATACCAATATGCATGCAGGATAAGTGCTTAATACATGACATGCTTGGATTATATAATATCCCAACATGTACTTAAGGGCTAAATGTACATAATAGATGGTGGGATTAGTGACAGAATTACCTCTGGAAATTTTGTTATGACTTTAGTTAAATTTCACATGCAAAATTGGGAACTAAATATTATATTGCAAGATGATATTTTACAAGATCATCTTCTTCTTCAAAAGGCCATGATTCACGTATGACAAGGGGGAAAAGCAAGAGAAAAATACATATTGGTTATTAAATATGACATATGGAAGCAATTGGACCAAGTTATAAAAAGATGAGGACTTGGTCATCAATCTCATACTAATTGGGGAATTAACTTTATTATTCAAGGAGATATTACAAAAGATCATAATCTCTTTTCCTAGGCTTCATTTTCGTATAACATGAGGCAAGAAAGAGAAACAAATATATGACCAATTAAAAGGAGAAGACTTGGTCAACAATTTCCACTAAAAGTAACATATGTGAGGAGGTAAACTAAGATAATGGTAGAAGGCTTCTTTTAACTCCTTTTGGTCATTATTTTTGGTCAACAATTGTGGGCCAAATAAAAGAAGATAACTTGAACAAAAAGGGCCACATATTCGTATGGCATCAAGAAAGAAAGAGAAAAGATGAAGCAAAGGATTATCGGTACATATCTCTTGCAATTAAAGTGCTCACTCTCACACACATGTGCTCAATCGACTTAAGCTCTACAAGAATTCTTGACTATTTAATTAAAAACATTCTCTCATCTTATTCATTCATTTCAAGTTGGCCAAGTGCAAAAGAAAAGGAGAGAGAAATGGCAAGACCGAAAGTAAGAGCCAAGGGGAACAAGAAGGAAACGTAAGCTATTTACACCTTCAAGATCCCATTTCTAGCTCTAAAGACCTGCATGAAACTTGTTCCTCTCTTCCTTAGCTTCATTTCTATGGTTTTTGTTTTTGAAGAAGGGGAGTTTTCAGCCACCTTGCAAGAACAAAAGTTGTGGAATCAAGAAAAGAATACAAGAAGAAGCAAGAGGTGAGTAAGAGCATTATGTTGATGTATATGATGCTTTAATTGGCTGAGTTGTCATGGGCTATTGTGACAGCCCTAATTTCTGTTTTTAGAGTATATTAGGGATCATGAAGCTTTCATCCTATGTATATGCTTATATGTTGGTTTGGAGGCAAATGAGCTAAGCTTAGTGATTAGATAGTAAAGTGGTTGTTTGTTGTAAAATACCCTAAAATTCTGCCAAAACAGGACATGGAGAATGAGTGGGAATTTTTTCATTTTGATATTACCATTGTGTTCTACACGAAAAATTGTGTGGAAATAGGGTTGGTTGTTGATTTTGGAGCCATTGGACACATTGGTTGAAAATTGGAAAAACTGTCAAGTGTAACTCTGTGTAGGGCAGTAAGTTTGTAGGGACATTTTGAAAGGGAAATTGGTGTCTAAAAATTCTGAAACTTCCCAATATTAAATTTCACATTCCAAGCTTCAAAATGGATATATAATGTGTGTCATTTCGTTTTGTGAGCTGGGATTTCTGGTTGCCCAAAGTTTGATGTCGAAACTGGACTTAATTCTGAAGCAGTGTGGAGTTTTGTGTAATTTTGGAATTGTATGGTGATTTCTGGTAATGATTCATATTTTTCCTATGAAGATGACTCAAAGAGATTTCAATTAGCTTTGGGATCACCTCATTTTGATTTTTCTAGAATTAGTTATGATTTTTCAAATATGCTGAAAAATTCTGGCAGATTGGTCACCTATGCGAAAATTGAAGATTTTATGGCATAATATAATATTGTGGAACTTTGAGGTTAGAAATTGGCCTTTTAGTTTAATTGACCACTTTAGTTCTTTAGTTGACTTGATTAAATGACCATAGTGATAACCAACTCAAGTATCATGAGTTATTAAAGAAATTAGAATAAAGCTTTAATCTATTGTTCTTGGCATTGGTTATAGGATTTGACATTTGCTATACTCGTGAACCCACTGTGCCGAGGAATGTCAGGAAAGAATAAGGTAGTGACTCTTTCTCTTATACTGTGTGTGAAACATTGTATGTATGTTTGTCATGCATTGTGAATACTTTGTAATACATTGTGATGCTTTGAGATCGCAGCGAAAGCTGACGCATAGTAATACTTTATGAATACATAGAGATCGGAGTGAAAGCTGACGCATAGTGTATATAGCCATGAGTACTGTCGTATGTGGCGTGAGCCATGTATCATTGTGTTGCTGTTAAACGTGATCTTACATGCTGTGTGTTTATATACTATATGAGTGATTTATTACTACTGAGATTCTCTTGAATCTCATTCTTTCCATTGACTAACCTTACAGACAGGGCAAGTGGCTCTAAGGAGAAACGGACAACCAGGAGCGGCTAGGACCTTGTAGGAATATATAGTTTTGGATTGTAAATATTATTTTAGGATATAGTTATGTAATCCACAAAAAGGGAATCTTGTAAACCCTTAGTACCTATATGACACCCGGGGTTTGCCGGGGTTTTTGTTGTATACTAGATATGTATTAATGTGATATAACTACACAGGATAATTATATTCGAAACCTGAACTTGAGATCAGGATTTGGAAACATTTTGAAAGAATTTGTGAAAACCCTACCATAAGGCGGGAGTTAAAATGAGTTATAAATTATCCGTCAGTTTCTAATCCATTCTTATTAAGCGTTTCGGATCATAATTATGCTTATCAAGGTAGGGGGTTACACATTACATAAACTCATGCTAACACAATGACATATCTGCATGCTCAATGTTTCAAACAACATACTAATGACCATAGCATAAATAGAAATAGAGCTTCAATCATTCATATATATTTCATATAATCAAACAAACTAATAACATGCATCAATACACCATCATAAATATCAAATATATGCAGGAGAGGAAAGTTCCCTACCTTAAGTTTTTTCTAATCAAAACGTGTGCTTCGATTTACGTACCACCGACTGGCTCTCAACTCAGTCTTATAATTCCAAATGTACCATTTAGACACTTCCATAGTGTTTCTGGTGGTAATATTAGCCTATGGTGAAAATTTATAAAAATGCCCCTGGGACCCCACCCGGCCTCGCCTACTTGGTCTGACTATATTTTTTTCAAAATTTTGACATGGGCTATTCTAACTTATTTTTGCTCAAGGAATCTATTTTCGGACTCAGAATTACCAAATTCACAGCCAAAAGATGAAATTTCCCTTGGCAGCCCCGCTTTAAGGGTTTCAGGGGCGTTTCGTAATTATGCTTTTTCAAGCTTTTCTGAAAAAGTGACCAACTGTAACCCCACCTAATTTTGGCTCCAAACCTCAATGGAACCATCAAATCATTGAAAATCCAACTCCTTCCCCTTAGAACAGGTCTGGCCGAAACTGTCACAAGGAAAAAGGGAAAATTTGTAATTTTGTGTTTTAACCCCTAAAGCTTACTCCTTCCTACTCCTAATCCCTTATTAAACCATTTAAACACATACTAATCATGATTTGAGGAAATTTGGGCAGCATAGCCCCTTAGGGTTAACACTTTCCAAATTTACAAACTTAACCAACAATCACCAAATCTAACCACAAACATCAACAACAATAACATACTATCAAGGATTTGAGATATTTGAAGTTACCTCTTGAGTTATTTTCCTTTCTCTCTCTCTAGGTGTCTCTTTCTTCTCTCCTTAAGCTTAAGATTAGCTTGCTAAACAGTTTCATGGAGAAAAAGAGATTAGAGAGGAAACTTATACAAGTTTGGAAGCCAATCTTAAGAAACCACAAAGCTTACCTTAGCTTCCTTCTTCCTCCTTCTTTCTAACCTTAAGCTTTTTTTAAACTCCTTCTCTCTCTCTATTTGGTGGAGAATGACGTGAAATGGGAATGAGAAAGATGAAGCAAGCCTAATAAAATATCTTCATATTCCCTTAATTATTATTATTATCACAAAATGAGATTTATGACACCATGTACTTAGCTTTATCTCATATGACACATTCTCTTTCTTCTCCCTTGCTTATGCTTGGCATGAAAAGGCTAGAGGAAAGATGAAGTATGGCTTCATAATAATATCTCACATTTTCCTCTTAATTAATAAATGGTGGCATATTTCATTTATGGCATCATCTTGTACTTGGTCTTATCTTCTTCTAATTTGTGTTATACATTTTCATTCAATTTGAACTAATTTCCTATTCTTCCCTTAGCCCATAAATACGCCATTTAAGGGTCCTTTATGACCCAATTGAGCTTCTTCCATTATCTTAATTGATTGAACATTTATATTGTTATTTTATGATAATAACACATGTAAGAAAAATATAAATATAGAGAAGGGAGAGCTGATGTACCGGGACGAATTCATGTTCGGATTCGGGTCAAAGCTCCAATGCTCTATAATTGTGCCCACACAATTATTATACTACTAGAGCCTAATTGTGATTTCCACAGCAGATCACCAGAACCAGAAAGATGATAGGAGAGAAGAGAATTGCTAGAAAGCTCAATGGCGGGGTGAATTACAATTGAGGAGACACACCCTATTTATAGTGGTTTATGGAGGCCACTAATTAGGAAACGTGTGCACTCCTTCTTGCCCTCCAAGACAGCAATTAAATTAATTGATTCTCAATTAATTTCCTAATTATGGTAATTTATTCCTCAATCAACAAATCCATAATTATTGCTGAATTATTCCCCAATCTGCAATTAATGCTGATTTTATTTTTATTTGATTAGGCTACTTATATCCTAATCAAATAGTCCGGCCTATCAAGGGCGGACTTGGACCCAAAGTCCAACATCTCCACTCACACTTGACCGGCCTCCCATCGTGCATCCGTTACTCTTTCCTGTTTCATACTTGGCGTCTGCCGTGACTGCGTGGGCAAAAACGTCTTTAAGATTTGGTGCTTGTGATACTAGAAATCCCTCATACCGGATCAGCATCCAAGGACACCCTTTATATCTGTAAGATATATGTTCATTGCCTCATATACCCCATATTGTCTCATACATATTACTCATGGCATATCTAATCCCTTTTGAGTTAATATGTTGATTAACTCAGATTGCCTTCCACGCACATAGTATCTGCATTTACTAGCTATACATAGATCTAGTAAGGGGCCGACTACAGATACCAGCACATCTTATGTATCTCGGAGTAAATCTTCCTTTTTGACTAAACATTAGTCAATCTTGACTTGGTTGCTTTCCTAGTTTTCACTCGTCTGACATAATCGAGTGTGATATGGAGCTTCAGCTAGAGTAGCTGTCACCAAACCAAACTTTCATGATGTCGCCTAAGTCTTAAGGGCATCGCGGAAGGATTTTTCCTTCCTAGGACTTACACTGTAGTGAACTAGGGATCTTTCACCTATATCCCGTGTTGCAGTCTAACTCTTAAGCACATGCAGTATGAATTGCATGCTACGGTGAATGGTTTGAGGTGTACGTCGATTTCTTTATCTTTCACCGTACAAACATTAGCTCCAAAATGTACTCAACATTCGAACCAAAACTTTCTTTTTCACAATATCTCTTTTACAATCTCACTTGTGAAAAAGAGTTCTTTGCCTGGCTACAGGTCTGTTCTTATGCTTTGATCCATTTTATGTGTATATGTACACATATAGATCTTATCTCAATCTAACTGAGGCAACTCAAACGCAAAGATTCTTCTTAACCATCTCATGGTGATCATTTGCTCGTCTTACCCTCCCATATCCCCACAAAACATGGGAAGATGGTTGTTCGTGTGAGTGAACCAACCTCTTTTGACTTATACGACATACAAACTTGTATACCTTATATGTATTTACTCGTAACATACATACTATTTCTTTTATCTTCATATAAAAGAAGTTCACGACCTTACATTTTATTTACGCCCCAAGATTTTCACTAACACAATGAAAATCAAGCTATGCACTCAATAAGGGGATCTACCAACATTCTGTATGTAGAAGGTCATTAAACTATCGCTTTCCCTCTTTGAAAGCATATCTCTTATAGAGATATATCAAAAAGTATGTTTCGCCTTGCTGTGATATTTAGGATCCTCATCATAAGATGTTATCGTTTGGATCCTTCTATCCACCATTCATTCCCAATCTCTCATAGGAATTACTTTAGCCATATGACATTTTGAATGATGGCAGAACACGCCCTGTGTTCTATTTCCATGGATAACAGAAAAAATACTTTGTATATTTCCTTACTCCATCTCCATTTGTCTAGGTCTTGTATTGGAGTATCCTTTCAAAGGAAAGTTGTTGTCTTGACAACTTAATCCATGGTTATTCTCATAACCCATTTTACAGCAAGACTAAAAAATAGCTTCCAAGTCCGACAAAAAACATTTGGTCTTATGTACACCAATATGTACATTCATATTACCAAACATAGTCTCACATTGAACTCTATCCACCTTTTTTATGTTGGATTCCTCATAGGAAATATAACCTCTTTAGGCTTGTGCCCTGGACTTCAGGGGTGTCCATGGGTTTGTAGTTTGGCATCCTTGGATGCCTAAAGATCACACTTGTACATGTCTTAGGTAGCAAAGACTATATCTTCCTTATGTAATCTCCGTTTATCTTGTCATTCAAGATATTTGTTCAACCTATAATTTTCTCAACTCAGAATTTAAGGATTCTCTGATCCTTTATTCCTTTGACTCCCTTGACACTTGTTTCATATGTCATTTGACAAAGGATGACTTTACAAAGAATTATCACTAGATCGTTTGGGACTTATATAGTGTTCTTCGATTATCTCGAAGTTGTTGAGGCTTTCACCTTGCGAAAACCTCATATACTACTATTTGGTTGATTGTTTCTACAAAGCCCTTAAGCTGCTTCTTGTAAAGTTCATCATCCAATTTCCAAAATTTCAAATAGGAAAGCGGTCTTTACATCATCTTGATGTAATTTCAAGACTAAGTTTGTTGTCATAGCCAAAGTTCAGAGTTGAAAACGCAAAACGAACAACCTTCCATTGTGGTACCCCTTGGCCACAAATGTTTTAGGTTTTATATGTCCTCAACAGATTTGAGAACCTACTTGTTCCCAATCGCCTCTTGACTAGGCTATAAATTGCTTAAAACATATACTTGGTTCAAAGAGAATCCAAATCCTCTTGCATGACACTTTGCAATTCATCTTAGCAGGTCCTTCTAGTGTCTTTCAGACACTTATAGGTAGTTATCATCACCTTCTAAATGATGAAGAGAGCATTCAATCCATTAGGAAATCTATCCCCTTATAGTCATTCACTAGATGACAATTTGCTCCGAGGTGGATTTCATAGGATTCTTTTCCTATGTATGAGTGAGGTAATTCTCTCGTAACTTACCTCTTACCTCTTACCTCTTTCGTTGTGAAAATGGTCTCAATCCTCCCACTCGGATCAGTGAACTTAGGAACACTTGATTATTTCTTGTCACTTGTGAGCCTCTTAAAGAGATTCAATATGATTAATGCTCATTTCCTGCTAGGAAATCTTGATTTTATGAGCGTTGCGTGATATATCCCGATTTTATCATAATATTTAATATCATATTTAGGGATTTCATCATTAATTTTTGGGCTAAATAACATTTATTATGATTAAATTGAATTAAAGATGAATGTGTGAAAATAAATCTTAAAAAGAGATATTTGTTATAATCTTGTGATTGTTCTTTAAAATTTGAATTTTGAATGAAGATATTACAAGATATTGATTTGAATTGTAGATCACGTTGGAAAAGTAGGAGCTGAGGGGCTAAAATGTAAAGATTTTCAAGGACTGCAACAGAAAATAAAATTTTGCATGTGGCTACAAGGAAATTTTGACAGGAAAAAGGGTACTTTTCTGTAATATTAGCTCTCACTTTCAGGCTGGAAAATATCAAAAATAATTACAGAAAAGGACCCTGAATTTACAAAACGCCACTTGGGTCCCAAAATAAGAAGACACCGCTGGAACTGATTCACTTGGCTATCAGAGAATATTACAGAACAGGACCCCAAATTTATAAAATGTCATTTTGGTCTAAAAATCCGAAACTGACGCCTACCGCCTCTAGAACTGATTTCTTTCGAATTCTCATACAGAATATTGGGAAAAATCAGACCTAAACATAATCTTGGAAGATTATATCCCAATTTTAAGGAGATTTGACCTAGATTTCAAATAGTAAAAGAAATTAATAAAAAGATCTGAATCATCGCACCAGAGGGAGGACGCACCAGAACGCAGCTACAGATGAAAAAAATCATCGTGTGACATAGAGCAGCAAACGCGAGAGAGGAAGAGATGAGACGGACAGCAGAACCTTCAGGACACGCACACAGCCACAGAAGGGGATCGAACACGCAGGTAGCAGCAGGAGACTCACGGACGCAGTGGCAGACACGAGAGAGGAAGAGAAGAGACAACCTTCACCAAGCTTCACCAACAATTTCATCTTCTTCTCCTTCCATTATCTCAATTCAATGGATTCTTGGTGCATTCAAAAAGTTGCAGCTGTGATGAATTTCATGATAAGAGGCTAAATCCTTTGTGCTTCTTGGAGATGGAAGATTGGTTTGAGCTCCAGAGATACATTTAGGGGAGTTAATTGTTTTAATCTTTTTATTTAACTATTTAACGGATTTCCTAAGTTAGGATTTTATGTTATATGGTTAATTTACTGAGATTGCGAGTTGTTTATCTTAGTAGTGATTGAACAATTGTGATTTAGATTGGTTTATGTGGTTTGAGATTTAAATTTTTATATTTCCTTTTGGTTTAATGTGGTTGTCTATTCTTTCATAGTTTGAATGAGTTTTATGATTGCTTAGATCTTGTTTGAATATCTCAGTTGAGTGTTCATTGTATAGAGGAACAAATTGCATGAATCCAATTCTAAATTGCACACTAAGTGGTATTTAATAGTGTATTAAGAGGTAATTATCTAGCTAGAGTTCTAGGGATAATCACTAATTAATATTACTAGACTTAACGAGTTGTTAAGGTTTGATTTTTGACTTAGTGAGTAGTTTAACTCCCAATTCAATTTGAGCAAGGATAACCTATATTCCATTTTTTCCAAGAAGCATTCATCATCAATTTGTTTAAATCACAATTTTATTAATTATTTCAACAATTTCTCAAAAATCCAAAAAAATAGTAGTCTAAGTTATTTTCCATTATTAAAAAGAAAAAAAATCAATTTAAAACCCATCTAAATATTTTTTGTCACTTAGTTTAGATTAGGAATTAAATAAAAGGCTCCTCAAGAGAATACGACCCGAGTTGTGCTCTTCACTGCATAATTTGGTTTATTTTGATTTAACAGTTTTCTTGCAGTCACTGAGCCATCATCATTTTCACTAATGAAAACGTGTCTTATCAAATTCCCAAGTCATCTCACAAAGAGATTCCTTGTATACCTTGACCCCAATCTTCTTTACTCATAAGAAGAATTATGGATATAAAATTGCTGACCCTTATGGTCTTAACGAACTTGGGCCTGGTCTAAGGCCCATCCACGATTCATAGGGTAAGGTCGTGACTGACATAGAGGGCATTTGGTTAAGTGTGAATATAATAGCTATGAGTCTACATACCAACATATGGCTGATAGCTTCACTTATGCCATTATGTTCACAACCATATCAAGGAGAGGTCTATCTCTCCATTTCAACAACTCTATTATGTTGAAGGGTTCTAGGTATTGATAGTTGCCTAACAATGCCTTTCTTGTACACAAAATTGCTTGAACTAATCACATGGGTGTCCTAAACCCTTGTTAGTTCGAAAGGTCTTATCCTTTAGTTTAACTGATTCCTGACTAGTTCAGCCATTATCTAATAGCTTCACACTTGCCAAAAGTCAAGTAAACATTACTGTATTTTGAGTAAACTTCCACAACGTTAACGAAACACCAAGCTTTGTGTTTTGCCCTCACGTTCATTGGTTCACTAACGTCATAATTTGCCAATTACAATGGATTTTCTAAAAAATGTTTCTTTGTCTTTCTCTCTAGGTAGAATAAGTTCTCAACTTATTCATAAGGGTATTAAACCTTTATCACACATTGTTTAGCAAATACTCTTTTGCTATTTTGATCATTTCTTTTGATCAATGTGTACATATGGCAAGAAACGGAATTTTTTATCCCTAAAAAGAAACATCAAAATCCAATGAAGGATTTAAGAATCATAGTCCCATCGATCCTTAACTAAAGAGATAGCAAAGATGTGATTCTGTCAGTTGTGATTGCATGGAGTGAATTAGGGTGGTTTATCTCTGCAGAGTTAACGTACAAGTTCCAATCCATTGATTCTATCTCTTTATTGCTTTGCATTTGACATAAAGCCATATGCTTCTTTGAAACATCCACAACTCATGTAGATTGCTACTTTTACAACCCTTAAGGTTTATCAATGTAGCATTTCATCTTTGCAGAAACCATTGACCTCCTCTAGATCAAATTTACCTCATAGGTTTCCTGCCCTTAGGCTTGGAGGATGAATCCTCCCACTCTTTTAGCTAAGTTCGTCTGCTTGATGGATCTTGGATCCTTCAGTCTTTCACACTTAAGTTTAATGTGGCGACTCACATTGCTGAAGGTTACAATATGCATATCAGGGGCAATTTTTACTTTCGTATACACCCACTCATCGGAAGACGTGCCTTACTCCCACTCATTGAGAGACGTCTTGTCACAACATACACTTGTTGTTTGTTAGAAAGAACTTGGCATTGTATTTGTCTCAACTTCTAAGCTTGACATTTGCCTTAAGTGTTGCCTAAACGACATGTTAGGACTTAATACACTATGTTAAAACTTAACTTAGTTTTAACTTTATGGAAGATCATCTATTTCACTATCTTCCAATACTATCCATACAGCTTGGATAAGGTTACATTGCTTGTACCAACATAAGTTTGAGCAATGTTGAATTTATAATTAAATTCTAAAAAAAGAGAATTTAATTATAAATTCAATGATAAAGAACATTCAAAAACTTTTTGCCTCATTTTGTTGTCTCTTAACTAGGTTCTCCTTCTCGTAAGCCTTTCTGACCATATGAACTCATGTAGCGTCTAGCTACAATGTCTAGCTCCTCTTTGCCATGTTTAAATCCACTTATTTAGATGTCATTGTAGTATACCTCCCACTTGATGAGATGATTCTCACATCTCTATCTGTCTTATCCTTTGTCACAACATTTGTGATGAAGAATTGACTTTTAGAAGTAATTGCTTCAATCCCAAGTGAATCAATATGGTTAGAAGCATGGGAAGACTTATTATTATTCAATAATTATTGAATAATTTCGAGTTGCTGCAATTTTCAGGTTTTTATCTCTAAAAGTTTGAGTCAATGTTGGATAGGATTTTATATTAAAAAACTCATTTAAATAATCCCTCACTTTTAAAGAATCTTTCAGCATTAACCTTATGTTGCAACTGAAATACTCTAAATAAGTAAGCCAACCTATCCCAAAAGACAATAGAATCATCATTGACTCATTTTCAATGTTTTTGGGAATCTCTAAGTGCTTATAAGCACCTTTTTGACTCAAAACACATCCAAATGTACTTTAAATATATACAAATTATATATCAAATTGAAGCTCTCAAATTTAGGGATTTTTAGGAACCAACCGTGTCTCAATCGGAGGTCCCACATGCTGTCATGCACCCCTAGAAGGTGTCTGGATAAAAAAATCCTGAAAAATTGGAAAATTTCAACGTTGGCCACTCTCGGAGTGGTGCGTGACGTACACGCGCCGTCTTGTGGCCTTCTGCAGGTGACACGCACAGGCTCTAAAGACTCTACGTGCCGTCTTCTCTCCGACGATGCTTGCCAAGTGTCAAACGGAGGCCCTAGTGGGCCCCACGCGCCATATGTCAGTTTTTGGGTTTTTTTTTCCTTCGGTCAATTGACGACCGTTGACCTTGATTGGTCAACGATTGACCGTTGGATGGGCCAACGCTTGACTGAGACCTATTAACATGTTTGATGACGTGTTTCAGTCAACGTAGCTGGTCAACGGATGACGTGGCCGACATTGACCGATGCTGACGTGGCTATGAACGCTGACGTAACACCATCTAATTGGCGCCACGTGGCTTTGGTTGATTGATGACATGGCGTTGACTGCCACATCATCGTCTTCAACCTCCAACCGAGTCAACCCGACCTGGTTGGAGCTCCGGCGGGTCATTGTGACCCGCCAACTTCGGGAAGCCATATCTCCCTCGTTTTAGCTTCATTTTTCGCATTCTTGGAATCGCAATTTAGCGAACTACAAGTTCATGGCCTTTATTTGATATGAAAAACTCTTTTTCATTGATCAAATCATGAGTGAAGTGGCAGCGGCGACAAACGACCTGCCAACTTCTTTCCTTCGTTTCTCCCTCATCCGAGCTCTGTTTGACGCGTTCTAAGCATCGTTGGAATCTTCTCTTTGAGATCTACACATCCATGGCTTCATTTGGGGGAAAAAACACTCAGTTTTGAAACGTTGACGGCGTTGCGTAATTCGACCTGGATGTGTCTCCTCTGCGTTTCGAAAGCTTTCCTAGCTTTTGAGGGTTAAATTCTTTTGTTTTTGGTTCCACATAGGTTCCAAAAACGTCAACCCTTAAGAAATCGAAGATGTGAGGAGAAGACGAAGGAATTGTGCCATGAGTTATATATATATAATGACCAGAGGAGAAAACATATGAACCCAGTATACAGAAGTATGAATATATATATGGAGAACACAAACGCATATAAGGTTGTTTATAGACTAGGCAGAGACACACGCATATGGTCGAATGAAAAACGAGGCACCAAGCAAGCTTTAAACATATTCAAGCATGTCAGATATTGTAGCACAGCGGAACAATATTAAACAAAATAAAAAGAATATGCGTGAACAATATATATGCGTGATCAATATATGTACATATTATGTATGAACAATATATACAATATATACTTTCATATATATATATATATACACAGTAGCACAACGGAAATAAATACGATGGGGATATAAACAAAATTATATCATATTATTATTCACAAAGAATAAATCACACAGCCAACCACAAGATCATTATGCTCTGATACCAATGTAAGAAGAAAATATGGAGAGAGAGAAAGAGAACTGGCGTACCGGGGCGACATGTTCAGATCTGGGTCAAAGCTCCAATGCTCCATAATTGTGCCCATACAATTATTATACTACTAGAGCCTAATTGTGATTTGCACAGCAGATCACCAGAACCAGAAAGATGGTAGGAGAGAAGAGAATTGCCAGAAAGCTCAATGGCGGGGTGAATTGCAATTGAGGAGGCACACCCTATTTATAGTGGTTTATGGAGGCCACTAATTAGAAAACGTGTGCACTCCTTTTTGCCCTCCAAGACAGCAATTAAATTAATTGATTCTCAATTAATTTCCTAATTATGGTGATTTGTTCCTCAATTAACAAATACATAATTATTGCTGAATTATTCTTTAATATGCAATTAATGCTGATTTTATTCTTATTTAATTAGACTACTTATATCCTAATTAAATAGTCCGGCCCATCAAGGGCAGACTTGGACCCAAAGTCCAACAACACACGTGCTTACTTTTCACAAATTCATATTTAATTGTTTGGCTTAAGATGATGTCACTTGGCATGGTTATAAGCCAAATAATTATTTTCCCCTCCTATTTCTTTATTCCACAATTTACATAATTGCCAACACATTTTATTTTCCAATTTTTAGAATAGTTGGCCTTCTTGGTAGATTTTCTGTCATAACTTTGAAAAATCATAACTAAATTTGTAAACATTGTTCTAGAGCGATTCCAAAGTCTATAGAACTCTTATTGAGTATAATTTCAAGAAAAATATAGACTTTTGCTATATGGAAGCACAAATTCCCAGATTTTCAATCTTTACATCCTGTTTCAGAAAATAATCAATTTCGCTGGGCAAATTTCAAAAATTCATAACTCTTTGTACATAGCTTTAATTAATTCATATGACTTATCAAATTAAAGCTTAGGATGTTTACTTTCATCCTGTAAAATTTCATAATTTTTGCTTATCATTTGATCTTCTAAAACCTTATGACAAATTCACTATCTCATAGGAAATTTCACTGGAAGCATGATCACTTTCCCCAAAATTCACCATTTTATTTTCTTAATACCCCAAAGATATAAGAAACATTAAGAAATAAATTTAAGACACCTACTAAATCAAGACTTAATAATCCATTTAATTCATACTTATTCTCAAGAGTTCAATCCCAAATTTCGGGTATTACAGAGTCTGTCAGGACTACTTTAATGCACATACTCGTACCAAAATCATTCAGTATAAAAAGGGGCTTCGAAACACTAAGAAGGAAGCTCGAACTATATCTGAATTCATTATCCGTGTCAAATTCTTAGCCAATGCTCTAATTTCGATTGGCTACCCGGTCACTGAAGAAGACCAAGCTGAAGTTGTTTACTTGTTTTGGATGGACTTCCTAATGAATACGATTCTATTGTTTCGGCAGTGGATTCCCAACGAGATCCTTTCTCTCTGAATGAGATTGAATCTCTTTTGATGGCTCATGAGTTGAAGCTTGCGCGCTCCTTAAAATCTGCCCATGTAATGCCATCGGCAGATCAATCCTCTCAGGCTCCTCGTGGCCGCGGAGGTGGCGGCCCTGGACGTGACAGTCGTGGAAGCCGTCGTGGTGGCAGAGACCATGGCCACCAACGTGCTGTTTTCTGTCCAATTTGCTTGAAGTCCAGTCATGTTACTCACCTGACTCTTTCACTTATCATTCTTCTGGCGCTACTCATCATACCATTCCACATGCGTCTAACCTGAAGCAAGCATCGCCATACTCTGGTCCAAGCCAACTGCAAGTTGGAGGGGGCTCAGGTTTGTCTATACACCATCGACATTACAGTCATTTCTCTATTCTTCAACCTGTTCTTTGTCATCACAACATTTCTCTCAGTCTTCTGGTACTTTAAATCTGTCTTCTTATGCACTACATGTATCCCAGACACAGCCTTCTATAGATTTGTGGCATCAAAGATTAGTTCGCTTTCCTTTTCCTAGGCTTTTAAAAGGTTGTAATCTCGCCTCTTCAATTAACTGCAATAATACTTCTTGCTCAGCACGTTTAATGGGCAAAGCACACTGCATTCACCACTCTACGCTACTGTTTATAACACTCCACTGTGAATTAATGTCAATTGATCTCTGGGCCCTGCGCATTGTCTTTCAGTTCATGGAAACCCTTTATTACATTGCTTTTTTGGATCATTTTTTGATATTTTGTTGGTTATATCCACCCAAACGTAAGTATGATGCTTCTTTAACAGAATTTCTTCAGTTTAAAGTCATGACAAAAAATCAATTGAACACTAGCATTAAATCAACTGGTGGAAGTGATGAGTTGAGTTCAGGTGTTTTGATAAATTTCCACCTCAAAGTGGTATTTTTCTCATTTGCTTTCCCTTATGCACATTATCAAATGGGTACTGTTGTAAAAATGTGTGTGTGAGAGAGAGGGGGTGGGGGGGAGAACGATCTTATTTACTATATGGTAGTATTTGTTATAACATTGCCAAAAATATTTGATTCCAGGTATCTGGGACCCCAGGCAAACACCAATGTATGCAATCTGCATTGTTGGGGTCAGTTCTTTCCTCTTCTGTTAATAGTTTTCCTCCAGTTTCGGTGTAAACTGAGGAGTGACCATCAATCCTGTACTCTGATAGCTGTGTGATGTTGATGATTTGTACAGGAACTTTCATCTTCTTCAACACTTTGGCCACCACACTCATCATGGTCTTATCAGAACCAGTTCCCCAGTAATTCTTCTGCCTCACTGGTTTTGTTTCATTAAAGCATCTTAATCCTTCCTTGCTGCTCCAGTCTTGACTTCTGTAAAGAAAAGGCACACACATTTGTGTTAATATCATCACAACTATAGGTTTCTTGATGTTAGGCAACACTAATAGGTGTTTTAACAATTGTTGAAAAGATTTATAGCAGCCCACAACTTGAATATCATAATGTAGAAGCTTTCTAATGCTGAGATTCACTAAACTTCTGATTGTTTGAAGCATTGCCTCGAAAGAGCTACTTGACTTAAAATGAGATAAATTGTTGGAGAAAGTTGAAGCTGTAGGAAGATTTTCTTTAAAGAAAGAAAATGAAAAGCAACCTTGTGTGTGTAGGGGACATAGTTGTAAAGAAGACCCTGGTTCTGTTTGGATCAATGGTTGAGTCCACCCAATTAGCCCATGTCTTTAAAGCAAGCTTGTAAGCCACTGGTGCATCCAACTCTTCATACCCTTCTTCTCCATTGGCAAACGAGCCCCATCTACAAAAGTAAAATATATATATATATATATACACAAGGCCTTATTTTCTTCCTTTTGGTTGAAACATCAAAGGGTAAAAGAAAAACTTACAGAGACTTAATCCTGATACCACTCATCCACCAGACATAGGAGTTGAAAACTAGAATATCTGCTCCTGTCCAGTTTTTGGCACGCTCTGTGATTGAATCTACTTTTATTATCCTCTTCTTAGGATCACCTATTATCGTGATATCTGTGTTGGAATTCACAAGATATGGGGCCCAATAGAACTCAATGGTAGCATTATATTTCTGTATATCAGACATAAAGGATCAAGTTGATTCATTCTATTCATAAACATTACCAATGTAGCTCTTCTTCTATTCCTTGGTAAATCTACAGTTGAATACATTGTACTATTCATACCTTGGCTGTGAAGACTGGATGAGCACCGTACAGTTCCATAGATTTCTGATTATAAGGAATGATCCATTCGACCATACACACAAAAGATTCCCATTGATTTCTCTGCAGTGAATCCCCTACAAATAGTAGCCTCTTTCCCCGAAGTTTCTTGAGGGCTAGCTTTGGATTGAATCTACGAAGTATAATCATGTCAGAATGAGGATCGCGTTAGAGAACCTGAAGCTTCTCAAGCTTGGAGTTCATACGATCATGTAAGAATAAGGCAGCCATACGCAGATTCACTTAAGAAACAAAAAAAGTTACACATTCACATGCATGTTCAGAATATATTAGTGTGTGTATAGAGAAGGTGAGCCTAGGAGCAAAGGTAGGTCACAGATTCAAATCCCAAAAATAACATTTCTTTTTGTGTTGGTAAGATGGCGTACATCTATCCTTCCTAGACTTCACCTTGTAGGAGCTTTGTGCACTATGTTATCCTTATATATACATATATCTAGAGAGAGAGAGAGTCACCTAGGGATGGTGCAGTCCTCTGGCTGCCACTCCCAGTGGAGATACCGAGAATCCGGTCTTCCATTCTTGGTACAAGAGAACTGTCTATCTACATATGGGCAGCTTCTGCCTGTGTATATAGGCTTTATTGATCTGTTAAATACCCATTTCCCATTGGCAACATTGCATTCTTCTGCATCAAACTCAAATCTATCATCCGTAAAAGAGGCATACCCAACCTCCTCCTTTGCTTTCTTAACATCTATTGCACAATTAATCACCAATTTCAGTAAATTGATTAGTACCCATGAGAGTATAAATATTTGCAGGTGTCTTCTCTCAGAACAGTATGATATAAAAAAAGCACTGAAACTTAACTAGATTTTGGGGTGGTTTTCCTTTTATGACAGCATTTGAGCTTGAAGAAGGAAGTGGAAGAGAAAGAACTGAATATCTCTGCATAGACGATGGCTATGAAGACAAGAGCACATGTTGCTGCAACAATGATGGGTAAAGACAGTAGTGTTGCTCTTGGAGGTTTCATTATGGGGAATGAGAGAATGAGAGAAACTTTGTGTGCAGAACAAAAACAAAATGATAAGGAAATTGTATAAAGGGTTTAAGGGGGTTAGGGAGGTTTTATGGGACATTTTGGAGTAGGAGTGAAGTCAAAGCATAGTGTGATTTTGTTTTTTTTATTAATAACAATGTGATAATGTAATGATAAAGTGCAGTGGAGGTTGAGGCATAAGTTAGAAGGCTAACATCTCTCTCTCTCTCTCTCTCACATCATAAATCATGAGTATGGAGTAGAGGCTATGCAATTATACACTTGTCATCATTCTTTCCATTACAAGGTGGACATTCTGGTAACCGGCAGGAGGTAAACATGCAATTTGAAAGGCTTTTCATTGGCAGGAATTATACTTAGCGACCCAGATCTTGAAAACTTTAATTGAAAAGGATCTTAGAAATATAATTAAAATTTTAGGAAATTGATAGTGTTAATTACTTTGTAGTAATCAAAATCATATTACTCCTTCCAATCCTAAATATTAGACCTACTAAATAAATGAATTCAGGAGAATAAGAAAATTGATGAAGTTGGCTATTTTCTAAGGTTAGTGTGCAAATCTACCCATAAATATTCTTGAATGCACTCTTAGCACCATAAAGTTTTTCTTAGGTGTAAAAATGTAAATGAAGTACCATTAATTTTTTTATAATTATTTGTGTTGAAGAGTTACATTTAGAAGTGAAATATTTTATTTTTCAATCCAAACTCCTAAATTTATAATTATTTGAATTGATAATCGTACCTCATTTTTCAGAAATATTTATCAGGAACTTAATTGTCATTTTCCCTTGGTCTAAAGTTTGATAATCTCTTATTTAAAATAACAAAAATCAACTATTCAAAATTAAATTAGATATGGTTGTATCCAGTATCCATCCTTGCTCTTGTCCAAGGATGAAAGATATTATAGAAAGATGTGATGTTTTGTACATTTTGGTATATTTTCCTTCTCACACTACATTGCACGCTAGATTTGGTGTGTAACTATAATAAAGTGAAAGACGCCAAAAGTCTTGTGGTTGGATTGGTCCCTCTTATTTTATATATATATATATATATATATAGAAAAATATTCACTCGAACAATATCATAATCTCATTATTCTAAAAAGAAAATGAAATAGAGATATAAAAAGAACATGAATAGCTAAACATGGCAAAGCTTCCAACAAAATTAAAGTCTATTTTCAGCCTAACCAAAAAAATAAAGTCAATAGGTGAATGTGAGTGGAGAAGTTCAGATGTCAAAATACATGTTCTTGAATTGGGTCTACTTGAACTTGACATACAACAGAAATCAGAAAATCCAAGACGAGAAAATTGAGGGAAAAAAATAAAATAAGAGATGTAAAATAATACTGTTACCACTCAATGACTCAAAACTGAGGGGAAAAGCCGATGATTTAAAAAAAAAAATCTGAGAAGCAGCAATATAATATAATTGATTAATGTTTACACAGTTTTGAAATATTTTTATAAAGCAATAATCAATTCAAAAATTATTTATAAAGCAATTAAACTCCTATTCTTAACCTATTTCTGTTGTCTGATACAAAATTTTACCAATGAAAGCCACCCTATATCTTGTCTTTGAAAAAATTTGCAATTAGGATTTGGACATTACAACATATAATAAATATACATTCGTTGCACTAACCAATTTACACCCTTCCAACTATAAATTGACATTCTTAAATCAAACAACATATGGATGATTAATATAAAATTAATATAACAAAATCCTTAATCAACGAAACGAACCTTACTGGTGGACACTGGAAATTTAAGATTGCGAAAGAATGAAAGATACAAACCATCATAAATTATTGTTAAAAAAACAAAAATCCTCTTAGTTATTAATCGTAGGTCAACATCATTAATCATAGAAGAAGTTTATAATTTGCATGCAATGTGATTGTCCTGTTGCTTGAGAACTGGATTTTACCTAACTCCATTGTGTCATATTTTGATTTTGCAGGCAATTTTTTTGGGGGGGCCCTTAATTTTATTTATTCTCATTCATGTTTTAATTGGGCTTGCAAGTTTGCAACTTGCAAAGCTAATTTTATGTCTCAAAAGAAATTAAAATAAACCTGTCACCCAAAAACATAAATTAAACCTCTCCCATTTTCCCCGGGGATTTTACAGAATTCAGAAAAAAAGATTATTTTTAATTTTCTATTTAGGAAAAACTTTCGCCAACGTGTATAAGACTATAGATAATATTAAAATGATAATTAAAATTCCTCCCTTGTCTTCTCCACTACTACTAGAGAAATTATTGATTAAAATCATCTCCTCTAGTTTCTTCTCCATCACTTTCTTTCCATACATAATTAAGCGTGTAAGAATTTACAGAACAGAATGGAGGAAAAAGTGACAAGAATCAATGAGTATGTAATATCTCATCCTCAAGCTGAGTTCTTGTACCGCTTATTATTGGGTATGCTTATTTTGACGTTAAGATTGCTTATAAGCTGTTTTTTTATGTAAATTGAGATAAAACTCCTCTCACATATTTACATCGTATACCATAAATCATGATTGAAAAGCTACTTTTAAATATTCTAATCACTGTTCCAAAGGAACACATTTGCTCCCCCCAACAAGGCACTGTTCACAAACGGTGACGTCATTTTTTCATTTTAAAATTGCTGACTTTGGCCCCATGAAAACCATCTCTTGCAATATGTTGCTGGAAGACTAATCTTGGGGCAAGAATTCATCACTCGAGGAATAAGGAATTGAATAGAGGGGTGACCGCTTCATAGGCAGTGTAAGATGGTACTAGCCCCCATAGCCCATAGGGTAGCCCTCGGAGGGTACAACCGGAGCGCACGGGGAGGTACCAGCTCATGACTGAATGAAGTCAGAAACCATGTTCTTTTTCATAGCTTAAAAATTTCATACTCAAATAGCTCTGGCCCTTGCAAGAAATCTCATTGCAACAAGTAAATGTATGTATTTACAACAGCTAGGTGTAAAATAACATGAACCATCAAAACAAGGAATTAGGAACACTTGAAATAAGTGTCTTTACTTTTAAAAGACCAAACTTTTTTCACATATTTATATTCTACAACACAAAATCACTTGAAATAAGTTAGATCCAAACAAGTACGGGAAATAGGGAAGAAAGAAAAGGGAATTAGGTGCCCAAACCAATTCATTTTACCTCCTCAATCAAACATTTGCTCTTGGCTTTAGCTTTACTTGTCAATCCCTCTCCCCTATTACTCCTTTCAAACTCCATGACTGAAGCCTTCTCTGCTCTAACAATGGCAGCCAAGGAAGACCAAGCTTCCTCATGCTGCTCATGGACCCAACACATGATGAAATATATCTTCCTTTGTGCCATTTTAAGATTACTTCTAATCTCATCCCTCCTCTGTTTTCTGGGTTTACTTGATTTGAACTCCTTTTCCCCTGACTGAATCAACCGGTTCATATCGGAGAGCGCACACAACAAAGCTGAACTTCCCAATGAAAGTAAACTTATCACATCATCAATAAGATTCAAACCAAATTGTAGCCCTCCCATATGTCTAAAAGCTGGAGAGCACACCTGCTCCAAGCAATGAGAGAGAGCTTCAAGTACACTCTCTGGCTGCTCACCTTGACCTAAGACTGAGGAAACACTCAATGCAACCATTGCTGACCCTAAAGCATCTGACCTCCAGTCTCCGTTGTACAGGCGAAGAGTGAAACTGTAGCTATACAAAATATCAACCAAGTGAACAGTTAAAAGAGGCGATGGCTCTCTTGAACTGAGACTGCTAACCGGAGGAAGTGGGGTTTCAGGACCAGGAGGGATGTCACTGCATGCATCACTTCCAAGGACATCTTCCTTCTCATCATCTGAAAGGGGCTGAACAAGTTGAGTTCCTTCCTTACTCAAAGAGATGTTTCTAGCAGAAAGCTTAAGCCACCATGGATCCCAAGGTTTAAACATCTTGCTCAATTCTCCTGATGCAATGGCTCTTTGAAACCGCTTCTTCTCTTCCACGGATAAATCATCAAAACTGACTTCACCTCCTGTAGATGGGGAACACAAGAGAAACCATAACTGCCTTAGCCAACTGTCAGATGTGTCAGAAAAGATAATTTTGAAGAGTAAAAACTTTAGATGATCCTACTAGATATTAGTATTTCCAGAAAGACAAACCATGAGCAGTATAATGTCAAAGCAGCAAGGAGAGATACAAGCAACTTATGAACAAACAGAGACATCAACAATTTATAGAGAATATAATGGAACGTACCAGACAAAACCTTCTCTACAATCTCCTCTGACAGAGTTGGATCTACCAAAGCCAAGAAAACAATCAGATATTAGTAGCATTCTTTATTAGCGCTTTGGATAGCTCAAAAGAACTAATATAACAGCTAGAACTAATTGGTAAAATATATTTCCCTGTACTAAGCAGTTAATATTCCAACTTTGCTGAGAAAAAAATTGTCAGTGAAAAGTGAATAACATCGAGTTTTAAACAAGAGTGGGGAAAGAGGTCTGAAAGGAATGAAAGAAAATTTAAAATATGGATGGCTTACAATCCTCATCCATGCTATCAGATTCCTGTTCTGAATGAAATCTTTTCAGTATGTCTAGCATTTTATTTTTGGTTTCGTCATCAGGCTGTATTTGCCGAAGCTCCTGAACTACATTTTCTTGCATGAATGATTCAGTACAACGAATACTGTGAGACTGTCCAAATTAGAAAAATTAACGATCACTAATCACAATAATTATATCTTATAAGGAACAAGAAATTAAAAGTCACAGTATATATGGATGTATGTTTTGTATGCGAGCGAGTGTGCGTGAAACAGAACAAGGGCACAATTAATTTTCATACTACAAGCACTTACTAAGCGAATAACCAACTGCCAAAGCAAAAACCTTATCTGAGGTAAAGGACTCATTGACAGGCATCTGCCAAGCATAGGCTACAGAACCTTGTACATTTTCAGAGTGGAACCAACACCATATTCTAAATTGTAAGATGTAGCAAATGAAAAATGAAGAGGAGAAATACAATGATGAATCAAAACAAAGGAATTCATATTAAAAATAAACTTGATGATGCTATACCTTATCAATCGTTTAAGTGAATAACCAAATATATAAACCAGCTTAAAAATAATTTTTCCCCACACAGAAAATTTTTAATAACCAGATATCTAAACTAGCTTAAAAATTTGGGAGGATATTAAAATTCTTGACAAGCCACATCACTTGATGGGCCAAAATTGCTAAATGATGTAAGGGCCATTGAAAGATCTTTTGACACATGATTTATCAGCATAAGATTGAACCAGCTCAAAATCATCATTGGAGCAACTCTCTGCTTACTTTGTAGCATTGAAGGGAACAGTATCGTGAATTGCATCGAGGGCATGTGTACTGGGAAAACTGCTTCTGACATCTGTCTTAAATAGAAAGAAAAAAAAGGAAGGGGAGAGATATAATCAGTGCAAATATATAGAAGAAACCTTTGAAAAAAGATTGCAAGGAGCCTTTAGTACATGAGACGCTCCATAGCTCACTTGTCAAGACACTTCATCTAACCTCATAGGAACCCAGTCAAAAAGCATGGGAAATATTGACTATCCCCACAAACACAGCATAATATTTCTTTTTTTTAAATAAAAAATGACATTATTACTTTTAACATATTAGAAAAATAAACAAATAAATAAATCACTACCAAAATCAGAGCAAGAATTGCTAGCATAATTCTTGATCAAAAGTTTAATGAACTTACACGTGGCAGATTATCCGAGGGGGGTTGGGGGAGGAAGAAGTCGATGGTTTGTGAGCAATGATTGTCTCATCTTCCATAATCAAACCTCCAAGGTACAGATCACTTGCTTTCTCTTATAGGAATTCACCAAGCAAGAACCAAAATCACTCCCTAAATAGCCCGATCAAATTGATGATTGTCAATTCGAATGCTGATGCTAAACTATGGAGGAACCGCAATATTCTATTTGTATGGCCAGATTAGCAAGTACAGGCAAACTGCAACCCTCCAAGGCCCTAACAAGAAGGATGGTATAACAAAGTGGAGTTGTGCGCTCAGCAGCAATAAATAGACAAAATTAACAACTACACAGACACAATCATACAATTCATCCGGAATGTGTACAACGCTGCATACAGAATCATCAGTCAGATATGGTTTGCCCAAATTTTACTCAATCACGTGGGATTGCAGGCTGGGCAAATGCCACCACTTTGATGAAATAGGTCGTGGAATTAACAAACTACAAGAGCAAACAGCGGAAAAGGGAAGAAGAAAAGCCTTGCCAATACTCACAGAATTGAATCATGCCAATAAGGAATCAAGCTCAGTTTTTAATCAACCCAGCGAGTTCAAATTTTGGGGGGGGGGGGGGGGGGGGGAATATAAAACGGTTACCTCTGGAAAGCCTCTCAGTTGTTTGACTCAACTAAAAAAGTCGAAGCCTGCTCTCGTGCTTTGTTTCTCATGTTCAATCCCTGTGCTTTGAATGCCGGTCCTCTCTTCACCACTTCTCTCGAGAACTCTCTTGGTTGGTTCTCTTTCGAAGGTGGAGAAAGGTTCTGTTCTTGCCGTCGTCAGTAGCGGTGGAATGGACGCAGCCGAGGCGGAAAACTTTGCGCGCCGTCGATATCTTTGAATGGGAAGGAAAATCCTCAATCCATGTTTTTTAACCGTGTTATGATTTCTTTTCTGTCAACCATCAGATGAATCTGATGGTGTCTGTGCCTCTGCTTCAACCTTCTGGAAAATAGACGAACAATCACTGTTTGAGTTAGCGGTGATGATGGTACACGTACGGCGAAAGCAAGACAACGCCCGGTGAGACTTTATATATAAAAATATGTTTGGGTTAGCTTATTTTATAAGAATAAACACTTATTATATAAATCGAAATAAAATTTCTCTCTCATACTTACCTTGTATACCATAAAGGAACCGGGCCGTCCGAGCAACCGACTAATCCCCGCTGATTTGTAGGTACCTCGATGGGTAGAACAGCTGGCCAGGAGATTTAACGCTGCTCCATACCCAAGGCTAGGGATCGAACCCCCGACCAAGGTTAAGGGTGGAAGAGCCCTTACCGCTCTACCACACGCTCCTAGTTAACACTAACTCTTTCTCACCTATTAGAAACATTAAGTTATAACTATCTTCTCAATTTACTCCAAAACACCCAATTTCAAACCCCAAACAATCTAACTTCAATCTACATAATTACTTAAATTACTAAATAAATAGTCAATTTAATTACATAGACTTAAAACTTTTAATTCTATCTTTAACTTCCAAATATCACTTTTAATGACTAAATCTCCAATCCAATACAAATCATATCTTTTCCAGATCCTAATATTTCATTTGAATTAATAATTTAACCCATAATTACTTAAATAAAACAAAATCTTCAATTTCTCCAACTTAAGGTTTCAATCAAAATACCTATTATCATTTTATAAGTTTTAACAATACTTTAAACCGATTAAACATCAGTTTTAACTCTAATAAACATAATTTAATCATCAAACTCAAGTTTAATAAGAGAGTGTTTGGGTTCAATTATTTTAATTGATTCTGGACCCAAACCATGGTTTCACCTAAAAGTATCCAAACACTCATAAATTTTGGATAATCCCGTTTCAGGGCGAAACCAAGGTTTTGGATTGCAAAACCTTGGTTTCACCACAATCCAATTTTTTCTGCTTTAACACCTGATTTTTTAACCGTTGAGCATTATTATTATTATTATTTCTCTCTCTCTCTCTCTTCTCTTTCACTTTTCTGATTTCTCTTCCGTTGCTGCTGGCCTCCATTTCTCTGGTCCGAGCTTCGATTTCTCGTCATCTCCTATCGTCGCTCCTCCCCTCGTCGCAAGTTCCCTCTCACCGTGGCTCCTTCCCTTGTTCTTCTTCCGTCTTCCTTCTATTCCCAGATCCCGTCGAGCTTCGTCCTTCTCCCTCTCTTCCAGATCCCGTCGAAGATCACCATATTCGGCGTTCTCGGTCACTGATTTGGCCTTCTTCAAGTCCGGCGGTGGCTGGTGGTAGACGGTGGCAGTGTTTGGGGTGGGTACGATCCCCCTTTTCTCCCCATTTTCCTGCTAAATCTCTGGTCCGATCTGAGGCGTTGGTGGCTGTCGAACCTTTGTCGGCGGTCGGTGCAGGAAGAACGGATTGCGGTCGGTGCCGGTGACACTCATAAGTGTTCAAAATCTCTGAAGTCCCTGTGTCCGGTGAGTGTTTCGATTCAGCTTGTTCTGGTATTTTTTTTTTCCCGTTTTGCTTGTTCTGTCGAGGGAGACAATCTGGTGAAATTGATAGATTTCAGTTTGGTTAGACATTGATATTGGTTTGATTAATGACGTTGAGATTGATAGATTTCAGTTTGTTTCCAATTCTGCTATGTTTCCAATCAACCAAACATTAATGCCATGTGAGAGGAGTGTTTGAATCTGGACCCAAATTTTTGATTTCAATCTGCTGTGTTTCCTGTTTACACGAGAATCTCACATGGTTGAGGGAATCTAGCTTCAGGCTGATTCTCTCATATCTTCTCCGATCTCATGCGGATCTGTATTTTCATTTTCCTGATCATATCTCTAATTGAGTTTATGTTGATTTATGGTTCTCTCTGATTATATCTGGATATGTATGTTGATATGTTCTAGCTTAATTTGTTGATCGGGTTTTTGTCTGATGTTATGTCTTTCTACAATTCTACTTGCTTGGGGTAATTTTGGGGATTATATATATATGTATTCAATTTATTAATTCATCTCATTTTCCATAACACATCAAACGTGGGCAATCTCTTCTTTCCGTCCTTTTTATTGCTCTTCCATTTTCTTCCCCATAAAAAACATTCTCCCTATGGGCTCTAATTTGACTTCTCTATAGAAGCCTCCTAGTCCCAAAAAAAAAAAAAACTTAGTTTTCATCAGTTATTGATCATCGTCAAGCATAGATTTGTGTTTGGTTAAAATGCAATGACTGGAAATCCTTGTAATATAATTCTGTTTGGTTATAATGCAATGTCAGTTTTCATCAGTTTAGAATTCTGTTTGGTTAGAACGCAATGATTGGACTGTGAATGCTCGTGAAATCTAGATTTCTGTTTGTTTAAGGTGAAACCATAATGAGTAAGGGTAAGGAAAAAGCATCATGGGATGTGAAGAGCACAAAAGTCTTTATTGACCTATGCATAGACCAAGTTGCGAAGGGAACACGCAAAAGCACTAGCTTTAACAAATTTGGGTGGAAAGAGATCTCAGAATCCTTCACCGCAAAGACGGGCAGAATATATGATAAGGGTCAATTTAAAAACAAATATGATGCTCTTAGAAAGGATTGGCAGCTATGGGATAGGTTGTTACACGAGACGGGTGTAGGATGGGATAGTGAGAAGAACACTGTTGTTGCCGACGACGATTGGTGGGACAAGAAAATTTCGGTTAGTAATTCATTTCAGTGAGCGAACATATTTATTTCCTTGACATCGTGCTTGTACGAACTTGTGTAACAAACTTTCATGATGAATGTACAGGAAGTTTCAGGATATGATAAATTCAGGACAAAAGGACTTCAGTTTCAAGAAGAATTGACCCAATTGTTTGCAAGTGTCGCGGCCACGGGACCACACACTTGGGCTCCTACATCCATGTCTCTTCCTGTCCCTCCGTCTACTGAGGCAATCCCAGAAGATGCAATCCCAGAATTTCAGATGCAAGAGGGATCAGGAGACAGCGATGAGGTGTTAGGGACACCTACTGGGTTGAGCGGGGAGATGCATTCATTCAATGTCAATGAAAGCAGTGGAGGTAGTGCTGCCAACAATGACAAAGGGAAGGGAATAAGTGGTGGGGAGAGAACAAGCAGTGGTGGCAGAGGAGGTAGCTCGTTGGGGGTCAGGAAGAGGGGTGCGGGGATAAAAAAGAAGGGGCCGGCCTCAGCTAAAATAGTCGATGCCCTATACAGGATTGCTGATGCAAATGACGTTGATGCTGAAGCTGCACAAGTAGAAAGGATTGCAGCAGAGGCCCGGGCTGAGAGGATGGCTGAAGAGGCACGTGCAGAAAGAATGGTGGCAGAGGCCCGGGCTGAGAGGATGGCTGCAGAGGCACGTGCAGAAAGAATGGCAGCGGAGGCACGTGCTTACGAGATCTCAATTCCGGGCGTAATGAACCACCTTAGATACATCCCTGAAGTTGTCAACAATGATGACTTTTATGCACGCTGTGTACACCTCCTTATGAGCAATCCATCTGCAAGGGAGGTGTATGCAACAATGAAGGATATGCCACACCAACTTCTCGTTTTCCTTAAGCATGAATGTTATGGAAGTGTGTGAAATGTATTGTTATATTTACCTTTTCAGTTGGAACTATGTTTAATGATGACATTGCTCAATTGTCTCTTAACTTTGTTAATTTACAAAATATTGGTTATGTCACTTGTCTGTTATCAGTGTTGTTTTATAGTTGAATGTTATCTGTGTGCATATTATCACTATATAATTGTTGTCATTACCGTTTATAACATTTAATATATATGTCAACAGTTGGGTTAGATATGGACAACACATTGAAAATTATGGCAAACCATAGGGAACGGCGCAAACAAAGAGTACGAAAAGTGGCCGCATATGTTGGTGCATATGCTCAGCTATATTTATGTAAAGAACCGTGGCACACAAGTGACTTCACAGGTGCTAAATGGGTGCGTGAAGTCTTAAGCGGTAATTCGAACCGTTGTTACGACATGTTTAGAATGCAACTTCATGTCTTTCACGAGCTTTGCTTTGAACTGCAACAACTTGGCTTGACGGAGACTCGAAATGTGGGTGTTCATGAAATGGTTGCAATATTTTTGAATACAGTTGGGTTTGCGGCATCGAGTAGGCTGCAACAGGAAAGGTTTCAGCACTCAGGAGAGACAATTCATAGGGCTCTGCATCTTGGCTTAGATGCATGTTGTCGTCTTGCAATGACTAACATAAAACCACAGGATCGTAACTTTGAGAACATTCACTCAAAGATACGACTCAGCAATAGATACTGGCCTTTCTTTAAAAATGTTATTGGAGCAATTGATGGCACCCACATTCCATGCAAGGTCAGAGCAAAGGAAAGAACAAAATATATTGGTAGAAAAGGATATACATCGCAAAATGTAATGGCGGTTTGTGATTGGGACATGTGTTTTACCTTCGTGTTGGCTGGATGGGAAGGAACAGCCCATGATGCGCGTGTATTTGATCATGCTCTGACAACGCCGTCGATGAATTTTCCACATCCCCCCAAAGGTATGCTTATAACTCCAACACTTTAATTATTATTAATTATATATATATATATATATAGTTATTGACTTTAACCTATTTATTTTGTAAAGATAAATATTATTTGGTGGATTCTGGCTATCCCACCCCGACTGGATACCTTGGTCCATACAGATCCGAGCGTTATCATCTCCCGGACTTTCAGAGGTCATCTACGTTTCAAAACCACAATGAGACCTTCAATTACTTACATTCCAGTCTTAGGTGCACAATAGAAAGAATGTTTGGCGTTTGGAAGAATAAGTTTGAAATATTACAGAATATGCGTAGCTATAGCTTCCCCACACAGGTTAAAATTGTGTGTGCTACAATGGCTATACACAACTTCATTAGAAGAACGTCTATTTCTGATCCTGACTTCCGACACCATGATCGAGAGGGTATTTTGTGTGATGTCGATGCAGATGACGATATAGAACCTTCAACACTACATTCATCAATTGCATCTTCATCTGACATGGCTTCTCTTCGTGATTCTATAAGAGATCAAATTGTTTATTATATGCACGAAGCTTAGTAATGTATAGTTTCCTTCTCATTACGTATGCTTTTATTGACAATCTGTTAAATTCAATTGTATTTACATTTTGACGTATTCTATTTTTGCCAATCAGTGAAATGTATGCGTATCTCTACTCTGAACTTGTACTTTGATATTTTGTAGTATATTATTTTATATCCTAACCACTTATAATTAATTTTTTGTTACACAAGTTATTACTATACATGTACACACATATGTATATATATTTGACTAATTTTAAACCACATATGTTCACACACACATGTTATTACTATATTAAACCACATTATAGACTAATAATATAATTTATAAAATAATTTTATATATTTTTGATATTGTATATTTGACTAATTTTATTATTATAATTTTTTTAAAATTTATTTCGAATTTTTTTGAATTTATTAAACATTTAATGTTTAATAATGCATATAATATAAATTTATCCCTTACATGTAATTATTCAAAAAACTAATGTCCTTTTTAGTAATTTGACAATGAAAAAAGCTATTCTGACTATAACATCCAAACACTCTTACTTTATCAAAATCACTTTTTTCTCATAATCTATTCTGCTCATAATCTATTCTCTAAAAGCTATTCTTCACTTTTCCCCCAGAAGCTATTAAAAAAAGCTTTGCCAAACACACACTAAGTAAAATTATAATATTCGATCAGCACATTACTTTAAAGTTCAAATCCTAACTCTAAACCTCTCAAATAATATAATATAAGTATTATAAACTAATTAAATGTAAATATTTACTCATCTCTATATTTCTATGATCTTCATTTGTTAAAACTCAATACTTATTTCAAACCTTAACCTTTAATCCTGTCTTATTCCCAATAAAATTTATATTTTTAAAATAAATGTTAAGGTTCAAAGAATTTTTGAGGATGAAATAAAGTTCAAAACTATCTTTTTTTTTTTGGTCAATAAGTTCAAAACTATCTTAAAACCTCGTTAATGGAGAAGCAAGGTTGCAGAACCGGCGAAGAAAACGGAGACAAAAGGCTATGGAGAAGTGAAGATGCGTGGGTGACTGGGTGTGGGTATAGATTAGAAGGGCATGGGCCCCACATCTCTATATTATTATATTCCTCTTTTATTCTTTTTCTTTATATATATATATATATATGGAAAAAAGACAGAAAAATACTATTTGAACTTTAAAATCCTACTGACAAGAATGGTAATGGGATTGACAACGCAAATCTTTATCAAAATATGGGAAAAAGACAGAAAAATACCATTTGAACTTTAAAATCCCGCTGACAAGAATGGTAATGGGATTGACAAGAATGGTAATGAGATTAACAACGCAAATCTTTATCAAAGGACTAATTTAGGATTTTAAAGTTCAAATGGTATTTTTCTATCTTTTTCTCTATATATATTATACTTTCGTTTTTTTTTTAAGTTCATTTATCTTTTATAATATAGGCAAAACTCTTACTATCCTCAAGCTCATATTTTGCCATCACAAAATCTCTAAATCATTCTCTTAGGCTGTGTTTGGTTTGAAGTGAGGTGAGGTGAAGTGAGGTGAGAGAGGGTGGGGAAATTACCTTTTTGGATTAAAAGAATTTAAATTTTGAGCGGGAATCCAAAATTTTGAAAAGAATAAGAAAGTAAATTTTGGGCGGGAACCCAAAATTTAAAAAAATGAGAGAGTAAATTTTGGATTTCTTTTATCCAAAAAGGTAATTTCCCCACTCTCTCTCACCTCACCTCAAACCAAACACAGCCTTAAACAAACCATCATTTACCAAGATTCTCCAAAAGCCCATAATTAAGTTCTACTATTTGTGTATTTCATTCCAATAACATTTTTTTAATTATATATATAAACCAAAATTATAATTTTGTTAAATTCAACTCATCCTTAATAAGTATTTATTAGCTTCGATTTTCAATCACGTCCCAATGTTCCACTATTCTCTTAACTAGTTTAGGACCCGTGCAATGTGTGAGTTAAATTAAACAAATATGTACATTAAAGAAATATCATTGCATGGATTAAAGTAAAGAAATACGTAGTTAAAAAAATATCTACATGAGGGAGATTTGTCAAATACAACTATCACAACCAAATGATATATTTGTCAGTCAACCAAAAAGATTACAAAAAACTTCTTTGTATACAATATTTGAAGTTTTGACAGTGGGGATGTCATGCTGATCAAGGATTAATATTTTTAGTGCCTCCCTCTACCGGACTCTCGAGAGTACGATATATAGCTGACTATGTGTAAATATAGGGTGGGGCAGAAATAATCCAACACTCAGTAGACTTTGACTCTGATTTTTGTTAATTGTCATTGCAAAATAGAGCATTACTGGGTATTGCCTTTTATAAAAAGTGAATGGAAAAGATGCTTCAGATGGTGTGATTGTCAAGCGTGGAATTAAAACATGCATACCAATACTACTTCTTGTTATAATCTCTGCTCCAATGACATGCTTATCTAACCTTGTGACAATTAACTTGGTGTCATTGCATAGTTCAATTGATTTATCAATATTCCACATAAGCATTATTGGCGCATTGACTTTTAGTGTAAGCTTGTGATTAGGCAATCCAGACATAGTAATCCTATTCAAAAACTCAACCGAATGAATTTCTCCAATAGCACTGGTAACACCATCTTGTTTGGAAACGCTGTCTACACTAAGGTAAATCACCTCTTTGCCTGGAAGCTGTGCAAGCATATAATTATTCACTTTATCAACAATAGATAATGTAGCTGTTAGTATAACACGATCCCTAAAATAAGACTTATCACCCAAATGGTCAATAAAATCTAGATAAGTACTATTGATAATACAATCAAATGGATCCGTTGAAGGAAATAATAACAAATCTCTGGGGATGGCAATGACATCTTCTGTGTCAGCTTGTATGTCAACATTTCCGTTCCCAACATAAATGATCAAATTTGCAAATTCTATTATTGCTTCAGTATTACATGCGGAAGTACCCCTGGATAATCTCATGTTTTTAGTGAGTGTGAAGAGTTTGCATTGTTTCCACAAATATGATGTATTAATAGTAGCAAACACAATATCTTCATGAGTACCTCTTGGTATGACAGGCAGGATTTATCTGAAATCTTCTCCTAGCACAACTATCTTCCCACCAAATGCTTTACTTGTAGCATCAGGCTCATTTCATTTTAGGATATCACGTAATGTTCTATCCAATACTTTGAAACAATATTTATTAGCCATTGGTGCTTCATCCCAAATTATCAAGGATGTTTGAACCAAAAGCTGTGCTAATCGTGTTCCTTGCTTAATATTACAAATTGAGTCTTCAGAGATGGCTAGAGGAATTGAAAATTGAGAGTGTGATGTTTTCCCATTAGACAAAAGAAGTGATGCAATACCACTGGATGCAACACTAAGCTTTATTTTGCCTTCAGATCTCAATGATGCACGTAGTGTTTGCCATAAATATGTTTTCCCAATCCCACCATATCCATACACAAAGAATAACCCTCCACACATTGTTAAACAACCCCAATGATGGTATTGTATATTGACTATTGTTCTTCTGTTAAATTACTAAGGACTAATTGTAATTGGTCTACAAGTGCTTTCCAGTCAAAGTTTAACTCGGCCTAGACAAATTTATTTAATGTTGATCCATGGAAGGAAATATTTGGAGAAGGCATAGTTGGATAATCATAAAGGCTTCTACCATTAACTTGTGATTGATCTTCAATTTTAAGTAAAACATAATTTTGCAACTCAGCATCACTAAGAGTAAGTCTTGTAGAATCAGAGTACAACATTTTAGTCACAGAGTTGGTAATATATGAACTAATTAACATTTGTACATATAAAATAAAAGGACAAAAAATGTAAAGATAAAATAAGAATGTATTTGTGGGAAGATTCATACCAGAGTGACCTGTTAGTTGTTGTTGCATATATAGTATATCATCTGCCATTAATCTCCATGATTGTTGCCACATAATTTTAGGGCGTGACATACAGTTGCATAACAACAATATGCAAAATAGACGATGAAGGTAGTTTGGAGTAGCCCATTGGTTTGACTCTTGAATAGCATCAATATATTCTCTATCATCTTCTAACAATCCCAACACATAACAAGCATCCCTAAATGTGGGATAGACTACATCATCAACAGTTCTCAAATCTTCATATGATGTAGGTCCTCTATCTGTTGCTAACAACAAACACAAATAAAAGACTTCTTCACTTCCTGGAGGAACATAATATAACCTTCCGATGGAGAATTCAAATTTTCTTATGTCCCAATCTAACCATCTTTTTTGTACACAAATTTTGTTGGGAATTCAGAGTATGTTAATGCCCGTGCTTCTTTATAGTCTTTATTTGCCTTCATCCATGCTTCAAACATAGTTACTTTTCCTTCATTATGATTAACCACATCATCCAAGTTGGCATCATTTTCATAAATAATTGTTTGGTGCTCTAGTAGACGAAAGGAAAGCCTTTGCACCGATGGAAATCTATAGTTTATGTTAAACCCAAAAATTCTCCAAAGAGCTTCACATGGAGACAAATATCGAACATCATAGTACATTTTTATTTCATCATGAATAACTCCACTTTCAACAGAGGAAGATTGAGTATAAAAGGCTGCGATGGCTCGGTCATGACCCTTACTAACATACTTGAGTAAATACTTAATTGATTCCCCCTTTTTACACTTTTTAACATTAATATGAGCTTGATATTTTAGTAGTAAGGTGGGGTTGTAGGGAATCATACTCCTATTATCCAAAGGCACCCCATTTTTAATGATTTCCTGATCATTTTCCAATCTTCGATAACGTGGGTAGCCATCTTCATGAATAATAGTGCTTTAGTTGAATGGTTTTGGATAATATTTTGCACACTTTCCATTTACCATACATGGAGACTTCGGGTTAGTTATGCCACATGGTCCATACATCATGTAGTTACTAACTGCTTCATACAATTTAGGTTCCTCATTTTTATCAGGTATCTCAGCACTGATGACTCGATCAATATCATGTGGCGTCTCGAGCTTAGCTTCATTTGCTAAAAATAGAATGATATGAGCATGTGGGAGACCTCTCTTTTGAAATTCAATTGCATACAATGTTATACGTCAAATAAGCAAGCATCATTATTATACATAACTTGACAATGATCAGTGTAATATAATGATTGTGCAATTCAACAGTAGAAAAAAAATTACTAAATATAGTTGGGATAAATTTTTACATACACTAACCTGCTATAATGGGACAAAAAATATTACCCTTTTTCAAATCGTGCATCAAATGCTCTAATTTCATCTCAAAAATCCAGGTTCCCTTGTCAGGGCAATCCTCTGACTTTAAATATTCTTCTTCTAAACATCTAGTTACTTCACGCCATTTTAGATTACACGTAAATGTGATAAAAAGTTGAGGATATTCAGTCTAATTACAAATTGTCAATACATCTTGATAATTTTCTGCTATATAACGTGGTCCTCCTGTGAATGATGAAGGAAGGACGATTCTTTTTCCTCGTGCAACTACATCTATTTCTCCTAATAACAGGGCATCTATCAATTCCTTGTATATTTCTGCGTGCAATTGTTTTTTATTATTCCATAGAAAACTTAGCCTGCGCGCTTTTATCATTGTATATGCATCAACAACAAATTATTGAAATAGTTTGTCCCCATGCAATATAACTGAAAATTCATTAGTCATGTATTGTATGATATAAGCAAAATATTCGCGCATTATAATATAGGAAATATTGTCTGGTTGTACTTCTCTTGATAACACATGAGGGATTTCTTCATTATAGCCTCCTTTACCATAGGGAAAAAACAATGGATATTGTAGAGGCAGAAAATTAGGGTGATTTTCAGATATTATCTGTACAGCTCCTATCTTATATTGGATTATTAAATCTTGTCCATATTCTGTGGATCTAATATCTCCTACAATTAAAGTAGCTATCTCATTTTCAGAGGTTGGCCAGTCGTACTGGTGTGTGTTTCTCCCCCATTTATGTACAAGTTTAATTCTTATATCTTGTACTTCATGAGCATTGATAAAATCATGTGCGTGCCAGAAGATTTTAACTAAATCATTATGCTTATCTAGCATATTTTGCAGCATTTGGATGATAAAGCCGTTCACTGATGATGAAGTGCAGGTTTCTCCACTACAAAAAATAATATAAATTATTACTTAAAATTTATAACAATCATGCAATTTATATGGATTTAGCAAAAGATGCATAAATTGATTGGCTAAATTGTGTAAAGCATAATATGTTTACCTGATGGCGGATACTCTGTTACTAATTTCATTTGATTTGTCATAGATGTAAATTTGGGCAAATTTGGGAGTAGCACCGTCTATTGATAGTATACTTCCGATCAAATGTATGTTTTAACCACTCATCCTATACACATAATGTCCTTGGCCATCATTGATATTTCTATCTATTCTTCCACCCATAGAAGGAAAAGCAAACATCATATTATATGTTCTAATATGCATTCAAAAATGTTTACTTTGAGGGTGATGATCAAACAGTAAGTTGAGCAATTCAACTGGTGGATCTTGCAAGTTGGGAAGTTGTACTTTTCCTTGAAGGCAACACATGCCAAGTCCAGGAGGATTTTCACTCCTATCTTTTGTAAGTCGTTCATCATACCACATTTTTGCATCACAATATGGGCAAATGAAACTTTAGTTGCCTAAGTCTTTGTAAGCTGATAGCTTTATGGAGGGAAGGAAATGATTTTATATTAGAAATAATGTTAGTCTATGTAAATAAATTAATAGATAAGTTCTTTTCAACGTTAAAACATTTAATGCAAGCAAAGTATATAGAATAATTGATGCAATGATTAAATTACCATTACTAGCTGATCCTCTATTTAGGCCTAGATTGCTAGACATGCTCTCTTCAGATGATAATTGGGGTATGTGGTGGGTTTTTCTTCGGCGTATATTAACACGGTCAGCTATAGAAAAAGACCTAGTGGTGTTTTCTAATGATAAAACTACATAATCAACATAAAATAGTTAATACAATAGACATTGACGTCATAGTAATATAAATGAATATTAAAATAAATTATTTTGCTACAGTTTATTTAAACTTCGTTTCTTATAACTTTAAATGAGGTTGCAATTAATATATTATTTATTTCTCCAATAGACAATTCCATTAGTTGATAGAATGTATTAAATATTTATAAAGAACAATGAAGATTTAAGGTAGAAGGATGTACAATTTGTTATTGTTGCTAATACAGGTCAAGCTGGTTGCCTTTTGTGTAGCTGCAGGCACATTGTCCCCATGCATACCAGTGAGTTTTCTACTGAAACAACATAGTTATATAAATAATAAGCCCAAATTATAATTTATACTTAGCCTGATAGATACAATAAATAAATTCAGTAAAGGTATGCTGTGTCATTCCATAATCTTATGAATTTATTATTTATATTTAGATATCTATATATGAAACCCATACTATGATATACATTGTTGATATGTATCTATATGAAATTGATATCTCTTATTCTATGTTTAGTTTAGAACCTAACCCTATAGTAAACAAAAAAGAAGACCCCAGTGCAAATAGTTGAGACACACTTAAGTTCAGGCTATATATGTGACAAGGTGTGTTCACAAGAGATATGGTAAGTTTCAAGCTATGAAAAGGTTGTAGTGTTGTTTTTTTGAAAATAATAATACACTATAAAAAATTAATGTACGATATATTTAGAAATACATACTATTGGTTATTGTTGCAAATGCTATTGGCATGAATGTTTTGTGGAGTTTTATGACGTAGTGTCTCTATGCAGATGTTTGCATTTTCTGTTGATGCCTTATATTTAAATAAATAAGGAAAAAGGGTTCATAGTGCATATACTTTAAATTTACCTGCTTCAAAATTATTGGTACTATCAATATGTTCAAAATTTCTGCTTCTTTTTCTTCTAACTATTTGAAGTCGTCGAGCCCATGCTACAAAATATTTACTTTGTCTGATAAATAAATATAGTTATACATGATTAGACTCTCACTATGTTAGCCTAATTATACTGAGAGATGGAATTATTTGTGAAAGCTAACTACTTGGATTTACAGTTATTCTAGGGCAAGTACCAAGATGAATGCTTCTGCCTTCTATTGAACTTTGGCGGTTGATATTTGGATTCCTTTCATTTGTCTCATGTTGATGCATATTGTTCCCTCACCAGTTCTTGTTGCTGCCTTGCTATTTCTTTAAAATCAAATAGGTGATGACCTGCCTCTTGTACGTTGCTATTTTTTGTTTTGAAGCAATGGAATACATTCAGCCCCCCACTTTGGAGATTATCATAAATAACCATTGGAAAAACTGACTCATTTAGCCTACTACCACTTGCAAGCAAAAATCACGTACTTAGGTAGTTATCATTGACTTCCATACGCTGGTACTTATTTTTGGACCACTCAAATGATATCATGCCCAGTTTTTTGAAGTAGTATTGAGAGCACGGACAACAACAAATAAAGGAGCCATGGAAGTAGAAAAGATTTAAAATATGGGTCAAAGAGATATATGAGTTAAAAAAGGATCAAATGCAGCAACAAAATGAAGGAGGAAGGGAAAAAGGAAAGGCACAATATCAGTAAAGGGGTTAGCTATGATATTGCAAACTTTAAGGCGCTAAGAATTTCTTTTTTATAAGTATTGTCCTGCACGATAAAGTGCCAAAAGCAAGGAGGAATGCATGTCACAGTCATGGGCTCTGTCATTTATATATCAGTGCTGATTACCAATGCAGTAAGCGCGGAGACATTGTGGGCGTATATTATAAGAACATATAGTTTTATCAATATGTCATTCCAGGTAGCATTTTTAATGGGATATATTAAATTTCCAAATACAAAATTTTTTATTTTGAGAAAATTTGTTTTATAGTTTAGTCTTCAGAAGGTTTTTAAGTTATGTTTTTCAAATGTATTATGATGGAATTATTTTGGGCATTATTAAGTACACATGTTACAACCAATAATATCATCTATATTTTTTAGACAATATTAAAAAATAGCCCTTATAAAACAAATTTGGATAAGGCATCTCATTCAATATACTTCTCAAGGTTATTATTGTTTAATTAAAAATTCAATCTAAAAATAATAAAACCTAGTACAACCGTGGGAAGGGACTGGGGAAAAAGTTTGTTATTGTAAGTATGGATAGGAGATTATAAAAAAGATAAATAAAGAATCCATGAAATAAAATATATAGAAATAACATGATCAAAACGTTATAATAGTTAGATTTTCCTTAATATAAGCTTATTAAAAAAAATTAAATATTGTTATCAATAAGTTTCATAATTGGCAAGGGAAAATACTATTTGTTGAAGAAGGTCTTTAAATATGTGATCATCCACAAGCACCAAATTTAAAAATAACAAATTATCATTAGTTAAACCTCCTATATTTTCTCCCTCAATCTCTCCTTTAAATTTATCACGTAAAAAATTGAAACAAAAAAATGTATATTTTTTAAACTATATATAAAAATACACCATATAAAACAGAGTTGTATAAGGCATCTCGTGCTATGTATTTTTTTTAATGATATTATTGGTCAATTATCAATTCATTATATTTTTCTTTTTTGTCTTCAACTAACATAAAAAGGTGCATAGTTTTATTTATGTCCATTGTTAAAATATAGTTTGAGTGGTTATATTGATTTGTCAGCTAATTATATTTTTTATGGGAAATAGTGAATTAGATTAATATGAAATGGGTATTTTCTAGGTGCATAATATTCTTCCATTTTGAATTGTGCTTGCACTTGTTGATGGGCACCCTCAAATTTAATAGAAAAAAATGCACATATTAAACTTTCATGTCAATCTATGTTATCCATTTTAGGGTGTTCTTTTTTGTAAATTTTAGAGTTGACATTAGTACAAATACCCTAATGCAAAAAAATAAACAATAACATCAAAGGAACAATTCAAATGAAGCAAAGCTATAAACTAATTAATGAAATAAAGATGTTCACATACTAAGATGAAACACACACAAAAACAATTTGAAGAGTAAATAAGAGAACAACTAAACGTAACTAATCATTAAATATATAACAATCATTCTAAGAATCCACATTAAATCTCAGCTTCCTTTTTGCACCACCCATCTTCACCCCATTCCAATTGGTGTCAAACTTATCCATCACATTACAATCCATAATGACATTTACTTCCTTCCTGCACAAAATTTCCGAGAATATTTTGTCAATTTAGAAAGATGTTTATGACCCTCTAGAATAACACTTATTTGTCAAAAGGTAATCAGCTTACCGAACGCAAGCTAGATTTGTTATATTCGTGGCAATTGATTTAATGATTCAAATTACATTACTGTGTCTTTGGGGAAAAATATTTTAGAGGTAATAGAGACTGTAACCTAAAGATAACCTCTTAATGGACAAAGTAGTGCGTGAAATGCGTCTTGGAGCTTGATTGACGACTATGCCCATGGCTTTTAGTCTGAAATATTTCAAAACAAAATATGTCAGATATTTAGATGATGGAATAATGCAAACAAAACAAATTTGCACAAGCAAAAATACGTACTTGGTAATAAAATGGTCAACTTCTTCAATGGATGGATGGATGAACGTGAGCGAAGACAACTTTGAATTTGAAATTGCTATATGCCCTGGATTTAATATTAACGATGTCAAATGAACCTTATGTTACAAAATAAAGGTATACATTGGATATCAAATTTGTGTAAAATTTATAATGACACTAACCATTAATATGGCGGACTTGGCACCACTAGAGGATGACAATCATAGATCATGTGATTCCATAAGATACATATTCAGTTATTTGATCAGCGAATGCTCCCCAAAGAGTACAATTCAAGCATTCCATTCTGTAAGCTCAAATAAAATATAGGAATTGATGAGTCATAATACATAGGGCAAATATGATGAACAACTCAACACCAATAAGAAATAAAACCAAAGTTGATCAGGATTTACTCCTCATATATAAGCTCAATATCTACCCTACGATGCTTATAGACATTAAGCTCACATTCATGAAGCCTTCTAACAGTGTTCAACTTCCCAATGATATTTACGCATGTGCACAAAAGTTGTATAATGTAAAAAAAATAGCAATGAAAAAAAGGAAAAAAAAAACATAAGCTGCGATAAACAACTATCATACCAACTAAATATTTGTTATCAAATTTAGGGCTTAAAATACATGTGAATCATTTGAAACCAAACCCATATGGATGAATATATGCATTATCATCACACTGTTGCGCTTGGGTTACATACTGGAAGTATATCTTAAAGGGATGCAATGTTGTTCTAAACAATCCCTTGTTGTGGACAACCCTGAAATAGGAAATAATGTATGTTCTCCCTTCTTGCAAGCTTCTGCAGTGTTGTGTTACAAAGACACTATGAACGATGGCATGGACTCGATCACCCTGCACCACATACAGAGTGATACCTAAATTAGTCTAATTTGTATGAGTGCTAAGACATCTATAAACAAATGCAAATGTCAAATATTTTGAGAAGGTACAAAAGGAAAAGTAAGATTAGACTAAGATACAACATGCTCATCTTGAAGAATTATCTCCAAAGAAGAAATGTCTTCATTCGAATGACGAGGTGGCATTGGCTATAGTAGTGATTTCAAAGCTAAAAATTGATTTATTGTTATGGTAAATTGGAGTTAATTATGAAATTGATTTATTCTTTTATTGAAAATGTGTTTGCAAATTTCACGTTTAAAGCATCTACGTTAAATTTTTGTATACCAAGGCTTATATATGAACATTTTAACATCATTTCATATTATATTAATAAAATAGATCTTGTCGGTTATAAAAAGAAAATAATAAATTAAAATGGCTTGTGAAGTTAGGTGACTTTACACTTCATCATAGCAGTACTATTGTCACTTTCTTTAAATACTGAAGAATTCGCCTCTTTAGAGCACATGAGCATCGAAGCAATATCCTAATAGCCAAATTCATGTGCACAAAGTCATATAAGCAACATACACGGCACTGTAAGGACAAAAACCCAAAAGAATGAAATAAATGGAAAATATCAAATACAAACTTGTTCAGTAGGGAGGTTAGGAGAATTGTCATGAGTCCAAATTTGTCATGTAGACCAACCATATAGGCCTTAATGATGTCATCATCATCTGTCATTCGGATCACTATGCAAGCACTAGATCGGCCACTCAAATAATCAGCTAGCATGCGTACCTTAAACAGATATTTATGCCCTATTAGTTTTGCTGATATCTCTTTAGGGATATGCTCATCAGGTTTATCCTACAAAAACTCAAATAATAAAAATTTGAATCCATGTGAGCCTACTCTTAATAACGTCATCACAGAACAAAAAATACTTAACATATGCATACCCCAACCATTGTAGGGTCACACATGATATGTTCTTTCAAACCTATAGCTGAATCTCCAATCAGTTTTGAGAATTCCTGATCAAAAATAACAAACATACATGATCTAGAGTCATCTATGACTTGACATTGGACCATGAACCCGTGGTCAAGTATATAGCCAAGAACTTGTTATTCCTAAAGCAATTATCATATCCATGAAACAATATACATATCCTAATGTCACTGACCTAGGTATCACAGAATTAATGACTTCATTGCACTTTTCACAAAAAAAGCCATCCCCTCAGGGAAAATTTTGTTCCCAAACTATTTGCAAGAAGTATAATACCAAGGTTGTCACTTCAAAGATACGTAATCTCCGCTAAGACAACTGCATCCTTACTCTATATTCAAATGTGAGCCAAAGTTGAGAAACTAACAAACCAAAATAAGAAAATTATGCTTATAAAAAGAAGGAAAAGTATGTGATCATAGATGAAGTCACACATACAGGTGACCCATTTCATAACTCAGATAGTTTTCTACGATTTCCTATACTTAAGATATCATCTGTGACAATCATAGTTACTTGTGGCATAATGCGTGTTAGCATCTGCTCCATAACTATGCCCACGTCTTTCATCTTATAGAATACCAAGTATATATTATATATCATAGAGTTTGACGTGTAGAAATAAATACGTAAAAGAGGTTATGAAATAGGATAGCACACTTGCTCAAGAATTCATCGACCTTTGGAATTAAAGGATGAAACAAAAGTCGTGATGAATACATTGAATTAGAAATTTTTTTCTTTTCTGTAAAAGAATATTCAATTGGAATTGATTACTGTACACAATAAATAGTAAATACATGTAGTTGGTATAATGAGATAATTGCAGAAACAATAATAGACATTGAGAGAATCTGACCTTTAAACTCACATACTTTGCATAATTGAATTATGACTATGATGGGTCCAGTATAGGATCGTGACATGAATTGAAGTATTTTATTAGCAAAATCTCCCCATAATGTGCAGTCCAATCGCTCCATCCTATCAAACATAAAAAATAATGATCTAATGACTCGGAAGTCTGAACATTATCAGTTTAAGTATATGCCTTGTTATTGAACTATGCTATAAAGCATTCAATAATATATACTCCTCATTTATGAGTTCAGTGTCCACTTTATGTTGGTCTTGGCCATTCACAATGCAATCGTCACATTCCCTAACTGTGGTAAGTTTGCCAATTACATCTGCCATTTAACAAAGACATTTGATTACTAAAAAGCATGAATTCCCAGATATAAAGTCAAAATATAAAAGGATAGTGTAACATACCAACTAAATATCAGTCATCAAATTGAGGAGAAATGATTTGTGTGAAGGAATGAAATCCAAATCCAAAATTATGAATTTGGCCGTCATCTACACAAGAGCGAACCAGTGTTGAAAATTGAAAGTTTATACGGAAAAGGTGCTCGCTGGGTCTGTATGATCGGGTGTTTGGAACAACAACAAAGTGAGATATGACAAACGTCTTCCCTTCATGGAGGCTACTGTGATGTCGTTTCACAAAACCACTACATACAGAAAGCATGGATGAGGTCGCCCTGAAAAAGAAAAAAAACATATCACAACATAAGTAAACTTGAATCCTATGTGATTAAAGTAGCAACAACAAATACGATTGAATGCAAGAATAAAATATAAGAGATGGATGATAGGCTAACTTCTTCATCCTGAATAATCATCTCAATGGAGGAAAATTCTTCAGTAGAGTAACGGGGAGGCATGGTCTATAAATAAACAATGCGAACTTTAATCTGCCAGTTTCGTCGACAAGGATTGATAGCCTTAACAGCATCAAATAGGTTAGCCATGATATTACTGGGTGTGTGATATATCTGAAGAGATGCTTGGGACAATGTGTAAAGAGGAGGTGAGGGCAAATATTTTTATTCACACATGATAGTAACTGTAAGTAACACATTAACACCCATAAATGTATGAAACCACTTCAACAGGTAGACTGAAAATGTGGAAGAAGAGCCTACTACAGAAGACAAAAGAGAAATAACCATTACAAGCATGATAAGTTGTGATCATAAACCAATGAACAACAATCAGTCTATAATAAATATGAGGTATGGGGCTTGTGGGAAGGCGCTGATATTTTTTTATAAGTATTGTCCGTGTAAGATAAAGTACCGAAAGCAAGGAGGAATGCGGTTCACAGTCGCGGGTTCTGGGATTTATATATCAGTGCTGATTACCAACGTAGTAGGCGTGGAGACATTATAGGCGTATATTATAAGAACATATAGTTTTATCAATATGTCATTCCACGTAGCATTTTTAATGGGATATATTAAATTTCCAAAACCAAAATTTTTTATTTTGAGAAAATTTGTTTTATAGTTTAGTCTTCAGAAGTTTTTTAAGTTACGTTTTTCAAATATATTATGATGAAATTATTAAAAAATATTAAAAAAATTTCATCTATATTTTTTAAACAATATTAAAAAATAGCCCTTATAAAACAAATTTGAATAAGGAATCTCATTCAATATATTTCTCAAGGTTATAATTACATTGAATTAAAAATTCAATCTAAAAATAATAAGATTTAGCACAGTTGTGAGAAGGTGTTGGAAATTGTATCCTAAGGGCTAATCATTATATTTTAAACATTATTAATTTAATGAAATTTGTCCATTCTATTATCATATTATTTGTATGTTAACTATGATAATTGTCTCCTTGGATAAATCATAAAGATTGTCCTAAAATGTCCCTGGTCGATCATCTATGCGGGAGCAAAGATGAAACAAGACCAGTATGACTTTGATAAGATATGGAGATACGAATCAAAGTCTTAGGCACTTGTAAGAGTATAAGGTGTTGGACCGACTACTATGAGAAAGTTACATTGATCAAGTCATAAGCTTTTCTCATGTATAACCACATCACAATGCCCTTTGACCTGATGTCATTATAGATTCCTACATGAGAGTTGCCAAGCTTTGAACTAGTCAAAAGTTATTTTTGACTGGGTGATGATAAAGGCTACGATCGGGCTTGGTGGTCTTTCATGCAGAGGAATATGAATGATCAAGATGGAATTTGTCCCTCACATTAGTAGAGAGATATTACTGGGCCCCTCGATGAGTGAGTCTGAGAAATGTATGGCTATACTACGATGGAAAAGAGTTTCCATTTCTATTGTCAAGCTACTCAGGAATCGAGAAAGTAATGGTCAAGAACAAGAGGATGACATTATCCATGCCTCATTATTGGCCGATATATCATGTGACAAAAGGGACATGGCATGGTTGTATGACAGGTTGCATCGTGTTAACGATCCTCATATGAATTGGGTAGTCATAATGTCTTGATAGAGGCCGCTTGCGACTTGTGGGTTAGTACAGTTATTGACCTACTACCAACTTTATATGGGCCTACAGGGTCACACACAAGAATGGCCCAACACAAGATAATGTTTAAACTAGGGTGGATGAATTTTATATTTATATATATAATATAAAAATTCGTTAATAATATTTTATATACATATATGTATTTTCAAAATATATATTATATATATATATATTATATGATATTATTATATTTTGTTATTTTTAAATTTAATTTTATTAAGATAAATTAGATTTAATAACTAACATGATAGAGATATAGTATCTCAGATTTAATTTATGAAGATAATTAAATCTAATGGCTCTTTATTTGGATTAAATAAATAGGTTAAATTAAAACTGTTGGATAGATTTAATTTAAACTGAATTTATTTAATTAGCTCATCAAGATAATTAATTGTTAATTAATTTTGAAATTAATAAAGATTAATTTTGAAATTCGAATATAACCCTCATAGGCTATAAACTTGATAGAGCAGATATACTTATACACGGATGAGAATTTAGAGCCACATGGAAACCCTAGGAGACATTGGAGGCGCTAGCACGTAGTTTGTGTTGGAGAGCATTTGTGTGGATATCGGTAGAGGGAGCGGACCTGATGTGTTGGCTCCTAGAGATTGCAATCCTTGTTTTAAAAAAGGTACAAATCTTTCTAACTCGGTTTAAATGCCGTTGATAGATCCTCAATTAGGATCGGCGAAAATTTTAAAATTCTTCCGCTATGCTTGCCAATCCTAACAAAAGGGACTTGGGAAAAAGTTTGTTAGTGTAAGTATGGACAGGAGATTATAAAAAAAGATAAATATAGAATATATGGAATAAAATATATAGAAATATCATAATGTAGATTATTGAGATTATTTTAAAAGGTCTTTAAATATGTAATCATCCACAAACACAAAATTTCAAAATATCAATTTGAAAATAATAGATTCTCATTGGTCAAACCTCCTTAAAGGCCCGTTTGGTACGCTAGAATTGGAGGGGGTGAAAATGGAATTGGGTCTCAATTCCATGAGGGGGTTTGTTTGGTACAATAGAATTGGCTCCTAATTCTAATTCCAATTTCATGTAGAAGCCAAATAGGTCAATTCCACCAAAATGAATACTATCCTAAAAGCCAAGATTTATAATTCCACCTCCAAATTTCCATCAATTACCTCCTCCTTTCGGCGACAAAGGCGACCTCTCCTCCCTCAACGGCACCTCTGCTCTTTCACCAATAACGGTGATGGTGGCCTCGGGCAATACACGACGGCAACCTTTCGGCAACCCACAACTAACCCTATCAGATCTGGCCCCTTTTTCTCCAGTTCGGCTTCATTTCTCCAAATTTGCAACTCTATTCACCATGTGAAGAACATCCTCTCACTCCACACGACCATCGATGTAGCTATCACTGCTATAGGAGAACCTGTAAGTCGAGCTCTCATTCTAGCAGTGAAAGCTCCAGCCTCGTTGCTACTGCTACCTCTGAAGCAGTATCGGCGCCTTCGTCATTGAACCGTGAGTTGCTAACCAATCAAGCTACGAACCCTTTAGAGTTTGGATTGATAGAGCAAGGAGGGGACTGCGATATTTTCTCAAAGATAGGGAGCTTTACAAACTTGATAACCGTAACAAGCAAAGCATTATCGTTTGGATATGGGAATGTGTTTAAAAGGCTCTTAACCTATGATTTTTTTATTTTTTAATTATAAGGGCATTTTGGTCTTTTCATATAAAAATTAGGACTCATTTCTATGACATATCAAATATACTTTTAAACCTCATTTCCATTTCCATATCCAGTTCCATTTCCACCAAAATCAATTCCACTGTACCAAATGGGCCCTAAGTTTCTCCCTTAATCTCCCCCATATCCTATTTTTACTATTTTAAAAGTAATTTAAATTTTATGAAATACAAAATGTACATCGAAAAAATCTCATTCAATGTACTTTTTAGGCAATTATTATTTAATCAGTAATCAGTAATTATTAATTAGTAACTCAATATAAAAATAATAAGACCTAGGAATGGCCTGAGAAAAAAAGTTTATTTTGATAAATATGGAGTGGATATGTAAATGAATTTTTTAAAAAATAATTACTGTAGATGATAATAATTTTGTCAAATATTCTAGATTCTAGATGATTAATCCAATGTATTTAACTAATAATTTAACACAATAATAGCAACAAAAGCATAAGACAGAAAAGGACAGCGATGGTTACCTAAAATTCAAAATTATTTTATTTCAAACCATATACTACCTATCCGCCAACTTTAATCCACTTTTTTTATTTATATTTAAAAAAAATTGAATAAACAAAAGTTAATTAAAAAAGTGAAAAATGACTTATTTATCTGACACACGGTGCTGCCACTTGGCGCACTCTGGAAGGGCCTGCTTTCAACCCTGCTTTTATATATTAATAGATTTTATACTTCTAGATCTTCTCTAAACCTCAAATTACTTAATAAATCACATTCTGATAGCACTTAATTACTCTAAATAAAAATTGGAATGTTACACTTTTTAAATAATTATCTAAACAAGTTTTAACTTGAAAAAGGAGAAGGTGCAATTTTTACAACAATGTTTGATAGTAGGGGCAATTGGCACCATTAAGTTTTTTAGGGTGCCAAAATACACATAAACTTTTCGAAGTGGGGCAATTTTAACTAAGGTGTTAACTCTAATGCCCCATTTGGTATATGGGAATTGAAACTAGAGAAGTGGAAGTGGAAGTAGAAATTTGAAATTAGGTTGTTTGGTATACTTGAACTCACTTATTCAGGGAAGTCACTTCTATAAAAAAATGATAGAAGTCACTTTCTTAGTCCCCCGTGAGAACTGACTTCCACTTCTCATGGAAGTGGAACTTTAACCATTTTGCCCCTACCCCTTTCTTTCTCAAATATCCATATGTTAGAATAAATCATGCTTTTTCTCAATTACATCACAATAATCACAGCGTAAGATATTTTATAAGCTACAATAGAAGACTTTAATAAATACCTCTCGCCATAGCTTATCTCTGATAAGAAAGAGTTCACGAATATTGAGAATTGAGACTGCAAAACAGAATGAGTCAGAAGAAAGGTTGATAGGTTACTCTTCTGACTGACTGTAGGGCATAGTGATAGCAACTGGTGTGAGAGCCGTTGCCAGTTAGGGAACCTTAAAGAGCAGCTAGGGTTTTCACTCATATGCTTAATTTAGACGGTTGAAAACCTAATTGTATTTTTCACCATCAGAAAGATACATAAATAGCCTGTCCACTTGTTATCCTAATCTTATAGTTGGGCCTAGATCTAATTGACAGGTCACACTCAGGATATTTTAATTAATAACCTAATTAATAACTAATAATTATATTATAATAATTAAAATATCTCACATCTTCCCACTTGGCCCATATCTAAATGTCAGTTGCCCTTTTCAAATTAAATTTCAAGAATCATGGCTATAAGTCCTCTTGGGTTGAGTATTATCTTCCATGTATTACATGCAACACCCTTACTTAATGGGTATAACCTTATGAATAAATGTCAATATTTATTCGGTTCCAAACTTAGTGTTCATTATTCTCATCAACAGAATGTATACAAATAATGATAGATAATAAACCATAAAATTAATTTCATTGCATACTTCTTCTATATGAATGAAGGTCTAACCCCCATCTAAGGGATGTGTAACACAAACGCATTCAGTTTCATTCCCTTAGTCAAAGGATCAGCTAGCATGTCCTTTATATTGATATGATCAACCAAAATTTCACCATATGTAATTCTCTCTTTTAAACTTAGGAATTTTAGTTTGACCCACCAGCTTGGACTTCAACTCCTTTTGTTATTTGCAATGGCTATTGTGGCTGTATTATCACAATACATCCTGATTGGCCTAGAGATTAAGTCCATAATCTTAAGACCAGCAATAAAATTCCTTATCCAGATTGCTTGTGAACTTGCCTTTAAACACACTATATACTCAGCATCACAAGTAAAGGGAGCTGTAAGTGTTAGTTTTGTACTTTTCTATGATATAGCTCTATCTGCTAGTAGGAAGATGTAACCAGGAGTAGACTTGTTTGTGTCTAAACATCCTCCTAGATCAAAGTCTGAGTAACCAACCACTTCCAGGTCATCTGTTCTTCTGTATGTGAGCATGTAGTGCTTAGTACCTTGTAGATACCTAAACACTTTCTTTGCAGCTGTCCAATATGCTTCCCCTGGATCGCTTTGGTACCTTCTCAACATGCCAACAGCGAAAGCTATATTAGGTCTTATGCAGAACTGTGCATACATCAAGCTTCGCACTGTTGGTGCATATGGGACCCTTTCTATTTGCTTTCTTTCAAGCTTATTTTGGGGACATTGATCTAAACTAAACTTGTCCCCCTTCTCAAGAGGAGCTACGTTAGCTGAACAGTTTTGTATCTTGAATCATTCAAGAACTTTGTTGATATAGGTTTGTTGAGACAAGCCTAAAATTCCTTGAGCTTTATCCCTATGGATCTTAATGCCAATGATATAAGATGCCTCACCCATATCCTTCATATCAAAGTTCTTGCATAAAAATATTTCACTTCACGTAATAGTCCTAGATCACTAGTTGCAAGTAGTATGTCATCAACATATAAAACTAGAAATATGATCTTACTCCCGCTAACTTTGTGGTATATGCATTCATCCATGATGTTCTCATCGAAACTAAATGATGTGATTACCTCATGGACTTCAAGTACCACTGTCATGAGACTTACTTCAAGCTATAGATCGATTTCTTCAACTTGCATACCAGATGTTCCTTATCCTTTGCAACAAATTCCTCAGGTTGTTTCATGTAGACTTCTTCCTCAAGAACCCCATTGAGGAATGCAGTCTTAACATCCATTTGGTGCAACTTTAGATCAAAATGTGCAACCAATGCCATGATTATGCGGAAAGAATCTTTTGTTGATGTAGGAGAAAAGGTTTCCCTATAGTCGACCCCTTCCACTTGTGTGAAGCCCTTGGCAACCAATCTAGCCTTGTATCGATCAATGTTACCTTGCGAGTCCTTTTTGGTTTTGTAAACCCATTTACAACCAATGGCTTTAGACCCATTTGGTAACTCCACAAGATCCCAAACATCATTGTTTGACATGGAATTCATTTCTTCAGTCATAACATCATGCCACAACTTAGAGTTCTTACTCTTAACAGCCTGACTAATAGATCATTTTCAATGCTAATATCACAGTCAGTCTGAACAGAGTACACCACATAATTACTAGGTAATACTGGCCTTCTTTCTCTAGTTGATCTTCTTAATTCAACGTCTAGGGTTGGTTCAGATTGTTCATTCAGGACATCCTCTACCACAACTTGTCTTAGTTCTCTATGTGTGGGAGGTAGATAAATCTGAACAAATCCTTCACAACGTAAATCAGGGGTTACTTCCATATGATCGTTGTTTGTTTGGTTACTCCCACTAATCACATCATTCTCAAGAAAGGTAGCATTCTTAGATTCTATAAAACGTGCAGAAGATGGAGGACAATAGAACTTATAACCTTTAGTCATATATGGATAGCCTACAAAGTAAGAGCTAATGGTTTTAGGATCTAGTTTCTTTTCTTGTGGATTGTACACTCTTACTTCCACAGGACAGCCCCATACCCTAAGGTGTTATAAACTGGGTTTCCATCCTTTCCAGATTTCAAAGGGTGTTTTTGGCACTGCCTTTGTTGGAACCTTATTTAATAAGTACACATCTGTCTTAAGTGCCTCCTTCCACAATGATGTTGGAAGTTTGGAGCTACTCATCATGCTCCTAACTATATTTAGCAAGGTCCTATTTCTTCTTTCTACTACACCATTCACATCCGGTGAGCCAGGCATGGTATATTGTGCAACTATGCCATACTCCCAAAGAAAATCAACAAAAGGACCTGGCGCTTGTCCTTCACTAGTGTTCCTACCGTAATACTCACCATCTCTATCGAATTTCATGATCTTTATTGGTTTACCAACCTGTTTTTCTACTTCAGCTTTATATTCCTTAAAGGCATCTAGTGCCTCGCTTTTATTATCAAGCAATTAGATATACATATATTGTGAGTAATCATCAATAAAAGTGATAAAGTATTTTTGACTATTTACGGATAAGTCAGGACAACAAATATCAGTATGTATAATTTCAAGTAAGTCGAAACTTCTTTTAGCTCCCTTTTGTGACTTATGGTCTGCTATCCCATTATGCAATCCACGCAGGTATCAAATTCCAAATGGTCTAAAGATGGAAGGATTCCATCTTTAGTTAACCTTTTGATCCTGTCAACGGAGATATGTCCTAATCTCCTATGCCACAAGCTAAAAGAATTCTCATCAATGATACTGTGTCTAATACCATGCGAAACAGAAAAAATTTCAGGTGGTTTAGGGATTATTTTAAACAAATCATCAATCATAATAACCCTTGCAATTGAAAAATAGTCTTTACTGAAATACATCAAGCCCTTTTGCAAATAAATATCATAATTCAAATGAATGAGTTTCGACATAGAAATCAAATGTCTCATATAACTAGGAATGTAAAAACAATTCAAAAGATCCATTACGGTTTTATTTGGGAAAACAATTCTAAAAGTTCTAATTGCTTTAATCGGATCTCCTTTCCCACTTCCTGAAAGGACTCGAGCTTCATTAGGAAGGGAGGCCTGATGTTTAGAAACCCCTGCATGGTAGTAGAAATATGAATCATTGCACCCGTATCGATCCACTAAGTATCATTACTAATACTAATATGATGAGCTTCTAAAGGTAAACTTGAAAAATACATACCTTTACGCTCCAACCATGCCTTCCTCTTCATGTGCCCTTTCTTCTTACAGAAGAAGCAAATAGCTTCAGCTTTCTTGATGGATGGCACAACAGGAATCTTTTTCTTTTTTTTTCTACTTGTCCTTGTTGCCCCTGACACCATTCTTGTTAGAACTTTCAGCCAAATAAGTTGCCCTAGGTACGTCCTTACCACTTATTTGAAGCCTGGTTTCCTCCTGAACACACATAGACAGCAGTTCATCAATTGTCTATTTTTCCCTATGTGTGTTATAGGAGACTTTGAAGGCATCATAATGAGAAGGAAAGGAGTTTAGCACGATGCACTAGGCATTGCTCTGTTGGTTCCATGTCAAAGGCTCTCAGCTAAGAGGACAAGTCTCTTATCCTCATGATATGTTGTCTAACTCCATTAGTATCAATCAGCTTCATGGCACACAACTCTAACATGATGGAACCACCCATCTACTTGTTAGTTGGCTTAAACTGTTTGTCATTAGCTTCCAGGAACTCCTTAGCAGTTTCACATTTGGGAATTGCTCCCCTAATGCTTCTTTGGATCCTAGTATTGATATATGACAAGCATATGCGGTTGTAATGCTCCTAGCGCTCCTGATAGTCAATTTCATCTTTAGTTGACTTGTTAGTTGGTTTGGGAGGTCTAGGTTTCTCCAGTACAAAGTGCATGTGCAGCATATCAATTTGTAAAGTTATGTCTTCTCTCCACTCAGGGTAATTAGTACCATCCAGCACAATTTTGCTAGTAGTGTCAGCAAAAAGGTTAGGGAAAGTAGTAGGTGCTGCAATTTAAAGATTTAAGTTAGCTCACAAGATAAATATTTGAGACAATCATGAATTATGTGCCTTTTGAATACATGTTATGCACCAATAGAAACACGCAATATATATAAATGAGTATCACTAAATTCTACCTGTGGGCAAAGAACCTAGTACTGCATACTTTTATCTCAAATTGGTGGGCCTAGAGTGTATTATATATATATATATATATCCTAATACCTGTGGGCAACTTAGAAAATATAATACCAAGCTATCCCACCCTAATTAAATATATAATTATAATTGTCTGCCTGTAGGTTAAGATCAATTATAATTCTATATTTAATTACAATATGATATTTTATAAGTTCCATATGTGATTATGTTGCATGCAAAATGAAAGGATGCTGTGGCTATTCCTTGGAAAAAGTAGCATGCTAGTCACAATATATCATTTAAGTTCATTTAAATCAAAATGTGCACATCATAATGGAGACATTAATTAATTTAATAAGTGCAATAAATAATTAATTAAATCCCTCCCACTATTTTATATATTCAAAATTGTTTAGAGAATTAATTTTGGCACCTTTCAACTCAAATTTCATTTTTGCAAAATTTTTGAATTGTTAAATAATTGTCTAAAGCCAATTTCAAAATGTTAGACAATTAAGTAACTCATGAAAACAATTTTACAAATTTTTCAGTATGTGAAAATGGCGAAATTAATCACTGTCACTAATTTAAACAATTTAATGTCATTAATAAGAAAAAAATACATAAAATAGAAATTGGTTTAATTAAACATTAAAGATAAGTGTTTAATAAGCCCAAAACACTTTTCTGGAAGTTTATAATTCATAGCCCAAAAAAATAGAAGATTTAATTTGCCCAACATTGTTTTTGAAAAATTAAAAAATCCATAGTCCAGAGAATAAAAAAAACAAGATAGGCCCTAGAATTTAACCAAAAAAAAACCCTCACTGTTCAATTAAAAAACAGATCATCCCTTTTTTTTTTGTTTCAGCTCAGAACACATTATCCTTTAATCGCCTAAAAAAATGCAGAAGCCCAACAGCGCATCATTTAGCAATTAGCAGGAGAAACAAAATGAAAGTCCAAAACCCGTCGGCTCCTAGTGTTTAAACCCGGCCCAAATTCGCTTCAACCTTCTATCTAGATGAGTGAAATGCACAATTTTACTAAAGGCTGAAACGATGCCCTTTTTGCGCGTGGGTAGGAGACCTTCTGGATGACCCAAAACAACAGTGCTTTGATTAATGCAAAATGTCGTCGTCCCAAGTTGTCTCCCCCACCCGTTTACTGTAAACCTTACTCAACGCCGACCAGAGAGCAACCCGAAATGAGTTGCTGCGACCCACGAAACCTAGGAGGTCCTTTCAGGCGATCAGAGGCTAAAAAACGACAGTTTCTTCTACGATTCTCACAGAAATTCATCCAGAAACAAAATACAAGCATAATGTGAGTAATAAATCATCGATTAAACACAACTTTTTGAAACAAAATATTCTCATATTCGAAAACCACATATATAATACCTTAATCAAAAGCATATTCGAGCACAGATCAAATTGAAATAACAGTATTTTGATCCTAAATAGAAAGCAACAATCGTGATCTCTGACTTAAAATATGGAACAGTAGATTACAACGGTGGAATTAATTAAATTGCATATTTAAATTGTCCCCGATCAAAGAAAAGTAGGCAGAGAATCAGAGAACAAGGTTCTGATACCACATGCTAGAATAAATCATGTGTTTTCTCAATTACATCACAATAATCACAGCATAAGATATTCTACAAGTTACAGCGGAAGACTTTAATAAATACCTCTTGCCATAGCTTATCTCTAATCAGAAAGAGTTCACAAATACTGAGAATTGAGACTGTAAAACAGAATGAGTCAGAAGAAAGGTTGACATGTTACTCTTCTGACTAATTGCAGGGCACAGTAATGGCAACTGGTGTGAGAGCCGTTGCTAGTCAAGGAACCTTAAAAAGCAGTTAGGGTTTTCACTCGTACGCTCAATTTAGACGGCTGAAAACCTAATTGTATTTTTCACCGTAAAAAAGATACATAAATAGCCTGTCCACTTGTTACCCTAATCTTGTAGTTAGGCCTATATCTAACTGACGGGCCACACTCAGGATATTTTAATTAATAACTGATAATTATATTATAATAATTAAAATATCTCACACCGTGAAGCATGGTGAGGATGACGGCAGACGACGTGGATGACGATAATGGACGACGAGGATCACGAAAAGGATGAAGGCGATCATCGAGTAAGGACAAGATCAATGTCGCGACATCCTCTTCTCCCTCTTGGATCTGCATAGCGGCCTTTCCTCCTCCTTCCTCATCGACTTGTGACGACTACCTATCTTCTCCTTCTCCCTCTTCGATCTCTATGTTCTCCGTTCTTTAGTCTGGAATCGTTTCAAATATGTGATTGTTGTTGATTTTAGGATTTTGATTTTTCCTTTTTTGCTCTAATGACCTTGATTTTCCCGTTATGCTTTGATAAAGATTTGATTTTGAGATTTTGTGATTATGATTTTTCCTTTATGCTTTAATCGATTCTGATTTTCTCGTTTTGCTTCAATGAAGATTTGAGTTTGGTTCTCTGACAATGGCTCTTGATCTTTGGTGGCATGTGTTGTTTACAGGTGGTGGTTCTTTAAGGGAAAAAATGCCCCTTTTTTTTAGATAGAGAAGGACATTTTAGTCTTTTCATAAGAAAAATATGTATATAGATTAAAATTATATCTCATTTTCCATCGACATGCTAATCATACTTTTAGAGCCCACTTCCACTTCTATTTCTACTTCCACTTCCATAAAAATTCTTCCATCATACTAAACGAGGCATAAGTAAATAGACATTACTTGAGTCTAGTAGGTCCCACATGGTGTACACTTGTCATTTTTCTTTTTCTCTTTCACCCTTTGAAAGTCCACCTCAACTCATACAACCTCCATTGAAGCTGCGAGAAGAAGCTCTGAGCGAACCTCTGATTCCATTCTGCAAGAGAACCATGAAGTCCAGCTCATTATAATACTGTAGAAATTACTTTTGAACTACTAATGGAATCAGAGGTTTGCTCAAAGCTTATTCTTACGTCTTCAATAGAGATTGTACAGGCTGAGGTGGACTTTCAAAGGGCGGAAGGGGAAAAGAAATGACAAGTATACCCCATATAAGACCCACTAAGACTAAAGTAACATCTGTTCGCTTAGAATTAACTCTTTTGTTAAAATTGTCACACTTCATAAAGTTTATATATATATATTTTAGCACCCTAAAAAAATTAATTGTGCCAATTGCCCTTACCATCAAACATTGCTGTTAAAATTGCACCTTTACTCTTTGACAAATTATAAAATGACAATTGACAATTCTATCTATATTAATAAGATAATTAGGGACCTTTTTTATAGATGAATCCAAGATAAGACTGTTTGATAGTTTTTCCGGTTCTTTTAACCTGTGTGAGATTTTCCCTGGAAAAATTATAGGGAAAATCACTGTCAGGTCCCAAGGAAGCAAAATATTATCAGAAAAGTCCCAAGAAAAACTGAAATATCTGAAAAGTCCCTAGGGACTTTTCTGATATTATTTTCTAAAGTCAAATTACTCACATGCCCCTCTTCTATTTCTCTCTCTCTCACGTTTTCAGCTCACTCTCTCTAACCGTTTCAGATCGCAAATCTCTTCTTAATATTTGCAGATTCAGTTTTTGCAATGGTGGAGGGTGAAGCTTTGAGGTGGTGAAAGATTTGTGGGATGAGAAGTAAGATAGAAGGAAGAAGAAGATGGAAGGAAGGTGGTGAGATTTTTTTGATCTCAAGCTTCCGCCATTTTTAAAGAAGAAAGGGATGAAGGTGATGATGATGATGAATAGTCCAACCTCATTGTGCTGTGAAAACGCTGAAATGGGAAAAAATTAAGTTGTTGTTAATTTCCGCAGTAGTAGTTGTTAATATAACTCTAGTAGTTGTTAATACGAAAAATGAGGTTTGGGCGCCATTTTGCTCTGTTTTTGGGAAAGAAAACAGAGGAAGTGGTGTGTTTTAAATGGTTGGGTGCTATGAAAACGCTGATATGGAAGAAAAATAAGTTGTTGTTAATTCGCACAGTAGAGGTTGTTAATTCGCACAGTGGAGGTTGTTAATACGGAAAATGACGTTGGACGCCATGGTGCTCTGTTTTTGGGAGAGGAAACAGAGGAAGTGGTGTGTTTGAGGTGGTGGGGTGCTATGAAAATGATGATATGGCAGAAAAATAAGTTGTTGTTAATTCGCACAGTGGAGGTTGTTAATATAACAGTGGAGGTTGTTAATACGGAAAATGACGTTGGACGCCATGGTGCTCTGTTTTTGGGAGAGGAAACAGAGGAAGTGGTGTATTTGAGGTGGTGGGGTGCGATGAAAATGATGATATGGAAGAAAAATAAGTTGTTGTTAATTCGCACAGTGGAGGTTGTTAATATAACAGTGGAGGTTGTTAATACGGAAAATGAGGTTGAGTGTTAGTGGGTGCTCTATTTTTAGGGAATATAACAGAGGAAGTGCTCTGTAAATTGCTCAATTGGTCATATTTAACGTAAGGCAATATAGTGTCAGAGAGAAAGTCATTGGAGGTTGTGAAAACAACTCAAAAGGTTGTTAATACACGCTTTATGAGTTGTAAATAGCTTAATTTGTCATACTTAATTTGAGGAACAATAGTGTCAGATAGAAAGGTGTTGGAGGTTGAGAAACAAACCGAACAGGTTGTTATTACACGCTATACGAGTTGTAAATAGCTCAATTTGTCATACTTAACGTGAGGAAACATAGTGTCAGCGAGAAACGTGTGGGACGTTGTGAAACAAACTCAAAAGGTTGTTAATACACGCTTTATGAGTTGTAAATACACGGTTTATGCATTGTAAAAAGGTGATCTCGGTTTTGTTTCGTTGTGGCATACTAAAAGCGAACACGGTCAGAAGAGGCCATTTTTTACATCATTTTGCTTTTGTTTCGCTATGGCAAAGCAAAAGCAACTGGCCACACCGTCAAGTTGTTCCGTATTAACAACTACTACTGTTATATTAACAACCTCCACTGCACGAATTAACAACAACTTATTTTTTTTCCATATCATCATTTTCATAGCACCCCATTACCTCAAACACACCACTTCCTCTGTTTCCTCTCCCAAAAACAGAGCACCATGGCGTCCAACGTCATTTTCCGTATTAACAACCTCCACTGTTATATTAACAACCTCCACTGTGCGAATTAACAACAACTTATTTTTCTTCCATATCATCATTTTCATCGCACCCCACTACCTCAAACACACCGCTTCCTCTGTTTCCTCTCCCAAAAACAGAGCACCATGGCGTCCAACGTCATTTTCCGTATTAACAACCTCAACTGTTATATTAACAACCTCCACTGTGCGAATTAACAACAACTTATTTTTCTTCCATATCATCATTTTCATCGCACCCCACCACCTCAAACACACCACTTCCTCTGTTTCCTCTCCCAAAAACAGAGCACCATGGCGTCCAACTTCATTTTCCGTATTAACAACCTCCACTGTTATATTAACAACCTCCACTGTGCGAATTAACAACAACTTATTTTTCTTCCATATCATCATTTTCATAGCACCCCACCACCTCAAACATACCACTTCCTCTGTTTCCTCTCCCAAAAACAGAGCACCATGGCGTCCAACGTCATTTTCCGTATTAACAACCTCCACTGTGCGAATTAACAACCTCTACTGTGCGAATTAACAACAACTTATTTTTCTTCCATATCAGCGTTTTCATAGCACCCAACCATTTAAAACACACCACTTCCTCTGTTTTCTTTCCCAAAAACAGAGCAAAATGGCGCCCAAACCTCATTTTTCGTATTAACAACTACTAGAGTTATATTAACAACTACTACTGCGGAAATTAACAACAACTTAATTTTTTCCCATTTCAGCGTTTTCACAGCACAATGAGGTTGGACTATTCATCATCATCATCACCTTCATCCCTTTCTTCTTTAAAAATGGCGGAAGCTTGAGATCAAAAAAATCTCACCACCTTCCTTCCATCTTCTTCTTCCTTCTATCTTACTTCTCATTCTACAAATCTTTCACCACCTCAAAGCTTCACCCTCCACCATTGCAAAAACTGAATCTGCAAATATTAAGAAGAGATTTGCGATCTGAAACGGTTAGAGAGAGTGAGCTGAAAACGTGAGAGAGAGAGAAATAGAAGAGGGGCATGTGAGTAATTTGACTTTAGAAAATAATATCAGAAAAGTCCCTAGGGATTTTTCAGATATTTCAGTTTTTCTTGGGACTTTTCTGATAATATTTTGCTTCCTTGGGACCTGACAGTGATTTTCCCAAAATTATAAGTTAGTTGTCCTTTTTTTTTGTTTCCGTAAATCACTCAAAGTGCCCAATAAAACAGAGAAATTTACATCTACAATCTCCCTCTGTTTTTTAGGGTTCATTAACCCGGACCAGACCAGCCGGTCTGGCCCGGAAACCGGCGAACTGGCCGATAGACCGGTCCGGGATACTAATTTTAAAAAAAAAAAAAATTTTTTGATTTTTCCTTTAGAATTTTATACTATAAGTCTAAAATTTTCAATTTCTCACCGGTTTGGTCCCCGTTTAGCTCCGGTTTGGCCTCAGTTTGACCCACTGACCCTTAACTCAATATCCCAACCAATTTAATAACCAATCCGGATTTTAATACGTTGGTTTTTTGTATTTTTATTTTTGCCAAATGTACATCTGAACCTTCAAAGTTGGAGTCTGATATTTTTTCCGGCTAAGCGCTGGTTCTTACTTCTCCATCCTCCCACACCGCGCTGTCAGTGACTCAGTGTTCATCAATGGCTGCCATCAATCTGTCTTGTACACACACTTTCCCTTGTCTTCGTTCATTCTCTTCGCTTCCACAGAATACCCCTGCTCTGTCATTCAATTCACAGGTCCAAGCCAAACCTTCCTTATCTCTGCGCTCTATTTCTCTGAAACCCTACAATACAGGTTCATATAAGCCTCGGACGCCGCTCGTAGCTTCAGCTGTCAAGAATCTCGGGGAGACGGATCCGATAGTCCTGCCGCCGGGAAATGAGGACGCTGCCGCGGAATTGCCGTCGGGTACTGGCGTATATGCCATTTACGACAAAAACGACGAGCTTCAGTTTATTGGCTTATCGCGTAACATTGCTGCAAGCGTTTCTGCTCACCGGAAATCAGTTCCAGAGCTCGTTGGCTCCGTGAAGGTAAGGGTAACATGGTTTTCTTAATTTTCCCAATGAAGTGGATAATTATTTATAAGACATTTGAAAGAATTGATAAAAGGATTCATCTGCTAGCATCAATCGGTTATCAAATATCTTATTAATAGGTGTTGCATAATTAAATTTTTCACAAAACCAAGATTACTTCAAGCTTTCAAATAGACCTGTTTTTGAATATATCTTTGTATCATGTTCATGGCAAAGGAAATGGGTATCAGATTATGCAAAGGTTTGGAAATGAAGGAGCCAAAAATTGAGAAAAGAGACAAGGAAAGCATAACTAGTTGCTCTGCTCTTGTGTCTTGCTTTCTTACAATAATAGGAACAAAATGATAGCAGTGCATAACACATTTGAATTTCTCCTTGTTTCACTCGTATGTTTTTTCACCTTTCTTGTGATACACAGTTAGCTTCACCCTTTCCGTATCATTTTTTACCCTTTCCATTCATATGAAAGCTTAGGGCTTTATGGCTCATGCTTATAAGGATTGATGCACATTGCACAATGATACTTTCATCACTAAGTCTGGTATCTACATCATGAATTATATAGGTGGGCTGTCTGAAGTTTACCAAGTACCATACTTGAACAGATGAATTTTAGTTGAACAAAAATGGGCTAGAGTTGAGAGTGGTTTTGCATGTGGTTTAAGTGCAGCCTTATGTGACCAAATTTTTTATGGGCAAGCTGATATTAGTTTTTATACAACTTCATACTGGCTGCAACTTAATAATGCTTATAAAGGAAAAGGATATTTTACCCCTCTTGTCTAAATTTTATTTGATCCCTTCTTTACCTGTAGTTGCATGAGCTTGCACTTTTCTACCATGACTTCTGTCCACTCAAAATAGTGTCCTGCAATTTAACCCCATGACTTTGAAGCTTCAAGCCAAAACAGTGAAAACACTGGACTCACAGTCCTGATTTCCCACTGCCTTGTGAAGAATTGGAAACATCATGCAACTACTACACGATCCAATCAGAGTTTATGGCCCTTGACAGCTACTAGAACAAAACACAGTACCAGGCAAATCTGAAAAAATTCCTGTCCCATACTATTGTTAAGGCGAGTGTAAATTGAGATAAAACTTCTCCCCAATGCCTTTTACTTGCTTTCATGATCACAAAGTTTATGTGTGTTTCATTATGAATGAAGGAATCTTTTGCAGAGCCAAATGGTTAGAACTAGGTCTTCATTGTGAATTTGTGTCGGTGTCAATCTTGCTGGACATTTGTTTTTATGAATTAGTTAAGCAAAGATGGTAAAAAATACAATGCAATGGCACAGATTTATATAAACTATTAGAAGTGAGACAATCCTGGAAACTGCCTCTTCGCTTGTGGGGATAAGACTGCGTATATCTATCCCTCCCCAGACCCCACCTAGTGGGAGCCTTGTGCATTGGGCCGCCTTTTATTAGAAGTGAGACAATCTTAAACAGATTTCAGCCTTTTTTGAACTTTCCCTTGCTTCCAAAAAAGTAAAAAATTGAAATTGAATAAAAGCACAGATGCACACAACCAGTAATAGAAGTGAGATGATTGATGAAATATTTTTACCTTACTTCTTTACTTTAGGTCTCATTCTTCTGTAATAATGCCTTCCTGGAAACGAATTCATTATAAAATTGTCTGCTGTAGGTTGGGGTAGTAGATGAACCTGACAGAGAAACTCTAACCCAAGCATGGAAATCATGGATGGAAGAACACATAAAAGCCAATGGAAAAGTTCCACCTGGGAATGAATCAGGAAATGCCACATGGATGAGGCAGTCACCTAAGAAGAAGGCAGATATTCGACTAACCCCTGGTCGTCATGTCCAATTAACCCTCCCACTTGAGGAACTCATTGACAAATTGGTAAAGGAGAACAAGGTGGTTGCATTTATCAAGGGCTCTAGAAGTGCACCATTATGTGGATTCTCCCAAAGGGTGATTGGCATTCTTGAAAGTGAAGGAGTGGATTATGAGAGTATCGATGTCCTGGACGAAGAGCATAACTATGGATTAAGAGAGACGCTTAAGAAGTATAGCAATTGGCCTACATTCCCACAGATCTATTTGAATGGAGAATTGGTTGGAGGTTGTGATATATTGACCTCCATGTATGAGAAGGGTGAAGTGGCTAGTTCATTCAAAAAGTAATTGTGCAAGTTTCCCAGCATTGAGGCATTCTTTTAAACTGGTGCAACCAGGGGGCACGGGAGGACACTGAGGCTATGCATTGGGGAGCTAAAAGGTAAATAAAGGCCTCTTGTTCAGTTGTACTAATAAATATGTTATAAACTAGCATGTTTAGTAAAAGATAAATTACTCTTGTATTCTTGGTTTCATAGTGAAAACTGTTGGCTCTCTTGCTCCTCTCTGGACTTATCTTCGTGTCTGCTTCTATCCACAACCTCTATGTAATACTACCTTCGATCCTAAGGCTGTGTTTGGTTTGAGGGGAGAGAGGGTGGGGAAATTACAATTTTGGACAAAAGAAATCCAAAATTTACCCTCATTTTTTTAAATTTTGGGTTCCCGTCCAAAATTTATTTTCTTATTCTTTTCAAAATTTTGGATTCCCGCTCAAAATTTAAATTCCTTTAACCCAAAAAGGTAATTTACCCACCTTCTCATTCCTCCCCTCCCCTCAAACCAAACACAGCCTAAATATAGGATATAGTTTGTAATGCAAATTGCAATACAAACTAGGTCCAATATTTATGATGGGAGGAGTACTTGTTTGAGCCTATCTGATGAAAGATTGATTGTAGGTCTTCTTGGTGGTAATGGTTTTGGGGGGGGGGGGGGGGGGATGAAAAGTAAAAAAAGCATGTTAAAATGATAAGGGTTTTGATATTTTTATTCTGTGATATATTATTATAAAATTGGAGGAAAATGATGATAATTTACCTCATTTCCGGTAGCTTATAGGATCTCGTTTTATGTTGTTATTTTGTTTATGGACTAGAACAACAAGTCATATGTTAGAAGGTGGAGTCAACTACATGATTTGCTATTTTTTGGATTGCAAAGCAACAATAACAACAAATTATATCACACTTGGAGTTACGTGATTTGCAATTTTTTTTCCCCGACTACGCAAGCAACAGAAAACATCATATTCTATCTGGCCTTTAACGTAGATCAACTTTAATGAAGGAATTGAATTGTAAATTGGATTTTATATAAAAGACCGAATAAAGTATGTTGTAAGATAGGTCGATTGTATTGATCGCCTATTTTTCACAGGATAAAGGAAGAGTTGTGACCTGGCATAAAATTCTGGTGAATCCTCGTGGACTCTTCCTTTTTTTTTTTTGGGAAAATTGCACCAAAGTCCCAAACAATTGATAGTATGATAGAAAGGTCCTTTAAAATATTAAATTTGCAGTGAAATTCTGTGGGATATTTTTGCAGTATATTCTAAATATGAAAAGTCCAAAATAACCCTATTGATTAAACAAAGAGAGGGAGCGGACAATTATGTATTCATGAAGGGTATTTTGGATTTTTCACATTTGAAATATATTGCAAAAATGCTCCATGGGACTTCACTGTTAATTTAAGATTTTAAGGGACCTTTCTATCTTTTTATTCTCTTATTTGGGACTTAAGTGCGATTTTCCCTCTCTTTTTTTTTTTCGGAGAATTATTCTCAGGTCTCAGCCAAGAAGGGAAATGAAAAAATGGTTTCTTGAAATTTCAAAGTGAAAAAATGGTCCCATGAAGTTGTCAATAACACTCCTGGAGTTGTCAATGACCCGCACATGAAAATGTTAATGAGATCATTTTTTCATTTTGCAATTTGACGAGACCATTTTTTTATTGTTCTGTTCCTTGGAACTTGAATGTAATTTCCCTTTTTTTTTTGGTTGTTCTCTCTTTTGAAGCCATTTTTTTTTTGGAGCTATTTCATCCTCATATTTCGTAAAGATGACTGATATCGTTTAGTACAAGACTGATGATATTGTAGCTGCCTGAACTTTTTATGAGTAAGCATAAATAATACTCCTTCCGGTCCTAAATATAAGACATAGTTTATAGAGGACAATTTTCATTACAAACTATGTCATATATTTAGAACCGATGAAATATGTTTATTTCAAGATTGTACTATTATGTTATGACATTTTCGGATGTGATAGGGATCGTATCATCTATATACAATTTATATTAACTCATTATATTTAATTTCAAATTCCATTCAATACATTAAAATAAAAGGAATGCAGCTAATTTTGGTTTTTGACACGAGGATGATGGGAATTTTGCACAAGGGGTTTTACTAATATTATTTCAGTTTGCGTTTATATTTCTAAATAGATTTTACTAGACGTTAAAATAAAAGTGTATGTTAAGTTATTTACAAAAGAAACTTCACTTGCACATAATTGGCAGGTTACATTAGTGTGGGTGTGTGTGTTAATAAACCATTGTGTGCGCTTTCCTTGATCCTTATAAGGAAAAAAATTGGCAGGTTATATTAGTGGGGAAACTCAATCAATTGAACTAGCTTTTCCTTTGGGAAAATTACATTTCGGTCTTACACAAGAGAAAATATGAAAAAAATGGTTCATTAAAATCTTAAAATTGCATTTAAGTCATGTGTGACTTTTTTGCAATAAATTCCAATTATGCTGACAAGTCCATAGGCGTCCGTTGATAAGTCCATGGATGCGTTATTGACAAATCTAGGGGCATCATTGACAAGTTTATAAGCTTCCATTGATAAGTCTATGAACATCTATTAGTAAGTCCATAATTGGAATTTATTATAAAAAAGTCTCACGAGATTTAAATGCAATTTTAACAATTCAAGGGACCATTTTTCATATTTTCTTTTGTTTGGGATCTAATTGCATTTTTTCCTTCTTTTTTTTTCTGTGTTTACCTTCAATCAACTTTTTTTTCTTGATGAAAATCAAAATGATAGTAAGGATAAAATACATTAAATGAAACATTACAACAATTATAATTAAAGAAATTCAAAAAAGAAGGAGGAGGAGCTACAGAAACCCTTCAAGATGGAAAAAAAGATTTCAGGTAAAACTTTTTACCTTCAATCAACTAAATTGAGTCACTGAGACTTGCTTGTTTACTTTCATTTTAAACAAACATTTTTATATTTTATGAGATAAAACTCCTTATGTATATTATATTGCAAAATGACTTAAATTAAACAAGTAAGCCTTTGTTTGAGATAGCATAAAAAGCACTTCTAAATGTTTTTTACGTAAATCGAGATACAACTTATTTCACATATTTACCTCATATATTATAAATCACAATTAAACCAATTACTCCCTCTGTTAATAAATGAAAGCGATTATATTATTACAACTCCAAAACTTGGGTCAATTCGATCAATTTATCTTTATATTTTTTTTTTGGACAGCAATTTATTTACCTTTGAATCTTTGATCCGATCATTATCTCTCTCCATGCTCAAATATGAATTTTAGTCGAGAAAGATTTTGTCCGTTTTTTAACTTCAAAACTAAAATTAAAATAGTTGCATAATGTAATCTACTTTACATCTTGAAAACGCGCAATGACGGGGTGAGTTTTGTTTGCTTCCGTTTGTGCTTAACCCCATTTATTAAATATGCATGGTTTGTTGGCATGGACGGAAGTGGCGTTTTTTGATCTCCGTTGAAATTAATGTGGAAAATATTTTGCCCTGATAACAATTAGCTTTCCCTTATTTTTCAAAAACGCCATAACTTCACCAAATCATTTCATCTTCCCTACAACTTTGGGGCCGCCGTTAAACTCAACATGGGCGCCAATGATCCATTTAAAATAATTTGTAACCCCCTTATTTATTTAATTTCATCCCTAAAACTCCATCAACACAAATTCCTACCCCCAACCTTTGGAATGTAGCATTATACAGCTCGTACACCTTTCACATGTAGGCAATTCTTATAAGTGGACTCATTTGTAGTGCTTTTCTACTATTCTTTTAGGTGTTTTTCTTGCTATTATTGATGGTGACTTGTGAAATACTCGTAGGGCACCAAGATCAAGGGTTTTGCAATGTAATAGAGATTATTGGAATGTCACATGAAAGAGATCAATGAGGGAGAAGTCTACCACGCTAAAAATTTTTAGATGCTTGACAAGAACGACATGTATAAAATAACCACACATTCCTAGAAGTTCAAATTTCATAAGTCTACATATTTTTAAGAAGTAGATTTCTCAATCCCAAAGAAAGCAATCAACTTTATTTCCCTAAAAAAAACATTGCCAATTACATTGCCGAAAACGAAGAATTAATTAGTAAGAAACAATCACTATTCAAGTTTTTCATACCAATAGAAAATTTAATGTTGTGCATCTCACTTTCTACGTTTGAGTTTGTTGGAATATATTAGTCCATTTTTTATGAATTAGGGTCCAAACTCAATTCAAGAGAGATTATTATAGAGAGACATAAGTTCATAAGAGCTTAGAGTGATTCTTGGCGGTGGGTTTTTCTTTCTTCCTGAGCAAAGTTAGAATGTTATGTAATTATGGGTCATTATTAAAAAAAGCACAAATGCTTGTGTTAAGGGGTAGATGTAAGTTTTTTGATATGTTGGTATAGGGTTGAAATTCCACCACTGTAAATACATTGGAGACAAAATTGCACCCTAAAATATTTTAGGGTGCTAGATGCACCTTCAAAACTAGTTTGGGGTGCTAAGTGCACCTTAACCTTTTATTATTTATATTTCATTATTTTCTTAATTATTCTTTTAAGCTTATATATTCATAAAATATCAATATTTTTTTGTTGTTATTATTTTTTCCATGTATGTTTGTTTCAATTTATTTTAGTTTGTTTCCTTTATCCATAAAAATTTAATTGATTCACAATTTTAAATTTTTTGAATAAGAGACCACAAAGGTTGCAGTTTATAAAAATAAAAGACAGTTAATTAACTACCCATGAAAACAATTTTCCAACTACTCAACCTAATTTAATGCAAATCATGTGCCTTTATAGATGCCCTTCCCAGGATGCTGTGCTCAACATTGGCCATATATCATTCAAACGACCGTCAAGTGATGAAAGGCCATGTTCCTCAACAAACTTAACTCATCAATCTGACATGTCACATGTAGCTCAGAGTTGTGAAGTTAACGACACTTGGAACAACAACGCTAGTAGCTCCATATTGAAGAAGAATTGTCTTCAAAGGCAAACAAGTAAAGCAACAAGTCCCAACTTAGAGGCACAACCATCAACCCATAAAGGTGGTAAATGAGTAACATTATATTGTGCGTCACTTTTCGCTTCTATGATAGCTTTTGAATTGTTATAGGAAGATTATTTGAAATGTAAATGGTGCTCAAGATAATTCGGATGACGACGACGCCATAATGGAAGGTGTGCCATGGAGTACCATAGACATTTCTGATTCTAGATATCTAGATGAAGGTGACCCAATTTATGAGTGCTAATATTATGGTGTACTACTATGGAACAACAAGAAGATAAAGAGGTTTCCCACTATTGAATATCCTCTTTTCACAATCAGTTATAGTCATGGAAAGATTATTGTTCCATACTTCAAACCACCCCGTCCAACAAGCAAATAGATGTTACCGTCTTACAGTTCGTACATGATATGAACAACAACACATTAACTAGCACCAAGACTCTAAATTTCATGCTTATGGCTAATGAGGTATCCTCCAACAACATGCTAAATAATCCACTTAAGTTTACTTGGTCAGTTTACATACAAAGGTTATCTTATGCCGCCCTCTACAACTTCTAATCACTTTCCCCTTCTAAGTTATGCAAAATACATGTCGCTACGGTTAATGAGCACATATTCAACAAATTCAAAATGATTGTAGAGAGGGACGACGTTATTATTACTTCAAGGATTACACAATCGTTGACAACACCTTGCCTATTAGACTATGTGATCACACTCACATTATTGTCTTCCATACATGCATACAAATATGTTATCGTATGAAGGGGTAAACATTCCTTCCAATGCATTTGAGAGTGTGCAGCTATACAGAATAATACAAGACAAAATAGTTGGCACCAACTTGAGAGGCACATACAAACTCCATTACCTCCCAGCTCTGTTGTGTGACATTTATTTAAATGACTCCCTTTTCATATTTTAAAATCTATCTTATTAACTGTCACTATTGTCAATCATGCTTGGTCAAGACCCATGAGCAGTACATGACCTTTGGTGCTACCCAAAATAGCAGATGCACTTGATCAAGATTGCGGCTTATCTTGTCATCGGCTTTCAAGTGAGGGCTACTTGTGTCACATTCATACCACTTAGATTGATACAAACATGCCTAACAAGAAAGGGATCCCTGTTTATGCCTTATTGACCTTTAGGAGGAATCACGACAAATAATGGCTTCTTATTTTGCGTCTTCTCCTAAGTAAAACATGATCTAATATCACTTAAAAAACCGTGATGTATATATTAGATATGATGTTTTTACACAGTGAGTTGAAACACAAAAAAAAAATTGGGACATATTATCGTGCATGAAACATCGGACCGTGCAACGCACGGGGAGAATCCCTCGTGTGACATGAAAAAAATAAAAAAAAACCATGGCAGTTAGAGATCGTTCTCTTTACTATTATCATTTTCCCGATTCCCCTCTAATTTTCTCTCTCTCATCATTCTCGACAAGAGTTGCTGAAAATTCAATCTTTTGATTCGTTTTCTAACATATCAACGTGTTTTTTGCTTCATTATCTTCTACATTTTTTTTTTCTAAATTCCGGGTTGACGACCGATTGTTGTTCATCTTCTTCTGACTTCCTTTTCATTTCCTTGTTCCTTCTGCGTAATCATTAACGGACAAATTTACAACAAGGTTTGAGGATTTCAATGTTGTCCCGTCAAATCATCGTCTGAGATCCTTCTCGTTTCGATTCCATAAAGAATGGAGATTGAAGAAGAATCTTCGAGTTCGGGTAGATTCAGGGTTCATGATCAGTTGGAATTGCTTGAATTCCAGGACAAATTCGTAATTAAGTCTCCCGAGTCTCTGGATCAAGGATTCTGGATCAGCCGCCATGACGGGACCATCAATCTGATTGATGGTAATATGCTTTTTTCTGTTTAATCAACTTTGTTGCTCCAGAAAAAACGGGAAATGTTCTTCTAAGTTGGTTGATTTTATTTTTTGACATGGATGGTGTTTTTTCTTTTTCTTCTGGAAATGTCAAATGTGTCATGAGTTATCCATATCGTTTAGCTTTGGGACATACTTCATTAGTGAGTCTTAGGAGTATTATGCTTTTTGCTCATGGGGGGTGTTGGTTGGTCTTTATTTGGGAACCAAAATGTGATCACTTTGTAATCTTGCTTCACTATATATTACATTTTGAGGTTTATTTGGCTTTTTATAGCTATGTATTTTCAGTCCCATGTATGTATAATTAGGAATAATAGAAACCCATTTAAATTCATAATTTTATTTTTATAATTGCCTTCACAAGTCACAACTTTTTTCTTTTCGTTTCTTTTTTGATATAAATCTGCAGATGATGTCGACTTTGAAGGTTCACCCAGGACTTCAACGATTTATGGTTTGGTGGGAACAATAAGATTGCTTGTAGGTAGATGCTTACATGCTTTTTTCTTGGATTATTTGGATCTATCCTTTTTCTACTTTCTACTTTGACCTAATTCAGTGCCAAAACAGGACACAAGATAGCATAGTTGAGCTAGCTAAAAACGTGATATGAACTAGATTTTTTCTCTTTATTTCTCTTTTTAATTAATCTTTTCCCCAAAGGTAAAACAACCTCTTCTGGAACTATGGCTACCTTATACTTATCAGCACTCAATGATGTGCTTTCCTGGTATAGGAACTTATCTCCTTGTTATAACTTCTCGGAGAGAAGTTGGGAGCTTTCTTGGTTTTCCTGTATACCGCTTGATGTCCATGAGACTTCTGGCCTGCAACGAGGCTTTGAGGTTCTCAACTGCTCAAGAAGTAAGGTTTCATTTCATGAAGTCCCCAGTTTTTCAGGCATCACTAAAATGGTACATATCCGTTGCGGTCTAATCCTTTTCTGTGTATTATCTTACTGCAGAAAAAAGATGAGGCTTACTTCAGAACTCTTTTGAAAATAGTAGAGTCAACGCCAGGATTGTATTATTCATATGATACAGATATTACATTAAAGTAAGAGTCACCGTCTTCACATAGTCTGGTTGTTATCATTTTATTGTAATTAGATTGATGTTCCTAATATGTGATTTATCATGTTCATCAGTTTGCAGCGAAGATGCAAGTTAGTAGAAGGTTGGATGAGTAAGCCAATTTGGAAGCAGGTTAGTTGGCACTTGGCACAAACCTCACCTTATCTTCTGGAATCAGAATTTTTGAATGCATGAATTATCGAAGCTGAAATCTACTTCTTCATGTCTCTAGTGAAAGTGAAGCATGCTAGCTGTGACTTTTTGATCATATGCAATTGAACTTTGTTATGTTAGTTCAAGCACATGCTGTGATCAAGTGATTCTAATGAAGACCTGATAGTATGAGATACCAAGTCTTATAAGGTAGAATGAAATGCTCAATGGGGTATTTAAGTGTGTTGGTTCTTTGACCTCAACAACTAGCTTTTGGGGTAGGATTCCCCATCCCCTTTAGGTACCCATCAGATTCCTTGACAACCTATGCTTATTGATGATGCTGTCAAAGCTTTAGCTGTATCCAGCTACAGTTCCATGGTACTCCCTCCAATCCTTAATATAAGATGTATTTACCTAATTTGATTAGATTAAGGAAGTTAGTTTAGTTAGTTAATATGACGTGTTCCTTTCCTCCTTGATTATTGTTGAGGGAGCATCAATAGGGGTACATTATGAAAAAAATGACAGATATGAAATATATGTCTTCTATTAAGGACCAAGATCAACCCCCAAATAGGTCCTATATTTAGGGCCGGAGGGAGGAGGGTATAGTTTGTATTTTATGTCCGTGTATTTTGCTTTTGTATCAATGGAAGGGGTAGGGGACACTTCATGATGCTAAAACTGCTGATGATATGGTGAAAAATTCCTTGTTTTGGAGATCTGTTTCTCTTCTAAGAGTCTTTTGATCATCCTTTTCAGTAAAATTCTCTTGAAAGCTTCTCTTTTCCATGTATTTTTTCCCCAGGCTGACCCTCGATTTGTCTGGAACAGACATCTTTTGGAGGACCTTATTGAGTATAAGGTTAGACAGTTTGTTATTACTTCTTGGTTTTTACTGTAAAAATCTTTGGTTTTCTATAAGAGAAGGAATTGTTTCCCAAGTCTTAATGAATTTCTTCTGATCACTTTCAGTATGATCTAGAGGTTTGTTGTTTTAACATTTATCTTCTTGATGGCAGCTTGACAGATTCGTTATTCCCATTGTACAAGGAAATATCCTCAAGTTTAAGGTTCTTGTATGCCCCACCCCACCCCCTTATGCATGTGCATAGGCTGTCTATATGGATGATGTAAATGCAAGAAAATAGGGAAAATGAAATACCGCCTCTGGTTTTTAATATAAAATCTCATTTGTAGTGCAATGTACACTACAAACAAGATCTTATATTAAAAACTGGAGATAGTAATTTTCACTTTTAGATGCCAAATATGTCTCCCTTAACTGGGGTTTAAGCTTCCAAACAGCAGAGCTGAAGTTAAAGGACTCACGTGCTACAATAGTGTTAGTTTCACGGAGGTGTAATCGGCGTCTAGGTACAATTCTTGTAGATGACTCCTTATAATAATTAGTATTGACATATTTAAAAAAAATCTGAGAATTTATTTCAGTTTGGGAATTTGGTGACATAGGAACACGAATGTGGAGAAGAGGAGCTAACCTTGAAGGCGACACTGCCAATTTCATTGAAACTGAACAGCTGCTTGAGACTGGAGAATTTATGTCCTCATTATTACTGGTATTACTCAGCAATGTTGTATCAACATGCATTTATAAATTTATTTTTAAATTTGTTCGGGAAGATTAAAGTGATAATTATTTATGATGAATTCGGATGGATTAAAATTATTTTGAATGAGAAGTTTTGTCGTGGTATATGTCTAGTTTAATACATTTGAACCTATTTGTGTCTCTTGCTCCTAGACACAGTAAATTTAATATACTTGTTTTAATTATAATTAAATTTACCTAAAAGGCTAAAAAGAACTCATTAAAATAATAGTATTTCATTACAATTAGAGTGGTCTGATGTCTATGACAAGCCAAAATACTTTTGATTAACACTTGCTATAACTCATTGATGAAATCTGCTCTGTAGTTTTCTGGGTCTTAATCATCTTTCAGGTTGGGGGGGTTGGTGCTTGCTGATCTCATAATTTGCGCTTTAAAATATGATAGTATTAATCCCCTATTTTACTTAAAACTCATATAGCTTGGCTATTTTATCTTACATTCCCAACTTTCTTAGTCTCAATCTGGATATCTCTTACTCATTTGTTTTAGGATTTGTTGGTCAAAGAGATTTACTATCATTGACTCAAAGTTAATCATTTTTTCACTTCAATTTGCAGGCATATATAACTGTAGAGCACCTTTTATTCCTAAATAGCAATTTTTTTTTTTTTTTCTGTTTTTACCTCTGCGCTTGATTAGTAATCCATATTATTGTTTTGCAGGTTCGAGGTTCAATTCCTCTGCTTTGGGAGCAGATTGTTGATCTGAGCTATAAACCGCGTCTTAGGATTATCAGTCATGAACAAACGGTGCCCTTCTATTCAGAAGTATACTTGTACTTAAATGTTTTAGCCATGAGGAAAAAGTTATGCATGCCCAGAAGAAAATAAATTTAATGTTTTTTTCTTTTTCCCTTGCTCCAGCCAAATGTTGTACAGCACCATTTCCGTGATCTAATTCAGAGATATGGAGATACTGTAGCACTTGATCTAACTGATAAAGTATGGTTTGTATCCTCTTTTGTTTTAAGTTCTTGTTACTTTGGACTTGGGTGCAATTTTTTTGAGCAAATTCTTGTTTATGTTACTGATGTAGATTGGTGATGAAGGTCAACTAAGTGCAGCATATGCTGCTGAAATGCAAAATCAACAAAATGTGAGGTAGCAGTTGAGACTTATTTAATTTTTTTTCTCTTGATCACTTAAATTTCTTTAACTCTAGTGGCAAACAAGTTGTATAACTGTATGCTTGATGTGATCTGTGTCTTTATATTTTTATTTTCTTTTGTTTAACTTATTTTTGTGGCTAATGGATTATGGCAGATATGTGTCTTTTGATTTCCATCATCACTGTGGCAGTTCAAACTTCGATAATCTTGATGTCCTCTATGATCAAATCTCAGAGGATTTTGAAAGGCAAAGGTAATATGAAACTCATCAAGTATTACTGATTGCCACAATCTTGATGTAATTCAGACTTTTAACACTGCTATTTGAGCCGAGCAGATATTTCTTGATAGATGCAAAAGGGAATGTCCTAGAGGAACAGAGAGGAATTATCAGAGCTAACTGCGTTGATTGCCTTGACCGAACAAATGTTACCCAGGTTTGCAGATAAATGATCAGTTAATTGCTAGGTCTAATTCTGTTCTTTTTTTTTTTTTGTCCCCTTGGAAAGTTCCTTCGGTATTATGCAGTGTTTAAAATTTAATTCCACGAATTTAGCATTTGCTCATATGTGCAAAATGAGTCCTAGCCATTCAACCCACTTCCCCATAGTTTACCTAAGAATTATTAGAATATAAAGAAGTCCCACGTTGATTAATTAAGGGTTAAGGGGTAATTTTGCTTCGGAAGTTGTCACTAAGGGATAATTTTGGCCCGAAAGTTTTTTGGGGGGCAATTTTGCCTCGGAAGAGTAAAAAAGCGAGTAATTTTGCCCTGATTGTTATCTCAGTTAATTTTGATTGTTAGTTGATCAAATATATTGAGTTGAAAGTCTACATGTCATCCATGTCATTTTTGTTAAGGTATAAATTTGCCTTGAAAGTCTATATGTCATCTACTTCATTTTCTTTCAAAGTTAGATTTAAAACTTTCGAGGCAAATTTGTATCTTAACAAAATTGATATAGATAACATGTGGACTGTCAGTTTAGTATATTAGGTCAAATAACGGTGAAAATTAACTAGGATAGCGGCCAAGGCAAACTTGCTAATTTTTTCACACTTCTGGGGCAAAATTGCCCCTTTGTAGCAACTTCCGTGACAAAATTGCCCCTTAACCTATTAATTAAAGAAGATTAAAGGTATATAATGAAAAAAGGGAATCCTACCAAATAGCTTAAGCTATTTGATGGAAAGACAACCCTAATATTTACTTGTATTTAAAATTTTAATATGGTATCAAGAGTCATTCGATATGGGACACATAAACCTGAGGCCTCCGAGACTTAAAAGAAGCAAAAAGGTAGTCCTATCAAATAGTTTAAGCTATTTTATACTTATTTTTAATGGCGATTGGAGCCTTTAAAAGCAACTTTTCACTCGTAATTTATAGTGTATGAGATAAGTATGTGAGATGGGTTTTGTCTCAATTTGCGTAAATAAGCATTTTTGATGTGGCCAATTGGGATCCCAAACAAGCACAAATTTGATGGAAAGACAACCCTAACATATATTTGTATCTGAAATTCTAATAAAAATTTCTATTCTTCCTGTCTGGAAGACATTTAGAATGAGGAACCCATAGCATTTGATTGACAATCACACTGTTCATCTATCTTAACTCTATTTTGCAGTGTTATCTGGGCCAGCAGTCACTAAATCAACAGTTGCAAAGGATCGGTATTTTTACGCCTTCTGATTGCATTTCTATGTTTGGGGAAGAATTTGTAAAATTCAGATCAAGTATGAAATTTCTGGACTATTACTTCAATTTGTTTTTCCTGGGTGAATTGTTGCCCTTCTTATTTGAACCAAAATTTTTTCTGTGTAGCATGGGCAGAGCAAGGTGATGAGATTAGCCTCGAGTATGCTGGGACTCATGCCCTCAAAGGGGACTTAGTTAGGTATGGAAAGCAAACAATGGGTGGAATGATTAAAGATGGTATGAGTGCACTTTCACGATATTACCAAAATAATTTTCATGATGGGATTCGGCAGGCAAGTTTATCGATATCTTGAATTATTTTCCTTAGTTAATTGAAGAACCACTCAACCCCACTAAGTTTCTGGTCTTTTGCAGGACGCTCTTGATCTGATAAGTGGACGCTATACTGTCAGTAGAAACAATCCTTCACCCTTCCAGCTGAATGGCTTTGAGTCTATGTCTGTAAGTAACACCTTGCCTTGTTAGTATGTTCATCAACTTATCATAAGCAAAATTAAGCCTGCCATTAAGGCTAGGTACTTGTGCACTTAAAGCACAGTAGAATTCATCTTATCTGGTTGTTTTTCCTTAGCTTGAAAATGACAAGTAATGAGAAACGACATTCTAGCGCATAATTTATGCAATAGATCTTGTCATTTCCTTGAGGCAACCTTGTATAGTAAGAATGTCTTGATAAAACAATGTGAGAGATGCCCACTTGGCCAAGGGACCAGTTCTATTTTTGCTTTGCAGATGTTGGAAGTAAGCATAGCATGCCTAAATTCAACCTTCTGAGACAAGAATTTCTAAATGAACAAGACTTACAAGATCTATAGAATGTGGACCTCTCTCTTTCTGTCTTTTCAACTACCATGTTGATTACCTGAAGAAAACTTCACACGTCATAAAATCAGAAAACCTAGAGGCGTACTCCTAAAACTAAACCCAAGTGTATGATTAGTTGGGTTGGTATTGACATGTTCTGTGGCCAATTAAAAACATGCAGTATCTCCCAGTGGCATCAGCTTTATTACTAGGAGGTTTGACGATAACAACCTTCACAGTTCAACAAGGTACGCAGTTATTTGTTTTCTTCCCTCATCTGAGCAAAGGGTTGTAAATGAACCATTCACTTTTAATTTTGGGCAAATTACAATTTATTCTATGTTGCTTAGTATTTAAAGTGTGCAATTGAGCCCTTTTCCTGGTTATTATGGTGTTGTTGAACCAACATGTGGTATTTTCATCCATTGATGAGGAGATAATTCAGTGAATGCTTAAAGAACTAACAGTTTCAACATTAAAATTTTGTTTCACTGCTCTTGAATAGCTTCATAGTTTCTTTGATTAGAGACTAAATACTCTTCCTTCATCTTAATTTTATTTAATTTGACACTTCTTTCCACACACACACACACAAATATGCTCTACTTTTCCTTTCTTCTACCAAGGATCCACTTCATAGGAGTCCATTGGACCTATGCTTTGCCACTGTGCTCTCTGGCTCAAAGGGAGCACCTTTCAACCTCAATTTGATTTTTTGTCCCCTAGTTTGCTTTTTTATTTTGCAATCTTCTGGGATCCAATACTATTTGGTCAGATTCAATTGGGGACCGTATTTCCAACATGATTGACTTGATCCAACTATTGTTAGTATTTAGCAAGGAACCAAAAAAAAGACTGGGCAATGAACCGGTCACAGCACAGGTTCAAGGGTTAATGGATCAACCGAGGTCTAACCGGTAGTTGAACTGGTAGTGAACCGGTCATATTAAAATATTATAATTTATTAGTAGCAATATATTTTAATATATTTTTAAACTTCTATAGATAAAAATGAAGATTTTTAAGAAAAAAATACTTAAAATCTATTAGTATGAGTTATAATGCCTATACTTATGCAATGATATCTCCTTTTCTATAATTATTATATCTTTTTAAATAATTTTTTTCATTATCTTCATTTTTTTTTTAGATTTGTTCTTTCTTTACCTATTTTTCTCTACATTTTGGTCTTCAACTTCCAATTTTCCCCTAAAAAAAGCAAAAACAGAAAAATAAAAAAATGAAACTGATTCAACCGGTTGAACCACCGGTTCTAACTGGTTCGACCGGTTTCAGACCGGTTCCCCGGTTTAACCATCAAAACAGACCGGACCACTGGCCGGTTCCCGGTTCAACCGGTTCGTCCGGTCCGGTTTTTTGTACAGTGGTATTTAGCTACCTATGTTGACACTTGTCTTTGGCACTACTATTAAGACTCTAGACGGTTGTGTTAGACAATGAGAAAATCCCATGAATCTTCTTTAGGAAATATATAATTAAACTTAACACTATTTCTTGACTAAAATCATATGGCATTAAAGTTTTATGAATTTTTTTCCACTTATATACTCTTCCTTCATCTTAATTTTATTCAGTATGAGATTGCTCCTTGCTATTTACCCGCACATGATCCCAATAATTTTAGGGAGAATCACTATGAGGTCTCAAGGAAGAAATGTTATCACAAAAAAAGTCTGAATAACAAGCGAGTAGCATAGACCAATTGTCATTTTCTACATTGGAACTCATCATTGCATGTTACTCACTTGTTGTAAGATTTTTTAATGATTACATTCCTTCTTTGAGACTTCATAGTGATTGGCCAGAAAACAATTGAATGATGACTAAACTACAAACTATGCAAAGCTTAGATGATACACTCTAAACCGCAAGAAAGTAATTCTAATGAACCCTTTTTGTTTATTTTATTATACTTTATAATGTTACCAAATAAACTAAAGATATTAATATTTTTTTTTTTGTAGCTGGCCGAAATATGCAGCATTACTGGTCTTCTATACTGTGTGCTGGAGTTACAGCAGGAGTTATGGCCATTATCAAAGCCAATGGAAGACAGTTCTGTTCAAGGCCTCGTTTGTGTGGTCTGCTGTGATATATATTTATTTGTTTAAGGAAATCACCAACCAAATGTATTAAAACTCTGCTCTGGATCATCCCTAGAGCTTGTAAATAGGGTTCATGTGTTGTTTGCAAATGCTTAAATTAATTAAAATTTATTAGGTAGATGTTGTACTAAGACAATTTTATAAATTAACTCAGTCATATAAAAATATGTCACAGCTTAGTCATATTGATATCATACTTATATGTTCATTCATGAATAAATTGATTGGAGTTGTGTAACATCCTAATTTTTATTAGCATTTTAGAGTTAGTTATAGTTTAAGTTTTAATTAGTCAGGAGTATATAATAAATTAATAATTTAAAAGAAACATCAAGTTTTGAATATTATTCTATACTAAAATAAAAATAACATAAATAAAATACCTCCTTAAAATAATTATTCTAAATATATGGGCATGTGTATATAAATATATATACCTATATACATGATTATTAGAATAGATAATAAAAAAAATGTTGTCAGAATATTACAGCTACTATTATTTAATTATTATTTAAAAAAATATTATTTTAATAGAAACCAAAATCCTAAAGTTACTCCTATATAAGACCTCATTTTCCTCACTTCACCTATTCTCTCAGCACAGCGCCACAGTTTTCTTGGATGAGTATTCTTCTTTGTTGCATTTTCCACTCTTACCAGACTTCCCTTGTTTTGATTTCTACAGCACATTGTGTTGTCATAATTCTCACCTTTTTTATCTTTTTTTCATTCTTTATTGTATAGCATTGTAGCATGTCATGTCTGATGGTCTTTTCATCTTTTCTTCATGTGCATAAGAGGGATTTCCACCATATTTGTGGCTATAAATATTTTATCATTTTATTTATAACACCCACCGCCGGAAATTTTTCTTCCTCTCCTATACACTAAGACACATTCACATATATACATGTTAAAAAAAAAAAAAAAAAAACTATTTCTTGTACCATTTGCACCTAATATATACATGCGTTTTCTTAAATTTCTTAAAGCACCTTTTTATTCTTTGGGTGTTTGTGTTGTGTATATATTTATTTATATTTGTTATGAATCCTTTTTTTTTTGTACCCCTACAAAGAAAATATATGAAATTAAATTATATATGTAAAGCTCTCAAACACCATTATTTCATCTCTCTTGTGGCCTTCGTATCATTCTCCATTTCTTGCATCCAGACTTTAATATTATAATATATATATGTGTGTACAGTATTCTTGTACTTGTTCCTTCAACCTTCACTCCAACTATTGTCTTTTTCTCTACCAATTCTGCTGGCTTGTTGTTTTCCAACTCTATATATATATATATATATATATATATTTATATGAACATATTGTTGGATGTGGGTGGGAAGTATGTCCAACATCGCTGAATTTGCAAGGGAGGAGGCGCTCCTTATGCTAGGAGCTCTCTTCCTTCCCTTTAACCTCACCCCCTCAACTTACCTATTTCCTTCTATAAGACATTTTGTATCTCCTCTTCTCTTATAGTATTTCACTTGTAAATTATTTAGAGTGAAATTAGATTCCGGTATTTCCCTTATTGTTGTCCTATTTATTATTTATTAGCTGTTATTAGACATAATAGTTGTGATTTATTATATTATTAAATTACGTCTAGAAACTTTGTTTCTAGTTTGTGATTTTTTAATATAATCAGTTACACTCTATATATCCCGCTTCCGCAACACATACATCTCACAAAGCCAATTATAAAGGCATTTTATTTTCATGCTAACTGATTTTAAATCTTTTGTTTTATATGGAGATTTCTATACAAATAATATGGTACCCTAATAAAAAAAATAGTTAGGTCTATGCGGGGTACAAGTTTAGAGGGAAATTGTAAAGTTTTAGAGTATCTTTAGAGTAGTTTTAATTAGTTTATTAATAGATGTTTATGTGTGTGATATTGTAGACTATCATTGAGAGCTTTGGAGTAACTCTTGTTTGATTACTTGTAAGCTAGCTAGGAAGTAACAGGTAACTGTGAATATTCTTTCATATACTTGTGAATTATGTATGATTGTGAATGACTATCTTTTATAAAAAATAAATGGACTGAATTATATATATATATATGTGTATATATTGTAAATTCTCAAGTAAGTAATGTTACAAGTAGAATTCTTTATAACTTACTTTATTCACATAGTAAATAAATTAATTATAATTAATGTATTGTTGGATTATTGTTTTCTTTTAGGTATGTTTAAATATGTGATGATATTTAATACGCATGGAAACATGATTTATTTTACCTTGCCTTTTAATGATATTATATTTATTGATGATTGAATATAACTGTTATGACGGTTGCATTTGTGATGGGTTGGAGTAAGGAGGAATTTGTATGTTGAGATCTTTTACCATGTGGTATGCCATCACTTGGTGCACAGTGGATGACACTTGTCAGGGCCCCTTCTTCCGTGTTTTCCTTTGGCCGGGATTGCATTGGAGCTATGGGACATGTGACACCTCCTTAGTTGCGTTCTTATAAGGAGGGGAGCTATAGTCCAAACTTAAGCTCTACACCTTTGGTTAGTCTTAAAAACTGGTGAGCTTAAGACAATCCAGTCAAATGGATGAGTTTCTGTTGGACTATGTGTTAGCCTATGGCTCCAGTCAGCGGAATAAGGATGGACGGTGATATAAGGGAGGTTGCATCTTACATATTGCATAGTGCATAATTGTATATTATATGTTGTGATGAAAATTCAGATTGACATGATGATGATTAAACTTGTTTTTGTCTTGATGAGGCTTATGGTATATATAAATATATATGTAATTAGTTTCTTCTTTTTATCATATGTGATTTGCTTGTGTACGATAGAAACTTTCAGAAGTTATTGAGACGTGAAATGTCATCCCTATATATTAACACTTTTCAGGTTACTGTTCTAGTAGGGAATAAAGGAAGACACCTATGGAGTGAGCCTTAAAGGCTCTTTTGTGCTCCCCGAGCTTATGTTATGTCATTTTTATTGCCATGACCCTAAGACTTCCATATTTTATTTTGTTTTGTTAAAATATTTTGAGGATTTGATTTAACATTGTGATGTGAGCTTTATTTGAACCGATTTGCATCTTGATGGTTTGGATGTTGAACATCCTTATTGGCGATGTGTGAAATACTTTGGTTAAGTATTTGATTGTTTTGATCTGAGGTGTTACAAGTTGCGGATTTGATGCTGGCTGAGATCAATGAGACTTTCTTTATATATATATATATATATATATATTATCATCCGATATTCGGTTCGGGATTTATGCCTGTCCCTTCCAACACAAGTGTCTCTTTTATGACTCGAACTTGAGACCTAGAAGGATTTAGCATGGTTTTACACCGCTAGACCAATTCTATATTGGTATCAACGAGACTTTCTTTCTCTAGATATTTTTTATAAAAAATTACCCATAAATGCCTATTTGAAAATTTTATTACTCATAGTACTCAAATTTAAATACTTATGAGCAATAAAATTTCCAAACAAGTATTTAGATGCAATTTTCCCTATTTTCTATTTGTGAGAGTGAATAGATAATTAGAACATGTAGTTTAATATACGTAGGATTCATTATATCGTTATTATTATTTCGTAGTAATTTTTAATTGAGGTATACAAAATGCTTCATATTTACAGACATATTCTATTTTATTCTATTTTGCGTACTAAACAAATATTAACAGAATTTAATAAAAAAAATTAATCAAAACTTTTTCAAGGGTGATGTCGTAAGAGACGATTTTTTAATTAAAAAAAATCATATATGCATTATATTTATATTTAACATTATTAAAACTTCATATAAAATTCGGTTCCTATGCATGGTTAAGAAATGAGTCCATTTAACAAATTGTGGGAGTTTTGATTTTCAATTTTTGCATTTGCATTTAATTTAATAGAGAGGAGTCAATTCTTTGTAGTTCGTACTTCATAACTTAACACGAGAAAATACAAAATAATCTCTCTTGCTAGCAAAAAAAAAAGTTTTACTTAAAGTAGGGTTAATATAATTTTTGGTCTCTGAAGTTTGATCCAATTTTAGTTTTGATTTCTCAAGTTTGAAATTGGTGGTGTTGGTCTTGAAATTTGACTCGATTTTGATTTTGGTCCCTAAAGTTTGAAATCGATGGTTTTAGTCCATAAAGTTTGACCCGATTTTGGTTTTGGTCTCTCATGTTTGAAAAGGACTTAGTTTTTTTGGGGTCCGGTTCGGGTTTCATAATCAGGTCACCAAGTCCTTTTCAAATTTGAGGGACCAAAACCACTAATTTCAAACTTGAGGAACCAAAATCAAAATTGGATCAAACTTCAGAGACCAAAACTACCGATTTCAAATTTAAGGGACCAAAACTAAAACCAAAACCGAATCAAACTTCAGGAATCAAAAGTTATATTAACCCCTAAAATTAAATTGTGTGATTTATTAGAGTTTTTATTTTGTCGATAAATTAGATATTTAAGCTTATATATCTATTGTGTATTTTTTCTAATCAAATTATGAAATTAAAACATGTGCATTTTTGACCCATTAATTATCTTTGTAACTAACTCTTATAACTAATACTTTTAATTTAATTTTAAATTTAAAACCCACTTATTTTGATGTAATTAAAAATAAGTATAATAAATATATAAATATAGCTACATAAACTTTTTTTAAACATTTAAATTGGGGTTGGTTGAGTTGAGTTGTTAAGCTTGTATGAATTAGGTAAGACGTGTAATACCAAGTCATGGCACCAAGTTGTGATGACACAATCTATTGATATGGACAAATTGACTCAGCAGCATTGAAATAGTCATCTTATCTCATCTATTTTTTTCCCCAACAAACATTTAAACAAAATAACTTATTGTGGTTTTTGTACATATTCAACCAAGAATTGGCACAATTCTAGCATAAATTTTGTCCGATTCTACGAACTAGACAAAATTAAATTGAACCTCGTCAAAGTTGACTTACTAAATAAATTAAAATATCGCCTCAGTTTTTTTTTTTTTTAAACTTCATGACTAAGTTATAGTTAACATATTTTTTTAAAAAAAATTAAAAATAATAAACATTTTATGTATTTTATATCAATAAAATTATTTTTCATATAACATTTATTTTTTAATTTATCTGAAAAGGAAGATTGTGTAATATTTATCAAATTTTTATGATAGCCAAAAATTATGCTAAAATAAGAGAAATATTGAATTTTTAAGAAAAATTCATGTTGTCTACTGAAAAAATTAAGAAAAAATGTTTTAGAAATTACAAAGTCCAAAAGCAAGTATTTCCTATAAAATGAGTTGTGAATTGGTTATTAAGTATAGTTATTATTTTATCAATTTTAGGTAATAAACATGATTTTTCATTTTCCCAAAAATTTCTACAACATAATTGTTTCTATTATTTAGTCTCGAAATTTTAAAAATATATAATTCAAATCCTAATTTGTTTATTATTTTTTAGTTCCTCTAAAAAAATATAATTTTTTGCCAACAAAATAGGATATCAATAGGACAAACGCATACTTTTCAATCATTAATAACGAGTTAGCAAATTTCAGAAATATATCATGATATTTTTTAAGAAAATAATCTACCATCTCACTGAGGTGTGATCAAATTTTAATTTCTCATATTTAAGAGTTTTTTAACACACACACAGATATATATATATATATATATATATATAAGATATTAATTTAATAAAAATTTATAATAAGAGATAAATTAGTCAATATTATTTATGTTTATTTTTATTTAAAACATTTTTACGACATTAAAATTATAATTAAAGTGTAAGTTTTTAAAGGGGACAATTTTACTGTATCTATTTTACTTTTATTATTGTTAGGCGCCAGCGAGCGAGATTGCCAACGAATCCGAACTGAACTTTAAAAAAACGCCGTAGACACAAAATTGACGATTCTCAACTCTCAAATAGCAATTCCATTGACTCTTCCTGTTTTCTTCCAAAAAGAAAAAGGAAAAAAAGCATCGCATTCTGATGAAGAAAACGAGCATTGGAATGATCACCTCCACTTTCTAAACTCTGAACACCATCAAGAGAATTTCAAACCTCTGAAGCTCAGTCATCGTCATGTTTGCTAAGCGTCTCTTGCTGAAGGCTGTGCACCATTCTCATGTATATACTCTAATCTCTTCCGACCGTCCAAATCTGCTAGGGCTGGAGTTTGATGTGGACCATATTTTTGGTCATCCTTTGATTGGATATATGCCATACTGGGCTTACTTTCCCTATGTTGATTGTTTTAAGCTGAAGATTGTGATTGACTATGTGCACATTTTGATTTCTGGCTGTTCAGCATAACTTGCAAAATGGGAGTTTAAAGTCAAGTGACTTGGATCCTGCAATTGTCATTCATTACGGAATTCCGTCCACGGCTTCGGTTCTGGCTTTTGACCCTGTTCAGCGACTTTTGGGTATCGGGACACTGTAAGTTTACTGCTGTGGTTAAATTTTTTGCGAACCTGGTTAAATTTCCTGACTTTTAGAAATTGGAAGGATTTCTCTTATTAGTCAATGCATGAAAAATGGAGTTATCCATAGATATTATTGTGTTAGAAAGTTATGAAATGATCGTTAATCTGGGGTTTTGTGTTTGCACGGGGTGAAATGCCCTTCCTGAGTGTTGAGTCTCCCAAGCTTTCTGAATGTTTTTTTAGTTTTTATATTTGTGGCGTTGTTGATCGACTACGCATTGTACATCTATGTAGTCAACATCACTCGGTGGGATAAGACATGTTGTTCTCGTTGTTGTTCAGTTTGTAGGGTTGGAGCTGGGGGTCTAGTTTTTTTGCCCTGGCTGATGCCTGATGTACAAGTATCTTTCGTCATTCAGATGGTTTTTGTCAAGAAATAGTCATGACATTTGATTTCTGGCCATAAAGGAATAAGAAACGGCATTTGGTGATTATAAGGCAACATTCATTTCTTGATAGTGTATTGATAAAAAGTCTTATCGACTATAATATTTGTGCATGAGTAAATGAGTGAAGGCATTTGCCAATTTTCTTTAATGTGAGACATATATTATAAGTTATTGTGCTCATGGATTCAATTGCAAAGTAACAATTGGAGGTCTTGGTGCAACATTGGGCATTTATTTTGCTTTGCTTAATGACAGGGATGGAAGACTTAAGGTAATTGGGGGTGACAATATTGAAGGACTTTTTATATCTCCTAAGCAAGTGCCTTATAAACACTTGGAGGTAGGTGCCTGGAATTACCCACAGTTGAATTCATGTGGTTGAGTATTTAGTTTTACATGACCAGCCAAAACTTGACAAGATCTGGTAAATTCAGTTTTTGATGGTATCTTCTAGCCCTTTGCTACATATGATGGGAAGGGAGTACATTTTACTGGCTCATGATTGCTTATATGGTTGCCTTTTGGAAAAGCTGGGATTTAATGTACTATAACAATAATACTATCATACATCAGTGAAATTCAATGTGTGTTTTTAAACTCCCTAGACCAAGTATACTGTCTTCTCTTTTCATTGTTTTTTTCCTTCCAACAAAATTTGAAAGGTCTCCCTCCAATTGGTTGTTCTTAAGAAGACATAACATATTGCAACCTTCATTCACTCTCATCTCGCTAGGTCTGCATTTGGTTTCCTCAGTGTACTGCAAATTAGACAAGTTCAATAATCCTGCAGGAATTGTTGGGTATCATTCGCATGGTTTGTCTCTACTGTTGATATTAAGGTTCATCTATAGGTTGTGTTTACCTTAAAAAGAAATCTCCTACCACCCGCTTAATTTTGCAAAAACGGGGGAAAAGGTGATATGTTATAGAATAAAGTGTGGGTATTATAATCTACCCAAAAAGAAAAATTGTGGGTATTATGAAGGGGAATTTTGAATTAATGGATAATGATGTATTCTTTCACTGTTATCTATCTGATCTTTTGATGATTTCTCCTACATTACCAGCTGACTGATGCTTGGATTTTATTTGGCATCTGCAGTTTCTACAAAACTTGGGCTTTTTAGTCAGCGTATCCAATGATAATGATATCCAGGTCAAGTCTCTTGGCCCCAAATTCAGTTTCTCTTCATGTTAGTACAACCTTGTTAAAAAGGCTCTATTCGGCAATAAAAGATATTGGAAATTGAAACACCTGCTGCCATTCTATTCTCTAACGTGTTATTGTGCTTTTTCTGGAGCCAACTACACTTACATGTATCTTTGATATATCTGAGTTGAGTGGATGTTTGCTTTATTAATGATGAACTCTGAAATAATAAGTATGCATGATGAGTGTTATGACAGAGTTTAGCATATTTGGTTGTGCTTGATAATTGATGTGATGGTGAGGTGATTAACTTTGTTTTCCTTCCTCATAATCGATACTATGGTTCAGAGTGTCTGCTAAATTATGTTCAAAGATAACAGCTTGTCCTTAACTAGTGCAAGCTACATGACTCCTAAACAGTGCTGATTTATTTTTGTTAAGAGCCCACTGCTGACTTATGCTAGAAGGAGGACACATCAGGAAATAATTTACATTTTCTGTTTAGTATTTTATTTGAATATGAGTTGTTGCTGAGTCAAATTCAGAGCCTGTTGAGAAAAATAAGGAACCTCCAAGGCTGTTAGATGGTTCCCAACGGTCATATAATATTTGTTATTTTCCAACTGTTGCATTCAGTTTCAGATATTTTGGGGGATTTTTTGCGGACTTTAATTATTTCATTGCATTTCTGATTCTATAAACTGGCTAGCAGTGATTTTCCTTAAGTTGTTGGCTATTAAGAACTCTCAGAGTGAGATGCTTGCTCTATTCTTTCTTAATAGATATATCTTTCTTTTATTTTGGTGAGTTTATTTTGCTGAGCGTGCACTCACCATTTTTTCTGAACAATGATTTGGCAAAATCTCTTATGAAGCGTATCTAATTAGTTTTCTTCAATTGTGGCAGGTTTGGAGTCTTGAGAGCAGGAGCCTTGTTTGTTTTTTACAATGGGAGTCCAATATTACTGCTTTCTCTGTTATCAGTGGCTCACATTTTATGTATGTTGTTGATATAATAAAATAAACATGGCATAATTTCCCTCGTTACATGGCCCTTGATTTATGTCATCAGTACTGCATTACAATGTCCAGTTATGTTGGTGATGAGCATGGTTTGGTCTCTGTGCTGAAGTTTGAAGCTGAGGAAGGAGAAATCTCAAGGTCGCCATATGAGGTGTCTGCTAAATCTCTTAGGGGTAATGTTGTGTAACTAGTTCTGGTTTCAAGACTACATTCTGTAATGTTGTTCTCAGGAAAAATTGTGCTTTCCAACTTATGATATTCCATGTAGCTATCACTTTAATACTGTTGTTTCCGAATGTCTTATTTTGGATGATCTTTATCTCTGTTATTCACCATGTGAATAAAATTATTTTTCTTCCGTTTGGAAGTTTCTCATTGCCACCGTTTTCCTTTTTTCAGAATCTACTGGGTCATCATATCCCAGTGACCAGCCTATTGTTGGAATTCTTTCCCAACCTTCGTCTAATGGGAACAGGCAAGATACAAGTAACTTTTGCTAGCTACCATGCATAACTTTTCTGCTTGTGAAAGTATAAAAGTTGAAATTTTTGTCCTGTTGGCTAAATGGCAATTCACTAGTTTTTATCCCATCAATGCCATCAAAAATTTTATTTTGAGTAGCTAATCAATTGTGACTCACTAGCTTTGGTTTTTGGCCAGACTTGTGACTCGCTAGTTTAGCATATTCATATTTTATTTTATTTTTTGTGGTATACACGTTTTGAATTCTTTATTAGGTTTTCAAAATAACTAGAAGAGCATCTAGATGAAACTGTAGAGCCTCCACCCAAAAAAAGCCACTGCATATTATGATCAGGCTCATATTGTCTTCTCGTAAAACAGCATTATATTATGTGATTAGCAGCATGTATTTCTTTCATATTGGTTGCCAAATCTTGGGGCTTCTGGTAAATAGGATATGAAAATATATCAATTTAGTGTTTGTGTTTATGGAATTATGCCAGACACTAGGATAACATATGACTTATTTGTTTATTTTTTTCCCCAAGAGTGAAGAATATATGATAGTTGTATGGAAACTAAGTAACATAAAGGGATAGCACTTGAAATACTATTCTAAGAATTTATTTTTTCTTTTTCCAATATAAAATATCTAATGGCGATTTGAGATGTTGTTCATAAAATTAGATTTTCCCCATATGATAAATAATCACTTGATACAGACTTTTTGACAGAAGAATTTATTGATTGGAACAAACCTTTAGGTGAGAAATTCAAAATTCATTCAAATAATTGAAAAGTATAGAAAAGAGATAGAAAAGACAACTGAACAAAGAGAGGCATGGAACCCAATGTACACCACACTGTTTTATGTGGCTTGTGAATAATAAATTATAAATAGAAGTTGCACTGTTTATAACTTATGAATAATGCAATATGCTAGAGTTGTATGTTTTAAGTTGATGATATGACTTTTGGCTCTAGTGCTGACTCTGCTGAAACTTCTACTTGTCATTTTTTCATATAAAACACAATGGTATTGTGCGATCCATGAAGCCGGCCTCATCTAGTAGGATAAAGCTTCTTGTCGTCGTCGTCTTCATTTTTTCACATCCACCATTTTAATATTATAGATGCATTCATCTGATTTGCTACGTTGAGAGGCATGAAATGGATACATCTTGTTCAATTCAATGAATTATGATTTCTGTATTTTGCTTTTATTTTTTGCAGATTGTTAATTGCATTTGAGGATGGGCTGCTTATTCTTTGGGATATTTCAGAAGCTCGAATCTTGTTTCTTGGTGGTGGCAAGGATCTCCAACTGAAGGATGAAGGTAGTAACTCTTCTACTGATATGGACCCCAAACTTCCAGCTGATACTGCAGAACAACAAATGGGAGATAAAGAGATAAGTGCTCTCTGCTGGGCATCTTCCAGTGGGTCCATTCTTGCAGTGGGATACATAGATGGAGATATCCTTTTCTGGAACTTGTCATCTGCAGCCTCTCTCAAAGGCCCACAGACTTTATCGTCAAAAAATGTTGTTAAGTTACAACTATCATCTGTGGAAAGACGACTCCCAGTGATTGTCTTAAATTGGTCTAACAGCCATAAGTCCCGTGGTGATGGTGCTGGACGGCTTTATGTCTACGGTGGTGATGAAATTGGATCTGAAGAAGTTTTGACTGTGAGTTGTTTGTTTCCGACTGTTTAGCACTCTGTTTCAGATTAACTTGTATTGCTTCTATCGAGTACAGATTATAACTTACAATTCTTGCACTGCTTGCTTTTGCAGGGATTGCTTTGTTTATATTTTGGAATTTAGAGTTTGATTGCTTTGGTCTTGGATATCATATTATTAGTAGGATTGGTATTTTATTTCCTACTTTGAAATTGGATTTCTTGACTCAAGTTCAGGCTACATGTCTTAGTTGAATTAAGGTTGTTTGGGTCTACAATAGACACATATTATCTTAGGAACCTGACTTTTTATAATTGATTATGGATGAGATTATCAAGTGCTTTTGAGATTGTTCATTGGTGCGCTGAATCTGTTGCGGGGACTGTTAGTCCCTTGTCATGGCCATTGAATGGAGGACGCACCTATGAAAATTTCTTTCCACATTGTTTGTAGCAGTGCCTAAACTCTGATGCATCCCTTCACTGCAGGTTTTAACTCTTGAATGGTCATCTGGGATGGAGGCTGTAAAATGCATTGGCCGTGCAGATCTTACACTAAATGGCTCCTTTGCAGACATGATTTTACTGCCAAATCCTGGAGGAATGGGGCTTAAGAGTAAAGATGATCTTTTTGTTCTGACAAACCCTGGGCAACTGCATTGTTATGATAATGATAGTCTCTCTGCTTTAATATCTCAGCAGAAGATGGTTTCATCTGTATCTGCTCTGGAATTTCCAGTTGTGATACCTACAGTAGATCCTTCTATGACTGTTGCAAAGCAAATAAGGTTGCCCACTGGGTTGAATTCTTCAAAACTTCTGTCCGAGGTATTTTGGTTCTATGTGCTAGTAATCCATTATTGTCAAACCTGGTAGCTGACCTCTGTAATTTTCTGTTCTTTCATTTTTATTCTACTATTATGTTTCGCCTTAGGTAGCTGCAATTATGAAAACTGGCTCAGCGCCTGATTCAGCTGCTCTTTCTAAATGGCCCATCACTGGGGGAGTTCCCAGCCAGTTGTCTAGGGATCAAAATACTGGGGTTGAGAGAGTTTATTTAGCAGGCTATTCGGATGGATCCGTCTGGATGTGTGATGCCACGCATCCAATCCTATCATATATATGTTACATAGAGGGAGAGGTAAGAACTGCACAATATTTATCTCGGAAAAAGAGAAGTTACCAGCATTATCCTTTTGTTGCTACTCAAATCAAATAGGGTCCAACTCTGATTGTACTCACAAGTCTCCTTTCTGTAGGTGCAGGGTATAAAATTGGCTGGCTCAAGTGCACCAGTGACAAAATTGGACTTCTGCTCTGTTTCCTTACAATTGGCTGTTGGCAATGAATGTGGTCTTGTCAGAAATCTTTCTTTTCTGAATACTCTATTTGTAGCTATGTGATATTGTTCTATACTTAATTCATTTGCTTTGATAATTTATGTAGGTTCGAGTTTACTACCTCAATAGCCTTTCTGAAGGGACAAAGTTCCATTTTGTCACAGAAACAAAATGTGAAGGTGGTTTATAGATTTCTGTCATCATCTAGCTTTTCTTTTCCTGAGTTTTCACAAAAGTGTAAATTAGCTAGGCCATAAATATTAGCCTTTGCTTGACTTGAAATCATGTTGTTTAATGTGTGTGGGTGGGTTGGGGTGAAGGGAGAAAAGGATTAATAACATTACAAAAGAGCTGGATGGATGTTAGATGCTCTGTTAGCTTGAGATCGTATGCAGACCCTATATTAGAGTTCCTTGCATTTATAAGACAGCAATGTTTTGCCTTGCTTTTCTTAAAAATTATTGGATTAAAAATCCTTCAGGATTACAATTAAATTGTTACTAGTGAGTTGTGGTCATTTAGGTTTTACTGAACATTACTTTATGAAGGCTTTTCTTTAGCTTCTGGATTTATATTGTTAAATTTTATTCACAGCCCACGACTTACCCCAAGGGAAAGGGCCTCAAGTTAGGGCTGCTTTTAGTCTTCTCAGTTCCCCAGTACGGGCATTATCATTTGCAAACTCTGGAACCAAGCTTGCCGTTGGATTTTCTGGTGGTCATGTGAGTGTCATCTGACAACTTGTTGATTCACGTCTCCTTTTTTGGTGCTTAGTTTGTAGTAGTTAGAATTGTTTGATTTCTTATTAAATCCTGGATCATTTGCCATGCCAGGTTGCTGTCTGTCACATGACTTCGTTGGCAGTTTTGTTCTTAGTTGATGGTGTTCCTTCCTCTAGTTCTCCAATTATTTCAATAGTTTGGAAAGATCAGTCTTTCGTTCATACTGCCGTGAATAGTCCAAAGCAACCAAATACAACTACGGGCAATTCTCCAGAAGAAATAATATATGTCATATCCCAGGATGGAAAGGTTAATGTAATTGACAGTGGTACTGGTAAAATGATCTGTAATCGGCCATTACACTTGAAGGAATCAACAGCAATTTCAATGTATGTTATAGGCAAGTACAAGTTTCATCAACAACAATGTTTTGTATTTTTGCTTTGTTTCTGTTAGCATTGTATCAATGGAAAGTCTAAAAGATTTTTGTGCTCCAGAAGATAGCCCTTCAAGGCCTGAAGTGCCAAATGACAAGCAGCAGCTGGAGGAGTCCTTGAAGGATACTGCTAATACCAATGAGCCTGTGCCAGACAGTACCAGGGTGAATCCAGCTGAGCTTGAACTTTCTTCGACGGAAACCACATGCTCAGATTTTTTGATGGATCCATTAGTTCTGGTCTGCTGTGAGAATTCATTGCGTTTATTCTTTGCAAAATCGTTGATACAGGTCCTTTACCCATTATCCAAACTCGTCTGTGATTAAGTTACAATTCTTTAAGGAAGTTACTTTGATATTTAATTACTTGTGATATATTCTTACAGGGAAATAAGAAACCAACTCATAAAGTGAAACTTTCCAAGTCTTGTTGTTGGACTACAATTTTAAAGAAAGATGACAAAATTTGTGGGCTGTTATTGTTGCTTCAGACTGGAACATTTGAAATCAGGTGGAATCACCATATATATTTATTTTTCTATAAGACTGCTTTTAGGAGGATTATTAAATTGATCGTGGCTATGCTTGTCTTTTGGACAGGTCGTTTCCAAACTTGGAATTGTTACAGGAAAGCTCCTTATTGTCCATTTTAAGATGGAATTATAAAGTGAATATGGAGAAAACCATGTGTTCTGATGATGATGGAAATATTGCACTGGTATGGTGGTGTTTTTAAAACTTGCAGATTGTCTAGGATTCCTTTTTTTTTCAGCGTAAATTAATGATTTAGTGATCTTTAAAAGATGATCCCTTTGCAGTGAGTTTCTGCGGAAGTAAAGCCTCTCAGTTTATTTCTTTTAAGTTTTTAATCCCTACAAGCCAGGATCACCTATCGAAGTTGATAATGTAGCATAAACAATAACTCATATATAGTCATTAATTGGTGATATGAACTTGCCCAGATGTATTACAATCCCAAAACAATGTTGTTTTGGCTACTTCTACAAAAGCCATCTAACCCTCTTGGTGCCTTTTTGGTTCCTGAAAGTAGCCAAAAAAGATGTCAATTTGGGATATAAGACACCTGGAGAAGTTTATATAATCAATTAATGGCCATGTGGGCTCCCATCAATGGCAAACTTTGTGTGACTGTGGCTTTGCTTAATAGAGAGGTCAAAGATTGGGAGAAAAGGACTCAAACATTAATTTGCGTATTCCCATTTTTAACTATTTTATATAAGATAGTGGATTTCAGATTTTTCTGGCAAATACATATTTATGTAGGCATCTCATGTTGACAACTTACAGGCAAACGGTTCTGAGTTGACCTTCATCTCATTATTAGATGGTGAAAATGAATTCAGGTATCTTGGTTATTCTGTGATGAAGAGTCAAAAGTGTTAGACTTATGATTAAAAGTAGAATGAGCAATTCTCTTGTTTTATAGGAGTCAAGACAATCTGCCTTGTCTCCATGATAAAGTTCTTGCAGCTGCTGCAGATGCTGCATTCAAATTCTCTTCAAATCAGAAGAAAAAGCAGGTTTGAGTTGTTCTTCCTTTCCCCCTTTTTCTGGAGATATTTGCCATTATCATAATTCCTGAGGTATTTCTGTTTTTTTTTTCCCTTGTAAAATTCCTGAGGAGCTGTTTTTACAATATTGAAGAAGCTTATTTATGTTAACACAGGGCATCACACCAGGGATTCTAGGTGGTATTGTCAAAGGATTTAAAGGAGGAAAAAACACCCAAACAGATTCTACTGCACTTTCAACCCACAATTTTTCGCATTTGGAGAGCTTATTTTCGAAGCCCCCGCCTTCAGATTCACCGACTCCTGTCCCAGATAATGAAGTGGAGCTTAATATAGGTTTCCTGCTAAATTGCCTGTGCATTATTTTCATTCTTCTTTTTTTAAAAACTACCTTCAGTGCTTAATACGAGAGCTAAATAAGTAATTAGAGAATTAGTTAAGTTAGTCATTTGTAGAAAATGGTTATTGGTTTCCCTAAAGCACCATTTTTAATCATATGTATTGGAACTACCATTTGATAGAAACTCATTTAGTATGTACAATTAATAGGAATACTTTGGGACAACAATTATAAATTTGGGAGACAAAGTAGATTGAGGTTTTATATTTAAAAGTAAAGTAAATCCCTTTTTTAGCTCTTATATTAGAGACTAGACTCCAGAGGGAGTACTTCAACACCTTAATTATGCCAAAAAGAAAGAAATTTCACATGATGTTTTGTTTTGGCAGATGACATTGAGATAGATGAACCCTTGGTGACTGAGGGCTCTACTTCATCCATTGATGTTAGAAGTACACAGAAAGGTATATCAGTTCCGTGTCTTACTTTTATGAATTATATTAAGATCATTGACTGGTTTGAGTTTGTTGCCTGCAGATAAATTAACAGATAAGGATAAATTATTACAAGGAGGGAGTAATGATGATATAAAGCCAAGAATGAGAACACCAGAGGAAATTAGAGCTACTTATAGAAAAACTGGGGTAATGAATAACGATGACAAGCTATCTAACCTCTCTCCTTTGTCATGATAAATCCTTTTTTTTTTTTGTCATATGGTTATTTGAATGGGTCAGATTCAAGTATTATCAGGCCTAATTGAGGGTAACTCTCTCAAAGATGTTTTTTGCATTCACACATACTCAAACTCATGCTAAATCATTTTGAACAAATTTAATTTTGATATATTTCATTTTTGGATAGAAGAAAATTTATGCTTCATTTGTTTAAAATTTCAGGACGCTGCTTCTGCTGCTTCCCAAGCAAGAAACAAGCTTATGGAGAGGCAGGAAAAACTGGAGGTATACAAATTTATCTGCGATTTTGAGATTTGTGGCTTGTCGATGAGCACATTTTGCTTTCACTTAAAACACGTCATGGAATCAACTTAACAGCAAAACCCAGCAACTTGTCTTGATCTATTATGTCCCCTTAGCATCTGATGGGTATCTAAGTGAGATGGAAAACCCTACCCCAAAAGCTAGTTGTTGAGGTGGGACCTGACATCCCATACCACCAAGTCTCCATCAGCATCATTTTTCAATCGAGTTACTCCTTCCGGTCGTTAATATAAGACATATTTTTTATATTTGTCTATCTCTTCCTAATTTATCCCTATTGATTCTCTCTTAACAATAATTAATGTGGAGAGGGAATGAGGAAATTAAGAAAGATGACTAGGATGTTTTAGAAAATACATATCATATTAATTAACCTAACTAACTTCCTAATCTACTCAAATTAGGTAATATGTCTTATATTAAAGACCGAATGGTTAAAGACCGAAGGGAGTATATTTTAATGCGCTTTCTTTCTCAAAACGAACAAGAATGAATAGAATATGATTATTATTTTTAGGCAAGGTTTGTGTGCATTCTTAAAATTTTCGGGGAAGGCAGGCAGTATATTTCTGAAATTTGTGATCTTAAATTTGTATTAATACATGTATCAAAAATGGAAGGAATTAAGTACTAAGCTTTTGGTGGTGTATTGAATTCAGAGAATCAGCCAAAGAACTGCAGAACTGGAAAGTGGAGCTGAGAACTTTGCATCATTGGCAAATGAGCTTGTGAAGACAATGGAAAGGCGAAAGTGGTGGCAAATTTGAACATTGATTGCGTCGCCAAAAAGCGCGCGCGCGCACACATATATAGTTATTGTTCTGTACATTATTATTATGTGGTTGAGGTCGTAAGCTATTCTTTATATCATAAGTGTTTCAGTTTTTGACTGGCAATAGCAAAAGATGAAATTAAGTAGCACGGAATTTCCTCATGTCGTGTAGCAAATGATAAGGTTACTGTGAATATTGTGTGGGTGTGTCAAGGATTGAAATCCCAAGAGCGCTTACAGAGATAGTATTGAGATTTGAACTCACGACTTTATAAACTATGAATCAACTCCTTACTAAGTGGACTAACATTTACATGTAAGTATCTATATCATTGATGTTAACAATTCATTACTTTTATTTGCTTCCCTCGTTACATTATTGATCTTGGCCTAGTGCATGAACATTATATATTTATATATATTGCCATGAGCTTATTTTAGTGGGACACATGTTTTTCTCTTATTGGTCGCATTTAATAAGTCATATAGTCTCTTCTTGATCTTCAATATTTAATAAATTTAACTTAAAATTCCAAATTTCTCATATCAAAATTATTGTTTTAAAATAAAAAAAAATCCTACTTAAAATCACTCTAACATTTATCTATAAAAAATTAAAATAATCACATAATTGAGGCTAGAAGCCTTATTTATTCATGGTTTTTATCACACTAATATTTTTGTCCCAAAGAGTAGTGATAGCAAGGATAAAGAACTTATTCCCCCAATTATCCCTAACGGATCTCAAAAATATTTAAATCTAACTTGATAAGATTTTTTATATAATATTGAATACCATATAATTATATTAAAAAGGAATGTTGATTCAAAACTAAATTCTGAAATATATTTATCATACGTCGCTTTTAATATGCTTATTAAAAAAACTTTTTTAAAATCCTTTTTTTTTTTAAACATGAGAGGGCTAGAGTCGGGTAAACATTACAAAAATTAACCTAAAAGGGATTACATCCCATAGACTCATCCACTGCTAGGGTTCGCAAACGTGACCAACACGCATCCAATAATGTGGAACTAGATAAACTATCCTTTGCAAAAGCATCAAAATCCAATAATGTGGAACTAGATAAACTATCCTTTGCAAAAGCATCAACCATATAAAGTTATATTTGAGTTGACATTTAAGAAGAATATTTACATAAGTAAAAACAAAATTCTTCTTGCATATTTATTTTATATACCATAGATCATGTTGTAAAAACAGTTTCTACCGCTAATCCAAACAGACACTAAGTTTGTTCTGTCGAGATATGTTGCACTTTCTGTTTCCAAGAATACTTATTAAACTCTAGGATCTAAACAAATATCAGGCTACACACTTTGCTGCCATTTTTGTTCCTTATCATGTCAATTATGTGTTCGTTTGGGATAGCTTATTTTTTACTTATAATTACTTATAAATCATGATTTATGGTATACGAAGTAAGTATATGAGAAGAGTTTTATCTCGACTTACATAATAATGACTTATTGATAAAAAATAAGTGATGCCAAATACAGATTAGTCTACGACCTTCAAAAATAACCCATTCTTATGCTTCATAGGCACATCATATCCCTATAAGAAGAGAAAATCTTATCAAAAATAAAGAAAATATGTCGTCTATAATTCTATATCCCTAAAATACTCATGTATTTGATTTAAAATATTTTCCCCCAGCATCTTAAAATATTTTGTGACTGATCCCGCATTAAAGATTATCTGATTATATATTTATTACTTATTTTTATGGGAAAATCCCATAAAATTTCAGTTAAAATAGGTAGAAGATAAATGAGAGAGTCAAATATCACAAATTCTAAATCAGACTTGTGGAAGGAATATGAGATTTGCAAATATTTTCAAATGACTAAATGCCCCTGACAATATTTAGGGAGCTCAAATTGTTGATATGTATTGTGATGTAGTTAATTGCTATTTTTAAGTTGTTATTCTTTATACCTAAATTGATTACGCATCGCAAATAACAACTTTAGTAAATATATTGACAACTTGAGCTCCCAAAATACCAAATTGTTGGTAATATTTTGAAACCACATATATCAGGCGTCACTGACTACTTATGTATAGATAATAACAACTTAAGAATTGTAATTAATAACTTTATACATATTGACAACTTAAACTCCTCAAATGTTACCAGGGATAAATTGGTAACTTGAAAACATTTATAAATCCTAGATTCCTCCCACGGATCTGCTTTAAAATTTGTGATATTGTATTTTCCAATTTGTGAAATTTTCCGTATTTTTATCCTCCCTTTGTCCTTTTGTTTTTTAAAAGAAAAAAATAGAATATAGCCGCACCGCTCTTCGGCCGTCAGCTCTCCCCCCCTCGGTCTTTGGCTTTCCAACGACGGCTTTTCCAAGTTCCAACTCAGTCCAGCCTCTGCCCATTATCCGGCGTCTTCTTCCACAAAGAAACCCATCTTCTCCGGCAGGTTGGATTCTCTTTCTCTTCCCTATTTTGTCGTCTTCCTCGAATAAATAGCATTGTTGGACAACTGTTGAACACGGGTGCGGATTATATCATTTCTCTTTTATCTACTTGGGTAAAGAATTGTTGTTTCTTGTTCTTCTTCTTTTCCCTCCTTTTGCTATCAGAGTTGTATGAATGTGAACAACTCAGGAATCAAAGAGACAGTACATAACTTAGCAATCAATACAGCCCACTGAATTGATATATGTGTGTATCTGACCAGATTGCGAATAAGGCATAAAGTGTTATGCTTTATGATGCAATCGACAATGTGTAACATTTCAGCGCATCAATATTGTCCTGCAACGCGTGCTTTAGCTCAGTGTCCTCACTTTCATATTGAAACATCGGCTGATACCATTTGTAACATTCCAATACCTTGCTTTCGATATTATCCGCTTTGGACTTTAAAATACGTTAAAATACGTTGAGAGGGCAAGTGGCCCTTGTAAGTGGTCTTTCTTGGCCCTTGTAAGTGGTCTTTCTTTCCCCTCTCCTGTCGATGTAGGACATAAAACAATACACCTACAGTTCTAAAATGCCAAATGTTAGAAGAGAAGAGTCTGTCAAGAAGAAAAATATCATCAACTAAGCAAAGTGCAATTATACGGCTTTTATTATGTTTATTACTTTTTTTAACTAAGATAGGGCAATTAAATCACAGCTGACGATTTCTTTAAACTAGATTGGTTAAATTATTTACTAGACAAGTTGGAATCAGTAACGCTTAGCAATATTGTAACTCAGTGCTTTGTGCTCCTGTCTTTGTGTTTGCATAAATTAAGGTAAGTTAGTGATTGTTTTGTGTCTTATTTAGTTTTTGTGAAGTGCTAATTCAGTAATTCCTTAAAATTTTAAAGTATATCAATTTAATGTCTTCCATTTTAACCATAGTTCGATTACAGTTTGATCACTAAACTGTGAACTAGTTTCTTTATTGATTCGACAACTATTTAAAAATAAAACGTTAAATATTGTCAGGGTTCTCAAAGTATAGGCATTGTTTTGTGTGGTTTGGCTCAGTTCGGTTCAAATCCACCAAAATTGAAGTAAACTAAAATTCAATTAAATCAATTAGTTTTAGCATCATGAAAACCTAACCAGGCCTCACTTATAGTTGGTTTTGTTTGTCTGTTTGCTTGCTGGTTTTTTTCTCAGTTTGGTTTGGTTTGATTTGTTTCTGTTTAGTATGTATTGTCTGCTGTTGATCACTTTTAAGTCGCTGACGTGATGCATTCCTAGTAAATCCAGAAACTGCTGCTAGGATTTAAGCCCTCTTCTGGATCTAGGAGCCTCTGAAAAACAGAGGCTTCTAGAAGTAAATTAAATGGAGATAGATTTGGGAAAACTTGCTTTTGACATTGACTTTCATCCATCGGATCAGCTTGTCGCTGCCGGATTGATTAATGGTGACCTTCACCTGTGAGTAGACTAACGTTTCAGTTTTTCACTCACTGCATTTGTTGACTTTTTGTTTGTGTTTAATTATTCTTTGTCAATATTTCTGAACTCTCCCCCTGGCAGGTACCGTTATAACCCTGATAGCACACCTGTAAGGTATTCGATTATATATCTTATTGCTTTTATAATTTTTGAATGTTTGACCTGCATGCATAGTGATCTATTTTGTTTCCAAATTTCACCCCTATTTGGATCAATTTTACTTTTTTAGTAGCTTTACTATAATGGGGTTTTGCTAGGTTTTCGGAAGCTCATATATTCTTGCTTTTATTGTTGTTGGATATCTGCCCCATATGCTTTATGATTTTATGCTGCTTCCAAATTCTGTCCCCATTTGCATGCATTTGCTACTGTGTATATTTATATCGTATATCGGGGTCTTACCAGGTTGTTGGAAGTTCAGGCGCACACTGAATCTTGCAGAGCTGTTCGGTTCATCAATGATGGACGTGGTAGTGCATTGTAGTTTTTGTTACATTCTTTCTTTTCTATTATTACTGTTATTATCATTTATCATTAATGGGGCTCTTTGATAGTGATATTTTCACAAGCATAATTGGCCTTTGAATTGCTTATTGCTTCTATTTTAGCACTGTTGACGGGTTCTCCAGATTGCTCAATCTTGGCAACGGATGTTGAAACTGGATCTGCCATCGCCCGTCTTGATAATGCCCATGGGTGGGAGGATTTCTCTCAATAACTCATGAAATGATTTTGCTTTCTTGATGCTGAGCATGATATTTAATTCCAAAGTTTTATGTGCTTTTGTCTTATAATGCAGGGCTGCAGTCAATAGACTGATAAATTTGACTGAGTCAACTGTTGCTACAGGAGATGATGAAGGGTGTATTAAGGTAACTAATCACACTGTTATTTTTTTATACTGTTATGTTCCCCCCATAATACCCCTTTTGTAGTAATTGTTTCTTTTCTTCAAAGCCTTCTCTGGCTGATGATGGTGGTGATATTTAATTTATTGTTTTAAGGAGAGACCATATATTTGCTCATTACATTTTAATTAGCTTTTTTCTCATTGCAGGTATGGGATACTAGACAACGGTCTTGCTGCAATTCATTTGATGCTCATGAAGATTACATTTCAGACATGACTTTTGCATCTGACGCAATGAAACTGTTGGGAACAAGGTATCATTAATTTCCCTTGTCAATCTAGTTTTACTTTAAATTTTATGTTTCCCTTAACTATATACACTTGCATGCGCTGCGTAAATATTTACTTTCCCCCCTATTCTATCATCTGTGACTTACTGATTCATGCTGAATTTTTTTGTAAATTTATTTTCCGCATGAAGTGGAGATGGGACCCTATCTGTTTGCAATCTTCGAAGAAATAAAGTAAGTTATACATCTACTGCTTCCATTTTTTTCCTCAAATTTTTTGTGATAGATGCCCTTTATTTTCTTCTACTGATAGGTCCAAGCTCGGTCTGAGTTCTCGGAAGATGAGCTGCTGTCTGTTGTTCTAATGAAGGTACTGTATTCTCAGTCAATCTTTCTCTTTTCTTGGTTATGCATTGAGAGAGGTAGCTAAATGTCTTTCACTTTGAACTTAGGGCATGTTTGTTTTAACGATCAGAATGCTTATAAGCTGTTTTTCACTTAAATCGAGACACAACTCCTCTCACATACTTACTTCGTATACTGTAAATCACGATTGAAAAGCTGCTTTTAAGCATTCTAATCGCTAATCCAAACGAGCAATTAGTTGGATAAATTAAGTAAACTATTGGAAAAGTAGTTATGGAATGATGTTTTTCTTCATTGATAAGGTAGAAAAAAGTTGTACAAAGTTTCGTTTGGAATTCATTACGCCTTACCCCGTCAGAAAGAAACTGTCCTTGGATCTCTTTCTTTGAAATAGGAGAAACAATACTGTTAGATGGACATATTAGAGCTGCCCATAAAGGTTGGTAGGATGCCTTGAAATATGATCATAGGATAGCCCAGAGGATAAAATATATTTCGAACATTCTGTAAATTGGTGTGTTGAATATTCACATTGAACTTTTGGTGTCTCTTTTCTCCATGCATAATTCCCTGTTTACAAGTGACTGCTTTTTCGCATATTCTTTAGAATTGCCATTTAGCTGACGTGGATTTCCGTTTTAAATACAAGAATGGTAGGAAAATTGTCTGTGGATCACAAGCTGGAACCCTGTTACTGTATTCATGGGGATATTTCCAGGATTGCAGGTACTTGATGTGGCATTGGTTTGCAATTGAATTGATGAAGTAAATTATTCTTACTTACTCCCTCTCGTCGTTAATATAAGACATATTTACCTAATTTGATTAGATTAAGGAAGTTAGTTAAGTTAGTTGATATGATATATATTTTCTAAAACACCCTTTTCATCTTGTTTGATTCCCTCCTTCCCTTGCCTCCTTGATTATTTTTTAGGGAGAATCAATAAGGTAAATTAGGAAAATATTGTCAAATATGAAAAATAGGTCTAATATTTAGGACCAAGATCAACTCCTCAAATAGGTCATATATTAAGAACTGGAGGGAGTATTAAGGAGGCCAATTTGTTCAATATTATCTCTCCAATACTGCTGATTTTTGCGCTATAACTGATATTCTTGCTTAATGGCTTTGATATTCAGTGATCGGTTTGTTGATCTCTCACCAAACTCCATTGATGCTTTGTTAAAGGTGAGTTTGGTGACATGATTATTTCAGCATTAGTAGGCTTTTATATTATTCCTTGGTCAGTCAATAAAAATTTTTATATTTCAATTTCAGCTTGACGAGGACCGGATCATCACTGGATCAGAGAATGGGCTAATCAAGTGAGTCTGTTTAGTGTGAGGGCATTGTTGCCTTTGATTGGGTCATCATTCTATCCTATGTTCATTGATATGCTTTTTCCAATTACATTTATAATTTATTTATTTTTTCTCAGCCTGGTCGGAATATTACCCAACAGAGTCATCCAACCAATTGCAGAGCACTCAGAATATCCTATTGAGTGTCTAGGTAAATTTGAATTTTGCTACTTCTGCTTGGGGGATTCACATATTTGGAGCCTCCATTGCAAAATTTGATCTCACTATGTTGACCCATGGTTTTCTTTGGTTTTGTAGCTTTTTCTCATGATAGAAAGTACCTTGGCAGTATTGCACACGATCATATTTTGAAGGTACACTTTTTACTACACTTATTCATAGATCGCCTGAGCCAAAGTAGAATGGTATTACTCGCAGTACCAAAAACATGTGGAAATATCAACAAAAAAAAAAAAATTTGATGGAAAACTTTAGATAATGTACTGATTGTATAAGCCTGGAAAATATGTAAGATGACTACTGAAAAATTGCAAAACTAATTATTACAAGTGTTAAAGATGAGTACTTAAAATTGGGAAGATGAGTACTGAAAATATGAAAAAAGAGTGATAAAAAAATTAACTCAAATAATACTTTTAAGAGAAAAATTGCAGTATAAAATACTTTAGGATACTGGATGTAAAGAGAAAAATACTTCAGGATGTTGGATGAACTACTAAACTAAATACTTTAGAATACTAGGGGGTTGTTTGATTTTGTTTTTAAAAACAATAAAACAATAAAACCTGTTTGGTAAACTGTTGTCAAAAAACCGTTTTTTAAAAAAAGAAAAAAAAAGGAAAGTTGTTTTTAAAAATTAAAAAACAAATAGCAATTTTTAGTTGTTTTCTTTTTTTTGTTTTTCTATTTTTTATTTTTTAATGCTGCAATTTATCCACTATTGACACTACACTATTAGTGACGATCACCGTCCCGTTACCACCGGCGACTACACCGTTACGTCACTTCAAAAACAAATTTTTCAAAATAACTATCCAAACAGATTTTTTTGTTTTTTTATTTTTAAAACTTGTTTTTAAAAACTGTTTTATAAAACTGTTTCTGAGAACAAAAAAGAGAGAATAGAATCAAACAAGCCCTAGATATCTAAACTCACCTAAAAAATTATTTCAATGTGCTGATTGAACCTTACTCCTATGTATTATCTTCCGAACTTCCTAGGACGTTTCTTTTTTCCTTTTGCAGATATGGGACTTGGACGATCTACTACAAGGCTCAAGAAGCACACAAAGGAATGAAGCTGAAGTGATTGATAGCGACGGGGATGAGATGGAATTAGATGCTAATCCTTCCAACAGCAATAAAGGTATGACCAATATACTCCTCTGGTCCCTAATGAGGGAGTTAATGTTGGTTCTAAATATACGATCTATTTTACATTTTTATCCATCACCTCTCCCCCAAAAAAAAAAATATATTGGTCAATAATAATCAAGAAGGGGGGAGAGTGAAGAAATTAAGGAAGATGATTAGGATGTTTTAGGAAAAACATATCATATTAACCAACTCAATTAATTCAAACTGGTTAATTAGGTCTTACATTAAAGATCAGGGGATTAATGTTATATATGGCCTACAAGTACCATCTAATGCCTTTCAATGAATGGTTATGTTCAGTATAGGGTATGTGATTATTTGGAGGTTATTTCTCATACTTCATTTAATATCCCTTGCTTTGCAGGGACCAAGAGAAAGAATGCAAGTAACGGCCATGCTGCTACAAGTGGCTCCAACAAATTTTTTGCGGATTTATAGATTGCTGGAACACAACATTGTTGTTTAACTGTGTTGTTGATCCTCCTAGAAAACTGTCTAGTAGCAGCAGCAACTTACACAAGTCAAGGTTGTCACCTCCTAGAGAAGCTCTTCTGGTTGGTTGGATAATTTTGGTAGATAATTAGGTAAATGGTGTTTTTTGTGGTCTTGATTTCCAAATGGATTGGAAAAGTCTTTTTTTGGTTTTTGATTGGATGCCATCTTTTTCCGGGAATACACTATGATACTGTTATCTATGCCCAAGTTTGAATCTTTTAATCACACTTTATTTTCAATTAGGTAACTTTTTTCCCTTGTATGATGTGCAAATGAACAGGTGGTTATTGTTTTCGTAGATTTGAAATGCTGAAAGGAAAAATGTCATTGCAAGATACTTGGGGACATTCCTCGTACTTAGAGTGATAAATATAAATTTATTTCATCACTGTTTAATCTTCATTTTATTAGTTTTTTTTTTTTATTATTTGTCATAACTCACGCCCATTATATACTCTGTAAAGAGTTCAAACTTGCAATCTCACTCAAGAAAGGCTCAAGAGAGTGTTTGGTATCATTTGGCCAGAAGGTTTCAACATTTCATTTATTGGCTTGACTCATTGCATTGGTTTTGGGCAATGCTTATCTCTATTGGCTAGTGCCTGTTCATCTTAATCTTCTAATTGTTTTAAATATATGGTCCTTTGGTACAAAATATTTCAATACTTGATGGATTCTTAATTTCTTACTGATGAAGGGTGTGGAATATTTATAGACCTCCCACAAGTTTGAGAATTTTCCCTCCTTTGAACGGTGGAGATCAATCTAATCCTATGGTCAATTTTTTATTTTTCAGAATTTTCCTACTAAATATTTATATGGAAGACTCACTGTTTAGAGAACCGGACCGGGCGGTCGGACCGGTTGAACCGTCGGCCGGTCATTGAAGCGGGCCGGATTTATGCATTGAGCCGTTTTTCTTAAGGAGCCATTTTGGACCGTCGTTTAGCCGGTTTTGAGCCGTCAACCGTTATTGAGCCGGAAACCGGACCGATTTTTCAAAAACCGTCCGGTCCAATAAAAAAGCAGGAAATTTTTTTTTTTCTGCAATTTTTTTTTTATATTTGATGCTGAAAAAAAATTTAAAAAATGGCATATAAATTTTAGACATGTTATTTTATTTTATTAATATTATATGTTACTATTTTTTTTGCCAAGTATATTATATGTTACTAATTTTAATAATTTGGTTTGTTATAAACTATTTTATAAAAGTGCTTTTGAAGAAAAAGGCAATGATGTTTATCCTCAAGCTAAGTGGTATGGTCTAATATCTTTCAAGAAACTCATGCTTGGATCAATCAAGAACCATCAATATTTGGCAAGTCATGAAATTATTATTGTTAATACATTTTGTTAGGTTGATGATTGATTTAATGGTCTTCCTTAAATGATATTTTGTTACTTTATTAACTTCATATAAAATTGGACTGAAGATTAATTGTAATATATAATATATATTATTTTTAAATTTAATTATTACGTCACCGGTCCGACCGAACGGTTCAACCGTTCCAACCGGTTGAACCATGACCTGTTGACCTTTTCGGCTCGACTTCCGGTCCGGCTTTTAAAACATTGGGAAGACTCGAGATATTTACAATGATACCTTTAAAATATATGTTCTCTTTAAGGTCTTTAAGGTTTTAAAAAAGGGGGAAAGATAGAAAAATGACTTTGAAATTGCAAAATCCCAAATCAGATTTGCTACTAAAAGTTGATAAGGAAATGAAGAGACTTGATAAGCAATTCACAACTCATATTTTGAGAAATACTTAATTTGAAATTTTGCAAATTTAAAATTTTTTCTGTCTTTTTCTCTTTTGAAAATGTCTGGGTTTTCAAGAATTATCTTTATTATTTTGAGAACTCCTATAAAATACTTAACCTTCAATTATCATTGGCTTTGGGTTGTTACACAATACTCTTAAACATGTTTTTACATTCAATTATCAAAAGTTGTGTAAAAACTCTATTTTGTCGGGACCCAACTAAAAAAATATTTATAAAAAAAAAAGAAAAAAAGAAAAAATTTTCCTTAATCCTGACACATTTAAATTAATATGAAAATGACATTGATGGTGATTGGATTGTTTGAAATTTAAAAAATGATCATCATTAATGGTGATTGTCTTGAACTTGAGGTTTTGTAGTACATGGAAATAAATTTCAAAATAATTCATCTCATCAATGTTATTTGATATTCGGATTAGGAAATTTAGTGTGAAGTCATTGTGGAGGAAAAAATAGAAATTAAAATATAAAAAAAATATCTCTCATTCATAGGTTTAAATTAGGAAATTGTTTGTAGGAAAAATATAATAAAAAACAAATAATAAAAATAAAAATAAAAATAAAAATAAAAATCTCTCATTTATGTTGATAGGTTTAAATTAGGAATTACTTGTGGGGGAAATTAAAAAAAAATTAAAAAGCCAAAATTAAAAAAAAATCCCATTGATAGTGATTAGGTGAAGCTAGGAAGTTTTATTAGTAAAAAATGCAAAAAATTTAAAATTAAAAACGAAAATTAAAAAAATTTCATTGATGGTGATTAGGTCAAGTTAGGTAATTTTTAACATAAAATGCAAAAAAAAAATAAAAATAAAAAAAAAAATTCAAAAATGAAAATTTAAAAAATAAGGAGCATTTATGAAAAAAAACCCTACCTTGAGACTATAAATAGGAGAGCAAGGATTGAAGCAAAATACACAAGGGGGGGGGGGGGGGGGTGGGAGGGGGGAAAGCAAAGACACAAAATTTTGGAAGAAAAAGGGAGATAAGGTAGAGAGTTAATTTGATTTGCTGATTTCATTGCTTATACATAATTCTTTTGAGGAAGGGTAGCGATTGATAAAGTCATTTCATCTTTGTTTAGAAGGATATTCTTTGTCAAGCCAATAAACATCTCTACATAGAGATGGAGGCATTTTTACTAAAATACTGGGCAAATCTTCATAAGTATATTGCTTCTTATTACTCCTTTACTTATATTATTTTGTCCCTTTCTCTATCCTCTTTTCACCCAGTAACATTCGATTTCACAAGACTATGCTTTTTTTTTTTTGGTTCAAAAACAAGACTATGCATTTAAGTCATTGGCCACGTGCACTTCTTGAGGTGTTTGTTTGCATTTTGGTGACTATTGAATGCTTGCATTACATGATAAATATATTAGTTGCTTCATCTATTGCAGGCTCCACATTTTGGCTCACCATGCTTTCATGATTTCACTCTTGTCTTTATGCTTGCCTCATGCGTGAATCACCATAGCTTTTTATGTGTTGGGATGCTCGACATAATGAACCAGGTGGTTAAAAAGCATGAGGATGAATGGTATGTGTTGGCCTCTTTTATATTCTGGGTATTATTATTGGTTCTAGTAATATGTTGTCTTCTTGTGTGCGTGTATGGTTTGCAAGGATAAAATATATGCGTAAGTCTCCTCATCTTTGACTTCCCATTCTTTTAATTTGTGTTGTTTCTTCTTCTTCTTTTTTTCTTTGTCCCTTTTTGAAGTTCCCTTTAAAAAAAAATATTTTAACACATTTTTATAAATAAAAATAAAATGGAAAAACTCTCTTTCATGAAAAAATAAAGAAATTGCTTTCATAAATAAAAAACATAAACCAAATAAAAAATAATTTTCTCAAATAAATTAAATAAAATTTTTTTCTAAAAAATACCAACAAAGTGACACGCATTTCTACCCCGAACTATGTAGACTTTGATCCCTCTAAAGGATACGTAGGCCCTAGGTTTTCATATTAAGTCAAGTCCAACTTTGTAAATAAATATATTTTTCCTTATTTTTTTGTAAATAAATGTTCATTCTTTTCTTTAGTTTTCATTTTATTTATTTTTGTAAATATTCTTTTTTATTTGGGTAATTATAATAAAATTAAAGGCCATATTCGTTTTTAAATAATTAATTTAGGGTAACTATTCTTATGAATGGATGTTGTGGGGTGCCTAACACCTTCCCCATACACAATTGACTCCCGAACTCTAAATGGTTTTTGTAGACCAGTTTCCATATTTGAAAAGGTTTCCAAAATTATCATTTTTTAAAATTTTGGTGGTAGCTCCTTATTTTTTCAAAATTTCGGGTGCTACAAGTTGACTTTTGTAGAAATAGTTATTTTAATATATCATGTTCAGATAAATGGGAATTATAGTTTATACTTTATGTAACATGTGACCTATTGAAGTGTTCTCCTTGTTCAATTATATGCATGTGGTGGACTAACATGCACAATCTTGTATACCATTAGATGAGATGACAAAACATATTAATTTATTTTATTTAGGATTTTTTTTAGAAATTCAATTAAAGAAAGAACAAACAGAAAATATTTTTTTTTAGATTTCATGCAATGTATAAAAATATTTTCTTAGATTTCACACAATTAATGTATTTCGGGTAATGTTTTGGAGATTTAAAATGTTAGAAGTAAAGGTATTATTCCCAAGTACTTCTTATGTAAATTTTTTGGTAAAGTTTTCTCTTTCATGTCTGGGTACTACGAAAAGTTTGAAATTCTTTCTTTTTGCCCAAATAAAATAGTGAGGAGTTTTGCCAACAAAGGTTGGGATGGTCCAGCTAGTAACGTGTTGCTTCAATTCAAAAGGTCGTGAATTCAATTTTTATTGTCGGTATAAGAATTTTATTGGTAGATGATCTATTAATATATCTATAAGCACCCATGTTCTTGAACCCGGGCCGGACCAGCGATCTATAAATATATCTATAAGCACCCATGTTCTTGAACCCGGACCGGACCGGCTGGTCCGGCCTGGAAACCGGCGAACCGGCCGGTGGACTAGTCCGGTCCGGGTTCCAATTTAAATTTTTTTTCTTTAGAATTTCATACTAATAAGTCTAAAATCTTCAATTTCTCACCGGTTTGTCCTCGGTTTAGCTTCGGTTTGGTCCCGGTCTGACCCACTGACCCTTAACCCAGTACCCCGACTGGTTCAATACCCGGTCCAGATTTTAACACCTTGATAAACACTGCTTGAGCCTAAAGACATGTCTTTACCCCAATGGACTATTGAAACTCAACTTACCTAAATTTTATTCTGTTGTAAAAAATGGTAAGCTTAAAAATTGCAAATTGAAAATTACCACATCCATGAAGTGGTTATATCTGACTGGAAATCTCTATTTTATCCTAAAATACTTCTCTATGGTAGTTAAATTGATTAGGGACAAACCAGATCTATCTCAATGAGATTAACTCTAACATTTTTTTTCTTTTTTATAAAGTTTGATGAGTCATACGATTTATGAATACCTTTTTTCATAAAAATAAAAGGCTAAAGTATTCTTTTAATTCTTTAATTTACATGAGAATAGTTTTGATTCCTTAATTTTATAAAGTATATTTTTAGTCCTATAATTTTAACACCGTTAATGTTGTTAATAAAAAACGCTAACGCAACAAACTCAAGTGATGACTGTGTAATTAAATGTTATTAATATTAAATTTAAAATATGTGTAAATCGAAAAATATCTAAAAGCCTAATAAAGTAGTTAATATCAAAACCTTGATTGTATTAAAATATTATAGTTTAATAATCTAAATATATTAGTTTATTAAACAAATTTAGTTTAATAATCTATGTAACATCCCAAATTTTATTCACCAAGAGTATATTGTGATTATTTTATATATTCAATGAAATGATGAATATTTAAGGCTAAAGGAATTAAATATTAAAAATTGAAAGTTGAATAGTGTTTTTAGCAAGGTAATTAAACCCGGATCGGTTAGTGAACCGGTCGGGGTACTGGGTCAAGGGTCAGTGGGTTAGACCGGAGTCAAACCGGAGCTAAACCGGGACCAAACCGGTGAAAAATAGAATATTTTAGGCTTATAGTATGAAATTCTAAAGGAATTTTTTTTTAAAAAAATAAAAATTTTAAAAAAAATAAAAAAGTTGACCCGGACCGGTTTGGTGCCCGGGTCACCGGTTTCCGGGCCGGTTCGGCCGGGCCGGTCCGGGTTAGAGAACATGGGTTTTTAGTGAAATCGCCTGCGAGGCAGTGAGTTTGTCATATGGTTTTGGAAGACCAAATGATGATAAAAAATTATGAAATTTTACAAGGTGAAAGTAGACATCCCAAGCTTTAATTTGATAGTCATATGAATCAATTGAAGCTATGTACAAAAAGATATGAATTTTTGAAATTAGTCCAAAAAATCTGAAAAGTCTCTAGAGCAGCGGCCAAAGAAATGAAATCTGGGAATGATATGCTTCCAGATGGCTACAGTCCATATTTTTCCTTGAAATTATACTCAATAAGGGTTCTATAGCCTTTGAAATCACTCCGAAATGATGTATACAAAATTAGTTATAATTTTTTAAAGTCAGGGTAGAAAATCTGTTAGAATTGGCATTATTCCAAAAATTGAAAATAAAATGTGTTAGCAATTGTGTAAATTGTGGAATCAAAGATGCCAAGTGTCATTATCATATGAAGAGAAGTATGGAGGGAAAAATTGATTAATGAAATTTGATATGCCAAGTGTTATGATCATATGAGGAAGAGACTAAATCATAATTTATTTCTAAGAGCACATGTCAAAATGCTACATGAACATGGTAATGATGACAATGGTGGAGTGTACACTACATGAAGGTATGGACATAGTGAATATGATAAGTGAGTGAAGGGTTGGATGAACTTGAGTGCATAATTGACTACAAGTTTGGATTTAGTTGGAAGAACACTTGGTTTAGTTGGAGCAAGAGGGGAAGCACGTTTTTTTGGCCAACCAAGGGAAAAGAGAAGTGGTTCAAATCTAAAATGAAGCTAATGGAGTAAGTGTGTTATAATATAAAGGAGGTATGAGTGGAAGTATGGCTTTTGACAAGTGTTGCCATAAGATTTGATCTTGGAAAATCAAGGGCTAAGAGAAGAGATGGGGTATGATAATTAAAACACATTTCCTCTTCCCTTCCCTTGGTGTATTCGACCAAACATAAGAAAAAGGAGAGAGAGAGAGAGAGACAGAGAGAGCTTGGAGGTCTCATGTACTAAGGAGAAAGAAGGAGGGAAATCCTAAGGTAAGAAGTTAATCTCTTACAGTTTTCTTGTGATCTTGTTAAGAAATCCTTCTCTAAACCTTGTTTCTTCATGGAAATCATGTGTAGTAAACAAATATTCAAAGTTGAAGAGAGAGTGAATAGTAACTTCTAGAGAGAGCATTCAAGATCTTAAGAGCTAACTACACCAAACTCAAATCTATACTTGTATGAAGTTGATATTAAAGTTGTTGTTAGTTTGGTGATTTCGAGCCCGGAAATGGATTCCTTGGGCGAAAATACATCAGGATAGCTCTAGTCAAATTTTTGGGAAAACGTGCCATCGAGTCGGGTACGGTCGGGCCAGGCTTGGGTCCCGAGGACATTTTAGTAAATTTTCACCATAGGCTAATATAACTACAAGAAATACTATGGAAGAGTCTAAAATGATATTTGGATAAGTTATGACCTATTTCTTGTACATTTAATATTTTAGGACCGAGTCAGAGGCCGGACATGACACGTTTTACGAGGCACATTTAAAAAGGGGTTTATAAAGCTTTGAAGTAGAGACATTATCCTTCATACATCATGCCATAGTTATGTGATTGTGTGGATGCCATTGTTTGTGAATGCGCTTTATTAATCAACATGATTTACCTAGAGAGGGGGCAGTTAGTACCAGAGGTGCACTTACACTGGGAGTTGGCGGAAATCCAACCGGTGTAGATTGTGGGGCTGAGCCCTATGCATGTATACATGATGATGATGTGTTTATATTGTTCATTAATTGGTATATACCTTGACACATATATTATATTTACTTTTCTTATTTTCTATGAACGATAGCATGTTTCTACTGGGATTTTTCGGAATCTCACCCTATTTTTAAATAAACATCTCAGCGGTTGCCAGTAGATCGAAAGGCAAAGGCGTAGACGCCGAGAAGTGATTGACACGTGTCTTGAGGCAAGGTCAAGGCTGGTGGTTATAATTAGTTTATGTTTAAGATATTTTGGGAAATCCTGTAAACGTTAGAATTTCCACTGTATTTTTGTATTTTTTGTATTTCGCTGACGAATGATGTTGGTATTGTAAATGAATACTTTTATCAATATAATTGTACTTTTCTGTATGCCCACAGAATCTTGCCTTTATTACTCTTCGATTAGCGAAATGGAAATGGGTGTTGACAATGTAACCCCCTCCGTAATTATATTCGAAATACGCGATTAAAATGAAATAGAGACCAATAATAATCAAATAACATTTACTAATCCATCACATGACGGGGTTTTCACAAATACTTTTCGAAATCATTTATAAACTTGGTCTCATATTCACATTTCGAATACAATTACTACGCGAAGATAAATTACATTCATATAAATATCAGCCTGGTGGCTGGCCATGCCGGGGTAAATGCCCTCACAAGTGAGAACCCCCGATCATGTATTTGAATTAGCCATCAGCTGAACTAGCTTTGATCTGCTACACAACCATACCCCAATCCCAGCTTGTTCACAATCGTCACACCCACTCCGGCCGGCAGCCTCAATCAGCAACCCTACCGGCGGCACCAAAACTTCCCCGTGAGAGAGAACGGGTAGACACATAATGCATAATCACATCGAGCTAGAACCGGGTATAACCATCATCGATGCTTTGTCACATCACAATTCACACACTTCCGCTGCACACTCTGAGGTCTTTCTCCTCATCTGTGCCTTTACAATGTCAAGGTGATTTAATATGAGTCCCATAGGAATCTCCTACTACACCTGACCACACTCACAATCTGTGCCAAACCTTGGCCCGATTCAACTCGAATCATTCAAAGCCATAACCAACACATCATTGAGAACATGGGCTCTCATAACTCTACTCTACGATTCAATGTCACGGCGATTGCTTTCCACAGTTAGTTATTACGGTGGTTGCACACTAGGGTTTATCGTTACACCGGCTTTCACAAAGTTCACAAAATCACATCGTTAATCCCCCGTAAACTACCGTCCCAACAGAATGGTCCTCCTCCATGGGAACTCCCCATACGGTCGCAGGTGAAAGACACACAAATAACCTTTCGCTCACTAAGACACATCCCCTGTATTCCACCGTCCCGAAGGCATGGTCCTCCCACCGAAACATTGATGGGCCACAGGTGAAGTTTTCACAAAGAGCCTCTCCAATTAGATGTCGCCCTGGTAGTCCTCTCCGATCAAGACTTCCCGTAGGTAGCACTCTCTGATTCAAATCCTCCGTAGATAGCTTTCTCCCTGTGCTAGGTTAACCACCTGCAACCTCAAGATACCTTATAAACATTTCAATTCAAACCCAGTACCATACTCTGGTACCACAGACCATCCAGGTCAAATTAAACTCCTAAGAACCAGCCCAACTATTGAGTCTGATCCTTGGATCACAATTCAACTCTTAAAGTCTCAATCTCAGTTAAACCAGGAAATCACTTCCCTCAATTCCACGGAGCATCATCAACCCCAACACAAATCCAAATATCTTTGCCAGCCTAAGGCACCATGGTCCCCTAGGTCTTAAGGCCTTTATACACACAAGCTCAGTATGACATCACTACATGTAACATCATACCACATAGGGTTTCTCACCCAACGTCTAGGTTGATCATGACACCTAGAATCTCAATATCACATAACTAGGAAATCATTTTCCTTAGTTCTCTAATCAGATGATGGGTCTGATTACCTCCATCTCTAGGTCTACACATCAAATTCTCGGATGAACCATTATAACTTTCGATTCCATAATGATCCGCCACTTCAGAATAACCAAATAATGTATACACAGTCCATAAATCACATATATCCACTCAATAAGATCACAAAAGTGTATACACAACTACTATTACAAATTATCTTCTACCACTAAGGCAGAGATCTAAGGGAGCTATGCTAGCAAATTCCCATACTTGCCAGGAACTACAACTCTGATACAAAAAATGTAACCCCTCCGTAATTATATCCAAAATAAGCGATTAAAATGAAATAGAGACCAATAATAATCAAATAACATTTACTAACCTATCACATGACGGGATTTTCACAAATACTTTTCAAAATTATTTATAAACTTGGTCTCATATTCACATTTTGAATACAATTACTACGCGAAGATAAATCACATTCATATAAATATCAGAGTGTACAACATAATCATCCCGGCAATCCCGTGTACATACATTCTCTAAAGATATATAGGGCACAATTGCCCATTACAATTCTTCAAATGGGGATTACAAAATCTCATCTCAAATTCATAACCATATATTCAACTGAATCATATACAGTCTTCACAACTCATTGATAACCAACTACCAACTCTCATCTCGAAGGAGTCCTAACCACTCCCTCCACGAGCCACTTGCCCTGTCTAAATTGTTGGTAGGGGAGGGTGAGATTCGAGAGAATCTCAGTAGGAAACAGATACCATAATGCATGCATGATAGATGCTATGTGTATGACATGTTAGCTTTATCTAGATACATGTCCTATAATGACATTTCCGCATGCTCAATATTTCATGTAACAAAACTATGGCCACAGCAAAACAGAAACAGAGCTTCATTCATTCAAATATGCTCTACACAATCAAATAAAGCAATCACATACATCACTACACAAGCAAAAATATCAAATACATGCAAGTAAGGTAAGTCTCCTACCTCCAGTCTTTTCTCCTCGATTTGCGTGCCAGCAACTCGGGGCTTCACATTCGATCCTACAATGTCAAATGTACTATTTAGACACTTCCATAGTGTTTCTGAGGGTTATATGAGGCTATATTGAAAATTTACTAAATACCCCTAGGGCCTGGCCCGGCCCCGTCGTACCCGGTCCGATTGTACTTTTCTTGAAATTTTGACATGGGCTATTATGACATATTTTTGCCCAAGGAATCCATTTCCGGACTCAGAATTATCAAATTCAATGTCAATTTACAAATTTACCCTTGGCAGCCCCACTTTAAGGGTTTCAATGACGTTTTCGTAATTATGCTTTTTTGGCCTTTTCTGAAAAAGTGACCAACTGTAACCCCACCTAATTTCGCTCCTGAACTCAATGGAATTATCAAATCATTGAAAATCCATCTCTAACCCCTCCAAACTAGCCTTAGCTGAAATTCTCAATTCCACGGGAAAAATTGGGGTTTTCGGTTTCGGCTCCGCAGACGTGTTTCTTTCTACTCCTAATCACTTTATTAACCATTACATTGGGTTAGAACTACTGTATAGTATCAATTTGGGCAGCATAACACCTAGGCCAACCCATTTTCCAAATTTACAAAAAAAGACAATACGGTGAAATTTCACCGATTAAATCAACCACAGCAGCCAGAACAATCAAAGATTGAAGTTTTGGAAGTTACCTCAAGCTCCCTCTGGATTTTCCCTAAAATGGATGAACCCTAACTCATGTTCAATCAGCAAAATTCTTGCTTCAACACCTTAAATTACATAGAGTAGAAGCTTAGGAGAAGTATTGCACCGGTTAGGAGCTAAATCATAGGATGAATCGTTTTACCTTGCAATTTCTTGCTCCTTCTTTCTCTAGAAACCAAACCAGCTCCTCTCTCTCATGTTGCACAAAAAATGACGGAAAATAACTAAAGAAGATGAGGCAATATGTTTTAATTCCATGTTGATGTCATGTTTTATCTTGATGATGTCATAATTCCCATTTTCGGATTTTCTGGCAGATTTTCTGCCCAAATTTTGAAAAATCATAACTAATTCTAGAAAAATCGAAATGAGATGATTCCAAATCCAAATGAAATCTATTTAAGTCTTCTCTATAGGAAAAATATGGGCCATTGCCCAAAATCACCACAAAATTCCAGAATTACATAAAACTTATCATTTCCCCAAAACAGAGTTCAGTTTCCATCCCAAACTTTGGACAGTCATATCTCCTAGTTCACAAAACGAAATGGTACAAATTATATGTCCATTCAGAATTTTTAGATACTATTTGTGTATTCAAAACGTTCACACAAACTGATTGCCTAGAATAGAGTTTCACTCGACAGAATTTCAGATTTTGCATCTTTACTTCTATTGGTTCCATTTTCATACCAAACATCATTCCCACATAAATTTTCACAAGGAATCCATTGGAAACACCAAATCAATCAAATTCACAAATTATTGACATGTTTTCACAACAATCTCAACATGTCAACACAATTCACATTTCAAAACCTAACATTGCAACTTTTCCATTCCAAAGTTCCAAACCAATTTCAATGACATCAAAACACACTATGACACCATTTCCAACACAATACCCCATTCAATTCTTTCCTCTATTCTAAGTCAATTTGGATGTTAATCCACAATTAAACTCAAATACAGGATTTTGGCACTGCTCACAACACACACGAATCACATTCGAGTGCTAAATCATATCATATTCTCCAAAAGGGTTATTTATCACTAACCACATCCACTTTTGAAGTCATTAACCCTTAATCACAATTTGGGATCTTGCTAAACCGGGGCTTAGCAATCCACTAATCTCAGGCTTATTCTCTAAGCTCAAGTTTCAAAAGCCGGGGTATTATAGTTGACAATCTAAGTATATTATATTAAAAAAGAAAAAAATTAAATATGTTTTGTCAACTGCAAAGTCGTCACTTGAGTTTGTTGCGTCAACATTTTTCATTAGCAACATTAATGATGTTAGAAATATAAGACTAAAAGTATACTTAGAGCCGGGATTAGGCCCTGAACTTATAAGGGTCGGGCCTAAAAGTTTTGCTTCAAAAGTAAAAGCGGGCCTAAAAGGGCCAGCCCTGTAGGACTAGGCCCTTTTAAGCCCGTGTATATATATATATATATATTATTTTTAAAATTATTTATATGAAAATAATATTATTGATTTTTTATATTTTGTTAATGATGTTGCAAATATTTAATTTTTATTATCTTTTTTTTTGAATTAAGTTTCAAAAGAATATATTGTTTTAAGAATCCTAAAAATTTAAAACTTATAAAAGATATTTCTTATTTTATAAGTATTTTTACTAATTTTGTATTTTTTGACTTATTTTTTGGTGATTGTTTTATTTATATCTTGTATTGTTTATTTTGTTGACTACTTACATTTAACGTGTTTATAAGAAGTATTTTTAATTTTGTTAAGTCTTCTCATTAATTATTTATAATTGTGGCATGTAGACAATAGTTTACATTTAATTATGACTTAATGATTGTATTTATTTGTTGTATGATGCATACCATTTACACTCTAATTTTGACAATATTTATGTGTTAAATTAAGAATTTGATTGTTATAATTTTAAAAAATGAAAAAAAAGTAAAAATAGTTAAATCTTGTGAAAAAGGCTTCAGGCCCTGTGGGCCTGTCTTGGCCCGTATGCTCTTGGGCTGGGCTTTAAAAAACAACAATTTTTCTTACCCCGGGCCTAAAAGGGCCCTTTTAGGTGTTGGCCCGTCAAGAGCCAGCCTTGATTCCCAGCTCTAAGTATACTTTATAAAATTAAGGGATCAAAAGAAACCATCTTTCGTAGTTAAGGTGATATTATGAAAGTGAAAAAGTAATCATAAATTTTTTTTGGAGTAGAAGTAACCATAACCATTATAAAAGAGGGTAAAAGTGACTATGACGTTAATAATACTAAATGTTTGTTTCTGTGAGCTTTTTAATGAAATGTTAAGGTATTAAAATAGTCATTAATTTATATCAAAATGTAAAATTAACTATAAAAATTTTTGGGTGACTAAAAGGTGAATTCTTGAGCATTAATTCATAAATTTTTCTTTGACTTTTGTATTATGAGTGTTTTTATCTATTTGGGGATTAAAATGGAAAAAAGTCAAAGAAAAATTTGTGAATTAATATTTAAGAAATGACTTTTTTTTTCTTGGCGAGAATGACATACCAAAAGAAACTTGTCACCTCAACTCCGGAAGCTAAATCCCCCACATGAATCATTAACCTTAAAAGTATTGTTAACGCAAATATTGAAGCAATTCTATAACCATCGTGAGAAGATTTTGAGGGAGGAGATTTGAAAGGAAAACTGGTAGGCAATGAAAGATTGCATATGTATATGGTAGGGTTGTTAGAATAAATCATGCTTATTGTCAATTACATCATGATAATCATAGCACAACATATTCTACAAGTTACAACGGAAGACTTAATAAATACCTCTCGCCATAGCCTTTTCTCTGATCAGAAGGAGTTCACGAACACTGGAAATTGAGACTGCAAAACATAAAGAGTCAGAAGAAAAGATTGACAGTTAACTCTTCTGACTGACCGCAAGGCACAGTGATGGCAACTGGTGTGAGAGTCGTTGTCAGTCAAGGAACCTCAAAGAGCAGCTAGGATTTTCACTCGTACGCTCAATTCAGACGGCTGTAAACCTTAATTGATTATTTCACCATCAGAAATAAAATAAATAGCCAGTCCACTGTTACCCTAATCCTGTAGTTGGGCATAGATCTGACTAACGGGCCACACTCAGGATATTTTAATTAACCTAATTAATAACTAATACTTATATTGTAATAATTAAAATATCTCACATTCTCCCACTTGGCCCGTATCTAAATGTCAGTCGTCCTTTCCAGATTAAACTAAGGCTATGCTGCAAGAATCATGGCGATAAGTTCTCTTAGGCCATGTATTATCTTCCATGTATTACATGCAACACCTTTACTTAATAGGTATAACCTTATGAATAAACCACAATGTTTATTCGGTTCCAAACTTAGTGTTTATTAGTCTCATCAACAGAATGTATACAGATAATAATAGAGATAATAAACCATAAAGTCAATTTCATTGCATACCTCTTCTACATGAATGAAGGTTTAACCCACATCTGAGGAACGTGTAACACAAACGCATTTGGTTTCATTCCCTTAGTCAAAGGATCAGCTAACATGTCCTTTGTATTGATATGATCAACCGAAATTTCACCATTTGCAATTCTCTCTTTTAAACTTAGGAATTTCAGTTCGACCCATCGGCTTCAACTTCCACTCCTTTTGTTATTTGCAATGGCTACTGCGGCTGTGTTATCACAGTACATCCTGATTGGCCTAGAGATTGAGTCCACAATCTTAAGACCAGCAATGAAATTCCTTATCCATATTGCTTGTGAACTTTCCTCAAAACACGCTATGTACTCAGCATCATAAGTAAAGGGAGCTGTAAGTGTTTGTTTTGTACTTTTCTATGATATAGCTCTATCTGCTAGTAAGAAGATGTAACCAGTAGTAAACTTGTTTGTGTCTAAACATCCTCTTAGATCAGAGTCTGAGTAACTAACCACTTCCAGGTCATCTGTTCTTCTGTATGTGAGTATAGAGTGTTTAGTACCTTGTAGATAACTAAACACTTTCTTTGCAGCTGTCCAATGAGCTTCCCTTGGATCGCTTTGGTACCTTCCCAACATGCCAACAGTGAAAGCTATATCAGGTCTTGTGCACACCTATGCATACATCAAGCTTCCCACTGCTGATGCATATGGGACCCTTTCCATTTGCTTTCTTTGAAGTTCATTTTGAGGACATTGACCTAGACTAAACTTGTCCCCTTTCTCAAGAGGAGCTATGTTAGCTGAACAGTTTTGCATCCTGAATCGTTCAAGAACTTTGTTGATATAGGTTTGTTGAGACAAGCCTAAAATGCCTTGAGCTCTATCCCTATGGATCTTGATGCCATTGACATAAGATGGCTCACCCATATCCTTCATATCAAAGTTCTTGCACAAAAACTATTTCACCTCACATAATAGTCCTAGATCGTTGGTTGCAAGTAGTATGTCATTGACATATAAAACCAAAAATATGATCTTGCTCCCACTAACCTTATGGTATATGCATTCATCCATGATGTTCTTATTGAATCCAAATGATGTGATTACTTCATGGAACTTCAAGTACCACTGTCGTGAGGCTTGCTTCAAGCCATAGATCGATTTCTTTAACTTGCATACCAGATTTTCCTTATCCTTTGCAACAAATCCCTCAGGTTGTTTCATGTAAACTTCTTCCTCAAGGACCCCATTGAGGAATGCAGCCTTAACATCCATTTGGTGCAACTCTAGATCAAAATGTGCAACTAATGCCATGATTATGCGGAAAGAGTCTTTCGTTGATACAGGAGAAAAGGTTTCCCTGTAGTCGACACCTTCCACTTGTGTGAAGCCCTTGGCAACCAACCTAGCCTTGTATCGATCAATGTTACCTTGTGAGTCTCTTTTGGTTTTGTAAACCCATTTACAGCCAATGGCTTTAGACCCACTTGGTAACTCTATAAGATCCTATACATCATTATTTGCCATGGAATTCATTTCTTCAGTCATAGCATCATGCCATAACTTAGAGTTCTCACTCTTAACAGCCTGAGTAAATGTTAATGGATCGTCTTCAATGCTAATATCGCAATCAGTCTGAACAGAGTACACCACGTAGTCACTAGGCAATACTGGCCTTCTTTCTCTAGTTGATCTTCTTAATTCAACCTCTTGGGTTGGTTCAGATTGTTTATTCAGGACATCCTCCACCACAACTTGTCTTGGTTCTCCATGTGTGGGAGGTGGATAAATCTGAACAAAACCTTCACGACGTAAATAAGGGGTTACTTCCATATGATCATTGTTTGTTTGATCACTCCCACTAATCACGCCATTCTCAAGAAAAACAGCATTCCTAGATTCTATAAAACGTGCAGAAGGTGAAGGACAATAGAACCTATAACCCTTAGTCATACATGGATAGCCTATAAAGTAAGCTCTAATGGTTTTAGGATCTAGTTTCTTTTCTTGTGGATTGTACACTCTTACTTCCGCAGGACAGCCCCATACCCTAAGGTTTCTTAAGTTGGGTTTCCATCCTTTCCAAATTTCAAAGGGTGTTTTTGGCACTGCCTTTGTTGGAACCCTGTTTAATAAGTACACAGCTGTCTTAAGTGCCTCCTTCCATAATGATGTTGGTAGTTTGGAGCCACTCATCATGCTCCTAACCATGTTTAGCAAGGTCCTATTTCTTCTTTTTGCTACACCATTCATATCTGGTGAGCCAGGCATGGTATATTGAGCAACTATACCATGCTCCCGAAGAAAATCAGCAAAAGGACTTGGCGCTTGTCCTTCACTAGTGTACCTACCGTAGTACTTACCGCCTCTATCGGATCTCACGATCTTTATTGGTTTCCCAACTTGTTTTTCTACTTTAACTTTATATTCCTTAAAAGAATCTAGTGCCTCGCTTTTATTATCAAGCAAGTAGATATAAGTATATCGTGAGTAATCATCAATAAAAGTGATAAAGTATTTTTGACTGTTTGCAAATAAGTCAGGACAACAAATATCGGTACGTATAATTTCAAGTAAATCAGAACTTCTTTTAGCTCCCTTTTGTGACTTATTGGTCTGCTTTTCCCTTATGTAGTCCACACAGGTATCAAATTCTGAATGGTCTAAAGATGGATGGATTCTATCTTTAGTTAACCTTTTGATCCTGTCAACGAAGATATGTCTTAATCTCCTATGCCACAAGCTAATAGAATTCTCATCAATGATACTTTGTCTAATACCATGCGAAACAGAAAAAACTTTAGGCGGTTCAGGAATTATTTTAAACAAATCATCAATCATAATAACCCTTGCAATTGGAAAATAGTCCTTACTGAAATACATCGAGTCCTTTTGCAAATAAATACCATAATTCAAAGGAATGAGTTTTGACATAGAAATCAAGTTTCTTATATAACTAGGAATGTCAAAACAATTCAAAAGATCCAGCACGGTTTTATTTGGGAAAACAATTCTAAAAGTTCCAATTGCTTCGACCGGATCTCCTTTCCCACTTCCTGAAAGGACTCGTGCTTCATTGGGAAGTGGAGGCCTGATGTTTATAAACCCCTGCATGGTAGTAGAAATATGGATCATTGAACCCGTATCGATCCACCAAGTATCATTACAAGTACCAATATGATGAGCTTCTAAAGCTAAACTTGAAGAATACATACCTTTACACTCCAACCATGCCTTCCTCTTCAGACAGTCATCCTTCATATGCCCTTTCTTCTTGCAGAAGAAGCAAATAGCTTCAGCTTTCTTAATGGATGGACAACAGGAATCTTTTTCTTCTTTTTCTGCTTGTCCTTGTTGCCCCTGGCACCATTCCTGTTGGAACTTTCAGCCAAATGAGCTGCCCTCGGTGCCTCCCTACCACTCATTTGAAGCCTAGTTTCCTCCTGAACACACATGGACAGCAGTTCATCAATTGTCCATTTTTCCTTATGTGTGTTATAGGAGACCTTAAAGGCATCATAATGAGAAGGAAGGGAGTTCAGTACCAGATGCACTAGGAACTGCTCTGTTGGTTTCATGTCAAAGGCCCTCAGCTGAGAGGACAAGTCTCTCATCCTCATGATATGTTGTCTGACTCTATTAGTACCTGCCAGCTTCATAGCACACAGCTCTGACATGATGGAACCACCCATCTGTTTGTCAATTGGCTTAAACTGTTTGTCCACAGCTTCCAGAAACTCCTTAGCAGTTTCACATTTGGGGATTGCTCCCCTAATGCTTCTTTGGATCCTGGTCTTAATATATGACATGCACATGCGATTGTAGTGCTCGTAGCGCTCCTGATAGTCAATTTCATCTTTAGTTGACTTGTCAGTTGGTTTAGGAGGTCTAGGTTTCTCCATTACAAAATGCATGTGCAGCATATCAATATGCAAAGTTATGTCTTCTCTCCACTCAGGGTAATTAGTACCATCCAGCACAATTTTTCCAGTAGTGTCAGCAAAAAGATTAGGGAAAGTAGTAGGTGCTGCAATTTAAAAACTTAAATTAGCCTACAAGTTAAATATTTGAGACAATCAAGAATTCTGTGCCTTTTGTATGCATGTTATGCACTAATGGAAACATGCAATATATATAAATGCGTATCACTAAATTCTACCTGTGGGCAAAGAACCTAGCATTGCATGCATTTATCTCAAATTGGTGGGCCTAGAGTGTATAATTTACATTTCCTAATACCTGTGGGCAACTTAGAAAATATAAGACCAAACTATCCCACCCTAATTAAATATATAATCATAACTGTCTACCTGTGGTAAAGATCAATTATAATTCTATATTTAATTACAATTAGATATTTTATAAGTTCCATATGTGATCATGTTGCATGCAAAACTAAAGGATGCTGTGGCTATTCCTTGGAAAAGTAGCATGCTAGTCACAAATATCATTTAAGTGCATTTAAATTAAAATGTGCACATCATAATGGAGAGATTAATTAATTTAATAAATACGATAAATAATTAATTAAATTCCTCCCACTGCTTTATGTATTCAAAATTGTTTAGATAATTAATTTTGGCACCTTTCAACTCAAATTTCAATTTTTGCAAAATTTTTGAAATGTTAAATAATTGTCTAAAGCTATTTTCAGGATGTTAGACAATTAATTAACTCATGAAAACAATTTTACAAATTTTTCAATATGTGAAAATGCCAAAATTAACCACTGTCACTAATTTAAACAATTTAAAGTCATTAATTAGAAAAATACATAAAACATATATATATATTTAATTAAACAGTGAAGTAATGGTTAAGAAAAGCCCAAAAACGTTTTCTGGAATTTAAAAACCATAGCCCAGAAGAACAAAAAATGAATAAGCCCAATATTTGTTTCTGAAAGTTTCAAAATTCATGGTCGAGAAAAAAAATTATAAGGCCTAGAAATCAACAAACACCGTCACTGTTCATGTTAGAATAAATCATGGTTATTGTCAATTACATCATGATAATCATAGCACAACATATTCTACAAGTTATAGTGGAAGACTTAATAAATACCTCTCGCCATAGCTTTTTCTTTGATCAGAAGGAGTTCACGAACACTAGAAATTGAGACTGCAAAACAGAAAGAGCCAGAAGAAAAGATTGACAGGTAACTCTTCTGACTGACCGCAAGGCACAGTGATGGCAACTGGTGTGAGAGCTGTCGTCAGTCAGGGAACCTCAAAGAGCAGCTAAGGTTTTCACTCGTATGCTCAATTCAGACGGCTGTAAACCTTAATTGATTATTTCACCATCAGAAATAAAATAAATAGCCAGTCCACTGTTACCCTAATCCTGTAGTTGGGCATAGATCTGACTAACGGGCCACACTCAGGATATTTTAATTAACCTAATTAATAACTAATAATTATATTGTAATAATTAAAATATGTCACAAGGGTTGGAAAAATTCACTCCACCCCTAATCATCTCATAATTAAATTTCACTTGGACTTCAGCTGGCACAAGCAATAGAAAAGCTTATCAATTAATGTTCAAAAAGTCATCTTTTATTTATTTTTACATCCAAAAAATTTTATGATTAATTTTGTACTTTTGGTATAAGTTAATAGTTGTTCTAACACCTTAACCCTTCATTAAAAAGTTCACAGTAATGGACGTTTGGGATTTTTAACGTCATGGTCATTTTTGCCATCTTTTATAATGTTTATGATTGTTTTTGCCCACAGAAAATTTTATTGTTACTTTTACACTTTTTATTTAAGTTAATGGTTATTTTAACATCTTGACCCTTTAAAGAAAATCTATCATATATATGTATAAAATTACTCTTCTTTAGTTGATTTATTTTTAGTTTTTTACTCTATATAGCCGCTAAGGCCTTGTTTGATTCAATGATGGTAAGAAGTTAATTAAAGGGTGTTTAGTTTTAAATTCATAATTAATTTTAGCATAAATTATATGTTTGGTCATTTAAATTTAAATTAAATTTCAGTTTAATCCCTTAAAAATATAAATTTTATTTTTTAATCCCTTAAAAATATAGATTGTATTTTCAGTCATATAATTTTAACACCATTAATCTCATTAACCAAAGATGTTTGCATATTAGCTTTACTTTCATGTAAACTTAAGAGCCTTTGGCCTTATTTTAATACACGCACACAAATGTTTGTATATTTTTCATGATAATCATGGTTTTGGCTCTCATAATTAATTATATGATAAATTCAAACAGGTCCTTGGTGAATATATTTAAAATTTAAAAAATTACTACCTTCAGTCTTAAATATAAGATAAAGTTGACTTGTTTGGAGAAATTAAGAAAGCTAATTATATTAACTTAGAGTATTTATATTTATATTTTTTTCTCTAAACTAATTAATTTGACTAATAAACTGATATATAATTTAATGTTACATAACATATGATATGATTAAGTAGCTTATTTAGCTTCTTTAATCTCTTCAAAAAAAGTCAGCTTTATCTTATATTTAGGGCTGGAGGGAGTATATGAGAGTATTTTGATAAAATATTAATTTTTCAACCAGGTTTTTTTAAATTAAAAAGCAGTGTTACGTCATCCCAAGTATGGTTGATAAAAATTGCCCAACTAAGGGTACCATGGACCGAAAAACTCAAAGGACGTGTTTGATAAATACTTTGAGTCATTAAAAGAAAGAGCAATCAAACATATTACAAAAGGATAAAGAAACAAAAAAAAAGGCTTGATAAAAATTAATATTTTGAATTAATAAAAAATGTTGCTAATAATTATATACTCTCTCCAGTTCTAAATATAAAATAGAGTTGCTTTTTTTGGAGATATTAAGAAAGATAATTAAATTACTTTAAAATATTTATGTTTATCAATTTTTCTATAAACTATTCTGCCTAACATATAAACTGATATATAATCTAAGGATACATAATATATGATATGATTAAATAACTTATCTAATTTTTTTAACCTAAAAAAAATCCAACTCAGTGGAGTATCAATATCTTGTAAGTCAAGATAATGTCAAGAAAGAAGAAAATCAAAATAAATACGAAGTGATTAAAATAAGGGAAAATCACTGTCAGGTTCCAAGGAAGCAAAATATTGCCAGAAAAGTCCCTGGAAAAACTGAAATATCTGAAAACTCCCTAGGGACTTTTCTGATATAATTTTTCAAAGTCAAATGACATATATGCCCCTCTTCTATTCTCTCTCTCTCTCTCTCTCTCTCTCTCTCACACGTTTTTAGCTCTCTCTCTCTCTCTCTCTCTCTCACATTTTCAGCTTGCAGATATGTGCTCTCTCTCTGCAGTTTCATTTTTTGCAATGGTGAAAGGCGAAGATTTGAGGTGGTTAAATATTTATGGGATGAGATGTAAGATAGAAGGAAGAAGAAGATGGAACGAATGTGGTGGGATTTTTTTGATGCTCAAGCTTATGCCATTTTTAAAGAAGGAAGGGATAAATGTAATGATGATGATGAATAGTTCAACCCATCTCCCTTTTCCAACCTCATTGAAACCCCATCTCATAGTGGTAGGTGCTGTGGAAAAAAATTAAATTGTTGTTAATTCATGTAGTGGTAGTTATTAATATAACAGTAGTAGTTGTTAATTTCGAAAACGAGGCTGGGTGTCATGGTGCTCTATTTTTGGCAGAGGAAACAGAGGAAGTGGTGTGTTTGAAGTAGTGGGGTGCTATGAAAATGATGATATGGAGAAAAAATAAATTGTTGTTAATTCGTGCAATAGTAGTTGTTAATATAACAGTATTAGTTATTAATATGGAAAACGAGGTTGGGTGTCATGGTGCTATGTTTTTGGGAGTGGAAACAGAGAAAGTGGTGTGTTTGAAGTGGTTGGGTGCTATGAAAATGATGATATGGAGAAAAAAATAAATTGTTGTTAATTCATGCCATGGTAGTTGTTAATATAACAGTAGTAGTTATTAATACGGAAAATGAGGTTGGAAAAAAAAACACACTCAACAGGATGTAAATACACGCTTTTAGAATTGTAAATATACCATCTGTCATACTTAACGTGAGAAAACATCGTGTCAGATCGAAACAAGTGGGAAGTTGTGAAACACACTCAACAGGTTGTGAATACACGCTTTAAGAGTTGTAAACAACACAATTCCTTACAAATTCTTAACGTGAGAAAACAAGTTGCAAAGCAGAAACGTGTAAGAGGTTGTAAAACACACTGAACCTGTTGTAAAAATATGCTTTACCAGTTGTAAACAGAACAACCGCCATAGCACTATGAGAATCAACCATTCCCACTTCAAACACACCACTTCCTCTATTTCCTCTCGCAAAATAGAGCACCATGACACCCAGCCTCGTTTTCCATATTAACAACTAGTACTGTTATATTAACAACTACCGTTGCATGAATTAACAACAATTTATTTTTCTCTCCATATTATCATTTCCCACTTCAAACACGCCACTTCCTCTATTTCCTCTCCCAAAATAGAGCACCATGACACCCAGCCTCATTTTCCATATTAACAACTAGTACTATTATATTAACAACTATCGTTGCATGAATTAACAACAATTTATTTTTTCTCCATATTATCATTTCCACAGCATCCCACTACTTCAAACACACTACTTCCTCTAGTTCCTCTCCCAAAAACAGAGCACCATGACACCCAGTCTCATTTTCCATATTAACAACAACTACTGTTATATTAACAACTAATACTGCACGAATTAACAACAATTTATTTTTTCTCCATATCACCATTTTCATAGCACCCCACCACTTCAAACACACCACTTCCTCTAGTTCCTCTCCCAAAAACAGAGCACAATAACACCCAGCCTCGTTTTCTGTATTAACAACTACTACTGTTATTTCAAATGAGAATATTGTTACAAATTGGAATGTTACATGGCCTAAAGATAATACATGGCCTAAAGATAATACATGTTACAAATTGGAATGTTACAAATGGTATCAGCCGATGCTTCAATATGACAGTGAGGACACTGAGCTAAAGCACGCGTTCATGTGGGGTAACCGGCCCAAAGATGACAATATCGATGCGCTGGAATGTTACACATTGTCGATTGCATCATAAAGCATAACACTTTATGGCTTATTCGCAATCTGGTCAGATACACACATATATCAATTCAGTGGGCTGTATTGATTGCTAAGTTATGTACTGTCTCTTTGATTCCTGAGTTGTTCACATTCATACAACTCTGATAGCGAAACGAGGGAAAAGAAGAAGAAGAAGAAACAACAATTCTTTACCCAAGTAGATAAAAGAGAAATGATATAATCCGCACCCGTGTTCAACAGTTGTTCAACAATGCTATTTATTCGAGGAAGACGACGAGATAGGGAAGAGAAACAGAATCCAACCTGCCGGAGAAGATGGGTTTCTTTGTGGAAGAAGACGCCGGATAATGGGCAGAGGCTGGGAGGGAGAAGTCAAATGAGAATATTGTTATTTTATTTCAATCTCTCTCATCTCTTCCCTTTTTGTGCGCTGAAGCAGTATGGGAGGGAGTGTGATCATCATTCTTCATCTTCTCTATCACTCCATCTCCCACTCTCATCTCTCTTGTTCTCTCTCTCCCTGGTTGGCGCCATTGTTGTAGAAAAATAGAGGAAGAAAAGCTTGAGAAAAAGTAAGGAAAATGACCTCCATTGCTAAAACTCATTTCTTTAAAGTTGTTCCTTGAGTTAAGAGCTACATTTTTATGGTTATAGTTTGCCATTTGGTGTTGGTTTGAGACTTCAAGAAATTGTGGAGGTTGGAAAATCAAGAAGCTCCTTTGAGAAAGTTGTTAAGGTGAGTTTAAGAGACATTTCTATCTAAGTTTTGTGCCAAATGCTTTAGCTTGGAAATTCTGGAAATTTGGCTTAAAATTTTGAAAATTAGGGTCTTGTGGTGTTTGAGTTGTTGTTGTCATGGATATGATGCTTTGAGATGTATCTTGGATAAATAGAATTTGATTGAAGCTTAAATGTAAAGTTTGGCACTTTGTGTTGGTTTTTGTGTATTGGACAAAACATGGCATGTCAATGGGTTGTGATTTTGGTCATTTTGAGGTTTCCATTGTGTTCCTTGTGGAAATTATATGGGAATAGTTTTGGTTAATGATTTTAGAGTCATTGGACACTTTGGTAGGAAAGTTGGAAAATCTGTCTTGTGTGAACTCTGTTATGAGCAGTCAGTTTGCATGAAAGTTTTGAATAACCAAATGGTGTCGAAAAATTATGAAACCTTCTAGTCTTAAATTTCATATCTCAAGCTTCACAATGAACATATAATTCATGTCATTTCGTTTTATGAACTGAGAGTTAAGCTTTGCCAAAGTTTGGGACAAAAACTGGACTCTGTTTTGGAGCAGTGTTTTGTGTAATTCTGGAATTTTGTGGTGCTTTCTAGTTATGATCCATATTTTTCCAGTAAAGAGGACTTAAATACCTTTCATTTGACTTTAAAATCACCTCATTTCAAATTTTCTAGAATTAGTTATGATTTTTGGAAATTCAGCCAAGAATCAGATAATTTCTTGGCCGCGGCCCAAACCTTTCTGTCCTGATTCTAACCGCAGCCTATGGATGGCTGGTAGCGGCCAGTGACCTTCTGACCATATTTTGGCCAAACCTAAGGGTGGGTTGGCCTCTAGCACTTTGAGTTTTTAAAAAGTGATCTTCAACCTATTGTTTCCTAACATTTTAGGGCTTTTATTAGACGCATTTGTGGCCTCTTAAGGGTCAATTATGATAACCAAATTTAAGTGTTATGAAGTGAATTAAGTCTTGCAATAGAGTATAACTCTTCATCCTTAATTATGATTCTAGGATTTGACATTTGCCCTACTCGAGAGAGACCGGTGACAGAATACGCCCGGAAGGATCAAGGTAGTGACTCTTTTCTCATGTTGTGTATGATGTTTTGGTATGCATGACTTGTCATTGAGCTTTGTGAACTGTATGTGCCATGGTCCATTACAGCGTGAGCCGTTTAGGGATTGACACTGGTCATCTCTAGCTCGGTCGTTGTAATCGACATAGATCTTTATGAATCTGACCCATGGGGCAGCGTATTGTGAATCCAACCGTGGGCTGTGTGTTATGCATCTTGCCAGTATGGCTTGCGTATGAAATGATTTATATGAATCCTAGCTGTGAGCAAATGTAAGGGTGACATGAGTCATACCTGCCCTTGCCGCTGTAACTGCCGTTGTAGTTGCCATGTGTGTGTGATAATTTGCTTTCATGCCTTATTGTTATGCATACTATGAGTGATTTGTTACTACGGGGATTCTTTAGAATCTCACTCTCCCAAAAACAACTTTTAGACAGGGCCAAAGGATCAAAAGGGAAGTGGGTGACGAAGAGTGGGTAAAGCTCCAGATTGGGATTGTTTTGATTATTTGGTTATCATGTAAATCATTTGGATATTTTGTTGGGAATTACATGTATATGTTGGATAGTATTTGTGTAATCCCTTTGTTATGGGAAACTTTATAAGCAATTGTGCCTTATAGACCCTTATTTAATTAATGGAATCCGAGTGTGTCAGGAATTTATACTGTACTCTGATATTTGTAAATGGAATCAACCTATACAGGCCATTTATGTGTTGTAATGTGAATATGAGACCTTTGTAAACAGGTTTTAGAAAAGTTTTTATAGACCCTGATTTTGGGAAGTTTGATTTTGGTTAAGTCTTAAATCATCTAAGGTCTCTAATTTCACTTAATTATGTTTTTATAAACTTAATCTCGACCTTAATCTTGAAGGGGGTTACATACTTCATAGTGCTAGACACACCACAAATTATTTTATGATACAGGACACACTAGAGAAAATATTTCAGGGTGTTAGACATACCTTACCCTAAAATTAATTAGGGGCAAAAATTGTAAAATTACATTAAATATCCATGCAACTCCAAGTAAGATCTTATAAAAGAAATAAAGACAATTTAAATTTTAAGCTCTTATAAAATAAGTAGGATAAAATGTGAATCAAAATGTACTATCTCCTTCCTTGATATAAAACCTAGTTTTTAGTTCAAAAATTTTTTTGGTTAGAATGTGTTATAGTTTATTGCAGTAGTTATTATGTATTCAGTTATTGTTAGTTATGTCTTTCAGTTATGTTCAAAATCTATAAATTTGAAATACTTTCATTCGTAATGATTATCAGAGAATTATCAAAACGTTATTGTGTTTTGGACTAGAGATTTCAAATTCTAGCATAGAGGACAAGAAAACGAAGGATTCACACCCAAGAACTATATAGACACAGAAAGAAAAACCATAAGAACAAGCTCATTTTGGCCGTCTTTAGATTTGGAGATTGGGTCAAGAGAAAGCAGTGTTTTTAGGCCAAAAAATTAGTTTCATTGCATATAGTTTGAAAAAATGACGAGAATGACACCAAGAACGCGAGAAACGGATGTTGGACGAAGGAGACACGAAGGTGAGAGGTTTCGAGTCTGATGGACCCGACCCTTCGCACCAGCCGAGTCGGATCTAACTCGGCTAGAGGTTGAAGGACACCCTAATTCCAAACAATGTTGTTTTGGTTTTAGGGGTGTTTCCTCCTTCATAGTGATATGACGTCATTTCATTTTAAAAAATTCAAACAACATTATGGGCTTAGCGAGTATTTATCCAAATTAAAAGAGTTCTTAATGGGCTCTAAAGGTTAGGTAGAGACTATTTAGAAAAGAAGGATCTGGGCTTTTTTTAAAGTACGATCTATGCTATTTTCATTTTAGGCCATATATGGCCACAATTATTACCATTAAACTCAATCCATGGCCATATATGATAGTAAATATTGATATTCTAAATCGATGCTTTACACCACATTATTTTTGTTGAATGCATAAGGGCCCGTTTGGTACGATGGAATTGGAAATGATTTCTATGAGAATGTTTGTTTGGTATGATAGAATTGGAAAAAATTCCATTTCCACCAAAATAAGTGGAAATGGCTTCAATGTGCCAACCCATGGAATTCTAAAACATTCAATAGAATTCTCTTTTTACCCTTTATCTTTTATCTTCAAGCTTCCAACTCCTCGCTGTAATACCCCACATTCTGAGACTTGAGACTACAGAATAAGCTTGAGATTAGTGAATTGCTAAGCCCTGGTTTAGCAAGATTCCAAATATCGATTAATGGATAATGACTCCAAAAGTGGATGTGGTTAGTGATAAATAAACCCTTTTGGAGAATATGAAGTGGATTGTAGTCGCTTGTGTTATGAGCTGCGCCAAAATCCTGTATTTAAGCTCAATTGTGGATTAACATCTAAATTGACTTAAAATAGAGGGAGGGCGCATACTGTGGCTAAATGGAAAGATGTGAAGTGTTGTTGGTAATTCAGTAAGAATTGCCACAATCAGGGGCAAAACGGTAAAGTTACCAAACAATTGATTGGTTACCGAAGAGGAAACTCGGTGGTAACTTAAAGATCAATGGTTAGGATTGATTTGTGTAATAGATCAAAGGGTGGAATTCCATGTGTGTGAGTTCATGTGAGTTCATTGGAGATGGAACAAGATCATGACACATGGCACTTTTTGGACCCTTGGATCAAGTCAAATGTTCAAAGCTTGCTTTTTCCTCTTCCCTCTCTCTATTAGGTTAGTTTTTATGCTTGTGAGGGGCCAAAAATCTGATTCTATTCTTCATCTTCATCTCTCTCTCTTCTCATACTCCATTTTCGCCAAGCAAGGAAGGAAGGAGAAAGGAGAAAGCTCATGGTAAGTGCTCTATGTGGTCCTCTATTGCTAAACCACCCTTCTATAATGTTGTTCATAATGATGAGAGCTTTATCTCTATGGTTTTAGATTCTTGATTGGAGGTGTTTGAGAGCTTGAGCAAAAATGGAAAGATGGAGAATCAAGAAATTGATTTAGGAAAGGGGAAGATGTGAGTATTTGAAGCATTTTGACCTAAGTTTTGTGATCATTGGTCAAGCTATGTGAATTTCGAATTTTTCCCTGATTTTCATGCAATTTTGGATTGGAAGAATTGGTTTGTGTATTGTGGTAAAAATGGTGCCATATTGTGTTTTGGTATCATTGGAATTGGTTTGGCATTGGAAATGGAAAAGTAGTTGCAATGTTAGAGTTTGAAATGTGAAATTGTGTGACATGTTGAGATTGCTGTAAAACATGTTAATATAATATGAATTTGGTTGTTTTGGTGTTTCCAATGGATTCCTTGTGAAAATTTGTGTGGGAATGAAGTTTGGTATGAAATTGGGATCATTGGAAGCAAATATGCCAAAACTGGAAATGCTGCCATTGAAAGTCTATTTTGGGTAGTCAGTTTGTGTGAACGTTTTGAATGACCAAATGGTCTCTAAAAATTCTGAAACTTTTCAGTCTTGAATTTCACATCTTAAGCTTCAAAATAGACATATAATTTGTGTCATTTCATTTTTTTGAACTGGGATTTATGTTTGCCCAAAGTTTGAGGCCGAAACTGGATGTAATTCTGGAGCAGTGTGGATATGTGTATAATTCTGTATTTTTGTGGTGATTTCCAGTAATGATCGATATTTTTCCTATAAAGAGGACTTAAATATATTTCATTTGGCTTTGAGATCACCTCATTTTGATTTTTCTAGAATTAATTATGAATTTTCAAAGTTGCCTTAGCTGCAGCAGAAAATCTTGGCTGCAGTGCAAAAGTTTCTGTGCACGTTTTGGCCGCAGCTAGAAATTCTTGGCTATAGCCACAAACCTTTTGTGCATATTTTGGCTGCAGGCAGAGGGTTCTTGGCTGCAGCTAACCCTCATTTTCAGTACTTGATGATTTTGAAAAGTGATTTACAACGTAGTACATCCCAATCCTTTAGGCTTTCGTTGAACTTATTATAGCCACCTAAAGGGTGTGAATGATAACCAACCTTAAGTAATATGTAAGTAAGGATTTGGAATTGAGATTGACCCTATGTCCTTGATTTGGTTATAGGGTTGGATATTAGCTCGAATCGTGAGTAGCCGATGCTGGAGCATACGTGGAAAGAACAAGCGTAGGGAACTTACCTCTCTTGCATGTATATGATATTTGTGTTGGTATTGATGCATGTTATAGCTTTGCTTGATTATGTGAAACATGTATGAATAATTTGAAACTATGTTTCAATTTATGCTATGGCCATATGTATGTTGTTTGAAGCATTGAGCTTACAGATTTGTCTTTGTGTGTAACCATGAGTTATGCAAGCATGTCATGCATTAAATATCTTTCTTGCATGCATATTGGTAATGTTTACCTACTGAGATTCTCTTGAGTCTCACCCTCCCCTACCAACATTTTAGACAGGGTAGGTGGATCGAGGATGGAGCAAGCAACCAAGGGCGGCGAAGACTCCTTTGGGTTGTCAATTTGGTAGTTGGTTATCATTATGATTGGGATTATGTATATTTGGATATTGTACATGTCTCAAATGTATATTTGGTTAATTGGGATGAGTATTTGGATATGTATTTAAGATGACTTCGTGTAATCCCCATTGTGAGAAATTGTAAAAGGTGAATGTGCCCTATGAATCCTATGTAAAGGTATGAACCCGGTAGTTGCCGGGATGATATTGTTGTGCACTTTGATATTTGTATAAATGTGATATTCCGTGTGACGTAATTGTATTTGAAATTTGAATATGAGATCAGGTCCATTAGATTTCGAAAAGTATTTGTGAAAACCTTATCGCAAGGATAAGATTTTAAATGAGTTTAAATATCTGATGGTCTCTAATTCATTTTAATCGTGTATTTCGGATATAATTACAAAGGGGGTTATACTCGCCATTGGCACCATCCTCCTACAGTGTCAAGACCTTCTCCAACCCTCGATATGATGATCTACCCCATCGTCGTCGGCGAACTTCAGATGAATTCACAGATTATAGAACAAGTAGTGGTAACCCAAACATGCAACCTATGATCTCAACGTTAAAGAGTTCGATAGCTTCATGGCGGCGACGACCTCTTGAAGTTCTTAACATTGCGTAACCCATACTACCCAGCCTCCAAAGTACATCTCGTTTCCTTCTTCATCGAGATCTAACAATACCTGCAACTACAGATCTCATGACCCGAACCCCGCCATTGCTATCATTGCCTAAAAATTGAAGAAGGATGGCAGCTTTTGCCAATTTGAAGTTGGATTTGATGAGTCGATGGGGGAGAGGGATATGGGTCGTTAGATATGGCTTTAACATTTCTACCTTTGTTTCATCTGTGACTTTGATTGGTAAGCAAGATTCAATAATTAATTAACCTAGTTTTATTAGATTGTTCATATGTTTAACAAATTGAAGGGATTCTTTTTCTAAGTTTAATGTTTAAGCAAAGCTTTCTTGGATCTGGTTTGATGTTTCCGATAAGGTGGATGAAATTCTGGTGGCTGACAATGGTTCTCTAAATCTAGTTTATTTGCTTCTATTTTGAGAATATTTTCTTATTTTTTTTTAAAAAGGGCATTTTGGTCTTTTATATCAAATTAAGGTCTCATTTCCAAGACCTACTAAACATACTTTTAAACCTTATCTTCATCTCCATCTCCATGTTCATCAAAACCAATTCTGTGTACTAAACAGGGCATAAAATATCAATTACTGCTATTACCCACCTCTGATAATTCTGATAAATCAACATACACATTCTACTATGGTGGATTGGCCCCTATCATTTCTCAGTTGCAACGTGCCCAGTTCTTGGGTGCAAGATGTAAGATAAAAAACATAACCCTAAACCCTAAAACCCTAATTGATAGGCTCAGAAAGTTGGGTTGAGACTATTTAAAAAAGAAGGATATGGGCTTTTTTAAAAGTACGATCTAGGTTATTTTCATTTTGGGCTATATATGGCCACAATTGGTAATGACACTGTAAAAGCTAAAGCTGTTAGGATTTCACCAATTGTCCAACAGTCATCCGTATTGTCTAAGGATCAAATTTCAAGAGTGAAAAGAAAATTGTTATCTCCTCTAACAATTGAAGAAATCTTACACAGACACACTTTTATACCTCCCAAAGTTTATAGTTTTCCAAGTTTATCGTGGGAGTCATTTACTAGAGGGGCATTTGTATTTGACAGTGAAAGGGATTTTAGTAAACTTTGCAACTTTTTAAAGGATATGATATTAGTTGGGAATCTGGATAAGACGTTATCCCCACTAACAATTGAAGAATTCTTACACAGATACACTTTTGTATCTCACAAAGTTATTTTTTTCCAAGTTTATCCGGGAACAACAACAAAAAAACCAACAATAAATAATCGCACAACAACCACAACAAAAATTGAAGAATTCTTATGCATAAACTAACCCTTTGATGTCTCTACAACATCCAAAATAAGAAGGGATATTGAAAAGAAAGCTTTTAATGAAGATGATGAGATTCTGCATCATATAATGCCAAAGATAGGTTTTATGGTTTCTATGGATGAGTTACTTTATAACACGAAGAACACTTTTTAGGCTCCTGTTGGGCCTCCTTACTTTTACTATGGTAATGTTGCACTTGCACCTAAAGGTGTGTGTTAAACAATATTCCTTCTTGTTTAAGATAAAGTAGAGATATCAAAGCATTTGTTTCATTCTATTCCTTAATAAATGCAATTCTCAAGGACTCCTGCATGCAACTGGTGGTCCTTCATGCCTTCTTCTGTCACGAGCATTGAGACATTCAGCATCAACCTTGTCTTTGAGCTCCTTCAAATGAATTGACAAGTTTTTACTATGCATTTTATTTCAACTTCTTCCTTATAAAAAAAGAGGTCTTCAATCTCTTTGCTACAACTTGTATGTTTATGTTTATGTTTATGTTTTTGTTTGTTTATGTTTATGTTTATGTTTATGTTTATGTACATGATGAAATTGAAGGTCCTAATGTTAGCTTTTGTCAATGTCATTACCATTACCTGGCTAAACGATGACTAATTTAGGGTTTAGGGGTTCTACTTCTGATCCTGCAACGTGTACCCAAGAACTGGGCATGTTACAATTGAGAAATGATTGGGGGCCAAAAGCGATTTGCAAGAGAAGTGTTTTCTTAGTACATCGGATCTACTTTCGAATTGGTATGTATAAAATTTAAACTTGCTTCTAGAAATTCTATTTGCTGCAGGGAATATATGTATGTATATTATTCAATAATTTTCAAATAGGACTCCCTCCAATCCAAAATATAAGACGTTGTTAAATAATTTATCAAAGGATGTGATTTTCAAATATGCATGTAATATATGTCACTTCTTTCTCTCTCCTGCAAGGGGTAAAAATTGAAAACAATAATTAATTACCCTTTCAACCTCTTGTATTTTGGACCAATTTTTTCCTCTAGAAGACTTCTTATATTGTGGATAATAATTAAGCTTATGATTTTCATTACATATGAATTTTTTATTATTATACAAATATTTTCATTTTGTTGAGTTATGAATTTTCTTTTATATGAGCTTCAAAGTCTTAGTAATAACTTTTTTTTTAATGAATTTTCTTTACAACTTTGCCATTGTATTTTTTGTTTTGTTTTTAATAAATATTTATTTATATATTAAGCATTAAAAAATTATTTAAAATTTTTTATTACATAATTATTATTTAAGTTATTTTCACGTGAGGTCATTTATTTTCTTTTCTCATTATTATAAGGAAAAATGAAAATAAATAACCTGGAACAAATGATATTTATTTAATAGGGTCATAAAAGTTGTATTCATTTACAATGTCCAAATATCAAAATATAATTTAAAAAACACTAAATTAGCCCTCCTAAACCTCATCCCATATTTTATTTTTCAACTAATTCTGACGGTCTCTAAACCAATTTAATTATGTGGTATCAAATTATAATTACTCTAATTAAGGCAGGGGGTTACACACATAATTAGAAGTAGTATAGTGGATAGTAAGGTTCAGAAAACACCTTACAGTCCAAAGCAAACATATAGAATGAATTAACCTTGGTTGCCTTAACTCAAAGCTAAACCTTAACTTGAGTAGTAAGTAGTAAAACACGAGTGATTACCAATTACAAGAAAACTCTACATTATTCATGTAGATACCAATGAACCACAAGCAATACTAAAATAAATAATTTATGCAAATTCAACTCACGAAAATCCAATTTCCTATACAACCATTATCCTCAAATATTTCAATTTCCTTAATAATCATTAGCATAGATAATTCCTCATGAGCCCAAATTACTCATTAAAATCTTTATATAATATCTACTTCATATTCTCACATCAATTACTCAATTTTATAAATTAAAGCTTCACCTCCAACCCACATATAGTCATAAAATCATTAATATTAACCTTATAAACCAATAAAATCACTTTTTTCTAATTTATATGAGTATAACCCAATTATTAAACAATATTTGAAACCTCCACATAATTAAAACCATATTAAACTCTAATTTCTAATATCAAATTATAATCTACAAAACTAAAATTAGAATTTCAATAATACCTCCAATAACCCTAAAATTATTCAATTCAAATCCAAATTTAATTAGTTAAATAGTCTAATATAGAATTATTTATAGGCTGATTATATAGAAAATTCATTATAAAATATTAGACCAACTAAATAACAAAAGTAACCCGATTAAAATTAGCTATTAATCATTCTTTACATTTCTACAGTCATATATTGACAAAACTCAAAACTTGCCTAAAATCTTACCCCCAAAATATTCTCTAACTAGTAGAAAATTATTATCATAGAAAAGAGAAAATTATTTAGAACATTTTTCATAAAAAGAAGTTTTGTAATCAGAAGAGAATTTGAGTACCTTATTGATTTCTAAAACTGCAAAAACTGGGACTTTACAACTCCTCTCCTCCAGAAATATCACTTCGTCTTAACGACGAAGTGAAGTGGGAGGTGGGGGTTTATATAACCCCCTCCTTCAGTCTAACCATCGAAAGGTGGCGTGACTTTTAATATTTTCTTTTAAATGGTGCCTCCCCCCTTTTCCAACTTTAAATTTTTTTCCCTCTTTTCCTTCTTCCTCAACCGTTTCTTCATTTTTTTAAAAAAAAATTATTTTAACCAAAACCTCTTTTCTTTTTATCCCAAAAACTATTACTAGTACTAAATTAATAATTATCTCTAAATTATAATTATATCCTAAAAATAAAAGTAAGGATGTTAAACTTAGTGTCCACATTTATGAAATTACCAAAATTCATATAATAAAGGACATGTCTCAGATACCAACATAGGTATGTATATTCCAAGTAATCTTCCTTTTGCTCATATATCATTTTGATATGCATCAACTGCTTTCCTAACATAATACCTTGGATCGTATATATCGTGGTCATAGGATGAATGTTAAGGTAGCAGTCGTTGAAGTATACGTCTACAGCGATCTCAAAGTCAAAGGACATCTTAAAAGTGTTTAACCTTCTTGGGACTTACATAGCAACGCAGCAGGGATCCAATTAACTTGGTTCCCATTTGCAGTTACTTCACACATGTGGTATGAATCATATGCAACGGTGTTACTGTTACACTATAAGAGCGTACATCGTTTTGAATCTTATTATTAACATCATACAAACATAAGTTTAGATACTCCCAGCATCTAAACCCAAATTCTTCTACATCACTTATCTCTCATGATGTCAATGTTGAATAATTTGTTGTCTAAAAATAGGCATCATGGAAGCGGGCGTCCATGTTTCGATCCATATTTATACCTATATCTTATTGGATCTCATCTCGACATACTACACTCTTGTCGAGGTGACATAATTTTTGTTTTTTCTCTACCATATTAGCATTCCTACTGCTTTACTCGTGATTTGACCATGTCTTTACGCCTTGGGGTCAAATGCAAAATATTTTTAATCCAAGAATTGCAGTACAATGTAACACTCGGGTCGTTCTCTTGAGGAACCTTTATTGAGCTACCTAAATAACCTAATTATCATGGAAATACACTAAAACAAGGAGAAATGGATTTTGGATTTTTCAAATTAATATCTAAAAGAAAATGCAAATTAATTAAATGCTAAGCTATTGTTTTTGGTATTTTTCTTATGAAAATGGAGAATGAGTAAAAGTGAATGAAATGGGAGTTAATTCTCTCTAAGTCTTGAAAGAAAAATCCCAAACGATCGCTCGGGTCTAGTGTTCTTAATTAATAGTTACTCCTGCGAACGCAGCTAGTAACTATCCCTTAAGGCACTATTAAAAACCACTTAGAGTGCAATTAAAATGGATAACTATCACTTGTTTCCTCTTAATAGGAATGCGATAACACGACACTCAATTGATCTAATTCAATTATTCAATCTAACAATAACACGTAGAAAGCACAATATCTTTGAATCAATAAGGAAATGTATATATAAAAATCCCACAAGCTATAAAAATCCAATCCAATCACAATTATCAAACCAACAGAGATAATTAACATCAATCTCAGTTCCAAAATCATATACAATAATTCCTAAAACTAGGCAATTTACATATATAATTCTAGACAAATGGAATGATAGAAAAACTCTCCTATGTAGTTCAATAAGCTAAAGCACATTTCCCCACTGCCAAGAAGCACAAGATTAGCCTCTCATTGCTTTAAAATAACCACAGCTCAGAATTTGAACACCCGCCGGAATCTGGAATATGGTCACCAGAAATTACAGGATGGAGATGAAGATGACTGTGGTAATAAGAACGGAGGTAGATGGTGGTGATGGTGCTTGGGAAGTCGTCCTTGCTCTTCCTCACAAGCACTCTGAATCTCAGCTCTGTTTGGTCATCTTGGCTCAGTGTCGAGTCTTTGTTCTGATGGTGGAGGTGCACGACGGTATGAGAAATGGCTCTGCTGTGGCTTCTGGTTCGAGAAGTTTGCCAGCGACAATGGATGAAGGAGAGAGAGGGTTGCCGGCGACCTTCGGCAGAAGAGGAAGAAGGTCTAAGATGAATGGTGATGAGATGCCTTCCCCCAGCTGCGGCGCACCCTCTATATCTCAACTCTCAGCTTGACTCTCGGATCGGGTCTCCCGTCTGCCTATCGAGTCTGGAATCAGAAGAAGAAAGGGAATAGTAACCCTGGTCAAAATGCATGTTTTGACCAGGGACTTCAGTGAAAAGATGAAAACTTCTCTGGAGGGACTTATATGAAACTTTTTGAAACATTGATAGGCTGAACTGAAATTTCTGAAATTCTTGGGTACTTTTATGTATTTTTTTCTGGCCTTTTTCCTTCACTCTTAGTAATTTTTACAAAATTCTTGGGCCCTTTTCTGTGATTTTACTCAAGCTTCAAAATATTAATTTTAGCCCTTCAGATCTCAAAATTTCTTCCTTCACACACCTACAATGCAAGTTTAAGCTCAAGTAGCATCAAAAGTTCAAGGGATAATTGTATAAAAACATAATTAATAAATTTTGACCATTTTGCCCCTAATTACAATTAATTCAAAACAATTGTCCCTAACTAAAATTAGTGCTTAATCATGCAATAATGTCCAGGAAAATGCATCAAAATCCCAATTTAATTATTTAAAATTATATATAAAATATGGTTTAATCAACTCGTGAACACAATTGTCTCATCTTTGCATACTCCTCCTAAGTATCAAAGACGGTTGATCGTGTGAGAAAGCCAACCTTACATGCTTGTACAACATACTAGACATTGGATACCTTCATATCGACGCATAAGTTAATGAAAAAATCCTTTCATTAATCATAAACATATTACATAGTATCTGCAATTTTACATTTTGTGCATGCCAATAGCCTTTACATGTTTGTCATATATTTCTATAGCTATTGGTTTGGCTAGAAGGTCTGCGACCATATTCTTAGTCGAAATATGTTGTACAGTAATAACTTTCTGTGTTACATAATCTCTCACAAAATTATACTTTATATCTATGTGTTTGGTCTTGCTATGATATTTGGGATCTTTTATATAGGCTATAGCTGCAGTATTGTCATAATACACTAAAACCAGATTGGTGCTTTCATTTCTAAATCCAAGGTGTTCAACAAATCTCTTGAGCCATATAGCCTCTTACACTGCTAAGTGCATGCCATGAACTCAACTTCTATAGGATGTAGGACAATACATGTCTGCTTCTTACTGCTCTAACATATGGCTTCATTGTTTAGCAAGAAGGTATATCCTGAAGTTGATCTTCACTCAACTTTATCTCCACCAAAATCAGCGTCAGAGTATCCAACCAATCATATATCGCTTCCTTGATGGCATAGTGCATGATCTAACGTGCCATTCAAGTATCTCAAAATCCTCTTCACTGCTTTCCAATGTTGCTCACCGGGATTTGATTAGAATTTGCTAACCAGTCCAACAGCGTAATAAATATCTGGCCTTATACATATCATTGCATACATCAAACTTCTAATGGCACTAACATAGAGAACCCATTCCATTTTCTTCTTTGCTAACTCAGTTTTGGGACACATATCAAGACTTAAGGTTACACCAAAAGCTACTGGGGTATCTAAGGGATTGCAGTCTTTCTTATTGAATCACTCAATAATTTTCTTGATGTAATTCTCTTATAAAAGAGAGAGAATTCTTTTAGATTGATCCCTTTGAATTTTAACTATAGGTATATGCTCTGCTTCACCCATGTCTTCCATGTCAAAATTCAATGATAGTCATTCTTTAATAGCTAAAACCAAATTTAGACTATTTCCAGCCAGTAGTATGTCATCTATATATAAGGATAATACAATAAAACTACCCTCAAATCGCTTAATGTAGACGCAGTGGTCCTCTTTAATCATTTGAAAGTCATAAGAGGTTATCACTCTGTGAAACCTCAAATACCACTATATGGATGATTGTTTTAGTCCATAAATAGACCTCTTGAGCTTACAAACTTTGCTCTTAATAAATCCCAAATTTTATATATTTTATCCCACCTTATTCATTTAATTTGGGGATTATTTTAGGCTAATTTGGATTGTTAGCCAATTTTAGGAAATAATATAAATCTGAATTGATTATGAGATTATTAAGCTTAAATTGTTAATATTTTGATTGTTATCTTGTGATTGGATAATATTTTCAAATATATGATAGATCACGATTTTATTTGATTCTTGTAGAACAAGGAAAAGCATATTAGAAGATCTTATAGAGAAGAATTTTTCTTGGAAGCTAAAGGAGAATCTAATGGTTAGATTTTATTGGCCTACTTAAATTTTAATGGGCTCGAGTTTTGACCTTAAAGCTCTCTCTTCATTCCTTTAAATTAACCTAGCCACCAAACATAAAAAGGCACACTGAAACAAGGCACGGATGAACATGCCCTCACAGGGATTATCTCAATTCTAATTCTTTCTCTAAGCGGTAGACACACACACAAAACAAAATTGGTTATGCCATTTATCATCTGTCATTCATCTTCCCCCTTTCTTCACATTCACATCATAAAAATCCCTCCAATATTTTCAATATCCATGGCATGAAAATTGGGACGAGTAGAGATCGGTATGGCACCGTAAGCTCCTTTGGGAAGCAATTTGGGAGGAGCATGGAGGAAGCTAGAGCCTAGAAGCTTGCACTTGAAGACCACAGGGAGTGTCCTTCCTTTTATCTTTTTAATTCAAGACTTGAGATTATTTAGTTTCAAAAAATTTTGGGTTGTATTTCTTAAGAACAATCTAGTTTTATATTGTAGACATATCTCTTTTAGATTGGATTGATATTTTGGAATGTTTTATGCTTGGGATATTTGCTGGAATTTTTGTTTAAAAGCTTTTGGATTGTCAATTGAATTATTAATTGAGTTTTCATTATTAATTTAATTGTCAATTTGGTGCTTCCTCTTGATTGTTTAATTGGGTTGGTTAATTGTTTAGTTGTTTAATTAGACAATTGTGACATGATTTCTAGAATTTATTTGAAATTAATTGAGATTGGTTTTAATGGGTTTAATTAACTAGCACTTATTTCATTATGAGTTTTCTAGTCGAGTAAGTGTTATTAAGCTTGAGGGATTCCTATGCTTCAATTAGATGGTTAAATTTATTAATTTCTCTCTTTTATCAATCTCCCTTTGGTTTAATTAATTAATTGGGCTAAAAAAGCTAACTTCATGTAAATCCTCAGTTGTTCCCTTCACCGTATTTGAAGAAAACCTTTGTTATCTTTTCTTATTTGATTTTCTTATATATTATTTTATTTCCTTTTCTTAGGATTTTAATTCCCTTTTTTCATAAAAAAACTCCCCAAAAAATTGCATTAGCATTCATTTAGGTTAGTTTCATTCTCATATAGGTTTTAGAGTCATTTGCATCTTGCATTTAGGTAGTAGTGTCTTGTATTTTAGTTTAAGTTCATTTCATTGTACTTTTCATCACCTAAACTCAACCTAAAGAAAAACCCATAGATTGCTCCTTCGGAGAATGACTTAGGTTGCCACTATATTGCATTTGTAGTTGGTCTTAATTTAGTTGATTGCGTTAGTGACAGTAGACATCAATTTTGGCGTCATTGCTAGGGAGCAATAGTTAGTCTCTAGGTTTGAGTTTTTAGGTGATTTCTTATATAGTTGTTTATTGCATAACTCAATTTTTAGAACTTGATCCTATGATGGCTCGGAATGCTTCACCTTATGAAAATTTTGTTATGTTAGATCCCATATGTTTTGATGATAATAAAGATTGGACTAATGATAAAAGAGGATATGATAACAAATGAATTTGAACAAAGTAAATAAATGGCAGACAAAGCATTACTTGAAGTAAGCACTTGAGTAATAAAGAAGATTTTAGAGAAAGAACAAAGGAAGAACATCACTAGCAGTTTTTGTCTATATTTACTTGAGTGACCACTCAAGTAAGGAACACTGTTACTCACTCAAGTAAGGAATACTGTTACTCGAGTAGGCACTCGAGTAAGGTTGAAAGAAAATGTTTTCAGAGCCACTGCCAAAATTTGAAAGAAGTTACTCGAGTAATCTGCAAAGTTATATGAACCATTACTCGGGTAGCCACTCGAGTAACACATGAGAAAAGGAATTACTCGAGTAGCTACTTAAGTAACCAGGTCAAAAATCTTCCAGTAACTCTCGGCCAAGAAATGCACCAATTTACTCGAGTAACCATGTGAGAAAAAGGCTTTACTTGATGGAACACTCGAGTAATCTGTAGAGTTATTTGAAGTATTACTCAAGGGGTCATTCGAGTAATCAGGTAGGCAAACTCTCAGCCAAAATTTGAATGACATTTCTCAAAGGAGTAATTGAGTAATCTGCACACTTATTTGAAATTTACTCGAGGGCTCACTCGAGTTACCTGTAAAGAAAAGACATGGCTACTCGAGTCATCACTTGAGTAATCAGCTTACTAGAGGGAGCACCCGAGTAACTTGCGAGGAAAAGACATGGCCACTCGAGTAAGCTGGTATTTCCAAGTTATGTGATTTATCTTACTCCATGTCTTACCCGAGTAATATCTTATGAAAAATGTTGAATTACTCACTGCAATATTTTTTATATGTTTACTCGAGTGAGTACTCGAGTAATGAGCATGATCACTTGAGTAGCCACTCGAGTAAGGCAGTCCAGAAATCATTTTTTAATCGAATGTTTATTGATTTGTTATCTATATGATTAACTCTTCATTGCACTAGTATCCTAAGTACATTTGCAGAGAAACAATGAAGACATTATGCCAAGAGTGAAAAGTCAAATAAAAGGTCCGAATACTTACCTACCGCTACCTACCGCAAACGAATAGTTTTCAAATTCGAAGAATGGTCAACTATTGTTCCATGACTCTAACGGACATGTTTGAATTGCTTCCAACAGACACTACAAATCATCTATATATATGGAGCATTCAAAGAGCAGACAAAAACAACTGAGAACACATGAACATACACTAATCAACACATTCTTAGTGCTCTATTTTCTTATACTCATTCATTGTACTTCAGTGATTATATATTTGCTTTGTGAGAGATTTTTTCATTACAAACTCAATATTTGTTATTGAGACAACTTAAGTTTGTGGAACCTTGAGTTGGGGATTTGATTACAACGTGTAAGGGAGAGCGAGTGTCTAGGTGAAGGAACTTGTTGTGTACTGAGATGCCAAGAACCCACTAAATCTTGGAGAATATAGTGAAACTCTCAAAGACGCTCTGAGGACTGGACGTAGGTCAAAGTGGTTGTGGCCGAACCAGTATAACTCCTGATATACACTTTGGTGATATTTCTCTTTGCTCTCAACTGCTTTAAATATTCTTTCAATTTTCTCATATGCAACAAAATTTATGGTATCACCCAATTCACCCCCTCTTAGGTGAAACGCTTGCACTAACATGTTACACTTATATGCCTTATCATCATGGCTATGGTGTTGAGTAGACATATGATCCATATTCAAGTGCATATAATCTTGGATTGCATGATCACTCAAATCTTGGATATGTCAATCAAACTGTACCAATTCATGAT